>CATIUR010000003.1:35565000-36870000 GCA_949592205.1 Helichrysum umbraculigerum
AAAGGATCCTTCGGGCAGGCTTTATTGAGATCCGTATAGTCCACACACACTCTCCATTTCCCATTCTTCTTTTGTACCACTACCACGTTTGCCAACCATCTTGGAAACTTTACTTCCCTTATCATGCCAGCAGCAAGTAATCTTTCAACATCGGCCTGGATAATAGCATTCCTTTCCGGCGCAAATTTTCTTCTCTTTTGTTGAACCGGCCTGAAACTATTATCAATTCCAAGTTTATGAGTTATAACATCCTTAGATATACCTGTCATATCCTCTGGTTTCCAGGCAAAGGTCGATCTCCTCTGATTCAAGAATTTCATCAGATTCTGCTCTAGGTGTTCTGGGATGCTTGATCCTATAAGCACCTTTTCTTCAGGATCCTTCAAGCTCAGCGGCATTTCTTTGACGTCCTGCTCCTTCGTATCCAGGACATCCCATGCCTTGCTCTTTAATTGCTATGCTGACGGAGGCTTGGTAGCAGGTTTCATCGATGTTGTATAGCAATCCTTTGCTTCTTGTTGGTCACTACTAATCTTGACCACTCCCCATGGAGTTGGTAATTTGATGCATTGATGATATGTTGAGGGTACTGCCTTCATATCATGCAACCAGGGTCTCCCTAGGATAATGTTATAGCTTGACAGACAATCCATAACGCAAAACTTTTGAATGGAGTTCACCCCCTCAATGTAGATCGGCAACTTGATATCACCAACTGTGTTCTTCACTTCTCCACTGAATCCTACCAACACAGTGGATCTCGAGGTGATCTCCGACTCTGGAATACCCATTCTTTTCAAAGTTTCTAGACGGATGATGTTGACTGAGCTTCCTCCATCTATTAGGATCCTTCGCACAAAATGATTGGCAACATAAAGAGTAATAACCAAACCATCATGCTGAGGATCCTGAACGTTTTCTAAATCGTCCTCATCAAACGCTATTATCATTTCGTCTTTCTTCATGGAAGTTCTTGTAGGTTTATATGGTTTATTTGACTTGGACTCCCTTGCGCGCCTCTTAGCTGCGGAATAAGAAGTACCACATATGTGAGAACCACCAGAAATAAAATTGATTACCTTGGCATCTGAAGGTGAGGATCCTGCTTTGGTAAGGTTCCTGCGATTATCCTGAGACTCAGGATCCTGAACTCTGTCATGATCCTTTGCGTGATCCTTCTTTTTCCCAAGCAGATCCTTCAAGTATCCTTTGTTGAGAAGATGACTGATCTCTTTCCGGAGAGCTATGCAATTCTAAGTTGTGTGGCCGAAATCCTCATGGTAAGCACACCACTTAGATTTATCCTTCCATGCGTAAGGTTTATCATTCTTCTTTGGCCATCTTGCCTTGTCTCCTAGATCCTGCATAGCACACAATATGTCTGTTGTATCTACAGAAAAATTATAATCGGTTATCTTAGGATATTCTTCGTCGTCTTCGTCAACAGCATTTATGCGACGATCCTCATTTCTGGAATAAGGCTTATTCCTGTTTGATCTGAATGAAGATGAGTCTGATTTCCTGTTGGGTCTATCATATGCTGATTGAGTATCCACTCTCTTCTGTATCATCGCGTCCTATTCCAATCTGATGAACCTCAAAGCTCTATTTCTGACTTCATCAAGGTTCCTGCAAGGATTCATAACAAGATCCTCATAAAATGGGGAATCCCTTTTGATCCCCATCTTAAAGGCTTGTACAGCAGTAGGCATATCCAAATTGGGTATGTTCAAGGATTCTCTCCCAAACCTTCCTACAAAATCTCGAAGAGACTCATTAGCTTTTTGGACAATTCTATATAAATCAGCAGTTAGTTTTTCAAATGTTCTACTACAGGAGAATTGATTATTAAATAAATTAACCAAATGAGCAAATGAAGTAATAGAGTAGGGAGGAACGTTCAATAGCCATTTTAGTGCGGATCCTGTGAGAGTGGAGCCAAAGCCCTTGCATAAGCATGCTTCCTTAAGGTCAGATGGAATTGGGATGATTTCCATCATCTCCCTATATTGTGCAATGTGCTCCTCAGGATCCGTCGTCCCATCATATAACTTCATATTGGGTGTTTGGAATCTCTTCGGGATCTCAGCATCACAGATAGGTGGTGCAAATCTTGAGATCCTGTGTGCTGTTGGAGCAACTTCTGGAATTGGTTGCACAACTCCGAGGACGCTTGATATCATATCCTTTAACTTCTGTATTTCTCTCGCTATTATAGGGCTAACTCCAGGATCCTGAAAGTTGTTAGTCCCAACAGTGTTATTAGAAGTAAGATTATTGAACATATTACCACCATCAGGAGTCCTGTATGAGGATCCTGGATCAGATCGTAGACCCCTTGACGTAGAAACTCCAGTAGCATAGATTGGATCTGGGATCCTAGCGCTCCCTTGCATGGAAACAAAGTCTCATTGATGTTCCATGGATGAAGGAGTGCCAAAATCAAGGATCCTGCTTCGGATAGGAGTAGTGACTTGAGAAATCGGAACATTGCTCCTAGCTCTCATGTCCTCCACATCCTTTCTCAGGATTTCGTTGCTTCTCTCTACTCGTTGAAGCTGCTCTCTTACCTGCGTAAACATAGACACAATATCCCGGTTAGCAATCATAACAGGGTCTGGATCCGAAAAGAATCCAGTCCCCAAAGAAGTGGATCCAGCCGAGGATAGTCTCTGATAGACATTTTGTGGCTGCTGTTGGGATGATGTGAGAGGTGGAGCAGGTGGAAGAGTGGTTCTAGCAGATGATGATGATGGCACAGTGGATGAAGTAGATCGTCCTTGGCTCGACATTTTCAACAAAAATCTTTGGAAAAGATGACTCAACAAGGATCTTAACAAAAGTTTGATTAAGCAAAACACCAATTGCCCCACGGTGGGTGCCAAATTGTTTTGGTCAAAAATTACTAAAGCAATTAAGTGATCAAAAATTAGTTTGTGAGGTCAGGTGTATGAATTACTCTCAAGATAATTACGTAGAAACACGATTACCTCTATTAGTAAGTAAATGTTTTGTGTTGAGAATGTTCAATTGAATCCGTGGATCCTTGTTGAACAAATGTTTTTCTATCAAAATTTAATAACAGATTGAAAATGATTGCGATTTAATGGCAATAATGTATGTAAAATGCGATTAAAGTAAAGTAAGTAAAATTCACACGATGATGTACGAGGAAAGCCCTTGATCAAGGTTGATCGCCGGCACAAAACCTCGGGAAGGATCAAATGATCCTTGCCTTTGTTGATCTTATTAAAATAAAAGTAATGAATTACAAAGTAAGAGCACAAGGATGATCGGCTAAGTAAATGTGTGTGAATTTAGCTAAGTGTTAGTGAAATAATCGTAAAATGAAGAAATAGCAGAGTGTATTTGTGATTTGCAGGTGTGAGTAGTGAATTGTGATTAACCTAATCGATCACCCAAGCCTCGTTTAAATAGTAAGAGCGTATAACAATAATTCCGAAATATCAGGGATCCTCCGAGGAATGACGAAGACCACCAACGTCTCTCTTGACTCTATTCCGCACGTGCATGAGACTTTGTCTTCTCCAAATCGTATCAAAGCCTTGCCACATAATCCGGAGCATATCTCATTAACGCGTTTCTCCCAAGACCTGGTCAACACTTAATAAAAATAAACACGTTAATCAACTCATGATCCTGAACTAATACAGGTCCAGGATCCTGAGTTATGCATACTCCAGAATATACTTAGGATCCTCACTTAAGGATCCTCCTCGTTCAGTATCCTGCAAGAATATGTTAGACAAATATATCCTGACTAGGATCCTGTAAGATAAATAACCAGAATATATCCAGGATCCTTAATAATATCAGTGATCCTGAAAATAGACTTATAAACTACCATTATCCTAAGATACGAATATAAAATATAAATGACTTTCATACCTGCGCGGTGCACTTATGATGCTAATAAGGTCCTGCAAAGGTTAGTAAAATCTAGCCACAACAGTTAACTTGTAAGATTCCCGACAAATCCCGAAAACTCTTAAATTTCGTTATTTTTACTTGAATGTTGTTTCTATAAGCTTATAATGTCCAAATATGGGTTGGGTAAAAGATTTGGACCAAATGGTGGCTGGAAAACTCGTTTTCGACTCAAAATCCGACCAACAGACTTAAGTGTCGCATAGGCCGAAGCAGCGTAGCGTCACTTAATGCGTCACTTAATGCGTCACTTAAGTGACGCACTGAGTGTCGTTAAAAGCCCTAATTTTGCGTCACTTGCCTAAGTGCCGCTAAAAACCCCTTTTTCCCGATACTTGCCTAAGTGTCGCAAATTCAATATCCGTCACTCCTAACCGACACTTCTAGCGTCACTTACCTAAGTGACGCCTATAATTGAAATCTGATTTCATACGACACTAGCTCTAGTGACTCATGAGCCTTATACCGACACTTACAACCGACACTTCCTTAAGTGTCGCCCTCTATGCGTCACTTGCACAAGTGACGCCATTAGATCAAAATCTGTCATTTTATGCGACACTACCAGAGTGTCGCCTAAACCCTAAGTGTCGCTATAAGTGACGCTAAAAACAGAAGGTTTGCAACCATTTTTACACTAAGTGTCGAACTTATGAAACTTCAAACTATTATACGATACGACTTTTAAAACACATTGGGGGTATACTTTCTAAGTATAACACTTCGAAAACAAGATAATAATGTTGAATTATTATTTCAAACAATCACTAACGAGCCGTAAACGTTTTCAAAACTCAAATCAATCAACCAAATCGTAGTAACTTGGACAAGTCAAACAACAAATCGTAGTCATTTGGACATTCTAGTTGGATGAACAACTACAAAGGTAGTCTTTTAAGATGCCTAATCAATGAATAACCATCGCGTGTCGTGAACACCCTCAGGTTACAAGTTTTTGGACATCAATTCACGGCTAATCAATTCAAGTTTATTTAGATAAACGCTCAAGACTCGGGTGAGTCTCATCGCCCCTATTTTACTAGTTTTACTCATGGGTGTGATATCAATGCTCGTTTTATTTACAATTGAACGCAAGTACAAATCAAAATCAAATACTGCATGAGTTATTTTCACTAATTAATTTAAAAGTCCTCCACAACATAGTTTGGTAATACGTAGTAGCGTGAATGTTAGCGTATGGTACCATATAGGATTGACAATCCTCGTCCGGGTTAGCAAGCACTAACTGGTCAAACGGACGCATTAACATTTGTGTAGACGAGTGTGGATTAGGCACTCGTAGGAGGCACCTCGATCGGGATTCCTTCATTGGACCCGACCCCCAAGTTAAGCTCAGACTATGTGCTCATGACTGTATAGTTACTTTTATTTTGCTTTATTGCAACTTAAATTCAATTAAATCTTGAGGTTCAAACCTGTGAGCTCACCAGCGTTTCGCTGACCCAATTTAGCTTGTATCACAGGTACTCAGCAGTAGTTTGGACTGCCCAACATGATACTTAGCTCGAGTCAGCATGTAAACCATCAAAGATTTAGCTGTATTATTATATTTTGTATAAATTTATTATGTATTTAAATCTCTCAATTTCAAACCGAGCTAATGTACTTATTATTTTGATGTAAACATTTGTTTAATCAACACAAGTTTAAAACGACGCATATAGTGGTCGTTCATTATATATCTTTGTGCTGCGTATACTGTATTAGTCGCGCCCCGACCCGATTCGCTTCCGCAACCCGAATTTGGGGGTGCGACATTTACGGAATATCTATCAATCAGATGAGTTATGTAATGGTACAAGATTGATATGCAGAAGTTTTCAATCGACCGCTATAGATACAAAGATAGACATTGGCCATCATGCTGAAAAAAGAGTATTTTTTGCTAAGAATATCTTTATGTCTGTCTGAAGATGACATATTCCCTTTCAAACTGAAAAGAAAGCAGTTCGTCGTTCAGCTCAATTTTGCATTGACAATCAATAAAGCATGGACATATTACTCTAAATGTTGGTGTTTATTTATCTTCTAATAATCAATATTCTCACATGGGAAACTTTATGTGGCACTCTGTAGAGGGATATCACGCTCAAATACAAAAGGTATTAGTGAAACTCGTCAAAAAGTTCAATCAATCGGGAGTTTACACCTCAAACGTGGTCTGTCAAGAAATCATAAAAATTATAAAAATTACTCCAAATGTTGGGTCAAAAAATCAAAAAATTATACCATAAAAATCATCATTTTATACTTCGATTAGAAATCTCAAAAGGTATACTTTCGACGATTTATTTTTCCATTTTTTTGGGGTGTTTTGAAAAGAACTACCACATATGATACCTAACACAGATGATACCACTAACTATCACACATGATACCACTAACTATTACATGTGATACCACTAACTATCACATGTGATACCAACGAGTATTACATGTGATACTAATATTCTACAATTTGTAAATACAAAAAAAAAATTCGAAAGTATACCTTGTGAGATGTCTAATCGAATTAAAAAAATACTAATTTTTATGGTGCAATATTTTTAGTTTTTCAATGAGTCAATCTTAAGATTTTAATTTTTAAAAACATGAGGAAAGTGAGGTTTGTGACACGTGACTCATTCTTATTGATTTCTCAATTCTTAATCTTAATACAAAAACAAAAATAAAAAGGTAACTTGTTAATATTTCAATATTTGGTTTTAATATAAGATATTGGTTTAACAACGCAAAGTCCCTTTTGGACGGAAGTGAACACAAGTGAAGAAATGACCAGGGTGATGCCATGTATACCTTTTCATTTCCCTCTTCCACTTTTTTCATTTCTTTAAATTTATCGTTTCTCCTTTATTTTATTTTTCTTAAATTTTTTTAGTGTTTTATTTTTTTACATTAATTTTGTTTCTTCTTATTATTTTTTTGTTTTTTGTTTTTAAATTACATTTTTTAAAGTGCTTGTTAGTTATTATCAGTTTTTTTCAACCTTTTCATTTAACCTTTTTCACAGCTTATTTATCATTGTTTTTGTTTTTTTTTTTCACGTTTTCAACCTTTTTTATGTTGTTATTTTAACTCACGTTGTTATATTTAAATACAGTTTTATATATAGTATTATAAAAAAATATGTGATGCACCATATTCATACCTTAAATAAAATAAATTTTGATATAACAAAGTTATAACTTCAATGCATTGTAAAATTAAAATTATGATCCACCATATATATAACTATGATGCACCAAGATTTTATACACTAATGATGTTTATCATATATATAAAAGTTAGAGCGTCATATTTATAACTATGATGCACCATATTTTATAACTATAATGCATCATATTTTATAACTATGATGTACCATGTTTTATAACTATGATGCACCACCTTTTAATTCAATAACGATATTTTATAGTATATTTTGAAAGTCGATACATGCTATTTAAACACTCGATGCACCATGTTTTATAATTATGATGAAGCATGTTTTTATAACTATGATGCACCATGTTTTATAACTATGATGCATCACATTTTAGTTCAACAACTATGTTTTATAGTATATATAAAAATTCAATGTATGAAATATTAAACACTCGATGCACCATGTTTTATAACTATGATGAACCATATTTTATAACTATGATGAACCATGTTTTATAACCATGATGCATCATTTTTAATTTTATAACGATGTTTTATAGTATTTTTGAAAGTCGATGCATCATATTCAGCGAAAATCAGTGTATCATAGTTATAATGTTGGTGAACACAATAATAATTTAGTTTTATTGCATATTGTTTTTAATATTAATGTGCATCATTATATTTAATATATGGTGCATCACAAATTTTAAAATGATATAAAAAAAAGTAAAAACTAAATAGGAAAAAAGGTTAAAAACTAATTTGTTAGATTTTTAAAGTGATATTTTTTTAAAAAAAAAAAAAGACAAAACAATTTTTATTTAGTTATTTATTAATTTTTTTAACAAAAGTGTTATAGAAGATTTTACATGTTTAAAAGTTTAATTTTTTAAGTTTAAATTTTATTTAATAATAAAAAATTTTAACAAAAAGTAAATTTAAAAAAATGAAATAGAAAAAAATTGAAGAAATAAAAAAAATGGGAGAATTGGATAAAAAAAGGTTGATAAATGAGAAATGGATGGAAAATGAATAAAAAGAGGGAGAAATGAGGAGACACTTGTCACTTCCTCATTGGCTTCTCTCTCTTCCCTCACCTTCACCCCCTTCTTCCAGGAACCTCACCCGTATTCTGGACCTTTGTTTTTTTTTTTTTTATATAGAAATTCATTTACTTTTATAAGTTGAAACAAATAATAAATTATTACACTAAGTAAATAAAATACTTTTATGCTCGTTAAATTTATACTAGTGAAAATCCATATAGGATAGAATTAAACTAGTTGCGGATATTGTAATTGGGCTCAAAAAATTTTATTGGGCTAATAAAAGCCCAGTAGAAGAATATGGAGAATATGTACCGTAGAAGTTTTATTAAAACTATTAGAACGGTCGACCTCCCTATCTTCTCTTAAAATTGAATTCAACATCGTCTAATGATTAAATTGCTCTCTAAAACTTATTATACATAGTTAACTTGACCTTGTTAAATATAGTAAAATCTCTCAATTTACCTTTTAACTAACACTTCTTATCAACATAACTCTTATTCAATCATTAGAATAGAAATTATGTAATTGTAGCAAACATATACGCAAAATTATGATAGATTGACCCGAAAATAGTTTGGATGCTAAATACCAAAATATGTATTTGAAACAAATCCAAAATGCTTGTCGAAAGGCGACATCGGTGCTTACAAATTTAATAGTTGCACAAAATTTCATTTTTGATTTTCTATACATAACGCGAGTATGTTGCTAGTTTTCATTCATTCATCTTCCTCACAAGCCAACAACAACAAATCCGTGGAGCGAACATATTTGTTCCCCCTCTATATACTTTCAAACCTTGCAAATATGGGAGAAAACAATTTTTTTGGTAAAACACGGCAGTTGACCTGGTCATGTGGCCATGTTTGTGTACCCTATACAAAGTGGATCATATAGAAGGCTGTTAACAGGCATGACCACATCAAGCCGAGCACAATTATCAGCCGTATTGACCCACTTCATATCAGTTAATCACTAAAGCATATAGCTATGTCTATCAAAGAGACAACCACAAATATCCTACATTGGTAGGTAAAAAAGGCAAATGAATTGAAAGTACAAGAAATGGAGAAATTCGATACCAAATTCATTTAGAATGAAAGACAAGCAAAATACCGAACAACACAAGTTCGTTACACAATGACTGCTAAAATAGACAAGAATGTTGATGTGTGCTAAGCATAGGCAATTATAATAACAAGTTTAAATTAAGGAAATACTAAATAATACTATCACACAATTCAGGCAAGATTGCCCCGTTCATGTAATATAGCTTAATAAGTAAGTCCAAATTCGAACACAAGGAACACAAGAAACGTGATTCTTATTTATAACTAATTATCTATTTATTACATATATTTACAATTATAATACAAACAAATAAATAAATAAAGGATCCAATTTACAATAATCTACAAGATAAGGGGGACGTTTTAGTTCCGAACGAACATATTTATATTTATATTTTGATACATATTCTAATAGATAAGTTTTAGGAACAACTTAAGTATACTCAATTGGATAGAAGATTATAATTATTCAAACTATTATTTATTAAACTTATTATATGTACTTATGTCTATTTGCTTTGTTGGCTATTATTACTGGTGATTTACTAATGTAGAAGATCACTTAGGGTTAAGTCAAATCCTCATCATAGCAACACAATCATAAGGTTACGCAAAGTGTTACTAATTAATAAGATCTATCATCAATTTATTAATACAATTTCTATGGTTAGGCTTGAATCGCAGTATTACTTTATATTAATGAATCATTCTTCGTTTATCGCATAAGGTTAAGATCAAAACATAAACACAATCACTTAATTTATATAAACTTAATATGGTCATACTCGTTTAATATAAATCAATCTAACTATGTCAAGAAACATCACTAATATATCATAATAAAGACAATTCTTGTATAATAAACATTCAATAATATAGTTCCAACATAAACATATAATTCACATAATAAACTCAATAAACATTCATTCAAACAATTATAATGAAAACCTAATTCACAATTAAATCAAATAAACAATATCATAAATAACTCAATAAGGTTATTAAAGTTACAAGGATAAAGAAATTGAACCAATTGACGAACTAGCTTTTCCTAGGGTTAGAAACCTTCAAACCCTAGCTCCTTAACCTCCAAAATCGCACCTAAAGTCGACCTAAAACCCTAACTTTCGGTTTTAGTATTCTTGAATCGTATATGAAAAATCAAAATTTAAGCCTCTATTTATACTTTTTCTGGCCGACCTTCCAACCGTCGGTTGGGACTTCCAACCGCCGATTGGATCAGTTTGAATCCTGGTCCAACTTCACGTGTCTCCACCGCCTTAGAACCCTAATACTCCACCACCGGTTGGACTTAAATTCCAGAATATTCCAATTACGGGCTCGGGCTTCAATTTGGACTCTCTCTTTTCTTTAACGGATTTAACTCTCTTTCTTGGCCCAATTCTTCATTTTAACACTTTTGGTCTTCATTTCTTCAAGGTTTAAGTTCCTTTTTATTCATTTCTTCTTTTTCTTCAGTTTCTTTTAGTTTCGGATTCGTTCTTGTTCCTTTTTCTTCAATCTTTAATTAAAATACATCTCTGCAAATATTAACAAAATAAGTATCTAAAATCATATAAATGCACTAAAATGTATATAAATATGGTGATAAATTACTATAAAATATACTATCTATTTGATGCTTATCAAATATCCTCACACTTAAGTTCTGCTTGTCCTCAAGTAGAATACTGAATAAAATTTAAAAATAAGCATCAAACTAATATTTAAGAATCAGAATACCAATACTAAAAATCTGTTTCATAAATTAAAAATTTAAACAATTTAATTAACATGGATAACTATAATGTATAAATAAAAATTATTATTATTTTTGTAATATATAGCTCATGAATGATTACTAATATATTTGTCCACTTTAAACAATCTATATTTATATTTCTGAATACACCTTTATTGTTAGTATGTATATTACTTATAATTTCCATATATGATATACTCTTAAACTTAATCATGCAATTTACTTTTATATTCCCAATAAATATATGAAATACATTTTTAAGAATCAAGACATTGGTGACAGGTCTGCATTTTCATGCAACAGAGCGACATAACTTGATTCAAGTTTAAGCAAAACCAGACTTGGTCAAACCATTTTGGCGACCTCATTAGGTATCTTTTATTTTTAAGACTTTTCAAGTACTTTTGACTTGCGTTTGCTTAATGTTAAGTATATATTAATAGAGACCAGGTCTATACTTTCGTATAACAGAGAAAACCATCAATATATATCCCAAACGTATTCACATAAGTAAAAAGATATATAAAATTATTGCATAATAAATTTAAAAATTAAGACTTTTATGTCATACATCATATTATGTATCATAAAATAATAAACAAGTTATTTTATTAATTTATTAAAATTCAGAAATCTTTATATAGATTGCCTATTAGTACATCATATCATATAACTATATATCACTCCTTATTTAAGTAGCTTACATTATATATACAAAACAGTTAATCCATATTAAAGTCTAAACTTTTTAAATACAAAACAAAACTTTTAACAAAAGTATTCTAACTAATAAATACTTAGTTATTTACTTAAAAATTTTAAATTTTTAATAAAATTTAAGAACAATAGAAACTTAAATACTTAGTTAAAGAAATTCTTTTTCTTACGAACCCTATCCCCACACTTAAATTATACAATGCCCTCATTGTATAAAAATTGATAAACAAAAGTGAGTAAGGAAAAGAAAAATAGAACAGAAAAACTCCCCTGACTGAAATTGCGAATTTCATCATCGGCTAAGAAAAATCTGCTTGGTTGATTCCTTTATTTCTTGACAAATAATATACAACATCCACACTTTCGTAGTTAATCACGGTTGCATTTAGCATATGCAATAAGCCTTTAAACCCCTAAGTATCCCGAGTGGACGAGTTATAGTCTCGTGAGGGTTTCCAGTGAACATACCCACAAAGTTCAATCCTGAAAATAAAAACATAAAAGAAAAACATAACATATAAAATAAACATGAGTTGTCTCCCAAGAAGCACTTTTGTTTAAATGTCGGTAAGTTCGACATTCATAACTTATTCTTCCAGAGTTACATTTGAAATATTTTCAATAACAGCATCTGCATAATATTTCTTCAAACGATGTCCATTAACTGTAAAAATAGCTCCATCGAAAGCAAGTAAATCCACACTCCCATTTGTATGAACTTGGTGAATAACAAACGGTCCGCTCCATCTGGATTTCAATTTACCCGGAAATAACCGAATACGTGAATTGTATAAAAGCACACGTTCTCCAGCAACAAACTCTTTATCTCCCCGAAGTCTTGCATCGTGCCATTTCTTCCCTCTTTCTTTATAAAATCTTGAATTCTCATAAGCATTCCAACGAAGCTCATCTAACTCATGTAACTGTAAAAAGCGATGCTTACCAACTTCAACGGTATCCATGTTGCATTCTCGAAGTGCCCAATATGCTTTATGTTCTATTTCTACTGGTAAATGACAAGCTTTTCCATAAATCAATCTATACGGAGTACAACCTGTAGGTGTTTTAAATGCTGTTCTGTATGCCCAAAGTGCATCATCTAACTTTTCCGACCAATCTTTTCTGTTGGAACCAACAGAACGTTCCAAAATACGTTTTAATGCACGATTGGTATTTTCAACTTGTCCACTAGTCTGAGGATGATAAGGTGTAGCAAATCGATGACTAACTCCATACCTTTTTAATATCTTCTCTAATTGAATATTACAAAAATGAGTACCTCGATCACTAATCAATGCCTTGGGAGTTCCAAATCTGGAGAATAATTGTTTAAGAAATTTCACCACAACTCTAGCATCATTTGTAGGTAATGATTTTGCTTCAGCCCATTTAGAAACATAATCCACAGCTACTAATATGTACCTATTACCGTGACTCATAGGAAATGGTCCCATAAAATCAATACCCCGGACATCAAAAATTTCACAAACCTGTATACTAGTCTGCGGCATTTCATCACGTTTAGAAATATTCCGAGCTCTTTGGCAAGAATCACAATTCCTAACGAATGCATATGTATCTTTAAAAATCTTCGGCCAATAAAAACCTGCGTCAAATATTTTCTTTGCAGTGTAACTTGGTCCATTATGACCGCCTACTGGTCCTTCATGACAATGATTTATAATCTGTTGAGCTTCTTTACCATGTACACATCTTCTAGTTATGCCATCTGCACAGTATCTGAAAAGAAATGGATCTTCCTAAAAATAATATTTTAAATCAGAAAAGAATTTCTTCCTCTTTTAGTAATCCATCCTTGGTAGATCTTTAGTAACCAAATAATTTGCATAATTCGCAAACCAAAGTATCTCTTTTATTTCTTGTACTGTCATAAGTTTCTTATCTAGAAATGAATCTTGAATTTCCTTTTCATCCAATGCTTCCAACTCTGAATTTTCTAACCTTGACAAATGGTCAGCTGCGACATTTTCAGCTCCTTTCTTATCCTTGATTTCAATATCAAATTCCTGCAATAAAAGAATCCATCGCAATAAATGAGGGCGCGCATCCTGCTTATTAAACAAATACTTCAAAGCAGAATGGTCAGTATAAACCACAGTTTTAGTTAAGACAAGATATGAACGAAATTTATCGAAAGCAAAATTCACTGCCAGAAGTTCCTTTTCCATTGTTGTGTAATTTTCTTGAGCATCTGTTAACGTCTTACTGGCATAATATATAGGCTTAAACTTCTTATCAATTCTCTGCCCTAAAACAGCTCCAACCGCATAATCACTAGCATCACACATTAATTCAAAAGGTAGATTCCAATTTGGACTTGTCATAACTGGAGCAGATACTACTTTTCTTTTAACGTATCAAACTATTGTTTGCATTTTTCTGTAAATTCGAACTTTGCATCTTTTTCCAACAAATGATTCAACGGTCTTGCTATTTTTGAAAAATCTGGTATAAATCTTCGGTAAAATCCAGCGTGTCCTAAAAAACTCCTTATTCCTTTTACATTTGTAGGATAAGGTAATTTTGAAATAGCTTCAATCTTCGCTTGATCTACCTCAATTCCTATTTTGGATATTTTATGACCTAAAACAATTTCTTCTCTAACCATAAAGTGACATTTTTCCCAGTTAAGAACTAAATTTGCCCCTTCACATCTCTGTAACATCTTCCGTAAATTCTTTAAACAAGAATCAAATGAATCACCAAATACCGAGAAATCGTCCATAAATACTTCCATGAAATCTTCTACCATATCATGAAATATTTCGATCATGCAACGCTGAAATGTAGCTGGTGCATTACATAAACCAAACGGCATCCTTCTATAAGCAAAAGTACCAAACGGACAAGTGAATGTTGTTTTATCTTGATCTTCGGCCGCTATTGGTATTTGAAAATATCCTGAAAATCCATCCAGAAAACAATAGAACTCCTTTCCTGCTAGCCTTTCTATCATTTGATCAATAAATGGTAATGGAAAATGATCTTTCCTGGTAGCATCATTTAATTTCCTATAGTCAATACAAACTCTCCATACTGTTACCGTCCTTGTTGGTATCAAATCATTCTTTTCATTTGGTATAACCGTTATTCTGCCTTTCTTTGGTACAACATGTACTGGACTTACCCAGGGACTATCTGAAATAGGATAGATTAATCCTGAATCCAGTAATTTAATGATTTCCTTTCTGACAACGTCTTTAACATTCGGATTCAATCTTCTCAAGGGTTGTACGACTGGCTTGAAATCTTTTTCCATCAAGATTTTATGAGTACAGTATGTAGGACTGATTCCCTTAATATCCGTGATTTTCCATGCTATTGCTTGTTTATGCTGTTTAAGAACTTGTACTAATCGTTCTTTCTCTGCTTTTGATAGTTTTGAAGATATTATAACTGGCAAGTCTGATGTGCCTTGTAAATAAGCATATTCCAAATGCGATGGTAGCTCTTTAAGTTCCAACTGTGGTGGTTCTTCCATAGATGTCTTGATCTCAAATATCTCTTCTTTAAAACAAGGAATATTGTTGACAGAATATGGTATCGATTCTTGGTTAATAATTTTAGCAACTGGCTGTATTTCTTCCTCTTCAGGATGTTGTTGAATAACCACGGTTGCTTCTTCCAAATCTTCATCTTCCTCTAATAACTTATCAAATTCCGCTAAATCTTTTGCAGTGTCAAAATCTTCAGTCCATCCATTAAGAATTCCTGTGTCTGCTTGATCTTTTCCTAAAAAATCTTGAAAAGAAAGGTTATCCATATATTCATATGAATTTAAATAATAACAAGTATCATCCACATAATCAGGAAATTTCATGAAATTATTAACATCAAAAACAATTTTATCATTCCCTAACCTCATAGTAATTTTTCTATTAAAAACATCTATTAAGGCATGTATAGTTGCTAAAAATGGTCTTCCTAATATAATAGGGACTTTAGGGTCTTCTACCATATCTAAGATTACAAAATCACATGGAAAAACAAATTTATCAACTTTAATTAAAACATTTTCAACTATTCCTCTAGGGTATTGCACAGATCGGTCACCTAATTCAATACACATACGAATAGGTTTTGGTTCCCCTAATCCTAATCGCATATAAAGAGTATATGGCATTAATGAAATACTAGCACCTAAATCTGTTAATGCGTTTTCAATAGTTATTTCACCAATTTTGCAAGGTATAGTAATACTCCCTGGATCTTTGACTTTTGGAGGTAGCTTATTCTGCATTATTGCTTAACATCTTGCGTTCATGGTCACCTTTGTCACATTATCCAGTTTGCTTTTGTTAATCAGCAGCTCCTTAAGATATTTTGCATACTTTGGCATTTGAGCTATAGCTTCGACAAAAGGAATATTAATATGAAGTTGTTTCAGATTTTCCAGAAATTTGTGGTATTGTTCATCTTCTTTGTCCTTCCTCAGAGCAGCTGGATATGGAGGTGGGGGTGTATAGTCTTTGATGACTTCTTTAACCTTATTTTCTCCAATGCTCTTTTTGTTTGGTTGTATGTCTTCATCAATTGTTTCTTTTTCAACCTGCTCAGATTCAACAATTTTATTAGTTATAACAGGAGAGTCAACATTCTTACCACTTCTGGTAATTACTGCTTCAGCTTGCTCCTTTGGATTTGTTTCAGTAAATCCTGGCAATGTTCCTGGAAATCTCTCCTGTAATGTTTTAGCAATCTGATGAACTGAGCCTTCAATTTGTTTGATTGATGCTTCATTATTACGCATCCTTGCATCATGATCATCCATTCTTTTATTATTTTCTTCAACCATTTTTCCCAAAATACTTTCTAACGAATTGATCTTGTCAGAATAGGACAGATTTTGTCCCGTTTTGATATAGAAACCTGGTGCTCCTTGTTAATACTGTTGTCCTGGTTGATTAACTCTTCTGAAATTAGAAACTTGACGATAATTTGGATTTCCTTGAAAATCCCCATACATAACTTCTTCAGTATTCATTTCACTATCATTATTAGGACATTCTGTCTTTAGATGATTTCCTCCACATATTTCACAACCAATCCTGATTGCATGAACTTGTTCATTCACTTTCTTAACATCTCTTCCCATACTTTCCAATTTTGCTGTGATAGCTGCGAGACCATTACTGTCTTCAGATATCCTTTTTCTACCTGATGAACCATCATCCCATAACTGAGAATGTTTAGCTAATTCTTCAATTCCGGCTTTTGCTACTGCTGGAGTTTTCTTAGGTACTGGGCCTTGTGCATCTAACTGTTGACGTGTTGCTCGATCACCTCCGTTATAGAATACCGTTATTTCTTGTTGGACATTCAAATCATGTTGTGGACATTTATGTAACATCTCCTTATATCTCTCCCAAGCTTGATATAAAGATTCATCGGATTTCTGCTTAAAATTCCTAATCTCATCTATCATTTTCGACGTTTTGGAAGGTGTACAATACATTTTTAGAAATTTTGTACGAAGATCTTCCCACGTAGTAATAGATCCGGCTGGTTCATTATTAATCCATCTCTTAGCTCCATCCTTTAATGTTAAAGGAAATACTCGTAACATAACCTGATCTCTTATAACATTAGGAATATTAAACATATCTGCAATCTCCAAAATTTTCTCAACATGCTCATTTGCATCTTTTTTATCTTCTCCTCTGAAAGGATTTTCGCGTAGTTCTTTCAGAAATTGCCCCTTTAACTCAAATTCTACTTCTCTAGCTATGGCAGGCCTAACCACTCCCGGTCTCGGATCTCCACGAGTTTGAATCGTGTAATCCTGAAGCGTCATGTTAGCTATGTCTGCCATGTTTCTTTGTTCTGTTTCAGAATTGCTTGGATATACTGTATGTTGTCGAGAAGGTACTTTATCTAACTCCGAATCGGAGTAATATCCTCTTTTAGCCGTTTTGACTAAACTGTTATGAAATATTAAGTCGTCTTCGTCAAATGAAATTCCATGTTCTGGCGAATTAGGTGGTGCGTATGATAATCGTCTTCTAGAATGAAATTCTCGTTCTGGTTCGTCAAATGGACTAAGTGGATCTGGATGAAGTGTCCGGGTCATACATCCATCTGCAACAAAAACAGAATTTAGTAGTACTTTAAATTCAAAGGTAAATGTTAGTAAAATGTTAGAAATATTCAAGTTGGTGTATATGAATCCTGATAATTAATAATAAAACACATTCAAAATTAAATAATCGAAAAAGAATACCCCAACCCAAATTTCTTATTTGTTAATTATGCAAGTTAATTATTTATACAACAATTTGAAATTACAGTGGATTTTGTTAAATTTCTTTTACAAAGCTAGTCAATGGATTTCGGTAGCTCCATTGATAGTACACAAAAGCGGAGAAATAGGTCAGCGCGAAGCTTAT
Source organism: Helichrysum umbraculigerum (assembly GCA_949592205.1). Classification (NCBI taxonomy): domain Eukaryota; kingdom Viridiplantae; phylum Streptophyta; class Magnoliopsida; order Asterales; family Asteraceae; genus Helichrysum; species Helichrysum umbraculigerum. Next base: position 35,583,125 of record CATIUR010000003.1, read on the forward strand.
TAAAAACCTTTTTTTCTTTCGAGAAGCACCTTACCTCTTATATGATAAATCAAGGGGGTAGGGCTTTACTCTCCTTATACCTTTGTTTTTGTCAGTATTCTCAATGGGTGAGCCGATATTTCTTATTGATTTTGCAAAGTATCAGAAATAAAAATTATACAAGTAAAATAATTAGTTTAATTAAAATACACCGCTCCCACGGTAAAACAAAAGTTCAACTGGTTAAGTGTTCCCCGGCAGCGGCGCCAAAAACTTGATGTGTGCTAAGTATAGGCAATTATAATAACAAGTTTAAATTAAGGAAATACTAAATAATACTATCACACAATTCAGGCAAGATTGCCCCGTTCATGTAATATAGCTTAATAAGTAAGTCCAAATTCGAACACAAAGAACACAAGAAACGTGATTCTTATTTATAACTAATTATCTATTTATTACATATATTTACAATTATAATACAAACAAATAAATAAATAAAGGATCCAATTTACAATAATCTACAAGATAAGGGGGACATTTTAGTTCCAAACGAACATATTTATATTTATATTTTGATACAGATTCTAATAGATAAGTTTTAGGAACAACTTAAGTATACTCAATTGGATAGAAGATTATAATTATTCAAACTATTATTTATTAAACTTATTATATGTATTTATATCTATTTGCTTTGTTGGCTATTATTACTGGTGATTTACTAATGTAGAAGATCACTTAGGGTTAAGTCAAATCCTCATCATAGCAACACAATCATAAGATTACACAAAGTGTTACTAATTAATAAGATCTATCATCAATTTATTAATACAATTTCTATGGTTAGGCTTGAATCGCAGTATTACTTTATATTAATGAATCATTCTTCGTTTATCGCATAAGGTTAAGATCAAAACATAAACACAATCACTTAATTTATATAAACTTAATATGGTCATCCTCGTTTAATATAAATCAGTCTAACTATGTCAAGAAACATCACTAATATATCATAATAAAGACAATTCTTGTATAATAAACATTCAATAATATAGTTCCAACATAAACATATAATTCACATAATAAACTCAATAAACATTCATTCAAACAATTATAATGAAAACCTAATTCACAATTAAATCAAATAAACAATATCATAAATAACTCAATAAGGTTATTAAAGTTACAAGGATAAAGAAATCGAACCAATTGACGAACTAGCTTTTCCTAGGGTTAAAAACCTTCAAACCCTAGCTCCTTAACCTCCAAAATCGCACCTAAAGTCGACCTAAAACCCAAACTTTCGGTTTTAGTATTCTTGAATCGTATATGAAAAATCAAAACTTAAGCCTCTATTTATACTTTTTCTGGCCGACCTTCCAACCGCCGGTTGGGACTTCCAACCGCCGGTTGGATCAGTTTGAATCCTGGTCCAACTCCACGTGTCTCCACCGCCTTAGAACCCTAATACTCCAACCGCCGCTTGGGCTTTCCAACCGCCGGTTGGACTTAAATTCCAGAATATTCTAATTACGGGCTCGGGCTTCAATTTGGACTCCCTCTTTTCTTTAACGGATTTAACTCTCTTTCTTGGCCCAATTCTTCATTTTAACACTTTTTGTCTTCATTTCTTCAAGGTTTAAGTTCCTTTTTATTCATTTCTTCTTTTTCTTCAGTTTCTTTTAGTTTCGGATTCGTTCTTGTTCCTTTTTCTTCAATCTTTAATTAAAATACATCTCTGCAAATATTAACAAAATAAGTATCTAAAATCATATAAATGCACTAAAATGTATATAAATATGGGGATAAATTACTATAAAATATACTATCTATTTGATGCTTATCAAATGTTCTGTTCTAAACACTACGACAAACCGTGAACGTAAAGTTACCGTCTTTAGATGAAAGCTAATGTTTATTTATTATTATTATTTTCTTTTGTTCGAATGTTACAGTTTAGAACTTCTTTCACATCACTTTACATATATAGCTATACCTATCTAATAACTAATCCTTACGCACTAATTAACAAGTTCTCCTGCCCAGCTGACAGGCTTTCTGATTCACTTTCAGTGTTGTTAGCATGGATGTGATAATAGCAGCCATCATAGAGTTTCTGTTGCTTAATTTGAAAATAGCAGCAAGGAATCATGCAATTTGTCACTCAAATTCTAAGAGATGTGAAAGGATACTAATTCATTAACATATTATATTACCAACAATCCTTGTACGTACCTAACACCGACTGTCTACAACGTAAAAGAGATAAAAACTAAATTTTATAACATTTAGGGAGCATTTTTAATAAACATCTCAGGTGATCTAACTACTGATCACCTACTGATGAGAATCATAGAGATAATACAAGTGAATGTAGAAAATGAGAAGTTCAATAGAGTTGCTCACTTGTTTGTTAATCCAAAGTGAATACTTAAAAGCTATGACTTGTCAACTATTCAAAAGACTTGAAATTTCAAATCTTTAATGCCTTCGGCTGCCATTGGCGGTCTGAAGGGCCTATTCATTTTTATTTTCTTTACTATTCTACTTTTTGTTGCTGTTCCTCTGTTATCGTCTAGACCAGCCAATTTCAGCTTCACTGCTTCTAGTATAGGCATTGATTCATTAAGATATCGTGAAATTTAGACAACTTACAATCATTGGTTCTCTACTCGTCTTTCCTTATTCACAAAAAAACTGAATCATAGACTACTTTAAAAAATCGAAGATAAATTAGTATAAAATCTACATTGATAAATAGTGAATTTTTATGTTACCTTTATACCAAATTTACTATTTCTAATCAACTGAGATTTGGTTAAGGCATACAGCCAGAAACTATTATTGACATCTAACTCAATGAAATTAGACAGATTCATATAATTCTCATTATATTTACTACTGGTACAATCATTATTGCTATAATTACTTTTAATACACCCACAGTAATTCTCATTAAGTTTTAGATCAAGAAATAATCACAAACAATTTGTAAACTTGGATCAAGATAGTTGTGATAAACAGTCTCACATTCGATCTCTATGAAATAAATGTGCAAGACTATATATAGATACCCCGATGGGTTTCCTTTTGCTAAACAATTTTTTTTAAAGACAGAAAAGAAAAAGAGAACGCATTCACTGTATCAGGTATGAAGAAACTAAATACCACAGTAAATTCTCAGTATTCTAATAAGCAAAGACTCTAACACATTCTATCATAATCAGAGAAATACAATTCCAAAAACATACGACAATTCCCAAACAAACATTTTAGGCTTTACTTAAGTTTGAGTACATCAATGGAATAGACCACCACCATTTGGAGGTGTAAAAAGCATGCAATTAAAAACATCAGCAAGATACTGAATACCAAAGTAATATTACCCTTGTTTGAGTTTAAGGAATAAGGCCAAAAGTAAGATTCTTCTTGCACGCAAGAACTGCAGATTGAGAAAGACAATAACCACAATCAGTATATCAGTTTCGTATCAAATACAACAATTACAAGTTTTGGCAAGCTATATCAGAGTAACTCACGTTTCATCACATGTAATCATATTTATCGTATTCATAGGACATGCAATCATCGTAGTCACCTGTCGTGAAATCATAGTATTCTAACCCTTCATCATATTCATAATCAGAATATTCATCACTTTTGTCGCACCCCCAAAACACGTGGCAGCGGAAACATGAGTTGTCATGGGGGCGCCGACCAAATCAAATATCATTACACAAAGATTAAAGCAAACGACCTCTATATGAGACGTTTGAAAACATTACATTCCATAAGTTTAAATGTTTACAAAATATCTGGAGTTCGCATAAACCGTTAAGAGATTTCTAATACATTACTGATTTTACCAAATACAGATAAATGCAATCTAATCTCTTGATGTTTGAAAACAATGCGACTCGAGCTAAGCTTTCCATAAGCTTCCTACTGCGGCGGGTTACCTGAGAAATACATACTAAAAGGTCAACATAAAGTTGGTGAGTTCATAGAGTTGTTTAAATGTTGGTATCAAACCAATTGTTATGAAACACGAGTTATGAAACACAAGATTTTAATCGTTGTATCATTCAACAATGATAATTAAATGTATCGTTAACAAACGATAAGTAAATGTGTTGAATAAATGTATCGTTAACAAACGATAAGTAAATATGTAATTGCACGAATGCAAAAAGATGTATCGTTAACAAACGATAAGTAAATATGTTGAATAAATGTATCGTTAACAAACGATAAGTAAATATGTAATTGCACGAATGCAAAAAGATGTATCGTTAACAAACGATAAGTAAATATGTAGTTGCACGAATGCAAAAAGATGTATCGTTAACAAACGATAAGTAAATATGTAGTTGCACGAATGCAAAAAGATGTATCGTTAACAAACGACAAGTAAATATGTAATTGCACGAATGCAAAAAGATGTATACCATTTGCCATGAGCTCATAGTCCGAAGCTTAACAATGTGTGCCGTGCCTCTTTCGAGTACACGATCGTGGGTGCCCCAATGCAAGTGTCTAATCCGGTACACTCGTTATGAACAAATATTAATACGTCCGTTTGACTGGTTAGCGCGACTAACCCGGACGGGGATTGTCAGTCCCAAATAGATCTATTTACCAATATTCACGCTTTAGCAAAACTAACAAACTATGATGTGTAGGGCCTTTGTGGATTAGTGTGTAACTCATGCAATCCGTATAGCGTTGTTTATGGTACTTGTGTTCATAAAGCAGTTGTGTAATTCAAATGTATACAAAGCAGTTGCAAAGCAATTGTATAAAACAGTTGTAGTATGTATTCTCCCCCAAAATAGTTATAAAACTGTAAAAAGAGGGGCTATGAAACTCACCTGAGTTCTAGCAAATAGCAAGCAAGCAATATCAATTAGCAAGCAAAGTGTGATCCAATGTGTAGCCTTTTAACGTCCTAAACGTATAAGGTTGTATGAGTAGATGTCTTAAAAGATCATCTATGTAAGTGGATGGTTAATGTCCACTTAATTCACAATGTAGGTGGAGGGTTAATGTCCACCTAGAGCTAGTTCATCTAACTAGTATGTCCATATAAGTTGTTCAAGTTCGTTTACTAAAAATGTGTACGACCCGTTGGTGAAAGTTTGTAATAATAATTCAAAGTATTATTATTGTTAAGTTCATCGTGTTGTATACTTCTCGAAGCACCTGTGTTTCATATATGAATCTACATCATAAAGGTTTGATCTTTGTAGGTGTTTATTGCTTTTATATATGTCCGAATGTGTTAAGGCTCGGAATTTAGAGTCTAAAATGTGATTTTATGAGAATTAACTAAGGGTTAAAAAGTCAACTCTCAAGGTCAAAAAGTCAACTGAAAAAGGTCAACTCCTAAGTCAAAGTCAACTCGGAAGTCTTCAGTTCGCAAGTCAAACTGAACTCGCAAGTCTTCAGTTCGCAAGTCAAACTGAACTCGCAAGTCAAACTGAACTCGCAAGTCAAACTGAACTCGCAAAGTCAAACTGAACTCGCAAGTCAAACTGAACTCGCAAGTCAAACTGAACTCGCAAGTTAAACTGAACTCGCAAGTCAAACTGAACTCGCAAGTCAAACTGAACTCGCAAGTCAAACTGAACTCGCAAGTCAAACTGAACTCGCAAGTCAAAGTCAACTCGCAAAGTCAAACTGTTGTGTTTTTGCTTTGTAAACATGGTCAAACGGGCTCGGTTTGACCCAAAATTTTTAGGGAAGCCTTAGATATGTTCAAAGAGTCTCCAGAAATTTTGGTTCGAGTCGGGGTCGTTTCGAGATGTCGGTTTTTAAGTTTACACCTTAAACTTCAAGATTTAATGTTTTCGGTTTATATCGGGTCATTACGCCAACTGATTTCACCTATCTATAGTCCAAATCAAACTTCCAAATTTTTACCAACTGATTTACTAAGTGTCTTGACTAACATATCAAAATTTCAGCTTCCAATATGTCCATTAACATAGTTAAATAAAGCCGCGTAACAACCGAACACATTTTATCGAAAAACTTCCTGGTCAGTCTTATAAATCGGCTCGTATAGAAAAATGAGTACGTTTCTGGAAAAAGTGTAAAACATGAAAGTTGTAGATCTTTTCGATACGCAAAATTTAAAAAAAAATTCGACCTCTAACTCTTAACAGATGATTTTATACGAATATTTTCGTGAACTGTCGATTTTTAGGCAGGTTCATGCATGTTCATGTGTTTGCTTTAAAAACGATTTTTAACAACAAGTTTGGACATATTCATGTTAGATGAGCATTATAACCTCTAAATCAGTGTATTAAAAGTAAAATGAGTGAAAGGTTCATGATTCTTACAAAGAGATGATGAAGAAGAACAAGAGGGGATGATGATGATGTTGATCTTGAGTTTAGCTTCTTCCTTTGTTCTTGATTAATGGTGGTGATTAATGGTGGTTTATGGAGGTGGTTGTGGTGGTGTAAGGGCTGATTTTCTCCAGAAAATTGAGAGAAAATGAAATTGAGTTGAGTGAGTGGAATGAGAGGTTGCATGTAATGTAAGTGGATGTATGAGGGAAAGAGGTGATCATCACTTTGCATGTATTTTGAGAGGGAGAGGGAGGAGGTGGCACATGGGGTGGCCGGCCCCCATGTGGTCCCACCAAGGGCATTTTGGTCATTTTCCATTTCTAGCTTAAATCGTTGCGTTTTTCGTTCGTTTACCCGATTGTTTAAACGTTTATTTATACGTTAGATGTTTAGTTGACGTTTTTATTTAACGATTTGAGTTTCGATATTTCTACTTGAAATATTTAATATAGTACTTGGAAACACTTGTAAAAATGTTTCGTTAGATTATTAGCCTCGATTTGCGTGCACGTTCTACGGCGGTTTAATCGCGTAACGTTATTTTGAGTCGTTTAGATTAACGATATAATTTGGATAAAATTTCCATTGAAGTATTATTTAAAATACTTAATTTAGGTTGTCAATTTAATTATTGACGTTTGTTTGGTTGTCGAAATAAATTCGCGCGTTATCGTTGCGTTTGAGACGTTTTAACCGAAACGTCTAGGTTTTTCGAGTATTATTTTAGCAAAATAATAGATAAATAACTTCTAAAAATAGATTAAAGTTATTTATAGAAATGTTTTCACCAACGTCGTATTTAACTGTGTCGGAATCCATCCGATAATAAAATGTACGATTTAAACAAATCGCAAATGTGTGCAAATATAATCACATATATTAATACACATAATGATACACATAATTCACCCTAATTACATGTATTAGCAAAATGATTAGGAACTAACACTAGCCCTAATTGGTCGGGTGTCACATTCTCCCCCTGTTAGGAGAATTTCGTCCCGAAATTAGCTTGTTGTCGTGGTCTGAGGGGCATCTATGAATAGATGTGGGTATTTCAGTCGCATTTGGTCTTCCCGTTCCCAAGTGAATTCAGGACCGCGCCTAGAATTCCACCGGACTTTAACGATGGGAATACGACTCTGTTTCAAGCGTTTGACCTCACGGTCCATGATTTCTATCGGTTCCTCGACGAAATGGAGCTTATCATCGATATGGATTTCGTCGAGAGGGATAACAAGTGTCTCATCAGACAGACATTTCTTCAGGTTAGAAATGTGGAATGTGTTGTGCACGCTACTGAGTTGTGGTGGTAGCTGCAGTCGATATGCCACCGGACCAATTCTTTCAAGAATTTCAAAAGGTCCGATGTATCTAGGGTTTAGTTTGCCGCGTTTACCAAAACGAATGACACCTTTCCAAGGTGATACTTTCAAGAGTACTCGGTCCCCAACCTGGAACTCGAGCGGTTTGCGTCTCACGTCAGCATAACTTTTCTGACGATCACGGGCAGCTTTCAGCCGGTTTTGAATGGTCACGATTTTCTCGGTCGTTTCATGGATGATTTCAGGACCAGTGAGTTGGCTATCGCCGATTTCGGTCCAACAAATGGGTGATCGGCACTTTCTACCATAAAGTGCCTCAAAAGGTGCAGCATCAATGCTGGTGTGGTAACTGTTGTTGTAGGAGAACTCACACAAAGGTAGGTGGTTTTCCCATGTGTTTCCAAAGTCGATTACACATGCTCGAAGCATATCTTCGAGAGTTTGAATGGTCCGTTCACTCTGACCATCGGTTTGCGGATGATAAGCAGTACTCAAATCAAGGCGAGTACCGAGAGCTTTCTGAAGTGTTTGCCAAAATCGAGAGGTGAAGCGGCTATCTCTATCGGAGATGATCGAGATGGGTATGCCATGTCGTGCTACAACCTCTTTGATGTAGATGCGAGCCAAGCGCTCCATCTTGTCGGTTTCTTTGATAGCTAGGAAATGGGCGGATTTCGTGAGACGATCAACGATCACCCAAATGGTATCGCAACCGCTCGGTGTTTTTGGTAGCTTGTTGATGAAGTCCATGGTTATGTTTTCCCATTTCCATTGAGGTATCTCGGGTTGTTGAAGTAACCCAGAAGGTTTCTGGTATTCGGCCTTAACCTTGGCACAGGTTAGACACTTACTAACATACGTGGCTATGTCAGCTTTCATGTTGGGCCACCAATATCGTTGTTTGACGTCATGATACATCTTGTCAGAACCAGGATGTATGGAGTACCGGGATTTGTGAGCTTCATCCATGACCAAATCTCGTAGGTTCCCAAAGTTAGGTAACCAAATTCGGTTGGAGAAGTATCGGGTTCCATCGGATTTGGTTTCAAATTGTTTTTCCAGGCCTCGCAAGGCCTCGTTTTTAATGTTTTTCTCGTTGAGTGCTTCGAGTTGAGCGGAATGAATTTGAGCAATAAGATCGTTGTGGATGGTTAAACCAAGGGCTCGAACTCGAAGGGGTTTCACTCGTTCTTTTCGGCTTAGGGCATCGGCAACAACGTTAGCTTTACCCGGGTGGTATCGGATTTCGCAGTCGTAGTCACTAAGTAACTCGACCCAACGACGTTGTCTCATGTTTAGGTCCTTCTGATCAAAGATATGTTGAAGGCTTTTGTGGTCGGTAAAGATAGTACACTTGGTACCATATAGGTAGTGTCTCCAAATTTTGAGCGCAAAAACAACGGCTCCTAATTCGAGATCGTGAGTGGTATAGTTTTTCTCATGGATTTTCAGTTGCCGAGAGGCATAAGCGATGACTTTATCACGTTGCATTAACACACAACCTAGTCCTTGATGTGAGGCGTCGCAGTAAACTACGAAATCATCTGTGCCTTCGGGTAAGGACAGGATTGGTGCACTGCAGAGTTTCTGTTTAAGGAGTTGAAAAGCCGACTCCTGTTTGTCGGTCCAGTCGAATTTCTTGTCTTTCTGAGTCAAGGAGGTTAATGGTTGAGCAATTCGGGAAAAGTTCTCGATGAATCGCCGGTAATACCCAGCGAGACCTAAGAATTGTCGGACCTCGGTTGGAGTAGTTGGTGCTTTCCAGCACTTGATGGCCTCGATTTTTGCTGGATCAACACGTATCCCTTGGCTGTCAACGACATGCCCTAGGAACTGTACTGTTCGCATCCAGAACTCACACTTGGAGTACTTGGCGTATAGCTCCTCGTGTTTGAGTAATTCCAAGATAGTTTTCAGGTGTTGACCATGTTCTGTTTCGTTGCTAGAGTAGATTAGAATGTCGTCAATGAAGACGATGACAAACTTATCCAGGTATGGTTTGCACACCCGATTCATAAGATCCATGAATACAGCCGGTGCGTTGGTTAAGCCAAAAGGCATCACTTGGAATTCGTAATGCCCGTAGCGGGTTCGGAAAGCGGTTTTCGGGATGTCGGCGTCTCGAACGCGAAGTTGGTGATAACCAGACCGAAGGTCGATCTTTGAATAAAAGCTTGAACCTTGAAGTTGGTCAAATAAGTCATCGATTCTAGGAAGTGGGTATCGGTTTTTGATGGTAAGTTTGTTCAGTTCACGGTAATCGATACACATTCTGAAGGATCCGTCCTTCTTTTTAACGAATAGGACCGGAGCTCCCCAAGGTGAGGAACTTGGTCGAATGAATCCCTTGTCCAGGAGTTCCTGTAATTGAGTGGATAACTCCTGCAACTCGGATGGGGCTAATCTGTATGGGGCTCGTGCCACGGGTGCAGCACCGGGCACAAGGTCGATTTGGAACTCGACTTGTCTCGACGGGGGAAGGCCTGGCAAGTCTTCGGGAAAGACTTCAGGAAAGTCCCGTACAATGGGTACATCTTCAAGTCGCTTTTCAGCCGACTTCTTTTCGGTTACGTGAGCAAGGATTGCCGGGTACCCTTTCCTCAGGTACTTTTGGGTTTTCATACAAGAGATGATGTTTAAGTTTCGCCTATCAGTCTCCCCCTGTATGATCAAGGTTCCACCGGTAGCGAGAGGTATACGCACAATCTTTTCAAAACAGACAATTTCAGCATGATACTTGGACAACCAGTCCATGCCTACGATGACATCGAAGCTCCCGATTTCAACAGGGATGAGGTTTATGGGGAAAATTTCGTTGGCTAGGTTTAGAGTGCAATTAGGTATCACACTATCGGCCTCTATCAGTTTTCCATTTGCTAATTCTACTGTGAACTTAGCATCTAAGGCAGTGGGAGTAATGTTGAGTAACGGACAAAACTCATCAGATATGAAACTTTTATCAGCACCAGTATCGAATAAAACTGAAACGGTTAGATCGTTGAGGAGAAACATACCCGTAACAACGTTGGGATCTTGACGGGCTTCTCCGGCATTGAGTACAAAAGCTCGACCGCGAGGGTTGTTGTTGTTATTGTTTCTGTTGGCGTTGTTGTTGTTGTTTCGTTTCGGGCAATTTTTCCTGAAATGGGCAGTGCTGCCACACTCGAAACAAGCCCTTGGTGCGTTGAGTTGGTTGTTTGGGTTGGCATTTGTGGGTGGAGTTCGGCAATCTTTGGTTAGATGTCCGTAGCGTTTGCAGTTACCGCATTGGTTACCACACGGACCATCGTGGTGTCGATTGCAAGAGGAACAGTAAGGTTTCTTTCCGATATAAGCTTTCTTATCCCCAGATCCTGAACCAGAAGTGTAGGCCTTTACAGTCTCGGCCTTTTTGTTGGTTTGTTGTTGTTGGTTGCTGTTGTTCCCAGACCATTTTCTTTTGTTGTCCCCTGGGGTTTTCACGGTGGGTGCCCCACGGCGGACAATTTGAGCCATAAGCTCGTGTGCCATTCGGACGGCACTCTGGATGGTCCCGGGTTTGGAGGAGATGACATTGCCTTGGATGGAATCAGGTAGTCCCCAAATGTATCTTTCGACACGTTTGGATTCAGGGTCCACCATAGATGGACAAAGAAGAGCAAGCTGGTGAAATCTGGTTGTGTAGCCAGTAATATCGTTTCCTTGAACTGTGAGGTTCCAGAATTCATGTTCGAGCTGTTGGAGTTGCTCGCGGGGACAATATTCTTCCCTCAGCAAGTTCTTGAGTTCGTCCCAAGATATTTGATAGGCAGCATCAATACCCTGGGTTTGGGCGTATGTGTTCCAGAAAGTGAGTGCACCCTCAGCTAGGGTGTAGGTAGAGAATTTGACCTTGTTCTCTTCTTGGCAGTTACTTATTCGGAAAACAGACTCCATTTTCTCAATCCATCTCATGAGACCGACGGCTCCTTCGGTTCCTTTGAAATGGAGAGGTTTACAATTCATGAAATCTTTGTGGGTGCAGGGCTTTGGCACAGGTGGGTTGTTGCCTGTCCCTCCAGGGTTTCCTTGGTTCGGATTGGGATTGTTTCTGGCAGCTTCTAGAGCTGCTTGGACCCTCTGATTGACGAGTTGCTCAATGTCAGCGGAGCTCATTTGACGTTTTGGTGCCATGATTCTGAGATAAAGAGAATACGAGGTACATAAGATTTCAGTGAGTAAGATCTTAAAATCTTTGTAGGTGTACACAAGAAGATAAAACAAATATGTACAGCAAGATATTCAATAACACAAGGAAGAAAATTTTATAACCACACCGAGGCGCAAGTTTAAACGATTACAAATTTTAGGGAGTTTACAAAACATGCCGGAAATTGTTACTTCCGGACTTAATACTAGAGTTTACAAAAGACAACCTAAGATAGATTAGTCGGGCATATCCAGCCTCGATAGGTTACAAGATGAAGATCAAACTAGTTCTAACGCAAGTTTATTCGTTCCATTAGTGTGACAAGTCGGTCCACGGTTCCTGCAAGTCTGCCAGCTTGTCTGGCATTATCCTCAGCCAAGGTTAGTCGTTGTTCTAGTACTCGGGCGTACTCTTCAGCTTCCCGTGAACGTTGTTCACATTCTTCTAACCTTGCTTGAAGAAGATCAACCGCGCCTCTGTCGTCAATGACGTGTTGGTGCATCATTTCTAGAGTATTTGTCATGTTTTCTTGGTCTTGAAACAGTTGTGCAACGCGGTCATGTGATTGGCGCAGCCAGTACATTTGCACTATGTATTGTTCTCGTTCCAGGCTTTCAAGTCTTGCCTCGTGGCGGTGAAGTCTGGCAGTCAACACGGGTACAGTGTGGTGTGTTGGTTCTTGGGTATAGGGAGAGATGTCCATGGGATCATCGGAAACCTCCATGTTTTCCTCAGACCTCCAAATATTGAGAGTTGTGGGTAGCCAGTCCCATCTACGGGGGTATGATGGACGGCGAGTGGTATTAGCAATGGAGTTTGAGTAAGGGCTGGCTCGAGATGATCTGGTACCCCTTGGGTGAGTACGTAACACTCGGGCTTCGCCAGTGATGTAGTAAAGTCGTTCAGGAGAGTTTGGTGCTGAAGACATAGTAACGATTCCTTCAGTAGCAGTTCGTGTTTGGGCTTCGTTCTCAGAGTTGGGAGACGTAGCGGTGGGAGTGGTTGCCATTTTCTGTGGCAAGGAGTTTTAGTATACGTAAGGTTAAGGTTATATATAAATACAATAACCTAGCACATAAGCACGTATAAGGTTGGTCCCGTTCTATCCTCGGTCAAAGCCTTCTAATGCATTCCCATCCATCATAACCATTTCAGGTCTTGCATCGATTCTTGTTTAATTGTACATAGTTGATCAAGCTATGTTAAATTAAATTCAAATGATGCAATTGCTGAACCAGTCATAACAAATGAGGAATACTAACCTGACGGTTATAGTATAGGTCACTAATGCAATCCTAGTTCGCTATAACCTTAGGCTTTGATACCAATCTGTCGCACCCCCAAAACACGTGGCAGCGGAAACATGAGTTGTCATGGGGGCGCCGACCAAATCAAATATCATTACACAAAGATTAAAGCAAACGACCTCTATATGAGACGTTTGAAAACATTACATTCCATAAGTTTAAATGTTTACAAAATATCTGGAGTTCGCATAAACCGTTAAGAGATTTCTAATACATTACTGATTTTACCAAATACAGATAAATGCAATCTAATCTCTTGATGTTTGAAAACAATGCGACTCGAGCTAAGCTTTCCATAAGCTTCCTACTGCGGCGGGTTACCTGAGAAATACATACTAAAAGGTCAACATAAAGTTGGTGAGTTCATAGAGTTGTTTAAATGTTGGTATCAAACCAATTGTTATGAAACACGAGTTATGAAACACAAGATTTTAATCGTTGTATCATTCAACAATGATAATTAAATGTATCGTTAACAAACGATAAGTAAATGTGTTGAATAAATGTATCGTTAACAAACGATAAGTAAATATGTAATTGCACGAATGCAAAAAGATGTATCGTTAACAAACGATAAGTAAATATGTTGAATAAATGTATCGTTAACAAACGATAAGTAAATATGTAATTGCACGAATGCAAAAAGATGTATCGTTAACAAACGATAAGTAAATATGTAGTTGCACGAATGCAAAAAGATGTATCGTTAACAAACGATAAGTAAATATGTAGTTGCACGAATGCAAAAAGATGTATCGTTAACAAACGACAAGTAAATATGTAATTGCACGAATGCAAAAAGATGTATACCATTTGCCATGAGCTCATAGTCCGAAGCTTAACAATGTGTGCCGTGCCTCTTTCGAGTACACGATCGTGGGTGCCCCAATGCAAGTGTCTAATCCGGTACACTCGTTATGAACAAATATTAATACGTCCGTTTGACTGGTTAGCGCGACTAACCCGGACGGGGATTGTCAGTCCCAAATAGATCTATTTACCAATATTCACGCTTTAGCAAAACTAACAAACTATGATGTGTAGGGCCTTTGTGGATTAGTGTGTAACTCATGCAATCCGTATAGCGTTGTTTATGGTACTTGTGTTCATAAAGCAGTTGTGTAATTCAAATGTATACAAAGCAGTTGCAAAGCAATTGTATAAAACAGTTGTAGTATGTATTCTCCCCCAAAATAGTTATAAAACTGTAAAAAGAGGGGCTATGAAACTCACCTGAGTTCTAGCAAATAGCAAGCAAGCAATATCAATTAGCAAGCAAAGTGTGATCCAATGTGTAGCCTTTTAACGTCCTAAACGTATAAGGTTGTATGAGTAGATGTCTTAAAAGATCATCTATGTAAGTGGATGGTTAATGTCCACTTAATTCACAATGTAGGTGGAGGGTTAATGTCCACCTAGAGCTAGTTCATCTAACTAGTATGTCCATATAAGTTGTTCAAGTTCGTTTACTAAAAATGTGTACGACCCGTTGGTGAAAGTTTGTAATAATAATTCAAAGTATTATTATTGTTAAGTTCATCGTGTTGTATACTTCTCGAAGCACCTGTGTTTCATATATGAATCTACATCATAAAGGTTTGATCTTTGTAGGTGTTTATTGCTTTTATATATGTCCGAATGTGTTAAGGCTCGGAATTTAGAGTCTAAAATGTGATTTTATGAGAATTAACTAAGGGTTAAAAAGTCAACTCTCAAGGTCAAAAAGTCAACTGAAAAAGGTCAACTCCTAAGTCAAAGTCAACTCGGAAGTCTTCAGTTCGCAAGTCAAACTGAACTCGCAAGTCTTCAGTTCGCAAGTCAAACTGAACTCGCAAGTCAAACTGAACTCGCAAGTCAAACTGAACTCGCAAAGTCAAACTGAACTCGCAAGTCAAACTGAACTCGCAAGTCAAACTGAACTCGCAAGTTAAACTGAACTCGCAAGTCAAACTGAACTCGCAAGTCAAACTGAACTCGCAAGTCAAACTGAACTCGCAAGTCAAACTGAACTCGCAAGTCAAAGTCAACTCGCAAAGTCAAACTGTTGTGTTTTTGCTTTGTAAACATGGTCAAACGGGCTCGGTTTGACCCAAAATTTTTAGGGAAGCCTTAGATATGTTCAAAGAGTCTCCAGAAATTTTGGTTCGAGTCGGGGTCGTTTCGAGATGTCGGTTTTTAAGTTTACACCTTAAACTTCAAGATTTAATGTTTTCGGTTTATATCGGGTCATTACGCCAACTGATTTCACCTATCTATAGTCCAAATCAAACTTCCAAATTTTTACCAACTGATTTACTAAGTGTCTTGACTAACATATCAAAATTTCAGCTTCCAATATGTCCATTAACATAGTTAAATAAAGCCGCGTAACAACCGAACACATTTTATCGAAAAACTTCCTGGTCAGTCTTATAAATCGGCTCGTATAGAAAAATGAGTACGTTTCTGGAAAAAGTGTAAAACATGAAAGTTGTAGATCTTTTCGATACGCAAAATTTAAAAAAAAATTCGACCTCTAACTCTTAACAGATGATTTTATACGAATATTTTCGTGAACTGTCGATTTTTAGGCAGGTTCATGCATGTTCATGTGTTTGCTTTAAAAACGATTTTTAACAACAAGTTTGGACATATTCATGTTAGATGAGCATTATAACCTCTAAATCAGTGTATTAAAAGTAAAATGAGTGAAAGGTTCATGATTCTTACAAAGAGATGATGAAGAAGAACAAGAGGGGATGATGATGATGTTGATCTTGAGTTTAGCTTCTTCCTTTGTTCTTGATTAATGGTGGTGATTAATGGTGGTTTATGGAGGTGGTTGTGGTGGTGTAAGGGCTGATTTTCTCCAGAAAATTGAGAGAAAATGAAATTGAGTTGAGTGAGTGGAATGAGAGGTTGCATGTAATGTAAGTGGATGTATGAGGGAAAGAGGTGATCATCACTTTGCATGTATTTTGAGATGGAGAGGGAGGAGGTGGCACATGGGGTGGCCGGCCCCCATGTGGTCCCACCAAGGGCATTTTGGTCATTTTCCATTTCTAGCTTAAATCGTTGCGTTTTTCGTTCGTTTACCCGATTGTTTAAACGTTTATTTATACGTTAGATGTTTAGTTGACGTTTTTAACGATTTGAGTTTCGATATTTCTACTTGAAATATTTAATATAGTACTTGGAAACACTTGTAAAAATGTTTCGTTAGATTATTAGCCTCGATTTGCGTGCACGTTCTACGGCGGTTTAATCGCGTAACGTTATTTTGAGTCGTTTAGATTAACGATATAATTTGGATAAAATTTCCATTGAAGTATTATTTAAAATACTTAATTTAGGTTGTCAATTTAATTATTGACGTTTGTTTGGTTGTCGAAATAAATTCGCGCGTTATCGTTGCGTTTGAGACGTTTTAACCGAAACGTCTAGGTTTTTCGAGTATTATTTTAGCAAAATAATAGATAAATAACTTCTAAAAATAGATTAAAGTTATTTATAGAAATGTTTTCACCAACGTCGTATTTAACTGTGTCGGAATCCATCCGATAATAAAATGTACGATTTAAACAAATCGCAAATGTGTGCAAATATAATCACATATATTAATACACATAATGATACACATAATTCACCCTAATTACATGTATTAGCAAAATGATTAGGAACTAACACTAGCCCTAATTGGTCGGGTGTCACAACTTTGGGGTAGAGTTAGACGTTTAATCTTTTCTGAACATCTTTTTACTATGTGAGTGGTCCCGTTTAAGACTCCAAGCAAAAGAAGTAGAACTTAATAAGAACAATATGAACAACAAAGAAGATTTTTAAATACCAAAGCTCCAATCTTATTAATAAAAAATATTAAAAGACGGATACACTAAACTTGTATCGGGGTTGTAAACAACCTTGGAGCTAAAATTACAACTCTCTAAGCTTGTTAAGGAATTAACAAGACGGATACACTTAATTTGTATCGGGGTTGTGCACAACCTTAGAAAGCTAACAAAACTATTTTACGCGTATACATGGGGAACGATCTCAAATTATGAGATCGTGGTGTGCCTGAAAATACAGCAAGCAAAACACACTTTCTAATTGTCTATGGGTCTCTTTATTTATAGAGCCCCACTAGACTTATATTGGAAACACGATATATTTAAAGTCAAACCTAGCACATGTCTCCATACTTCTAAGGACAAGGAAATCTATTTATAGATATAGATTTATCATTTACAAGATTTTCTAATAAATGTATGGAAACAAATCTATCCAAGTGGTCTAAGACTTTAAAGCATGGTCTACAGTTACTGTATGTATACTATTACAGATTACGTAACTGAGAGACCCACTTGACATCATTATCTTGTATTTGACACTAGCAGTGGAAACGAAGGAATTGTTACCAGCAGTGAAAACCATTACCAGCAGTGGAGACTTTGTAAAGGGCGAGCAGTGGAAATCTTGAAATAGCAGTGGAAATGACAGAGCTCCATCCTCCCAATTTATAGTTCCATCCTCCCATTATTTGTACTAGCAGTGGAAACTATGAAAAAGCTCCATCCTCCCAATTTAGTTCCATCCTCCCATTTCTACTACTTTTAGGATGCAAGAATTTCAACTTGTGTTTCCTTAATCAGTTACATTTTGTCTCATCAAATCTATTATTATGTGACATAAAAATTCATGTCACATAATTTTCCCAACAATCTCCCCCTATTAATCTCCCCCTATTTGATGATGACAAAACACTTATTGTAAACTGATTACAATTTCCCCTTTTAACAAGTTTCTTTATAAACTTCAGAACATGCCTTTTTAACTTGAACAGCTTGAACTTTGAGTTATATCTTCATCATACTTGTACATGTTCAAGTTGTAATCTTTAAAGCTTTAATCTCCCCCTTAATATCAGCTACCCACCGTTAAATAGTTCTCCCCCTATTTTGCATTACCCTTCTTTAACAAGACGGATACATCTCCTATGTATCAGGTTTAAAAACTTAAGGAAATCTTCTAAAATCCCTAATCTTATTAAAAAGGTTTGTATGATTTGGTTTGAACAGATTTCAATCTCTTACCCTCAACAACACTTATAATACTAAAAGAGAAAATATTCAACTGATTTGAACATAAGAATGCTAACCCGTCACAGAATATCAACCAACCACTCTGAACGTATAAATGTATGAACATCTCAGTTGAACACTTTATCTCCAGCTTCACAAATGTTGATTATGCTTGAGCTAACCTTTGGGTCTAATTAGGAAGTGATTTGACGCGCTTTGAAAAACTTGTTTTCTTCAATCTTCTTTGATACAGCCTCTATGCTTGGAGCGGATCTTTGCAAATCTTGGTAGATTCGGCTTATGCTCTGATACCAATTGAGTGGTCCCGTTTAAGACTCCAAGCAAAAGAAGTAGAACATAATAAGAATAATATGAACAACAAAGAAGATTTTTAAATACCAAAGTTCCAATCTTATTAATAAAAAATATTTAAAGATGGATACACTAAACTTGTATCGGGGTTGTAAACAACCTTGGAGCTAAAATTACAACTCTCTAAGCTTGTTAAGGAATTAACAAGATGGATACACTTAATTTGTATCGGGGTTGTGCACAACCTTAGAGAGCTAACAAAACTATTTTACGCGTATACATGGGGAACGATCTCAAATTATGAGATCGTGGTGTGCCTGAAAATACAGCAAGCAAAACACACTTTCTAATTGTCTATGGGTCTCTTTATTTATAGAGCCCCACTAGACTTATATTGGAAACACAATTTCTTTAAAGTCAAACCTAGCACATGTCTCCATACTTCTAAGTACAAGGAAATTTATTTATAAATATAGATTTATCCTTTACAAGATTTTCTAATAAATGTATGGAAACAAATCTATCCAAGTGGTCTAAGACTTTAAAGCATGGTCTACAGTTACTGTATGTATACTGTTACAGATTACGTAACTGACAGACCCACTTTGACAGACCCACTTGACATCATTATCTTGTATTTGACACCAGTAGTGGAAACGAAGGAATTGATACCAGCAGTGGAAACCATTACCAGTGGAGACTTTGTAAAGGGCGAGCAGTGGAAATCTTGAACTAGCAGTGGAAATGAGCTCCATCCTCCCAATTTATAGTTCCATCCTCCCATTATTTGTACTAGCAGTGAAAACTATGAAAAAGCTCCATCCTCCCAATTTAGTTCCATCCTCCCATTTCTACTACTTTTAGGATGCAAGAATTTCAACTTGTGTTTCCTTAATCAGTTACATTTTGTCTCATCAAATCTATTAATCTATTATTATGTGACATAAAAATTCATGTCACATGATTTTCCCAACACTATGTCTCCCTTGAGATCAATATTCCGACAACCAGTTAAGTTAAGTGATTCAAGGTGACGATAACAATCCATAAGCACCTTCAACCCATTATTTGAAAGGCCGTTATTGATAAGTTTAAGGTGGTTTAGCTCATGTAAGTTCTCCCCAACAGCCACAGCTATTTCATCATTAAGTAGTACATCTTCAATCCAAAATCCATGAGGTTCTTGATCAATAATCAGTGTTTTTAGCAGCGGGCAATAACGGCCAGCACTTTAAGTACACAATGAGTTCCTCCAACAATGGAAATTTCTTCAAAGCCTCAGCCAAACTTTCAACCGAAGGATCACCATAACCACATAACATTGTCAGACGTTTAAGTTGGCTTGCTCTGTAAAAAAAACCCATAAAGAAATTGTTTAACCCAATGTAAAAATCAACTTGGAACCGTATAATGGCTTTATAAATTTTTTTTACAATTTGTATGTGTGTAAGCAATAAGCATATATATTACGATAAAGAAAACACGCAAGTTAGTGTACCAAAAAAATGAATAAAGAACCTTAAACTTAAATATGCTTAATACTATCGAGGTCAACAAAAGTCCAATACTGTTCTCAAAAAAAGTGAATAAGAATATGCTCGCATACCTATCAGCAACATATAAAAGAACCTCATCAATCCCAAGCATCGGGAGGACTATGTCAACCAACTGACCTTGGCTTCTATCAACAGCATGTTTACTCATTTTAATACATGTTGGCAAATTAACATATTCCGTTGAATTGCACATATCAATGACCCTCCACATAGAAGGGTGCTTGCAGACTTTATACCAATCAGTGCATACTTTCTGGGCATTCACAAGTATGTCGGGTGAACCGATTCTGCAAAGTATGTTGGACTTCAAGTCGAACGGGAGGTCGAACCAATTTGTAGTGGATGGCATCATCAATTTATCATTTAAAAATAAATTCAAATGTAAGTTAGTTACATGAATCGATATAGTATAATATTACATTCTAGATAGAGCAAAGAAATCCAAATACAAATGAAACATGCCAAAGAGTCCCTAACACGCTAAAAGTTTCACCCAGATGGTAACACTAAAAACGAAACTATATATATAAATAAATATAAATGAATAAAGAGTAAATGAATAGTATTGACAAATTTGAGACATAAAAAAAAACCCTATCATGACTTCCAACTTAAGAATTCTCTTCTCATTCAAATTTTCAAGAGTTCTTGAGGAATAGTTAAGAGTTAATGTTACTTGTACACAATAACTTAGCAACAACAAAGATGACAGTAGCAGCAGCAGCAGCAGCAACAACAACAACAACAACAACAACAACAACAACAACAACAACAACAACAGCAACAGTAACCGACTATCAGCTTAACAAGTCAAAAGGTCCATCTTGTTAGAGCATTTTCTAAAGCTTTTTTACATTGCCACCTAAGTTTATTTAAGAAAAGCTTTTGCTACAATGAGAAAAAACTTTTCAAAACCTTTTATTGTATAAACCATACTTACAAACTATGAGAAAAGCTTTACTTGCAAAGCTTGAGAATTGTCAAGCTTTAGAAAAGAAAAGTTTTTCCTCCAAGAAAAGTTTTTCTAAAGCTCTTTTGTACAAAAAAGCTTTAGAAAAAGCCTTCATTGAAGGTGCTCTTACGACAATGCAACCACACATCTGAATAAGGGGTGTTTATAAGGTCGATTATTTCAAAGGCGCTTATACGCTAAAACAAAACTAAGCAAGTCTCAACATCCTTATATTTAACATCTTATTTTTATCAAACAATCAAATCAAATAAGCCGTTTCTAAAAGAATGTTTGTATTTGCTTACCTGCGGTAATAAAAAAACAAATAAATAGATAGTCGCTTAAATAAATTGTTGTGGAAATAATCGCGAGTTACCCCACCAAATGGGTAAAGCTCGTGAAAGATTGTACTAATAAATTATAAGTGGAAAAGAATTATTCTGATAATTTATTAGCGCAATAGATCATAATAACAATACCCCAAATAAAGCTATTGAAAATAAACAACACACATGAACACCATATATTTACCGAGGTTTGGCCCAATTTTTTGCCTACGTCCTCCCAATACACCACCAACTTTATTATTTCTTGTACAATAGAAATAATACAAATAAATAGAGAGAAGATATGCAAAAAAGTTAGAAGAGCACTTGTTGCTTTTTAGTGTGATCTTTCTCAAAGGGAAATGACCTTATTTATAGGCCAAGATACATCACCCTTCACAATATATTAAATATTAAATAAATCACCATTTGCAAGATTTGCTTGTAGCTTTCATATGTGGGATCATTTCCACCACATACTTTCAACTTGCATGAGCTAGCTTGCAATAAATTTGGCTCCTACTACTTGCCCCCTACTTGCCTATTTGCCCTTTGGAAATTTACTTGCCCTTTAGAACTTGGTAAGAGCCATTAACATTAACAAATCTCCACCTTGGCAAATAACAAGTTTCAATTCACTACCTTGGTGAATGCCCAAAGGTCTTCAATCTCTCTCTCTCAACCATCGTTGGTGGTGTCTTCAAACAATCATCAAGTTTTAACAATGTTGATCAAGTCCAAACAAGAATTGAATTTGATCGCAGCTAATACTTTTGTCAACATATATGCAGGATTCTTTGTGGTGTAGATCTTCTAGATTCTAACTCCACCTTCTTCGAGTATCTCTCGTATGAAATGATACCTGACATCAATGTGCTTCGTCCTTGCATGATAAACCTGGTTCTTTGCTAAGTGAATTGCACTTTGACTGTCACAATGCAATTTCACGAACTTCTGATCAATTCCAAGTTCACCAAGCAACCCTTGAAGCCATATTGCTTCCTTCATAGCCTCTGTAACTTCCATATACTCTGCTTCTATTGTTGACAGAGCAACAGTAGACTGTAAGGTAGACTTCCAACTGACAGGTGCTTTTGCAAGAGTAAAGACGTAGCCTGTAGTTGACCTTCGCTTGTCTAAATCTCCGCCATAATCCGAATCACAATATCCAACCACCCACTGCTTATCATCTTGTTCGAAAACCAATCCAACGTCTGATGTATTGTGGATGTATCGTAAAATCCATTTAACATCTTGCCAATGCTCCTTTCCTGGATTATGCATATACCTGCTCACTACTCCAACTGCTTGGCAAATATCTGGTCTAGTACACACCATAGCATACATCAAGCTACCAACTGCATTTGCATATGGTACATTTTTCATGTACTCTCTTTCAGCATCATTCTTTGGCCACATAACAGCACTGAGTTTAAAATGAGGAGCGAGCGGAGTGCTAACAGGTTTTGTTTGTTCATTGATCCCAAAACGCTTTAGCATCCTTCTCAGATAGTTTTTCTGAGTCAAACAAAGCTTCCTCGATTTCCTGTCTCTCACTATTTTCATACCAAGAATCTTCTTTGCTTCACCGAGATCCTTCATTTCAAATTCCCTTTTCAATCGAGTCTTCAAGTTTTCAATCTCCACTGAACTCTGGGAAGCTATCAACATATCATCTACATATAGGAGAAGATATATAAAAGAACCGTCTTGTAGCTTTTTCAAATAGACACAATGGTCTTACTTGCTTCTTGTGTACTCTGACTCCAACATAAACTTATCAAATCTCTTGTACCACTGCCTCGGGGACTGTTTCAACCCATACAAAGACTTATTAAGTTTACACACTTCATTTTCTTTTCCAGCAACTTTGAATCCTTCAGGCTGAACCATAAAGATTTCCTCCTCCAAGTCTCCATGTAGAAATGCAGTCTTTACATCCATCTGAACTAGTTCAAGATCCAACTGTGCTACCAAAGCCAACAAAATTCTAATAGAGGAATGCTTTACGACTGGAGAAAACACTTCATTGTAATCAATTCCTTCTTTCTGAGCGTAGCCCTTAGCTACCAATCTTGCTTTGTAGCGAACATCATCTTGGCCGGAGAACCCATCTTTCTTTGCAAACACCCATTTGCATCCAATTGCCTTCTTTCCATTTGGGAGGTTGGTCAACTCCCATGTCTGATTCTTTTCAAGGGACTGCATTTCTTCACTCATGGCAATCCTCCACTTCTCATTCTCTGAATTTTGAACAGCTTCAGAGTAAGTAGTAGGAACATCATCAGCTGCAATTGAAGATGCACAAGCCACCGTATCTGTATAGCGAGCAGGCTTTACAATTACTCTCTTTGGCTTGCTGATTGCAATTGATTCATGTTGCGTTTGAGGTTCGAGAGTCTGAACCTCATCTTTATCAAAATCTCCTTCTACCGTAGGAGAATCAATATCCGAATCCAGATCTACTGGTGCAATTGTTCTTTCGAACTCCACCTTTTTGGTAGTTCCATCCGACTGCTCAACATTCACCTTCTTCAACATGGTAGATTCATCGAAGGTGACATCCCTGCTAAAAATTGTTTTTCTTGTCTCTGGTCACCACAAACGATATCCTTTAACTCCAGAGATGATTCCCATGAACAATTCTTTCTTTGCTCTAGGATCCAACTTTGATTCCTTTACATGGTAATATGCAGTGGAACCAAACACATGTAAAGAATCATAATCAGTAGCGGGTTTCCCAAACCATTTCTCCAATGGTGTTTTTCCATCAATAGTAGTCGATGGCAAACGATTAACGAGGTAACAAGCATAAGTTACAGCTTCAGCCCAAAACTCTTTACCCAACCCAGCATTGGATAACATACACCGAACTTTCTCCAGCAATGTCCGGTTCATGCATTCAGCCACCCCATTCTGTTGTGGTGTATGTCTGACAGTGAAGTGTCTGACGATGCCTTCATCTTCACAGATTTTTCTAAACTTATCATTCTTGTACTCTCCGCCATTGTCTGTACGGAGACGCTTGATCTTTCTACCTGTCTGAGTTTCCATCATCTTTTTCCATTTAAGGAAAACTCCCAACACTTCATCCTTTGTCTTCAAAGTGTACACCCACACTCTCCAGGAAAAGTCATCAACAAAGGTCACATAGTAGTGCTTTCCACCCAACGAATTTGTCTTGGAGAGTCCCCACACATCAGAGTAGACATAGTCCAAAATACCCTGAGTATTATGAATGGCTGTCCCAAATTTGACCCTGGTCTTCTTCCCGCTAATACAATGCTCACAGAGATCCAATTTACAGGAGCGAACTCCTTTCAACAATCCTTGACTGATGAGCAAATTCAAGGATTTTTCACCTGCATGACCCAAGCGCATATGCCATAGCCTAACCGCTTCTAAATTTCTATCACCACTTGTAACAGCTCCAACAGTTTCGACAACTGTTCTGCCCTCGTAGTGGTACGTGTTGTTGCTTTTACGTTTACCCTTCAATACTACACGCACTCCAGAGATAATCTTCATAACCCCATTTTTGGCTTTAACCTCGAACCCTTTAGATTCTAAAGTTCCCACAGAAATGAGATTTTTCTTTATCCCTGGCGAGTACCGAACTCCTTTTAAAGACACGATTGATCCATCCTAATTTTTCAAACGGACTGAACCAATCTCATTGGTAGCAAGAGGAGCTTCATTTGCCGTATAAACAATTTCTTTGTGATCTAGAAAATCACCAAACCACTCCCGGTGTGGTGTCATATGATGACTACATGCGAAATCTAATAGCCATACATCCGAAGCATTTATGGTTGACAAGGTTGCGAGTGAAAGATCAGATTTTGAATCATCACACTCGGTCACATTCGTCTCTGCTACAGCCTTCCCTTTCTGAGATTTTTTATAGTTTTTCAACTTCTGACAATCTCTCCTCCAATGACCTTTTTCATGACAAAAGGCACATTCATCTTTGCTTGGTTTATGCCTAGATTTAGATCTCCACCTATTTTTGGTGTTCTTCTTCTGCGAACGACCTATGACTAACAAAACCTCCGAGTCACCACCAGAACTTACATGATTGTCCTTCTTTCTCAGTTCTTGACTGTATAAGGCAGCACAAACTTCGCTCAAAGATACGTCATCTTTCCCGTTGAGTAGAGTTGTTTCGAGTAACTCAAACTCATCGGGAAGTGAACCCAACAATATTAAAGCCAGATATTGGTCTTTGAACACCTCATCCATATTCATCAAATCGGTAACCAGTTGATTGAAACTGGTTATATGATCATTCATTGTGGTACCTTGTACATAAGTGAAACGAAACAATCTTTTCTTCATGTACAGTTTGTTCTGGAAACTTTTTTTCAGAAACTTCTCTTCCAATGCTTTTCACAATTTGTGTGCGGACGTTTCTTTAGAGAAAGCATATCGCTGTTCTCTAGAAAGACATGATCGAATAGTACCACAAGCTAACCGATTGATGGTCCGGAAGTTCTTCTCTTCAATATCTTCTGGTTTATGTTCTTCAATGGCAATGTCTAGACTTTTCTGAAAAAGCGCGTCCAGAACCTCGCTTTGCCACATGCCAAAATGACAGGTACCATCGAAAACCTCCACCGCCAATCTTGTATTTGACAATAGTGGTCACGTCCAATTTGGTGAAATTAGTTCACCCGATGTGGAAGGTTTGACAACTTCTCCCTCAACCATTTTAGATACAAATAATTTTCAATAGCTTTCAAATTAGCCCAACGGATATCTTTTCTGATGTGGAAGATCAAATTAAATTGCAACCATAGAGCATACTAAGAATAACCTCGGCTCTGATACCAATTGTTGTGGAAATAATCGCGAGTTACTCCACCAAATGGGTAAAACCCATGAAATATTGTACTAATAAATTATAAGTGGAAAAGAATTATTCTGATAATTTACTAGCGCAATATATCACAATAACAATACCCCAAATAAAGCTATTGAAAATAAACAACACACATGAACACCAGATATTTACCGAGGTTCGGCTCAATTTTTTGCCTACGTCCTCCCAATACACCACCAACTTTATTATTTCTTGTACAATAGAAATAATATAAATAAATAGAGAGAAGATATGCAAACAAGTTAGAAGAGCACTTGTTGCTTTTTGGTGTGATCTTTCTCAAAGGGAAATGACCTTATTTATAGGCCAAGATACATCACCCTTCACAATATATTAAATATTAAATAAATCACCATTTGCAAGATTTGCTTGTAGCTTTCATACGTGGGATCATTTCCACCACATACTTTCAACTTGCATGAGCTAGCTTGTAACAAATTTGGCTCCTACTACTTGTCCCCTACTTGCCTATTTGCCCTTTGGAAATTTACTTGCCCTTTAGAACTTGGTAAGAGCCATTAACATTAACATAAATAATCTCAAACACCCATAATTTGCAACAAAAAAATACATATAAGAAAAAGGAATCTTAGTAACCGAAAGTGGAATGTTAATTATAACATCAAGAGGATCATACATTCTTATCATGCTAGGTATTAATTATTCCTAGCCCTAACTGTGTGTGTATGGTGCAAGTCAGATTACATATTAAAAATTGTAGTCACCAATAACAAGAACATTCATGCAAATATAAGGAAAAAATAAATTTTAGAACATATTTTGCAATAAAAAACCCAAAAAGAACGAATCAACTCACATATCAGTAAAGAAGAAGAATAAGACGACGAAAACTGTATTCTGATAAAAAAAAAATAATGGATAAGTTTATTTATATATGGTTTTTAACGATTTAAATTTTGAAATAAACCGCTTAAGGTAAATTTGTGGAGCGCAAAATTTGGATTACCTCTTTTTTATTTTGTTTTTGGATTTACTAAAAATCCTAGTTAAATTATAAAGTATAAACACTTACCTTATTTGGTTTAATAGGTTTTTTGGTAGGTTATTATAATAAAAAATAATAAGTTAAGGTATATTTTTTAATTATAGATGGATTATAGACTAGGCCTTGAACTCGTACGATGCACGACCGTTTATAAGATGCAAATTATATTAATATGTAAATTCAATGTTATTAATTAAAAGATGCAAATATCATTGATAATGAAACTATAATAGATGAACTTGTGTTTATCTTTTCAGCAGTTGATACTCAAATTTGACGTAATCTCCTCCTTTCGTTAAGAGTGGTTAAAATTTGAGTCTATGTCCACTTCTCACGGTTTCACCGATTTTGTAACCGTGTGAATAACAAAAGTTACAACCATCATTAACAAAATTATGTTTAACTCTTAATACATTTGTTGAACCCTTGTGATGCATCGTAATTAAAAAAATTAAATTAATCATATGTTTTTTATAAGTTTCAATTGTATTACTATTGTTAAAAAGTTAAAAATTTATTCGTGAAACTCAATAGTAACATATGCCTGAATACATAGAAAATAATAAATTTCATATATATATTTTAGTAAAACTAATTTCAATAATTGTCCATATATATGGTTGCCGGTGAGTTGACCGGCAGTTTTTCCGTTGACTCTTCATCTAAACCGTACGATCACACCAAATTTTAATCCAGACCGTCGCAACCTAATAATTGTTGGTTACTTGCGGTTTCTTTGGACGGTTTCTTTCTGGCCTTGGGCTCTATCAATTATGTTCCCACGTTCTTCAACATCCGTTATTTCAAGGAGTGCATTATTAATTATCGCTGCCTATTACACCGATCCAAGTAAGTAGCGCTGTTTTCTTTTTGTGAAATTATATCTTATCCCAAAATTTTAGTTTATGCGATTATTATTAAATGGTTCTTTTGCCCTGAGATTGAATTTAATGATTTTAACTATTTATATGGTTAAATAGCTGTTCAAGGTTATTGTACTAATGTCGTTTTCGCTGCTTCTTACGTCTTGGCCAACTAATTTCAATTCGTGAAAAGCTGGACATGTCAATAACCCTCCACATAGAAGGGTCCTTGCAGACTTTGTACCAATCAGCGCACACTTTCTGAGCATTCTCGAGTATGTCAAGGTGACTGATTCTGAATAGTATATTAGACTTCAATTCGAATGGGAGGTCGAACCAATTTGTTGTACTCATCACTTTATCATTAACCAAATGTTAAAGTAAGTAAGTCATTCACATGTATCTATATATAATGTAACAATCTAAAAAAAAGAAAAACAATTCATTAATTAATGAACAGTTGTCAACATGATGTGATTATTTTTAAGCATTATAAGACTCCTCCCAATGGCATCACTTTGCACCATCAGTTGGGGCCATCAGTTGGCATCAGTTACTGACACCATAGGCACCACCCATCAGTCGCACACATCGGTTTGGGGACTTCGGTATACCGACGGAGGAGAGAGGGTGTGGGTGGGGTCCAAATCTCAATTTCAAGCCATGCAAATAAAAAAAAAAGTTTTTTGTATTAAATAAATAGATTAAATAATGTGTGGGGTCCTGAAAAATAAGGGAAGTGATGTTGCTGTTGGCAGGGGAGTGTCAGTTTGTGTCAGTTGGGGGAAAAGTTGACGTGGAGCTGAGCTGGCATGCAACTAATGCGTCAGTTGGCGTCACCATTGGGAGGAGTCTAAGCGGTTTGACAATTAGACCTCTCCCAATGGTGAACACCAACTGACGCATCAGTTGGTGCCACATCAGCGCCACATCAGCTTTTTCCAAAACTGACACTACCCTGTCAATAGTGAACATCAGTTAACATCACTTCTCCTTTTTTGGGACCCACACACTAATTTCTTTATTTATTTAAAACACAAAGTTAAATAAACCATTCTCATTAAAATTAAAAAATTACATTAAATAAAAATAAAACATTACATTCCTAAAAAAAATATATTTATTGAAAATAAAATATTTTTTTTTGTCTGTGAGATGCTCCCAAGGGATCACAACGGATACCAAAGTATTATTGAGTTAGGTTAGTAAAAAAAGTCATGGGCCCCACTAAAAAGTAAAACTTTTTGATTTCAATTAAAACATCGTCCCTGTCCTCATCGCCTCATCCCTGTGCTCATACTCTGCAATTGATTAACAAAAGGCAAAAAACAACCAAAAAAAAAAAAGAAGAAATCGAAGGAAACAAGCAGTGGGCTCCACACGAGATCAAGCAACGCGGGCCCCTCTCTTTCTCCTTTCTCTTCGGTTTTCCGACGATATCCACCGACGCCGAGCAACCGACGCCCCGTGCCAACGGCGTCGGTTGCGTCGTCCAAACCGATGCTCCAAACCGCAGCTCCGTTGGGAGGGGTCTTAGAAACCCTAAAAAAAAATGAATCAACTCACCTCTCAGTATCAGAGAAGAACAAGGATTAATAATTTCGATATAGTCAATTAAAATTGGAATTTCATCGATTTTAATATTGTAACACCCTCAACTTTAATGGTTTGCGGAAGCACGATTTGGGTGTTACTAATCAATAACAAAGCACAAAGATATATAGTAAACGACTCTATATGCGTCGTTTTAACAAAAAATATATTGACATTGAAATGTTTACAACATTCATAGCTTTACATAGCCCGAGTTTAAATAAAAGGAGATTTCAGTACATAAGTACTTGTACAAAATATACTAATGCAAGAAAATCTCAAACGTCTGCATGCTGACTCGAGCTAAAAGTCCTGAGCAGAAACAACCTACTGCTTGGTACCTGCGATACATGCTAAAATGGGTCAGCTAAAGCTGGTGAGCTCACAGGTTTGAAATCAAGTAATATAGTATGAACCGCAAGATTTAAATAATTGAATTGCATCTAGCAATTGATAATGTATATGTATTCAGGTATACAGCCATGAGCACATAGTTGAGCTTAACTCGAGGGCCGGGTCCCCTATAGAGAATTCCGGGCGAGGTGCCTCCACGAATGCCTAATCAACATTCGTCTTCCCAAATATTAGCACGTCCGTTTACCCGGTTAGTGCTTGCTAACCCGGACGAGGAGGGTCAATCCTATATGGTACCATATACTAATATTCACGCTACAACGTATTAACAACTATGCTGACGAAGGACTTTAAATGATTAGTGTGTAAAACTCATGTAGTATATAAAAGTTGTACTTGCGTTCACATGTTAAAAATAAGCATTGTATCACACCCCTGAGTAAAACAGTAAAAAGAGGGGCTATGAGACTCACCTGAGTCGTGTGAGTTTAACTTAATAAACTTGAGTTGATTAGCCGAGTATTGAAGTCCAAAGACTTGTAACCTGAGGGTGTCCACGACACGCGATGGTTATAAACGTGAGTCGGTATCTCAAAGGACTACCATTGTAGTTGTTATACAACTATATATGTCCAAATTACTACGATTTGGTTGATTTGTTAAGTGTTTGAAAACGTGTACGGCCCGTTGGTGATTAATTGTAATAATAGTCCTGATGTTATCTCATTGATTTCGAAGTGTTATACTTGAAAAGTATATTCCATTATGTTTGAAAAGTTGTATCATATAAGCGTTTTGAAGTCATACAAGTTTGACACTTGGTGAGAAATGTGCTTACGGAATCTAAGTACGGGGGTCCGGGGGCAGCGCCCCTGGCGGGGTCCAAGGGGCTGGCCCCTGGCTGGGGTCGAGATGCCAGGTCAGCTAGAAAAATTTTTATTTCTACTATATTGCTTTGGTGAAAAACGCATCTGGGATCTGAATTCGGGTAAAATCGAGTGATAAATTTCGAGTCTCGACACTTAGTAAAAATCTGAGTTTTCTGTGTTTTGCGACACAATATGCGACACAAAAGTTTGTCATGCGACACAAGGGTTGTGTCATGCGACACAAGAGCTTAGCGACACAAGGGTTGTGTCGCATAAGCGTTCGATGCTAAATCAATAGCGACATAAGGGTTGTGTCGTATTTGGTTTACGACACACGGTGCGACGTAATGGTACGACACAAAATACGACACAATATGGTTTATGCGACACAACATGCAACACAAGCGTTGTGTCGCAAAGATGAACACCAGCCCAGAAAGTTTCGGCTGTCGAGATTTTTCGACCCAAAACGCAAATCTAACTCATTTTTAGGTTATAAAATCGTGTTTTCTTCATATATTTGGACATATAGATGTTATATAAACATTCAAACATCAAAATAATACATCAAAATGAGTAAATCTAAGTTTTTAGAAATTTTCTTACAATTGCAAATCGCGAGAGATGTAGTCCGAAAATGATGCTAGTGCTTTTGTTAATCTTGTTCCCCTTGTAATGGTGATTCCGAAAATGTGAGTTTTGTTGTCGGTTTTGCGAGGTCCGAAAATTTGGAAGATTTGGTTGAGAGAGTTTGTGTGTGTGTGGGTTTTTGTTGAAATGGAAATGAAAGAGAGAAATGGGGAGGAGATGAGGTGTAGGTGAAAGCCTCACCTTTCAGTCCCCGCTCCGTGTTCCACGCGGTGTTCGTTTTCCCGATTATTTAAACGTTAAATAATTATTTTTATACGTTAAAATATACGTTTTTAAAATACGAATAATGAAATCAATATTTTCGTTGAAGTATTAAATTAAATACTTGTCAATCGAGTTATGTAATATAATTTAAGCCTGTTTCGTTTTGTTTGCGCGTTTTATGTTTTAAATCGCATGGACATTGTTTGTATGATACGAGATGAATGTGAAATATTCTCAAAATAATATTCTTGAGATATAATAGTTTCATTAAATAATCTTTATGTTATTTAATTAAATTGTTCACCAACGTCCGTATTTAATTGAACCGAATTACATTCGATTTAAATTGCGTACGATCTAATCAAATCGCATTTTCGTATATATTCAACAATATATATTTCGATACATAAATTAGCCTAATACAGAACTAATTACATGTATTAACAGTGAATTAGGCACTAATTGCTAGTCCTAATTTGACGCGTGTAACAAATATGAACCGCCGAATGTAAAAATTTGTGGAGCGCAAAAACTTTGATAGGTCGATTTTTCTTATATTCGGTTTTATTATATTAAAAAACATATATAAACAACTTACCTTATTTTCGTCTTTTTTTAGGAATACAATACGTTTTGTTTTGGTAGGTAATCAAAATTTAATATTAAAACTTTTTAGTTAATTACAACAATCGTCTCTGAGGTTTCTTCATCCTTTTCTTTCAACAATTACATAGATCGTCCTTGACAATTGAATAAGTTGATGGTTCGTTCCTCCAGCCAACGCCAATTTATTACCATCTGTTAAGTTGTGTCACGTGAGGGTAAATGCGTCTTTTCTTTTCCTCATTTATATGTTGACTTACGACAATATTTTTCATAAGTCTAGCCCACTACAGAAAAAATATCATTTTATCACACTTTTTTCTCCACGCTTTTTAAAAGTGCCTAAAACTTTTTGAAAAATATAAGATTTTTCACACTTATATATGTAAGAAAGAAAAGCTCACACTTTTTAAGTGTGGAGAAATTAAAACTTTTCAACATTCAAAAGTGTGAAAAAAATTTTGTAATACACGATTTTACTCACACAAGTCAAAATGTGGACAAATTGAGTGTTACAAATTTTTTTTCCCAATTTTAAGTGTTGACAATTTGTAATTTCTCCACACATGCGTCAATTTTCTTTATTAATTACTCGTGTCTCGTCGTATGACTACTCGCTTAAAGTGAGTTAATACTATTAAATAATTAATCATACCCCTCTATCCCAAATTTATAATCGTCACACAAAAAACACATGATATACACAAAAAAAATCAATTAATTTCATTTTAACAATTTTCAAAAATTTTGATCGGTTAATTTTGAAAGAGAATAATTATTAGTAAAATGAAAATATGGACAAATAAATCATGGAGGGAATATTTTTTTTCTATGTGGAGAGTTAATTGTTTCCAAATTTAACGGTTTCATATTGTTTCTACATATTTAAATAGGAAAATATCAAGTTCCGTTACAACTTACAAGCAAGTAATGTTGGTAGTTTGAAATGGGGACTAAACATGTACACATGAAAAAGTTAGAGGGTATAAAGTTTAAAATCAATTCAACATAATTAATTTACAGGGTATAAAGTTTGAAATGGGGACTAAATACAATTTACATTGAGCATAGTTGTTAAACTCTTACGATTCACGAGTCGACTCTTACAAGTCGGCTCAGAAATTCAAAAAAAGAGGTGACTCGGACCCCGACTCGTAAATGGCTTTGACTCTTACGAGTCATTTATTGACTCTTCCGAGTCGTGGGTGACTCTTACGAGTCGTGGGCGACTCTTACGAGTCAGAAACCGGACACACGTTTAATGTAATCTAATAAAAAAATATAAAATGACAAAATATGATAGGAAATGACTAATAATCCATTATAAATTAAACATTTGTGTTATTTAATGACTTTCATCATGTTTTACTTCAATTAAGGATAGAAATCTAAACAATAATATACATATAGATATAAATATATGTATTTATTGTAAAATTATGACTCTTACGAGTCGAGTCGAGTCACGAGTTAAAAATCAATACTCCGAATCACGAGTCGAGTCACGAGTTAACAACTATGTTTAAGAGTGTATTTTTAACTTAGATTGTC
This sequence comes from Helichrysum umbraculigerum, assembly GCA_949592205.1. NCBI lineage: Eukaryota > Viridiplantae > Streptophyta > Magnoliopsida > Asterales > Asteraceae > Helichrysum > Helichrysum umbraculigerum. The sequence goes on from CATIUR010000003.1 coordinate 35,617,048, forward strand.
TTTGACAAAATTAATTCGTAGCTAGAGTTGTAATTTTATAATGTAAATTGTAAATTGGTATAAAAGGAGTTAGCTTATATAGTATTGAATTTTGGTCTTTTTTAAATACAACACACAAATTTATTCCTACACCAAACTTGTGTTATTGTATACTTGTAATGTTTGATTTAACTGTTGTACACTATGTTGTATGAATCAATTTGGGTGTTGTATTTCTCACTTTCCTTTTTTTTGGTACCTTTTGTTTTAATACTACTGTATATAGTTAATTAAATCTTTTTATTTAGGAAAACACATTCCCATAAATGGATATAAAGCGCATTTAGATATAAAAAATTTTCCACTTTTTTGAAAAACTTATTTAATAAAACAAAAAAAATTGAAAAAGATGTTCAAATTTGAGTTTTCTAACAAAAGTTTTCTAAATAAAGGAAAATTCATATTTTTCCTTTTTATAACCATAAAGTTGAAAACTATTTTTTATGGTTATCCAAGTTTTTCAATCTCTACACCTTGGAAAAGGAAAACTCCATTCCTCAAATTTGTACGCAGTTTCTAAATTTTCATTGAATATATAGAGAAGTAAACACTCCCCATTCCCTAGAAAAACGGAAAAAGAAAAATGTTGATATTTTTTCGTAACTAAACGCATCTCTAGTGGTTGACGCTCTGATATCATCACAAGAGGTCTCAAGTTCAAACCTCACTAACAACATATCTTAGGGTGACCAGGGGAAAGGTCAAGGAAAACCATGTTAGACGGCGTACATCTGAGTAAATATGCACGCTGATTGAAGATGAAAACTTTCTCCGCTAACCTTCTCCGTTTACATTTTCATAAATAAGTATTAGTCATAAAAATGATTTTTTATTTCTCATAATAAACTCGAGAACGTTTACTATTCTAATTTTTTGTTGTTGCTCCTCTGTTTTTGTTTAGACAATATTGAGTTTTACAATAATTTTTTATATGGGTTAGTGTCTGGAAATGCATTCAACTTGTGCTCGATGTCTGTTGTGTGTACCCTACTTACGTTTGATCTTTTTAATGCATTCAACTTTCAAAAATGGTGTTTTAGTGTATTTTGCTTATGTGTCACTCGTTTGAGATGCAATGTGGCATCCGGAAGGTTTGGCACATCATCAAAACGTCTCCAGAATACACTAAAACACCCCTTTTGAAAGTTGGATGCATTAAAAAGAGTAAACGTAAGTTGGGTACACACGATAGACATCGAGTATAAGTTATATACCTTCTCAGACAGTAATCCCTTTTTTTTAACATATATATTAGTATAAAATCTACACTGACAAATATTGAAATTTATGTTGTCTTTTACCTTTTCTAATCAACTGAGATTTGGATATTTAAAATTATATATAGGAAACATCTATATGATGTCATCAATTTAATAAATTTTAATTTAATCAATTTGGTCCCTTAATTTCACTAAATATTTTAAAAATAGTCCAATCAAATCTCAACTTTATAAAATCCCATGCAATTATCGTTTGAACAAATATCTAGATGTTTAATCTATATAGTTATATTGGAATTGTAGTTGAACACAATCATATTATTATTATTATTATTATTATTATTATTATTATTATTATTATTATTATTATTATTTATTTATTTATTTATTTATTTATTTATTTATTTATGTTTTATTTTTTTGCTACTTATCAACCGACTGCTACACTATAATATTATAATTGCACAATAATAACAATGAATATTACATACGTTTGCACTTTACTTCCTCAACTTAAAATTTATTCAAATTGAATCATGCATGCATGGGTGCTCATTCATAATACATCCTTCCTATCTTATAAATATAGTATAGGAAAGTTTTTGATGATTTTATCGTTTAATTTAATTTTTCAATTTATCAATTAATCCTTTCTACTATTTGTATTCAGATTATGTTATCAATTATAAAGTAAGTTAAATTATTATGTTCAGACATATTATAGACAGAGCCAAGATGTATATTAATGTAAGAAATAATAAGTTCAACTTTTACTTAATAAGATCACAAGGCTGATATATTAACATATATTTGTTAATTAAAAAGCTACTACTAACAAAGTCTACTATTATATAACTCTAATCGTAAAGCTTGAAATCTTTTATTTCTCATCATACAAATGACATTAGTAGCTTATTTATATAAAATAAAATTATACGTCAAACAACCCGTGTAATACACGGGTATACATGCTAGTAAATTACAATAAGAAGCTATTATATATTGCCCCCTAACCCAATGAAATAAGACAGATTTATATACGTTAGATTATTTTTACTACTCGTACTATTAGTATCACCCCCAACGATTCATAAACCTCGTTAAAGTAATGTCAAAACAATATTTATGATGTTTTTACATGTTGTAACCATACCCTACTCGATGATGAAAAGCTACTCGCATCCTTTCGGAACCCAAAAAGAAAGACGAATGGTTGTCAAGACAGCCTCATCATCTCCATTAAAAAATGTTTGAAGGTTACTAACGATGGAGTTGCTTTTGCTAACTCTGCTCGACAAATAAGATTGTTTATTTGTTATTAAATAAAAATAAATTCACTGTATCAAGTATGAAGAAACTAATTAACACAACAAACTCTCGTATCAGTATCCTATTAAGCAAAGACTTCCATCAAAGAGATAAAAATTTTAAACATTCTAACACAATCAGAGAAATGCAATTCCAAAAACAAATACCTAAACAAGCAATCTTAGTGTCTACTTAAGTTTGAGACGATAATAGAAACGACCTGCCACTATTTGGAGGTGTATGAAGCACGGAACTAAAAACATCAGCAGCAAGACACTGACTACAAAAGTAACATTACCCTTCTTTGAGTTTATGCAAGAAGGCCAAAAGAAGGTTCTTCTTGCACGCATCAACTGCAGATTGAGAAAAAAAAAATTTAACCACAGTCAGTATCAGTTTCAAATTAAATACAACTATTACAAGTGTTGGCATGGTATTTCAAAGGTAACTCACCTTTCATCACATGAAATCATCATAGCCATACTCCGTGTATTCGAACTCTTCATTATATTCAGAATCCGAATATTCATCACTTTGGGGAGTTCTAGCAGGAGAATAGTAGGGCAGAGTTAGACTTCTGATCTGTTCTGAACATCTTTTCACTACGTCTCCGTTGAGATCAATATTCCAGCAAAGACTCAAGTCAAGTGACTCAAGTTGACGACAACCATCCATAAGCACCTTCAACCCAATATTTGAAATCCCGTTGTTAAAGAGTTTAAGGTGCCTTAAGTCATGCAAGTTCTCCCCAACAGCCACGGCTATCTCATCATTAAGAGGTAGATATGAATTCCAAAATCCATGTGGTTCTTGATCAACAATCAGTGTTTTCAGCAGCGGGCAATTGCGGCCAGCACTTTCAATAACTTCCTTCGAGAAATCTGTGGAGTACACGATGAATTCCTCCAACAATGGGAATTTCTTCAAAGCCTCAGGCAAACTTTCAATAGACGGATCACCAAAACTACATAACATTGTGAGGCGTTTGAGCTGACTTGCTCTGTCAAAGAAAACCATCAAAAGAATAACTTAAATCATTGGTAATAAGCATCTACAATAAATACAAATAAGTTTTTGCTTTCAATTTAGAAGTATGTTAGCAACAAGCAATAAGCATTTATGGGGTGGCGATTTGTACACCACCAAATTTAGCCATACACCACCATTTATGCATCAAACTGTTGTACTGTACAATACTTTAAAGCATAGTTGGTGGTGTATGGCTAAAATTTGGTGGTGTACAAATCACTTCCCTTATAGTTAGAGTAATATTAACAAGCTAGCTAGTAAGTGTACCAAAATAATGAATAAAGAACCTCATTACACTTAAAATTGCATAGATTATCATTACTTCATTAGCAATACAAAATGTAAAAAGTTTGAGATCTCATAAAAAGGTAATAATAATAGTCTTGCATACCTATCAGCAACATACAAAAGAACCTCATCAGTCCCGAGCCTCGGGATGACTATGTCAACCAACTGACCTTGGCTTCTATCAACAACATGTTTACTCATTTTGGTACGTGTAGGCAAATTGACATATTGCGTCGAGCTGTACATATCGATGACTTTCCACATAGCAGGGTCCTTGCAGACTTTATACCAATCAGTGCACACTTTCTGCGCATTCTCAAGTATGTCAGGCGGACCGATTCTGACGAGGATATTAATCTTCAATCCGGACGGGAGGTCAAACCAATTTGTAGTGGATGCCATCGTCACTTTTTCATGTAAAAATTTTCAAGAGTAAAATTAAGCGAATAAGCAAATAATTAAATGCTTAAAATAAACAATCATAAACACCCAATTTTGCACATAAATCTTAACAACCAAATTGAAAGGGGACTATTATTTACTACATCAAGAATCATCCATTCATGTATCATTCGATCTTAACCCTAACTGTGTTTTGTATGAAACGATATTAACCATATAACACGAATTCGATACGACCAAATATAAGAAACATAAAGATTGTAGCAGCAGTTACCAATCACAAAAACATGCATGCAAATTAAATATAAAAAAAGTTCTATAAGCGATTTGGAAATTAAAAAACCGAACAAAAAGAATCAACTACGATCACATGTCAGTGCAGAAGAAGAAGAGGAAAACTGTATCTGATAATACGATTTTCGATAAGACGATAATAACTTTGTATTAATATTGGAGTTTCGTCGGTTTAAATTTTGGAATAAACCGCCGATTGTATATTGTGGAGCGGAAGATTTTGATTACTCAATCTATTATTCTTATTTTTATTTTTATTTTATACTTTGGATTTGTTTAAAACTACTGTAAAAGAAATGTACTTACCTTATTTTTTTACAACCTTTTTTGGGGTACAATACGTTTTATTTTAGTAGGTAATCAAAAATCTAAATCTAAAATCTAAAATATATATATACGAGTGAGGTTCAAATGAGAATATAAAATTGGTGAAAATAGATGAACCAATAAGAATGCGTCATGTGTCATAAAATCCATTTTTCCCACGTTTTTAAAAATCAAATATATCACAAAACGGTAAATCGAAAAATTATAAAAATTATACCATAAAAATCAGCATTTTTTTCTCTTCGATTTGTCATCTAACAAGTATACTTTCGACCTTTTTTTTAGTTTTACAAATTGTACAAAATTAGTAACACATGTGTTATTCGCTGATAACATATAAAACGTAAAAAAAGTTCATCGAAAGTATACATTTTCACATCTCTAATCAAAAGAGAATAAAACGCTGATTTTTATGGTAAACAATTTACCTTATTTTTGTCTTTTTTTTAGGAATACAATACGTTTTGTTTTGGTAGGTAATCAAAATTTAATATTTATACTTTTTAGTTAATTACAACAATCGTCTATGAGGTTTCTTCATCCTTTTCTTTCAACAATTACATTGATCGTCCTTGACAATTGAATAAGTTGATGGCTCGTTCCTCCAGCCAACGCCAGTTTATTACTTGTGCCACATGATACAAACGTGAGGGTAAATGCGTCTTTTTTTTTCCTCGTTTATATGTTGACTTACGACAATATTTTTCATAAGTCTGGCCTACTACAAAGAAAAGTCATTTTATCACACTTTTTTCTCCACGCTTTTTAAAAATGCCTAAAACTTTTTGAAAAAGATAAGATTTTTCACACTTATATGTGTAGAAATTAAAACTTTTTAACACTTTTTAAGTGTGTAGAAATTAAAACTTTTTAACACTCAAAAGTGTGAAATTTTTTTTGTAACACACGATTTTCCCACACAAGAGAAAGTCTGGACAAATTGGGTGTTACAAATTTTTTTTCACAATTTTAAGTATTGACAAGTTGTAAGTTCTCCACGCTTTTAAGTGTGAACTTTTTTTCCTCATATTTATATATGTGAAGATTGTGATGATTTAACACTTATTGATATAACAATTTTCTACACAATTATAATTGTGAATAATTTAGCATATTCCACACATTTTTTAAAAGTGTGAAAAAAAATGTGGATAAATAATATCTTTATTGTAGTGTGACACGGCCACAAATCTAATTCAAGTATAGTGTGGAATACACAAAACAGAGTGGCTTTGGGTGAAAACTTGAACAAATTGATAAAATCTAACAGTGTCTCTGTTTAGAAGTGGGTCATTCCCATTTAGTTAAACAGGTTGCGTGAAGGGGCCACGATTGAGTTATGCAAAATGTAGGGGTGTTCAAATGGATGGATCGGTTCAAAACCGATCCGTATACATGAATCTAAATGGATTATGGTTTCGAAAATTTGAATCCAATCCATCCAAACAAATTCAAAAACCGAACCAATTCATCCGAATTATTATCTGGATGGATCGGTTTGGTTTTTGGATATCCAAACACATACATGAATATTTAAAATATCTACTAAAAATATGCTAGATATTATAATAAACTTATACATAATAGATGGTTCTCATTTGAACCTCCCAGTACGTATATATGTGTGTGTAATATAATAGTAGAATGTAAAACGAAACTATAAATCACCAGAATATATAAGTACCACTTTTGTAAACTATAAACTACATATTATATTTGAATATTTATAGAATATTAATAAATTAGTAAACTATTTTGTATGTGCATGTATACATATAATGTTTGAAAAATAAATATATATTTGTTATTTGGTTTTTTTGGATAATCCGGTTTGTAATTTACTAACCAAAACCAATCCGTGATCCAAAATAATAAGTTTGGTTTTGATCCGAACCGATCCAAAAATCCAATTATCCAAACCATATGATATGATCCAAGTTATCCAATTGGATAATCCGGTTTAATCCGAACTATGATCAGCCCCAGCAAAATGTATCCTATTGACCGTCTTCATAATGGTTGATGTCAATCATTGGAAGCATAGCTATAGCTATATTTATGAAAGAAGGAACGGCGAATATCCTAAATGACGAAAAGACTAGAAGCACAATATGTAAAATATTTGAGGCACAAGTTCGTTAAGACAATGACTACTGCTAAAAATGACAACCCTGATCTGTTCCAAAAATTAGTGTTAAGATACTTTTAGTTACTCTTATCTGCACTATTAATTAGTACTCTTGTATTATCTCAAAACATTACTTACTCATCCAAATGACTATTCAACCATAGTCAACAAAACTACTCAATCCCTTCATCAGGTAAAACAAAGGAGGGCCAAAACATAAGAAATGCAAATCGAAGTACATATGATAGTTCCCAAAAACCACCGTGTTTCACAAAGTTTGAGCACATATATAAAAATGATCAACGGCTAACTGGAAAATAGAGAAAGCAAGCTAAACATTGATTACCAAAACTCAATAAACCTCGTTTAAGTTCCAGGAGCAAGGCCAATACAAAGGTTGTTCACTTGTTCTTGCAGCAAATTAACCGCTACACCTTCATAACAAATCATCAGTCAAGTTGTCAAATGCAACATCTACAAGTGTCAGACCATAATTTGTATACACAAAAATTTGCTTAGCTGTTCTCCAGTATTTCTCGCCCTCGATCATGCCCTCAAATTTTAATTAAGGCAAATCATCAATATCGGTATCAAAGTCATCTTCAGAATCATCAAGTAAACCAGGCTCAACTGCAATATCAGTATCATCACATGCACGCTTGGCATCATCACTTTTATAATTCATATACGGACAGCCTTCAAGGGAATCATAAGGCAGTTTTATATGTTTTATCTGTTCTGAACATCTTTTTAAAGTTCTTGTTTAAAATCAATGTACCAGCAAATACACAGGTCAAGTGATTCAAGGTGGTGACAACCACCAAGAATCGCATGCAACCCTATATTCGACATCCGGGAAGAAATGAGTTCAAGGTGCCTTAGGTTATGCAAGTTTTCCTCAATTGCTATGGCTATTTCATAACTAATCCTTATGGACTCCTCAAGGGGTTCTCCAGCCCACAATGACGCACCTGTTTAAAATTCACTTTGAGTGTAGTTAGCATAGGACAATAACGGCAATCTGTCTCTCACAACAAAACAAATGGCTTATTGTGACTGTTACTTGTTTTGACTGAAAGCATAAAAGTGAGTAAAATTCCAAGTCAAACCTTTTTATTTATAACTGTAATAAAAAAAAAAAAGAAATATGAGAAGTCTTAAAAAAGAAAATAAAAAGTACGGAGTATATTACTAAAAGTTAAAGTTAATTAGGGCTTGAAACCAATCGATCTCTCTTGTGCTCTCACTCTCTCTAGCCTCACCGAACCATCGCCGGCCAGCCACACCTCACCGTCATTGGCCAGCCTCGCCGCCCCATCGCCGATCATCATCGTCGCTCCGTCGTCGATCAGCATTGCCGCACCGTATCCGCCTATGTTTCTGGTGCCGTCATCGCTTCCATTCTAGGCACGGTTACCGTCATCTGTACGGTATTACTCTCGTTTTCTTACAACATGATTATCATTTGATCGTAACATGATTTCAATTTCGTGTTAATTGTTGTGTATAATATTATGGTTTTATGTTCAATTTCATGTTTAATTTCATGGTTAGGTTACTGATACGACCTGCTTATATCTTAATTTCATGGTTCAAAGTCTAATTTCATGTTTACTTATACGTTTATGTCATTAGTTTAACCTGTTTGTATCTCAATTAATTACCAATCGGTTACAATTTGATTGAACTGTTTGTAGGTAAATAAGTTACACTTTAATCTAGCTTGTTTGCTTGTATTCTAGCTTTAAAGTAGTGTTGTATAATAAAAGGTTGAGGTTGTAGTTATATTTGATAGGTGATTGAACTGAATTATGTTCGACTTGTTTTATTGCTAATTTGATAGCCTTAAATAAGTGTTGTTAACAGTGTATGACATTGTTTGGATGTTGTGTTCACGATCATGTGAGATCGGCATAAACTTTGAACATTTGTATATGGATGTAAGTCACTTGGTTACTTTTCTTTTTGATTTATATGATATCAAAAACATATTATCATGATCTTTTGGTTAAGTGTGTTGCTCACAATTTGTGATGCGTCTTACTAATCTACACAGGATGGGTAAAGGTAAAAGACGTATAGTCTCCACTAGTGAATTTCAACAAAAGAACACAGAAGTGGAGCATCTTAATGAACAAAGACTAAGTGAGCTGATCTAAATCATAGATCTCATCTCTTTAACTTGATTTTCCTTCTTTTTTTTTTAGTACAAAATATAATGTTATAAGTAATTAATGTTTTACTTCAAAGTCAACTGATTGGGTATAGGTGCTGCAAAACCGAGTGCAAACGATAGTATACAACCATCAAATCAATAACAGTCAAGTACATCTGAAGCTACTAACAGTATACAATCAGATAATGGTGATTGACATTTTCCCTTTTTCCTATTAATTTACAATTGTTGCTTGTAATGTTTTACTAAGTTTATCCCTAATGGTCGACAATGTAACTATTACAGCAGCTCTGCCAAAAAAGGTTCGAAAACACACTAGATTGCAAGATATATGGGATTTAGAAGGTTATCGGATTCAGGTTACCTTTGATGAGACTGGACAACCTGTTGGGGAAGAGGGAAATGACCTCGCTAAATTCTTAGGAACACTAGTGAAGATGCCTCAACATATCTCGTTAGAATTCCTTGATTGGAGGAAAGTACCTGAAAGGCTGATTTGTGGAACATTGTGAAGGTAATTCTATAAGATGTCTAAAATTATTATATGTAAGGTGCGAATATGAATGATGAATATTCATTAATTCATTTCCTAATATATATTTGCAGGGAAAGTTTGACTTCCTTCCCGCTGAAACAAAAGAATTTCAAGAAGTTAGTGACTCATTGATGTAACCCGAAAACCGAGGTAATTCATATACTTGCTTTTATTTTGAATAATTAAATGAGTGAACGTTCAATAAGCAAATACAAACTGTCATAAATATGTAAATGGACAGGTGGAAAGTGAGACAAAGAAAAAGGTTCGTTCCAAGTACAATGAGCCTCATGTAACTGGAACCAAATCGTTTGCTAGGATTATTCATGATGAGGTGAATTTAATATCTATTTTTAGTACATTATGTTACATCTTTATTGCTATATGAAAATATTACGGCTTCTAACTGCAAATCGTAACTGTAAGTAATTGACAAATTATTGTATTTGTGTAAAACTATGTTACAGAATTCTGCACTTTGATTTACAATAACTATGCAGACAATGAGACTAAGTACCTTGTAGCATCATATCTCCAATTTTGTTGATGGTTAAATGCTGTAGACGAAAAAGAAGAATGGTGTTCCAACACGCAAAGATGGAAGTGTTGTTAACGCATCAGCTACTCTAGTTGTGGTATGATTCAAATTCCTTTATTATTTAATTTTTAAAAAACAGACTTGAAGAATGGCCAAAATCTGCTCTCATCTTTTCTGCTCCAACAACTACAAAACGATCAAAATGCTCCCATAGATGTTGACATAACTGCAACTCTATAAATATCTTGTATTTGTTTTTGATGCTTTTACAACATGTCAATGACTTCTAGGATGAACTAAAAACCAAAGCAGCCGCATCTAGTAGTAGTACAGGTAGTAGTACAGAAGTAAATGGTATTCATTGGGTGAATGATGACTTGGCCAAAGTTTTTTTTAATGTTTTCAATGGTTTAAATAAGCAGGTGATGTTATATGCAAAACTATATGTGTTGATGCCTGAAAAAATGATTTTTCTTATATTGCAAGATGATAGTTTTTTATGCTAAATGATTTCAGGTTAGTATGGATTCATGCGGTGCACATAATCATCATTTAAATGCAAACCCGACTTCATCTGGTGCAAGTCAATATCCTAGTTCCGGTATGTTGTTTCTTTATTTGTCATAAGTTTTTATATGTCAAAGTCACATTGCAAATGCATTAGTTATTTGCCTTATAGTATAAGTAAATGAGAAATTGTGTTTGTAAGTCCTTTAGAATCATGTTGTATGGTATAATAATTCTTTTAGTTTGTATCTTAAATTTTTATTTAAAATTGATGCAAACAAGAAGCATCAGTTGAGAAGGTTGAAGGCTGCAATTGCTGAACATGCAACTAGTACATCCGATTTGGTATGCTCTGCCTCTCTCACTCTTTATTAGCATATAAGTGGTTCCATCTCCTTCAGATATTCGATATTTGTGGATGTTTGCAAAATTGCTTTAGGACATGATTTTTGTGTTATATTGTCTAGGATCGCATATTGTATGTTAGCATAAGCATAAACCAATTATGAACATAACTTAAAAAAAAGTTCTCATATTGTTATTTGAAAATATATATTTTGGCTGTCCATCTAGGGGTTTGACTAAGTCAATCACCTTGGCCCTTAGTTCCTTACTATTTGAGTTTTCCATTTGATTTTTACCCAGTTGACCAGTTTGAGATAAATTACACCTGGAGCATGGATATGCCTAACAAGTCATATCATAAGTTAAACCAATATGCCCATTAATTAATTATAAATGGGGAAAGCTTAAACTTGATTAGTTTTGTACTTAAAGTCTGTTTATATTTTTACTAATAAATCTTATGCATTCACATTTGTTCACTGTGCTGCAGGTTTTAATCACAACTCTAATGGGAGCTCTTTTATTGCATAGCTATTATATGCATACATATTGTAACTTCTGATACTAAGGGTCTTTGAAAGTTAGAACTTAGAACGTATTGTATAGTTTTGTATATTGACTCATATTTGGAATTTGTTTGAGAAATAAAATTACTCTTTTTTTAATCTGTGATCTTTAATTACTTGAATATATTTATATATAAATATGCAAATTCAATTCAATTCAGGAATGTAAATTAGTAGGACATGGCCTGTACTGACTGAAAGTTTCAGTCACTAGTGAACAGATACAACCTTGAATCGACAGGCTTTTCTTGACTGAAAGTACAGTCACTATATGACTTAAACTTCTTCTGACTGAAAAATTATGTAACAATAGACTTCTACCGATGGCTGCATTAGTGACACTTATTTATTCAGAGGGAGAAGCCCAGAGTGGATTTAGTGACTGTTTTTGGACCTTCAGTGACTGATCTCTTCAGTCACTGAATGCCAATTATCTTGTAGTGTCTATAGCTTCTTTTGAGATATTTCTTGCATAAAGATTGAGTTCCTCCAATAATGGAAGTTTCTTCAAAGCTTCAGTCCAACTTTCATACGTTTCACCATACCAAAAAGCAACTTCAAGGCGTCTAAGCTAGCTTGATCTATTATTCGGGGAAAAACAAAATAAAGACACTCTTGGTGGTGGATCTATATATGGTTAGATCACCACCGGGAAATACAACTAGCTAGCTGTCTCTCGAAAGCAGAACGTCCGTTTCTTTAATTAAATTTAATTTGTGTTTCTGTTTTACATTTATATTCATCAACATGTGCGACATATACTTCTACAATCCTAAGTTATCGTTTCAAACAACAAATAAATCACAAGAATAAAATAAATTGAATACAAGTCTCAATGATAAAGCCACAATGGTAAAATCAACCAATTGGCCCTGGCTTAAATCCACAATATGTTTACAAATGTGCTTAAGTTGTGGCGTTAATTCTGGATATGAAAGAACATCCATACTAACGATGCGCCACATTGCAGGGTCTTTGCACATTTTACGCCAAGCAGGGCATACTTTCTGGGTGTTTTCAAGTACGTCAAACCATCCAATTCTTAGGAGTATGTCTGTTGTTAAAACTGTGGGAAATCCAACTAGTTCCTTATTGGTGTGCCCGTCAACGGTCAAACCTAAGTTTTGACCCATTTTACCCGCAATTAACCTAAAACCAACATGCTAACCTATTATCCCGTCAGACCCGTTTATCCAAACGAGTTATGAAGATCGTGTCCAGGTTAGTACTTTTGACACACCAATAGGCTATCGCCAAACTCGCGAACCTAGTTTAATTTTTCAAGTAGGACTGGAATCAAGTTTCGGGGTAAGGGGCGACCCACCAACCCAAAAGAAAACCATTATATTTGACACATTTGACCCGAAAACAACCTGCCAACTCATAAACCCATTTGACCCATTCGCCTAAACGAGTAACAAAGATCGTGTATGGGTTGGGTACTTTAAACTATTAAATTTCAGGTCGGGTACTTCGGACCCGTCAACTTGTCCTGACCTAGTTTGTCACCCTACTATTAGTTGTGTGAACCAAGCAACATCAATAGCAAATGTGTAAGGAATGTTAATTGCATCGCCTAGTGTTCCCTTTCCCTTTTGATTCCCATTCCCAATTGTACCTTTGATTCCCAAGAAATAACACTCATCCTCCTGACATTGAATAAGTGCACGGCCATCATCCCTTCGGCCAAAGCCCGTTTATTATGTCCATAGTAAACAATGTAGGCTTTTCCGTTTCCCCTTCTTTATATTTTAAATGCTTTACTTTCTCTTCATTACATTATGTGGATCCCAGACTTGAACAATGTCAAGATTTAATTAACTAAAAGCTTTGAAGTATTAACAAGAAGTTTGCGGAATAACACTTGTTAACAAGGAAGATTTTAATTGTGTGAACAACAAGAAACAATTTAACAACCAAAGCTTCAATATTATTATTGATGGTAATAATAAGGATACACTGGTTTTGTATCAGGATTTACAAAGAAACCTTGAAGCTACTTCTTTACAATGAAGAAGATGAGCCATACATATAGTCAAAACAAAAGTACACCAACTAATATGCATGCCATGCTTTGAAAATAAGAAAACTCTATTTCATCATTAGAGTTTTCTTTTACAAGTTATCCTCATTAAAGTTTGGAAACTAATCTAACTACGTATCTGTATTTCTGCTAAGCATGGTCTGTAATTACTGTTCACTGCACGTGCAAGTCTGACAGATCCACTAGGCATTGTTTCCGCTGCTATCAGTACCAGCGGTGGAAACCATGTAAACTAGACTAGCGGTATTAACTTCATATGACTTGACGGTGGAAACTGAGAATAGTCCACCGGTTGTAACAGATGCAGCAGCGTAAACTTCAACCAACGGTGCAAACCAAAACTAGCAGTACTAACAAATAGTTCCAGCGGTATTAACTATACTTGGATCAATTTCCAGTTTTGCATCAGCAGACAATCTGATCCAACAATCTCCCCCTAAACTTGAGCTTTCCATGAACAGACTCAAGTTTTCAATTTCAGATCCTTGAATTTCTTTTTGATTTCTACAGCCCTTTTCTTTCTATATTTATCACTTTCAACAGCATACTTTGCAAGTGCCTTCTTATAATAGTTCTGAACTTCATGAACTAAAGAAGCAGCTGTATCCAGATCATCACATTTGATATTCAGCTTGAGCATAGAAGATAACTGACCTAGACTCCATGGATATTCAGTGCGAATGAAGAAATATGCAAATACACTACTTTGAAGCTGCACCACATGAACTCCATTGTGAGAGTGGCAAAGCCAGACTTTTGCCCGTGTCATATCTTTGTAGAATTCATTTTCAGCATCCATTTCGTACAGAATTGAAAGATAGTTGTAGACCCTCTCTTCCTCACTGTATTTCTTCGAATTCTGATATTTTCTCATTGCAATCCCCCACATATCATCCAGATCATCTCTGGATATCTTTTGAACACACCTGTAGAAGGATAGAAATCTTTCCTCTGAATGACCAGCTCTCACAATTTTTAGCTATCTCTTCATCTTTTCATCAGATACAAAGTACCAATCAATGATAGGAAATTGTACAGCAATTGGCACTTTAGGTTCTTCAACTTCTACCATTGCTTTGATCTAGTCCCAATCAACCATTTCCTCTTCAGTGGACTGTTCAGACTTGGATGTAGACTCCTTCTCAGAATGAATTTTTGTTTCAGCTTCAGATTCATTTATATTCTTTGACATCTCTTCAGCTTCAATCTGAGCATCCATCTTCTTTACTCTTCTACTGAATTGAATTGTTTCCTTTGGAATGTTCTTTTTCAAAGCATTCAATTCTTCTTTTTCTTTCCTTTCCATTTCAGCCTTTGCTCTGTTGATTTCTGCAGTCCTTTGATTTCTTTCTATTTCATCTGCAGTCAACTCCTTTTTATGAGCATCTTTTGCTTCCTCTTCTTCTCTTTTCTTGGCCTGTTCTTCCTTTTCTTTCTGAATCCTTAAGTATTTCTTTTCAAGATCATAGAAGTCCATAGCCATCAGGGTTTTCAAAGTCTGACTAGTATAATTTCTCACAGCTCTTGCATATCTATACTTTAGATGTCTCATACTGGGAGCTTTCTTTCTTTTCTCCTCCATCTTCTTCTTTGACATATGCTTTCTTCTTTGTTCAAGCATATCCAGATACCACATTAACCTTTGATCAGGAGTGAATGCTTCCATTTGAGCATTCCTTGATCCATCAGCTAATAGATGATCAAAGTGAATTTGTTCTTCTGGCCTTCACATCATCTCCTACATCAACCTCAATGAATCCACCTCCTCTTTCCTTTTCAAACTGGGCTTGAAGTTGTCTTGCCACATTTTCACTTATAGCCTCAAGATGCTTTCTTTTCATTGGCTTTTCTGGCTCTACTAGAATACCTTTGCCTTTATCTTTTGATGCAGACTTTTCTCTTTCTTTTAAATTTGTTTTGACATCTTCTTGCCTTTTGTCAACATCAGGCTCTCTCAATGATATACCCACATTCCTTGTTTGGGCAGATTTAGCCACTTCAACTAAAGCCTCAGTAGCAGTGTGCTCATCACTTGCAGTATCAACTGGTTCATCTTTTCCACCAGTGCTAACTGGATCAGGTTGCTCAGAAGTGGTAGTATTTGTTGCAGCAGTAGAAACCGATTGAGTTTCAATAGCAGTACTAGTGCCAGCGGTGGAAACTACTGGAATCTCACTAGCGGTACTATCCTTATCTCCAGCGGTATAAACTGGTTTCTCAACATCAGTAGTAGAAGTAGGCAACTCCAAATCTAATGCATCTTTTTACCACATTCATTATGGTAGCATCTACCACTTCTGGTTCAACATCTTCAAACAAACCTGTTCCAAGAACTGTTCTTTCACCATCATCCATCTGTTCATTATTATCAATCTTATCATCATTAGTCTCAAGAGTTGAAAACAGAGGAGGCATCTCATATTCTGCTTCAAGTTCTTTTCTTTGATCATCTTCTTCAAGAAGTTTGTCTGCTTGATCTTTTGATACAGCAGATGAAGGCATAGCTCCAGTGAAGCACCATTGATTTTCATCATTTTTATCACTGCTTTCAGAAGAACTAGATGAATCAGAGGTTGATTCAACTACATTCCTTTTATTACCTCTTTTAAAGCCTTTTCAAACCTTCAGACTTCTTCTCTGCCTTTTCTTTTCTCATGTTTCTTTCATTTATCAGCTCATCTACTAAATCTCTCAACTCCTTCAATTGCTTTCTTTGATCAGCAATTTCCTCACCCTGCTTTTTCACCACATCATACAGCTTGGTACAAGTATTCGTCAATTCATTTAGTAAAGAACTGTCCTCACCATCTTTGGAAGTGTTAACCTCCTTTGATGGATCACTGGAACCACCAGCTGCATCATGCCTAGCATGACTAGCAGAGGCCCCTTTATTCTTGGTACTGGGACCACTAGATGTAATGATATCCATTGGGTCCTCTGCATTAGAGGAATCCATTGGGATCTCTGCATCTTGTGTTGCCATGGATTGGGTCCTATTTCCATTACCACTGTCCTGTACTCCTTCTGAGGTAGTTACAGTAGTGGCAGCCCTTTCCACATGGTCATCACCCTCTACATTGACCACCTCATTTATGTTTAATTCAGACTGAGACATCTGAGAAAGAGGAGCCTCATATGCCTGTTTCTTAGCCTTTTTGGCTTTATGTTTGGATGGTTTAGGGTCCCTTGTTCTCTTTGATGGTTTCACTGCAGTTTTGGGATGAGAGGAAGTGGGTGTATCTTCCTCCTGAACTGCAGGTGCAGAAGTGGTTGATGGACCAGCTTCTGCTCTCAACATGTATGAAGTTAAAGGTGTATCCTTCCCAGAGAAGGCAGTACCTTTAACAGTACCTTTTCTATTCATATTTGCAAAAACCTTTTTAGAATGAGAAGAGATAACAATTTTATCACCAGTAGTTGGCTAATCTTTCAAATCTTTGTTGAAAATATGTTGCAAAAATCTTGGATACATTAAAAATTTATCTTTGGGATGCTCCAGATTATACAACATGCCAGTAAAAATTAATTTTGAAAAATTGAACTTCTCTCCATTAGCTAAGCAGATTATTGCAGTTGCAATATTGCTGCTAAACTGATCAAAAGAAGTCCTTTTTTGAGAAATACATTGTTGTAGGGTATGAATTAAATATTTCCAATGAGGGCAAAACATTGATTTGAAAAATGTTAACTTGCCATCATTCTCCCCCTCATACCCTAACAATTTTAATTTTATCAAAAATTTCAGGAATAGGATAACAATCCATACCATCTGCATCTTGTAGCAACAAGTGAGCACGAATTGAAGCCTCATAAATTTTGATCACTTTCCCAGCAACTTTTCCTTCAATAGTAGTGACCCCGTCGATTTCTGTTCTTTTTGCCGATGTCCAGAAATCATTTAGATGAGTAATATAGATGATGGGGTTTACAGTAAGAGCCTCTTTAAGGTTGCTGTGTAACAGAAAATCAATCATCCCATGATAATCATCTGATCCTTGAACTTTCTTCAGAAATGCGAGAATATTGTGTTTCTCTGCGATTGCAAGAGTTTCAGATGAAGAAGACGAAGCCATGATCGATTTAAACTTGAAATTGAGTGCGAAGATTTGATGATGTTGGTCGAGGATTTCAAGTTTTTGAGAGCGAGTAAGAGTTGTATGTGAAAATGAAAGATTTTCACCTTCTTTTTCCTGTTATAAACTAGCGGTAGTTACAAGCCCTAATTTAAAACAGTATCAATGACACCAACAGTACTAACTGTAACAATATTACTGGCAGTACAAAACAGATAGTTAGACTGACGGTGTTAACAGAATAACTAGTATAGTTAGCGGTTGTAACTATAACTAGTATAGCTAGCGGTTGTAACTATAGCTAGCGGTTTTTTTTTTTTTTAAACAATTCAGGATCTTGGAGATCCGGAAATTCCAAGTCTTGAGCATAATGACAATTCATCAGATGATCTCTATAGGAAGTGTAAGGAGGAACATAGTTATATCTGACTTCATTAGATGGATCCAGTTTACACTTGATCCATATCTTGGCCTTGGTTTTTGCTCTTTTTGCCAAGTATTTCCAATGAAGTAATCTGTCCTTTATTTTCCTTGGAAGAGATCTTTTAGCAATGCGTCGCTTAGTCTCAGTTTCTCGACATTGATGCATTAATCCCCAGTTGTAGTTATCCAGTTGCTGAACCTGCTCTTGTAGTGTTTCAACTACATGATCATGCTCATACTCTTGAATAGCTTCCATTTGATGGTATTCATCCAAACTGATCAGCTCAGGGTTTGGTTCTTCTTGAATCTCATTGTCAGAAGTTCCAGAAGTTGTATTTCCTGATGTTTCAGCAGAAAAATGTTCTCTTGGAGAGTAATAATTGTCGAACAAGTAAGAAGTTGGAATTTCATTTACAATCACAGCTTGCTCTGGAGTTGGGTTCATTTTTGCCTTGAAAGATTTGAGTTTCTTGAAAAACTTTGAGATAATGAATGAAATTTTTTGTTTGATAAACACGAAGTTATAGAACCCAGAGCTATGATTAGAATCTTGAAAATAAGAAAGATTGTAAGACTGAAAATATTACTATTCTCCTAAAAAGATGTGAATAAGTTGTACTTAAACACATTGGAATCTTTCTTTCAGGAAAATATGTGGTGATAAAACTTTTGGACTTTAGTTTGACCAAAATCAACCACATATTTTAAAGTAAACCTGCAACCTGCACACAAAATGTATATACACACAAAGCAAAAATTCCAAAAATATGACAAGTACCAGTTACAAGTATGAACTGGCAGTGTTAACATAACAACTGAAATGGCAGTGGTTATATTTGCACTGGCGGTGTTAACTTGTGTACTGGCGGTATTAACATAAAAGCCGGTAGTGTTAACATCTCATATAAAACAATTAACCCGATTTAAACACTTTATGAGATATATATATACAAAATGATATTAATGAAAAAGATTTATGTCAAGTTGATCATTCCAATACTTGTAATCAAATATGTAAATCTACCCACATCAAATGCTTTAGTGAATAGATCTGCAAATTGATTGTCAGTATGAACTTTGAAAATCTGAATCAATCTTTTCTCATTGCAATCTCTAATAAAATGATATCTGATCTCAATGTGTTTAGTTTTTGAGTGTTTAACAGGGTTATTGATGATACTGATATCAGAATTGTTGTCAATATACATAGGAGTATTTAAAAAATTGCAAACCATAATCCAACAATTGATTTTGAATCCACAAGATTTGAGCACAGCAACTTGCTGCAGCAACATACTCTGCTTCTGCTGTTGAAGTGGATACAGTGGTTTGCTTTTTTCATTGCCATGAGACTAGCCTGTCTCCTAAAAATTGACATCCTCCTGATGTGGACTTTCTATCCACATTTGCACCTCCATAATCACTATCAGTATAAGCAATAAGCTCAAATGCAGAATCTTTTGAGTACCATAGGCCCAATTTTGATTGACCTTTGAGATATCTAAAGATCCTTTTGACAGCAAAAAGATGTGATTACTTGGGATTTGCTTGGAATCTTGCACATACACATACTGCAAACATGATGTCTGGTCTGCTTGATGTTAAGTACATAAGGGATCCAATCATGGACCTATATAAGTGTTCATCAACACTCTCCCCCTCAAGATCTGCAACCAGTGATTTGTGTGTTTTCATTGGAGTGCTAGCAGATTTCACATCATTGTAACCAAACCTTTCTAGAATGTCATTCACATATTTCCCTTGGTGAATGAAGATACCATCAGACTGTTGATTTACTTGCAATCTCAGAAAGAATGTTAGTTCACCCATTGAGCTCATTTTGAATTTCTGATGCATTAGAGATTCAAATTCTTTGCACAAACAATCTTTTGTAGAACCAAAAATGATGTCATCAACATATATTTGAACAAGTAGAATATCACTCTTGATTCTTTTTGTGAACAAAGTCTTATCAATGGAACCTCTTTTGAATCCATTTTCCAAAAGATACACAGATAAGGTATCATACCAGGCTCTTGGAGCTTGATGTAAACCATACAATGCCTTATCCAATCTGTATACCTTATCAGGATGCATAGGATCCTCAAATCCTGGAGGTTGACACACATACACTTCTTCCTCAATTTTACCATAAAGAAATGCACTTTTTACATCCATTTGATACACTTTGAAGTTCTTGAAGGATGCATAAGCCAAGAATATTCTGATTGCTTCAATTCTTGCCACAGGAGCAAAAACTTCATCATAATCAATACCTTCTTCTTGAGAATAACCTTGAGCAACCAATCTTGCTTTGTTCTTTATGACAATCCCTCTCTCATCCTTCTTGTTTCTGAACACCCACTTAGTGCCAATGGACCACTTACCTTTTGGAAGATCCATTAGAGTCCACACCTCTTGGATCTTAAATTGAAGCAGTTCTTCCTGCATTGCTTCAACCCAACTAGAATCCTTTAAAGCTTCAATTGCTTTCTTAGGTTCTATCTGAGATAAGAAACATGCATACAATGAAGTGTTGATGTCCTCTTCATTATCTCTTAATTGCCTTCTGGTTTGCATGGGTGCATCTATGGGACCAATCACATTATCTAAAGGAAGATAGCTTTTGTGAGCTTGATAATGTGATGAAGATGATTCAGGAATACTGGTTTCAAGATTTGTCATGTTCTGATCCAAATTAGGAGGATTAGATACATTGTGACATGGTGTACTTTGATCTTCATCTACATAATCTGATGCATTCTCAGTAGTTCCTTGATCTGCTACCTCTTCTGCTTGATGTAGATTAGAATCTGATAATGTATTCTCATCATCATCAATGGTTGTGACTTGTTCTGGAGTTTGTTGTTGTGGAGATTCAAACACTTCTAGAGGATCAGGAGTCCAGATAGGAAAGAGAACATATTCAGGAGCTTTTCCTTTTTCCTTATTTGCTTTAACCTGCACAGTTGCATTTGTACCTGCATTTGATGTCTCATACAAGTGTCTAAAAGATTTGGTTAGAGCATCTAAGTCAAACAAGTGTGCTGGTCCTGTTCCTATAAGATTTGGAGTGTGTTCATTGAAAGTCAGATTCATCGTTTCCTCCACAATTCTAGTTTTGTGATTAAATACTCTATAGGCTTTACTGGGAATAGAGTATCCAACAAAACATCCTTCATCAACTTTGCTTTGAAATTTGCTTAAATGATCCTTAGTGTTTAAGATGGTAACAGGACAACCAAATGGTTTCAAAAAGCTAACTAAAGGTTTTCTATTGAAAATTAGCTCATAAGGTGTCTTGTTGTGAGGCTTAATGACTAAGGTTCTGTTTTGAACATAGCAGGCAGTGCTAATTGCTTCAGCCCAGAAAGTCATTGGTAATTTGGCATCTGCTAACATTGTTCTAGTAGCCTCAATTAGTGTCCTATTCTTTCTTTCAGCAACTCCATTTTGTTGTGGAGTTCTAGGAGCACTAAACTGTCTTTCAATACCTTTTAAATCACAGAATTTATCCATCAACTGATTTTTAAATTCTGTACCATTGTCACTTCTAATGATTTTAACTTTCAGATTCATTTGATTTTCTATCTTAGTGATGAATGATCTAAGTTGCTCACCAGTTTCATCTTTTGTCCTAAGAAAGAATACCCAACAAAATCTGCTAAAATCATCAATGATCACAAGACAATACGATTTCTTCCCTATACTACTCACATCCGTTGGTCCAAACAAATCCATGTGCAGTAAGTGTAAAGGAATGCAATTTGAATTCATGATTTGGGGGTTATAAGAGGATTTATGTTGCTTGCCTTTTTGACATGCAACACAGTGATCATTACATGAATATGTTTTCTCAGGTAAACCTCTGACAAGTTTACTTTTAACAAGTTTGTTAATGGTTTTGAAATTCATGTGACACATCCTTCTATGCCAAAGATCAGATTCATCAACAGTAGCTTTTGAAATAAGACAATTTAGCTCCTTTTGAGGTATGAAATTTGCTAAGTCACAACAGTACATGTTATTCTTTCTTGGAATTTTCATTAAGATCATGTTTGGATCAAGTTTAAATTTGTCAGAAAGAATAAAACATTATGTGTCTGTGAAGTGAACTGGATTCTTTTTCTCAGTAATTTGGCTCACACTTAGCAAATTATACTTCAATTGTTCAACAAAATACACATCAGTAAAGCTTATCTTATCACTGTTGACAATTCCTTTTCCTGTAATCCTTCTACCATTTGGACTACTTCCAAAAGCTACAGGACCTCCATCAAATTTCTTGAAGTTCTGTAACTTGCTTTTATCCCCTGTCATGTGCCTAGAGCAACCACTATCAATGTGCCATGTACTCCTTGACTTGCTCTGCACATATAATTTAAACAGAAATTAGTTTCTCTTGGGAACCCAAACCAATTTGGTTTTGGGTATCCCTTGTGCATTCACCCAGTCAACTCTTTTGAAGGTCATTGACTGTGATGCACTGTTGTTCTTGGAAATTTTTGATTTGTCATTATTTTTTAATTTCCAAGTCCAACTTATATTAGACATAACAGCAGATACTGGTTTAAAAGATTTTGAAGTTGAACCAGTATTTAAAGGCCTGGCAGTCTTAAGATTGGTAGCAGTGTTAATACTACTAGAAGTGTTAATTGCTTTAACAGTTTTAACTGGACGAGCGGTCTTAACTGTGTTAGCAGTGGTAACTTGTTTAGCGGTATTAATATTGCTGGCAGTCTTAATATGCTTGGCGGTTTTAAGTTTTGTTGCTGCAAATGTCTTCTGATTTCCACTGTTGGCTCTATGTCTAGTTAACACTGCTTTCTGTTTTGGAGCAACAGTGTTAACTATAGAAGCCTTGCTCTTCTTAACCATGTTAATAGAATTAATTTTTGATTTAAAATTTTGATGATTAATTCTATCAACAGATGTCCATGAAGGTTTCGTAATCCTTTGAAATCTTGGATTATGAAAGCAATCATGTTGAAGATGATTGATTCTTCCGCATATGTAACAGGCCTTCTCATCAATCCTTTGAAAACTTGATCCCAATTTTTGTGAGACCATTTGATTCCAGTTTCTTTGATTTCCTCTGGAATAAGTTTTTGATTTTGACAAAGATGATGAGCTGCTTGTATTGCACATACATTTTGAACACTTAACAGACTCAAGATTTTTTTACACAGGTTTGTTAACATTTTCACACATTGACTTGCCCTTATTGCTGACTAAACCTAGACCTGTTTTGAGTTTGTTATCTGTGTTGTTCATCTTTTCCAAATTAAGATTTGCTCTTTCCTGAAACATTTTCTTTCCTTCTACAATTTTTTCTTTCTTCAGATCAGAAACTAATCCAATGAGAGATTTCATTTCCTTTTCACATGATGTTTCAGTCTTACTGCACTCAGGTTTTGATTCATTTTCATCATCAGAATTCCAATCTGTTATCTCTACATTTTCAATAAACACATTTTCTTCTAAAATTTTAACTGGATCTACCTTTTTAACTTCTTATACCATACACTCCTTAAGCTTATTCATGTCTAAATCAGTTTTAGGAGGAAAGTAGTTGTGATTATAAGGTGGGGGTACATTAATTTAACTGTATCCTAATCCAGTTCTAATTTTATGATGAATTTGTGAGTCAATTATGTTTTGAACACTCTTTGATGCATTTTCAAGATCCCATACTGTCAATTTCATGCTTTCTTTTTCACTAGAGACCTGAGCTAATAATTTTTAAAGATCTTCAACTTTATCTTTTAAAACATCTCTTTCATATTTGACATACTCAATATCATAAGCAAATTGAGTCTCATTTTGTTGATATGCTTTAATTCTGTTTTCTAGATCTTCAATTGAAGCAACATAGTGTCTATTTTTTATGTCCCATTCTTTTAGCTCATTGCAGATTTTAGCATTATGATCTCTATAGTATTTGACAGTTTTCTTGCATATATTAGAACATAATTTAGCTTGTACCTCATATGGAACCTCATCTGAATCTTCAGCTTCTGTTTGAGCCATTAGTGCAAGATTTTGCATTTCTTCAACTTGATCTTGATCACTCCAATCCACTCCTAGTCCATCCAGAGATACTAGAGCATTTGTGGAAGTATCTTGAATTTGAATGTTTCTTCTTTGATTTCCATTGTACCCACCAGTTCTTTGAGTTGATCTTTGATCATTTCCTTCATGTTTTGGAGATCTGCATTCTCTAGCAAAATGACCCATCTTATGACAATTGTAGCATTCTACCTTACATTTATCAAACCCAGCATTGTCTTCTCTTCTCAAACCGAAATTGCTCTTTCCAGTCCTTTGTAAGTATCTCTTTACCCTCATGGAAATCATAGCCATCTGCCATTTCAGATCCATGTCTTCAAGATCATCAGGATTGATTTGCTCCAATTCTTCATGAATAAGTGATGAGTTTACATGAGCTGCAAAGAAAGCTTCCATAACTTGATCATAAGATCTGTCCTGTGGTAGTGAACCAGATCCAGATCCATATCCAACTGATATACCACCAAAAGACTTTGACTCAGCTTGTCTTTTACCAGTAGATATAAATGCTGCATTTTGTGCACTTTGAGAGTAACCATCTACTTGCTTTTTGCTTTCCACTTCTGATTCAAATGATCTGAGATCATTATACAAGTCACTTAACTCATTATCATCTAAATCACTTTTCTGTCTTAAACCAACTGTATACATTATCCATTCATCTCCCAATGATCTTAAGAATTTTCTATTAAGATCATCCTTATCTATGTTTACCTTGTGATTTTCCAGATCACCTACTAACTTTGAGAATCTGTCGAAGACTTGAGTTAAAGTTTCGAACTTTGTAGCTCCAAAGTTTTCAAACTGTTGCTTGAGCAGTGATCTTTTGTTCTTTTTGGTGCTAGCATTTCCACCAAATCTTTTATCCAGTGCCTCCATTAGAATCTTTGCATCTGCACACTGATCAAAATTACTTTGATATTCATTTGGAATTGCTATCAAGATAGTACTGAGAGTTTTCATCTCTGTTGCTCTCTCCTTTCTTTCAATATCAGAGGTTGGTGCTGATCTTGGTAGTCTAACACCATTTGCATCTGTTTTGTACTTTGGACCATTTTCAACAATATCCCACATTTGATAATCTGTAAGCAACATGTATTGCCTAACTATGTTTCTCCACATCTCATACTCATCAGGTTTGAGTATTGGGATCTTTGTTGCTTGAATCCCATCTGAAGTTTCTGTAGACATTTTTAAATGTAGCCTAAACTCTAAAGCTTAATTTCTTCAAACACTTCCTGTATTCAAAGCTAACAACTGCTCTGATACCACTTGTGGATCCCAAACTTGAACAATGTCAAGATTTAATTAACTAAAAGCTTTGAAGTATTAACAAGAAGTTTGCGGAATAACACTTGTTAACAAGGAAGATTTTAATTGTGTGAACAACAAGAAACAATTTAACAACCAAAGCTTCAATATTATTATTGATGGTAATAATACGGATACACTGATTTTGTATCAGGATTTACAAAGAAACCTTGAAGCTACTTCTTTATAATGAAGAAGATGAGCCATACATATAGTCAAAACAAAAGTACACCAACTAATATGCATGCCATGCTTTGAAAATAAGAAAACTCTATTTCATCATTAGAGTTTTCTTTTACAAGTTATCCTCATTAAAGTTTGGAAACTAATCTAACTCTGTATCTGTATTTCTGCTAAGCATGGTCTGTAATTACTGTTCACTGCACGTGCAAGTCTGACAGATCCACTAGGCATTGTTTCCGCTGCTATCAGTACCAGCGGTGGAAACCATGTAAACTAGACTAGCTGTATTAACTTCAGATGACTTGACGGTGGAAACTGAGAATAGTCCACCGGTTGTAACAGATGCAACAGCGTAAACTTCAACCAACGGTGCAAACCAAAACTAGCAGTACTAACAAATAGTTCCAGCGGTATTAACTATACTTGGATCAATTTCCGGTTTTGCATCAGCAGACAATCTGATCCAACACATTATATTTTGTATTAAAATATTTTCTTCTAACTAAACACCAGCCAACTATAAAAGTAAATTACACTCCATTGCCAACTACTGATAGCTATTTAACCAAACATGTTAGGCTAAAACTGCATCAACTGACTAAATTATAAATGACTACCATCATTCAACTAAGCATGTACAGTACGTGGAGCAGAGATCTCCCATTTGGTTATTTTGAGTAATGAGTAGCTACAATATTTATTTACACAGAGTATCACATCTACTTATCCTTTTAAAATTCTAGTTCATGTTTTGCTCCCAGTAAATGCGTCGAGTAAAAAACCTTCCTCCAAAGATATGTGATTACTTTTTATTTATGACCATGCTTTTCAAAGGTCTGGCAGTTCTAGACACGACACAATCCAACTCTAATAGTTTAATATAGTGACACGGATTTGCCCCTAAATTAACTTCGGTCAAGAATGTGACACCTAAAAACTATTACAAAACAGGGTGGCTTTGGGTCAAGAATTGATAATAATGTTACCTGTGTTTGTTTAGGATCTAACTAATATTGATATTCTATGAATGTTGCAAATTTAAGAAATGACACATCCCCATTTGGTTAAACAATTTGCTAGAAGTGGCCATCTTTGAGTTATGCAAAATGGCTCATAGAAGATCTCTTAACGTGATTGGTTTAACGGGCATGATCCGGTTGAAGCATAGCTAGATATATCAAAGATGGATTAATGGCAAAAATCCTACAGCCTTCTGTACCAAAGATCAGTGTTAAAATACTCCGTACTTTTTGTTACTATTCTCTGCATTATTAGTAATTCTGTATTATATTTAGTATTACTCATCCAAATGACAATTTCAACCATAATCAAGAAAACTACTCATTCACTTCATCTTGGCCAATATTAAATAAGTGAAAAGTGACATACATATGATAATCCACAAATACCACCATAGTTTACAAAGTTTGGAGGCGCAAACAGAGATCCAACAACTCACATGTAAAATTGGACAAAAGCAACACCAAAATCAAGATTACCACCCCAAAAAATTCGTCAAACTCGTTAAAGATTCAGGTCAACATTAAAATAAACAAATTTGAAACATCGATCCAGTAGTTGTGACACATGGCCTCCAATTTGATCTCTTTCATAAAAATGTTTGTAAGACTATGGCTAGTACCGTGGAACTGCTTTTGCTAACTTTGCTTAATAAATATAATTGTTACTAAGAGAGAAAAATAGAAGTGAAGCCCCATTCACTATATAGTAGCAATCAAGTGTTTTATTGACTTCCATCAAACCAGCAAACTTTAACATTCTATCATAATCAGATAAATGCAATTACTAAAACAAATGACAATTCGCAAACAAACATATTTAGAGTTCACTATATTCAGAATCAGAATCATCACCATGGCTGCAACAACAGCGCACCTTCTTGTATTTTCTCTCTTCATTATATTCAAGATCAGAATCGGAATTACTATATTCAGAATCAGAATCATCACTTTGGGTGCTGCCACGAGAAAGGTGGGGCAGAGTTAGACGTTCAATCTGTTCTGAACATCTTTTTACTATGTCTCCGTCGAGATCAATATTCCAACAAGAACTCAAGTTAAGTGATTGAAGGTGAGGACAACCATCTATAAGCACCTTCAACCCGTTATTTGAAATGCCGTTAAATATGAGTTTGAGGTGCCTTAGCTCAAGTAAGTTCACACCAACAGCCATGGCTATCTCATCATTAAGTGGTAGGTGTGATGACTTAATAAAACCCTCTGGTTCTTGATCAACAATCAATGTTTTTAGCAGCGGGCAATAACGGCCAGCACTTTCAATAACTTCCTTTGAGAAATCTGTGGAGTACACGATGAGTTGCTCCAATAATGGGAATTTCTTCAATGCCTCGGCCAAACTTTTAATTGAAGGATCATCAAAACCGCATAACATTGTGAGTCGTTTAAGTTGGCTTGATCTGTCAAAGAAAACCATACAAAAATCGCTTAAATCCAACTTAAAGCTACCAGACCATAAGTGCTAATTTGATGTTCATAGTGTAACTATAAAAATATTGTAACTAGATTAAGACTGTTTATTGTATTGTGCAGCTTCTGCTTCAAGCTTTATAACTAGTGCACAAATCAGCTAAAATCCTCAAGCATTAATTATATACAAAAATTAGAACCTTACACTTAGAAATGTATAGAAAATATTATTAATTAGTAATACAGAATACGGAAAAGTTTGAGATCTCACAAAAAGGAAATAAGAATAAGCTCACATACCTATTAGCAACATACATAAGAACCTCATCGGTCCCTAGCCTTGGGATGACTATGTCAATCAACTGACCTTGGCTTCGGTCAACAGCAAGTTTACTCATCTTCGTACGTGTTGACAAACTAACATATCGCGACAAGTTGTCCATATCGATGACCCTCCACATATAAGGTTCCTTGCAGACTTTATACCAATCAGTGCAAACTCTCTGGGCATTCTCGATTATGTCATGCACACTGATTCTCAAGAGTATATTAGACTTCAATTCGAATGGTAGATCGAACCAATTTGTAGTGGATGGCATCATCACTTTATCATGTAAAAATACATTAATCAAAAAAAAAAAAAAAAAGCCTTAGCAACCAAAAAGGTAGTCACCAATAACGGTGTGTTTCATGAGGCAAATATCGATCATATAATGCGAATTAAATAAGACCAAATATATGGTGCAACTCAATGTTTATAATTCCAACAACAACAAAAAAATTGTAATTATCAATAACAAGAACATGGATGCAAAAATAAGAAAAATTCTATAAGCGATTTGGATATTAAATAACCTAAAAGAAAATAATAAAGAATCGACTCACATATCAGTCTCGGTGAAGAAGTTGAAAGCTGTATCCGAGAGTTTGATTTTTTAAACCTATTATTCTATTAATACCGGAATTTCATCGGCCTAAAATTTCGTAATATACCGCTGAATGTAGATTTTGGTAACGCGATTTTTATTTTTGGATTTATTAAATTAAAAATCAATATAAACAACTTACCTTATTTATGTCTTTCTTTCTTGGAGTACAGTAATCATAATTTTAATAGATAAAAGATTAAGGTAAAGATGTTAGTTATAGATAAAAGTATATGACAGTTTCAACCTAGTACAGTAATTACAATGATAGTCCGTCTCTCTTGAAAATTACATCGATCGTCCTTGACAATTGAATAAGTTGACGGCTCGTTCCTCCGGCCAAGTGGCCAACGCCTATGTATATCGGTTAAGTTGGGTCATGTGCCACGCAGATGAGGGTCAATACGTCTATTTCGTTTCTCCTTCTCTGTATTTTGATTTATGACGATATATTTCATAGGTCTGGCCTTCTAGTAATCACGAGCCTAACTCATATGTAGTGTGGAATTCACAATACAGAGTTGCTTTCGGTAAAAACTTGAGCAAATCGGTACAAATCTAACCGGTGTCTGTTTAGAAGTGGCCCATTCCCATTTAGTTAAACAAGTTGCGTGAAGTGGCCATGTTTGAGTTGGGCCTGCAGAAGAAATCGAATCGTAATTGGGTTAATGGGCAACCCGACTACAATTATTTGTTAGCCCTATTGACCCTCTTCATATGGGTTGATCAAAGATATGATGGAACGGCGAATGTGCAAGAGGATGAAAAGTGTAAAATCCACAATATATAAAATATTACTAGTAGAGGCACAATTTCATTAGACAATGACTAGTGCCAAAAAAAACAACCTTGTTCTGTTCCAAAAATCAGGGTCGAAATAGATTTTTGTTACTATCATCTGCATCATTAGGAATTCTGTGTTGTATTTGATATAACTCATCCAAATGACAATTCAACCTTACTCAACAAAACAACTCATTGACGTCACTAATCATCTGGTACAACAAAGATAAAAACCAAAATGAAATAATTGCAAAACGAAGTTTAAGCACAAATAATCCCCGAAAACTAACATGGTTTACAAAGTTTGAGCACAAATATAAAAGGATCCACAACTGTTTGGAAGTGCAAAAGCAACAACAAAATAACAATTACTAAATGTAACACGCCTTGTTGAGGTACAGGAACAAAGCCAAGATGCAGATTTTGTTCCTAGAGCAACCACTACACCTTCAAGACAAATCATCAGCCAATATTAGTATATATCACCAAATGCAACACGTGAAAAAGTGGTTTTTATATACCAAAGTACCTTTTTGCGTAACACATTCTGCAGAATTCTCAGGCCCTTGATCAGGTCCTCTTGTTTAAAAGTAGGCATATCATCAATATCCATATCAAAGTCATCTTCAAAAGGATCATACTGATCCGAAGGGAAACCACGCTCACCTGCAACATCATTATCATCACATGCACACTCAACACTTTTAGATTTATCACTTTTAAAATCAATATACGGACAGCCTTCAAGTGAATCATCTGGCAGTTTTAGATGTTCTATCCGTTCTGAACAGCTTTTCAAAAGTTGTTCCTTGAAATCAATGTTCCAGCAACTACGCAGATCAAGTGATTCTAGGTGGTGACAACCACCAAGAATCGCTTGCAACCCAATATTGGACATGCTGCAACCAATGAGTTCGAGGTGCCTTAACTCATGTAAGTTTTCCCCAATGGCTATGGCTATCTTATTACCAACTCTTACGGACTCATCAATATCTTCTCCAGCCCAGTATTGATATGCCTTTTGATTCACTTTTAGCGTTTTTAGCATGGGACAGTAGCGGCCAGCTGTTTCTATAGCTTCTTTTGAGATTTTTGTTAAGTAAAGGTTGAGTTCCTCCAATAACGGAAGCATCTTCAAAGCTTCAGTCCAACTTTCATACATTGCATCAAAACAAAAGGCAACTTCAAGACGTTTAAGCTGACTTGATCTGTTAATTGAAGAGAAACAAACAAAACACAGCAACCGTAACTATCAGATTTTATAATAAGCTGGAGTAAGTTGATAACTACTTACAAAATAAGTAATTGATCTATATATAATTAGAGTACCACTGGGGAAACACAGCTCTGTTTCTAGAGCAGACCAACATTTGTTTCATTTGAGTTTCTATCTAACAACTTAATTCGATGAGTTGCGTATATATATGGTGTCGAACAAGCACACAATAAAAAAATGTAGAGCAAAATGGCATGTGTGGATTAGTATATAAACTAAAAGAACCATTGAGCTGTCATTACAATTTGATAATTAATATTCTATTGGATCAATCAATAAAACTACTTAAACAACATGTAAAGATTTTTAGCCACATTCTAAAAATAAATCTAAATGGCATATAAACAAAGTAAAAAAGTATATTCTCACGATCAATAACTTCTACACAAGATTAAATATATATGCAAATATGCAATGCATCTTGGGCTATTAAACGCATAAGACTAACATCAATTTTAGAGTAAACACTGAAATTATATACTCCGTACCTGTTAGCGACACGCCACATGGAAGGCTCCTGACTTAAATCCACAATGGTAAAATCATATAGTCCGTACCTGTTGCGTAACACGATTGCCAAAATCCACAGCATGTTTACAGATCTGCTTAAGTTGTGGCATTGCATTTGAATATGGAAAAGCATCCATATTAACGACACGCCACATGGAAGGCTCCTTGCAGATTTTACGCCAAGCAGGGCATACTTTTCGAGCATTCTCAAGTATGTCAATCACACCAATTCTTTTGAGTATATTCGCGGTTACATCTGGTGGCAGCTCCAACCAGTTTCTTATTGGTTCGACCGACATCTTCACTTTAGCATATACCAATGAAGATTCAAATAAAGTAGATAATTAATCACTTACATTGCATGTTGAAAAATATAAGCATATGACTAAATAAATCTCTATTGTATCAATAAAATATCAATGAGCATTCATCAAAAATATCATGACAAAAGATGTCAGTATAGCCCCAATATAACAAACACGAACTTGCATATATACAATAAAATAATAGCAATCAGAATATATTATTAAAAACATTGATCGAGCTTCAAATGACCATCTACTAGAATCAAGTAACATAATTCAAAATATAGAATGGGCAAGAGATCGAACTCACCTGATAGTGAAAAAGAGAACCCTGCTTGATGTTTTCAGACAAACGTTGTTGCTACTTGAGATAAAATGGAACTTGATCGGCTTTTATAACTTTATATAGAAAAGGTCGGACGATTCATATACTCGGCCTGGATCCCACTTTTCCACACATGCATCATATTTTATGGGTGGTGATTTGTACACCACCAAATATTAGTCATACACCATTTTTATGTATCATTGTGTTTTACTGTTTTACTGTACAACACTATAAAGCAGCTTTAGTGATGTATGACTAATTTTTGGTGGTGTACAAATCACCACCCATATTTTATTGATTTGAGTTGTGACTATTCGTTTACGAAAAGTTTACTACAGTAAATAATTAATCATATACTCCATTTTTTTTAAAAAAAAAACTATATGTGCAGACTGCAGAGTAAACCGCTTTCAAATTGAACGTTTTATATTAGGAGGGTGGTTGAATTTGCATTATTAAGCACTTATATGCTTAAAAATTAAGTAGGTTACCCCTTACTTATTTTTAAGTGCTTATTCCTTAGTATATAAACACATAAGCAGTTTTCAGAAATGTGTTTGGATCTGATTATCTGCTATCACGACGCCAAAAAAGGGCTTTGGTCACACATGCTCGAAATCCAATTCGTCACACATTAGAATATTTATGTGACTGAAGATAGTTTACAAAGTTTGAGCACAAATATAAAAGGATCCACAACTGTTTGGAAGTGCAAAAGCAACAACAAAATAACAATTACTAAATGTAACACGCCTTGTTGAGGTACAGGAACAAAGCCAAGATGCAGATTTTGTTCCTAGAGCAACCACTACACCTTCAAGACAAATCATCAGCCAATATTAGTATATATCACCAAATGCAACACGTGAAAAAGTGGTTTTTATATACCAAAGTACCTTTTTGCGTAACACATTCTGCAGAATTCTCAGGCCCTTGATCAGGTCCTCTTGTTTAAAAGTAGGCATATCATCAATATCCATATCAAAGTCATCTTCAAAAGGATCATACTGATCCGAAGGGAAACCACGCTCACCTGCAACATCATTATCATCACATGCACACTCAACACTTTTAGATTTATCACTTTTAAAATCAATATACGGACAGCCTTCAAGTGAATCATCTGGCAGTTTTAGATGTTCTATCCGTTCTGAACAGCTTTTCAAAAGTTGTTCCTTGAAATCAATGTTCCAGCAACTACGCAGATCAAGTGATTCTAGGTGGTGACAACCACCAAGAATCGCTTGCAACCCAATATTGGACATGCTGCAACCAATGAGTTCGAGGTGCCTTAACTCATGTAAGTTTTCCCCAATGGCTATGGCTATCTTATTACCAACTCTTACGGACTCATCAATATCTTCTCCAGCCCAGTATTGATATGCCTTTTGATTCACTTTTAGCGTTTTTAGCATGGGACAGTAGCGGCCAGCTGTTTCTATAGCTTCTTTTGAGATTTTTGTTAAGTAAAGGTTGAGTTCCTCCAATAACGGAAGCATCTTCAAAGCTTCAGTCCAACTTTCATACATTGCATCAAAACAAAAGGCAACTTCAAGACGTTTAAGCTGACTTGATCTGTTAATTGAAGAGAAACAAACAAAACACAGCAACCGTAACTATCAGATTTTATAATAAGCTGGAGTAAGTTGATAACTACTTACAAAATAAGTAATTGATCTATATATAATTAGAGTACCACTGGGGAAACACAGCTCTGTTTCTAGAGCAGACCAACATTTGTTTCATTTGAGTTTCTATCTAACAACTTAATTCGATGAGTTGCGTATATATATGGTGTCGAACAAGCACACAATAAAAAAATGTAGAGCAAAATGGCATGTGTGGATTAGTATATAAACTAAAAGAACCATTGAGCTGTCATTACAATTTGATAATTAATATTCTATTGGATCAATCAATAAAACTACTTAAACAACATGTAAAGATTTTTAGCCACATTCTAAAAATAAATCTAAATGGCATATAAACAAAGTAAAAAAGTATATTCTCACGATCAATAACTTCTACACAAGATTAAATATATATGCAAATATGCAATGCATCTTGGGCTATTAAACGCATAAGACTAACATCAATTTTAGAGTAAACACTGAAATTATATACTCCGTACCTGTTAGCGACACGCCACATGGAAGGCTCCTGACTTAAATCCACAATGGTAAAATCATATAGTCCGTACCTGTTGCGTAACACGATTGCCAAAATCCACAGCATGTTTACAGATCTGCTTAAGTTGTGGCATTGCATTTGAATATGGAAAAGCATCCATATTAACGACACGCCACATGGAAGGCTCCTTGCAGATTTTACGCCAAGCAGGGCATACTTTTCGAGCATTCTCAAGTATGTCAATCACACCAATTCTTTTGAGTATATTCGCGGTTACATCTGGTGGCAGCTCCAACCAGTTTCTTATTGGTTCGACCGACATCTTCACTTTAGCATATACCAATGAAGATTCAAATAAAGTAGATAATTAATCACTTACATTGCATGTTGAAAAATATAAGCATATGACTAAATAAATCTCTATTGTATCAATAAAATATCAATGAGCATTCATCAAAAATATCATGACAAAAGATGTCAGTATAGCCCCAATATAACAAACACGAACTTGCATATATACAATAAAATAATAGCAATCAGAATATATTATTAAAAACATTGATCGAGCTTCAAATGACCATCTACTAGAATCAAGTAACATAATTCAAAATATAGAATGGGCAAGAGATCGAACTCACCTGATAGTGAAAAAGAGAACCCTGCTTGATGTTTTCAGACAAACGTTGTTGCTACTTGAGATAAAATGGAACTTGATCGGCTTTTATAACTTTATATAGAAAAGGTCGGACGATTCATATACTCGGCCTGGATCCCACTTTTCCACACATGCATCATATTTTATGGGTGGTGATTTGTACACCACCAAATATTAGTCATACACCATTTTTATGTATCATTGTGTTTTACTGTTTTACTGTACAACACTATAAAGCAGCTTTAGTGATGTATGACTAATTTTTGGTGGTGTACAAATCACCACCCATATTTTATTGATTTGAGTTGTGACTATTCGTTTACGAAAAGTTTACTACAGTAAATAATTAATCATATACTCCATTTTTTTTAAAAAAAAAACTATATGTGCAGACTGCAGAGTAAACCGCTTTCAAATTGAACGTTTTATATTAGGAGGGTGGTTGAATTTGCATTATTAAGCACTTATATGCTTAAAAATTAAGTAGGTTACCCCTTACTTATTTTTAAGTGCTTATTCCTTAGTATATAAACACATAAGCAGTTTTCAGAAATGTGTTTGGATCTGATTATCTGCTATCACGACGCCAAAAAAGGGCTTTGGTCACACATGCTCGAAATCCAATTCGTCACACATTAGAATATTTATGTGACTGAAGATACAAAAATAGAATTCACGTCATTAGTTGGTCACACATGCACTCCAATCATGTGACCATTCTAAAATGTATTCGCCACACCTTCATACATTTATGTGGCTAAAGGGAACTGATATTTTTTTGATGATTATTTAGTCACACATGATTTGGAACGCGTGACCAATGAAGAGTAAGTTTGAAGCATTAGTCACGTTAGACACATTAAGTAGTGACAAAAACCGTGCCACACACTTGAACAGTGTGACCAAATGCCACTATATGGTCACATGAAGTAATTGTTTATGTGACTAAATCATGAAGTCGAGTTTGTCACACATAATTTAAGTGTAGCCAAAAACAGGTACATATGGTCACTATATGGTCACACACTTGAACACTGTGACCAAATGCCACTATATGGTCACACACTTGATCACTGTGACCAAATGCCACTATATGGTCACATGAAGTTATTGTTTATGTGACTAAATCATGAAGTCAAGTTTGTCACACATAATTTTAGTGTAGCCAAAAACAGGTACATATGGTCACTATATGGTCACACACTTGAACAATGTGACCAAATGCCACTATATGGTCACATGAAGTAATTGTTTATGTGACTAAGTCATGGAGTTGAGTTTGTCACACATAGTTTAAGTGTAGCCAAAAACAGGTAGATATGGTAACTATATGGTCACACATTTGAACACTGTGACCAAATGCCACTATATGGTCACACACTTGAACAATGTGACCAAATGCCACTATATGGTCACATGAAGTAATTGTTTATGTGACTAAGTCATGGAGTTGAGTTTGTCATACATAGTTTCAGTGTAGCCAAAAACAGGTAGATATGGTAACTCTATGGTCACACATTTGAACACTGTGACCAAATGCCACTATATGGTCACACACTTGAACACTGTGACCAAATGCCCGTATATGGTCACATGAAGTAATTGTTGATGTGACTAAATCATGAAATCGAGTTTTTTCACACATAATTTCAATGTAGCCAAAAATAGGTACATATTGTCACTATATGGTCACACGCTTGAACAATGTGACCAAATGCCACTATATGGTCACATGAAGTAATTGTTAATGTGACTAAGTCATGAAGTTGAGTTTGTCACACATAGTTTCAATGTAGCCAAAAAGATGTAGATATGGTAACTATATGGTCACACATTTGAACACTGTGACCAAATGCCACTATAAGGTCACACACTTGAACACTGTGACCAAATGCCACTATATGGTCACATAAAGTAATTGTTTATGTGACTAAGTCGTGAAGTTGAGTTTGTCACACATAATTTCAGCGTAGCCTAAAACAGGTAAATATGGTAACTATATGGTCACACATTTGAACACTGTGACCAAATGCCTCTATATGGTCACACACTTGAACACTGTGACCAAATGCCACTATATTGTCACATGAAGTAATTGTTGATGTGACTAAATCATGAAGTCGAGTTTTTCACACATAATTTCAATGAAGTCAAAAACAGGTACATATTGTCACTATATGGTCACACACTTGAACAATGTAATAAGTTAAGTCGCGTTTCCTAGCAGAACTAACATTCAATGTAGCCAAAAGCTAGCATTCATAGGTATGTAATAAGTTGTTGGTTTCCTAGCAGAAGTAACATTTAGCTCACTTGGTTAATAGGTTTCTTTGTACCTGTAGTGGTTGGTATCCAAGTTCGAATCCCATGCTCAGCTTGTTTTTTCATATTTAATTCATTAATGTATAACTGTTGTCATATATGACAATTATTTATATATGCTAACTATTTATGTTCTAATTTACAAGGTTAATGTACTACAATAAATGGCACTGCACTATAAAATAAAATGTGGAAGTCATATAAATTAAGATACAAATAATAATTCCATAAAATAATTAAAAGGTAAGTTAATAGGCTAATTTACAAGGCTAATTAATGTATTACAACAGTGTTCCAGCATGACCCGATCACTTGGATTTTGGTATAACAATACCTCCACAGTTGGTTCGATAGTAATCATCTCTTGATTCATTACCCAAGTCACGTGGATCCACACGTGGCAAAATGTTATCATTGTGCGGGTGAATGACAGTACTAAATTCCTCATTGATGTCATCATAGGTATCTCTGTAATTCTTGGGAGGTGTGTTGAAGACAATAGACAACTTTCTATTTAGCTGGTCTTCCACATAAAACACTTGTCGTGCTTGTGAGGCTAATATGAACGGATCATCCTTGTGGCCTAAACTATTCAGGTCAACTAGTTTATAACCAAGCGTAGTATCGCGTCTGACCGCACCATTCTGATGGTTAACCCAATCATATTTGAAAAGAGGGAGTTGCCTGAAACGGTAATCTAGTACCCATATCTCTTGCAAAACCCCATAATACACCTTGTGTCTTGTGGTTGCTACTCCTTTTACTATGTGCATATCTTCTGTCACAACACTAACACCACTGTTTTGGTAAACGCTGCCTTCACTACATTTAGTACGAAATGTATACCCATTGATGTTATATGCACTGTATTTGACTATGGTGGCGCGTGGTCCAAATGAAATCCACCTTACGGTTTCTGATACACTTTCTGTGGAGATTGCTAATTCTCTCTCAACCTGAATCTCATTACAAGTATATATATGAGCTTCAAATCGAAGGAACAACAAACAAACAGTTACAAAAAATAAGTAATTACCTCTTCGCGTAACCAGGTAACAAAAGATATACTGTGATCATTCTCCAGCCATGCTTTTCGCTTGCCCGGGTTTTGTGTTTCCAAAACCTGCTTGTGTTTCCTGAAATAAGATGTTTGGTTATTATGTTTGTTGCATCAGTTTAAGTAACGAAATATACATGTGTTAGTAATACTTACTCGATATACGGTACAATTTCATCTGTATTTTGTATTACATTCAAATGTGCTTTCCGAAGGAGTTCTGCTGAAACGTCACTTGATTTGCCGGCCGACAGTGGCTTGCCGTCCTCATTTTTTTCATCAGTTTCATGTTTATCTCGTGGGATACCAATAGTTTTCATTGACTTTTTATATTCGCCGAAAAACTCTATTGTTTCTTCTGCAATAGTCTCCTCAGCAATGCATCCCTCTGGTTTACTTCTGCTTCGCACATGTCCTTTAATAACCTTCATACAGCGTTCGAAGGGATACATCCAACGAAAGCATACCAGACCACATAACTTTACCTCCCTAGTTAGGTACACAGTCAAATGGACCATAATATCAAAAAATGAGGGAGGAAAGAACTTTTCGAGTAAGCAGAGCGTGACACAAAGTTCTTCTTGCATCTTATCTACTTCATCTAATACAACTTCCTTGCTACATATTGATTTAAAAAAAAAAAGAAGCAAAACCTGATGATAGCATAACGTGAGGGTTGGTGCATGATTGACCGTATTGCAATGGGCAAAAACTCTTGCATTAGCATGTGATAGTCATGTGATTTAATCCCGATGAGCTTCCTATCTTTTAGGCTGACTAAAGACGGGAAATTTGAACAATATCCTTGAGGTACCCTGATGTTGTATAACGTTTGACAAAAGATGTCTTTTTCGGCATTCGCTAATGTGTAACATGCTGGAGGTAGTACTGTTTTGTCTCCGTCTTTCCTAGCAAACAACTCTGGTTTATCTATCCCCAATTCTACCAGATCCAATCGCGCATTCTCTCCATCTTTCGTCTTTCCCGGAACATTTAGCAAAGTTCCGACTATGACTCTCACCAACATTCTTCTCTATATGCATGAAATCAATACAATGTTGAACTTCATTATGCCTCCAATATTTAAGCTTTCGATACCAAATGTTGAATTTCTTCCAGTACGCACCATCTTGTTCATTTACTTGACTGGAACTACAATCTTCATCTCCCATTTTCCTTTTGTGCTTTTGGATCTTCCCACATATGCCTCTCGCATCTTTCAGGTTTTCTGATGCCTTTTTTTTAATTGGTCGTTTTACCCTTCCCTACTTATTTTCAATATGTTTGACCTCATTGTATATTTCTTCCCCAGTCTTTGGAATTGGAGACGGGCGGAGTTCTTGTTCTCCATTAAACGCCTTCTTTTGCTTCCAGAACGCGTGGGTATATGGTAGATATCTTCTGTGACCCACATAACTCTGCTTGGATGACGCAGGAAGTCTAACACAATCCGTATTTTTCCCACATACTACACAACCTTTGTATCCACTGGTTGGGCAGCCACATAAAGTACCGAGTGCAGGGTAATCATTTATTGTCCATAACACAACCGCCCGTAGCCTAAAGATTTGTTTTGTGAAAGCATCATATGTATCGACCCCTGTATCGAATAAGGTTTGCAGATCATCAACCAACGGTTCTAAAAAAACATCGATGTCATTTCCCGGGTATCCAGGTATCAACACAGAAAACATTATAAACTTTCTTTTCATACACAACCATGGAGGAAGGTTGTAAACGACCGTTAAAACTGGCCATACACTGTGATGCCTATTTCCTCTGTTGACGTCAACACCATCAGCTGATATTCCTAGCCTTAGATTTCTTGGATCGTTAGCAATTTCGGAGAACTTTGTACGCCATGCCTGTGAATCTGCGGGATGGCGTAACACACCATCTGTTTTCCTCCTTGTCGCGTGCCATCTTAAATCTTCTGAAATACTTTCTATCCTAAAGAGACGTTGCATTCTTGGTATGATTGGAAAATACCACATTACCTTTGCTGGAATTTTATCGTACACTTTATTCATCTTCTTATCCAGCTTCCATCTTGATGCCCCACAAGTTCGACACATAGTCGATTCCTCATCCTCCTTCCGATAAAGAAGGCAGTTGTTTATACATACATCTATTTTCTTGTATCCTGACCCCATCAATTTCATAATTGTTTTTTCCTGATAAGTTTTTTCCGGCAGTTCGTTACCATCAGGTAGCATCTTCTTCAACAAAACTAGTAATTCAGTAAAGAACTTATCAGAACAGCAATACTTACTCTTCAAGTTGAGTAGTTGAACAGTTGCGGACAACTTTGTGAAGTCAGGACATCCTTTGTAAAGTGGCTTTTCTGCGTCTGATAGTAGTTCTAGAAACTTGGCATGGTCATCCGGATCATCATCATCAAAATTATCTTTTGCTGCATTCACCATTTCCACTGTTTCTTGGCCATCTGTTGGAATGTCTGAATCAAAATCCAGCAGCTGTGTGTCAATTAGGAAATCTGTTGTTCCATTCTGATGTTCCATGGCACTTAATGGTGGCTCTTCCTTTTCTCCATGTTTAGTCCACTTTGTGTAGTTTAGATCAATGCCATGACAGAATAGATGGAAATGCACTTCCTCCACTTTACGCACTACATGGTTTAAACATTTGGTACATGGACAGGGGATTTCAACATGTTGTTTATTACCTTGTGGGTCGATGTCAGTCATCTTCTTCAAGTTGTCTAATGCGTAATCAATAAATGTTGTTACTCCATCTCTATAAGGTTTGTTCATCCTGTTTGTTCCCATCCAAGACTTGTCCATTGTAGGGTTTGAATCTTTGATTAGAGGTGTACGGCCTGTTTTGTAACTAATTAGGGTTTGAATCTTTGATTAGTGGTGTTAGGCCTGTTTTGTAAATAGTTAGGGTTTAAAAATTAAAAGAACCGCTTAATTAAGAAAACTAAAATGAATACGTTAAAATTAATATGTTATAAAAAAATAAACAAAAACAGTACGTGCCTTAGTGGTTTCCTTTGGTTGTGGAAAATAATATTGCGGCTACAAGTTCACCCCGTGTTCGAATCTAGGCTGTAGCATTTTTTCCCCTTTTAGTTGAATTAACCTTATTATTTAAGTAATGATACGCATATATATATTACACTTAGGATAACTTGTATTATATCCTAAGTTTATATAAGTTATATATATATATATATATATAACTTATATAAACTTAGGATATAATACACTTTATAATAAAACTTTGGATATAATAAATTAATCATTTTCTTTATAATAAAACTTAGGATATAATTAATTAGTCATTTTCCTGAATATAAACTTTGGATATAATAAATTAATCATTTACTTTATAATAAAACTTATGATATAATTAATTCGTCATTTTCCTGACTAAAACACCTTATCCTAAGTTTGAATATAGTAGTTCGCTTCAAACGCCGTCGTCCATGTCACATAAGCCATTTACAAACTTAGGATATAATTAATTCGTCATTTTCCTGACTAAAACACCTTATCCTAAGTTTGAATATAGTAGTTCGCTTCAAACGCCGTCGTCCATGTCACATAAGCCATTTACAAACTTAGGATATAATAAATTAATCATTTACTTTATAATAAAACTTATGATATAATTAATTCGTCATTTTCCTGACTAAAACACCTTATCCTAAGTTTGAATATAGTAGTTCGCTTCAAACGCCCTCGTCCATGTCACATAAGCCATTTACAAACTTTGGATATAATAAATTAATCATTTACTTTATAATAAAACTTAGGATATAATTAATTCGTCATTTTCCTGACTAAAACACCTTATCCTAAGTTTGAATATAGTAGTTCGCTTCAAACGCCGTCGTCCATGTCACATAAGCCATTTACAAACTTAGGATATAATAAATTAATCATTTACTTTATAATAAAACTTAGGATATAATTAATTCGTCATTTTCCTGACTAAAACACCTTATCCTAAGTTTGAATATAGTAGTTCGCTTCAAACGCCCTCGTCCATGTCACATAAGCCATTTACAAACTTTGGATATAATAAATTAATCATTTACTTTATAATAAAACTTATGATATAATTAATTCGTCATTTTCCTGACTAAAACACCTTATCCTACATTTGAATATAGTAGTTCGCTTCAAACGCCGTCGTCCATGTCACATAAGCCATTTACAAACTTTGGATATAATAAATTAATCATTTACTTTCTAATAAAACTTAGGATATAATAAATTCGTCATTTTCCTGACTAAAACACCTTATCCTAAGTTTGAATATAGTAGTTCGCTTCAAACGCCCTCGTCCATGTCACATAAGCCATTTACAAACTTAGGATATAATAAATTAATCATTTACTTTATAATAAAACTTAGGATATAATTAATTCGTCATTTTCCTGACTAAAACACCTTATCCTAAGTTTGAATATAGTAGTTCGCTTCAAATGCCGTCGTCCTTGTCACATAAGCCATTTACAAACTTAGGATATAATAAATTAATCATTATTTTATAATAAAACTTAGGATATAATTAATTCGTCATTTTCCTGACTAAAACACCTTATCCTAAGTTTGAATATAGTAGTTCGCTTCAAACGCCCTCGTCCATGTCACATAAGCCATTTACAAACTTTGGATATAATAAATTAATCATTTACTTTATAATAAAACTTAGGATATAATTAATTCGTCATTTTCCTGACTAAAACACCTTATCCTAAGTTTGAATATAGTAGTTCGCTTCAAACGCCGTCGTCCATGTCACATAAGCCATTTACAAACTTAGGATATAATAAATTAATCATTTACTTTAGAATAAAACTTAGGATATAACTAATTCGTCATTTTCCTGACTAAAACACCTTATCCTAAGTTTGAATATACAACTTCTACTAAGGTTATAATACGACTTAAGATATAATTATTAATGAATTCAAAATTAATTAATTTAAGCTTATCCTAAGTTTAAGTATAGTAGTTCGCTTCAAACTAAACGCCGTCATTTAATTGTGTCGCGAACGCCAAAAACAAACTTAGGATATAATAATACTACTTATCCAAAGTTTAATTATACAACTTATACTAAGGTTATAACACAACTTAGGATATAGTTAATGATTTCAACATTTAATTTAAGATTTGCAGAATTGTTTTAGAATGTAAATAAGTATGTTATTGTAAAATTCTGTATCACATATAAAAGTAATTTATCTTGTTACCATATTTGTAAACGTTTAAATATATACATTAAAGGTGTTATTGACATAAATACCCTTCCTAATCCAATAAGAAGCATTTTATTTTAGAGGGCATGTCCGTAATTTACTAAAAGGGAAGAATGGAGGCTTGTGATTATTCCAGTTCATCACCCAACTATTCACTTCCCGGCTTTCAAACTTCCGAACCCTTTGAAACAGAGCATCACCAAATCTTCAAACAAAGATCACAACCATGGACTTCCAACTACCAAAACGACGATGATC
This sequence comes from Helichrysum umbraculigerum, assembly GCA_949592205.1. Lineage (NCBI taxonomy): Eukaryota > Viridiplantae > Streptophyta > Magnoliopsida > Asterales > Asteraceae > Helichrysum > Helichrysum umbraculigerum. The sequence continues at coordinate 35,661,086 of CATIUR010000003.1, forward strand.
GACTATGGAACATGGATTATCGCTTTTTGAACTGCCGGATGGAGTCATCACCAACATATTAGCGCATTTGGGTACTTCTAGGGCAACTGACGTTTTTAAATTCAAGACTCTGTAAGTCTCCTAACCCTAGTAAACACTATCGATTGAACTTAAATACTACTGCATTTGCCTATTTAATCGATTAATTAAGTGTGATTTTAATGAACCGTAGCACATTTATTAGGGCTTAGATTGATCTTTGTGAATGAACAGTGTTTAAGTAATTACCATCTATCAGCGATTTATATTGCTTTTGTGTTTACCTACATTACAGTTGCAGAGCCTTCAGACGAGCCGGTGATTCGGATGAGGTGTATAAAAGGATGGAAGTTGATTCCATCTTTTCCACTCGGTTCTTGATACAGAAAACTGAAGTGCTAGCACTTTTGCGTGAGAAAGGAAACCGACACATGTTGTTCAGAGATGGATTGGTACAGTTTATGTTCCATTCATTACCAGTTTTTTATGGTACTCTGTTACATACATATTTATGTTTCTATATTATTGTGTTGATCAGATGAAGATGTTTTATATATGTAGGTGATGAGGTACTCTGTTACATACGTATTTATGTTTTTTCTGTATTGTGTTGATCAGATGAGGATGTTCTATGCGGGTGATGAGGCTACAGGAAAGGAAATGCTGCAACAGGCATCGCGTTTGGGACAAACTGATGCTACATTTGTCATCGGTATGATGCTAATGGCGGAAGGTGGAGGAAGGATGGAAGAAGCAAGGAAAATGTTGCACGATGAGTACACAAGGTTAGAAGGTCGCTGGATTGTGAGACGAACCATTTACAATGTTAGAATGATCTTGAATGATCGCGACCGCTTAAGCCCAAGGAAATTCCATCCTAGGTTCTATCATTGTAGTTCACACCCCCGTGCAACCCAGCGTAGTTTAATGGACCATTTGTGGTTTGGCAATGAATATCTGTTTAGATGTAAGGTTTGTTTGTGGGATGCTAGTTACCTTTGGTTTGTACGAATGTGGGATGTTTAGGTATATTTAGTTAACGATGTATGTTTGTTGGATACTTTGGTTATTAGTTTTTTGATGATGCTACTATATATATATACAACTTAACAACGTTTCAAATTTGTGTATTTGTTTGCGTGTATTTCGGTGTTTCATTGTTGTTGGTTTTGAATAAAATTATTAACACACCTGTTTAATGGTTAATTAAAACTAATTAATCAAAACTGATGGATCAAAATGTAAATACTAAAACTGGGGTTTTTCAAATTCAGGTGGCTAAATAAGCTTCGAATTCGGGTTAGTTAATCATCATTTGAAATAATGTACTCATGCTTAAAAAAACTCATAAACAATAGGCCAAACCTTGTTCATAATATTTACTCATACTATTTTACAATGATTGTTATTAGTTAACAGATGTCCCTCTTCCATTAAAATATAACATGATCATGTAACAAAAAAAAAAAAAAGCAAAAAAAGATAGGGTATAAGACTTGAACATGCGACCAACCCAACACCTTCCACCACTTATACCACTATTCTAATTGATGCGTTTTACTTTTTTTCATATGTTTTATATATATATAAAACACCGCTGAGCTTCTATTTTTTTTATTTTGGAGCCAAATATTTACAGAATATTTTAAAATTTATATTTAGAGCCAAAATTAGTCGAAAATTTTAAATTAGACGTGACCATTTACATTCCTTAAAATTCGATAATTACAGTTAATGCCTCCACACCAATACAAACACAATCATTATTCTGTTTTTACACTTTTCTGCCGATCAAAATCAACCATTATCAAAAAATTTAAACGTGCTAATTCATCAACTCTATCCTAAAGAACTAAAGGATCATGGATATTAATGAAACCGATAATAATGATACTACTATTTACCATAGTAATGGCTACGAGGAAGAAGATCATGGATATGAATCAGAGCAGTACGATGATTTTGATGATGAACAGGCTGACGATGGAATCGAGAATTCAATTGCAAACAAAGTGGTTCCACCGAGGGGCATTACAAGGTTATCCAAGTTTCGCAACCAATACAGCAAACCGGGTGCATTAAAGCTAAAGATAACCTTCGATGCTATGGATAGGCTAACAGGTGATAACAGAGCAGTGTTTGCAAGTTTTCTGGGAGACATTGTTCGTGAGCAAATAGGCTTGAAGATTCTTTCCTGGAAGAAGGTCGATGCAGAAGCAAGAGCTAAACTTTGGGAAGAAATCAAGGCAAGTTTTATCAACTGATCCCTTTTAATTATGCAATTATATTTAATTTGTTAATGTTAAAAGAACAGATTGCTGTTAATCAGATTTGTGTATTATTTATGTGTATATTTGAGAATACATTAAGCCGTTTTGTAGTCTGTAATCATATTTGACCAAAAGTCTGCAATTGATTCTTAATTGATTTTGCAGCGATATTTTGATGTTGAAGACACATACAGAAAGTCAATAATGAATCGTCTTGGTGCCCATCTAAGGAATTTCAGAAGAAAGTTGAGGGAAAAATACATACTGCCCAACAAAGATACACTTTCAAAATTAACTGAAGTCCCATTCAAGTATAGTGCAATTCTCAAAGCCCCGGAATGGGGTGCTTTCGTTCAGCATACGAGCACCGAGGCTTACCAGGTATTGGTCATTATATTAATTAGGTCCATACATATATCTTTCATATATATTATTGTGTTTGCAAATTTATGCATTAACTATATATATATATCTTTTTGTTCAATTCTGTAATTAAGAAAAAGTCTGATGCATCAAAGGAGGCGCGCTCCATGTCTGTTTATCCGCATACGATGGGACGAGGCGGATACGTACATGTGAAAAAGAAATTGGTAACTACATTTACATTTTGAATGTTTGTTTCTAAATACTATCTAATTTGTTTATGTTTTCTATTTTCTAAGTTTATATATTAATTGTGTTAACTTTAATTTACATGTGTATTTGATGATTATAAGATCGAAGAAAAAGTCATTAAAGCACATGAAGAACCCGGACGTGGTGTCTTGTGGTTGAGAGGAAGGCAAAACAAAGAAGGGGTATTTCGTGACGAAAGGACTAAAGAAAAGGCAGATAACGTAGTAAGTATTTTGACGTGCTAATTCATCATTTACATTATTCATGTTTATTTTCATGAAACAAATTAATTACTGCCTATTGGAATTAAATTAATCTGTAATGCAGAAAGACACGGAGGCACAGATCAAAGCCGGAACCTTAAAGGTTGATGATGGGACTGATGCCTTGACAAACGTATTTGGACCCGAAAATTCGGGGTACGCACGAGGAGTGGGAAGCGGGGTGACTGTCAAAAAGTTTTTTAATCTTCCTGCTCGAAACAGAAATGCCTGCAACGATGAGAAAGTCAAGTTACTTGAAGCAGAGCTTGCTGCTGAGAGACGCGCACGTCAAGACAAAGACACAATAATAAAGTCTTTGCAGGATCAGGTGCTTGAAACACAGTCAATGGTTACCAAACTTAAGGGTCGGTTTGATGCGTTAGAAGGGGATCAGCTAAATTCATTGTCAACTGCTATACCAGCATTAGAGGAAAGGCATTTGTTGTATTAATTATGCTAACCTTTTATACATCAGTTTACACAATTTTGCTAACAAATGTATAATTTTTATTGCAGGTGTCTCCAACAGTGGACGTTAATCCTAACGCTTCCAATACTGTTCAGTATGGTGGAGTGGCGTTAAGTGATGTTGGATGTGAGAAGGATTCCAGCTTTCACAAGTCTAATGGACTCACAACTGTGGAAATGCCAACAGAAACAAGTGTAAGTATTAAAACAGTTGAATTAATTTGACTTTAATATTTCTCACTGTGATTTAATAATTTTACATACAGGACTTACTTACCGAGTTTTATATAGGAACTGGTTGTTAAATCTGCTGACGAGTCAAACAGGACGCCTGATTCACAAGTCAATACGTTTCAACCTAAACAGAGGCAAAATAATCTGTCTCCAGCAAGGCCAACACCACCGCAGGTATGTATATATATATTCCAAAATGTTGATACATTTTCGACCAGTTTAATATAATTCTGATGCATACATATATATATATATATATATATATATATATATATATATATATATATATACATAATAATCGTTATCATTTTCTTTAGTTATTCAAGTGTAAACTGTGACACCTAAAGAGGACCAACATCATTGCTTTGGGTACTGTCTACTTGTCAAAAGGAAAAGTGATGATGCATAGCAGCCCACTCCCAAAGGATTGCTACAAAGTGTCCGTTGATAAAGCGCTAGTGCATGCAGCTTGTATTCCGGACAACGGAAACAATGGTTTCAAAACAGCTAGGTGGTTTTTATGCATGGCCCTTTGAAGAGGAGGTACGTTTTTTTGTCCTACATTGTTCTCCATATTTAATTTGGTGTTTGATCCATATGCCCCTTGTTGATTGTACAGGTAACACCACCAACTATTGGACAAAAGACATTTGGTGAGACCAAAACTACACCAGAAGTATCAAGGAAAAAGCGCAAAGCACCGGTTTTTGTGTCTTCCGATGCCATGCAAAAGCAAGCGAATAGAAAACTCAATAGTCAAAAGTCCTTACAACTCTGATGTTTAATATATAAGTGTATTTTAGTATATATGCAATTACTATAGTACTTAGGATATTATTATGTAAATTAAACAATCCAATTATATTATTGATTTGTGCATTGAATTATGTACATTGAAATTTAATTTGTGGTGTTGTATACTACGTAATTCATATTGTTACACAAATTATTGATTTGTTATATGTGACTAAAATATGTAGTCACATAATATGGTCACACATTGTGGCCACCGTTTGATTAATTACGTGTGACTAAATAATGCAAAATGCCACACAAAAATACAATTCAAGTGGCCATTGGGTGAACAATGGTCACACTTATTATCACCTACGGCCACTTTTGGCTTAATTTTGTGTGACTAAATCCCAGAATAAATCACTCTTTGAGTGACTAAATGATACAAAACGTCACACAAACATAAAAAAAAATGGCCATTGAATGGCAATGGTCACACAAAATACGAGTTTACTTGACATTGCAGCCCATATGGTCACACTTTTTATCACATACGGCCACTTTTGGCTTAATTTTATGTGACCAAATCCCAGGATAAATCACTCTTTGAGTGACTAAAGGATAGAAAAAGCCACACAAACATAAAAATAAAGTGGTCATTGGATGGCAATAGTCATACAAAATACAAGTTTACTTGTCATTGCAGCCCATATGGTCACACTTTTTATCACCTACGGCCACTTTTGGCTTAATTTTGTGTCACTAAATCCCAGAATAAATCACTCTTTGAGTGACTAAATGATACAAAACGCCACACAAACATAAAAAATAAGTGGCCATTGAATGGCAATAGTCATACAAAATACAAGTTTACTTGACATTGCAGCCTATATGGTCACACTTTTTATCACATATAGCCACTTTTGGCTTAATTTTGTGTGACCAAATCCCAGAATAAATCACTCTTTGAGTGACTAAATGATACAAAACGCCACACAAACATAAAAATAAAGTGGCCATTGAATGGCAATAGTCACACAAAATACAAGTTTACTTGTCATTGCAGCCCATATGGTCACACTTTTTATCACCTACGGCCACTTTTGGCTTAATTTTACGTGACCAAATCCAAGAATAAATCACTATTTGTGTGACTAAATGATACAAAACGCCACACAAACATAAAAATAAAGTGGCTATTGGTTGGCAATAGTCACACAAAATAAAAAGTTTACTTGACATTACAAAGCATATGGTCACACAAAATACACGTTTACCTAACTTTAAAGAACATATGGTCACACTTATTAACACTTTTGGTCACTATTGGCTTAAATTTATGTAACCAAATCCCAAAAATAAAACACTCGTTGTGTGACTAAATGTTACAAATAGCCACACTAACCTACAATTCAAGTGGCCATTGGATGGACAATAGTCACACAAAATATACTTTCACTTAATTTTAAAGAGCATACGGTCACACATTTTATGGTTTTCGTCACACTTTTTAGATGGATACGGCCACTAACCATGTAATGTGACCTTATGGACCCCTTTGGTCACGGCACCTTTAGTCACACACACGCTGAAAAAACGAGTGTGACCATATGGTTTTCGTCACACTTTTCTGGTGTGACCAAAGCCAAAATCTGTACTAGTGTGTTAAAATAAACAAATAAGCAGATAAACACTTATTTAAGCAAATAAGCAAAGTACGAATTCGTTGGGATCCCCAACCCTGTACTTTTTGGATCGGATTGGAGATGACATATCGGGTTTCTGGGCGGGTTTTGGGGCGCAAAATGGGGGATTCTTATCGGGTTCGGGTTGGGGAATTAGTACTATCATCTTTGCTCCGTCCTGCCTCGAAATATATATATATATATATATATATATATATATATATATATATATGGGAAAAGTCCTGAGAAATGCAACTAACTTTGGACAAAAAGCTATTGTATGCGACCAACTAAGACATGGGTGTAAGAATGCAACCAACCTGCTAAAATGGGTTTTTCGATGTAATTTACCTACAAAAATCTGATGTCATCTGGTTTTCATTTTTTTTTTTTACATGTAATCAGCCACGTATATAGACACATGGATTGCAATATATATATATATATATATATATATATATATATATATATATATTCTTTATATAATATTCCCTCCTTCTCTCCACGCAATTCCCGCACTTTTTTCCCCCTTTTTCCTACCTTCTCTCTATAAGCATGGAGGCATCTTCATCTTCTTCTAAAAATCGAGTAGTTGAACCCCTATTTTACCACTGCCCCTGCTGAGAGAAGATGTATGTTCGCACTTCTTGGACTGACATCAACCCGACCCGTCAATTCGTGAAATGCCCAAATGTAAGTTGTAACCTAATTAGTTATTTAGTTGTTCTGATCTTTAATTGGTGTTAATGTTGAATAAAAAACCTGGAATTCTTCACCAATTAGTAATTATTGTTTAATATTGTTATTAATGTTTAATAAACCTTGAAGGTTAAAAACCGTTTTTGTTGCAAATATCGTTTTCTTGATCCAGAGCTTCCAAGTGAGTATTACAAGAAGTTTGTGTATCAGTTAAGGATGGAAGTGAAAAACAAGCCGAGAATGCACGAAATGGAAGAAGATGCAGAAGCAAATATGGTGTTGTTGAAGAATGTTGAAGAGTTGACTTTGATAAAGTCAAAGTTAGTGATGCTTGATCAACTTTCTGCACTTTTAATTGTTGTTCTAGCATTGTTGGTAGTAGTGATACTCATTGTAGTCATGAAGTAATTTCAAATGTTTAGTGTTATGTAGTGAATTGCCAATATCAATGGTTACGTAATGATATTTTTTGGTTTTCTGGTATGTAATGGTGATATGCTTATCAATGGTTATATAAGGTATGTAATGGTATGCTTGTCAATGGTTATGTATTGCAAGAAGTTAGAATCAATTGTGGTGACAGACAAGAACAAATATACAGCTGCTGCTACATTACATTACATAAGAAAGCACCAAATCCATTACATTAAATAAGAAAGATGATTCATTACATTACATTTAGTCATAATAAAGCACCAAATCCATAATGTAAATCAATGTACAGACTAGTGATCCAGTATATTACATAAGCAATACAAACCAAAGTTTGATCCATAAACTACCCATATTACATATGACCTATAAATTACACAAAAACATGCCATAAAGGCAACAGGTCTATACATGAGGGACCAACTTCCAAATAGTACAGCAACAACTGCTTTTCTAATCAAGATCCATTGCATTGTCATTGGTGCTTCCAGGTCCAGGAACTTTTTTGGCCAGTTTCTTATTGGCAATTCTTTCACCTGCCTTTCTTTTTTTTGGCACACCTCCAGTCTGGGATTCCTGAGTAGCAATGACTGGTGGATTTGCATCTGTGAATTCAGATATAGAATCTTGTGGTAAGCAATTGGTTGGGTCAGATGAGCCACTGTTTCCAACCACAGTCCCAGATGATCCTAACCCACAACTGAACCATGTCATTAACCTGCCAAAACCAACCTTTTTCTTACCTTTGGCTGCATTTCTTGTTTGTATTAGTGGTCTATCTCTTTTGGTTGTTTTCAACAATTTACCATTGGTGGCAGCAGCATTATCTATCTCAGATACTACATCATCACACACATAACAATAAGATGTTACAATAACCATAGTAATAACTAATTGGCCATAACTAATTTATACCTAACTAATAATAACTTACATATTTTTGTTTTCTTTGATGAAGTCGGTTTCCCAATACAAACCCTACGTGTTACTGGTTGGTTGCTTGAAGGCACAGATTTAGGTGGTTTGGGTGGTTTACCACACTGCTTTTCAGTAGCTGAAAATGAAAATAATTGTACATGATAAGATATAATATTACTAAACAAAATAAATTAAACTTAATATGGTGGTAGATGTTTAGTTTCTGGAATTCTGAGAATGGGATTACCTTTCCTAACCTCAGCTACTTCATCTTCACCTTCACTTAAATGGTCAAGTGAATAAGCAGAAGCATCACTATCAGAAGAATCACCATTAGAAGAATCATCAAAGGAAGAATCACCATCAGGAGAATCATCATCATGTTCACCCACTGTTTTCTTATTACTTTTGTCACCTACATTACCACCTTTACTACTACAATCACCACCCTATGTAATCTTAATACTTTTATCACCTATATCTTTTAATAGCTTACCAGACAGTTTACCAACACCTACTGCTACATCATCTGCATTATCAACTACACCTTTAATAGTCTTCTCAGTAAAAGCCACTTGTTTTCCTTTTTTACTAGACACATCATTATTCTCATTAGTCTCCTCTGCAACTTCACTAACAGATTCCTTGTTGTTACCTATATGATCACCTAACTCTAACATCAAATGATCTATGTAGACATGGACTCTACCATAGCTTTCAACTATGTCAAAAAATGTGTCTAAATCATCATTATTTTCTATGATCCTCGTGTTTTCAAACCCACTATCTGGTAACAGGTAATACGCATTTGAAAATGGTGACCCAGTTCGTTGCATGATTAACTCAACCAATTCATCAAAGGTACATCTTTTAACTAATAGTGAGATTTCTTTACCTTCTACATACCTCAATGGTTGGAAGAAAAAAGCCCCATCATAATGAAGTGTAATCGGAAACCCTCGAAATTCACCCTCCATTTCTGTACATAAACACACCAAAACAAAATTTACTTACAAATATGAACATAAAATAAGTGTTAACACCATAAATTAGATTTTCAGGAATTTTTAAAAAAAATTTCATTTTGTTTATAAACCCTAATTTTAGAACAGAAATCAGTTTTTCGAAACATCAAAATGGGATAAACAAGTTAATCATACCTTTTAGCAACTTCAGATCACAAAAACGAGCAAAGATCAACCATCAATTTTGATGTTCTTGAAGGATGAAAGAGGGTGGTTGGTGAGTGTAAGAAACTATGGTTTGAGGAGTGTTTGACGTAAGTGAGAGATTGCATGGATTTGAATAATATTTAATAAGACCCCGTCTTTTTTGCAATTCGGAAGAAAATAGATAATACATGGAAACATATATCCACCGTGTACTGCTACGTATCATCAAAGGTACCAAAAACACACTTCTTAACCGGTTACCGACTACAAAGGTTAAAAATTACATCGAAAAACCCATTTTTGAAAGTTGGTTGCATTCATACACCCATGTCTTAGTTGGTCGCATACAATAGCTTTTTGGCCAAAGTTAGTTGCATTTCGCGGGACTTATCCCTATATATATATATGTAATACTTTGTAAATAGATTTACGTATATCTATTATCACTGTAATATAAATTATTCCTATCCTCACTAGTTACATGATTGGTATTCTTTTGGGTTTTAAAAAGTATATATGATCATTTTGTGATGAACTTAATTATTTTGAGTCGTGTACTTGTGTTATTAATGTAGACCAATTATTATTTGTTATCTTGATCATTATTATTTTTAGACAAAGAGAATATCGCTATATGCATTACTAGATAATATTGTAACGAAAATCATAAAAAATCTCGGATTTAGAGTGTTATAAATGTGTAAACAGTGTTAAAGAACCGATGTCTCTGGTTGGCTGTTAGAGTTTGGAGGAACCAGCGTCCCCAGTGAGGTGCCCGGATAAGATTTCCATTGGGATTTGGAGCGGGTTTGGGGATTTTTGTTATTATTATTAATGGGTTTGAGATTGAGGTTATCACTCGGCACCTCAAACCCGCCCAATTGCCACTCTTACGTTTAGGGTATTTGTTAAAACTAGTTCTAAATTTGAGCTGGTATTTAAAAATTTATAGTTGAAAGATACATGTAAACTAAAGATTACATTTTTCTTGATTGTGTTCGATAATATAGCTGAGCTTTTAATTTAAATTGATATAAAAGGATAAAAATATAAATCTCAAATAAGATAAAGAAATTTAATGAGGAATAGCTATGTAATCTTATCTTTGGTAAGGTCTACAATTTATGAGAAGCAGCTTGAACTAATGAAAACAATAACTTTAAACTCTCGTAAGCTACAATAAACTAATATGTCGAACACACGTTAAAAGCTGGAAGTTTGAACTTCCATTGTTTTTTTTACAGTTGTTTGACAAAGTGGTTATAGCTTAAAAAATTGTATCGTCATAAAAAAAAAATAAAAAAAATTTATTTAGGTAATTTCTCGTTTCAAAAGCAAAATATTGTCGATGTATAAAGCCGTTATGGCTTAAGTTTTGAGCTAGCACGGTGTGGTGCCATCGATTAATTATGGGCTAATGGTTTGAAAATGTATTGAACTTATCACAAATTCTATTGTATGCATCATACTTTTAAAACTCCTATTGTGTGCATCGAACTAACTAATTCGTCCTATTATATGTATTAATTAACCGGCTACATCAGTTACCGGTCAAAAATTACTGACTTGGACTAAGTGGGTGATTTAGCATACCAAGTAAGAGCCACGTCAACATAAAGTTCACTACATTTTATATTCATATTTTCAATTATTACATCATTTTATTTTCTACGTAATTAGTAATTTGTTAACAGAAAAAAAAAAAAAAAAAAAAGATAAATGATCAAAATTGGCTACGTACTGCCACAAAATATTCAAGTATGCAACTTACCAAATAAATTATTCAAGTATGAAACCAACTTAATAAACTTCAACTTATGTGAGTAATGTGGTAACCGGTTACCTGTTTGACGGGTCAACGTCAATTTCAAACCTTTTTTATTATTTTATAAATATGACGTGAATATTTAATGGTTACGTGGAAATTTCCTTTATTTTATTGAATTCGATTAAAAAGTCAATGGTTTAATAATAGAGTCAAATGTATTTCATCCAAACTCATCTTCCCGAATCGAGAATTCCACTGTTCTTCCGTGCAAAAATCAAAACTCATAGCCACCTACTATTTAAGAAACCCCCTATATAAACTATAATTAAACAAAAACATCACTTGCCACCGTTCTTTTCTGGCCACCACAGCCGTTCTTTTATAGCCGCCACCGCCGTCTGCAACCGTTATTGGCCACCACTGTCGGCCGCAACCATCACCATTATCCTCAGCCATCACCATTTACCGTCACCACCACTCGGACACCACCCATCTACCCCCGAAACATTATTAATCGGTCATATATATTTCTCCGGTTAGAAACAAGATCTCGTTATGTGTTTTGCTAAACAATAAAGTAAGAAACAGTGAAGGGAGTGGTGATGGTGCTATTTCAAGTGGTGGCGGCGACGATTTACAGGTACCGGCGATTAGCAGGTTCCGACGAGGCTCCGGCGAAATGGTTTTTGAGTTCCAATCGGTGATTTGGGTCTCAAATTTTAGATAATAAAAATGGTTTTGAGCTTTAGAAGTTGTTTGTTGTTCTAATGTATTGTTGTTATCGATGATGACGATCTATGATGTTGTTGTTCATCCTTGTTGATAATTATGATTATGATGTGTTGATGTTGTTGTTACATTTTGATGTTGTTGATCTTTGTTGTTGATAATTAAGAGCAAACTAATGAAAAGAGATTAACCATATAAGCTTAATGATTCTTGAAGGTTACGTATTGCTAATAATCGTTGGTGGGTTTGGTGATGAGACGAATCCATGTTAATTGAAAGTGATCGAATACGACGTTTCTAAATTTAGTTTAACAAATAGAAATAATTAGAATTATGAGAAAATTAATTAAGTGAATATATCGAGTAGTTGTTTTCAACTTATGATGCCATATTCTCAGTAAGAAAGCGGTTCAGAAGATGATGATGAGAAGATGATGTTGTTCCTTTTTATTATTTTCAATTCAAAAAATAAAAAAATAAAATTAATCAGTTTATTTTTGCCAAAAAAGATGACGTGGCATCCACATTTCAATGTGACGTGGAAAAAAATTGACGTGGCAGTTGAGGTGTAAGCTTACTCAGCATTTTATAACGTGAAACGGTAAAAAATGACTTTTCAAAAATCCAAACATGAAACTTCCCGGTTTATTGCATACTTGAGCAAATTAGTTGGTAGGTTGCATATTTAGAATATTTTGTGGCAGTTCATTACCGATTTTTGTCATTTATCCCAAAAATTAAAAAAAAAAAAAAAAACTATAGTATTCATTCATCTTCCCAAAACAAACACCTAACATTTTACATACATTCACCACCTCAACCTCCCCCTTCACTCCATCTTCTCAACTTCTCCACTTAACTCTGTCATTCAACTCCTCCAGCAACACAAAAAACGTGAGTTAAACCCGGATGTCATCCACCACCATCGCAACCACCACAACCTTCGCAAAAACTCTTCCACCTGGGAATCAAAAGGTTTAACGCCGGAACTTCAAGGTTTAGAAGCCACAAACACCAGATCGAAATTGTGATGCTAGATCCGCCTATGTCAATCAATGAGACGAAATTGAAATCGAAATCACAGTGGTGATGATGACTATATCTAGTCGGATCTGTTCGGATATGTTCGGATCTTGGTGGTCATCTCATTGGTAGTTGACAGTTCTTTTGCTCTTTGGTTTCTAGTCTTATAATTGTTGACCTAATTGGACTAGATTTGGGGGTTTTGTATTTAGGGTTTATTTAGCTTGTTATGAACTTGATTTGATATTTTTACAGCAAAGTTAATGATTTTGATTATTGTTTGTTATTGTTTTCAACTCGACATCGCCAGAAAAATTGACCGGAGTATAATGAAGAAGATGATCGGAGTTTGACGTTTCTTTATTCATTCAACTTATAAAACACTAGAATAAAAACTAAAACTAAAATAAATAAAAAATACAAAGAACATTATAATTTAGATGTGGTAACTACTTTTGTTGTTTGCAATTCGGGTAGTACTTCAAGCCATGGAGCGAATCTGGTATAATTCATGAAATTTCCACATACAAAAGTTCGATACATTTCTTAGTGTTGACGTGTCTCCTAGGTGGACTGTTGAAACGCCCCGAATTTTTTTTTTATAACACTCTCGATAATGGCGTGACTACCCCATTTGTATATTTTATCCTTAATAAATTTTCATAGTTGAAACAAGCTTTTAAAACTCAAAATTTCATTTTTCACTATCATACGCGATCCTGGAAAGAAGTGAGATCGCGTATGTACAAAGAAATCCTTCTGTGATGAAATTTGCCTTGGGTACGCGATCCTGGAAAAGTTCTGGGATCGCGTACCATAGAGTATTTTGAAACTCAGCAAAACTCAGATTTTTGATCAAATTCAAACGCGCATAACTTTTTACTCGTTACGAGTTATGACCTGAAATTTTACACACACATCCACTATAACAATATAAAACTTTCCCTTTTGACACTTTTTTTCAAATTTCACTAAAATGACCAATTTGAACGTGTGACCTATTTATGGCCGTTTTAACCACTTTGTGATGACAATTTAAATCACAAATCACACACATTCAAACTCTGACTTTTTGTAAACTCATTTGACTCACCAAAACAAACTTAAAGCATAAGGAAAACAACCCATAACCTTAATATGTTCATATTTCACCATACGACCATTTTAGGCCCATTTTGATACTATTCGACCCATTAACCCCAATGACCATACTTTAACCAATTCACTATTCAATACTCACATGTTTGACTATTTTCAACATTGTTAACTATATGTCAACTTCATATTTGACTAACCAATCACATTCGACTATTTAACACGTTCACTATGTTTGACCCAAAACAAGACCACTCATATTCAAATAACTTCATACACTTTCAATAACACATATACAAGACACTACATCACTGTTTGACTTTCAAAGTCAACTACTACAAATTGACCAACATATTTACATCAAAAACTCTTTGTTTGGGCGAATTACACAAGTGATAACCACAACAATGATTCAAAGAGATGGAGCATCATCTAACCGTAAAGCTAGCTCCATATCCACGCTACCTTCTTGAAAGCACTATTTATCCACTTGGTTCAACCGAACCATTCACCTACAACACGAAACAAAGGAAGGGGTAAGCACATCGCTTAGTAAGCATATAGGCAATTATACGAATAATCCACATAATCAACACTGAAACAAGGCTTATCATATAACAACCACATATTTCTTAAACACATATCTACTGAGCACTATAGAGATTATTCTGAACAACATAAGAAACAAGGCTATTAGGCACCAAAACACGTCGAAATGGATACCATGCTTCAGAAACAAGTCTATGCTAGCCACGCTAGCTAATCAACATAACGTGCAAGCACGTATTCGTAAACACTATGCTAACTGCAATTAGCGCTCTGATCAACACTGGATCTCTACAAATGCTCATTCCACGTAGTCCACATAACCCAACAATCAACAACAAAAGTCAACACTATTATCCACATAAGAAACAAGTCTATGAAATAAGTATAAGAAACAATAATTCTTCCACCCGATTATATGATCCTCTTACTCGGAAGCAATCCGAAAACACACACAATCGATTATACATAAGAAACAAGTAAACTTCCACTTGATTGTATGATCCTCTTGCTCGGAAGCAATCCGAAAACACATACAACCATTACCCATATAATCTCCATATCACTTACCTCGATAATTTAGCCGATTTCATCATAATCATCAATATAAGCTTCCACATCTTTAACACCTAATAATATCATACATAACACATAACGACACGTTTAGACACTAATCATCATCATAATCTTTTAATCATTATTATTAACCCTTTACCCTCATGGTTTAACATTAATCATACTACATAACTACACTCTTCATGATTATATTACCTCTTTAATTTTATCACCTTCATGATGAAACCTAGTTAACAATCATAATCAAAACACTAAATAACACTAGTTTAATCATATTTTTAACTCATAATCATCCAACTAACAACTTTACTAATTTAATTCATATTCCATCATCGTTTTTATACTCTATTAACACCACTAATCACATCTTTAAGCTTATTTCATCATTTCATAACAATTTGGCATAAACCCTAAAATTACCCATAAATACAAATCATGATTTCATCATTTTCACTATGTTATATGATTACCAATAATCATAAGAGCACAGGGTGTGGTACACTGTGTTCAGGACAGTGTTTTGGAGAATGTTGAAAGTGAGGATTCTGTGGTGTGGTGAAACTGAATTCACAGTATTCTGGACAGTGTTATTCAGTTTTTTATTATTTGTTTTATTTTTTTTAATACATTTAATTGAATTAATTAATTTAAATAACAAATAAAATAAATAAATAAAAACTATGTAAATAACAAAAATGTATAACATCTCAAAATTTAATCAAACCATTTTGTGATAAATTGTTTAAAATTGTCAATTATAAACCCTTTGACTTATTTTGAAAACAAAAAAAAATGTTAAAAAAACAATATTAAAACACTTTAAACTCTAGGGTTGAAAGTGAAAATAATCTTGGGTGGAAAATGAAAATACATCATCTTCCTCATCCTCATATCCTGTAAATCAATTCCACCTTTTGCTATTTTTTTCTCATCTACACTTAACTTAAATAAGCTTCATTTCATTGCTTCATTTAATTCGTTGCATCTGGAATAGAAGAGGAGGAAAAACAAAAGGAAAAAAAACATTGAATGTTGCTTGCCTTCACCGTCTGAAACCGAACGCCGGCACCCAAACGCTGGCGAGAACGCTGGCACGGAGCGGCAGAACGCCGTCGCACGACGTTCTCGCCCTTGAACGACGATGCCACGTAAAGCCACACCGTGTGCTCTAATAACACTAACTAACATCAATTCAATCATTTCCTAACCTAAATTTCGGATTAAAAACTTCAATTAATCAAAACCCCATGAAAACTCAAAACTAGGTTAAAGAAATCAAGAAATCATACTTACTTCAAGTTTATGATAATCAAGAAGGAAGCAATTGAGTTAATCAAACTCTAATTGGAAGATTGAAAACTTGAATCCTTAAGGGTTAAGGCTCCCGTGATTTTTCTCTTGTCTCTGGAAATGTTCTGGGAGTTTTTAGAATGAAAGGAGATAACCATGAAGCTTTAAACGTACGCACACATATATATTTCTATTCCCTTTAAACCCTATTGTCTGGAACTAAGAAACAATTCCATATTCTATTATTTTAAACCACTTATAATAGAAATACTTTAAAACAATTATATCCTTGCGTATTAAAATACAACCTCGAAATTTGGGGTGTTACAACTGTGACATGGTAAATTCCACATACAAAAGTTCGATACATTTCTCAGCGTTGACGTGTCTCCTAGGTGGACTGTGACATGGTAAAAAATAGGATTAACAGGATCAACATAGGGCAACCAACCAGTTTCAAGTTAATTACCACACAATTTAGGAGTGATTATATAACACCCCTCAATTAAAATCATTTAAATATAGTAAATCGGAAGCGTAAGTCCAAATAGATAGTAATAATTTACATCCTTTTATCAATGCTATAAAATTTAACATTTTCAAAACTATAATTTCTTCAACCGAGGTATTATATAAAAACATGATGAAACATTATTTTATACAAATTAACTATCAGAGTAGAGCCTCGTAGTCAAACATTCCTTCTAGTCCAACTTCTTGCCCACCCAATATTAAAGCCAAAACCTGCAAGAAGTGTTAATGTGGGGGATTAGCATAAAGCTAAGTGAGTAGATAACTAATCAACAGGCTAACTTAGCTCAACAACTTTGCATACAACAATTAACACATAACCAACAAAGTAGACAATACCACCATTTAGCAAAGCAACAGGGCAACTGTTCAACTGGTCAACTTATCATCAAAGCAACTATTCAACAAGCAACAGACTTCATAATGAGGCATCGGTGGCTCTAGGGATAACCATAATACCCGGGAGGCTCCCCAAGAACACTTACCCAACCATATCCGTATGGCCATAACGGACGAGACCGATAGCTAGTGGTTATTCTCAACTAACACAGGAGGTGTGTTAAACCTTGAATAACCGACTAGCCCAACCAACAGTTCAACAACTCGTTGACCTCATTAACAACTGATGCCCGAAGGCCAACAACAAGTCCAGTGATCACATAATCAACAAATCACATATTCATCAGGTCAACGTTATTATATCAACCATATTATTACTAACTATAATAATCATCATGGCAACTATAATAGTAATAATATGTTACTTGTTGTAACTAAACTCGTTACAACCAAGTTATACTGAGGATTAGAGATCCACTCACCGACCACCTCAGGCATCCACTCAGTAGTCTAATATCACTGAGCCTTCTGCACATCTGACAATACAGTAGAATAATACAAGTTAGTTACTTGTCTCAAAATATGTACAACATTATTCCAATATTACAATTAACATCTTAACAACATAATTCACAATTACTTATCAAGTTTATGCTCATTAATTCACAACCTCATTTAATCAACTTTTACCATCACAATTAACATGGTTACACCTTCAACAATGTTATTATCATCAAATATCATTAATTCATTCAAAACCCCAACACAAGGTTTCATAAACTCTTATCCACATAAGTGCTAACTTTACCCTTTGATTATTAATTAAGTGTTCTTAATCACAACTAATATCAAGTTCCTCAAATAACCCATCAATTCATCACAATCATCAATTTTCCAAGAACACTTTATGAACATTTAATCAAATTCTACAATTTCAAGTTAGGGCTTAGATTATAATCACAATTTAAGCACTAACTAACAATTCTACTCATAACTACAAGCTTTAATTCCATATAAATCATCCTAATTCCATCAAGTGCTCAAAACCCATTTCTAGGTTTACATGAAAATCAAGAATCAATACTTATAACATGTTTATGATGATGATGGAATGATTAATACATGTTATTAAAGCTTAACTCATATCAATTCAACTATTTGAAACCCTAATTTCGGATTTCAATCAAGAACACCAAAACCCCAATTTCTAGGGTTTATATAATTCAAGAGATAGAGACTTACAAGATGCTTAGAATGATTAGAGGAGGATAATCCTTGTTTTTAAAGCTTGAATTCGAATTTAACACCTTCAATTTGATATAGAGAAGTGATTTGATCTAGGATTTCATATTATGTATGTATATATGTCGATATATGATGAAAATTATAAACCGACTCAAAGTTTAGATGTGTACTAGAAGTGTTTAATTTCATTCCCCGTACTTTTCATTGTCTGGAACTTAAAAACCATTTACGGGGAAATATTATTTTATTTTACCGTCATCTAAATTAAATTGAAACACGTAATAATTTATTAGTCACAATAAATTATTTGACTCTTTTACTCATTTATTTTCAAATAAAACAACGAACTTATTTTCTGACACATTAATAATAATTCACAGTCAGAAAAATATTAATATACAACTAGACCCAAGAACTGGGTGTTACAAATCTCCCCTCCTTAAAGAGATTTCGTCCTCGAAATCTGCTCACACATATTCAGTCTTGTAAAATAACATCACCTACTCATTTCCATTTCAATTCACTATTACTCTACTTCTCACACCAGTTTAGCCACATAATTACTTATTAAAATATGCACACTAAATGTGTGCATAATTTGAATCACTAGGCATACCATCATTTATGCATATCCTTAACCATATAAACATAAAGTGTACTTATATGTCAACATATACTTATATAGGTTTCTTTCAGTAACTTTCATACTTCCAATGTGTATTTCAATTGAACTCACTTAAACACACATAAACACATAAGTTGTGCTTAGTGTTCAATTTCAATACCTAACACCAAATGTTAAAACCAGCATGAGGTGTATCAAAATCAACTATTTAATCACAATGCGCACACATACGATACATTACTCCCGTGAGCAAGTTATAAATTTAGATGTATGTTTTCAATCCTTTCCAAATGCACATTTCCAAATATACATGCTCTATGCACCAATACTGTGCATATACCCTGCCTCTAATGAGTTAAATCAACCACTTACATAGTCAAGTAAAGTATCATCTTTATCACAACAGCAACTATAGCAGCAAATACAACTATAACGACAACGACAACCACAATATCAACAAGTGGTACTGAACACTACTACATGCATCTTAGCAA
Organism: Helichrysum umbraculigerum; assembly: GCA_949592205.1. NCBI lineage: Eukaryota > Viridiplantae > Streptophyta > Magnoliopsida > Asterales > Asteraceae > Helichrysum > Helichrysum umbraculigerum. Next base: position 35,680,856 of record CATIUR010000003.1, read on the forward strand.
CAAGTTGTAACTCGATCCGTCACTAGCAATTTAACTAATAATTTTATACTTCTTTAGTTATCACTTTGCTAGATTTTCAAATTTTAGCAACTCATTAATTACTACTTTACAACTTGCAGTTATAAATATAACTCGATTATATGAAATCCTTTATTTAACAGGAATTCACAATCATATAATCATCAACATATAAGATTAACTAATAAGCATTATGTAGATGTCCATTTCTATAGTTAAACTTATTATCATGTAATCAACTAACATCACATCATACAATTTGGGATGCTAGACAACACCTGTTAATACCAAACATCTTCAACAATGGTATTTCAACAACACAAGGTGTTGTCATTAATCATCCATTCAACAATATTATTCACATTCAACTGACCTCTACTTTGCTTATATCATCTTTTAAGTTTTACAATTAACCATGCATTACACATACACTTCAATTGTACAATAGATACCACGTTAGTAACAACAACTTAGTGGTTTACTACTATTCCATTTTAGTCAATATCTGACTATTTCTCAGCTACATTTAAACATCCGGTTATATTAAAACGGTTAACTTTATTTGGTATTGAGTAGCCTCAACAACTCCATGTGAAATGGCATAATATAAATACGTTGGCCAGACGTCGTCATATTATGTCAGTCACACTTTATTCTCAGGCCACTTCATACCATCGATCTCCCATATAATTATCTTTTCTCTCTCATATTTCACAACAATGATATTAACATTTTACACATATATAATACCACCGTGCAACATGTATACAACTAACTTTTTAACTTACTAATATTTTTAACTGATCACTTTGAAAGTAACTACTCATATCATCATGTTTATATTAACAATACAGGCATCCTACAACAATGTCCGACATGAATACATCGATCAACTTCTTTATTACAGGATTCAATATTAAATATTATTTATACAACTTAATACTTATAGTACATTTAGTACTAAACATTTCATCAATAATATATATAACATTCAACACATACTCATCAATCCATGTACTTTTAGTCAAATTATAGGTAAACACTTCATTTCATGTTCAACTATCACATATATATAAGTTCATGTACTTATATCATAATTTTCTTAAAATGTTTATTTCAGCACTTTATAGCACTCTAAGTAATCCAATTACTTCATCACATTTCAATTTAGTCCATATAATATAGTTAACATGATTTCATATTCAATGTTTACTAACCCTTGTAAGCAACAATCAACAATACCATTTACTGGCATATTTTGCAGTTAAATAAACTGCCTACAACTAACTCATACACCATAAAAGGTGTGAACCTCTTAAAACAACTTTTAATATTACATATAGTCACAGGAATGACCTCTGGGCATAAAGAAACAAAAGCCCAATTCAAAACGTAAACTAAAAGTCCGAAATAAGGTCCGAAAAACAGTAAAATGCCATTTTCGGGCCCCAAACGACTCCGAATGGCCAAAAAAAAACACCTAGGCTAAGATACTTAGCTTTGATCATTGGAACGTTTCCGAGTGACCGTGTAAATTTCACCCCAATCGGAGTTTAAAGAAAATGTGTCAATTTTTCCGTGGGTAAAAACGCTACTAAACACTTATGTACTTTTGAAATTTGCAAAAAAAAAAAAATTTTTTTGTCAACTTTACTCTTGCAAACGCGATCCGGACAGATGGGGCTGGATCGCGTTCACCTTAAGAAAACTCTCGGTGATCGATTTACACTTGTCAACGCGATCCGGAAAACTTGCTGGGATCGCGTTCCCCAGCACAAATTCGACTGCAACCAATTTCAACATACTAACGCGATTCGGATCCTCATGCTAGGATCGCGTTCCCTAAGCTATTTTCAGACCTGCAGCTTTATTGCAATTTTTCAAAATTCAAACGTGCATATCTCTTAAACCGTGAAGAATTAAGTCATGAAATTTTGCAGGCACCTCCACTATGCCAAAACGAAACTTTCTCTTTTTACACTTTTTCAATTTACTCGTTTTACAAGAAAACGGACGTGTGACCCATTTTAGGCCGTTTTAGCCGTTTTGGTTGACACACCAACTTCCAAATGGCATGGTTTCAGACTCCCACTCTTTGTCAACATGTTTCTACATATATTTAAGACTTGTGGGCACATTCATCACCTATATATACACCTTATATCATGTTTTAACTCATTGACCCGTTTAGGGGTCCAATTGGGCATTTTCAACTAAACAACTACATTGACTACCCAAATCACTTTCAACGCCCTTTGTTACTATACTTATGACTCAAAGTCTTTTTAACATTCATTATTTTTGAACTAGCATGCATTTTAACCATTTGACCCATAAGTGACCCATTTGGGCACTTTAACAACCCATTTGGGTTTCAACCCATATAACCACTATTCAAACAATCAATCCACACTAAAATCATCATTTTTATATCAATTTCAACAAGTTTTCCAATTTCATTGTCACTTTGACTTTTCACAACTTGTCAATACATATTTGGACTCGTTGACCACTTTGACTTTCTATCTTAACACTTTCAATACAAAGATCATAATTCAACCCAATTATGATCAATGCTAAACACATAAACATCTAATCACATTCATCACTTTATAACACAACTATCATCAAGTATGACACAACCACCTACAATTTGACCTTTCCAAGTCAAATGCACACCTTTCATTCAATAGGCACTTTCTACTTTAGACAACCACACAACTCCAAACTTATTAATTCAATTTATCATATGTCAAATAATTCCCTAGCAAGGATCTATAATTACACCTTGCATTTATCAACTTATAATCACACATATTTTATTTTCATATTGTAGATACATTTAATTTCACATAACATAACTATTACACCTTTGTCAACCATGTATCTACACAATTTCAACACTCTTCTAAAATTTCAATTTTTCCTTCTTAATTACTCATTATATCTCTATCATTACATTAACAAGTAATTATTACTAATAATTCAATTTACTTTACTAACAATCATATCATAGTAAAGTAAATAGTCAAAGCTTATTAAAATTCACCAAGCTTATCGAAAATTACCTGGCATATCTAAGCCCACGAGTATTGAGGAATCATTGAGAATACCAGACGGTTCCTCATGTTCCTCCATCTCTGCAATCAAAACAACACTCAAGCATCTTGTTATAGGTTAGCCCACATTGAATAGCAACTTTCTCATGCAACTACTAATCCCCATCCCTGGAATGTTTGACTTGACACAAATCTAAGTTTGGGATTGAACATCTTATAATGTACAATTCACCCAAACTTATGCTCTGATACCAACTTATAACACCCCTCAATTAAAATCATTTAAATATAGTAAATCGGAAGCGTAAGTCCAAATAGATAGTAATAATTTACATCCTTTTATCAATGCTATAAAATTTAACATTTTCAAAACTATAATTTCTTCAACCGGGTATTATATAAAAACATGATGAAACATTATTTTATACAAATTAACTATCAGAGTAGAGCCTCGTAGTCAAACATTCCTTCTAGTCCAACTTCTTGCCCACCCAATATTAAAGCCAAAACCTGCAAGAAGTGTTAATGTGGGGGATTAGCATAAAGCTAAGTGAGTAGATAACTAATCAACAGGCTAACTTAGCTCAACAACTTTGCATACAACAATTAACACATAACCAACAAAGTAGACAATACCACCATTTAGCAAAGCAACAGGGCAACTGTTCAACTGGTCAACTTATCATCAAAGCAACTATTCAACAAGCAACAGACTTCATAATGAGGCATCGGTGGCTCTGGGGATAACCATAATACCCGGGAGGCTCCCCAAGAACACTTACCCAACCATATCCGTATGGCCATAACGGACGAGACCGATAGCTAGTGGTTATTCTCAACTAACACAGGAGGTGTGTTAAACCTTGAATAACCGACTAGCACAACCAACAGTTCAACAACTCGTTGACCTCATTAACAACTGATGCCCGAAGGCCAACAACAAGTCCAGTGATCACATAATCAACAAATCACATATTCATCAGGTCAACGTTATTATATCAACCATATTATTACTAACTATAATAATCATCATGGCAACTATAATAGTAATAATATGTTACTTGTTGTAACCAAACTCGTTACAACCAAGTTATACTGAGGATTAGAGATCCACTCACCGACCACCTCAGGCATCCACTCAGTAGTCTAATATCACTGAGCCTTCTGCACATCTGACAATACAGTAGAATAATACAAGTTAGTTACTTGTCTCAAAATATGTACAACATTATTCCAATATTACAATTAACATCTTAACAACATAATTCACAATTACTTATCAAGTTTATGCTCATTAATTCACAACCTCATTTAATCAACTTTTACCATCACAATTAACATGGTTACACCTTCAACAATGTTATTATCATCAAATATCATTAATTCATTCAAAACCCCAACACAAGGTTTCATAAACTCTTATCCACATAAGTGCTAACTTTACCCTTTGATTATTAATTAAGTGTTCTTAATCACAACTAATATCAAGTTCCTCAAATAACCCATCAATTCATCACAATCATCAATTTTCCAAGAACACTTTATGAACATTTAATCAAATTCTACAATTTCAAGTTAGGGCTTAGATTATAATCACAATTTAAGCACTAACTAACAATTCTACTCATAACTACAAGCTTTAATTCCATATAAATCATCCTAATTCCATCAAGTGCTCAAAACCCATTTCTAGGTTTACATGAAAATCAAGAATCAATACTTATAACATGTTTATGATGATGATGGAATGATTAATACATGTTATTAAAGCTTAACTCATATCAATTCAACTATTTGAAACCCTAATTTCGGATTTCAATCAAGAACACCAAAACCCCAATTTCTAGGGTTTATATAATTCAAGAGATAGAGACTTACAAGATGCTTAGAATGATTAGAGGAGGATAATCCTTGTTTTTAAAGCTTGAATTCGAATTTAACACCTTCAATTTGATATAGAGAAGTGATTTGATCTAGGATTTCATATTATGTATGTATATATGTCGATATATGATGAAAATTATAAACCGACTCAAAGTTTAGATGTGTACTAGAAGTGTTTAATTTCATTCCCCGTACTTTTCATTGTCTGGAACTTAAAAACCATTTACGGGGAAATATTATTTTATTTTACCGTCATCTAAATTAAATTGAAACACGTAATAATTTATTAGTCACAATAAATTATTTGACTCTTTTACTCATTTATTTTCAAATAAAACAACGAACTTATTTTCTGACACATTAATAATAATTCACAGTCAGAAAAATATTAATATACAACTAGACCCAAGAACTGGGTGTTACAGATTAGTAAGTTGGATACACACAATAGGACTTTTGAAAATAGTATACATACAATAAGATTTTGTGACAAGTTCAATACTTTTTTTATTAGCCCATTAATTATTCGCTTGTTCATCGCATTCTCGATGTAGGCATTCGGGAAGAATGTGGTGACAAAAACATTCCAAATTGCATGTTATACTCTTAACTCTTAGGGCCCGTTTGTTTCACAGAATGTTTTTGATGGAATTGGAATCTGTCAAAGGAATTGGAATTTGAAGGAATTAGAATGTGAGGGAATTGGAATCTGAAGAAATTTATACTGTGTTTGGTTAGACAAAATTTATCAATGGAATTAGAATGTAGATAATGTCAAATGACGAAATTACCCATTGTATATTTTTTATACTTTTTCCTAAATCCTTCACTTTTATAAAATCTTTTTTAAACTTATTAATCTTTACTAACTTAAAGAAAATTGCACAGATCTTTAGTAAAAAAAAAAAACATTTCAAAATATCTTGTAAATTATTTTAATGTGAACCACATCTTACCAACCCTCACATGGGGGTCAGAGACCTGAGATCGCCAACATACAGGAACCATAAAATTTGAACACCATATCATAACCATAGTACAACGATAAGGTAAAAAGATGAAGATCTTTGATTATTGAAGATATAATCAATACAAACCCTATGAAATAGATAGAACACAAAATCCCACCCAAATCGAAGAAGAGTAAGAAGAAAACAACAAAGCTCGTACAGTGATGCGACGGGATGGTGTTGCAAAAGCGGAGGTGGTGCGACGAGGACGGTGGTGCGACGAGGACGGTGGTGATTGTAGGGCATGAGGTTGGAGGGGTAGTCAGAGTTGGCGACGATGGAACTGAACGGAGGTGGCAGTGATGTAGTTGGCAGACGGTAACGGTGGCTGCGAGGGTGATGGTGGCGGTGTGTGACGGTGGAGGTGGTGCCCGACGGTAACGGTGGCTGCGAGGGTGATGGTGGCGGTGGTGCACGATGGTGGCGGTGTGTGACGGTGGCGGTGGTGCACGATGGTGGTGGTGTGTGACGGTGGAGGTGGTGCACGATGGTTGCAGTGGTGGTTGTGTAAGAGATGGGGTTTGTTGTTTAAATTGTAACAGGGAAACAAGCAAGATGATCGTGAATATTTTTGAGGACTTGTTGGTAAAGTTATACACATTCCTTGGAATGTTTAATTTTCCATCCATATATCAAAGGAATGTGGAATTCACTCATTTGAAGGAATTTGATGGAATGTTAGCAATTCCAATTCCATCCATTTACCCAACCAAACAAATTCAGGGAGGAATTCAGATTCCAATTCCAAGGAATTCCTTGGAATTCTGTGAAACAAACATGCCCTTAAGTGATCAATTTGGAAGTTGATAAACAATAATATTATTCATGTTTCGTTTAATGTTGAGCCTCACATTCGACACGTTGAGATATTTCCTTCGGTTCAACGTCAAATCTCTTATGTGGGTTTCAAAAATGTGCGAGAACCGAGAAGGATTGTTTGTCCCTAATTGATTACTCCCTCCGTCCCAATTCTATTGTCCCCAGACAAAAAATACGCAGTTTAAGAAAATATAATCATCTCTCTTACTTTTTGGTAAGATGACAGTTTTACCCTCTACTTTTTACCTACTTTTTTTGTCTTATATATTTACACTAAGGGTAAAAAAGAACTTTATCTAATTATTCTTATCTATTTATGGAAGTGGACAATTAATTTGGTACAACCCAAAATGAAATAGTGGACAATAGATTAGGGACGGAGGGAGTATATCTTAGTAAATATGAATCACAATACGTAAAGTTTAATTGTAAAAGAGAAGGTTGAATACAATTAAAAACTTTTTATATGTTTTATGCTATTTAATTAGTTCAAGTATTTAATCGCAACGCTGAGTAAAACAGAGTGTAATAACAGTTCGATAATCGAAACAAGTAACAACAGTAACAAAAGGTGAATTTATTAATGACAAATTACACCAAGTGTTTATTGCGGAATGATATAGCCAAGGCTAAATCAAATTAGACACTTTAGCTAAATTATTACAAATGAGATAATAGTAGTTGACAAACAACGTACACTATTACTCGCTACTCGCTTATGTGCTTAAACAGACTAGTCACTTATGCAAAAGTGATTAACACAAAAACGGAAAGTTGTCAAGTACAATATGTCACTCTATATATAGGCTAAATGCTCCCGTAAATATCTCCAATAAAATAGGATCTTGGAATGACACGTGTTGCTGCATGATTGGCTCCGTTCTTCCTGATAGTCGGTTAACAAACATTCTGTGAGCCCTGATTCAGTTACCAGGTTTTGTGATCTGACCAATCACTTGGTGACACGTCATTTGAAAGATATTTTTAATCCGATGAAAGCTTGCTGACGTATATTTGTAGAGTGACTTGTACCTTGATTGGAAACATTTATATTTTATTTAGTCACTGATAAAATAATGCTCTTCCTCACTCATTGCGAGCTAACATGCTCTTGTAGAGTGACTAGTCTTATATATCATTATTCAGCAACTATCATTTATTTAGGGAAGTGACTTCTGCCTTTATTAATAAGTGAGTAACATAAATCTCTCGCTATTATGAGAATGACCATCGACACACCAAGTAGAGATTTATTTACTCAGCCAAACGTACATCTGTAAAAGCACAGATGATGGTAGCGAGTTCTTCCTTCAGTAACAAAACTTGACTTCATCATTTCCAGAGAATGAGTATATCTGTGAATTGAGTTGGTCAGCGACAAATGACTCAACAGGATTTCTATTAATTGGTTGGGTTGGATATCTACTCATTTGCAAAATTTTGCCACTGATTAGGTGTTATTCTTCGCTCTTAAATTCTCATGTGTATTGCTTTTTAGCTTTTTTGGTGATCCTTTGTTCTGTGGTAGCTTCTGGTTTTCTCCCTTTGAAATAAATGCTCATGTATCTTGTTATTCCCGTTCTTCCAATAATATTAATATCTTTGTCGTCCAAAAACAAAAATTAAAAAATGAAATTTGTTTAGCAAAAGCCGGTTTCAGTGTATGTTTGACTACATAGTCATCATTCTCCCATTTGCTCCTCCTAATATGCTGAACACCAGTGTCATCTCAACCGTCTTCCACACCATAAAACACCTCTCAATATAGTTTTTATTTTAACATTTATTGATCAAACTCAATTCTTTGAAAAATTTATTTATCAAGAAAACTTTATAACTTAAATTAAGTACAGGGGCGGAGCCAGAATATCCAAGTAGAGGAGGCGAAATAATTTTTTATTTATTTATTTTTTAGTTTAGTGGGGGCGAATATTTTAAAATGTCATTAATACCTTAAAAAAAATCATTTTTACATAATTCAAAAATTCTTGTGAGGACGGCTGCCTACGCTGCCCCGCCCTGTCTCCGCCCCTGATTAAGTATTAGTTTAACTTTAACTAAGATCAACTTCAAATAGTACAGATAGATCACACTTATCCTACTCGTTTGTAAGAGCACCCACAATGGGTAAAAACTTTCAAAAGGGTTTTTTATGACGATAAAATCAAATCACTAACTTTGTTAAAAAAAAAAAAAAAAAGGTTTTTATTGTAATGCATAAAGTCCTTGAAAAGATTTTTATAAAAAAAAGTTACACACGTAAATTAAGCTATTGAGGAAAAACTTCATATATAATAAACTTTTTGTCAAATTGAGCTTTACACTTTAATGGGAGTAAGTTTTTCAATGACTTATTTTACAAAAAAACCTCTCTAGATGCTCTTAGTATTTTTTTATTTTTTTTTTTCCCTTTTTCCGTAGTCATGTATGTACAAGACCATTTGATATGACAATTTTTCTCTTTTCCTCTCCATAATAGGGCTGTGAATGGATCAAATTTGATCCATATTCGATCCGGTCCATTTATTTGATCTATTGGATCAAAAAATGTATCCATTAATTCAATAACTAATCCAACAAATCGATCCATTTTAAGCAGATCAAAGCTTGGATCGCATGATCCATCCTGATCGATCCGTTTAAAACTTCCAAGTTCAAGAGTAATTTACATTGCAAAACAACCACAGAGACTAGCAATGTAATACTCCAAGTTCAATTATATAATTCACTGTCATCGATAATACTACCGGAAGTCCTGTCGGTCAGCCGCATCTAGCCATAATAATCCATAAGAAAACAAGAAGTATTTGTATTGACATAATGGCTATTTGTATCTCTGTATCTATTTGTATCGATGTAGCAATTCTACAATAATCTACATTGATGCTAACACAGGTCGAATAAGCTCCCGTATATATAAAAAAGCTAGCTTTTAAAAAAATATTTGTTTTAATGGATCGATCCGGATGGTTATCCATCCATTTTATTTTGTTGGATAATGGATCACATCACGATCCGTAAAATTGGATCATGGATCGGATCATTAACGGAGCGGATCAAGATCCAATCCATATCCATCTACTAATACCCCTGCCCTATGGTATCAAACCTGGGGTAACTTTGTAATCAAAAGGTTATCGTTTTTAATCTTAATTGATATAAATGTGTAAATAATACGTGTGTTTGAATGTGTAAATAATATGTGTGATTTTTCGTTATATAATTATGTACGTTTAACTTTATTGATTACACACAGTTTGCTAGCTAGTATTGTAAGTAAGCTATCTAACAGTACGTTTTCCTGTAAAAATATAAAGAATGCAGAATAATAATACATGTCCTGATTTTAATTCGAACCTCTAATCTTTTTCAGCTTCATGAAGTAAAACAGAAAAAAATAAAGAATATATAAAAATAATGCATGTTGTTCTCTTAGAAATACGACTTCCTTTGATGGATAATTATCAATTAACCCACAATAAGATGAAAAATATCATCATAATTTTATAGAGTTTAACAGAGAGCGAATACGAAAATCAGAATCTCACGTTCAAGTTCTCGGTGTCTATTGATTTCGTTTTACATACATTATAGAGTCACTGAACTGAGCATCCAACTCGAACTCGTAGCCCAGTGGAAACGACGACAAAAAATCAGTCATCTTGTTGGGTCCAAATAACAAGTGTAAATAATAACAAACAAATTAAGACCCTGTTTTGTGCCCATGAAATAGAGCTATTTCTGCATTATTAACACGTCATCACCATGTAAAAGCTAGAATAAAAGGAGGATATATGATTTGGCACCCAATAAATACAACATACCATTACCCATTACAACCGGTAATTTTGCATTATATACGGTGTTCGTGGTTTGGCCGAAACCGTTTAAACCGGCCAAACCAAAGTGATTTGATCGGTTTGGCCGGTTTTATTGTTCATAATTGGTTTAATGGTTTAGGGTTTTCAAAACTGTTATATGTGGTTCGGTTCGCGGTTTCAAGACTCAAACCGGCCGTTTAAACGGAACCGGACCATATCATATTTCCTTATATTATTCATTAAGTATGTATATTTAATTTAAAAGAATTATTTGTCTTTAACAAACAAACTTTATAATTGTTTTTTCTATGGTACCCAAAAGGGTTCATTTGAATAGTTGCCAACTTATACAACTAAATAAATTCAAAATTAAAGATCGTAAAAAAACTTTCGGTTATGTAACAATGTTATGAAAGTCGATTATCATTATATGATATTGTTAAAAACACTTTTCACCAATACTAGATTATGTATTTATATCTTAAAAAAATTTCTAAGATAATCATAGTTGCATTACTAGTTGTATCATCTAACTTAAATGTTAGTTACAAAATTTTAATTTTAAGGTATATATAAAAATGAAATTGGTTCAAACCGTCAAACGGCCGAACCAAACCGGTTTCAATTGTTTGGGTTGGTTTGGCTTGACATATTAAATTGGACGGTTTGGTTTGAGACAACATCAAACCATAAATATTGTTTGGTTTAGATTTTAGGCTCAAATCGGTCAAACCGGACCATGAACACCCCTACTATACAATACAGCCTTCATGACGAGTTCATGAGTAGGGTGGAAATTGAAAATTTGAAATACAGGAGAAGCAAGGGATCATAAGTGGGGAACCTTAGAACGTTACATCAAAGTTCGATTCTTTTACAGTCCTAATTTACGGTATGGAGGTAATTTCATAATCAAATTATCAATTTAAAATCTTAATTGAATTAAATGTGTAGTAATTACTGATTAGATATGTATCTTTACCTTTATTAAAAAAAGATATTTTATTGTACATATCTTACCGTCAATTGTAGGCTATATAACGTTTTTCCTAAATTAAGAAAATGCAGAATAATAGAATACATTATTGTTTTGAACCACTAATAGTTTTCAACTTCTTAAAGAATAAAAAAATGACAGATAAATGAAGGAGGTGTTCCTTGTTCAGTTAACGGGGAGGGTGAATCTTTTGACTAAGATGTAGATGTATGAGGTCAAACTGGGGTATCGCGTGACTGTTTTCGATTGTTTTGCTGGTCACCCTCAAGATTTTTATCTATGAAGGTACGAAACGATTACCATGGTCACCTTGGTTTGAAAAACAAACTAATTAATAAAAATAAATAAATATATTTATTCATGTTGTTCAATTCACCTTCATCGTATTATTTAATAAATATTCAAACCATAGGATTCAATTGATCATAGTCCTTCTAGGGTTTAACAGAGTACGAAAATCAGAATCCGGATAGCAAGTTTATATTTCCTACGTCTATCTACTACGTTTCACATAAATAATAGTGTCAAATTTTATTTTGATATCCAAATGCCTTAAACCCTGATTTTAAGCATCCCACGTACTTGAAATCGTAGCCCATCGGAACCAAAGACAAAAAAGAAATCAGTCATCATGTTGGGTTCAAATTAAAAAACAGGTGTTAATAACAAAACAATCAAACCCTGTTTTGTCCCCATGAAAGAAAGCTCTGTTTGCATCATCAACACGAACACCATGCACAAGTGGTAGCTTTCTAAGAGTTATATGAGATAAATAGCGGACGATTTGGCACTTGATACATACGATACGACGCATGACCATTACAACAAGTGACGTGGCATTGTGTAACACACAAGTCGCAACACTACATAGGTATTGAATGATTTTATGAGATTAATTATGGGTTAGGGTAGCAAATATATCAAACCTACAGGGGAAGCAGGAAATGGATTATGCAATTGGAAGTTGGAACCGTCATCATTTCATAATGAACAAACCAACTAACTCTTACAGTACTAATTTCAGTTTTTCAGAGTTTGTTTTCGTTATTCTACTTTTTTTCAAATTTATAGAGTTTTTATGTTTCAACTTTATAACCTTATGTTTTGGTTCTATAAAATCTTGTGTATAATTTTTAAAAGTGTTAAACGAGTTTTTATTGCATTTTAACTTGTATAATGAAAATTAATTAAAGACATACTCTCTCCGTCCCAGTCAAAGTGTCCCCTTTGACTGGGCACACAGTTTTTGGATTCTTCGATACCTACAATTTTCACCAATCATATATCATATCTACCCACTAAAACCTATTTTGATTGGTTAAAATATGAAGTGGACATTTGTAATGAGACAACTATAAATAGAAAGAAGAACATGTACGATGGAATAGAGGGAGTACTAATTTAGTATGAGAAATGATAAAATCACAAAAAGTTTACAAAATTTTGCCCACAAAATGATGTGTACCAATGGGATGAAGTGAGAGAATCATAAGAGAGAAAAAAGATGTGGATTTGATTGGTTCATCTTAGATGCCACATCATTTTGTGAATTTACTTTTGTGAAAATGATGTGATTCTAACATTGCTCATTTAGTATACCATTACAATGGCGAATCCAGGCCCGAATTTCACAATAATCTTTGCACCATCTTTGATAGCTCTCCACCAACATTTACTATTACCCTTATTCACAAAACATGTCATTCAAGGCCTCTAGACCATAACACTCATTAATTATACGCCAATGCACTTTGATGAGGGTAAACTGATGAATCTCAATATAAGTTTGACTTTTTCAATGCGACCAAATAGTTATATTGGCGGGGTGGGTCGGGTCATTAGTACAGAACAGAAAACATAAATTTAGAGATAGTCATAAAGAGTTAAAGTTATACATATCTCACGGACAAGGTTTCATTAATAACTTTTCCCTATTTGTTAAAAACGTTACCCTAGACCAAAAGCTTTGATGTACAACATTACCCTAGACCACTTTTTATATGCACGGTATAATATAGGCCAGCCAATATTGTTGGAATTTAGCTCATTTTGTTAAGTTATAAATGGGTGGACTAATATATTTAAGTGAAGTAATTATTAGTCTAAGGGTCCAAGTCCAATTCTAATTAAGGAGGGGCCAATTAAACATTGCATGGGTTTTTGTAGTAATCTTTTTCAAATAAGGGTGATCCTATGATCCATCTTGGATACACGTAGATTCGCCACTGATACCATATAGCCAGAGTTGTGTAGATTGCTGTGATTGAAGAATAAAGTTGTATGCAATATGTAGATGGTGATGTAACAGTCCATAAAACTCGCGCGAGAAAGTTGTATGGAATACTAATGCTCTAAACACGTACAGTTCCATTGCCTAACTAATGTACAACAACAATTCTCATCCCACCATTAGCGAGGTATGTATGATCAGGGCATTGCCTGAATGATGTAATGGTAAATATTCAAGAGCGCATGCTTTGAAGGTACACGAGTCATCCAAAACCAAGTCTTTTGTACGACTAATTAAAAGCCTACGATAAACCAAAGTTTTCTGGATATGAAGAGAAATCTCCTAGTTATATATGAACTTAAAACATACCGGTAACAAAATGTATGGTAGCTTCAATTTCTATAAATGAAAAATCTGACATATGCCCATAACAAATGTATAAAATGGAATGATTTAGGAAAGAAATATTTAAAGAAAACCTACTGCAGTTACTAAAAATAAGCTGATAGGGTCAGAAAGTATGTTCATCCTTAAAAGAGTGTAATGTCTTGATCAAAAGGAAGTACTAGTTTTAAATCTCAGAACTTTCATCAACTCAAGTAACCTTGTTTAACAATTACTCACTTTTCTTACACATACACTCCCCAAATCTAGGACCCCTACACTTCTAGCCCATACCACCACCTACTACTTATAAATTTTTAACTGTCTTCATTCAATTCTTCATATAGGACTAACTGTACAATGTACAACCTTTTATGCATAGTGTACTTGTTGGTATGCATGGATGTGTTTTTACCATTTACATGAACATAATTAAGTTGGTGTAAAGTGCTGATCACCTCTTACATTCCCTCTCCATAGGTGCTACTACATAAAATGCACATTGTTACAAACTAGAAAATAAGCTCCATCTAGTTCTATCTGTATTATTTAGCTTTTAATAGCATAAAATAGTTGTATGTTCTTCAACAACATCAGTGAATGTAGTAGTTGGTTTTGGATATCAAAAAGTGATTATTTCATGAAAGATATACTTGAAAAAATAACTTAAAAACAATGATAAATTACGAGTACTGAGCAATTTCAATAAGTGGTTCGTGATAAACATTTTAAAACATTAAACATATGATAAGAACATACTAATTGTTCCGGATCGAAAATGGTTGCATTTTATACACAGACCATTATTGAGGATCCATTTGTTTCAAGCATGTATTTATATTGTTTTTAGCAAAGAACACAGATTACTAAAGAGCAACTTCGTCAACATAAGTTGAAGAAGGCTAAGACGAACAAGGAGACAGAAAATTAAAAGAACAAATCCTATCAGAAAAATAACCAAAAACTAGTTAAAAGTAACGTTTTTGATCACGATACCATTAACAATCCGAAACAAACTAACTAACGATAAGACTGGAGCTAAACAGCGAATGAAAACACGAACCGAACCAACTAGACTTGTTAGAAATGTAATAAAGCGCATTCACGTATTTAAATGCATGGGGTGCAGGGGCGGAGACAGGGTGGGGGGCAGCGTAGGCAGCCGCCACCACAAGAATTTTCAAATTACGTAAAAATGAAATTTTTTTAAGGTATTAATGCCATTATAAAATTTTCACCCTCACTAAACTATAAGAGAAATAAAAAAAAAATATTTCGCCCTCTCTGCTTGGATATCCCCGCTAGGGTGTATATATAAAATATCCCTACTCAAATTAGGGCATCACGGGATGGTACGTACCTCCTCCCCTAGTGAGGCCGTGAGTTGTGCCTATGTATGCATGCATATCGTGGAAAACAAAAGATACAGAAATTGATATAGATATATATATAGAAATGTATATGTATATGTGATGGATTATTAAATTATATTTATTTAATTATATAATAATAATAATTAATAAAAGGAGATATATACAATATGCATGCGTGTTCATTGATTACAACTCATCAAATGCATTTACTGGGCTGGAGTTGCATTTAACAAACCATAATGGTGTACCTGAAACACTTTCCAATCTTCAATTCTCTCTTGGGACTCAACTTCAACTTATGAATGTATGTCCTTTTCAAACTCATATTTATGATCCAACAAATAATAAGAATAATACTAAAATTATTATTATTATTATTATTGTTATTATTATATTCACCTTTAAATTATAGATATCTTCTAACAAGCCATCAGAATCAGAATTTATGATATTTACCACCCATTTTCATTATGTTCTTTCATTTTTAGAAAAAGGCAATAATATACTTATATTCATAATGTACATAGACAAGTAAAACCTAGCAAGATGCTAGAACTTACAAGAATGCTAAACGATAACTCTTATAGAAAACGATCCTAATAAAACAGTAAATTTAGTTTGATTCCAACTACAAACAACCGCAGTACTTAATTCCAATTACAATATTTGCTTGATATATGATGATCCCAACCAATTATCATCATCATATATCAAGCAAATACTCTAATGTAATGTAATTAGGCATTTGCATATGGGTGTTGATAAATAAAACTTAACTTTTATTTCATACAACAAAATTTTACATAATTAATGCATACAGTACAACTCACTAATACACAGTTTTGTTGTATCAATCAAAATTGATGTTATATCTATCAGTTCCCTTTGCATATACAAATATGGGCTATGATCGACATTTTAAAGGTGGTCAACTAGATTGAGTATCACTAATTCACTACCAATCTTCCATAGTACAGTAATTAATAAGAATCATTATAGACTTATAGTACTGTAAATCTGTAATAAGAATCATTATAGTACTGTAATAAGAATCATTAATTTTTATACTTCATTATATTAATAATAAAACTTTTATGTTGCATTGCATATGTATACACGTACTATAACCCTGTTAAAAAGGCCCTATGAATAGACGAAACTTAATGGACAGAAATAATAGATGATAAATGCTATGCATGAAAGTTTTAGACGATGGACCTCAAAACAAAAGGTAGGTTACAAATTGACTTTACAGATCGAGTCGACGACAAATGTTACACCAAAGAGTGTTGCATTGTAATTACACTTTAACACAATACCATTTATATCAAAACATCCATCCATATATATAGGTAGCGATCATGTTGTAATCTAATCTACGACATGTTTGCCCAACAAATAATACGTTCACTAACAATTCGAAGAATATATAAAGATATATGATAAAAGTTAATTAAACAATAATGTACTACCAGAAAGAATTATATGGCAATGAACATGGAAACTTTAATTAAAAAATGAATTATTAGCTTTATTTGGAGATAAAAGAGGCCAGGGCATCTTGAAAGCTTTGTGCTATTATAACCCAGCATATAAACAGGTAAACGGGGCAAAAAGCCACCTCGAGTTCAAAAACAAGCAGAAAGTTATTACAGTTTTATGAGTAAAATATTAATGAAATTATTATAATTCAGCCAAAATTGCACTCCAACACTCCATGTCTTAATGACAATTTATTCTTTGTGCACAAATCCAAATGTAGCACAGTACTATGAGGACCCAAAAGAGCAAATTCAACCTTCACCCAAAATACCTTTTTTTACAAGACTACTATACAACAATATTTAATTGAGTCATAGAAGTCCATGTAATTTGCAATCTTTGCGTTGCTTACTTACAAAACCGGTTAAGATTAAGCTGACTTATGGGGTGTTTGGATTAGCTTATTTTTCGGGTTTACGGGCTTATTTGATTTCAAAAAGTCAATAAACTCCATTTTCCGCTTGTGAATTTCTCACTACGTACGAGCTAGCTTATAGTATCAACGAAGCAATAAGTTCATGAACTGATAAGCTGATAATCCCGAAAATGGAGCTTCGTGGTTTATTTGAAAATCAAATAAGCCCGAAATAAACTAATCCAAATACCCTCTTAGTTCGAGAACTATAAACCAAACTTAACAAGAGACTTACATGTATAAAGTTGTGAATTCACACACCCTTTGAATAACCATAAAATTTGATAAAAGAGATTAATAAATTAACATTGTTATAGCCATAGCTACTCATCATAGTCATAATGGTCATTACAAATTTGTCAAATTCTGCATACACTTTGTTGTTGATATCTCCTAGCTAGTTAAATGCTAGCAGCTACATAACCAATGTGTTATAATCATACTAATCAAGATCAAATCATGCAAATGTACCTCTAAATGTTCCATACCAATTAGCAACAAATTCTTTCATGATCTTGGTGGTGGAAAGAATTGCGTACCGGCCATAAAAGCGTTAAGTGGAGTTGGATATATAGACGACGGATCAATAGAAGTAGTCACATTCGGATGCACGGTGGTTGTAGTCGTTGCAACCCCCATTGTCCCTGCGGTAATTAGGTTAAGTGGTTGATGATGTTGTGTTCCCGGACCACCGCCCGAAGAACTTGCACCCTCCACACCGTGGTCATAGAGAATTCCCTTAAAGACATGACCACCTATGTTAACCGCGGTTTGGTATGCTAGTTGTTCGTCCGCCTCGTCCATTGCACTCACTCTAACACACCGGAACACGGCCGGAGAACTCACTTCCGTCGGAAAATGACCCACTTCAAACCCTAATTTTCAAATAATAATTTAAAATAAATGCATATGGAGATTAATGTGCATCTTTAATCAATCTTGACTTAGGTTAGATATAATTAATTGAGGCTACTCTCATGTAATTATGTGTAAACTTTTTTATCTCTGTAGGAAAAAAAACAGTGATCTTTCATTGCACACAGTTGCATACAGTGACACACACTACATGTATCCATATTCCATAGATTTTTATCTACATATAGGCAGTATATAATTGTGTGTAAAATATATATATATACACACAGTAGCCCTAATATTCAAAGCCTATATGAGTCTTGAAATATGAAGCTAATGTATACAGTATATGTAATGCAAATATATATAGTTATTATATATACACACACATATGATATCAAGAAGACTCCATCAGATCATAAAAATTTGTAAAGAAAAAAGAACTTTTTTTCTTTCTCCAAAACCAATAATTGGAAAAAGGAATAATCTTAAAAGCCTTTTGTTTGTTTTCTTGAAAAAAAAGTAACAAACCAAAGATACAATCTTTACTTAACTTACCTGAAGATGTATTGTGATGATGATGATGATGATGTGCCACCGGTAAATTCAATGCCATCACACCACCACCACCACCGGTGGTGGTTGTCATCAGTTGATGATCTTCCCGGAGTCTTTTTGGATTCTGATCACCTCTCATCATCAAACTCAACTGCTGATTGTTTCCTAAATTCTGTTGTTGTTGTTGTTGTTGTTGTTGCTGTTGTGGTTGAGTTAATGATTGCAACTGTTGTTGCCGTTCTCTCCGTTTAGCAGCCGGAACCCACGTGCTTTTCACGTGAGTTTGACACTGAAACCCTCTACTTTTACAACAAGTTCTACATCTCATATGTTGACAATCTTTTTTTGCTTGATTCCCACAATCTTGACAATTTATCCCACTTGTTTGACCACCATGATCTATCCCATATCCAGCTGCTGCCCTCATTACTTTATAAGAACTAGCATACAAATTATTATTATTATTATTTTCTTCACTAGTAGTACTATTGTTGTTGTTGTTGTTGAGGGAAAGATGATCAAGATTACTAGTGGTTTTCTTGCCGGAATCATAATGGGGTGGCGGAAATGGTGGTTGACGGTGGTGGAGATGATAATATTGTTGCCATAAATCAAACCCTTTGTTGTAAATATCTTCGTTTTTGAAAAGATATAAACTATTTGGAGTGATTATACTATTATTATTATTATTGGTACTATTTGGATGATCATTGTTTTCCTGTTGTTGATCATGATCTTTGTTGATGCCAAAAGTTTCACTTAGTGAAAAGAACCCAGACATACTTTGGAACAAAATTTGTTGGAAATTAAACACAAATCCATAGCAAAAAGGAAAAAATATATGAAGGATTAATGGGGTTTTTAATAATTTTTTTTTTTTTTTTATAAAAATAATTTCACTGATGACGGAGATGAATAGGGGTTGTGAGAGTGCCACCTACTTGAAAGATCTAGGGTTTTAAAATAACTACTAAATTTTTGTGTGTGTGTGAAAATGTGGGTTTTTAATGTGTGTGAGATAAAAGGGATATATGATAAAACTGATCAATTAAAGTACACTAATTTTATCTTTATTTTATTGTTAACCCAGCAAGTGGATTTTATTATCTTCCTTTTTGCAGTCTGAGTTTTTGAAAGAAACAGTTCTGTGGAAGAAAAAGGGATTTCAAAAGGTTTTAGCCTAAATTTTCCTGTATGAAAAATGTTGTATGTTGTATTATTGTCCATAATATGTGGTAATCTTACATGACTAGTGGTACGTGTCATTCCCATCACTACAAAGAAAGAGATATAATATATGCCAATAGTTTACTTGTATACCTCGTCAATCTATTAGTACTACGATTGAGATTTTTGACTTTGCTAAAAGAACAATGTAAATGTAAATAGTAACTTTGTTAAAGTAGTTAATATAATAAATTAAAAATGGTGTTGTGCAAATTACTACTAACATTTACTAAAATCTTCAAATTTAAAACCGGTTCGTAGATGGTAAAATTCATTTGTGTATGATCAAAGGCCCTTAACCTAACGGTATGAGGACCATTCAACTTATAGGTTGAGGGTTTAAGCCTCACTTAAAGCACTGAGTTGAATATATGTGTGGTGATTGTATATAATCATGTGTTAAATTGTAGGTTTATGTTAAAAAAAAAAATTCATTTGTGTATGACAATTATATTTGGTACATGACCTAAATAATACTCTATCCGTTCCAGACAAAGTGTCTACTTTGACTTTGCACACAGTTATAAGCTTCGTCACTAACTACATTTTTCACCAATCAAATAACATACATATCCACTAAAGTCTTTTTCGATTGGTTGAAACATGAAAGTGAACATTTATTTGGGACATCCCAAAATAGTAACGTGGACACTTGTAATGAAACGGAATAAGTAATATAATACATCACTATAAATGTACAAAATGACAATAATTATACGAGTTATTAACAAAATAAAAAAAAATTAAAATTGTGTCTTTTAGTTATTTGGATGCATTAAAATCACGCCCCTGCAACGCCGCCATAGCGACTGCAAACCCCTTTGGCCCTTCTGCTCTCTGCTACCTCAATTTAATACAACCCCCCATAAACATATATATACATTTACATACTCTCTCTCTATATATATCTTTTTTTTATTCTCTTTTAAAAAATAAATCAAAATAAAATTATTAATCTACTGGGTTAATGGTGATATGATCTCCCAATATTTGCTCTCTACAGTTGTCTGCCAGTTGCAAATAAAACTCTGCTTTAATCTCCTCCGTCACATTCTAATCACACGTTCATTATCCTATCCACGTGGCACCTTCCATCAGCTTTTTCTTATTCGTCCTTGCACCGGAAAACACGCTCTGCTTTCTTTACTTTTCATTTCATTTCAATCCAATTTTATTTTTTTATTTTTTCTTTCCCTATTCTAATAAAAACTTGATTGACTTTTGAACTTATATGATTCCTTTATTAAAGAAAATGGTGTTAATCTTATTATCATGTTGATAAAATGGATTATACTATCTCTCTGTGCCTGATATGTGTTTTTTTTATCAGTGTACAATTATTTTGGAAAGAATGGAGTATTATTTCTAAATACATAATGTAACACTCACTTTATGGGTCTAGCTGTATTTAAATATTTTGTGACTTTGAAACATTATTTAATGTGTTACAAAATAAATATGTAGAGTTATTTGAAAATAAATGGGAAAATAGTCAAATAAATTATTGTGACTAATGAAATATTAATTGTTTTAAATTAATATAGATGACGGTAAAATAAAATAGTATTTCCCCGCAATTGGTTTTTAAGTTCCAGACAATGATAAGTACGGGGAATAAAATTTAATACTTATATGATAATTCCATATATTTGAGTCGGTCTTTATTTCTCCTCCTCACATACATACGTACGCATACATACATATGAAACCCTAGCTTAATTCATCTTTTTCATCAAATTGAAGATCTCTAGTTCGAATTCAAGCTTCAAGAGGATAGATTATCATCTCCTAATCTTTCTATTCAACTTGTAAGTCCCTAATTCATGATGTATGAACCCTAGAAATTTGGGGGTTTTAGTGTTCTTGGTTATAATCCGAAATTAGGGCTTGAAATGGTTAAATTTATGTTGGTTAAGTTTGTTATTGATGATAACTAACATGATTCAATCTAAAGTTTGTAAACTTAAGGTGATTCTTAGGGTTTATCATAAATTTTGATGGGTTATTGATTATAATCCGAAAATTGAGGTTAATATTCATGAGATTGATGTTGTTATACTTGTTAGTGATGTTAAGTAACATGATTCATGCTTAAAGTTATAGCTTTGATTAGGGTTCTTAACTTCTTGATGATTTGGATGAGTTCATGGTGCTTTTTGAATGGATTGATGGTAATTATCATAAACTAAAGCTTGGTATTAGTTGAATGGCGTTATTAAGTGTTAATAAGAGGGTTAGTAGCTTAATTTAACTTAATAGGGGACTAATTAAGTTATGTGAACTATAATTCAAGTGGATTTTATGAAAGTATGATGATTAAGTACTAATTACCTTGATTGATAATAAAAAGAGTTTGTTATAGTGTTGCTAGTAAAAAGTGAGTTATTCTATGAAATTGTTAATCATTGAAATTAAGAGGATCATGTTGGTTAGTGACAACTAGAGGTGGATTAATGTGATAATGTGATTTTATGATCATAATTTGATAGTGATGGTGAACTAATGATACTAAATTTGTTACTTATAGTCTTGGATTGAATTATGTTAAATAACTATAAGTAGGTGATAATTTAAAAGTGGAATATTTGAATACTTGGATTAAGTATAATCAATTTCATGAGAGTGTGGAATTTGTAACTTGGATTAGTTAATTATGGTGTTATAATCACTATATATTGTATTGTGATTTCTTGATTGAGTTGTTTGGATTTTGACAACATTATGTGATATTAGTTCACATTGAAACAAGTGACTAACTTGTGTTATTCTGTTATAATCGCAGATATGGAGAAAGACTCTGTGATATTAGACTACTGAGTGGACGACTGAGGTATTCGGTGAGTGGACTGGGTCTCACAGGATAAATTGGTGATGACATTGTGGTTACACCAATCATTAGTAGTTTTATGTTTATCGATTTATTGATTGATTAATTGCTAGTGTTTTATTTCATGATAGGTTGAAATAATATCGTTAGTTGATTGATTGATTGTTGGTGAATATTCCATGATAGGTTGGAATAATAGAGGTCAGTTGCGATTGGGCTTAGTTGCTATAGGTTAGTCAACATGTGATTGGTGAACATTGGTTGTGAATTAGATTTCATGTTGACTAAAGATAGCAATGGGCTATCGGTAATACCACTGTATTGGCCTGCAGTTGGTTATAAGTGTTCTTGGTGCATCACCCGGGTCTGTGGATGTCACAAGGACCACCGATCCTCTATTTGATTGATTGTGCGTTTATAGTTGATTGTTGTAAATCGATTGTTATGCTAAGTTAGACTGTTAGAATTAGTCTATTCACTTAGCTTCGTGCTAATCCCCCACATTACTCTTGCAGGTTTAGTCTTTGATGGTGGGTTTGCAAGAAATCAGGGTTTGATGGAATGTTTGGCGACTAGCACTCTGATTTTATATAATTACGTTATTGGTTTAACATTTTGTTGTAAGTCAATTTGCACCTAAATTAGTGTTGTAATTATGAGGGCCATATGAATTTAAAGATCATGTAATTTGAATTGCATATTTTAGTTGTTTTATATGCAATCTAAAATGTATGTGTTCAACTAGGCATTTCCGGTTAAAAAAAAAAAAAAAAAAATTTGGTCTTGAAATAGAGGGTGTTATAAGTTGGTATCAGAGCATGAATTTGGGTGAATTGTACATTGTAAGGTGTTCAATCCCAAACTCTGATGTGCGTCAAGTCAAACATTCCATGGTGTAGGATTAGTAGTTGTATGAGAAAATGGTTATTAATTGTGTACTAACCTATAACAAGTTGCAAGATTGTTGTTTTGATTGCAGAGACGGAGGAACATGAGGAACCGAATGGTATTCTCAATGATTCCTCAATACTCGTGGGCCTATAAATATCAGGTGCTTTTCGATAAGCTTGGTGAATTTTAATAAGCTTGAAATGTTTACTTTACTATGATATGATTAGTAGTAAAGTAAGTTGAGTCAGATTGACATGATTCCCTGGTTACAAAGTCTTGATGATCATTATATGTTGATGTGATGCTATGAATATTAATTGAGATGTTTAGTATCATGAGTGGTTCTAAATGAACTAGAAATAAATTATATTGACACATGATTGAACAAAGTGTTACAGTTGTAATCATTGGAATATTTGCAATTAACTTGCTAAAAGTCAAAGATGAAAGTGGTTGTGTCAAAATTGGTAATAGTTATGCCATAAGGTGATAAATGTGTTTATGTGTTAAGCCTTGATCATGATGTTGGTTAAATTGTGATCTATGTGTTGATAGTGGTAAAATAGGAAAGTCAAGTGGTTATTGGACCTACTTGTGCCTTGATAGTTTGTGAAAAAGCTAAGGATGCAAATTTGTTGTATTTGGTATGAAAATGGTAAATTTAATGTGAAAATTGGTGTTTTAAGGTTGTAATAGAACGCCAATAGTGAAAATGATTGTGTTTGACTTGGAATAGTCAATGATGTGTGGATTGGGTGTTGGAATAGTAAATAGATAGGTTGAAATCTAAATGGGTTGTTAAAGTGCCCAAATGGGTCACTTGTTGGTTATTTGGTTTAAATAAGTATTGATTGGAGTATTATGATTGATAGAGTGACTATAAGTCCTAAATATAGTAGAAATGTGAATTGAAAATGTTATGGTAATCAAAATGGTTGGATTTGATAAAAGTGTCCATTTGGACCCATAAACGGGTCGGAGAGTTAAAACTTGATAGAATGGGTATGTATGGGTGATGAATATGCTCACACGTCATAAATGTATGTAGAAACATGTTGGCAAAAGGGTGGAAGCCTAAAGTCAGTCGTTTGGAATATAATGTGTCAACCAAAATGGCTCAAAATGGCCTAAAATTGGTTATACGTCCGTTTTCTCGTAAAACGTGTAAATTGAAAAAGTGGAAAAATGGAAAGTTGCATTTTGATTATATGAGGGTGCCTGCAAAATTTCAGAGTCTAACTCTTTACGGTTTAGGAGATATGCGCGTTTGAGTTTCGTATTTTTGCACTAAAATTGCAGACTTGTTACAGCAGGTTGAATCCGGACGGATTCCCTTGAATCCGTACGGATTCCCATGAATCCGGACGGATTCCTTGACCGGATTCCTTAAAAATGGTTCTGTCCCAAAACTTGGCCTTGAATACGGCGGATTCCCCGGAATCCGGGCGTATTCCCTTCAATCCGGGCGGATTCCCCAGAATCCGGCGGATTCCCCTCTTATTGAGACATTTCTTGTGTTATGTGTTATATTAAGTGAGTTTAATATGAAAGTTCGTAAAATTTCGACGTTCGTCGTAACGTTCGACGTAGAATTTCCGTTAGAAAATTTCGGTGTCCGATTAAGACGAAATTTACATGTCAACTCAAAAACTGGCCAACGGTCAAAGCTCATCGCTTTGCCATGAGCCCTGTCAGTTTTCGGCACTTCGGGGTCGTTTGGGGCCCGAAAATCACGTTTTATTGTTTTTCGGACATTATTTCGGACTTTTTGCTTACGTTTTGTATTGGGCTTTTGTTTCTTTGAGCCCAGAGATCATTCTTATGATTAAATATAATATTAAAAGTTGTTTTAAGAGGTATATATGGTTCATAGTGTATGAGTTGTTTGTAGACGGTTTAATGAACTGCAGAGTATATTAAGAATGAGTATTGTTGATAGTTGCTAATAGGGGTTAGTAAACACTAATTCTAGAGTTATGTGGATCAAACTATGTGAATCAATGGAAACATGAGAAAGTAAAAGTTAATCATTTAGAGATTAATGGTATGAAGTGGTCTGAGAAGAAAGTGTGACTGACATAATATGACGACGTCTGATCAACGTATTTATATTATGCCATTTCACATGGAGTTTTGAGACTACCAAGTACCCGAGAAATTGATGAGACTTTAAAAAAATTGTAGGTTTTCAATGTTGATATATGAGAGAGAGAGAGAGAGAGAGAGAGAGAGAGAGAGAGAGTCAATGATTGACTAAAATGAAATGGTTGTAAAACATTAAGTTATTGTATTAATGGACTACCTATTAATAAAAGATATATATATATATATATATATATATATATATATATATATATATATATATATATATATATATATATATATATATATATATATGGAAAGAGCCTTTTGATTGGTAATAGCTTGGATATTTATTGATATAAGTTATGATGGTAATAACTTTGTTAATGGCTTTAATAGATGAATAGCCTATTATGAGGAAAAAAAAAATGTGTTATGAGAATAGTGATTGAAACCGAGAAAATTGATAGTTATATTATTATTAATTGAGAATTATGTGAAATTGCGATTGTTATTTTATGCATACATATCAAGGTGAAATGATAAGTTGCTTATAGAAATGATTGAAGCGTGAGATAATCTAATGAGAGGTCATCGAGATAAAAAAAAATTTTTTTTTTTTTTTTGATTGATGTGATATTGTTGAAAATTGTGCGTTTGGTTAGCACATTTTGATGGAATGGTAATTGCGCTTGGATGGCAATGTACCTATTGATGGGAAACTTAGTAATTATTCAATTTGAATTGGTGTTAAGTAATTTTGTGATTATGTGGTGATCATTTTAATCATGAGAATTGAAATTTAAATTTCCTTGTTGATAGGTGCATTGTGATTTTATAATCACTGTTTTGTTGTTAAAAGAGATATAAATCATATATGGATTTTAAAGATTCTTGCATATTGCTAATTTCTAGTGGTAAAGGGTATGTTATTGTAAATGGCCATGTTATTCACTTGTGGTAAGTGACTACATGTTTTAAAGTGATTGATTATAAATAATTCACTTAAGTGATCATAATGTGCCTGTAGAGAGAATTGAAAGTATACGCATATAATTATGAAATGCTCAAGGGAGTAATTATTATGAGTAATATATTACACTTGTGGTTTAGTATTAACCTATAAGACACAATTTATGTGTTTGCATGAATTAAATTGAGATACACACCGGTAGTGTGTAAGTTGATAAAATAATATATACCTATATAAGTATATGTTGACATATAGATACATTTTTGGTATTTTGTGGTTAAGATGATATATATATAAGTAATTTAAATTATGCACACATCTAGTGTGCCCATTGTTGTATGAGAAGTAGAGTTGTAATGAATTGAAATGAAATTGAGAAGGTGATTCTGTTACACTAAACTGATTAGGTGTGAGTAGATTTCGAGTACGAAATCTCTTTAAGGGGGAGATATTTGTAACACCCACTTTATGGGTCTAGCTGTATTTAAATATTTTGTGACTTTGAAACATTATTTAATGTGTTACAAAATAAATATGTAGAGTTATTTGAAAATAAATGGGAAAATAGTCAAATAAATTATTGTGACTAATGAAATATTAATTGTTTTAAATTAATATAGATGACGGTAAAATAAAATAGTATTTCCCCGCAATTGGTTTTTAAGTTCCAGACAATGATAAGTACGGGGAATAAAATTTAATACTTATATGATAATTCCATATATTTGAGTCGGTCTTTATTTCTCCTCCTCACATACATACGTACGCATACATACATATGAAACCCTAGCTTAATTCATCTTTTTCATCAAATTGAAGATCTCTAGTTCGAATTCAAGCTTCAAGAGGATAGATTATCATCTCCTAATCTTTCTATTCAACTTGTAAGTCCCTAATTCATGATGTATGAACCCTAGAAATTTGGGGGTTTTAGTGTTCTTGGTTATAATCCGAAATTAGGGCTTGAAATGGTTAAATTTATGTTGGTTAAGTTTGTTATTGATGATAACTAACATGATTCAATCTAAAGTTTGTAAACTTAAGGTGATTCTTAGGGTTTATCATAAATTTTGATGGGTTATTGATTATAATCCGAAAATTGAGGTTAATATTCATGAGATTGATGTTGTTATACTTGTTAGTGATGTTAAGTAACATGATTCATGCTTAAAGTTATAGCTTTGATTAGGGTTCTTAACTTCTTGATGATTTGGATGAGTTCATGGTGCTTTTTGAATGGATTGATGGTAATTATCATAAACTAAAGCTTGGTATTAGTTGAATGGCGTTATTAAGTGTTAATAAGAGGGTTAGTAGCTTAATTTAACTTAATAGGGGACTAATTAAGTTATGTGAACTATAATTCAAGTGGATTTTATGAAAGTATGATGATTAAGTACTAATTACCTTGATTGATAATAAAAAGAGTTTGTTATAGTGTTGCTAGTAAAAAGTGAGTTATTCTATGAAATTGTTAATCATTGAAATTAAGAGGATCATGTTGGTTAGTGACAACTAGAGGTGGATTAATGTGATAATGTGATTTTATGATCATAATTTGATAGTGATGGTGAACTAATGATACTAAATTTGTTACTTATAGTCTTGGATTGAATTATGTTAAATAACTATAAGTAGGTGATAATTTAAAAGTGGAATATTTGAATACTTGGATTAAGTATAATCAATTTCATGAGAGTGTGGAATTTGTAACTTGGATTAGTTAATTATGGTGTTATAATCACTATATATTGTATTGTGATTTCTTGATTGAGTTGTTTGGATTTTGACAACATTATGTGATATTAGTTCACATTGAAACAAGTGACTAACTTGTGTTATTCTGTTATAATCACAGATATGGAGAAAGACTCGGTGATATTAGACTACTGAGTGGACGACTGAGGTATTCGGTGAGTGGACTGGGTCTCACAGGATAAATTGGTGATGACATTGTGGTTACACCAATCATTAGTAGTTTTATGTTTATCGATTTATTGATTGATTAATTGCTAGTGTTTTATTTCATGATAGGTTGAAATAATATCGTTAGTTGATTGATTGATTGTTGGTGAATATTCCATGATAGGTTGGAATAATAGAGGTCAGTTGCGATTGGGCTTAGTTGCTATAGGTTAGTCAACATGTGATTGGTGAACATTGGTTGTGAATTAGATTTCATGTTGACTAAAGATAGCAATGGGCTATCGGTAATACCACTGTATTGGCCTGCAGTTGGTTATAAGTGTTCTTGGTGCATCACCCGGGTCTGTGGATGTCACAAGGACCACCGATCCTCTATTTGATTGATTGTGCGTTTATAGTTGATTGTTGTAAATCGATTGTTATGCTAAGTTAGACTGTTAGAATTAGTCTATTCACTTAGCTTCGTGCTAATCCCCCACATTACTCTTGCAGGTTTAGTCTTTGATGGTGGGTTTGCAAGAAATCAGGGTTTGATGGAATGTTTGGCGACTAGCGCTCTGATTTTATATAATTACGTTATTGGTTTAACATTTTGTTGTAAGTCAATTTGCACCTAAATTAGTGTTGTAATTATGAGGGCCATATGAATTTAAAGATCATGTAATTTGAATTGCATATTTTAGTTGTTTTATATGCAATCTAAAATGTATGTGTTCAACTAGGCATTTCCGGTTAAAAAAAAAAAAAAAAAAATTTGGTCTTGAAATAGAGGGTGTTATACATAATACCGCCCAGGGTCTCAAATTTATAAAGGCCTCAAAATATGTGTATATATATATATATATGTATATATGTATATATAATTTGATTGTTAAATAAAAAAATATATATGTTCAAGTTGTTCATAGTTGATTGATTCGCAACAAAAACAATAAGAAAAATATCTTGTAGCTTGATATAGGATCACATTTCAACAAGTATTTATGTTTTTGCCCATGACCTTTTAAAATTTGGAGACAGTCTTAGTACAAATAAATAACGTATGTTGATGATGAATCTATTAAAAATACCTGTGAAAATATCTTCACCCACATACATACATGGATCTATGTTATAAATTACAGTAAATCCCATCAAACTAGTTGACTCGTTAATGAGTCGGACCCCATGCAAGCAGATCTATCGACTAAAAGTGGAAACACATAGTAGAATTCAAAAACTACACCTAATCACCGTCCAATCAATCACTCGTCTGATTCAACTACACGGTACTACTATACTTTGCTTTTCACCCTCATCACCTCAACCGCCTGTCAACTTAGCAGGCTCTATTTAGCTACCCGTATACTATTTTAGCTTTCAAATACCGTATATATATATTTATGTATTTATATATCTCAGGTTCAAATGAGAAGGCTAACTTTCGTGAGAACGTGAGAAACACTTTAAAATCACTTTTTAACTATCTAAAACACATTATTTTACAAAAATTTCTTCGTAGCTTCTTTTTCAAATAACTTTTACAATCTATTTTTCGAATAAAAAAAATTTCAACGTTTTTTTTTATATTATTTTTTATTAAATTTTTTATTAAATTTTTTATTCACAATAATCACATTTTATAACTTGATAATCACATGAATAATATGTGATTGTTATGTCATATCTTGTGATTATCTCGAACACATGATAATCACATTATATTAGAGAATAATCACATGTGATTATCATATTATATTTTGTGATTATCTTAAAATAATCAAAACAGTAACGACTGTAAAAAAAGTTCGAAAAAAAAAGTTAATATTTTTTATTTATATTTATATCATAGCTTCCAAAAGTTATTTTAATAGTAATCATTGAAAAAGTTTTGAAGAATAATGTGTTTCGGATAGTTAAAAAGTGATTTTGAATGATTTCCTACGTTCTCACGAAAATTAGCCTTCTTATTTTAACCCACCTCCTATATATATATATATATATATATATATATATATATATATATATATATATATATATATATATATATCATTTAAAATATTTAATTTAATTTATATACCTCATTTAATTAAGAGAATTAATTTATATGGTTTTGGGCAAAAAGAGGTACGTAACGCCTCGTATTCCACTCTTAATTCTTGGCGTAATCATTTTTATGATTGACCTTTTTGCTTTATAAAAATGGAAATTTAATTGTTTGTTTATTCTCCCCTTTATAGATAAATACTATAGTACGTCTATACCTATATCAATTAAATTATATTAAAATTAAAATAAAAAAATGGTACAGGGAAGGAGGAGATACTGTTTTCAAGTCAACACATCCATCTGGTGATAACAAAAAGCCTGACGTAACAAGGAATTTTTAATAGCCACAGCTATTTTATTTACAGTATTACAGTGGAGTACTTTTGATTACTGTATTTGCTTGATATATACTCCATTCGTTCCATTTCTATTGTCCATTATTTTCATTTTGGGGTGTACCAAATTAATTGTCCACTTCCATAAATAGAAAGTTTAAGGAAATAAAGTTCTTTTTTACCCCTAGTGTATATATATAAGACAAAAAAATAGGTAAAAAGTAGAGGGTAAAACTGTCATTTTTTCAAAAAGTAAGAGAGAGATAGTTATATTTTCTTAAACTGCGTGTCTTTTTGTCTGGTGACAATAAAATTGGGACGGAGAGAGTATACAATTATCACTTCTTACATTCGTAAAAAAAAGCAATTATTTGTCAATTTACTCAATCCCTTCTACCAAAGTAATAGTCCATATTTAGATCGACCCAGATTATAAATCAGATCTTTTTAACAAGATCATACTAAGTCCTAAAATAACTTACTCCGTAAAATATTGATAGTAATTCGTACAGTATCAATTTTTAACCGGACAAATGTAAACCACTAACTGTGCTACATGATGTTTTATTTTAAGAAAATTACATAAATGATCCTTATGGTTTGTTTTTCATATTTCGCTCGCAGTCATTACATAAATCATCCTTATAGTTTTTCTCATATTTCGTTCGCAGTCATTTATTGTGTGTGTATTTCACCGATCATCATTTCTTTGGAAACTTGTTAAGCCGATGGTCCTTTACACTAACGATTGTTAACTCTCCGTTAAAAAGGACCATGTGTGTAAAAATTTTTATTCTTTTAAATTTTTTTAGTAAAATATAAATTATAAATAACATATATATAGATACATTATTAGAAGCATATAACATTAGAATAGTGTACAAATGAGTACATCAATTTTAATTGAAAATAGGGGAATCAATCTCAACCACTCATTTTCATAAAATACCCATTTCCTCCACATTTTTTAAACTCAAATATCTCACAAACAGTAAGGCGAAAAATCATGAAAATTGCACCATAAAATTCAGCGTTTTCTCCTCTTCGATTTGCCGTCTCTCAAGGCATACTTTTGACAAAAAATTTTCATTTTTTGGTGGGTTTTACAAATTAGTAACACATGTGTTAGTGATTGGTTATACATTTGATTTGTGGTTAGGGTTAGGGCTTAGGGCTAGGGTTTAGGGTTTAGCATTTAGGATTAGGGTTTAGCAGGGTTTAGGTTAGGGTTTAGCAGGGTTTAGGGTTTAGTATGATTTAGGGTTTAGAGTTTTGTAAAACGTTTAGGGTTTAGGATTTAGGGTTGGGGGTTTGGGGTTTCGGGGCGAAACCCCAAACCCTAACCACTAAACCCCAAACCCTAAACCCTAAACGCAACACTTTAACACATGTGTTGGTAAATGTGAAACCCACCAAAAAAGATGGAAAAAAAACTCGTCGAAAGTATGCCTTGAGAGACGGCAAATCGAAGAGGAGAAAACACTGAATTTAATGGTGCAATTTTCATAATTTTTTGATTTATCGTTTGCGAGATAATTGATGTTGGGGGTAAATGGGTTTTGTACATTTAGAACATTCTCTTTGTACACATGGCACAATATCATTGGTTCCCTCATTCTCACACAAATTTCTATTCTCATTTGAACCCCACCCTATAACATTAATTTCATTTCCCTCATTTTATTCATTATCAAATTTGATCATATTCTCCTCTAAAACATCAAATTTTATATTCCACCACCAAATTCACCACCATCTTTCTCCATCTAAAGATATATTTGTGACTTAATTAGTTTTCACTTTTCAACGTCGTTTTACCTAGAAGCTAGGATCATGGGAATGGATGCAAAAGAGAATAGATGGTAGCCACCAAAGTAATGACGAGCTAAGATGAATGGGTGGTGAAGAGTTCTTGAGTGGTGAAAGACGGTTGTGGACTATAAAATATAATATTTCAATGCATAAGAGGAATAATTTGATGATGAATTTGTAACATCTTCTCTATTGGTCCGGTAAATCCTTGATTATTTAATTATTTTAGGAATTACTTGATATTATTTGTTTTACTGAGAAACTTAGATAAATAAGTTCAAGGACTTATTGTGGATAGTAAATTGTTGTTTATTTTAATTTACTATAGTTGATGGTAGAATAAAATAATATTTCTCGTAAATGGTTTTAGGTTCCAGACAATAGATTTAAGACGGGTATAAAATACTCAAATAATTGGGGTCGGTTTAAAGGAGAGCCGACATCCTTTTTATTCCAACTTTCCCAAATTAATTGTTTCCTTCCTTGTTTTATCTTAAACTCAAAAACAAGAACTTAAAACCAAAATTGAATTCACAAACAAGAGTATTGAAATTGAAGCTGTGAATTGTGTATCATCATCTTTAGAACTCTCTTTGAAATCATCATCCCCACTATCAAAGTGTAAGTGTTCTTGTTTCTTGATGAACCAAAGTTGTTAGATTAGGTTAAAGGTGAAATTGGTAAATTAATTGATACTTGGAATGTTGATATAAATGATGATGTTGTTAAGATTAATCTATACTTGGACTGATTTTGAGTAGAGAATTCAAAGTAATTAGATTTGTTAGTAATTTGGAATGAGCATGATCTTAATTTAATTAAATCAAATGGGTTAAATGAGTTATATGAATTTGAGCATGAAAGTTGAACTCCTTGTTGTTATAGGATGGTTATAGTTGCCATAGATGTTAAATTCCTATCTGAATTCGTTTTGGTATTTGTGTTTGAGTAAGAATTGGGTTTGGTTCAGAGCTGTGCAGTTATAGGGATGAGGTTGAGCTGTAAAATGCCCAAACGCGATCCCAAACCCTTTCCTGGATCGCGTTGACATGTGTAAATTGATTACAGAACGTTTTCTACTTAAGAACGCGATCCAGCCCGTGTTTCCGGATCGCGTTGCCAAGTTAAATTTGGTTACAGAATGAATTTTCAAAGGGGAACGCGATCCCATTACTCAGATCTGGATCGCGTTTGTCTGTATAATTTTGATGACTATGATAGCTTGTGAACTCAAAAGTATAGTATATATATATATATATAGTATTGTGACTTGATTAATGATGCTAAGTACTATTAGTTGGAGACGAGTTACTAACTTGTGTGTTATGTGATGTTTCAGATACCCCAAAGACTCAGTGACTTAGAAGCTGAGTGTGGTGACTGCTGAGGTATCGGTGAGTGGATTTAGAACTCACCTTTTGATTTAGTTGTAACTGTTTGGTTACAACAAGTGAACGTAGATATATTTGTTGAATTATTTAATTGATATTGTTGATTGTGAATCTACGTGCTATTTGGCCTACGGGCATCAGTTGTTATTGAGGTCAACACGTTGGTTGGGCTATTTGGTTATTATAAGAATTACACATGGACTTGATTCATTCGTTGTGTGTAGAACCTGTGTTTAATTATAATAACTGTTAGCTATCGGTTTCGTTCGTTATGGCCATACGGATATGTCTGGATAAGTGTTCTTGGGGAGCCACCCGGGTATCATGGTATTCTCCAGAGCCACCGATCCTCATCGTTGAATTGTCGATTAGTTGATTTGTGTGTTTACGGTTGTTTGGTGTAAACAAGTAGTTAAGCTAAGTTAATTGGTGTGTGATGAATTCATTCACTTAGCTTCGTGCTAATCCCTCATTTTACTTCCTACAGGTAATATTTTGGGATATGGGTTGCAGGAAGAAGAAGCTCTTGTAGCAAGGAATGTTTGATGTTGGCGACTCTGATATATTTTGTTATAAACTATCTTTAGTATTATATAATACCCCTTTTTGTGTAGTAACTATGTTGTATTTTAATAGTTTTAAACTATGGTGTATTAACCGTTAAAAGAGTTTATGTACATTATCTTTAAGGTACAGTAATGAAATATGTTTTTAAATATGCGCTTCCGAGATAAATCATATAATATTGTTGTTTTTAATGAGGGGTGATATAGAATTTGCTAAGATCATTCGTAGCGTGCCCCTTATTGGGCATTTTTCGGCTTCAGAACGCCGGCAACCGGACATTCTCTCCAGGCGTTCATGGGGCGTCGAGGAGCCCAACGCTGGCATTTTTTCGGGAGTTCATGTAGGACCCACTCATTTTTAATTTATTTTTTCTTTTCTTTTTGGCCTGTTTCAACTGATTGAAAAAATAAATAATAAATTTTAATTTTTTATAAAATATATATGTATACGACCGTTGTAAAAAAAATTAAATTTATTTTTACCGTAAAGTCCAACGGTTTTTTTTTTATTTTTTATATATCTTTTTTCTATTTTACACTTTATAAATATCACACAATTCCAACCTCATAAACACACACCAAATTCATACAATTCATACAAATCATACAAAAAAAGTAAAAATGGATGCGATGAATTTTCTTTTTGATTCTTCTTCGGAAGAAGAAATTATTTTAGAAATTATGCAACAATACGCCGAAGAAAAAAAATAGTGAGGTCGGTCAAAGTTCAAGACCCCCACGCAATCGAGTCTACATTCCAAGGGATCGTGAAGGTGTCCAACAACGTTTGTGGGATGACTACTCTGCCGAGAACCCAAAGTATCCTCCAAACTTGTTAAAACGACGTTTTCGTATGCATTGAGAATTATTTATTCGAATAGCACAAGGTATATCCGACTACTCTAATGAACCTATTCCCGAGCAATTTACTTATTTTAGACAAAAACCGGATGCACTTGGTCGGCTTGGTTTTACCGCGCTACAAAAGTGGACGTCCGCAATACGCCAATTGGCGTATGGCACGTCCGCTGATATGTTCGATGAATACTTACATATTGGTGAAAGAACGTCAACCGACTGTCTAAACAACTTTTGTAAGTGTGTATTCGATTAATTCTCGGCGAAGTATTTTGAGAAAGCCGACGGCTACATATATTGCTCGACTATATACAATACACGAGCAGAAACATGGGTTTAAAGGAATGCTTGGGAGCATGGACTGCACACATTGGCAACGGAAGGATTGCCCAAATGCATGGAAAATCTAGTACACTAGGGGTGATCACGGACACCCAACCATCATGCTTGAAGCTGTTGCTTCATACGACATGTGGATATGGCATGCTTTTTTGGCATGGCGGGTTCGAACAACGACATCAACGTTTTATACCACTCTCCGTTGTTCGATTTCATAAAAAATGACAGCGATCCACCCGCAGCTTTTGAAGTAAATGGACATAACTACACAAATGGGTATTACCTCGCCAACGGTATTTATCCATATTAGGTCACACTTGTCAAATGCTTTACGTGCCTTACTGATGATAAACGAGCCAAGTTCAATAAATTTCAAGAAAATGCACGAAAAGATGTCGAACGAACTTTTGGTGTACTTCAAGGTAGGTTTTCAATTTTAAAGATTGTGGGACGAGCTTTGAGTTTCAACAAGATGTGAAGACAATTGTACATTTGTGTCATATTACATAACATGATACAAGATGATAACAGATTCGCAATATCTTCTATCGAGCAAGAGATGATCGATGACCCTGCTAACTGGCCTCGACGGGATTTTAGGACTCGTGTAAGAGACCGAGAATCAAGAATAAAAGAAATACGTGACAAACAGGTGCACGACCAATTACGAGACGATCTCACCGAGCACATTTGGACGCTTACACCAAATTTTCGCATCTTTTAAATGCATAATTATTTGTAATGTTTTTTTTTGTTAGTACTATTGCATTTTTTTAATAAGTAAATTTGATTATTGTATTGTATTTCATTTAATTATTGTATTGTATTGTATTTTTATTTAATTAATTAAAAATGTATTTGTTTTGTTAAGTAATTGAAAATTAAATTTAGTTAGTGGGTCCCATGGGGCAAAAAATTAAGGGGCGTTCTGATATAACCATTGCTAGTGCTGAAAATTGTGTTGTGGCGTTATGCTGATGTTGCGCGTGAAAAATAGGCATTCTGGTGGTTACGACTGTGAATGGTCTAAGTAAAATGTGAAAGATGAAAATGATGTTTATTTACCTAATAATGTATCTAATATCTATACATATTTTAGATTTTATAATTTATATTTACTCAAAAAATACAAAGAATAAAAAAAACTACAAACTTGGTCCTTTTTAACGGAGAGTTAATAATCGTTAGTTTAAAAGACTATTGATATAACAAGTTTCAAAAGAAATGATGATCGGTATAATTATATTAGTTAAAGGACTGCGAGTGAAATTTTAACTAAACCATTAGAACGGTTCTTGTATTTTATAACATCATGAAACACCTACACTTAGTATGTATGATAAAAAAATTGATGATGTATAAATTACTTATCTGAAAATATATGTAGTATATATGTTATATCCGGTATTAAAGAATATCATGACACAATCATGAAATTGTTAAAATCTAATTACTATACTATACTGTAATGCGCAGTACCAATTATAAGTATATATAAGTTCAACATTTAACAAATATCAAGAACATTACTTGAAAACGAACATCAAAATTAAAGTAGCTCCTCTATATCAAAGGCCTTGGCCTAGCGGTATGAGAGAGACCTTTCAACCAGGAGGTTGGAGATTCAAACCTCACTTGAGACAGTGAGTGTATATATTCGTGGATTTTGTGGTTGTATATAATATTTGAGTTAGGTTGTAGAATTGTCTTTAAAAAAAAATGACGAGTCAAAGGTTTAGTTACTTCTTTCTCTTTGTAAATTAATGAAGGATTAGTGAGTGAAAATGTATTTGACCCTAGCTCACACTTTATACATATGTGTATTTAATTTCATTTTTATTTATAGTGTATATCCAACATTCAAAATATCACTATTGTATTTCTATTGACGTATCATCCGTGAGAAGCGACACGTAACATGAATACAAGACAAATCATCGAACTATATATAATATTTGGTGTTGATATTTACAACATTTTTTTATTCATACAACAAAAACATGCATCGCAGTGTTGCACAGTACTACATCTGAACGCATAAAATATGATGTATGAATCAAGTTGTTTGTTGTATTTATCACCCTCCTATAATATTAAAAGTTCGTTTTCATTGGCGGCTATCATTTATTGGCTAAAATTTGATGTAATTGTATAAGCTGATCACAACTACTGGACGACATCATTAAAACCGTTGTGTTTACAGTTTGACGTATTTGTGTGGATGTCTTAAGAAGAACGTGTAAACACTAGGGTTAATTACGTTTCTATTTGTTGGATATACAAGTGGAAAATGTATCACAAAGTTAGTTTCATGATAATTTGTTTAATGCATTAATGTCGGTAATTTTAGTGTAATTAAGAGTTATTTGAGACCAAAAGCTATTTCAAGTTAAGTTATAAAACGAGCTGTTAAGTGCGAAATGCACATTTTTTTTAAAACTAACTTGGATCGCCACTAATTGCGGGGTCAAGGGGCAGCGCTCTTGCGGGGGTCAAGGTGACGAGCCCCCTAGTTGTGTCTGTTCATAAAAATGTGTGTCTATTCGTTTGATTTCACCGAAAAAATGTTTATGTATATAACATAATCGACACAAAACATTTGGTTATCTTGGACAAATGAAAACATAGCATAATCTCTTGTTATGCTAATTAAAATTCTCTGCCAAGATATCGAATGATTTCTTAAATTATCCTACTAAGAATTTCGTGATAGCTATGTAATATTGGGTCAAAATACTTTATTATGAAAGTGATTTAACTCGATTAAGGAATTCGTCGAAAGGACCATCACACCCATTACACATTTCCATCAAGTAATTGGTTTTTAGTCATCCATCTTTCTATATTTGTGCATATAAGAAATTATATATTAATAGATATAAAAGTTTTAATGAGTTAAAGATACATGAATGATTAATTTGAGACATAATGACTATTATACGCTACATATTCTATCATTTGACTAGCTTGTATCATGGTCTAACCACGATTGTAGACCTGGACCATGTCACTAGCGCTATGTTTTGCTATTGATAATACTACAAGAATTCCTTTTTCATAGCCCATATATTAATATTGTTAGGTTATATCAAGTCCAAGAACATTCACTTTGTCATATTCAAATATAAATATGATTGATCAATTTGAACCTATGTACAAAACCTATATAGTTTTTGAGTAGCCCTTCGAAATTAATGAAAACATGAATTACAAGTAATGTCGTTTGATATGTACAATTGTTGAAACTGCGAGACTTCAACTCAGAACTTCGTGGTTGGAATGTTAATTTGATACCGTTAGATTACTGGCGCTTCGATATGGGTATATGCTAGCTAGCTAGCTAAAACTTCCGAGTATATATATTCAATTCCCTCCAATATCTATAACATATAGTCTTGTATGTTGACCGTTGATTTATTCATTGTTCGTTATCAAACTAAACTATGTGGTCCAAATAATGTTTCACGTACTCGTTTTCATTCCACCTACATTTGACTAGTTATTATAAACACACGCAACCATCTCTATATTATCGACTTTATGATAACTTCGTCATAGTTGATTACTTTCGATATCATGGTACAACACCATTCTTGTCATCCTAGGTTAATTAGTTGACGATTTCTTCCTGCGAATACACAACATTATAACAACTCTGAACTAGCTTGCATTAATAAAAGTTGAGCTAAATGATAGTATTGAAGAACAAAATAATTACAATTACAATAATATTCAAAGACAAAGGACATATAATTACACATAATATTGAAGAACAAAATAAAGTTTTGAATGTGTGTAATAGATTTCATGACTAACGCATTCATTAAAATGTCCGAACAAAAAGAAGAATTTTGAGTGCCTTAAAAGGAGACCATCATAAGAATAGCGGTACAAAAGCGTGTAAAATACCAAGTGCATTTCAATGTAATGTTTAACTTTTTTATGAAACAATTTCATCAAACTTACCAGTACCAATTAATGTTAGCTTGAGGAGGTACATGCGACTTTTACTAATCTTCTTTAAATAAACCAAATGGGTTTATTACACAAAAAGATGCAGCAATATAGACATAATCACACATAGATTCCCTGTTATTGATTCTTACGTTGTGCTTGGTTCACAAACAAAACAAATAGAATTTCAATTCCCTTAAACGTAAGGGTGGCTTAAGGGTAAGGCTAGTGAAGCTAGCACTTTAGGCCCTCGAATTTGTAAGGCCCTCAAATTTTCCATGTCATGTATAAGTATAGGCTAAAGACAACGATCTTCAAGGTTTTTTGACTTTTTAAGACCTCATAGAATATAAGCTCTAAGAGATTAGATCCATGTTATGTGAAAAGACCGTCATTATAAGGCCTTTTAATTAATTCATTAAATATTAGGCCCGTTAAGTGATAGAAACATTAGACCCATTTTTTTATCACTTAGTTCTAAGTATTTTCATTAAGAAGGTTCTGGCGTTCTATTTTTCATGTCTCTCTCACTATAGTAAGTTATCATAAATC
Source organism: Helichrysum umbraculigerum (assembly GCA_949592205.1). NCBI lineage: Eukaryota > Viridiplantae > Streptophyta > Magnoliopsida > Asterales > Asteraceae > Helichrysum > Helichrysum umbraculigerum. The sequence goes on from CATIUR010000003.1 coordinate 35,721,582, forward strand.
CTTTTTGTTTTACGATAGATCTCTTCAATAATTCTTTTTACGTATTATCATTTATCATATTGCTCCAATTACCATGTTATTCATTGAGATATGGCTCGAGGATAAATTAAGTATAAATTGCATAATGAGTTTAATATGTCGTTTTACTTAGTATATGGTTGTTAAATGCCACATAAGATTCGACATTGATATATATGTTTAAAAAAATGGAGGACATATATATATATATATATAATCAAACTGATTTTCGTAGATTTATTTTCTTTGCTATGAAAACATTCTCAGTTGGTAACAATGTATTGAAGTCGTCGAATCATATCACAAGGGAAAGGATAAAGTGTCTTTTTTAATTTAGAATATATATATATATATATATATATATATATATATATATATATATATATATATATATATATATATATTTACTGAGATATATATTTGAATTTACATAAAAAGGGAAGAAAAATAGTCAATTATATCAAATCGATAAGGCCTCAAATTTTATGTTCGCTTTAGGCCCCTAAAGACCTTGAGCCGCTCCAGCTTAAACGTAGAAATTTGATGGATTTCACTTTTATAAATAACTCAACCAACCATGCTAAAGAAAATAATCTCAATTCCAATTCTATCGAATTCCGTAAATTAAACACAACCTTAATTTAATTCATAAAACCTTCTAAAATGCACTTAATATAAATCAAATAATATGGTTTATAATAAGGTATATTTGTCTGTAAGACCACTCCCAACCGTGGTTTCGTCACTTCTTTCGTCAGTTGTGCCACATCAGCACACCCAAAACTGACAAAAGACAAACACAACGGTGCCAACAATGGTTTCGTCACTTCAATTTTTGGGTCCCACATTTACCAATATACTTACATTTACATACACTAAACGAAAAATAACAATACATTAAATATAAGCTGGGACCCACACTAAACAAATTTCCTTTCGTCGTTAAACCGAAGAAATTGGAACCGACGAAACAAAGAAGAAGGTGGCGCCAACGGTGACGAAAGCCATGGCTTCGTCGGCCCCTACCGACGAATGCCGATGGCATTGGTCTAAATATCAATAAGTGTAATTTAAGAAGATTTTTTTGGGTAAAGGAGTATACCTCGGATATTCTTAAGACAAATGATCGTCAACAAAGTCATCGACTCATCGTACTATCTTCTTGCCGTTTTTGTGATAGCAAACATCCTAATACAATTATTATATTAGTACACATCGTATATAAATGAAGGACATGATCAATTAGTTCAAATTTAAAAAACTAGAATAAATATATAAAAATTCGAAAAACACTTTGTAGACATACACATAGATTATCATTTCTACAAGTTTAGAAATCATTTCAAAATATCATATCGGATGACTTCGGAAATAACATGGTATTCAACCACGTACATAAAATTAAAATTATATTTGAGTAAACAATATGGATCACCCATGTCATTTACTTCAAATTTCACTGATCGTCCTTATCTAACGATAATTACATCGGCCGTTACTAACTATCTCAGGTGTAAACACCGGTAATTTCTCACATTAACTTCCGTTAAATTCAAGGACGGAGTTCAATAAGGGCAGAGCCCCCCCCAAAAGTCTGTAACGTTATTATGGATATATTCAATAGTTCTTGCAATAGTTGCATTTAGAGCACTTCCAATGTGTGCGCTATTTTAGTGTATCAAATTACACTATTTTAGTGCAAAAGGAGAATCTTTTAAGAATATGTTCACACTAAAAAAAAGTTACTCCAATGTGTCGTACTAAATCATTGCACTAAATCCTTTTTAATTGATTTAAAATACACAATTCAACAGTATAATGATAAATCTTTTATATAACCACTATACTCTTTTGAGAAATGTTATAACAATAACTATTTAGAAATTTTAAATATGTAAATAAAAGTTTTTAAAAAATTGTAGATTTTTTTTATTAATATAAGGGAAATGCTATTAACAGCCCTTAGGGCTGTCAATAAGAACCCTTGAATTTATTTATTAAACTCAAACTTTCCTTTATTATCAAAAATCATAATTAATACATCATATATAAAAGGAAAGCTTCAATGAATTAACTACAAAACTTCAGTGTATTAATTATAATTTTAATTAGATAAGGAAACTTTAGCTTTAATAAATGCACTTAGGGCTGTCAATAGCATTTCCCTTAATATAATAGCAAACATTATATTTAGTAATAAAAAGATAATAATCGAAGAATTTATAATAAGCACATCATATTAATGATGGATTTTCTATTCCCTAACTAGATTAACATACAATGTGGAAATAACAATTAATTTAGGGCAAGAAGGAAACTAAACCCTAAAGGATCTTAACTTAATAAATAAAGCAACAAAACAAAATAAATAGATAAATAAGAAAATACTAGCCTTTGAGAAAATCGGATTTCTCCCACGTAGACCACCTTGGCTGACCTTCTTGACTTGGAGGCAGTAATTAAACCAGCGTACCTCTAATGGCTCACACCTACGAACCAAAGAGAAATTCCAACTCCTAAGGTCCCGATTCTAATCGAGTAAACTCTCACAAGGAGTAGGAATGAGAAAAGGAGAATCAAGAATTGTATGTTTGAAGCCTTGGCATGCCCTATATTTATATAGGGAGAGAAACCCCTAGGAATTGTCCTTTGACCGATATGGGACAGCCAAGAATTTTCGCCTGGGGTTCCAACCGGCGGTTGGGCTTTCCAATCGACGGTTGGACATGTTCCTGAATATTCTATTATTTCCCCAACCGGCAGTTGGGCTTTTCAACCGGCGGTTGGGCCTTTGGCCCAATCGGCTTCCTACAGCCCGATTCGATTTAGCCCTTGCTTCTTTATAATCAATTATTCAGTTCTGATTAATTTACCAACTTTGATAAATTAATAAACCAATAAATTAATTATGTATAATATTAATTCTAATTAATATTATCTCTCCTTTAATTATTTCTCTTAACCGTTCATTGAGGGCGACCCAAAAAGGACTCTATTTTTAATGATAGTCTTACCAATTAGTTATGAACTTGGACACTATATCTAACAGTTTCCCACTTGGACAAGTCATCAAATATTATTGGTCTAAGTCTATATTACACCCCATGTTTTCAAGAAATTTTTTTTTTTTTTTTTTTTTTTTAAAAAACAACCTGGAAGCGTTATCCCATTCAACAACATATACTATCATTAAGTTATTTAGTTACAAACAGGTAATCTAGTGGGTGTTATTTATACAACCGTTTAACAACCAACAAAAGTAATCAAGAGTTGCCAGCTTGTCAAACATTTCATCAAAACCTCTCAACCGAGCATAATCAAACTTAACCTGCGAAAGTGAGGTAGGGGATTAGCACGAAGCTAAGTGAATAACGATTCCAACAATCTAACTTAGCATAAACAATCAACTCACAACAATCAACTAATAGTAACAATCAAATTAGAGGATCGGTGGTTCTTGAGGTACCCTCAGCCCGCGGATGGCCCACCAAGAACACTTATAATCCACTGCAGGCCAATACAGAGATTTTACCGATAGTTCATTGCTATCTTTAATCAGTATGGACGAATTCACAACGAATGTTCATCAATACCATAAAGATTAACCTATAGCAACTAAACCCAACCGAAATTGACCTCTATCATTCCAACCTATCATGGAATGAGTCACTAGCAATCAATCATTTAACCGCAATCAACTTGACAATAATTCAATAATATCAATCTACTTAAAATTGATGTAACTAAATTGTTAACACCAATTTAAACTGTGAGAACCAGTCACTCACCTGTCTCGTTTCAAGCTTCACTCAAAGATCTAATTTTATTGAGTCGTAGTCGGATTTGAAATACAAAAGAATTCCAAGTCAATCCTCATAGTATATTTACATAACTTAATATCAACAATCAAACAAGTATTAAGTCATATAAACATATTATGCAAGCAAATATCACATAATAAGCTTAAGTTAGAAAATCACTGTCCAGCCAAGGGAATCCGGCCGTATTCCTTGGAATCCGGCCGTATTCAGATGAATCCGGCCGTATTCCAGTGAATACGCCCGTATTCCCCAGTGATTTCAGCTTCAATTTCAACCAGAACTCAATCTTAGGAATCCGGTTGGGAATACACCCCGGGAATACGCCGTATTCCCTTGAATACGTCCGGATTCAGGGGAATCCGACCGTATTCCCAGTTTCTTCCAGACCTGCACATTTCAGTTCCTGCACAACTTATAGCTACGAACCAAAAACTAAAAATCAATCAAACTGAGTTCAAAGCTTGCAATTTCATCAAGATTTCGCCACTAGAACTTCTATTAACAACATATAACAAGAAATCAAACACCAATTCATTACAATCCATCAAAATCACCTATGACCTAATAATCTCATATTCAATCTAAAACTCAAGAAATCTATCAATTTATTCATGTAATCATCACTCAAATCAGTTCATGAAGCTTACATATATCATATAAAGTTGAATTCTATCATGTACACACCAAAACCACATAGATTCTAGCTTCAAGCATCAATTATATAATTAACTAATTACTAACACCATACTTACTTGAAGAAGAACAAGAAGAAGATTATGAGGATGATGATGATGACTTCACAAGAAGATTACAACATTAATCTTGATCACTTTTCACTAGCAATTTTGGTGTGGTGATTTTTTGTTTGAGAGAGAGTTGAGAAACACATATGAAGAACACAAAAGAAAGTTGGGGAAAACATAAGTCGGCCTCATCCCTTTTATTAAAACTGACTCCCTTTATTTTACAGTACAATATTATACTACCTTTTGACCTATTGTCTGGAACCTCAATTTCAAACGCGATAAAATCATTTTATTTTACCGTCACCTAAGTTTATTTAAAACAAATTATATTTCACTAGTCACAATATTTCCTGAGGCTTATTTACCTACAAATTTCACAATCAAACACAAGATAAAATTAAATATCACAATTAAATATAAAGAATTACCTGTTTCTCCTAGGCCCAATTTGGGGATGTTACAAATCTTCCCTCCTTAAGAAGATTTCGTCCCCGAAATCTCATTAGACATAAACAAACTAGGATATCTAGTTCTCATACTCTCCTCGGTTTCCCATGTTAAATCGGCACCCAAGCTATGCTTCCATTTAACCAATACCATCGGGATTTCCTTTCTACGAAGCTTGGTCACTTTTCTATCTAAAAGCTCAACAGGTTCTTCCACCAATTTCTTACTTGGGTCAACTCTAAGATCTTGCAAAGGAAGGATTTGGGATTGATCCTCCACATTGCACTTTCTTAAATAACAGACATTAAACGTATCATGAATACCGGCTAATTCAGGAGGAAGTTCCGAAGAAACTGATTGATCATTAATTACTTGCCGAACTTTAAATGGACCAATATAACGAGGAGCTAACTTTCCACGCTTACCAAATCTAATAACACCCTTCCACGGAGAAACTTTCAAATATACAAGTTCACCTTCAACAAACACAACGGGTCGTCTACGTGGATCAGCATACTGTTTTTGCCTATCTCTAGCTGCTTTTAATTTCTCACGTGCAATCTTAACTTTATCAGCTGTAATTTGTACTATATCGGGGCCAGCAAACTGCTTTTCTCCTGCTTCTAACCAACATGTTGGAGTTCTACAACGGTGGCCATATAACATTTCATATGGTGGCATACCAATACTAGAATGATAAGAGTTGTTATACGCAAACTCTATCAAAGGCAAGTGTGAATCCCAAGAACCGCCATACTCAAGTACACAAGCTCTTAACATATCCTCTAGAGTCTGAATAGTACGTTCTGACTGCCCATCCGTCTGAGGATGATAAGCTGTACTGAGATTAATTCTGGTACCCAACTCACGCTGCAAACTCTGCCAAAAACCAGAAACAAACCGAGAATCTCGATCGGATACAATAGATAAAGGAATACCATGTCTCACAACAATCTCGTTAATATACAAAAGAGATAACCGCGTCAAAGAAGCAGTCTCACTGGTGGCAAGAAAATGGGCACTTTTAGTCAAACGATCTACAATAACCCAAATCATATTATTACCCTTCAAAGTACGAGGCAACTTAGTAACGAAATCCATAGTAATATGTTCCCACTTCCGCTCAGGGATATCCAACTGTTTTAATGTACCATAAGGTTTCTGATGTTCTGCTTTTACTTGGGAACATATGTGGCAAGTTTCAACCATTCTAGCAACATCGGTTTTCATCGTTGGCCACCAATATAACGGTTTCAAATCATTATACATTTTCGTACTCCCTGGATGTACTGATAACTTCGATTTGTGTGCTTCGGTCAATATCAAATCCCGTAGTCCCCCAATCAATGGAACCCAAACCCGAGACTGAAAAGTTTTCAACCCTCGAGAATCATCAACCAATAAATCTTTCCTTTTCAACAAAGTCTCTGATTTCAAATTTCGATCTAACAATGCTTCTAACTGTGCAGCTTTCAACTGAGAAATCAAATCAGAAGATATTTCCAAGCGCATAAAGTAGATTCGATTAGAAGATACCTTTCGACTTAAAGCATCGGCTACTACATTAGCTTTACCTGGATGATATCGGATTTCACAATCATAATCCTTAATCAATTCTAACCAACGGCGCTGTCTCATATTAAGCTCTTTCTGAGAAAACATGTACTGGAGGCTTTTATGATCTGTACATACAATGCATTTGGTACCGTATAAATAATGTCTCAAGATTTTTAGCGCGAACACCACAGCTGCGAGTTCCAAATCGTGCGTAGGATAATTTCTTTCATGAGTTTTGAGCTGACGAGAAGCATACGCAATAACACGATCACGTTGCATTAAAACTGCACCCAACCCAGCATACGAAGCATCACAATAAACCACAAAACCATTAGAACCATCAGGAAGTGCTAACACTGGAGCTTGACACAACAACTGCTTAAGAGTCTGAAAAGAAGATTCTTGTTGATCACCCCACTGAAACTTAACATCTTTCCTAGTCAATCGAGTCAACGGACCAGCAATCTTAGAAAAATCTTGGATAAATTTCCGATAGTACCCAGCTAAACCAAGGAAACTTTTAATTTCAGAAGGGGATTTAGGAGCATTCCAATTCATAACAGCTTCTACCTTAGAAGGATCTACTTTAACTCCATCATTACAAATGATATGACCAAGAAATTGTAGCTCTCGAAGCCAGAATTCACATTTAGAAAATTTAGCATAAAGGTGTTCACTTTTCAGAATTTCCAAAATCAACCTCAAATGACGTTCATGTTCAAATTCAGACTTAGAATAAATCAATATATCGTCAATAAACACAATTACAAACTTGTCTAGAAAAGGTTGACATATTCGATTCATTAAGTCCATGAAAATAGCAAGGGCATTAGTCAATCCAAAAGGCATGACTAAAAACTCATAATGTCCGTACCTGGTGCGAAAAGCAGTTTTAGGAACATCTTCCTCACGTACTCGCACCTGGTGATAACCGGATCTCAAATCAATCTTAGAAAAATAAGATGATCCTTGCAACTGGTCAAAGAGTTCATCAATTCTGGGCAAAGGGTATTTATTCTTCACTGTTCTCTTATTAAGTTCCCTATAATCGATACACATACGTAAAGTACCATCTTTCTTTTTCACAAACAATACCGGAGCACCCCACGGGGAAGAACTCGGCCTTATAAACCCTTTATCTAACAATTCCTGAATCTGACCCATCATTTCCCGAATTTCAGCTGGAGCTAATCTATAAGGAGACTTAGCTACTGGAGTCGAACCCGGAATCAAATCAATCTGATATTCTACTTCTCTTACAGGGGGCAAACCAGACAATTCATCAGGGAACACCTCCGGGTATTCAGAAATCACCCGGATATCGGAAATGGATTTCTTTTCTAATTTAGTATCAACCACATAACACAAATAAGAATCACAGCCCTTGGCTAAAGATTTTCTAGCCTTCATCACATAAATCAACGGAATGTTACCCCTTTCCCGTTCCCCTCGAGCCACGACGTGAGACTCATCAGAGACGGGAATTTTTATAATCTTTCTATGACAATCGATATTAGCTTTATTTAAGCTCAACCAATCCATACCGATAACCACATCGAAACTCGGAATTGGCATTAACAGAAATGAAATCAGAAAGTTATGACCCTCTATTAATATACTTGCTCCAGTTACCGATGTGGTAACAGGAACTACCTTACCATCAGCAATTTCAACTTCTAAAGGTTTACAATCAAAGAAGGAATCAATTTCAGTCTATCACAAAATTTCACAGATATAAACGAACAATTGGCACCAGAATCAAATAATACGCGAGCTGGTACAGAATTTATGAGAAATGTACCCGTTATAACGTCCTCAGTAGTGACAGCTTCATCCACTGTCATTTGAAAAGCTCGACTAGCAGCTACTGGTGGTACTTTCCTCTTTTGGCCGGAGGATGAGGAACCCTTAGCCATACCCATACTCTGTCTCTTAGCCTCTGTATAATCTCCAGCTCGATGCCTCTCTTTTTGACAATTCCAACACCCGATTCTCTAATCTCATAATGTACTCTTGATCAGTTTCTGTTTCCACGCCTCTTGGATTAGATATTCTATTATGCTCCTGATTTTCTGGTGGTGGTGCAGCAATTTGAGAGGCATTGTTAAGAGTATGGACAGGTTGCTCATTATCCGCCATATCTGAAATCACATCATATCTCAAAATTCGTTAATCATTAGTACTAGCAAACTAATTAAATTTCCCTTCCTAACTAATCCCCACAACATGAAATGTTTGACCAACGGAAATAAGTTTAGGTATGAACACCTAGAATGTTCATTCCCATAACTTACGCTCTGATACCAACTTATTACACCCCATGTTTTCAAGAATTTTTTTTTTTTTTTTTTTTTAAACAACCTGGAAGCGTTATCCCATTCAACAACATATACTATCATTAAGTTATTTAGTTACAAACAGGTAATCTAGTGGGTGTTATTTATACAACCGTTTAACAACCAACAAAAGTAATCAAGAGTTGCCAGCTTGTCAAACATTTCACCAAAACCTCTCAACCGAGCATAATCAAACTTAACCTGCGAATGTGAGGTGGGGGATTAGCACGAAGCTAAGTGAATAACGATTCCAACAATCTAACTTAGCATAAACAATCAACTCACAACAATCAACTAATAGTAACAATCAAATTAGAGGATCGGTGGTTCTTGAGGTACCCTCAGCCCGCGGATGGCCCACCAAGAACACTTATAATCCACTGCAGGCCAATACAGAGATTTTACCGATAGTTCATTGCTATCTTTAATCAGTATGGACGAATTCACAACGAATGTTCATCAATACCATAAAGATTAACCTATAGCAACTAAACCCAACCGAAATTGACCTCTATCATTCCAACCTATCATGGAATGAGTCACTAGCAATCAATCATTTAACTGCAATCAACTTGACAATAATTCAATAATATCAATCTACTTAAAATTGATGTAACTAAATTGTTAACACCAATTTAAACTGTGAGAACCAGTCACTCACCTGTCTCGTTTCAAGCTTCACTCAAAGATCTAATTTTATTGAGTCGTAGTCGGATCTGAAATACAAAAGAATTCCAAGTCAATCCTCATAGTATATTTACATAACTTAATATCAACAATCAAACAAGTATTAAGTCATATAAACATATTATGCAAGCAAATATCACATAATAAGCTTAAGTTAGAAAATCACTGTCCAGCCAAGGGAATCCGGCCGTATTCCTTGGAATCTGGCCGTATTCAGATGAATCCGGCCGTATTCCAGTGAATACGCCCGTATTCCCCAGTGATTTCAGCTTCAATTTCAACCAGAACTCAATCTTAGGAATCCGGTTGGGAATACACCCCGGGAATACGCCGTATTCCCTTGAATACGTCCGGATTCAGGGGAATCCGACCGTATTCCCAGTTTCTTCCAGACCTGCACATTTCAGTTCCTGCACAACTTATAGCTACGAACCAAAAACTAAAAATCAATCAAACTGAGTTCAAAGCTTGCAATTTCATCAAGATTTCGCCACTAGAACTTCTATTAACAACATATAACAAGAAATCAAACACCAATTCATTATGTAACATCCTCGAAATGGACCTAGTTGTTTTGTATTATTTCTTGATTTAAATTAGTATTTAAATGTGTTTGGAAATAATATTGTTTGAAATAGTTGAAATAATTGGAATAGGAGCCAAATATTCCAATGTGATAAGTGAATTATTAATTGTTGTAAATTAATATAGTTGACGGTGCAATAAAATATTTGGACTCGCAAATGGTTTTCGGGTTCCAGACAATAGATTGAGATGGGGTATTAAATTATACCCGTATATTGAAGGCGGTTGGATGAGCCGACTTATATATATCCTTTCCTATTTAGGAAAGTTATTCATTTTATTCTGAAACTCACAGAAACTCTCTGAAAACCTCCAAATCAAACTAGAAATCAAATCAGGAAGTTGTGATTCTCGTGAAACTTCATCATGATCAGATTATCATCATTATGCTCTTCAATCAGTAAGTATTCTTGTGTATTTAAGAATTTGATTTTGATTGAATTTGGGTAAATTGATGATTTGAGAGATTTGGATGTTAGAAACAGGTTATAAGTGTTACATATTGATTATGTGATGATATTTGAGGTTTATAACCGTTTAAAAACGAGTTTTTGGTGTTTTGGGGATTAAACCCGCGAGTTAGGGTTTCTGCTGTTCGTGCTGGGCTGAGACGAGGCCAGAAGCCGGCGGCTTCTTTGGCCAAGCCGGCGGCTTGTTCTTGTTAGCCGAAGCCGGCGGCTTCATAAGCCAAGCCGGCGGCTTGATAGGCTGGTGTCACATTTCTTGTTTGATTTTTTATAAGTAATGTGATTGTTATTTGATATATGTTCAGGTTCATATATGATAATAGTTATGTTGTAATAACTAATATATGATTAGGAACTAGTAATATTCATATTATTATGTTAAGTTCCTAATAGTATAGATTGATATAAGTTAAGTATTGATATGGATTACTAACTTATATTTGATTGTAAATTCTCAGATGTGGAGAAGACTCAGTGATATTAGACTACTGAGTGGAGGCCTGAGGTGTCGGTGAGTGGATCTGTAACCTCAGTGTGATTTAGTTGTAATGATTTGATTTACAACAAGTAATTTATAGTATTACTTTGATATGATGCATCTGTTGAGATAACTTGCCATGTTAGTTAGGTGGTTTGCTTACTTGGCTGTTTGAGCTAGTATGTAAGATTCTGAGGTCAACTTGATTTGACAGTTGGACTTGGTTGTTATTGTAGACGACAGGAGATCTTGAAACTTGTAATGTTGGTACAGAGATCTAGGTCGTGTGTGATTAACAACCGGTTACCGGTAATTCTGTATAGGCCAATACAGATGATTGATAAGAGTTCCTTGAGTACCAAACCGGTATTAGGGTATCTCAAGAGCCACCGGTCCTCATGACGATTAATAATGCTTGATTGGTGTAGCTTGACATTGATTGGATGTCGAGGGATTGATTAATTTTCTGTTTATTGTTATTTGATGTAAACAGATTGTTATGCTAGGTTGTACTGATGCTTATAGTTTCATTCACTTAGCTTTATGCTAACCCCACCACAGTTCTTCCTGCAGGTTGAAATAGATGGGACATATTGGGCAGGGCAGGAAGTGTTTGGAATTGATGGAATGTTTGACAGGCTTTTACTCTGATGTTATTTTGATAACTAAAGAGACGTTTTGAATTATATAACACCGAGTTTGTTGAAATGTCATGTATTTAGTTTGAAAAAGTTTATTGACATTTTGAGTACATTGACAGTATGTTTTAAATATACGCTTCCGAGTCGCCATTATTATATTATTGTTTATAATGAAACGAGGGGTGTTTTAAGTTGGTATCAGAGCAATAGTTTGGGTGAATTGAGCATGATAGTATGTTCAATCCTAAACTTGGATTGAGTTGAGTCAAACATTCCAGTGGGTGCGGGTTTAGTTGATCAGTGAATGTGTGAGAAAATAGTTAGTTGAATATGTACTAACCTTTAACAAGTTGTGAAGCTGGTGTTTGATTACAGAGACGGAGGGACATGAGTATCTGATTGGTATATTTCATGTTTCCTCAACATTGCTGGCTTAAGATTTGTCAGGTAATCTTCGATAAGCCTATGTTAATTTACATTAACTTGAATTGTTTACTCTGTTATGTTGAGTAAGCTTTGTTGTGAAGTTAATTGAGTCAGACTGATATGATTCCCCAGTTTTGAGTCAACTAATGATTGTTATAGGTTGACATGAGGATAGAGGTATTGAATGGGATACTCATTGTAGTGGTTATTTCTGATTGAATTGAAAATGCAGAAATGTGATTAAGTGAGTAGATAAAGAGTTGATTAAGGTTTAACATGATTGATGTTAGAATCTAAGGAGTGTCTTTATTGGGAGACAAGATGATTGATAGTACTATATTAGTAGATTGATCACAGGCTGTGATCTAAATTCTTGTTAAGGATTTTTGTGTCATCTGATTTGAGAATGACTGCTATTTGAGGAAATATGTGTTTATGTGGCTATATGATATGTTTTGACTATAGCTAAACCTTTGAGCTAAACCAAGACTGATAGGTTTATAAGAAATATGGCTTATGATAAAGCTAAATCGATTAAGGAAGTGGTAGATCTTTCTGGTCAATTGTAAATTAAGAAATGAAATGTTTTATAGTAACATGATTGAGTAGATTTGTGGTGACATTGATGCTTGATAGTATAGCATATGTCAAAGTGATGCTAGTTAATTATGATGTGTCCTGAATTTTGTAGTAAATAGGGACATTGAATTGTGTTTAGTATTAAAATTATGATGATAGGTTATCATATGTTTGAGGTTTCAGATAAGTGATATACTGAGTGATTCAGTTGTTGAAAATTAGAACATTGTGTGTATGTGAAATGGCTTGCATATGTAAGATTGAATATGTAAGTAGTAAGCTGATTTTGAGTGTGTATCAGCTGATAGAAACTACTAAATAGATGTTGATTGATTTGAAATCATGAAGTATTTAATATATATGAGATAAGAGTATATCACATTGATAATTATAATGTAGAGTGGCCTGAGGATGGATTGTGAAGAACATAATCTTGCAACGCCTGATCACCGTTGTTATATTATGTTGTGTCACATGAACTTGTTGAGGCTACTTGGTATAAAAGAAATGTAATGTGATTTTGGAAAAAAATTGAGCATGAAAGTATGCTAATTGTTTAATAATTGTTTTGATAAGAAAACAATCAGTTGATAGAGCTATGATATTTAGACTGTAAAGATGCCAGTGTAAATGATAATTGTCATTGATAGATGTTTTAATGATAAACATAGATGACTAATATGATTTTGTTGAAAATGTAATTGTAACTGATTGTGTTAAATTGACCATAGGTGAATTTGATAGTGTTTGAGTGAGTCACTATTTTGTATTTGGCTTGTATGAAGCCAAAGTTGAGATATGTTGATATTGTTTTGCTTGAGAAACTACTAGTAATTATTGAATGTAATAATTTGAAGTTTATGTTCGATAGTAAACATATTATATGAAATGGCTTGTATGGAGCCAAGATTGATGTAGGTTGACCTTGTCCTAGTAAAGGATTGATGAAATTATTGAAAGTAATAATTTGAAATATATGTTTGAAAGTGAACATATAAGATGAAATGGTTTGTTGGGAGTTAACTTGATAGTATGTTAACTTTGAAAGTCAAACCATGAATAGAGAATTGTGTATAAAATTAATTGCTTGTGATTGGTTTGAGGATAGGTCAAACTTGAGAAAAGCAATTAGAGAATTTTATTGATTGGTTGATTGAAATCAAAGTTGACATGTAGTCAACTGTGTGTGTTGAAATAGTCTAACATAGATTGTAATGTTATGATTGTGAGGAATATGATTGAATTCCTTGATTAGTCAAATTATGTTGAGATGGGTCTTGTAAGATCCAAAGGAGATAGATGAATGGTCTAAGTTTGTGAGACTTGAGTTATTACTTAAAGCTAGTATTAAGTAATTGAAATAGTGTTAAGTATAATCGAGTATTCAGTTGGGTAATATTTGATATTTGAACTGAATATGTGTTGAAGAATTATACAGATATGAAGTCATTGTTTGATATGACAGTTATAATTTGCTAAGATATGTTAGAATAATTAAATCACATTGATTAGAATTGTGATAGGAAAATCTTACCAGTGTGTGAAGCTTGTGATAATAGCTTTGATTGGGTAAGAAGGTGAGATAAGAAATAATTGAAAGTTATTATTATTAGTTGCCTAGGTTGATTGGTATCTTATAGTGAATCATTTAAGTATTGAAAGAATTTAATGGATTCTTTAGTTATTTGTTGATTGTATACAAATAAAGTAAGTGATAAAGTGATAAATTGGGATTAGATCCAATTAAGAAATTATAAGAAAGTATATCTGGAGTTGGACTGTGTTAAAGGTCTAGTTTGACCTTGGTTGATAAATTGTGGTATATGAATTGGAAAGTTGTTCATATTTTAAGAAATTGTATGTATTAGGGAGTAAGGGAAACCTTGAAATTGAGAGATGATGATGATGTATTCACCAAACTTTCTTGGAAGTTTAGATTGAATTGTTTAAGTTATATACGATGTATTATGTATATAAGTGAAACATAGAGTTGGTGATTATTCCATGTCCTGTGGTATGGATATGTGATGATTAGTAGTAATGGGAAGGCTTGATAAAGACTTTAACAGTCTAAATGGCCTAGTGTATAGGATTAAAGGGAATTGCTGTGTATATGTCCATTTTATAAAATTACTTGGAATTAAGTATGTATGTGTGGTATACATGATAATAAATGGCATGATAAGTTTTAATAGAAAGAATTAAAATGTGCCATAAGATTTGTGGAGGTCAGTTAATTTTGATTTACTGATGTAGACCTTATTAGAAATGTGTTGAAAAGTAGCACGTTGTGATATTGTGATACTTGAACTGTAGTATCATGATATGTTGATTAAGACTGGCTTAGTTGCTAGATTAATGGGATCTAGTGTTAAATGACTAAGTGATTGTGTGGTTAAAGTTGTATAACTTCTAATTGTTTGTAATTAGCAGTTTGAAGACTTAACAAGTTTAATTAAAATAACTGGTTGTTGAAAATAAGTTCTTAATGTTTAACCAGTTTAAGTAGTATATAAATTCTAACTTGAAGGTTGGTTAGATTTTGAAGATAAATAGTGAGTATTGATAGATATACTGTAGAGTGTAATCACTAGTGTTGTGATTAGTGTTTGGTCAATTGTTGTTACTAGCAATTGATAGATTGTAATGAAAGGAGTTACAAGTGGAAATAAGTTAATGTAGAGGTTGGTTGATTGTAGGTAAAATTGATTTTTGGTACTTTTGTAAATTGAGCAAAGTACTTGTTGATTGTAGTTTTACCTACTGAGTGTGACCTCTGCTTTGTTTATTAAGGTTATATGAATCTGGATAACTTCTAATTAAAGGATTTCATATGATAGTGATAGTGATATGTGAATATGATAGGTTGTTCACGAGAGTAGGTATGAAACTTTTGGGTGAAAAGTTGACCTAGAGTTGAATTTTAAATCTTTGATAGTAGAGATTTGAAATTGTTATCTGTATATTAGACTGGTTGTTAGTCGTGAAACAGAAATTATATTTCAGTGTTGCTAGGTACATTGGGGTTTAATAAACACTGTTGTTGTAATATTGATGCTGCTGTTTTATTGTTAACAGTGATGAACAGTAAGAATAGGTTAAAGATTTTAGCATGTTGCTAATTTCGGGTTGCATAGACCTATTAAGTAATGTTAAGTCTTACTTGTTGATTAAGTGATTGTAGGTTTCACTTGTTGAAATAAGTGTTTGTCTATAAGATATATCTGATTGATGATATTGATTAGATGCACTGTATGTGTGCATAGGAAAAGATAGAAGCATGTACAATTGGATATGTGCATGTGGAAAGAATTCAACTAGTCTAAGAATAGTTGTAAGTTGCTATTGAGGACTAATGTATGCTAAGATGTATGTGATATTATATCATATTAATCAGATTGATTGAGGTTAGATTTCGGGGACGAAATCTCTTTAAGGGGGGGGGAGAGTTGTAACATCCTCGAAATGGACCTAGTTGTTTTGTATTATTTCTTGATTTAAATTATTATTTAAATGTGTTTGGAAATAATATTGTTTGAAATAGTTGAAATAATTGGAATAGGAGCCAAATATTCCAATGTGATAAGTGAATTATTAATTGTTGTAAATTAATATAGTTGACGGTGCAATAAAATGTTTGGACTCGCAAATGGTTTTCGGGTTCCAGACAATAGATTGAGATGGGGTATTAAATTATACCCGTATATTGAAGGCGGTTGGATGAGCCGACTTATATATATCCTTTCCTATTTAGGAAAGTTATTCATTTTATTCTGAAACTCACAGAAACTCTCTGAAAACCTCCAAATCAAACTAGAAATCAAATCAGGAAGTTGTGATTCTCGTGAAACTTCATCATGATCAGATTATCATCATTATGCTCTTCAATCAGTAAGTATTCTTGTGTATTTAAGAATTTGATTTTGATTGAATTTGGGTAAATTGATGATTTGAGAGATTTGGATGTTAGAAACAGGTTATAAGTGTTACATATTGATTATGTGATGATATTTGAGGTTTATAACCGTTTAAAAACGAGTTTTTGGTGTTTTGGGGATTAAACCCGCGAGTTAGGGTTTCTGCTGTTCGTGCTGGGCTGGGACGAGGCCAGAAGCCGGCGGCTTCTTTGACCAAGCCGGCGGCTTGTTCTTGTTAGCCGAAGCCGGCGGCTTCATAAGCCAAGCCGGCGGCTTGATAGGCTGGTGTCACATTTCTTGTTTGATTTTTTATAAGTAATGTGATTGTTATTTGATATATGTTCAGGTTCATATATGATAATAGTTATGTTGTAATAACTAATATATGATTAGGAACTAGTAATATTCATATTATTATGTTAAGTTCCTAATAGTATGGATTGATATAAGTTAAGTATTGATATGGATTACTAACTTATATTTGATTGTAAATTCTCAGATGTGGAGAAGACTCAGTGATATTAGACTACTGAGTGGAGGCCTGAGGTGTCGGTGAGTGGATCTGTAACCTCAGTGTGATTTAGTTGTAATGATTTGATTTACAACAAGTAATTTATAGTATTACTTTGATATGATGCATCTGTTGAGATAACTTGCCATGTTAGTTAGGTGGTTTGCTTACTTGGCTGTTTGAGCTAGTATGTAAGATTCTGAGGTCAACTTGATTTGACAGTTGGACTTGGTTGTTATTGTAGACGACAGGAGATCTTGAAACTTGTAATGTTGGTACAGAGATCTAGGTCGTGTGTGATTAACAACCGGTTACCGGTAATTCTGTATAGGCCAATACAGATGATTGATAAGAGTTCCTTGAGTACCAAACCGGTATTAGGGTATCTCAAGAGCCACCGGTCCTCATGACGATTAATAATGCTTGATTGGTGTAGCTTGACATTGATTGGATGTCGAGGGATTGATTAATTTTCTGTTTATTGTTATTTGATGTAAACAGATTGTTATGCTAGGTTGTACTGATGCTTATAGTTTCATTCACTTAGCTTTATGCTAACCCCACCACAGTTCTTCCTGCAGGTTGAAATAGATGGGACATATTGGGCAGGGCAGGAAGTGTTTGGAATTGATGGAATGTTTGACAGGCTGTCACTATGATTTGATTTTGATAATCAAAGAAATGTTTTGAATTATATAACACCGAATTTGTTAAAATGTCATGTATTTACTTTTGAAAAAGTTTGTTGACATTTAGAATACATTGATAGTATGTTTTAAATATACGCTTCCGAGTCGCCATTATTATATTATTGTTTATAATGAAACGAGGGGTGTTTTACATTACAATCCATCAAAATCACCTATGACCTAATAATCTCATATTCAATCTAAAACTCAAGAAATCTATCAATTTATTCATGTAATCATCACTCAAATCAGTTCATGAAGCTTACATATATCATATAAACTTGAATTCTATCATGTACACACCAAAACCACATAGATTCTAGCTTCAAGCATCAATTATATAATTAACTAGTTACTAACACCATACTTACTTGAAGAAGAACAAGAAGAAGATTATGAGGATGATGATGATGACTTCACAAGAAGATTACAACATTAATCTTGATCACTTTTCACTAGCAATTTTGGTGTGGTGATTTTTTGTTTGAGAGAGAGTTGAGAAACACATATGAAGAACACAAAAGAAAGTTGGGGAAAACATAAGTCGGCCTCATCCCTTTTATTAAAACCGACTCCCTTTATTTTACAGTACAATATTATACTACCTTTTGACCTATTGTCTGGAACCTCAATTTCAAACGCGATAAAATCATTTTATTTTACCGTCACCTAAGTTTATTTAAAACAAATTATATTTCACTAGTCACAATATTTCCTGAGGCTTATTTACCTACAAATTTCACAATCAAACACAAGATAAAATTAAATATCACAATTAAATATAAAGAATTACATGTTTCTCCTAGGCCCAATTTGGGGATGTTACAGTCTATACTATTAACTAAGCAGAGAGTGTCATCCAACGCAACTGCCGAACTCTGAATCATATCTTAGAGTCAGCCCTTAGATAAGTGATCAACTATTCCATTGTTCTACTGATATCGTATGAAACTGAGACATGGATTTTAATCAATCTCAAGATTCAAAATTATGTTTTATGATTTCCGATTATTTTGACTGTATGAGAATACTGAATTGAACCATCAATTTTGTCCCGGCTAGGCCTAGAACTTTAGAGTCAACATTTAATCATTAGAGGACCCAAAGATATCGCTTTCCCGTTTAGGCAAAAGGAACAAATAAATTTCGAATACATAGTACTAGTCAACTCATCATGTTACACCTAGCATACCCTTTATAACTGGCATTTACGCGCAGTGTTTGAATAAACTAAAGTATAACAGACTTGAAATACTAGAAACTCAATGTATCTCCATTTTAAGAATAGAGGAAATCATCATCTTAGAATTACTCGTGATTTTAATTCAAGAAGTAATCTCTCTAAGTACGGGTCTCTCCTATACTTAATTCCCATTAAGTACTCATGAGTGTTGCAGCATTCTCCATGCTATGTCTAATCTCTATAGACAATTTACCAACACTCCATGACAGTCTTAAATCAACACTTACTTCATGTAGTATGAACGACTGAGGAGGTTTGAGTAAAACTAAGTACTCAGGAAGTGGTTTCTAAACATGAAAAAATGAAACACAATGATAAACAATTGTAAATGGTAGCACTCTTGCAAATAAATAAATCTCCATTATTTAATCACCAAATCTATTACAATCTCAATCATTGTTTTAATGTTTCAAATTCAAACTAACAACTAAAACTTTATATTATCTCTTAATCCTATGCTCCTAGCATGTTCATCGTGTTTAGACTTAGTCAGTGCCTTTGTGAACGGATCAGCTGGATTATCCTCTGATCGTATGTGCTTCACAATCACATGTCCTTCTTCTACCTTTCTTCGAACAAAATGGTATTTCCTTTCAATGTGCTTTGACTTTCCATGATCCTTGGGTTCTTTAGTCAAGGCGAATGCACTTTCATTATCAAAGAATATATCAATGGGGTCTCGTACTGTTGGAACAACTTCATGATCTCCAATGAAATTGTTCATCCAGATGGCTTCATTTGAAGCTTCGCAAGCTGCAATATACTCAGACTCGCATGCGGAGTCTGCTACTGTATCATGCTTTGAACTTTTCTATGTCACCGCTCCCCCATTCAGTAAGAATACCCAACCAGACTGTGAACGACTATCATCTCTATCTGTTTGGAAGCTTGCGTCACTATAACCCGTTACTCTGAGTTCTTCTTCTCCACCATAAACTAAGAACATGTCTTAAGTATTTCTTAAATTCTTGAGAATGTTCTTTACAGCTGTCCAATGACCTTCACCAGGATTCTGCTTATGTCGACTCACCATGCTCAAAGTAAAGGAGACATCAGGCCTTGTACACGTCATGGCATACATGATCGATCCTATAGCTGTAACATCCCAAATTTTGTAAGTTTGCGATTTATAAAGAGTTAGATTATAAATATTATTTTCTATTGAGCATTCACATTTTATCGAGTAAGGAGTTTAATATAGAGAAACGAGCCTTTCAATTTAAATTATTAGTACCGTGACTAGAGGGGTGTATTGTGGCTATAGTCTAAAGTGATACACTTATACAATTTAAACCTCTCAATAATATAGAGGTATGGGCTTACTCTTCTATTATTATCTGGAACGTGAGAGTGAGCAGAGGGAGAGAACGAGTAGAGTGCAAGAACAAGAGAAATCCTTAAATTGAACACCGATTCTTGGAGGTTTTAACTAGTTTCTTACGTATTCGTGATCTATAAGGTAAGCTCTACCCAAAACTACTTTCAATCTTGTGATTTAGTGATTTTGTGATAAACTCAATTTTTGGATTTTTGAGGAAAATGATGATTCTTGATATTGAAAGAAACTAGAGATGATTAGGGTGTGGAAATGAACTCATTTGAGTTCTTACATGCTAGTTTGCTTTAGTTCTTAAGTCTACTTATTATCAACTTAGAAAGATTAATGATGGTAATAATAAAGATGTTAATGTGTTGTTGTTAGTATGTGGCTAGATTAGCTAAATAAGTGTTTAAAATTGTAAGAAGGAGAGGTTAATTAACTACGAGAAGTCACTTGAGTAGTGATTAATAATGCGTTGTTATAATGTGTTTAGGTGATTTCAAATAATGATTGAAAACGTGCACGAGCTTACTAAATCGACATTCGTATAAGGTAAGTAATGGGAAGGGGAGGGATCAAGAAGGTTTAGTTGCGAAGAGTTGGACACGTGAGTGTGCACAACTTGGATGAACACTTGTGATTCAAGTGCGAGTATGAGAATTGAGCAAATATCATCTCCATGATGATATTGAGTAACAAGTTCCTTTGAGTAGGAATGAGAGATTTAGAGTTGTTAAGGATCCTTGAACTTGAGTTGAATGATCATTTGTGTATGATTAATTATCTTAGAGAAGTGTTGACAAATCACTTGTGTGTGATATTGCGATTATTTATTGTTGTTGTTGTGATTATTGTTCATAATTATATGTACATCCGTTACTTACTAAGCCGCGAGCTTACCTCCTTTATGTTGTTGTGTTGATAGGTACGAGTAGTGAAACGAAAGGAAACTTGGGCAAGGAGCCCAAAAACAAGTAGCGGTGGAATATACTATTTACGTAGTAAGTGGCAATCCCTTTTGTATAAATCATGCTCGGGATACAATTTAGGAAGCCCCTTTTTGTGTAAATGATCATTTGCGTATGAACTTGAAATTATGCTTGAAGATGTGAATGTTTTATAAACTAATTCGTAACAGAGCCCAAATTGTCATAAGAGGAGTCGAGGACCAAAACTAGTTTGGAGATTTATGTTGTGAAAAAGATAATTTGTAACCTTTCACGATACTCGTTTAATGTATTTGATGTTGTTGATATGTCCGCAAAATGTGTTCTTTGTATAACGGGTCGTGAGGGTCCAAATGGGTCATTTTTGAGCATTGTGCTAAGTTGAGTTAAATTTGTGGTATGGTCAATGTGTTATGCATTTGAAACTTGATTTGAGGTGTTTGTAAAGTGGGCAAAATGCCCAAGCCTAATTGCATATGGTTTGCAAACTAGGTCGTCACCCAAAATGGTCCAAAAATTGTCGTTTTTAGTCATAAGTCCAATTTAGTTATTTTCGTGAAATTTTAAAAAGTGTAAAAAGGGAAACCTTTATTTTGGAATTGTGGAGGTGTCCGTAAAGTTTCGTGTTCTAACTATTAACGAGTAAAAAGTTATGCGCGTCCAAAGTTGGTATAAAAGTCTGAGTTTGCTATTGGGGATGAACTACCCGGTGGGTAGCTTTAGTACCCAGTGGGTACTATGTTTTGTTTCTTGACAGAAAGTGGTTCATAAGTGAGTACGCGGGGCGTACTAAAGTACCCGGTGGGTACTCGGAGTACGCGGGGCGTACTCCCTCGGCATTTTGAAAAATTGATTTTTAAGGTTTTAAACATGTATTTGGGGTGTGTAATCATATGTTAACTATAAAAATAAATTATGGGACTTTCTAAAAGGTGATTTTAAAGTGAGAGAGATTTATATATATATATATATATATATATATATATATATATATATATATATATATATATTTGGGGCGTTTCAATAGCCGAAGCATATGGACTCGACTCATTCTGTCCAGTTCTTCCTTAGTTTTCGGACACAGATCCTTACTAATCTTTATGCCTTGATGTAAGGGTAGATTCCCTTTCTTAGAATTATCCATTTTAAACCTTTTCAAAATTTTATCTAAGTACGTGTCATGGCTAAGTCCTATGAGACGTTCGACCTATCTCTGTAAATCTTTATACCAAGAATATATGCTGCATCTCCCAAATCGTTCATAGCGAAACATTTTCCCAACCAATCTTTTACACCTTGTAATGTTGGGATATCATTTTCTATAAGTAGTATATCATCCACATATAATACCAGGAAGACTACAACACTCCCACTGACCTTGACATATATACAAGACTCATCTTCGCTTTTAGAAAATCCAAACTGTGTGACTTTCTCTTGGAAGCAGAGATTCCAGCTACGAGAAGCATGTTTAAGTCCATAAATGGCCTTTTGAAGCTTACACACTCTATTAGTATACTTTGCACTTTCAAAACCTTATGGTTGTGCCATAAACACACCATCTGTAAGTTTTCCATTAAGGAAAGCGGTTTTGGCATCCATCTGCCAAATTTCATAATCATGAAACGCAGCTATCGCAAGCATTATCCTAATTGACTTTATCTTAGCTACTGGTGAGAAGGTTTCCTCATAATCAATCCCAAGGGTTTGAGTATAGCCTTTCGCTACCAACCTAGCTTTATAAGTGTGTACCTTCCCATCCATGTCTGTCTTCTTTATGAAGATCCACTTACAACCCACCGTCTTCAGACTGGTTGTAGCGTCAACCAAATTTCAAACTTGGTTGTCATACATAGACTGAATCTCGCTTTTCATAGCTTCCTTCCACTTAGCGGCCTCAGGGCCTGCCATCTCTTCCTTGTAGTTTGCAGGCTCATCTTATTCACTTAGTGTGCTATCACTAATCTTATATTCTTCTTCAATATGGAAACCATAATAGAAATGAGGAGGATTGCAAACTCTACCACTTGTTCCTGCGAACAGGTAAGGATATGTCATCAGGCTCAACAGGTTTTACCACCTCAGGTTGAGTATCAGTGTTTATTAGAGGTTCTTCATCGGTAGATTTGGAATTTCTTCAAGATCAATCTTACTCCCACTGTCCTCTTTAGATATCATTTTTCTCTCAAGGAATACTCCTCTTCGAGCTACAAATACCGCATTATCCTTGAGTATGTAAAACAAATATCCAAATGAATCCTGTGGATAACCGACGAAAAGACACTTTTCAGATATGGCTTCTAGTTTGTCTTGAGTTTCTCGTCTAACAAAAACCTCAGAACCCCAGATCTTGATGTGCCCAGGAGAAGACGTTTTCCCATCCACATCTCATAAGGTGTCTTTGAAACCTTCTTAGTGGGTACTTGATTTAAGATATGGGCGGCCGTCTCTAATGCGTAACCCTATAAGCTTATCGGAAGTGTTGCCTGACTCATCATAGATCGAACCATGTCTAACATGGTTCTATTTCTTGTCCCTGCAACTCCATTAAGTTGTGGTGTTCTAGAAGGAATCAAATGTGAAACTATTCCGCAGTTTTTAAGATGATTGAGAAACTCGATACTAAGGTATTCTCCTCCCCTATCGGATCGGGGTACCTTTATCTTTCTACCCAGTTGGTTCTCTACTTAGTTCTGATATCTTTTGAATATTTCAAAAGTATCTGACTTATGTTTAATCAGATAAAAATATCCAAATCTATTGAAGTCATCAGTAAATGTAACATAGTAGCGATTTTCATCTTTTGTGGCGCATCAGAATGGTCCACATACATTTGTGTGTACTAAATCCAATAATCTTTCACCTCTTTCACACGATCCAGTGAATGGTGATTTAGTCATCTTGTCTAATAAGCAAAATTCGCATACATCATCCGATTTGAGGTCAATGATTCCAACACTCCATCCTTTTGGAGTTGGGCGATGCGTTTCTTATCTACATGCCCAAGACGAGAATGCCACAATTTTGATTTATCAAGCTCATTAGACGAACCAATATTAAAAATCACATTGCTAACACATTCAACATTTTCATATATGCCTTTGCGAGGAGAAGCTTTAAAAATAAAACAACCATTTAAATAAACCAAATTATCTCCATTCTCATTATCAAATGAGAATTTATAACCATCCTTAAACAAAGCATGAAATGAAATTATATTTCTTGTCATTTCTGACGAATAACAACAATTATTTAAATCTATCATAACTCCAGACTTCATCATGAACTCAAACTCTCCATGCTTCAAACTTCTACTTTCCTTTAGCCCCTTGTAATACAGTGCAAATGTGAGTACCACACCCTGTATCCAGGACTCATGAATTAGAAGTTGTAGTATTGTGAAGTTCGATCATAAACATACCTGAGTGACCACTCTTTTCGACCTTTCCGTCTTTAAGGTCCTTAAGATATTTTGGGCAGCTACGCTTCCAGTGCCCCTTTGTGTTGCAGTAAAAGCACACTGCTTCCTTTGGATCACTTGTAGGTGCAATATCATATTCAATCTTTCTCTTAGACCCACGATTGGACTTTCATTCATAGCCTTTCCTTTCCAGTTGGAATTAGATCTCTTTTTTTTCTTTGCATTATGAACAATAGACAACATAGGAGCTGCTGAACTAGAGGGCGCATCATCCTTCTTGATTCCTTGCTCAGCTGTTTGCAGTAAATTATGGAGTTCCATTATTGATGTCTCTTTCTCATTCAAATTCATTTGATATGAGATTATAAACTGATTGTAGACAGCTGGTAGACCGGATATGATTATGTCGATGGAAAACTCAGTATCAAACATTATGTTTAAAGATTCCAACCTATCAAAGTACCCTTTCATCTCCAAGACGAAAGCACAAATAAATGCTCCAGGTTTGGGTTTGCAAGCCAAGAGGGATTTAACCACATCAAGACGTTATTTGCTTGCCTTTGCCTGAAACATTTCCTTTAGCTGTTGGTTCATCTCATATGCCCAAGTATTCTCAAAAGTCTTTTGCAGTTCAGAGCTCATGGAAGATGCCATGATGCAAGACACTTTATTTGCATCATCATAATGTTTTTGGTGAGCTTTAATCTTCTCTTGGGTTGAGTCATCATCAATAGTGGGAATCTGCTCATCGAGAACATACTCCTTGTTCTCGTACCTTAGGGTGAACCTAAGACTTCGCATCCAGTCCATAAAGTTTGGATCGGTAAGTCTTTCCCTCCCAAGAAATGAAAGTAGTGGGAAGTTCGAGTTATTTGCGGAATTGGGAACGGGAGGATTAGTACCATTTTCAGTAGACATCTATAAGAAACAGTTTTAGTTAGTATGCATATTCCTTAATTGATTACCCAATTTTATATTAAGGCTAGGATCCATATTTTAGATTCGTTTTATGAAGAGGGTTGCCGTAATCGTATCACGAATTTATTTTTAGGTAGACAATACTTCTGTCAATTTCATTCTCTATGAAACTCCTAGTTCTTTTGAGATTCATTGATTCTTATCAATGGCATGTTAATCTCGGATATGCTTATCTACCATTCATGACTGGGATGCCGAGGATCATGAATAATATGGTGAATTTAACAATGCAAAACCCGCGTGTTCCCCGGCTCGAGTATACTCAAGAATCGCGAGTCTCACATCACCTCTCACTTATGTTCTCTTATTAATGTGCCGGTAAGCCACACACGCTCTATTAACAGTCCATATGATAGATCTGCGGTTTTCATGGGCTAGCATACTATTCACATTTGTTATATCTAAAACGAGATTTTGTTTTAGTATTTTTAAGTCAATACTTTTAATCTTGACATTATCCTATCAAAAGTCCTCGGTAGCTCCATTGAATGCACAAAGAAGCGGAGAAGCAGGTCAGCGCGAAGCATATTAAAAACCCACTTCTTTAGGGAAGCAAAGCGACTCGTCTTAGACTTCTCTTATTGTTTGTTCACTATGGGTGAGCCGATTTATTTATTGACTAACGATGTATTTAGATTTTAATGATATATATATATATATATATATATATATATATATATATATATAATTCATAATATGTATACAAGGTTTCTCTTAAACTTTTAAGGTTTAGGGTTTTAATTTAAACATTTTAAAATTGAGCGGTATATTTTAAACAATTCAAAATATTAGGATCTAAATTGTAAATTCATATTTATATTCAATTCTCATATATAATTTAATTATTTGGAAAAATAAATCTATATTTAAATTTTATATATAAAACGATTTATATATATATTTAGACAATTTTATTTCCAGTTTATCTTTATCTACATACTATTGTAGATAATTAAATGCTAATTTATTAAGCTAAGGCTCTGATACCACTGATGTGTTTTCTATTCCATAACTAGATTAACATACAATGTGGAAATAACAATTAATTTAGGGCAAGAAGGAAACTAAACCCTAAAGGATCTTAACTTAATAAACAAAGAAACAAAACAAAATAAATAAATAAATAAGAAAATACTAACCTTTGAGAAAATCGGATTTCTCACACGTAGACCACCTTTGCTGACCTTCTTGACTTGGAGGCAGTACTCAAACCAGAGTACCTCTAATGGCTCACACACACGAACCAAAGAGAAATTTCAACTCTTAAGGTCCCGATTCTAATCACGTAAACTCTTACAAGGAGTAGGAATGAGAAAAGGAGAATCAAGAATTGTGTGTTTGAAGCCCTTGACATGTCCTATATTTATATAGGGAGATAAACCCTGGGAATTGTCATTTGGCCGATGTGGGATAGCCAAGAATTTCCTCCTGTGGTTCCAACCGGCGGTTAGGCTTTCCAACCGGTTGTTGGACCTGTTCCAGAATATTCTAATCTTTTCCCAACCGGCGGTTGGGCTTTCCAACCGACGGTTGGGCCTTTGGCCCAATCGGCTTCCTACAGCCCGATTCGATTTAGCCCTTGCTTATTTATAATCAATTATTTAGCTTTTGATTAATTTACCAACTTTGATAAATTAATAAACCAATTAATTAATTATGTATAATATTAATTCTAATTAATATTATCTCTCCTTTAATCAATTCTCTTAACTGTTCATCGAGGGCGACCCAAAAAGAACTATACTTTTAATGATAGTCTTACCATTTAGTTATGAACTTGGACACTAAATCCAACAATTAATGCACTTTATACATTATATATATATATATATATATATATATATATATATATATATATATATATATATATATATATATATATATATATATATATATTAATATTTAATGTTAATAGTGTTTATTGCAGAGTTTAGTGTTGCACCAAATTTAGTGCTGCACTAAACACTATTTGCTTTTGCACTAAAATAGTGCAGTGTTTAGTGCTAACACTGGAATGAGTTTTAAACACTTTTGCACTATTTTAGTGCAAAAAAGTGCATATAGTAACTTCATTGGAGATGCTCTTAGTTGAGTTGGTCACTTGCTTGGATTAACTAACTTATTGGAGGTGGGGAGACCGAGTTCAATTCCTAGTGCTTCCTTAATTTTTAATATTTCTGTTTTTCTTCCGGTTTTCTATAATTATAACTACCACTAATATATAACAATTATTACTATTATTCTTATTAGTACTATCGTAGTATATATATATATAGATAGATATGTTGATATGTAAAAACCGAGTTATAAAATTAATTAAGAAAAGTATCTAAGATTGGATTATTACACAACTAGGCAAGTGTACCTAATCGAGTAGTAATATAGCAATGATAAGTTTCCAGGTATCTTCCAAGGAACAATTTAAGTATTTTGAAGTTATTTTCGATTAATAGTTAACCAAATAAAAAGCAAGTAAAAATGAGAGTTTTTGCCTCTTAGCGACAGACAGTCGAATGGTTGTATTTTAAAAGTAAAGACTTAAACTAAATAAAGAAAATGAAAGATAGTTTAATCTCAGATTAGATAAACATGTTCATCTAGACTTTTTACCCCTAGTGTTGGACGTTTTGATTAAGAGCTAGATCAATTATTAACGTACGTGTTTTAACTAATCGATTTCCTTGTTCTTACAAGCCAAATACTTAACTAAGATTACACCATGCAACTCTCATTGTCATTTAAGACCTCTTAATTATAAATAATTAACTCAACTAACATGAAGTATTAACCGCGTGACATTACTCTCGTAATAATTAACAATCACACAAGATCTCTCTTAATATGATCCACCCACATCACAATTCATTTACTTTGATTCAATTCTTTGATTATCTCTGATACAAAGCACTAAGTGATTAACCTAGTAAATGCAACATTAAATGCACAAGTTCTCACTTAATGAAACAAACGCAACATCAATTGAATTAAACATAAATGAATCGCGATACAAATCGTTCAATGATTAAACTTCATATTATCGTACGAATCAAATTAATCAATTAAATATATGTCCAACATCTAGGGTTATTACTCTAGATGAACATCAAGAGTTTAGCCGATAATTAGGGACTCAAAGGCAGAAATATTGATAACCATGGAAGAATTCATAGTCGTAAGAATAAGAATTAACCATGAAAATCAACGTAATCCGATTTTTGATGATTAACTCTAGATTCCCCAATGATTGGAATGATGATTGATGGCCAAGAATCTCTCCAAAAGTTGTCCAAAATCGCCAAAAGTCATCAGAGAATAAAGCATAAATCGAATTAAGGTTAAACCACGTGTTTTAATGAGTTTTTCCCATCAGGTGCCTTACCCGGCGGATAGACATACTTACCCAGCGGGTAACCATGGGTTTTACCCGTTTCCCACTTGGTCTATCCGTTCAAAAATTCGGCGTGTAACTAATATACCCGGCGGATAAGTCTGGTATTGTCGCACCCCCAAATTTATGATGCGGAAGCGATTCGGGTTGGGGCGTGACTAATCCGGTAATCACAGCACACAAGATATATAATGAACGACTCTATATGCGTCGTTTACAATTACATTGATATCATAAAAGTTTTACAATGTTGTAATAGTTACAAAAACTCGTAACCCAAATGTTAGAGATTCTAAAGCATACCTAGTTTTACAAAATGTAGAAATGCAGGGGAATTTCCTGATGTTTGTATGCGACTCGAGCTATCAAATCCTGAGCAGACCTACTGCTGCTGAATACCTGAGAATACATGCTAAAAGGTCAGCTAAAAGCTAGTGAGCTCACAGTTTTGTGTGAATAAACATAATGTATGAACGACAAGATTTAAGTATAGTGATTTGAAACCAATCAAATAATGTATATGTCTGCCATGAGGTCATAGTCTGAGCTTAACTGAGGTGTCAGGATCACAATCAACGTGCCTGATCGAGGGTGCCTCCCTGCGAGTGCCTAATCTACACTCGTGTGAACAAATGATAATGCGTCCTTTTGATCAGTTAGTGCGTGCTAACCCGGACGGGGATTGTCAATCCCGTATGGTACCATACACTAACATTCGTGCTAAATCCATATAAACAAACTATGTGGTGGAGGGCTTTCATGATTAGTAAAACAACTCATGCAGTATATATCGATGTTTTGTACTTGTGTCCACATGTAAAATAAATGAGCATGTATTCCCACCCCGGGAGTAAAAACGGTAAAAATGCGGGGCTGTGAGACTAACTTGAGTATGATGAGTATGTAGCAACAAGCAATGCTATGATGTCCGTAGACTATAACCTGCCAAGCATCCTAAACGCGCAAGGTTATAAATATAAGTAGATGTCTCAACAGATCATCTATGCTAGTTGTTCATTCAACTAGTTATGTCCAAATGATTTGGTTGTTTGATTTTGTTTTGAAAACATGTACGGCCCGTTGGCGAGTTGAGTTTTTGTAATAATAATTTCAAAGTATTATTATTATATGTTTTGTTTTATCGTATACTCGTAAGGTATATTCGTATAACATGTACGAGTGTCATCGTATAAGATTGCGTTGTTGTAAGTGTTCGACACTTAGTGGAAATATGAGTTTTCAAGGTTCTGTGAATTGCGACACCGGGTTGCGACACTAGAGTTGTGTCGCATAAATCAGGAATCATACTTAATATGACATAGGGATTTGTGTCACACCATGCGACATTCACAATTTAATACGACATAGAGGTGTTGTGTCGCAGTATGTGACAATAATAAGTTTTGCGACATAAATATTGCATCGCAGGTTGCGACATAGACATTTGCTGCGACATATTGCCTTGTGTCGCAGTCGGGTTAGTCCTGATGCGACACAAGTGGCTGTGAAGATTTTCGAGCTCGGGTTTGTGGTCAAACGACCTCGGTTTGACCCGAAACTTTTACCCAACCCTTAGATTAGTTCATAGAGTTTATAAAAATTGTCGGTTTGCATCGGGGTTAACCTGAAGTATCAGTTTTACAACAATTCCAAAACAGCCCTATATTATGTTTTCGGTTTTTGTCGTTTCATTTCGCCCCTAGTTTCTAACATGTTCTAGCCCGAATTGGAACCCGAAAAAATCACACTTGTTCTACTATGTCTCTAGTATATTACCAATTTTTCCCGTGAATTATAGAGGTCTCTAACTTAGGTAAATAAAATCGAGAAACGAGTGAGTTCCATTTTCGGCCAAAACGGACTGTCGCGTACAAATCGGATTTTTTGTACAAATCGGTGTATTTTTAGAGGAAGTGTTCAACACGAAAGTTGTAAACAACGAACATACGAAGATTTTGGTTCAATTTTCATGCGTTTATTCGACCTAGAACTCGAGATATGGTCGTTTTTGTGGGAGTGTTTTTAGAGACAGAAAACAGTTACATGTATATGCTTGTAAAAACGTTTTTATGTTTATGATTTGGACATTAACTTGTTGTATGAGAAAGCT
Source organism: Helichrysum umbraculigerum (assembly GCA_949592205.1). Taxonomy (NCBI): domain Eukaryota; kingdom Viridiplantae; phylum Streptophyta; class Magnoliopsida; order Asterales; family Asteraceae; genus Helichrysum; species Helichrysum umbraculigerum. Next base: position 35,752,895 of record CATIUR010000003.1, read on the forward strand.
AACATGTATTTAAACTAAAAGCAAGTAAAACTAGAGAGAAAGTGATGAATCTTACAAAGAAATGGAGTGATCTAGAGATGATACAAGATGGTGATGCTTTAGCTTCCTTGTTCCTTAACTTTCTTCCTCAAAAATGATGTTCAAATGGTGTTGGTAAAAAATGATGATGATGGCCGATTATGGTAGTGAAAAAGAGAAAAGAGTGTGTTTTAGAGAGAGAGTAGAGTGAGAGTGAGGTGGTGATGAATGACAAATAATGGAAGTGGTTTGGTTATTTGGTCAAGAACAAGATCCATGTTTCATGGATCTTGTTCGGCTGATTTTTCCAAGTCCAAAAAGGAAGCAAGGTTGTTAAAATCTTATCTCCAGACTTTTCTATTAAACCCATGTTCGTTTACCCGATCGTTTAAACATTTATTTATACGTTAAATGTTACCCGTACGTGTTTTAAAAAACATTCTAGTTTTGATATTTTAACTTGAAGTATTACTCATTAATACTTGAAAACATTTATTAAAAATGTTTGGTTAATATGTCGGTTTCCGTTTGCGTGTTCATGCCTCGATTGTTTAATCGCGTGACGTTTTAATTTAACGTTTTTGTTATCGATATAAATTTCAATATTTATAATAGAAGTATTGTATCAAAATACTTTGTTTGAAGTTATAAAAATATAACTTGAGGTTACTTGATTTGTCGGGCGCGTCTCGCGCGTTGTTGTCGCATATAAATTATTTACACGATACGAAATGCCTGTTAAATATTATTAACATAATATTTAATAAATAATGAGATTATTAAATAATTTCACATTATTTAATACTTTGATTCACCAACGTCCGTATTAACATGTGTCGGAATCCATCTGATATATAATAATGCACGATTTAAATAAATCGCGTACGTGTATATATATATTCCAATATATATAATGATACATACAATTAGCCTAATTCAGCACTAATTACATGTAGTTACAAATTATTAGGCACTAATTACTAGTCCTAATTTGTCGGTAGTCACATTCCCCCTTGTTAAGAGAATTTCGTCCTGAAATTTAGCTCGAAGTCGTGGCATGAGTGGAGTCTGTGAATAACTGTGGATACTTGAGTCGCATCTGGTCTTCCAGTTCTCAAGTGAACTCCGGACCACGCCACGAATTCCACCGGACTTTAACGATGGGAATGCAACTTTGTTTAAGTTGTTTAACCTCACGGTCCATGATTTCCACTAGTGTCTTGACAAAATGAAGTTTGTTATCAATATGGATTTCGTCGAGAGGAATAATGAGTGTCTCATCAGACAAACATTTCTTTAGATTAGATATGTAGAATGTGGGATGCATGCGACTAAGCTCGGGTGGTAGCTGCAATCGATATGCCACTGGACCAATCCTTTCAAGGATCTCAAAAGGTCCAATGTACCTGGGATTCAACTTCCCACGTTTGCCGAAGCGAATGACACTTTTACAAGGTGATACTTTGAGCAATACTCGATCCCCCACCTGGAACTCGAGATGCTTGTGTCTCACGTCAGCATAACTCTTCTGACGATCACGTGCGGCTTTCAACCGGTTTTGGATACCAATGATGTTTTCTGTGGTTTCGTGAATGATTTCAGGACCAGTGAGTTGGCTGTCTTCCACTTTGGTCCAACAGACAGGTGATCGGCACTTACGACCGTACAGTGCCTCGAATGGTGCAGCTCCAATACTGGTATGGTAGCTGTTGTTGTACGAAAATTCGCACAATGGTAAATGATTTTCCCAGTTTGTACCGAAGTCAACTACGAAGGCTCGTAGCATATCCTCCAGTGTTTGAATAGTTCGTTCACTTTGGCCGTTGGTTTGAGGATGATATGCAGTACTCATATCCAGACGAGTACCCAATGATTTCTGAATTGATTGCCAAAAGTGAGATGTGAAGCGACTATCCCTGTCAGAGATAATCGAGATTGGAATGCCATGTCGGGATACAATTTCTTTCAGATAGATTCGTGTGAGGCGTTCCATTTTGTCAGTTTCTTTGATGGTGAGGAAATGAGCAGATTTGGTGAGACAATTGACGATCACCCAAATGGTATCGCAACCGCTCGGTGTTTTCGGAAGTTTAGTGATGAAGTCCATGGTGATCTTCTCCCATTTCCATTGAGGGATTTCCGGTTGTTGAAGTAAACCGGAAGGTTTTTGATATTCTGCCTTGACTTTGGAACATGTGAGACACTTGCTGATATATGTGGCGATTTCGGCTTTCATGTTGGGCCACCAATACAACTCTTTGATGCCATGATAATTTTTTTCGGATCCAGGATGTATAGAATATTTGAACTTGTGAGCTTCATCCATCAACAAGTTTCGTAGGTTCCTAAAACTAGGTAACCAGATTCAGTTTGAGAAGTATTTAGCTCCGTTGGGTTTGGTTTCGATTTGTTTTTCCATGCCACGCAAGGCCTCATTTTTCAGGTTTTCGGATTTCAATGCTTCGAGTTGAGTGGTAAAAATCTGAATTATGAAATCGTTGTGTATTGTCATACTGAGGGCTCGGACTCGAAGTGGTTTTGAGCATTCTTTTCGACTTAAGGCATCGGCAACAACATTTGCCTTGCCCGGATGATATCGGATCTCGCATTCATTGCCAGTTAGCAACTCGACCCATCGACGTTGCCTCATGTTAAGATCTTTCCGATCGAATATATGTTGGAGACTTTTATGATCAGTGAATATTGTGCACTTAGTGCCATAGAGATAATGTCTCCAGATTTTGAGTGCTAAGACGACAGCTCCAAGTTCGAGATCATGAGTGGTGTAGTTCTTTTCGTGAATTTTGAGCAGTCGGGAGGCGTAGGCAATGACCTTGTCCCGTTGCATCAATACGCAACCGAGACCTTGGTGTGAAGCATCGCAGTATACCACGAAGTCATCGTCGCCTTCGAGTAATGATAGAATAGGTGCGCTGCAAAGCTTTTGTTTCAACAGTTGAAATGCTGACTCTTATTTATCTGTCCAATCGAACTTCTTATCTTTCTGAGTCAGTGTGGTGAGTGGTTGGGCTATTTTCGAGAAGTTTTCAATGAATCGCCAATAATACCCTGCAAATCCTAAGAATTGACGTACTTCGGTCGGCGTTGTAGGTGCTTGCCAGCACTTGATAACCTCGATTTTTGATGGATCAACATGAATTCCTTGACTGTCAATCACGTGTCCAAGGAATTGAACGGTTTGCATCCAAAACTCACACTTAGAGAATTTAGCATATAACTCCTCGTGTTTAAGTAGATCTAGGTTGGTTTTGAGATCTTGCGCATGTTCTTGCTCGTTGTGCGAGTAGATAAGGATGTCATCGATGAAGACAATGACAAACTTGTAGAGATATGGTTTGCACACTCGGTTCATAAGGTCCATGAATACAGCCAGTGCGTTTGTTAAACCAAAGATCATCACTTGGAATTCGTAATGCCCATAGCGAGTTCATAAAGCTGTTTTCAGAATATCGTCATCGCGAACTCGTAGTTGATGATAACCTGACCGTAGATCGATCTTAGAATAAATACTCGACCCTTGAAGTTGGTCAAACAGGTCATCAATGCGGGGAAGTGGATAACGGTTCTTGACAGTTAGCTTGTTGAGTTCACGTTAGTCGATGCACATGCGAAAAGAACTGTCTTTCTTTTTCACAAATAAGACCGGAGCTCCCCAAGGCGAGGAACTTGGCCTAATGAATACCTTATCCAGGAGTTCTTGCAACTGAGTAGACAACTCCTGAAGTTCGGAAGGGGCTAGACGATAAGGTGCTCGTGCCACGGGTGCTGCTCCAGGCATAAGATCGATTTAGAATTCGACTTGTCTAGGTAGTGGAAGGCCAGGCAAGTCTTCAGGAAAGACTTCCGAAAAGTCTCGAACGATAGGCACATCCTCAAGTCGCTTCTCCTCCGACTTTTTCTCCATAACGTGTGCGAGGATTGCCTGGTACCTTTTCCTCAGGTATTTGCGGGTTTTCATACATGATATGATGTTTAATCTCATCCCACCGGTCTCCCCTTATATGACTAAAGTCTCACCGGTGGCGAGAGAAATACGAACAATTTTATCGAAGCAAATGATTTCGGCTCGGTGTTTAGATAACCAATCCATGCCAACAATGATGTTGAAACTTCCAATCTCGACAGGAATAAGATCAATAGAGAACAATTCGTCGGCGAGCGGCCTGAGCCATGAGATTATGTGCCATATGGACGGCACTCTGGATAGTATCAGGTTTGGATGAGGTCACCATCCCTTGAATCTTTTCTGGAAGTCCCCAGATGTATCTCTCGATCCGCTTGTACTCCGGATCTACCATGATTGGGCACAAGAGTGCCAGTTGGTGGAATGTAGTGGTGTAACCTGTGATATCGTTGTTCTTGACTGTGAGGTTCCAGAACTCAACCTCAAGTTGTTGCAGCTCTTCCCTTGGGCAATATTCATCCTTCAACATTTTCTTCAGCTCATCCCAGGGGGTATGATAAGCGGTATCGATGCCCACGGTATGTACATGGGTGTTCCACCATGTCAGAGCACCGTCCATGAAGGTGCAGGTGGAGTATTTGACCTTGCAGTCTTTTGATCAATTACAGATTCGGAAGACTGATTCCATCTTTTCCATCCAGAATTAAAGGCCAATAGCACCTTCAGTGCCTTTGAAGTTCAGAGGCTTGCAGTTGAGGAAATCCTTTTATGAGCAGGGTTTAGCTGGAGGGGTGTTGTAGGTCATGTCCTTGCTGCCAGAGTTTGGCTGTCGGGCAGCTAGAGCATCTGCTACCCGTTAGGCAACGAGTCGGTTGATGTCAGCTTGGCTATACTTTTTCGTTTTGGCGGCATAATGCTAGAACAACAAGGAAAGAAATATGTGAGATGTTTGTACGAAAATTATGATCCATCACACATGTATATATACGGGGGTAATATACAACTGCACAATGTGATAATCATATTTCATTAGATAATAAGATTAGATACCGTACATGGTATGAGTTCAAAAGGTTACAGAATTTAGAGTTTACAAAAGATGCCGGGAATTGTTACATCCGGTCGAATTACAAGAGTTTAACTAATATTCGATTAGTAGGTTACATAATAGACACTACACTAATCCCGATATAGATTCAGTTGTGGCAGCAGAAAGGTTAGATGGTCCACTGATTCAGTAAGTCTACTAACCATTCTGAGAGCATCCTCGGTTTCCCTTAAACGCCTCTCGCATTGTTGCAGTCTTGATTGTAAAACGGAGATCTCGTTTCGGTTACTGATTACTTGGTTATGAACTATCTCCATAGTTTGCGTGGTATCTTCCATTTGGTTATGAGTACGGTTTATGGTTTCAGAGATGTCGTCCTGATCCAAGTACATTTGTGCAATGCGACCTTGAGCTAGTTCCATCCAGTTTGAACGAGTTTCGTGTTGTTCTATTTCCATGTCTTGTAGCCTGCATTCGTGACGGTGCACTCGAGCAGCTAACACATGAACAGTGAGATGTGTTGGTTCTTGGGTATAAGGGGAGAGATCAATGGCTGAATATTCTCGGCCATCAGTAAGAATTTCTATGTTTTCCTCAATCCTCCAGGTGGCCATAGCCGTAGGCAACCAGCTTCATTGGTGTGCAATTTCCCGTTGGCGATCTATAACAGAGACGTTTCTGGTGATGGCAGGATTGTGATATGGTCTGGCTCGGTGTCAGCTACCAGTGCGTCTAGCCACTAGTGGTTCTGAGTGGCTGCGAAGTGAGCGATAGAGAGATGATGAAGTACGTGGAGTTTGTCTAGATGATGAGTCTGCTATTTCTGTGGCAAGAACGTTTATCAAGTGAGGCCTATATTCATATCATATCATATAATATAATATAGCCTAGAGTGTCTAGCACAAACAAATATAAGTCCCGGTTTCTCTCGTGGTCAGATTCAACTAGTGTATTCATGTTAAACATAACCGTTTCAGCTCTTACATCATCATGATTTAATTGTACATAGTTGATCAGGCTATGTTAAATTAAACTCGTATGATCCAATCCCTGAATCAATCATACCTAATGAGGAAATACTGCCTAACGGTTATAGTCTAGGCCCATTAATGCAACTTAGTTCACTATAACCTTAGGCTCTGATACCAATCTGTCGCACCCCTAAATTTATGATGCGGAAGCGATTCGGGTCGGGGCGCGACTAATCCGGTAATCACAGCACACAAGATATATAATGAACGACTCTATATGCGTCATTTACAATTACATTGATTTCATAAAAGTTTTACAATGTTGTAATAGTTACAAAAACTCGTAAGCCAAATGTTAGATATTCTAAAGTATATCTAGTTTTACAAAATGTAGAAATGCAGGGAAATCTCCTGATGTCTGTATGCGACCCGTGCTATCTAATCCTGAACAGACCTACTGCTGCTGAATACCTGAGAATACATGCTAAAAGGTCAGCTAAAAGCTGGTGAGCTCATAGGTTTGTATGAATGTATGAACCACAATATTTAAGTATAATGATTTGAAACCAATCAAATAATGTATATGTCTGCCATGAGGTCATAGTCTGAGCTTAACTGAGGTGTCAGGATCACAATCAAGTGTCTGATCGAGGGTGCCTCCCTGCGAGTGCCTAATATACACTCGTGTGAACAAATGATAATGCGTCCTTTTGATCAGTTAGTGCGTGCTAACCCTGACGGGGATTGTCAATCCCGTATGGTACCATACACTAACATTCGTGCTAAATCCATATAAACAAACTATGTGGTGGAGGGCTTTCATGATTAGTAAAACAACTCATGCAGTATATATCGATGTTTTGTACTTATGTCCACATGTAAAATAAATGAGCATGTATTCCCACCCAGGGAGTAAAAACAGTAAAAATGCGGGGCTGTGAGACTCACCTGAGTCTGATGAGTATGTAGCAACAAGCAATGCTATGATGTCCATAGACTGTAACCTGCCGAGCATCCTAAATGCGCAAAGTTATAAATATAAGTAGATGTCTCAACAGAGCATCTATGCTAGTTGTTCATTCAACTAGTTATATCCAAATGATTTGGTTGTTTGATTTTGTTTTGAAAACATGTACGGTCCGTTGGTGAGTCGAGTTTTTGAAATAATAATTTGGACATGTACGGCCTGATGCGACACAAGTGGCTGTGAAGATTTTCGAGCTCGGGTTTGTGGTCAAACGACCTCGGTTTGACCCGAAACTTTTACCCAACCCTTAGATTAGTTCATAGAGTTTATAAAAATTGTCGGTTTGAATCGGGGTTAACCCGAAGTATCGGTTTTACAACAATTCCATAACAGCCCTATATTATGTTTTCGGTTTTTGTCGTTTCGTTTCGCCCCTAGTTTCTAACATGTTCTAGCCCGAATTGGAACCCGAAAAAAAGCACACTTGTTCTACTATATCTCTAGTATATTATCAATTTTTCCCGTGAATTATAGAGGTCTCTAACTTAGGTAAATAAAATTGAGAAACAAGTGAGTTCCATTTTCGGCCAAAACGGACTGTCGCGTACAAATCGAATTTTCTGTACAAATCGGTGTATTTTTAGAGGAAGTGTTCAACACGAAAGTTGTAGACAACGAACATACGAAGATTTTGGTTCAAGTTTCATGCTTTTATTCGACATAGAACTCGAGATATGGTCGTTTTTGTGGGAGTGTTTTTAGAGACAGAAAACAGTTACATGTATATGCTTGTAAAAACGTTTTTATGCTTATGATTTGGACATTAAATTGTTGTATGAGAAAGCTAACATGTATTTAAACTAAAAGCAAGTAAAACTAGAGAGAAAGTGATGAATCTTACAAAGAAATGGAGTGATCTAGAGATGATACAAGATGGTGATGCTTTAGCTTCCTTGTTCCTTAACTTTCTTCCTCAAAAATGATGTTCAAATGGTGTTGGTAAAAGATGATGATGATGGCCGATTATGGTAGTGAAAAGGAGAGAAAAGAGTGTGTTTTAGAGAGAGAGTAGAGTGAGAGTGAGGTGGTGATGAATGACAAATAATGGAGGTGGTTTGGTTATTTGGTCAAGAACAAGATCCATGTTTCATGGATCTTGTTTGGCTGATTTTTCCAAGTCCTAAAAGTAGGCAAGGTTGTTAAAATCTTGTCTCCAAACTTTGGTATCAAACCCGTGTTTGTTTACCCGATCGTTTAAACATTTATTTATACGTTAAATGTTACCCGTACGTGCTTTAAAGAACGTTCTAGTTTCGATATTTTAACTTGAAGTATTACTCATTAATACTTGAAAACATTTATTAAAAATGTTTGGTTAATATGTCGGTTTCCGTTTGCGTGTTCATGCCTCGATTGTTTAATCGCGCGACGTTTTAATTTAACGTTTTTGTTATCGATATAAATTTCAATATTTATAATAGAAGTATTCTATCAAAATACTTTGTTTGAAGTTATAAAAATATAACTTGAGGTTACTTGATTTGTCGGGCGCGTCTAGCGCGTTTTTGTCGCGTATAAATTATTTACACCATACGAAATGCGTGTTAAATATTATTAACATAATATTTAATAAATAATGAGATTATTAAATAATTTCGCATTATTTAATACTTTCATTCACCAACATCCGCATTAACATGTGTCCATCCGATATATAATAATGCACGATTTAAATAAATCGCGTACGTGTATATATATATTCCAATATATATAATGATACATACAATTAACCTAATTCAACACTAATTACATGTAGTTACAAATGATTAAGCACTAATTACTAGTCCTAATTTTTCGGGTATCACAGGTATCCAGTTGGTATCGCTTATTAGGCCCGCTACTGTGAAGATTTGTACATGGCTTATCCGGTTGAACACGGTTACCCGGTCGGGTACCCGGCGGGTAAAACTTTTTGTGTACAACTCCCGACATCTTTTGTCTTTAACATTCTTTCCGCTATTTCTTCATGACTCGTACCTGAATTCAATTTTAACTAAATAAGTACCTTAAGTTCATGAAATCAACTAAAAATGGTACATACTTGGGACCGATATCGCCTCTAAAAATATGTATAAATTAAGCGATATTAAAATCCCCCACACTTGAAATTTGATTGTCCTCAAGCAAACTATGATTTGAATATACCAAAACAACTCCCCTAGCAATTCAGAAACGGTGGTCAAGTTTTACAAAAGAAATACCAACAATAATCACCTAAGTAATCACGTTAGTATTAAATATATAATTACTAGAAAACCTGAGATGATTTAAATGTCAAGCCCGAATGCACGACCTATCACCTCACAAAAAGATAAGTGTTTAAATCACACAACTCTCAACCTATTCTACAAGGTAGGGAATATTAATGATAATAACACTCAATAAAGCCAAGTCGTGTTGCAATAGTTACCATAGGCTTGCAAAATGATCAAATCTTCACCGACTTGGCGTGAGCACCAAGTGAAGTATCAGAAGAGGCATTTTAGTACGTGTTGTAATGATGTAGGTGTGGATGGAATGGGTATGTTAGACTCATAAATTGATGTAAAGGGGTAGTCAAGACCCGTTTAAATGTTTGATGGAATGTTACCTAGAAATTTTATGATGTGACTCAAAATAAGCTTAGGATTCGTATATGACATTTCATTTAAACTGCAACCTGATATTACAATTCACAATTTAATTCAACAATCTCAATAGACCAATATTCACTTAACAAACTTTATATTAATCTATGACTTTCTATGAAACCCTTTATCGAACTTTCGGACCAACCATCCCAGACCGGAGAAAGATCTTAGGTGATAGATGACAAGCACCCCTCGGGAACTATGTGTTCAAGTTTCAAAAAGCCATTTAGAAATTACAACTTGTCAACACTTAAAAGTTTTTAAAAGAATTTGTAACACCCAATTTATCCACACTTTCTCTTGTGTAGGAAAATTATGTGTTACAAATTTTTTTCCACACTTTTAAGTGTTGAAAAGTTGTAATTTCTCCGCACTTACAAGCGTGAGCTTTTCTTTCTTACATATATACGTGTGGAAAATCTAATCTTTTTCAAAAAGTTTTACACACTTTCTAAAATCGTGGAGGAAAAAAGTGTGGTTAAATGTCTTTTTTTTTTTTTGTAGTGGAGGTGCACACTTATTCAAATTAGCTTGGACCACCGCTACTAAATAGTGGGGGCTAAGGGGGATGCGCCCATTGCGGGGTAAAGGGGGTGTGCCCCTTACTTTACTCTAATTCTATATAAATCCATGTTACCTGTTTTTCCCGCCAAAAACGAAACGGTGTTATGTAACGTTGCATCTGTTCGCGAAATGGTGCGAGTGTTGGTCCCCACCAACCGCCAAACTGATTTTGGAAATAACATAATGTTTTGATCTCATTTTTAACATACGAAAACATATCAATTCTCTCTGGTTTTGCTTAGTTTATGTGCCAAAATTCTAAGCGTTCTTATTTGTCTTATAAAATTTCCTGAACCAATGCAATAAATGGTTGAAATACTTATCCAATATTATTATTACACCCTAATATCCCAACACGGTCGGTGTAATTATCGATAGATCAAGATAGTCGGTATAATTTGATACAAACCACAGGATGATCAATGTAACTGATCTTTGTGACCCGTTGACGCTAATCCTTACCAAAGTTGCAACTAATTTGTGTGTTTCGCTTTTCAATGATCATTAAATCTTCTTTAATCTTTTTTAAGAGGTAAAATATGTAATTAGTTGGTGGTAAAACTTTAGTTGCAACCCAAAAACAGCAAAAGGAGTGAAAGGGAAAGAATTGGAATATAGACTACATAATAATGATATTTAGTGCAAGGACCATTCTAATTTATTAGCTCTATAGAGGTTTAATTATATAGTAGTGTATTAATGCATTTCCACTTTACACTTTATCTTTGGTTGATATTTTAATTTTTATCACATATGATCGATGTTTGCAATTATTTTCCGTGAGTTGAGAACTTGAGATCGAGTAACTTAACGGTTGCATAATGAGTAAGTAACTCGGACACAAATTGGACTGACCCCACCACTTTTAGAGCCGGACCTACGTAACAAAAAAGTTAGTTATGAACGTGCACACCTCAATCTTGTTGTTTCAAAGAAACTCATATTTTTGGCAATCCTTAATCGGCCCACATCAAATGTGTAACTAGTAATTTATATAGAGTACTTAAAATAAGATAAGACAAGACGTTACCACCTTTTATTAAAGCAAAATGCGAAGTATTAGTGGCAACATAAATCTTGAAAAATATGTCCGAAACAACTATAAAATGTGCAAAATTATATTATACTCCGTATTATTAACTCATTTTACATCACTTAACAACTTGGTCAACAAATACATGGCATAAGATCATGGCCGGATATATCAAGTGGGATTATTCCAAAATTATACACGATGGGGCTTGATTATAAGCGGATTAAGAACGTTTCAATGAAAAAGAACATTTTCTTATGGAAATTAGCTAATGGTAGGATACTAGGATCACATGTAGAACAAATCTAGACAAGCGGGGAGTTAGTTTATATTCAGTAGATTGCCTGGTGTGTGATGAAGACCTCGAAAGGGAAGATCACATTTTTGCTAGCTACTTGTTAAGTGGGGAGAGAGATTTGGACTATGATATAATGATGGTGGAAGGTTCAATCACCTTAGAGACATTCTTAACATCTCAACATCAATTTTTCTTACTAGTACTCATAGTTTCTTTTCGATGCGGTGCCATTGCGGATCTAGAAGTTAAAGTGACCCATTCTTGAAATTATTCATAGTATTAAATAATATGTTTTGTTTATAAACACATCAACTTTATAGGGCAAATAGTCTAAAAATGTATCGAACTTGTCATCAAAACTATTGTATGCATTCTACTTTTAAAACTCATATTGTGTGTACTCAACATACTAATCCCTTCTATTGTGTGTAGTCATTAACCTTAAACCATGATTATAGTCAAAATTAGCTCAGATGACTTCATTAGCTGACGTGGCATTGCCACGTCAGTGCCATCTCAGCAAAAGTTTGATACTTTTTTTCCATGTCATCATCTTCAACATCTTTAGTTTTCCAGCGACACCATTTTTCCGGCAACACCACCATAACCAATTTAGACTTCACTAACCACCAACCCCTATCAACTCCATGTCCAAAACATGACCATCTCCGATGTCATCACCATCTCTACCATTATTTCCGACGACACCATTTTTCCGACGAAAGCACTATAACCAATTTGCAACTCCTTAACCACCAACCACTATCATCTTCACTTCACCAATATCTCCAAATAATCACCATCTCCGACGTCACCAATTTTTTCGGCGACACCACTAGAAACAATTTACACATTCTTAACCACCAACCCATATCATTTCCACCTCACTACTAACTCCAAAGCATCACCACCTCCAACGTTACTTCATCTCCACCATTTTTTCAGTGACACCATTTTTTCCGGCAACACCACCACAACTAACTTACACAACGTTAATCATTAAATTTAAACCCATCATCTGCACTTCACCGCCATTTCCAAAGGGTATCACTTTTTTTATGTGTCACCACCCTCTTTAACTCACTACGATCTCGAACATTCCCACCATCTCCGACATCTTCACCATTTAACCGTGGCTGAATGTTGATAGAGGCTCTCGAAGAAGATGAAAACATGGTGGTGTGATAGGGTTTGAAAGTTACGAGTTTTGTTAAAGAAATCAACAACAACAACAACAACACTACCCAATCCCGCCGAGGGCAGGGTATGGGGGAGGTAAGATGTAGACAGCCTTGCCCCTACCTAAGGGTAGAGAGACTGCTTCCAGAAAGACCTCCGGCAGACTCAGATATGTACAAATAAAATATAAGACGAAGTAAAACAAGATACACTAATAGTAAATAACAGCTACAATCAACAGCAACCAGCAACAGCATCAGCAAAGGCCATAGCAATAGCATCGGCATCATCAACATCAAACAGCATCGAAATCGGCATCGGCATCGGTGGTCGCATCAGCAAACAGCAACTGCAAACCTCAACTACAGCTAACAAAAGAGACAGCAGCAACAACAACAACGACCACAATAATAATAATAATAATAATAATAATAATAATAATAATAATAATAATAATAATAATAATAATAATAATAATGATAATAATAATAATGATAATAATAATAATGATAATAATAATAATAATAATAATAATAATAATAATAATAATAATAATAATAATAATAATAATAATAATAATAATAATAATAATAATAATAATAACAACAACTAATACTAATATTATTACTAATACTAATACAAAGTACTAGAAACGCCATCTATAACGATTCTATTTATCTACCCCTACTTAAGCTATTTATTTATTTTACCTCTCTATATACCTTCATATCTAAATACTAGATAAAATATGCGTCATCTATCCTTATTCTACCTATATATCCTCTACATAAAATAAAAAAAAAAATTTTATTTATTATATAAAATATCTCTATAACACCTACATATATAAATATTATCTAAAAACATTCTACTCATCCATCCTAACTCTACTCCTCCGCTCTAATTCTATCCCTCCACAAATTCCTATCTAAGGTCATGTCCTCGGTCAAGAGAAGTTCATTCATATTGAGCTTCAGTCTATCCTCCCACCTACGTCTAGGTCTACCCCTTCTCCTCGAACCATCGATAGTGAGAGTTTCCACTCTCCTAACTGGTGCTATGAGAGGTCTCCTCCTAACATGTCCAAACCATCGAAGTCTTCCTTCTCTCAACTTATTGGTGATGCTTGTGACATCTAATTCACCCCTAAAAGCTTCATTTGATATCATATCCAACATTGTTTTACCACACGTCCATCTTAGCATTCGCATTTCCACCACTTCCATCCTCCTTTCTTGCACCTTAGTCATCGGCCAACACTCTGATCCGTACAACATAGTAGGTCTAATTGCAACCTTATAAAATTTCCCTTTTAGTTTACGGGGGACTTTTTTGTCACACATGACGCCTATCGCTGCTCTCCACTTCAGCCAACCAACCTTAATCCGGTGAGTCACGTCCTCGTCGCTCCCCCCTGAACAATGTAGCACCGAGCCCAAGTATCTAAAACTCTCTTGTGGAGGTAGGATCTGATCCCCGATGCGGATGTCCACTTCATCATGCTGCTCTTCACTCTTGTCGAATTTGCAATGCATGTATTCCATTTTTTGTCGACTGATTTTTAAGCCTTGGTCTTCTAAGACCTCCTTCCACTGCTCTAGCCTTCTATTTAGCCCATCCTTGGTTTCCAAAAATAGAACGATATTGTCGGCAAAAATCATGCACCACGGGATGCTCTCTTGTATCCTAAATGATAACCCGTCCAGGATTAAGGCAAAAATGTAAGGGCTAAGGGTTGATCCTTGATGTAAGCCTATATCAACCGGGAAAAACTCTGTGACCCCCACCGGAGTTCTAACACAAGTCTTCGCTCCTTCGTACATATCGTGAATAGCTCTAATGTATTCACCGGGGGTTGCCTTATCATTTAGGGTCCGCCAAATTAACTCTCTCGGGACGCTATCATAAGCTTTCTCCAGGTCTAAGAAAGCCATGTGGAGATTTCTTTGCTTCTCCCTATATTTCTCCACAAGTGTTCTAACAATGTGTATTGCCTCAATTGAAGAACATCCTGGCATAAAACCAAATTGGTTCTCTGACACCTTAGTCTCACGTCTAAGTCTAGTCTCAATCACTCTCTCCCATAACTTCATAGTATGACTAAGTAGCTTTATTCCTCTATAGTTGCTACATAGTTGCGCGTCACCCTTATTTTGGTAGATGGGGATAATCTCGCTGAGTCTCCATTCTTCTGGCATTTTAGCACTCTTAAACGTCTTGTTGAAAAGAATTGTAAGCCACCTCACTCCATCATCTCCAAGGCACCGCCACGCCTCTATAGGAATTTGGTCAGGTCCTACAGCTTTGTGCCTTCCCATCTTCCGTAGTGCCGAACTTACTTCTTGTGGTTCAATCCTCGTGCAGGGGCAGTTGTTTTGGAATTCTTGTACTGTCAATGTGCTCTCTAATACTTCGCATCCATTGAAAAGGGTTGAAAAGTACTCTCCCCATCTTATCTTAATTTCCTCATCTTTTACAATGGGTTGTCCACCCTCATTTTTTATATATTTAATGTTTTCTAAATCTCTTCTTCTTCGTTCCCTGGCCTTAGAAATCTTGAAAATGTCGTTTGCTCCCTCTTTGGAGTCCAGTTTCCTATACAGGGCTTCATACGCTTTTTCTTTTGCTTGGGCTACTGCCCTCTTTGCCTCTTTTTTGGCTTCCTTATACCTTTCTTTTGCTCTAATTCTATCCGCTTCTACTTCATCCCGAAGTGAAAAGATCTCCCTAAACCGCATTTGTTTCACGACCACTTTGTTTTGAACATCATCATTTAGCCACCATGACTCCCTACGGCCTCTATGTGCTCCAGATGTCCCAACAGTTTCCCCTAGAGTTTCCTTGGCCACTTCTCTGATGGTGTGTGCTAGGGTATTCCACGTCTGATCCACGTCATTATGAGTTCTATCCTCTACCTCCTCGGGTACCCTATCTACAACTAACGCTCTAAAGTTCTCAGCCGCATCACCATTAAGGTTTTTCCACATGATCCGTGGTTTTACTGTCACCACACGCTTGAGTGTCCGTCTTTGAATGATCATATCCATGATCAACAATTTATGTTGGGAGCAACCAATCTCGCTTGGAAGAACCTTGCAGTTAATGCAAGTCCTAAGGTCTCTCTTGCGAAGCAGGAGATAGTCAATCTGCGTGTCATGACCCCCACTATGGAAAGTAACTAGGTGATCATCCCTCTTCTTGAAGAAAGAGTTTGCGACCACCAAGTCATGCGCCGTAGCGAACTCTAAGATCGTACACCCTTCTTCATTCCTCACTCCATACCCGAAACCACCATGAACTCCAGACTATCCCGCAGCTTCCGCTCCTATATGCCCATTTAAGTCCCCCCCCTATGATCAGGCTTTGGTCGCCCGGGCACGCCCTCACAAGCTCGTTAAGTGCTTCCCAGAAGCTCCTCTTTTCCTCCTCACCTAGCCCCGCATGGGGTGCGTAAGCGCTAACAACCGTGAAAGTCTCATCCTCAATCACCAGTCTTACCGCCATAATCCTATCACTACACCTATCCACATGGACCACCTTGCCTACAAGGTGCGACTCCATAATGACTCCTACTCCATTTCGTGCGGTCCTTGATCCCGAGTACCACAATTTGTATCCGTTAATCCCTAAAGTGCCAGGACCTTTCCATTTGGTCTCTTGAAAGTACGCAATATCTACCTTTGTCCTAATCAAAGACGCAACCAGCTCCATAGACTTGCCCTTCAAGGTTCCTACATTCCAGCTACCCACTCTAATCCTAAGTGATCTCACTATTTTATTTGATCTCCCCCAGCCTCTAGCCCCGCCTGCTCCTAAAGAAGGACATGACCTCAGGTAACCATGGCCCTGTATAGGATCTATCTAGCCAAAAGTATACGCTACAACAAAGTGCAAAACAAAAATAAGTCACCACCAACTAAGGCAACTCTGGAAACACACAAAAGAGCCACGTGAACGTATATAACAATAAAAAGAGCCACGTGAACGAAAAAATAAATAATGCAAGAACGTATATAACAATAAAAAGTATATGTATTATCAAAGAGGAAAATAAAAAGGGCTTAAAATTTGTTGTTTTATTTATATAGAGTCCTTGTAGTATTTAAGTATTTTATTTGATTTTGAGTTTATATATGTATATCCGTTTAATTTTACTTATACGTAGCTGTTAATAATAATAATAACAGTTAAAAGTCAATTTGAGTAGTTTTATAAATTAATTATATAGTAATGTAGTAGTATGTGTATACGTATAGGTTTATATTAATTATGTTTATATTTATTGAGAATATAGTAGTAATACGTATATATGTGTGTCTATAGATCAGTAAAAAAAAAATAGATTTGAGTAGCTTGCACTACTATGTGTCCAATCTGATACTCCGTAATAGTGAAGATTTAAAGAAAATATTAGGTTAAAATTATGATAGCAAATAAACACTAATTCACAAAAAGATACCCCAATGCCTATAATGTAATCACAGCTAAAATTATTCAAATACGCTATAGATAATCAGATATGCAGTTAATAAACAGGCAAATAAGGAAACTGACAAAGTAAAAATCAAATAATCAATTTGTCACAATTTTTTTTACTTTTTTAAAACGTGGAGTATATATTACAGCATAAGTGAGGAAAAAGATGGTGATAATAATAAATAATAGTAATGGAGGTGAGATATTAGAGCACATGGAGTGGTGACGGCTTAAACACAGTATTCTGAGTGAGAATTTTGTGATGAGGATTTTGTGGAGTGGTAACAGTGTTCTGGACAGTGTTCTGGATAAAAAAACAAAGGATAAAAAACAAAGAAAAAGTAAAAAATAATAAAAAAAAAAAAGAGAACATCGTTTGGATCAGTGTGTAACACCTGCTAAATTAGGATAATTAATTATGCCTAATTACTTGTAACTAGTTGTAATTAGTATGTAATAGGACTAATTGCAGACTCTATTTGTATATATATAAGTTGATTTATATATATATGTGTGTATTTACGCGATTTGGATAAATCGTACGAATTAACCGGACGGAGTCCGACACAATTATTTTGACGTTGGTGACAGAAACTTACCTAAATAATGAGAACGTATTTTATTATATAAAATACACAGCGAACAAAAATTATTTATAATATCGCGACGACATTTTAAATAATTTAACGAATACGAATTAAACGCGAGTTAAGAATTTTAATACTTCGAAAAAAAAATGTTTTTTATAATTAATTTCAAGGTATTTCATTTAAAATATTCCCGTCACCTTTTAAAAATATAACGTTTAAACGACGGGGGAAACGAACACCGCACGGAGCACGGGGGCGCGGACTGAAAATGGGAGGCTTAACCTCCCACCTTCTTCTCTTTTCTTTTCACTTTCTCTTTTCTTTTCTCTTTCTTCCTTTCTTTTCTCTCAAACCCCACCACCCAAAAACCTCACAAAACCGCAAAATACTACCACTAAACGCACGCGAAACATACTACCCTTTTGGAAGAAAACGACCACCACATCACGATCTATCACGCTATCTTTCCGGATTTTCATTTCGGCATTTCGTAAGTTTCCGACAAAACCCGAAACTCTCCGTTTTTACTCATTTTTACGTTTTTATAGTTTATATATGCTTAAAATGTCCAAAAATGGGTTGGGTAAAAGATTTGGACCGAACGGAAGCTTTTCGACCGATTTTCCGGCCACCAAACTCCGATCAGACCGCTACGTCGCAGAGACGCTGGACTTTCTGCGACGTAGCTCAAAACGTCGCATTTTGTGGCCAACGTCGCATTTAGCGACGTCGCGGCCTACGTCGCACAGATATCCCAACGTCGCACTAGCGACGCAGCCTATTACGTCGCATTAACTTGCGGACGTCGCACATAGCGACGTAGACTTTTACGTCGCAAACCGAACCAACGTCGCATTAGCGACGTCGCCTCCTACGTCGCATTGATTTGCGAAGGTCGCATCATGCGACGTACCTCCCTACGTCGCACCTTACGTCGCATGCTACGTCGCATGCTACGTCGCACAAACCAGAACCTTGAAAAGTCAGATTTTACTAAGTGTCGAACTTACACAACTTCAAATACTTATGTCATACGACTTAACAAACGTCATAGAACATACTTTCAATTACAATTACACTAAATTGCGTTATAAATGATAACGCTTTGAATCATTATTACAAACCGTCACCAACGGGCCATATTTGTTTTCAAACTACAAACGGATTACTAAACAAACACTTGGACATAATGAGTTGTGTAAACAACTAGCCTAGATGGTCTTGCGAGACATCTACTTACTTAACTTTATATGTTTAGGCATTTGAAGGTTACGGGTTCGGAGAACCTACAGTTGATATTACTTACTCGTTTATTGATATAAACGTACTTGCAAAGACTCAGGTGAGTCTTACGGCCCCACTTTTACTGTTTTATCTTACTGGGGGAGATACATGCTACTGATTTTCTTGAACACAAGCACTAAACTGTTTACTATACCAAACGAAATTGCATGAGTTTACTTACAAACAGAAGTCTCTCCATCATATATCGTTAGTTATGGACTTAAGCGCGAACACTAGTTAATGGATCCATTAGGGAAATGACCCTCCCCACCCGGGGCAGTAGCGCTGCCACGTACTGATTTACACGTAGAAACGGGTGACTACTTATTCGTTACGGATGCTTGCTCAATTACGAGCATGTCACGGGAGCAAAGTTATTATTTACGGGTTAAGCTTCGATTATGAGCCTCATGGCAACGGTATAAACTCACTTATTTACATTTGCTGGATTGCAAATACTGATTTAACGATTGCTGGATTGCAATGGCTGATTTTACGCCTACGGGCATTACTAATGAAAACTCGTGTTCAAATCCGATATTACTTACAAACCTGTGAGATTCACCAACCTTTTGGTTGACACTTTTTAGCATGTTTTCTCAGGTACCCAGATGGAGTAGGATTACTCCAGGATTTTAGCTAGAGTCGCATGATTTCAACACAACTGCATTAACGGAGATTCTTAGCATTATCTTTTGTATATTTGGATTATGTAATAGAATCTCCCGCTACACGCGCGGACTCTAGGGAAATTACATTTTTGTGTATGAAAACACTAAGTTTTCAAACTATAGATCTATGGAATGTAACAAATTTACAAACGTTGCATATAGATGTCGTTTACTTTATCTTTGTGCTGTGATATTTGATTAGTAACACCCCAAACTATGCTTCCGCAAAACAGTGAATTTCGGGGGTGTTACACAGTGTGTGGAAGAGGATTTTGACGCAAGAACGCCGTCGAGAACGCCGTCGCGGAGTGGCAGAACGCCGTTTTACGGCGTTCTCGACGAAGAATTTTGACGAAAACGTTTGCACTTCGTGTGCTCTTATGGAGTTGATGACCTGGCCGATTAATCAATCAGGAGATATAATGATATTATAATAATAGTAGAAATAAATAATAATAATAATAGGAGTACTAATAATGATATAAATAACAATAATATAATAACAATGGTAATAATAATATAATGTAGTAGAAACTTAAACAAGAAGCAAACTCGGTCCGAGAAGGAAGAAATCCGGTTAGTAGCAACGGACTCGGTGGTAACAGTGGTAGGCTTCCTTCACAGAGCTGTAAGCTGGCCGGAAAAGCTGTAAGATGGCCTGAAAAAAAAACAGCAAACAGCAAAAACGAAAAAAAAAATCTGATCTTGTAGCGCGTGGCTGCGCGTTGGCGGTCCAAATGCCGGTGAAACTTGTTTTGGTATATCCGGAAAAAGGAAACGAGTTTATTGGTGGTGGTTTCAAGGTCTAATTCTTCCTTGGTTTTGAAAATCTTGTGTTCAAAGTTTTGTGGGGTTTTGGATGTTAGGGAGAGAGAGAGAGAGAGAGAGTTTTGTTAAAGAAATGTTATAAATAAAAGTTCGATACATTTCTTTGGTCTTACGTGGCTCCTACGTGGATGGTGACTTGGAAAAAAAAGTGATTAACCAGGTACATATAAGCAAAGAACATGTTTAAGGTTAATGACTACACACAATAGGAGGGATTAGTAAGTTGAGTACACACAATAGAAGTTTTGAAAGTTGGATGCATATAATAGGATTTCATGACAAGTTCAATACATTTTCAGACTATTTACCCAATTTTATAAGACAAAGGATCTAATTCGTAGTTTTTAAATTAATAACATACGGAACAGACTAATCATATGTTGAACCGGTAGCATTTTTTGTTTGCTCCTGTAGTACTGCTAATAATTTGAACTATTTTGTAAAAAAGTTACACTTCGCATGTCAAACGGACCCATACCGAGAAGTACCCCTAGCTTTTATATGACTCCGTCCATGTGTAGTGGTTCATACTACACTTTGAATGCTTTGGAAACACCGATGTTACCTTCACTCCCAAGAAAGCAAGAAGACAAGCGATCGGGAATGATATAAAGTTAACTTCGTTTCTTTGGATTGATTGCAAATTTAGTATGAGGAGGATGTAAATTGGATTGATTGGACTTGTGATCCAAATTCATCGACCCCAACAATGTAATGTTTTTTCCTTGCTTCAGTTTCTTGTTAGTTGTAAATGAGTATATATATATATATATATATATATATATATATATATATAGGGGAAGGATCAAGAGGGAAGCTTCAAATTTGGGGGAAGGAGGGAAGTAAACCTCAGTCACCCATTTCCTCCCCACTTTTTTATTACAAGAAACAAAGCATAAACAAAATCCACTTCACCAATTTTGTCTAAAACCTCAAATTAAAGCATGTATTTCATTGATTCATCAATCAGAAACATTATAAAATTTCGAATTCATTAATCGCGTTCATATAGATCATCAATTCCTCGTTATACATATTCACATTCATATATATATATATATATATATATATATATTAATTTTTGGGTGTAACTTTTGGGTTTTTGAAACACCCCGAAACGTGACCAAATTTTTTTTTTTTTTTTTTTAGAACCTACATTTTTAATTACTTGTACTTACTTATAATGGTCCCAAAACACTGGCTAATACATTGCTTGGTTATAATCAATACTTAAAAACAAAGTTGCTGGACACAAGCTGAATCCGACCGGATTCACAGGAATCTGCCGGATTCCCCACTATTTCAGACCCAACTTTTGACCAGAACTGAAACTAAGCAATCCGTTCTTGAATACGCCCCGGAATCCGCCCGGATTCATGGCAATCCGCCGGATTCCCATGAATCCGCCGGATTCCCTGTTCCAGCAGCAGAATCCAGAGTCTGCACATTTTAATACCAAAACTCGAACTTTAACCACGCATAACTTTTAAACCGCAATACCTGGGATCGCCAAATTTTGCAGGCATGTTTAAAATGGTCAAATGAACATAATTCAACTTTCACTTTTTCAAAATTTTCGCTTTAACCCATTTTGACACGTAAACTAGTTTTCGACCCTTTTTGACCAAAAATGTTAACATGTCAAATTCTAAAATACATCAACTCTGATTTCCAGCTTTTGACTACACCTTTCAACTTAACTTTAGAACTTGTGAGAACCAAAACCATTGGCTTTCGACAAACTTGACCCATCTTGACACTTTGGCACTTGATGACCCATTTGGGCACCAAATAGACCCATTTCAATCTTTAACTAACCAATAGCATACGTTCTTACTCAGTTGACTTTTAAAAGTCAAACAAAACACTTTTCATTCACATTCACTTAAACATTAACATTTCCAAGTCTCACCACATTTAGCTTTAATCAAAACATCAACTTTCACAAGTGAGACTTACTAACTTTTACAAACATGAACTAAAATCTTAAACTTTACAAACGGGGGTGTTATTGTATCGTAAGCATGATCAAAAGGGATAAAACTCATTACCGACCAAGCAATGAGCTCCACCACTAGCTTTCCATAACCTTCTTTCCCGATTCCTCCTTTACCTTACTGGAACTTCCTGAAACATGTTAAACATAACACATAAGCATAAATGCTTAGTAAGTAAATGGACTCTAACAATCAAAATCTGCAACAAGTTAAGGATCCATAACATCTAACATGCCAAATTCCGAAGAATTGACATCAAACTAAGCTAATGACAAAGTCATTACTTAGATACCACCAAGCGAATGATAAATCACTCCTTGGTTCCACATATCCATATACTTACCTTATCACTTGCACAAACAATAACTTGAACTCTTTCACACTTGATCACCTATTCACATAATCACATAAACACTTATCAATTTCACATTTAACTACTCTTTCTTACTTCTCACACAATACTTAGGTGTTAAATCACATAACACCCATATTTCTAACATAAGTCCCATACAATTAATATCTAATCACATGTAATATGGGTAATTAACATTAGTTCTTACCATTACTATCACAAATCACCAAGAACTTAACTTCTTAGTGATCTTACCTATACATAAACAATTCAATTACCCATAAAACACATGATTAGAGATTATCAATACAACTAACATGAATTATATGTTCTTTCTAACTTAATAACATGTATGGAACTTAATTACAATCAATTACCCATCAATTTCACTAACTTAGGGTTTTATATTCTTAAACCCTAACTCAATTAAACAAAGAGGGAGTTGATTCTTACCTTACAAAAGCTGAATTGAAGCTTAGAAACTTCAATTAATCAAAACCGTAGCTTGATTTCACCTCTCTTCTTCCTTCTCTCTCTAAAATCGCCTCTCTCTCTCTCTAGAAATGTTCTATACGTAATTCTCAGTTTCTGAAAATGGAAAGGGATAGAAACTACAGGATTTTATCTACATAATTTCACATAAACCCCTCATCTTTGCTAATATGACAGTTTCTACCCTCTAACTCAAATTTCTTTACATAGTTAGTTTCACTAACTAATTCTAACACATAACAATTATTTCACATAACATAATATTATATACATATAATTAAATAACTAGATGCATATAATATAATTTAAACTTACAAAAATTTGGGGTGTTACAACTCTCCCCCACTTATTCAGGATTGTGTCCTCACAATCCATTCCTGATACAAAGCCGGATAATACTTAACAATTTCATGCTCCGGCTCCCATGTGAACTCTGACCCTTTTATGTGCTTCCACTGAACTTTGAACAATCTAATTTCTTTATTTCTCAATCTTTTAACTTTCTCTTCTAGAATCATTATTGGTTGTTCTACGTAGTTCAATTGGTCACTGATTTCTATCTCTTCTAAAGGTACATACGACGCCTCATCCACTAAACACTTTCTTAAGTATGATACGTGGAATGTGCTGTGAATTCCTGCTAACTCTTCCGGTAGCTCAAGTCTATAAGCTACATTTCCTACTCTTTCCAAGATTTTGAAAGGACCTATAAATCGAGGACTTAGCTTCCCTCGTTTTCTGAAACGTATGATGCCTTTCCATGGAGATACTTTTAACATCACTCTATCTCTAACTTGAAATTCAATTGGGCGTCTTCTAACATCGGCATAAGACTTTTGACGGTCCTGTGCCATTTTCAAACGTTCTCTGACTTGATCAATCTTTTTAGCTGTTTTCTTTATAATATCAGTATTACCCAATTCTCGCTGACCAATCTCACCCCAACAAATTGGAGTTCGACACTTCCTTCCATATAACATTTCATATGGTGGCATACCTATACTCGCGTGGTAACTATTGTTGTATGAAAACTCTGCCAAAGGTAAATGTTCATCCCAATTACCACCGAAATCAATAGCACAAGCTCTTAACATGTCTTCTAACGTTTGAATAGTTCTTTCACTCTGACCATCAGTCTGCGGATGAAAAGATGTGCTTAAATTAACACGAGTACCCAAGTCTTCTTGAAACTTGTTCCAAAACCTGGAAGTAAATCTACTATCCCGGTCAGAAACAATGGAAAGAGGTACTCCATGACGTGCCACCACTTCTTGAACATACAAATCTGCAAGTGCTTCTGAAGTAGACGTCTCTTTAATTGGCAGAAATATAGCACTTTTCGTCAACCGATCCACAATCACCCAAATTGTATCATGCTGACGTCGTGTTTTTGGCAATTTGGTGATTAGATCCATAGTAACATGCTCCCACTTCCAGACAGGAATATCCAAGGGGTTGCATCATTCCCATGGGTTTTTGATGTTCTGCTTTTACCTGTAAACAAGTTAGACATTGTTCGACATATTTAACAATCTCTCTTTTCATACCTGGCCACCAATAATCTGCTTTTAAATCGTGATACATTTTAGTGGCACCAGGATGAATAGAATATCCGGATCTATGCGCCTCATCAAGCAATAATTTCTTTAACTCTGCTGATTTTGGAATCCAGATTCTGCCATATCGAGTCTTTAATCCTCGGGAATTTTCAACAATATTCTGAATCTGACCTTTAATACGTTCTACTTTCCAATCACCTTTCTGCCAAGCTTTCTGCCGCACCTCTTTAATCTGATCGAACAAATTTGGAGAGACTGTAATTCGAAGAGATCTAACAATCAAGGCATGATGCATTGCCTTTCTACTGAGAGCATCTGCAACTACATTCGCTTTTCCAGGATGATAAAGGATTTCACAATCATAATCCTTCACCAAATCTAACCAACGTCTTTGTCTCATATTAAGATCTCTCTGATCAAAGAAATACTTAAGACTTTTATGATCAGTATAAATAGTGCACTTTACTCCATACAAATAATGCCTCCATATCTTAAGGGCAAAGACAACTGCTGCAAGTTCTAAATCATGTGCTGGATAACCTTTCTCGTGTTCTTTCAACTATCTCGAGGCATAAGCTATTACTCTTCCACGTTGCATCAATACACAACCTAATCCATTATAAGAAGCATCACAATATACAACCATATCTTCAGTACCATCGGGAAGTACTAAGATAGGTGCCTGACTTAACTTTAATTTAAGGATTCTGAAAGCCTGTTCATGCTCATCTTTCCATTCATACTTAATATTCTTACGAGTAAGCTTTGTGAGTGGAGTAGCAATTTTAGAGAAATCCTGGATAAACCGTCTATAATACCCGGCTAAACCCAGAAAACTCCTTACCTCAGTCGGATTGGTTGGGGGTTCCCATTTCATCACCGCCTCGACTTTGGTAGGATCAACTTTAATTCCTTGACTGTTCACAACATGACCTAGAAAATGAACTTCACGAAGCCAAAATTCACATTTTGAGAACTTAGCATAAAGCTTTTCACTACGTAACATTTGCAAAACCTGCCTCAAATGAAGTTCATGTTCACCAGCAGACTTGGAATAAACAAGAATATCATCAATAAACACAATTACAGATCTATCGAGCATTGGACGACATACCCGATTCATAAGATCCATAAACGCGGCTGGTGCATTAGTCAGACCAAATGGCATCACCACAAACTCATAATGACCGTATCTGGTTCTAAAAGCTGTTTTTGCTACATCTTCTTCTCGAACTTTGAGTTGGTGATAACCAGAACGTAAGTCAATCTTAGAAAAATAGCTGGCACCTTGCAATTGGTCAAACAGATCATCAATTCTAGGTAAAGGATACCTATTCTTGATGGTGACCTTATTCAATTCCCGATAATCTATACACATGCGCATTGTTCCATCCTTTTTCTTAACAAACAAAATTGGAGCACCCCATGGTGAACTACTTGGACGAATAAACCCCTTATCTAACAATTCTTGTAACTGTTTCATCAATTCTTGCTTTTCTGAAGGGGCAAGTCTATACGGAGTTTTAGCAATAGGAGTAGCTCCAGGGATAAGATCTATACGAAATTCGACTTGCCTATCGGGTGGAATACCCGGTAGCTCGTCAGGAAAAACATCGGGAAACTCCCTTACAACAGGAATCTCCTCAAGTTTTGGAACACTTTTCTGAAGATCTATCACGTGGGCCAAAAAGGCTTGACAACCACGTGACAAATGACGTTTGGCACGAGCGAAGGTACATATGGATAAGGAAGGCTTTTTCTTTTCCCCATAAATATCAATCACTCCCCCACTTGGAGTATTGATACGAATAATCTTTTTCTCACACTGAATTATAGCATTATACCTATCTAGCCAATCCATACCCACTACTACATCAAACTCACCCATTGGCATTGGAATGAGATTAATAATAAAAGATTCATTACTAATCTGTAATTGACACCCACGGAATACATTAGCAACATAAACTATTCTATCATCTGCAACCTCAACATCCAGTGGAGTGTCTAACTCACTAAGGGGAACAGAGAATTTCTGACTAAACTTTTCTGACACAAAAGATCGCGAAGCTCCCGAATCGAATAATACGTGTGCAGGCATTAAATTTACAAGAAAGGTACCGGTCAGGACATCGGGGGCTCGCTGAGCTTCCTCAGCAGTGATCTGAAAGGAACGGCCTTTAGACTTAGGAACTTCTACAGCTTTCTTTTCTGAAGTTCTTCGAGGTGCTGAAGAAGTAGGCCGGTTCCCAAGTTTCGGACATTCTGATTTTATGTGTCCGGTTCATAACAATTATTACATACACGGATTGGGTTTGGACATCTCGGCCAAAATGACCTTCTTGTCCACATTGATAACATGCGTTGGTGCCATATTTGCATTCTCCAAAGTGTTTTCGATGACACTTCTTACATTCAGCTGGCACCGGTCTATCATCCTTCTTTGTACTCCCACTCAGTCTAAACTTCTTTGATGAACCGGAACTTTGCTCACTTTTTCTTTTAGCAGCTGCCACTTGTTCGTCTTTCTTTAATTCCAATTCCTGGAATCGCGCCTCGTCTATCATCTCTTCAAGTGTCTGACATCTCTTTGGAAGTACATACTTTCTGATTTCCTTTCTCAAGACCTTATGAAAATGATTCATAAGCATCCTTGGGTTATCCATATACTCTGGACAAAAACGAGCTCTATCCAGAAAATTTCCCACCAATTCATTCACTGATTCGTTCGTTTGCTCCATAGCTAAAAACTCTTGACGAATTCTATTCAAATCTGCGTCTTGAGAATACGTGCTTTCAAACATCACTTTAAACTCTTCCCAAGTTAACTTGCTAATAGCTTCATCACCTTTGGTTCTACACTGTACATTCCACCACCATTTAGCACGATTCTTTAAAAGATTAGCTGCATACCTTACTTTAAACTTGTTGGGACAATCCACAGTAGCGAATGCCCCTTCTACTTCTGAGATCCAACGGTAACATTTGATTGGGTCCAGATCACCATCATACTCTGGTGGGTTGCAAGCTGAAAAATCTCTATAACTGATCTTTTTCTGTTCTTCTTGAATAATGGGTTGAGGAATTACCTCTGGTCTGGGCACAACTATTTCTCCTCGCCCTTTCTGCATTTCTTCACTCACAATCTTTCTTACCGTGTCAGTAATCGTCATCACTAAGAAAGGAAGAGATGCTTCTTGAGCTTGACTAACCTCTTTAGACACAAGGGATTTTATACCTTCCCAAGACAATTCGGTGTCAGGAATAGGAGACCTTGGTCTTTCATTACCGCCTCCTACCTCATTATCTTGGGCTCTGTTACCCGGGTTAAATCCAAGAGTAAGATCTATTTCTCGCTCATCCATCTTTACTGAAAGTAGACATGGTAAAATTTAACTCAACTTACTTAACATTTACAAGTCTACTTTATCTATACTTCTAACATATAACACTAACAATAGCTAATAACTTATCCTCTAATGTTTCGTGATTTCCATGGATACCCATATGGTAATATGATAATTATTGCGTTGGCCAGGCGCACTAATTACCGTATTAGAATATAACATATCCAAAGTCCACACGACACACTTTGATTCAAAATCATTAGCACACATAATCTCGTACACATAACAGCTCTAAATCATGCTCAATACAATAATTAAAATGGTCTAAGATCAAGTACCCACTAATGGTGAATACCCGAATCCCTTAAACCGTGCTCTGATACCAACTTGAAACACCCCGAAACGTGACCAAATTTTTTTTTTTTTTTTTTTAAAACCTACATTTTTAATTACTTGTACTTACTTATAATGGTCCCAAAACACTGGCTAATACATTGCTTGGTTATAATCAATACTTAAAAACAAAGTTGCTGGACACAAGCTGAATCCGGCCGGATTCACAGGAATCCGCCGGATTCCCCACTATTTCAGACCCAACTTTTGACCAGAACTGAAACTAAGCAATCCGTTCTTGAATACGCCCCGGAATCCGCCCGGATTCATGGCAATCCGCCGGATTCCCATGAATCCGCCGGATTCCCTGTTCCAGCAGCAGAATCCAGAGTCTGCACATTTTAATACCAAAACTCGAACTTTAACCACGCATAACTTTTAAACCGCAATACCTGGGATCGCCAAATTTTGCAGGCATGTTTAAAATGGTCAAATGAACATAATTCAACTTTCACTTTTTCAAAATTTTCGCTTTAACCCATTTTGACACGTAAACTAGTTTTCGACCCTTTTTGACCAAAAATGTTAACATGTCAAATTCTAAAATACATCAACTCTGATTTCCAGCTTTTGACTACACCTTTCAACTTAACTTTAGAACTTGTGAGAACCAAAACCATTGGCTTTCGACAAACTTGACCCATCTTGACACTTTGGCACTTGATGACCCATTTGGGCACCAAATAGACCCATTTCAATCTTTAACTAACCAATAGCATACGTTCTTACTCAGTTGACTTTTAAAAGTCAAACAAAACACTTTTCATTCACATTCACTTAAACATTAACATTTCCAAGTCTCACCACATTTAGCTTTAATCAAAACATCAACTTTCACAAGTGAGACTTACTAACTTTTACAAACATGAAATAAAATCTTAAACTTTACAAACGGGGGTGTTATTGTATCGTAAGCATGATCAAAAGGGATAAAACTCATTACCGACCAAGCAATGAGCTCCACCACTAGCTTTCCATAACCTTCTTTCCCGATTCCTCCTTTACCTTACTGGAACTTCCTGAAACATGTTAAACATAACACATAAGCATAAATGCTTAGTAAGTAAATGGACTCTAACAATCAAAATCTGCAACAAGTTAAGGATCCATAACATCTAACATGCCAAATTCCGAAGAATTGACATCAAACTAAGCTAATGACAAAGTCATTACTTAGATACCACCAAGCGAATGATAAATCACTCCTTGGTTCCACATATCCATATACTTACCTTATCACTTGCACAAACAATAACTTGAACTCTTTCACACTTGATCACCTATTCACATAATCACATAAACACTTATCAATTTCACATTTAACTACTCTTTCTTACTTCTCACATAATACTTAGGTGTTAAATCACATAACACCCATATTTCTAACATAAGTCCCATACAATTAATATCTAATCACATGTAATATGGGTAATTAACATTAGTTCTTACCATTACTATCACAAATCACCAAGAACTTAACTTCTTAGTGATCTTACCTATACATAAACAATTCAATTACCCATAAAACACATGATTAGAGATTATCAATACAACTAACATGAATTATATGTTCTTTCTAACTTAATAACATGTATGGAACTTAATTACAATCAATTACCCATCAATTTCACTAACTTAGGGTTTTATATTCTTAAACCCTAACTCAATTAAACAAAGAGGGAGTTGATTCTTACCTTACAAAAGCTGAATTGAAGCTTAGAAACTTCAATTAATCAAAACCGTAGCTTGATTTCACCTCTCTTCTTCCTTCTCTCTCTAAAATCGCCTCTCTCTCTCTCTAGAAATGTTCTATACGTAATTCTCAGTTTCTGAAAATGGAAAGGGATAGAAACTACAGGATTTTATCTACATAATTTCACATAAACCCCTCATCTTTGCTAATATGACAGTTTCTACCCTCTAACTCAAATTTCTTTACATAGTTAGTTTCACTAACTAATTCTAACACATAACAATTATTTCACATAACATAATATTATATACATATAATTAAATAACTAGATGCATATAATATAATTTAAACTTACAAAAATTTGGGGTGTTATAGTATTTGTGAAATTTTTTATTTTTTCAGTGAAAACAGTATAATTAAACAAATTTCATCAAACAAAACTTATAAACAAGGAATTAATTGAATAGTCGCCATTCATCATTGAATTTCAAAATTGTAAATTTCGAGAAGGTTAACATGCATTTGGGAAGCATGTTAATCAAAATTACAATAAAGATTCTTAAACATTCATTTTTGTTGAATATTACCTTATATAATTTATTATACATTGTTGAACGTGATAACATAACATTCATCAATATATTGTAATATATATGAGTTAATATGCATTATAAATGAATGTTATAATGTTCATCAGCATGATATAAGTTAATATTCATCATTAATGAATGTTAAAGACTCAATGAGATATTAACATACATTTATGATGAATATGAGTTATTATACAATAATAACATATATAAGCTAATATTCAAGATAAATGTCGCACCCCATGTTTACAATGCGGAAGCGGTTCGGGTCGGGGCGCGACTAATCCGGTAATCACCGCACACAAGGTATACAATGAACGACTCTATATGCGTCGTTTTACAACTTGTATTGATAAAACAAAAGTTTACATCAAAGTATTGTTTACATTAGCTCGGTTTGAAATTGAGAGATTTACATACATAATTAATTTATACAAAATATAATAATGCAGCTAAATCTCTGAATGTTTGTATGCTGACACGAGCTAAGTATCCTGATCGGGCGGTCCAACCTACTGCTGAGTACCTATGATACATGCTAAAATGGGTCAGCGAAACGCTGGTGAGCTCACAGGTTTGTATGTCAAAACATATAGTATGAACCGCAAGATTTAATTGAATTTAAGTTGCAATAAAGCAAAATAAAAGTTATACAGCCATGAGCACATAGTCTGAGCTTAACTTGAGGGTCGGGTCCAATAAAGGAATTCCGATCGAGGTGCCTCCTACGAGTGCCTAATCCACACTCGTCTACGCAAATGCTAATACGTCCGTTTGACCAGTTAGTGCTTGCTAACTCGGACGAGGATTGTCAATCCTATATGATATCTTATACTAACATTCACGCTACAGATGTATTACCAAACTATGTTTGTGGAGGGCTTAAAATTGATTAGTTGAGAACAACTCATGTAGTATTTGATTTGATTGTACTTGCATTCACATGTAAATAAATCGAGCAATGTATCACACCCCTAATGAAAACAGTAACGTAGGGGCTATGAGACTCACCTGTGTCTTGAGAGTTTAACTTAATAAACTTGAGTTGATTAGCCGAGTAGTGATGTCCGAAGACTTGTAACCTGAGGGTGTCCACGACACGCGATGGTTGTTAACATGAGTAGGTATCTAATAAGATTACCTTTGTAGTTGTTCGTCCAACTAGAATGTCCAAATGACTACGATTTGGTTGATTAACTTGTCCAAGTTACTACGATTTGGTTGCTTGATTAGAGTTTAGAAAAAGTGTACGGCCCGTTGGTGATTGTTTGTAATAATAATCTCAACATTATTATTTTGATTTCGAAGCGTTATACTAAAATGTATGTCCCAAAGTGTTTTAGAAGTCATTTCGTATAAGTGTTTTTAGGTTATACAAGTTCGACACTTAGTATAAAAATAGTTTGTAAACCTTCTGTTTTTAGCGTCACTTATAGCGTCACTAGGGGTTTAGGCGACACTCGAGAAGTGTCGCATAAAATGGTAAATTCTGTATTATGGGTGTCACTTAAGGAAGTGACGCATAGGAGGCAGCCTTTAAGCAAGTGTCGGGTATGAGTGTCGGTGTAAGTGTCGGTAGATTGTAAATCAATTTCAGGGCGACACTTAAGCAAGTGTCGGGTTCGAGTGACAGTGTGAAATTAGCGGCACTTAGGAAGTGACAGGATAAGAGGGTTTTTTGCGGCACTTAAGCAAGTGACGCAAAATTAGGGTTTTTAGCGACACTTAATGCGTCACTTAAGGAAGTGACGCTACACTGGATCTGGCTGTGCGACACTTACGTCTTGTCAGATCCGGATTTTGTCGAAAACATGTTTAACGACCACCACAAGGTCTGATTCTTTTACCCAACCCTTATTTTGGTTCATCGAGCTTATAAAAACCATTACTTTGAGTTGGTTGCGTTTCTAGAGTCGTTTTCTTAAAAAGGATCAAAACCGCAAACTTTCCGACCATGTTCTAAAAACGAGTTTTATATATATATTTGGACATTTCTAGTCTAGATAAACAATATACAAGTAAAAATGAACGAAATCGAAAAGTTTCGAGAATTGTCGGAATCTTACAAATTAACGCGAGACGAAACCGAAAAGATAGAAGTGTAGATCTTGACGTCGTGGTTCTTTTTCTCCAAATGAGTGAAGTGATTTGATGAGTTTTGGTGGTGGTAATCGGTGGTGATGGTGGAGGTGGGGAGGTGGTTGTTCTTGAAGAGAGAAAGAGAGAGAGAGAGAGAGAGAGAGAGAGAGAGAGATTAGATTGTGTGTGTGTGTGTGTGTGTGTGTTGTATTGTAACACCCCCAAATTTCGAGTTGCGGAAGCGGTCAGGTCGGGTGTTACCAAATCAAATATCACAAGCACAAAGGTAAAAAATGAACGACTCTAAATGAGACGTTTGAAAATAGTTATGCATTTCCCAAAATAAAAGTGTATACAAGTTGCGAGTTCGCAAAATAATTTCAATACATAATTTGTAATAAAAAAGTTATGCAGAGAAATCCAGTTGTTTGAAAACATGCGACTCGAGCTAGCATATCTTGTAGCAATCATAATCCTGCTGGGCACCTGAGAACACATGCTAAAACGAGTCAGCTATAAAGCTGGTGAGTTCATAGGATTGTTAGTTGAAAACATAAAGTATAAACCTTGTATGTTTTGAAAAGTAGTTCAAAATCTACGATTTTGATATGTATTGTATTAAGGTTGTAACACCAATGTTTATACATCTAACGAGGTATCTCATACCTAAGTAATGGTGGTGTGTACCTAAGTACATAAAGAAAGAGGCATTCCATGCCTAGATACCTATCGGGTATAAGTAAGTCTACAAACGTGAGGCAATACATGCCTAAGAACTATCGAGTAAGTGTATGACCACGTCATATCGAGGGTGTGGCAATCCGTGCCTAGATACCTATCAGGTATGAGTAAAACTACCAATGTGAGGCAATACTTGCCTGAATATGAATCGAGTAACTGTGTGACCACGTCATATCGAGGGTGTGGCAATCCATGCCTAGATACCTATCAGGTATGAGTAAATCTACAAACGTGAGGCACTACATGCCTAAAAACTATCGGGTAAGTGTATGACCACATCATATGATAACAAGTAATAGACTAGTATCCCACCTGGCATAGTGTGTTGCCTCCAACAACATGTAATTGTAGTCCCGCGGAACTATAATTGAGTATTTAACCAAATACTGAGTTAACGATCTCGAGTGTAAGCTCGCCGATCCGTTAATGAGTGCGAGTATCAACTCGTGTGTTTATGATTTGTATCGATTTACCACGATATCATTTTGAATCACTTTATCGTGATTTCGTTTTGTACCCACTTTACCGTGGCATCGTTTTGTGCCCACTTTACCGTGACATCGAACATTGTTGCTCGCAAGCAATGTATATGAGAGTCGGCAAATCTACGACATGCCCGACTTGAGTAATTGAGCCAGCAGTACTACGACATGCCCGACTTGAGTAATTGTGTTTGTATAAGTGTATGTATATCAATATACATAAGTATGTTGTATGTAGCACCAAATGCTCGAGATAGCGTACGAGTATGTATATATATATATATATAAGCCTAGGTATGAACAATCATCACCTAGTTGTTTTGTGTTAGTATAAGGAACTATACTAACATACGTCACTATCGTATACTCCTAGCCTCCAGTCTAGCAAGTATATTGAGGTCTCTGGGAAATGTTCACTTAAGTACAAGTCCCTTCAAGTAATCCTGGAATATATAGGCAGTCTTAGTTCCTCAAAGGAAAACTAATCCTGTAAAGAGTCTAGTTGTTGCTCAGCGTAGGTAGAACTAACCAGTTCTAGTATATTCGATAATATTGTCCCGCGATAATATGACCAATGTATAGTGATAACTTAAGCCAGTTATATATAATGGTAATTGTTTTTCAACAATCTAGCAGTGTACAATGGTAACCTATCCAGGTTAAGTCGTGATATTGTTCCATAGCAATATGATGGGTGTAATTCCTAAGTATTACACATTTTGTATTACATACCAGTAATATAGTTAAGTGTGAATTATAAAAATTTATCAATATAATTCGAAAACAGTAATTGGGCATGCGTCTCACCCCGAAAACAGTAAAATAATTGAAAGAGTGGGGCTATGAACTCACCGGAGGAGCGAGCGATCCTAGGGCCAGAGTTGTACCAAGATAATCTCCTAGTGTCCTAAACACGTGAGATTTCGTATGAGTGAATGGACGTTTAAATAAACTATCCAAGTTGTTGTTTATTCGTTCAGATTGTACCCAAAGCGTTTGATACGTGTTTATGTTCGAAGTTTGTAAAGTGAGTTTGGACCATTCGTGATAATTCGAAATTATATTCCAAAAATATAATTTTACTTGTTTCGTATAAATATAACTCGTATAAATATACTTCGTATGTTCGAGAATTGTATCGTATAGAAATATTTGTGGCGTAAAGTTTGAATACTTGGTTAAAAAGTATTTATGAAAATCTGATTTTTCTGCGTCACTTGATGCGACACTTAATGGTTCGGGCGACACTCAGAAAGTGTCACGTAAAATATTAAGTTCTGAATTATTGGCTTCACTTGGGAAGTGACGCATAAGGGGCGACACTTAGGCAAGTGTCGGGTATGAGTGTCGGGGGTTGAATTTGCGTCACTTAGGCAAGTGACGCAAAAAGAGGGTTTTTAGCGGCACTTACGCAAGTGACGCAAGATTAGGGTTTTTGGCGA
Source organism: Helichrysum umbraculigerum (assembly GCA_949592205.1). Classification (NCBI taxonomy): domain Eukaryota; kingdom Viridiplantae; phylum Streptophyta; class Magnoliopsida; order Asterales; family Asteraceae; genus Helichrysum; species Helichrysum umbraculigerum. The sequence goes on from CATIUR010000003.1 coordinate 35,788,604, forward strand.
CACTTAATGCGTCACTTAAGGAAGTGACGCTATACTGTTTTTGGTCCGTGCGACACTTCCGACTGTTCAAAGATTTCAATCTCTAATCGAATTTCAGCTCGATTTTTGGGCGTTTTGATGTTATAGAAAGCTTCTAACATGTATAAACATAAAATCTAAGTAATTTCTAGTGAGAGAAACAGATTCTAGAGAGAGAGAGAGAGAGAGAGAGCATAAAACCTTACTTTTTAAAATTGGAAATTAATGAAGATGGTGGAGATCTTGGTGAAGAAGATGATGATCACGATGACGATTTGTTGATGGCGATGATGATGATATCCGATTATGATGATGATGATATTGTTGTTGTTATTTGTTGTTGTTGGAGATGAGAGAAAAAAAAAAGATGAGAATTAAATGAATGAAAGAAAAGAGGGGGGTTTGGGTTTTGTCAAAACTCAGATCCTCATTTTGGGGACTGTGGTCTCCAACCACAGTACAAAATACCCGTGTTTTTGTACCCGATCGTAAAATAAATAATATTTTTAATTTATAAATTTCTCTTATATGTTTTCGAGATATTTTTGAGCTGAAACATTTTATAAAAATAAAATGTTTGGTTTAAAGTTTTATAACTAAATTTTCGTGCGGTTTCAGATAACTAGAACGCGTTTTTAGTTAAAACGACTTACTTTTTCGAATGTTTAATATTTTTCCTCCCAGGTATAATGTTAAATCTATATAATAAAACACTATTTATAAGATTTGTCATCGAAATTCGGACACGATATTCTGCGTTCTATCATATTTGTTTCTTAGTGATTATGAAATAATCATCTTGCACTATATTTATATATAATTATACATACATAAAGTTTTCGAATACTTTGTTATAATTGCGTACTAAGTACGATTATTTGAAGTTTGAATTAGACGCGAAAATTAACCTTTTTGACCAGGTGTTTCATTCTCCCCCCGTTTAGAAAATTTCGTCCCGAAATTTCGAGTGTAACACCCATTTTATTGGCCTAGTAATAATTGGGTAATTTCCTAAATTTAAATAATTGTTTAATGTATTAGGAAATTAATTTGTTTATTGTGTTAAGTTTATTGTGAATAATTAGTCAAAAAGTCGAACGACTTATTGTGACTAGTAAAATATTGATTGTTTTAACTTTATATAGTTGACGGTAAAATAAAATAGTTGGAATCGTAAATGAGTTTTAGGTTCCAGACAATAGGTCTAAGAAGGGAATTAAATTAGACCGACTAAAATTGGGTCGGTTGGTGTGACCGACTTATGTTTCTTTTTAAATCTCCTTTAATACTCATTCCTTCTCATTCTTTTCTTCATTTCAAAAACTAAATACAAAAATTGAAGAAATCAATAAGTTCAATTCTGAATTCAAGACCTTGATTCAATCTCAGTTTCATTTCACCATCATCATCTTGATCGTAAGTTCAATTCATGAACTTGTGCTCTTGAAATTGATTTGATTAAATTAAGTTAATAAGTAAATTGTATGAAATTGAAACTTGAGATATTGCTAATTGATGATATATGATGTTTTATGATGTATATGATGTATTAGAACTTATCAGAAGCTGAGTTTGTTGATATGGAATTAAGAATTTCGGGTCTGGGTTTATGCAGTTCGCAGGTCTGTGAACGAACCAGGTCGCGACGCGATTTCATAAGATCACGACGCGAAATTGTATGAATCGCGACGCGAAATGTATTTGATCGCGACGCGATCCTAGGGATGTTGCGACGCGATTTCAAGTTGATCAGAATTCTATTTCTTTCGTTTTTGTTTACAAATTTTGAAAATGCGCAAGTGTTTCCAGGGTCGCGGATAAGTGACAAAATTTATTAACTCCGATTAGGTTGAAATTCGCATGGTCACTCGAAAACGGCCCAATGATCAAAGCTCTATTTTAAGAGTCTAAGCGGTTTTAGGCCGTTCGGGGTCGTTTAGGGCCCGAAAATGGCATTTTTCCAATTCTTGGACCTTATTTCGGGAGTTTCTGATTGCGGTTCGGATTGGACTTTTGTTTTCTTAGACCTCGGGGATTATCTGATTGGGTAAATATGTTATGATGATGATTTGAAACTAGATAATTGATTAAATTATTTTATAAGTTGATTTGTTATAACTTGATTAAAACTGTTAGTTGTAAAGTAATATGATTTTATTTACAACTTAGTAATTGTTCGTTATTTCGATACTATGTATTGAAATATATTATACGATTATGGAATGAGTTACTAATTCATTATTTAATTATGTTCTCAGATATGGAGAAGGCTCAGTAATATTAGACTTCTGAGCTTGCGGCTGAGGTAACGGTGAGTGGATCTGTAATCCTCAGTGTGATTTAGTTGTTACAATTTGGTTACAACGGGTAAACGTAGTTTACTGCTTTGATAGACTGTTTAGTATGCCATGATGTAATTGTTGTTTGATAGACTACTTAGTCTGATATGAAGCCATGAATATTATGGCCTATGTGATTGTTTGATATATGGCTTTGGGCACTATGAATGAGGTCAGTATGATGCTGGGCTTATTGCTATTGTTGACGATGGAGGGTTTCTTGTACATATCGTTCATAGGAACCTTAGTTGGATGAGAATATCATTAAGTTATCGTTGATTCACTGTATTGGCCTGCAGTGAATCCGAAGGGTTCCTGCCCACCATGAGGGCATGAGATCCGTATCAGGAACCGCCGATCCTCATTGCGATTATGTGATGATGATGTGATGATGAGCCTGTTGTGGTAAACAGGGGATTATGTGTTTACGATGCTTTGCTGTAAACAGATTTGTTATGCTAAGTTGGACTGTTGATTATTTATTCACTCACTTAGCGATATGCTAACCCCACCACCCTACTACTTCTTGCAGGTTATGATTATGTAATGGGTTTGGCAAGAAGCTGTTGACTGAATGGATTGTTTGACGACTGGATGTTTACTCTGATATCTGATTTATATAAATCAGGGTTGTCTTTGGAATTACATAACACCCAAACTGATAAACTATGATTTAATATAGATTGATTAGATGTGTATGTTATATAATGTAAATTATAAATGTTTGATTGGACTTGCGCTTCCGAGGTATGGTATAAAAAAAATTGGTTCTAAAATGATGGGGTCTTATATCGAGTGAGGTTGCTAACGCGTGAGGTCCGGGGAGAAGTGATGTAACAACTCGCAAATTTAAACGCGATTAATTATATTAATCACTTGCATTATTAGGCTAATTCCCTACTTGAGTGAATTCACAACACAATTTAGAGGTAAGTCTAGCATAGCCCAACTAGATAATACGCGTAGTATTACGTATTCGTAATTAGTTGTAATTACGTACAGAACCATTTGAAAACAAACGCGACAAAAACGTACGACTATTGGTGAACAAAATTATTTAATAAAACGAAATTTTTAAATAACGTAGTAACGAATAAATATTTTGTCAAAAATATTTCCAAATAATTTTATAACGCAAAAACGTCAAAACGTATAATTGAAATTAAACAAAGTTTGAAACTTATAAAAATTATTAATTTAGTGTTGTAAAAAGATTTTAAATAATAATATAATGAAAAACGTAATTAAAAACATATTAGTTAAAATAAACTAACATTCAACGATTGGGTAAACAAACACGGAACGCAAACACGGAGGCGAGAAAGGGGACAAAACCCCCTCCCCACCTCCATTTTCTTCCATTTTCCACCTATCTCTTTCTCTCTCTTCTCTACTCTTTCTCCTCCTTCTCTCTAAACTCACCCACAAACCACACAAATCACATAAAAACTACACTAAAACGACGCCGAAACACAAATCCCCTTTGGAATAAAACGACCACGGCATCCCGATCTACACTTCTACCTTTTCGGATTTCAAATCCGACACTCGTAAGTTTCCGACAAATCCCGCAAATCTTTAGATTTCAAAGTTATAATTGCTACTTAGTGTTTAATATACTTAGATTTACATGTTTTAGTGTTTTATACAACCGAAAACGTCCGAAATCGACCCAAAACTCGTTATTTTCTCGCTGTTCGTCGAACAGGCGACTACGTCGCATTGGGACCGAAAACAGTACTGCGACGTAGGCCTCTACGTCGCATTACCCTTCCTTACGTCGCACATAGCGACGCAGACCACTACGTCGCATTAAATTGCGAGCGTCGCCTATGCGACGCAACCCATGACGTCGCAAAACCTGAATGCGACGTAGACCCGTACGTCGCACCCTACGTCGCATAACCACCCAGCGTCGCACCTTACGTCGCTAAAAACAGAAAGTTTAAAAACTTGTTTTCACTAAGTGTCGAACTAACCGAAAACGCATATCTTTATACAAATTCGATTCACGAGCCTTACAAGCAATTTAAACATACTTGTTTTATCGAAATGTTGATTTCAAACTTTCACCAACGAGTCGTATACATTTTCATAAACAACGAAATACAAACATTAAACAAACGATTTGGACGTGACTTGGATGTACAAACACTAGCATGGATGATTAGTTTAGACATCCACATACTTATTAAATCTCGTACGTTTAGGACGTTAGGAGATTTCAGACCGTACTTGGGCTTAGGTTTGCTAGCACTCGCACAACTACTTAAACTCAACAGGTGAGTTCACAGCCCCTACTTTTATTGATTTAACTGCTTTTGAACAGGGGTGGAAAACATAGTCAACTGTTTTACTTATTGCCATAACTGCTTTTACTTACATGATTGTTTATCATACGTGTCTTACTCAATCTGTTAGAGTACTTTGAACTATTGAACTGTTGTACGAACTTTGTTTATGAAATAACATTTTCATACTGATACACTGAACAAATGGGATAACTTATTCGACAAACTGTTTTAACTAGACCGGAGAACGACCGGTAAACTGTTTTGCAAACGACTGTAAACTATTTTGGTATCTTACCGGAGAACGACCGGTACATATTGGTAACTTGTCGGAGAACGACCGACACTAACTTGGTATCTTACCGGAGAACAACCGGTACATTTGGTAACTTGTCGGAGAACGACCGACACAAACATAACTTTTAAACTTGTTTGGTATACCGGAGAACGACCGGTACTTTTGTGTAAAACGCTGGAGAACGACCAGCCACGTATTTTAGTGCCAGAGAACGACTGGCCAAGGGACGGGAGAATGACCCGTGCGTCTTGGATGGGAGAACGACCCATGCGTTTGTTGGACGGGAGAACGACCCGTGCGTATTTGGCCGGAGAACGACCGGTACTGTGTATTTATAACTCGCTGGTGAACGATCAGCACGTGTTTTAACTTGAACTTTGGGCGAACAACCCACAAAACTGGTATTTGGATAACATTATACAAAACTTATACTCGACTATTATGGCAATACTATTTGTGAACATATTTGGATAACAACTGTGATACAAACTTGATTCAACTTGTGTAAACTTAAAACCTGTGAATTCACTCAACCTAGTTGTTGACTTTTACTATGTTTTTCAGGGAATTAGCTGCGCATGTAAGAATCGCCAACACATGGAGAATTAGGCGACCCTTGAAGCTTAGGATGCCAACTTTTGGAAACATATGGATTTCTTTAGTATAACTGAAATGTTTTAGTCATATTTCAGAAATCTACTTTTGTAAACCTACTACTATTAACTAATACGATTCGATGAATCGTAAACTTTGTAATTAACTCTTTTGGCATCTTAATATATATTGTTCTGTTGTAATCATAAGCTCTGATACGTATGCATGCTTTATTATTGTGACACCCCAGTACTTAAACTAACTGCTTCCGCTAAACAAAATTTGGGGGTGTTACAGATTGGTATCAGAGCCATTGGTTATAGCGAACTAGGAAACTTTAGGTGACTTAGCGACCTAGAGACCTAGACTATAGCCTTGGCTAGAACGCACATGCATACATACATTTGCATACATCTAAACTATCGTTACGATACCTCGATACGCGTGAACTGTTCACCACATTCGACTTGTTCATTGTACTCTGATCTCATATGAACCTGATCGTGATTAAACGGTTGATGAAAAGAAGTATGTATTTGGCATCATATAATGACGCCTGGCCAACGTGATTATATCATACTAAGTACATATGGGTGTTTCATAGTCGTAAGATACGTGATGGGGATTCGACAAATTTTGCTTGATACTCGAAAACTTGAAATATGTGAAACTTTATTCCTCACATATTTTCCATTGGCATTGACTTCTGCATCTTTTCATCGCAGAACGTCAGTATGCCGCCTAAACAAAGAAAGACTCGAAACAGTCGACGAAATTCTCCACCTGTACCTCCAGAAACAACCGAACAAATCATCGAACGCCGCGTGGCTGAGGCTATTGCTCAGTACGAGGCTAGCAGAAATCGTGAAAACCCAACCAACAACAGTGGAGCTACCCCCGTCAACAGCGAAACTCCAACTAATACCCAACAGGGGTGTTCCTACAAAACCTTTCAGTCTTGTAAACCCAGCACCTTCACCGGGACCGAAGGGGCCATTGGCCTGGTCCACTGGATTGAAAAGATGGAATCAGTCATCGACATCAGCGACTGCGCCAACGACAAGATCGTGAAATACGCCACCTGCACTTTAGCCGACAAAGCGCTAACCTGGTGGAACGCTCAAGTCCAGATTATGGGACGCCCAGCTGCTCATTCTATGACCTGGGTAACTCTGAAGCAGATGATGATGGAGGAATTTTGCCCTCCCAACGAGATACAGAAACTCGAAACCGAGTTTTGGAACATTCAGATGATCGGAGCTGACATTTCCGGTTACACAACTAGATTTCAGGAGCTTGCACGTCTGGTGCCTCATATGGTAACCCCCGAGAGCAAACGCATTGAGCGTTACAACAGGGGTTTGGCACCACAAATCCGAGGCATGGTTATGTCCTCCAAACCCGCCACTTTTAGGAGCGCAGTGGATCTGGCTCACAGCTTAACCGACGACGCGGTCGAGATTGGAACCCTGAAAGCTATCACAGGGAAAACTGAACCTACCCGTACTGATGCGGGCGACTCTGGACCCCACAAACGTAAATGGAACAATGATGGTAACGACCGTCAGGGTCAACAAAACAGAAACCCGGGAAACACCCGAGCCTTTGCCGCAATCACCAACTCTGGACCCAAAACCTATCTTGGCAACAAACCAAAATGCGACAAGTGCGGGATGCATCATAATGGCAACTGTGCTTTCTGCCAAGATTGCAAAAACTGGGGTCATTTGGCCCAAAACTGTAAAACCAACCCTCCTCCTCGATCAAACGCGTGTTACGAGTGCGGTGAATCCGGACATTTTCGAAACCAATGTCCGAAACTGAACAACAACCAGAACAACCCCGGAAACAACAACCACATCGCAACCATCCCACCGGCTCGTGGCCGCGCATACATCCTCCGTGCACCGGAAACTGTTGCGGACTATGGCAAACACGGTATGTCTTACCAACTCTTGCTACGATTTAACGTTCCTTTCATTCGAATGTCAATTCGAACACACCACTTGGTAAACGCTAACCACGAAACGAACTTGAACTATCAAACTATACCGCGAGTATACTAAACAGTTAAAACTATATTGGCAAACATAGAGCACTACACAAACTATTACTATTATTGTAACGACATGACTTATCGGAGAACATGCGCCGCGGGCGATCCGACTTGATTTTTAAATCTCGGGACGAGATTTCTCTAACATGGGGAGAATGTAACAACTCGCAAATTTAAACGCGATTAATTATATTAATCACTTGCATTATTAGGCTAATTCCCTACTTGAGTGAATTCACAACACAATTTAGAGGTAAGTCTAGCATAGCCCAACTAGATAATACGCGTAGTATTACGTATTCGTAATTAGTTGTAATTACGTACAGAACCATTTGAAAACAAACGCGACAAAAACGTACGACTATTGGTGAACAAAATTATTTAATAAAACGAAATTTTTAAATAACGTAGTAACGAATAAATATTTTGTCAAAAATATTTCCAAATAATTTTATAACGCAAAAACGTCAAAACGTATAATTGAAATTAAACAAAGTTGGAAACTTATAAAAATTATTAATTTAGTGTTGTAAAAAGATTTTAAATAATAATATAATGAAAAACGTAATTAAAAACATATTAGTTAAAATAAACTAACATTCAACGATTGGGTAAACAAACACGGAACGCAAACACGGAGGCGAGAAAGGGGACAAAACCCCCTCCCCACCTCCATTTTCTTCCATTTTCCACCTATCTCTTTCTCTCTCTTCTCTACTCTTTCTCCTCCTTCTCTCTAAACTCACCCACAAACCACACAAATCACATAAAAACTACACTAAAACGACGCCGAAACACAAATCCCCTTTGGAATAAAACGACCACGGCATCCCGATCTACACTTCTACCTTTTCGGATTTCAAATCCGACACTCGTAAGTTTCCGACAAATCCCGCAAATCTTTAGATTTCAAAGTTATAATTGCTACTTAGTGTTTAATATACTTAGATTTACATGTTTTAGTGTTTTATACAACCGAAAACGTCCGAAATCGACCCAAAACTCGTTATTTTCTCGCTGTTCGTCGAACAGGCGACTACGTCGCATTGGGACCGAAAACAGTACTGCGACGTAGGCCTCTACGTCGCATTACCCTTCCTTACGTCGCACATAGCGACGCAGACCACTACGTCGCATTAAATTGCGAGCGTCGCCTATGCGACGCAACCCATGACGTCGCAAAACCTGAATGCGACGTAGACCCGTACGTCGCACCCTACGTCGCATAACCACCCAGCGTCGCACCTTACGTCGCTAAAAACAGAAAGTTTAAAAACTTGTTTTCACTAAGTGTCGAACTAACCGAAAACGCATATCTTTATACAAATTCGATTCACGAGCCTTACAAGCAATTTAAACATACTTGTTTTATCAAAATGTTGATTTCAAACTTTCACCAACGAGTCGTATACATTTTCATAAACAACGAAATACAAACATTAAACAAACGATTTGGACGTGACTTGGATGTACAAACACTAGCATGGATGATTAGTTTAGACATCCACATACTTATTAAATCTCGTACGTTTAGGACGTTAGGAGATTTCAGACCGTACTTGGGCTTAGGTTTGCTAGCACTCGCACAACTACTTAAACTCAACAGGTGAGTTCACAGCCCCTACTTTTATTGATTTAACTGCTTTTGAACAGGGGTGGAAAACATAGTCAACTGTTTTACTTATTGCCATAACTGCTTTTACTTACATGATTGTTTATCATACGTGTCTTACTCAAACTGTTAGAGTACTTTGAACTATTGAACTGTTGTACGAACTTTGTTTATGAAATAACATTTTCATACTGATACACTGAACAAATGGGATAACTTATTCGACAAACTGTTTTAACTAGACCGGAGAACGACCGGTAAACTGTTTTGCAAACGACTGTAAACTATTTTGGTATCTTACCGGAGAACGACCGGTACATATTGGTAACTTGTCGGAGAACGACCGACACTAACTTGGTATCTTACCGGAGAACAACCGGTACATTTGGTAACTTGTCGGAGAACGACCGACACAAACATAACTTTTAAACTTGTTTGGTATACCGGAGAACGACCGGTACTTTTGTGTAAAACGCTGGAGAACGACCAGCCACGTATTTTAGTGCCAGAGAACGATTGGCCAAGGGACAGGAGAACGACCCGTGCGTCTTGGATGGGAGAACGACCCATGCGTTTGTTGGACGGGAGAACGACCCGTGCGTATTTGGCCGGAGAACGACCGGTACTGTGTATTTATAACTCGCTGGTGAACGATCAGCACGTGTTTTAACTTGAACTTTGGGCGAACAACCCACAAAACTGGTATTTGGATAACATTATACAAAACTTATACTCGACTATTATGGCAATACTATTTGTGAACATATTTGGATAACAACTGTGATACAAACTTGATTCAACTTGTGTAAACTTAAAACCTGTGAATTCACTCAACCTAGTTGTTGACTTTTACTATGTTTTTCAGGGAATTAGCTGCGCATGTAAGAATCGCCAACACATGGAGAATTAGGCGACCCTTGAAGCTTAGGATGCCAACTTTTGGAAACATATGGATTTCTTTAGTATAACTGAAATGTTTTAGTCATATTTCAGAAATCTACTTTTGTAAACCTACTACTATTAACTAATACGATTCGATGAATCGTAAACTTTGTAATTAACTCTTTTGGCATCTTAATATATATTGTTCTGTTGTAATCATAAGCTCTGATACGTATGCATGCTTTATTATTGTGACACCCCAGTACTTAAACTAACTGCTTCCGCTAAACAAAATTTGGGGGTGTTACAAGTGAAGGTATGAGAAGTTCATCGAGTAAATAGTAGACATACAATGTCTATGTCAAGTTTGGAAGCAGTCAATCCATGACTGAGACGTAGGTTAGTCAAAGTAGTCAAATTTCTGACCATTTCGTTTGTTCAAGTTGTTGTTAAGTCGTGGTTACAGGGTAACCATTTACGTGGTAGTACATCCAGGACTAGATAGTTGTCACAAAGTGACTGCTTAGAGAGTAGTCCTATCAGTACTAAGTGATTGGTGATCATTCAGCTGAGCAGTCTACTGAAAGCAAACCTTGAGTTTTACGTGGCCCTAGGTTAACTAGCCCTATGACGCACTCGGCATTAAGTCGATAAAATGATATCAAGGAGTAAGAAGTACATGCTCAGTGTAAACCAAAATCGAAGGGTTATGTTTTCGAGGAAGGATGTACCTACATTGTTGTCGGAGATTCGTTCGGTTCATTCAGAGCCGATCAGGTGAATTTTGCGTTTCATTTTTGGGCAATCCTTGTTGTAATGTCCGGGTTCACCACATTTGAAGCATATCCTTTGTGAGTAGGGATTCGCGGGAACTCTGCAATCCCAGATTTTGTGTCCGTATCATTGGCATCTTTCACAGGGTAAACCACATGAACCATCATGATGTCGTTTACAACCGTGACAAAATGGTTTATTCCCCGCATAGCCTCATTTTTCGGTAGTGTAGGACCTCAAGGGTTCGGGTTGGTTCGTTGGGTTATGATTGGTGCTGGAATCTCCATTCCATTTTCCTTGGTTGTTTTCAGTTGCAGGTGTTCCGCGTCGAACCACCTGTGCCATAAGTTTGTGGACCATGCGAACAGCATTGTGAATAGTGTCGGGTTTAGAGGCGGTGACCATTCCCTCAATTTGCATCGGAAGTCCTCCGATGTACCTTTCAATTCGTTTGTATTCAGGGTTCACCATGGTTGGGCAAAGAAGTGCCAGTTGATGAAAGCGGTTGATGTATGTCATGATATCGTTGTCTCTTACGGTGAGGTGCCAGAATTCGTCCTCGAGCTTGTGTAGTTCCTCACTGGGACAATACTCGTCCCTCATTAATTGTTTCAGTTCCTCCCAAGGAAGTTCGTGAGAAGTGTCGGCCCCTACAGTTTGGGCGTAGGAATTCCACTAGGTAAGGGCATTATCTTGGAGGGTGTAGGTGGAGTACTTAACTTTGTAGTCATCGGGGCAGTTGCAAATGTGGAACACAGATTCCATTCTCTCGATCCATCGGATTAATCCGACAGCCCCTTCAGTTCCAACGAAGTTTGGTGGGTTACAGTTCAGGAATTCCTTATAAGTGCATGGTCGCGCTCGGTTTCGAGTAACTAAAGCATCAGCCACTCTTTGTTCAGCGATTTGGTCAAGCTCCGCTTGAGTGTACGATTGTCGTCTAGGCGACATGATTCTTAAATAAGAATGAAACGACAATTATGAGATCTTTATTCAAAGATTAAGATTATTATAGTTGTATACGCAAGTCGGTATTACACCGTTGCCCCACGTGGCAAACACGGATGTAAAAGTGATAATGATCCGGAAACCACTTAAGGTATCTGTTTGAAAGTCCTCGGACTTTGAAATTTTAAATGTGTAGTCGTACTAACGACCTAGTTGTATTTTATATGTAGGTCAACCAAAACTATGATATTGTAGTAGTCTAACAGACTATAATGTAGTACTAAAGTACTATAGATGTAATCCTAATGAATCAGAGTGTAGTACCCTAAGTACTAAGGTGCAGTAACAACGTACTGTAGTGCATAGCTAAAAGCACAGTAATTGTAATGCTATTGTATTATGTATGTAGTACCGGAGTATTATGAAATGCAGCACCACGTGCCATGTGTTGGTTGAGTGTATCCCTAAGGCCAAAGATAGGTTGTAGTTAGGTAGTTTCCCAATTATAGCACAAAGGCTAGAAATGTAAGTGCCGAGGCAACAAACCAGGTAGGCACTGAAGTATCGAATCGTGTGAGTACCGAGGTACTGTGATGATCAACATGATCGGAATTTGATCGAGATGATTTTTGTGGACTTAGTCATTACGAGTGTCTCTCGCAATTCTAATCCAGTGGTAACCAGTATGGTCAATGTTGAAATCGAGGCGCGCGTAAGTCGTTGAGTTTTAGTTTAACTGTTGGAAAAACATTCCAAGATGCGAGTGTAGTGGTTGACCGGTTCCATTGGTGATCGCCTTCCCGACGATGAGAGCGAGTGAAAATTGTATGAGGGGAGTAGGTGTGACGCGCCTTGGTAATGATTTCTCATAAGATGAGAAATATGTAGGTTAGTCCTTAGACGTAAACTCCTCAAGTAGATTTCTTTTGAATAAATTATTTGTAGTGACGTCGTTGTTTGTTTTAATTTTGTGAACGATGAGCGTGTGTGGGTCTCTATTTCCATATATAACGTTTATGCCTCCTCTCCGAGGTTCAGCGATAAGTATGATATTCTCCATATATAACGAATTAAAAGATTTTGAAACCAAATTAATAAAAAAAAATAGAAAAATGTTTTAATTAATGGATTAAATTATTTTTATATGTAAGTGGGTAATTAATTAAAAAGAAATTAAATAAGTTAGTGATCTTATTTTAAAATTTACTAAAAATAAAGGACTTAATTTCAATATAAAACTTAATTAAAATGATGAGGTGTTTCCAATATACTACTATATAATTTAATACAAATACTACCTCCATCACATTTAAAATGTCCACTTTGACTTTGCACGTAGTTTTAGAATTCTTCACTAACTTCACTTTCACCAATCAAATACTCCCCCCGTCCCAAATTGTTTGTCACCAAGTTGAAAACACACATATTAAGAAAATCATATTAAATGCAGCTTTGACATTAGTATAATGACAAATTTACCCTCAATCATTAATTAAATTGTTTTCTTTGAAGTATGTGTAGTTTTAAAGTTAAGGGTAATATGAGAAATCTAATTATTAATGCATATTTATTTTTAAAAGTGGGCAACAATTTTGGGACAAACATAAATAGTAAGGTGGACAAATTTTGGGACAAACATAAATAGTAAGGTGGACAAACAATTTGAGACATGGGGAGTATTAAATACCCAATAAGGTCTTTTTTGATTGGTTAATTATCAAAGTAAAGACTTATAATGAGACATCCGAAAATAGTATTGTGTTCATTTTAGATGGGACGGAGGGAGTTTTAATTTTCCTTATATATGGCTGCCGGTGAGTTGACTGGGCGGTTACATGTTGTCTTTCGCTTATGTCCGTTAGATCATGCCAACTTTTAATCTGGACCATTGCAACTTCAATTTGTTGGTTATCATTTTTTGGCGGTTTTTTCTTGTGACGGTTTTTGACCCTTCCCCAACCGCTCCCAACCGCTGCACACACGGAGTAAATTCTTATTTCTCGGAGTAGTATTTAATAATATATTATATGTTACTTATTTAATTTACGTAATATTTTATTTTTCTCTGATAACTTTTTATATATAATGGTTGGAATAATTCTAGATATATATTTATAATCAATATAATTTTATCTACATTTCGATATAAATTTTATCGTCATACGATATATATTTAACAAATATTTTTTTTTTGCCTCAAAATCAAGTTTTTTTATATCAAAATGTAGATAAAAATAAACTGATCGTAGTGGTATACTTGGATTAATACAAAAAGTTATATAAGAAAAGTTAAAAGCGAAAAACACAATAGTACGTTAATAACATTATTTGAATATAATATACATGTTGATATTAATGCCCATATACTTTCAACCCTCCATTATCAATAATAACAATTAAGGAGTAAGAGTAACGTCGTCAATGCATTGTTGACACAATTAAGGAAGTATAGTAACATCGTGAATGCATTGTTACGTTTTCACTTTTATGAATAGCAAGATAAGATTCAGCATATGTAGGCGGTTAGTCCAGTAACTGGAATGCACCGACATGTTCAATAGGTATTGAGTTCGAGAAAGGGATTTTTTTACCTTTCCTAATTGTGTGAATGATATGTAAATAAGAAACATCATGCTAACCAAACGTAATGAATGGACCAGATTATGCAGATGGCCTGAAGTTCGAGACTTAAAAGCCCCATTCTTTTTTGGGTTGATTTAGCTGCTTTAAGTTGTGATATATATTGCTTAAGGGTCTGTTTACACGTATTATTTTGTACTCATGTAATTATGTCAATGGTAATGTTCTAATTTGTTTCAAAAGTTTATTATAAATTCAAAGTTTATAGCTATTTATAGTTCACGGAACAACTAATAAATTGGGTTTTAGATAAGGGACGTCCAATATGTAATGTAATTATAATAAAGGTCTAAACATAATTCAACTGTCAACATGTTGTGTGATCGTGGTGGTATTTACCAGCATTGTTAAAGAATTAAATACTTAAATGAGCATCATTGTTGTTACACATAGACGCATTGTTACACACTATTATGTCGAAACATATGTTCCATGCAAATAGAGTTATATATGTACATTAACTTTACGATATTACTTAGGGTTTTTTATGATATCCATTTATCTAGGCAACGCCCGGGTTAAATGCTACTTTTTAAGGGCCCAAGGTCGCAAAGATCTTTTTTTAGTATTATTTGACTCGTAAATTAGTATGATTAATTAATTCATTCATAATTAATAATTTACACGCCGCTCGCGCTCCTTCGTCCCGCAACTCTCTTTTGCTCTTCATCCGTGCATGCACGACTTGCTCAACCCGTCACTCATTTGCATGCATTTAAATAATGTATTTATAACTTTTAATTAAATATGGAGTAATATTTTATTAAAGTAAATATTATTAAATGATTCTAGTGGTGTAAACCATAATTTACTTACATTCTTGTCGCACATGACACATATAGTAAAAATTTAAATGATTCTAAACAATTATATTTGAATGTTTCTTCCTACTTTAAATCGTGATACTTTAATAAATGGTTGATTTTTTATAAACACCGACTATTTTTAATTTTGTCTTTTTTTTTTCTTTTCTTATTTTCCTTCAATGTACTTTTAATGTCTAAACTCCCCATGTATTTTCAATTTTACTCTTGTTTCCCGATACAGTAACATACTTTTACTTACCTTTGTATTTCAAGTTTTATTTCAATTTTTTTTTTTTTTTTGATCATTCACCATTTCAATATAAAACTTGAAATAAAAATATATGTAATAATGTATTGAAGAGTTAAATGCATGGTTCGCCCATGTGGTTTACACAAAATTTCACGGTTAGATGCTTCACTTTTCACACCAACAATTTATTGCGCGTTCGGTCACTACTCCAACTAAAATGACTAGCATACTATTAATTTCACATTTTTAATAATAGGACATCAACAATAACTTCCACATTCAAATCGGAGGAGAATTTGGGCTCGCAACAACTTTTATATATTTGAACCGTAGATGCTAAAAGTGAAGTACATGAAGTAATGATACATTATTGTAAAACAAAATCACAAACCATTCTATAAGGCTAATGATTCTTACACCACCACATTTTGACCATACACCACTAAATGTGCTTTACACAGTTGTACTGCAACACTGTAAAGCATATTTAGTGGTGTATGGTCAAAATGTGGTGGTGTAAGGATCATCTCCCATTCTAAAAACTTTATTTTATATTGAATATTAAAAGGATAGTTTTAGGATTGGTTAGAAGTAAAATCATACTGCTCTGTATTTCTTATCAATCAGAGGAAGGAAACAATTTTGGTGAAAGGATTTGCGTGATTACCTAGAAGCATGTCTTGAGCCCTGTGTAAAAAGCACACAGTTGACCCTTTTATTTTATTATTTTATTTAACTAATAATAAATTATATTTTATTATATTTATTTATAAATTACGTACTGTAGTTCCGTATTTTTTTTTTTTTGTCTGTATTTGTTTTCAACTTTTTATTGTATTTTTAAATTTAATCTTACTCCGCATTCAGTATTTATATATGACATGGAAGCATGGTCAACCTTTTTTATAAATAAAAGGAATTGATCTATACAACATCAAAAATGATACTTACACCATACTGTACAAGTATTAAAGCAGACAATACAAGTATATTGATGCATAAATGTGATGTATGCAACAAAATATGTGTCGTATATATCAGCGTCCATAAATAAAGCTTAATTTTTATTATAACAAGAGAATTAGTAAAACATGAAAGTTTATTGGTTATTTTTAAATAAAATAAAATCTAGCCAATTATTTCAAATTCTCTAAAAAGTCCCTAGACAAATTTGTTTAAATGATCACAGGATTTAGCTTTAAATGATCAATTTCGCCATGAAATTTTACTCCATTAGCTGAACTCGAAATCCGTATAGAGCAAAATCCTTGAATTTAGTTTATGGGTTTCACTTAAAATTTAGTGTAAAATTGAGGATTTCGTCTATAATCAAGTTATTGGGGCGAACTTTGTTAATGTGTAGAATCTTATGAGTTTTTGAAAAAGGTAAACATAATTTTTACCCAACTCAATTTAATGTACACAATTTTTAAAATATCTTTCAATTTAAGGTATTTAACTTTCAATTGTAATCAAGCTAGAGACATAATTTACGTGAAATTGCACGAATGACGAGTTGTCACCGAATTTCTTCTTTATAAGTAACATATCTACTTAAAGTGAAGTTCAAATGAGTTCAGCAACATTTAGTGAGAATGAAAAAATCAATAAGAATATGCTACGTGTTATAAAACTCATTTTCCCTCATATTTTTTAAAATTAAATATCTCCCAAACATTAGGTCGAAAAATCATAGAAATTACACCATAAAAATCAGCGATTCTTTCTCTTCGATTAGAAATCTCACAAGGAATACTTTCAACAAATTTTTTTTTTTTTTTTTCATTTTTTTGGTGTGTTTTGAAAACAACTACCACATGTAATATCAACGATTACCACATATGATACCAACAACTATCGCACCATCGATTATCACATCTAATACTAATAGTGTATAATTTGTAAAAACAAACAAAAAATAGTCGTCGAAATTATACCTTGTGAGATGTTTTACCGAAGAGAGAAAAAATGCTGATTTTTATGGTGCAATTTTTATAATTTTTCAATGAGTCATTCTTGAGATATTTAATTTTTAAAAATATGGGGAAAAATGTGTTTTGTGACACATGTCACATTTTTATTGGTTCCTCCATTCTCACCAAAATTCTCATTCTTATTTAAAACTCACTATATCTACTTAATCGATTAGTATTTCTCGATCATTTTGGAAAAAAAAAAAAAATAAGTGAGAAGAGAGGGGTTAACAAAACTTATCACCACTTTCAACATTACGAAATATGTTTTTACATCAACACAAAAGCAAAGGAAAGAAATTGTGAAAGCTTAAAACCTGATAAATCTACATTATTTCGTGAAATAACATATATATTATATAAATAGCTTAAGGGTGTGTTTGGCCGACAAGCTTATTAGAGCTTATGAGAGTTTAAGCTAATTTTTTTCTATAAGCTTAAGTTTCTAGCTTTGTTTGTTAGACAAAACTTGAGGAGCTTATTGAAAAAATAAGCTACTTGAAGTAGCTTATTTTACATAAGATCCAAGTTTATGAAATGAGAAATTACATAAATACCCCTTAAATCATTATATATTATACATTTTTTGTATCTTTATGTTAATTTACATCTTTAAGCTTCAGCTAGTTTTACCAAACACTTTAAAAAAATAAGATTCAGCTTCTAACTTAAAATATAAGCTCCAGCTATAAACTTCCAGCTCCAGCTACCGGCTAGTTTTGCCAAACACACCCTAATCGTATAAATTTGACTGGCATCATTTATGAAAAACTATAATTTTAACCTTAAAAAACTACAATAAACATAATCTTAACCTTATGTCTCATGCTTAGCCTGTATTCCGGATAGATTTTTCATTTTCGGCTGTAGAATCTTGAATTTACAAATAAAGCAAGTATATATTTTATTTTATATTTTATTTGTGAAGTAACATGGTGTGCTGATACTTGTGTCGGGCACTTGGAAACATCGTCCTATGAATTTTGTTTTATTCCTGGTACTTTTTAGTAGTAACCTATAAAACGTTTAAAAAACAACAATTATCTTAATCTCAAATATAATATATAAAATATTAATAATGTTATTAAAAATTAAATTAGTCAATAAAATTATTTAATTTTTATTAGATCAAATTAAAACTATAATAACATCATAAGTATTAATTTAAAAAGTGATTAATTTCATAATTGTCTCAAATATAATATAGAAAACATTTTGATGACATAATCTTTTACAATTAAAGTCTAATTAATCAATTAAATCCCTTTATTTTACTTAAATTTCATAGATAATTAAAACCCCAAAGCACATTTTTTTATTACTTACTTTATTTTATAATTTATCCATCTATTTTATTATTGTTTACCATACATAGGTACTTTTTTCTTCTTTTCCTTTGGTAGTTTGGTTCTACCTAAACCCATAGCAACACATATTCATCGTTTACTTATTTTTGGGATATTTACATATATCTCAACAAATATCATATATACCCAACATGATTTCCAAATTACATATATACCCAATTCTTCAAATTAATAATCAATAAAAATTCCAAAATCACTAATAATCATCTATTAAATTATGCCCCTAATCTTCTATCAAAAAGAGGCAACCGCCCTTTTAATCAGTGATGACGATGACAATTTCAACTTGAAATCAGGGCCTCGAGTTTTTTATAACAAGCAAAATATTTTATTATCACACAAATAATACAATCACAAAAGTGTATACCTATTTACAAATGTATGTCCAATCTAAGAGCCATCACATTTAAGGTTAATTTATCTATACATTAAAGAATTTACACACCCAATCTTCTGATTTCGAACACCCATATGCTGTCTTTATCTCGCTTCCCCATCGTTTGTACGCAGCCAATTGATCACAATTAAATTCTCATATTCAAAATGCAAATTCGTGAGCATTGTTGCCATCCAAACCAAAAAACAACATACCTTATTCTTCGATTTGGAACTCGTCGACCATGATAAAAAAAAAAAAAAAAAAAAAAAGGAGGTGAGGGTTTGTGGAAGAAGATTAGGGGTACAATAGTCATTAGGGAGTTAATAAATGATTATTAGTGATTTTAGAGTTTTTAAATGTAATTAATTTGAAGAATTGGGTATATAAGTAATTTTGAAATCATTTTGAGTGTATATGATATTTGTTGAGGTTAAGGTGGGGATATATGTAATTATCCCTTTATTTTTTCTTAAATTGAAAGGGTGATTTAATATACGGGTTATTATCCTAAATATACAAAATGGGTTTAGTATTTTACATATTATCAATCCAAATTTTTTTTCTCACAAAATATACATCAATTTCGCAAAGCATGGGAAAATCGCAATATATTAATTTCAATTCGCAAATGTCTTTTAGCGACGACCAGGTCGTCGCTAAAGCCCTTTAGCGACGACTAAAAGAAAAAACTTGCATTTATTTTCGCAAGGATGGGGAAAATCGCAATAAAGCTTTAGAAATTCGCAAAATGTCATTTCGCAAGGAGTAAATCGCAAAATACAGGTTTCATTTCGCAATGTAGCTTTTAGCGACAACTTTAGCGACGACTGTGTCGTCGCTAAAGGTCTTTAGCAACGACATGGTCATCGCTAAAGGTCTTTAGCAACGACATGGTCGTCGCTAAAAGCTATATTGCGAAATGAAACTTGCTTATTGCGATTTACTCCTTGCGAAATGACATTTTGCGAATTGAAATTAGTATATTGCGATTTTCCCATGCTTTGCGAAATTGATGTATATTTTGTGAGATAAAAAATTTGGATTGATAATATATAAAATATTAAACCCATTTTATATATCTGGGATAATATCCCTTAATATACACTACTGTGTTACTAATTAATTAATTAATTAATTAAAGTAGTATATGACTACTTTTCTTATATTGTTTGACACATAACTTAAATATTGTCTCTTTTAATATACACCTTTGATTTGATTTGATTTGATTTTTCATTTGTCTCAATCATATGTTTCTTAGAGATATCTTTAGATATAGATATATGTATCATTATTATTACATTTATGCCTTTTACGTTTAAAATCATTTCGTTAGAAACTTGGTATTTTTATATTCTAAACTTCTTTGGAGTTGACAAGACGATCTTTACATTAAAAGAAATCGTTTGTTGAGACATATAAAGAAGGCATACTCAAACTACAACAAAAAATGACACCAAAAGTAATAAATCGGCCACGAAAGTGTCCCGAGTGTTTTACCGATATATAAGATAGTGCGAAAAAAAAAAAAAAAAAAAAAAAAACAATTACCGATCTGTTGACGCCCATCGACCGGTCTTGCGACTAATATGATGGATGTGAATCGCATAATTCGCGATTAAAGATTTGTGAGGACGAGGATATAACTCGTGACCTCCGACTTTACAATAGTATTAATGTTACCGATAAAATCTGAATGATACAAAAGGAGATGAACTTACGTCGAATTTGTTTTCTAAAACTTTTTTGTGACACAACTTTTTCAAAAAGGTTTACAAGTATTTTAAACTCTCAAATTTTTGTCACTTTATTGACTTTATTATTTTTTTTCTTTCTTTCTCCCTTTCTTTCAAGAGAACCAAACGTAGTGCTCAAACAAGTTATCGGTCTTCTCATATGATATGATTATAATTTTAAATCATTTTCAATGATCAAACCTACAATTACTTAAAAATGGGTAGCAAGTTGAACCATTAAATAACCTTAACACACAAAGCAAAAAAATCATTTGCTTTTTATAGTCTTTTTTTTTAAATGTTGATGCGCAAAGATTTTTGTAAACGACAACGTTATAATCTCTCTCTCACACGCACATATAATCTCCACGCTATATACATATTGTCTCCCTCGAGCAAAGGATTTGAATTAACCTCCACCCGTCATTAGTAATCTCAATTCGCAAGCCCCAGTCATCCGTGGAGCCTTTTAATTTTTATATCAAATTGATTATTGATACGTTTAGTAAAATACGTACTTAAGACTTAGGTAGATAAGTAGAGTAGTCTAATTATTTATAGACTTTTGGACATATCAATAATTGGTGTGTTAGTAAAAGGGTCACAGGATGCTCTCGAACACGTGCCTACCACCAACTTTTTACAAGTCTACCATATAACCTACATTTAAAGGAAACAAAAGCACATTAGGAAGCTTCTATAAGGAATCTTATATCATTCAAACAAGAGGATGATACATATGTATACTTAAAAATCACCTAAGTTTTGTACTTGCTAGAGAAAATTTAAAAAAAAAAAAACCTAGTACACAAATTTTGGGCCTATATAAATATATTTACAGAAGTTTGAAAATACTTCTTTTGGGCTTTGGTAAATAGTTAAAGATGATAAATTACAAGGAATATGGGTAGAGAAATATATGATGACAAGATGCTTCTGAAATCTGAATTTTACAATTTTGAATTTTTGATGTAGAGAATAAGATATTTTTAGTGCTTAAAAAGGTTGTACTATATGATTACATTTTTCAGATTTTGATGATTAATCATTAATATAACTAGAGGTGTTAACGAGTCGAGCATTTTACGGGCTACTCGAGTTCAAGCTTGATAATATTCGAGATCGAGTCGAACAAGAATAAAAAATATTACACCATTAGTTTCACGAGTCAAGTTTGAAAAGTTGGTGCTCAACTCGGCTTCTTCGAAAGCTGGGTTATTGTCAATTCAAACGGGTTATTCGAGCTTATCGAGTCGAACGAGCTTAGTTTATAAAATAGTTTTGTATATTTATAACTTTATATACCTATAACTAATGTACTTGATCAATGACTAAATAGCAGCCCATGGCTTCCTTAAGGTCATTGGTTCGAAACATGTCATGAGTATTATTTATCATAAAGGTACCTAGCACCAATGAAGTGTATGGCCCACACCGTTAAGGCTTAATCCGCGCAAATTTTGGCTCGAACGTTGTATATGTGATGGAGGTGATTTGCCCGGCGATGTTGAACCTTGTGGAGGGTTTGGTCGTGCTCCATTGAAATATGAAATGACTCCGGTGGATGGCCCAAAGACCCATTTTTTTTTTTTAACTTATGTATTTGAAGTCACCACCTCAAGTATAAAGGGCTCGAGTTCAAGTTAATGAATAAGTTTATCAAGCTTGGGTTCATAAACAAGCAACTTGAGCTTGTAAACGTAGTTCACTAAAAACCTACCTAACATATAAACGAGTATCAAATCGAGCTCGAACAATAACAAATGATTCAAAATTGAGCTCAAACATATTTTTTAAAACTCGACTTCGAGTCGAGCTTAAACCAAGTAATTAGTAAACGAGTCAAACTCGAACTTTCTAATATTCGACATGGCTCGGATCAAATGTAACCATGGTTTATGCGTGTATATTGTTTTAAAGACAGCTCAAAGTCGTTAAAATTTTATATATCAATCTTTTGCTCCATTTTTCTTTACCCTTTTGTTCGTTCGGTTCGGTGTTACTTGGCTTTATGAAATGCTACAATGGTAGTTGACTAAAGTTTAACAAAAAAATCTTATGTGCTGTATTTCAAGAGAATCATTGAGCTTAATTGGATATAATACACATTTTTATCATATGGCAACGTAGTTGAATAAAGTTTAAAACTATTCAAATGATTATAGGTAACCGTCAGACAAGTATCGATGATCTTGTATACCTAGAAACTTATTCATCATATGGCAAGTGATTATAAGAATTGGTCCATTCCTATTAAATCTGTCACCAGAAGAGGGTCCCAAACAAAAGATTCGAGTATTGATGATTTAATTACTGTAATTTCTGTTCAAATTACACTCCTATCGTCGATGCTTTCGACCTTACAAAATATATACTTTCAAATAAGTATCATAATACAGAGATTCTAAATGGCATAGTATTCGTACATATTTTCGATTGTCTTTTAGGTCCAACAATGGTATGTGACAGACCTACAATGTGTATCAAATAAAACAGGTCAACCAGCTTAAAAACATCCATTATATAAAGGGCTTAGGTCACCGAAATGCAACCAACTTTGGTCCGATATCTATTGTGTGTAACCAACTTAAGGGTGGGTGTAAGAATGCAAGTAACTTTCAAAAAGGGTGTTTTAATGTAATGTGATGACGTGTCATTGAATAGTCAAACTCTCAGGATGCCACGTACGCCACATGGCACCTTCAACGAGTGACACGTCATCAAATTACATCAAAACACCCTTTTTGAAAGTTACTTGCATTCTTACACCCACCTTTAAGTTGGTTACACACAATAGACATCGGGCCAAAGTTGGTTGCATTTCGGTGACCTAAGCCCTTATATAAACTAGACATACTCCCAGGACTGTTGTAATCATGTTTAATACAATTATTGTTGATAAGAGATAATTAAAACTAGAAAAAGGAAACCATACACAAGTTGACCAAACTAGACCCAATCAGTCTTAACATTCTACCCTTTCAGCTCAAACTGACTTTGACTAGTTACCTGATTACCCATTAGGCCACGTGGATCATACACGATTCTCAGAACTCGTTATGCACGTTGAAGGTGAAATTTTAGTTTAAATGACAAGCGAAAAACACACCTACATCTTCAAAGAAATTACACAACCTAAAAGTGACTTCCATGTAACTATTTGGTACCAACAAACGCTTACATTACTGCTATGTTTGAACAAACTACCACCACTGGTAACATCAAAGCAATAAGAGCCACGAACAACGGAGTGGAACTGAGAGTCTGAGACCAGGAGGTCCTAGGACTGGTTAACCAGCTCTGTACTAGACCACAATACCATTAAGATCCAAATCAGATAGGCCTAGTTACCGTTAAAGACCATGGCTGGTTACTAAATTACAACTACGATAAACCTTCTACATTCAATTACTAAAAGCCCGTGCAACAAACAGACAAGATTGTTAAAACTGTAAAATACATCAAGTCCTGATATATTATTGCAAAAACAACTACGTACAACCATATGCCTACATATTAAACAGACTCAATTCAGCAAATTCCAACATCACTATGAAAACAATAAGTCAAAATGTCTGAATATTGAATCCTAAGCAAGTTCAATAGTAAAATAACACCATACCTTTTCACGAAACCAAGAAACTTTCTGCTTGTATCTTTGCCATGTTCTATAAGACCAGAAACCAACCATGAACCTCCAGATACTAAATCATCTATTCTACAGTTTACTGTGACGAGCTCCCTGATATTGCAGCATAAAGCATCAACTACAAGGCAAAAATATTCCACTCTACTTGAAAATTCCAGAGGCGTTAAACTGCAAAAGATGGGACTAGATATTAATGCAAAATTCTATTACAAAAGAAACTACGGGAAAAAGAAAAAATCTCTACATATCTCACAAGTTAGTATCAAGCAAAAAGCTACAGAGTCCGTATAAACGCAAAAATAAATTTCTGGTTGAACAGAGATTCAGTGTTAAGAATGTCATCAAGTAATCCAAAGTTGCGTTTGGTTTGCGGAATGTTTTAGAAGAAATCCAAATTGATCAAATAATTTGGAATATTAAGAAATTGGAATCTTAAGGAATCAGAATGTGTAACATGGTTGGTTGGTACAAATGGAATGGATTTTCATTGGAATTTTGAACATTTCCAATGGACAAGTGAAGGAAAGTTGAATACATTGACCTAGAGGTTAGTACGCAGATAAGTTGCTCAACTTTGTGAAAATGCTCAATTAAGTTACTGGACTATTAATATGTTTGATTTAATTATTGAACTTACTAGATCACGACACGTAGGTTACTTAACTTATAAATATTATACACGCAAAATCAGTTTACTTAGCTTATGAATTTAACAAGGTTACTTAACTTATAAATATACTATAACCGTAGATCATGTTACTTAAATGTTGAATTCAATATAGTAATCAGTCGAACAAACTAATAGTCCAGTTAATTGATTGAACATTTTTGCAAAGTAGAGTAATGTATCTGTCTATTAACCCTTGAACTAATGATAAATGGATTTTTACAAATTTACAACTCCACCCACTTTTCAACCAAATAGTCAATGGTATTAAATGTAACATTGCAGTTCCAAATAATTCGATCAAATTTTGTGGAAGGCGACATAAGTCTCACAATGAGCTATTTATAGACTACAAGAATCAAATCCAATACTCTGGTATCATTTTCCTTTTAGGTGGCAAAATTAGTGGGTCGGACGATTGGGTAACAGAGTAACAGGTAATCATGGCTGTGAACACTTGTAAGCAAGATACATTAAAAAGTGACAGTCTTTGACTTGATGCATGCTAGAAAAGGATAAAAACGGGTATATGGAGGAGGTTTTTCCCTGTTCAGGTTGCCGGGGGAGGTAGATTTTTAACTTAGATGAACGCAGCCTAATTGGGGTGTCCTATGACCATTTCCGACCCTGGCCACCTCAAGATGTTTACCTTGAAAGGTTCAAACCTGAGACCCAAGGTTGTAACAATCGCTAGGTGGGACTGGGGATTAATCGGCCAATACCTTGTAGGGACTAATCTGTCAAGTCGGGAACTAATCGGATTGGACTTTTTTTACATTTAAATAATAAATTTCAAAATTATATGTGTAATTATAGAATAGAACCATAAACAAAAATCTAAACAGAAAGCACATTAGCATATACTCCGTAGTAATTTTTAGCAAGATGTACAAACTTCACAACAGATAGCAGCTACAAGACTTATTTCATAATTGCAGACACAAAAAAAGACAAATAAAAAACATAAGCCGCTAAATTAAGATAGTCATTATATTTAACCAAATCAAAAGATCCATCTAATCAGATACATCAAAAAGGAATATCATTAAAGAACAAAAAGAAAGTATTTAAACTAGCGTTTTCTAGCAGAGCATCACATAACCATTGATGTCTCCAGGAAAAAAAAAAAAAGATTGGAACCATAAGCTTCACTCTAGATGCTACAATTTCAACATGAATTGGTCAACTTGGCATTGGTAAACTTCTAACAAGTCAATAAGGTAACATAAAATATTGAACTTAAAATAAAACGTGTTGAAGAGTTAAGGCAATAATCACCCATAGAGTGTATTCAATGCACAAAACCTCTTAAACCTTCTTATTTAAAAATGCATTAATATTGAATAATATAACTTTTTTTATCAAAATTGACACACTAATTTATTTATAAAAATATAATTTTATTACAGTGTATCGAGTCAACTCGATCCGGATCTTTCCAAAACTACCCAATTTTTTCAGTTACAAATCCGCCAGACCCACCCTAGTTGCCAAGTCTATTCATTACCAAAATATGAGCATGCAAATGGCTGAATACAACTTAAGAGACACCAAGAGAATTAGCCCAGCAAACGATTAAGATACATCCAACAAGATAATAAACCCAAGAGGAAGACAATTACCCAAGAAATGAGGCTGGCAGGACTGTCAGGGTAACCTGTTGAATCATCGGATCTGTGCAGGAGAACATAGTAAACCAGAAGCATCTGATCCAACCACCGCAAGGTCACAAACAGTACAAAGCTGCCCTTCCTGGGAAACAACAAAGTGTGAATTACAGTATGGACACACTACATCCTTCTGTCCGCGGTATATAGGAACATAAGTCGCCCCACAAACAACAAATGGATTTCTAAAATCATAATTAAGCTGTGTGGCATCATTCATGTTCCTTTCAGCAGCCTGCATAACTGAACGGGCAGTTTTGGTTTGGTTTTCTGCAGTTGGGTTAGTCTCCAAGAGCCTCCTGGCGAAGTTCGAAGCTGTTATTAGGTTACGTGCCTTGTAACAGACAGTCATAGCATTCATCAATGCAAGTCTCAAGTGTGGCAACTGAAGGTTACAGTGAGTAAAATAAGCTGCCAGTTCTTGTTGACGAACCGGGTCATCTTTCAGTTCTCTTCTTTTAAGTTCCATCTGTAGGCCCAAAACATATTCTTTCACGATGATAATCAGTTCTTTAACCTCATCCACTTCTCTTCTTGACTCAACAACAATCAGGGGAATGGTATGTAGAATACCAAGAAAAACCCGTAACGCTTCAGTAAACTTCCCGGTGGTGGTGGCTTTGTAACCAGCCTTGAGTTTTTCTTCTAATTGAGAGAAATTGAACACGAGTGCAGGTGGGGCCCGGACATTAGGACTTGCTGACTCACTCCAACCCCTCTCGATGGCCAAGGAGATCAATGGAGCAGATGAGAAAGCGCGCAAATAAGTATGACTTCCCATGTGAAGATCAATAAACAATGATTTCAATGGTGTGAAATTCTTTATCCCGAGCTGGCGACTCAGTAACCGCATGGCCGTGTCAAAGTTTCCAGCTGCTGCATGTTCAGCAGCAAGAGATGATTTCTGCACCCAGATCTGACTCACAGGCATACCAGCAGTGGGGGCCACAAATACCGAAGAACGAGTAGCAGTGGCTTTTGGGGTTTCAACATCGGGAGGAAGTTCAAGATCCTCGAGATCCCAACCACCCTCTTCATTTTCTTCTTCGTGTGCTTCTTCATCATCCAACACCATGTTGATATCACCATTCTGAATGTTGTCTACATCCACGATATCCAACTCCTCACCCCAATCAGCATCAGCAGCATCTTCATACTCTTCATTTCCACCCTTTCCAGCGTTATCAAGACCACCCTCAAAGATCCCTTTCATGACCCTCAGTAATGGCCAGTCTCCACCACATAAGACAGGAGTTGGTGGCATCAAAAGAGAACTAGCCTTACCACTGGGTAAAGTAGGAACATTGCCTTCAAGTTTATCAGCAAGGTCTTCAACAATATCAGTCAATCCATGGGTCTTAGCTGTAGCATATGCTAGTGGTAAATGGCCCGCACTGATCAAAATCTTGATTCGTTCTTGAACATCACCCAAATACAAAGCATTATGGAACTGACCCATAACATCATTTTTCACCTCAGCGATCTTCATCATTTTGGACAATTTATCTAGATTACCTGTTACCAGATATAGAAAAGATAGCCTCTCAAAGTTTTTCGTCCTCTGGTATGCATATTCAACAATACCGGAGTTACCCTGTCGAAGGGCCTCAACCCCTAACCTATACCAGTGATCTTTCTCATCAATCTCTTTAGCAGAGGCAACAGCTATCTGAATGTTTCCACTTTCAAGTGCTAAATTGAAACGAGTTCTCTCGTCCTTCACGAAATGGAGAGCAACCTCTGGAAAACCTTTTTGCTGGAGATATGCAATCATGGCTTGCCCGCATAGCTCTGAATTTCTAATCATGCTCATTACATGGTCATATCTCTTTTTCAGTAGAGATAGCTTAAAAATATATTCAGTTGAATCAATAACTATCGGGCGGTTCTTCCCATCTCTGTCCAAGCAAAATATGGTATTTCCAAATATTTTTGTAATGTACACCGGAACATCAAGGGTTTTGATGATTCCACTGTCCCCATTAGGTAGGCAGTATTTGATATGGGTCAGGGTTGTGTATATGAACACTCCATTATCATCCCATGAACCACTTTTCACACGAATTGTCTCGTGAAGGGTGCACCGGTGAGCAAGCTTCTTATCAGCTATGATTATTGAATGTTTGCTAAGCAAAGCAACACTCTCCATGTCATTTGACCAAACAACATACCTAACAAAAGAAGTTTGAAGATCTCCAAGAACCAACCGTTGTTGAAGGTCAAAGATGAATACTCTATCCTCTGCCCTGCATAACAAGTTACCTGTACCAGCATAGAATATAGCATCGGTGGCAGCAGGAAGAGCACTCTTCTTCACAATCTCGTTTTTTAAGTTTTTGACCAGAACTTGATTAGTGCTCTTCTCAAGGACTGCAAATCTATTTCGAGCCACAAAAACGGCTGAACCCCCAACACCACGTTTCGCCTCTGGAACTGTATCACCTCTAGCAAAACTATCTTTAGGGACGATATACAATTCGTATGATCCACCATCTACATCTGAACATATAAGAACTGCATTTTCAGTTGGGCTGTAAGAGAGTGTTCTAGGGCCCTGATTCAAGCTGACAGAACCAGGTCTGCGGATTGGTAGTATTTGAGTGTCTTTCTGAGAAGAGTACTCGTAGAACCGTAGGAAACGGTCTTTCACGAAGTACAGGGAATCGCCACTAACAGAGAAAGCAGGGCGTTCTCTCTCTAACTTAAAAACAATCATGCCGCTGTCATGGCCAGCTGCCAGAAGGTTCATCTCAGGATGACACCCGAGAATCCAGAACCTGTCATGCTCCCTGCGGAAAGTTTGAAGGCCGGTTCTTTTTGTAGAATCCCAGACACGTATACTTTTATCCTCTGAATTTGATACTATAATGTCTTGTCTAGCATGGAAAAGAACACATGAAACATTATTCATGTGACCTCTTAATGTGTCTACTTCCCAAGCTTTTGTATCTGAAACACAAAATTATTAAGTTAAATTCAACATCCCATTGTATTTCGGAAATAATAGATGACACAAAACTAGTATATGGGAAGTTCATTCTTTGAGGTTTTCACTCTTAGGGATGAGAGACAATTGAGCAAGATATTTTATTTTTTTTGAAAGAATTCATAAGATGCCAACACGATAGTCCTACCCAGCTTCAACTAATTGTCCAATTCTCTTTGACACAGATTTTCCCCGTTATTGGACAAGTAGTTAAGTAGAATGTTTTCCAACAAAAAGTTACAAACTATGTTTGCCAGCATGAAATTAAAAAGCATGCAGATTAACTAACAGTAGTTAGTACAAATCGTCTCAAGTTCTCAACTCATGAAGCAAACACTACTAGCACCATCAGCAAGTGAAAAACATTATATTGGATTTGCCATTGCACCTGCTAACACCCTTACATCGGCAAATAATCAGATTATAAGTTCTATAAAACATCTTGTGTTTTTGTGGATTGTGTATATTGTTGTATTTACCCTATTAATGCCAACATGTGCACAAAGGTCTTTTGTGTTGGTATATTATGTAATTGTAATGATTCATTAATTGGACATAAAGTTACATCTAACTAGCATAATTCTGTCTATACATCACATAGATGATTACTCTCACTGTTTTACAATCTTGCATTTTGGGACATTCTTTCAGAACAAGTTTAACAGGTCTACCATTCTATTCATGTAAATTTAGTTCATGCTATCTCAATTGGTTTAACAATTTTTTTAATGACACTTTGGTTTAAGAACTGACCATACACAATTATGCATTAAAGCATGGTAAACAATAGGCTGACCAGAGTGCGAAACCTCTGTAGATTTGCAAAGGCTGGAGAATCAAAAAAAAATTAAAAATAAAGAGACAAGAACCAAGAAGCAAATGATGGATTGTAGTTCAAGCAGTAGGCTTGCGCCTCATAATGTGAAGGGTGAACCAGTTTCTCGTTTCCATATATTATCAGCAAATCAGTGAAATGCTAATAACACCAAAGCTTTTAGTCTTAAGGCACTAAATCTTTCCAACTTCAAAAAGGCAAATAACACTAGGCCAAGGTGGCAAACTTCATCTTAAGGAACATACTGAATGACCAACAAAAACCAGATGTCATAATTTATAGCACATACCATTCATTCGCCAGATCTTCACTTGGCGATCATCAGCTCCTGAAACAATAAGAGGAAGAGTGGGATGGAATGATGCCCAATTGACTCCTCGATCGTGTCCCTCCAAGACATACTTCACAACAGCATCAACCCCACCAAAGAAATCTGCATTCATCTGACTAAGGCGAAGAATATCATCAGCAGGGGAAGCTGTTTTTTTCTTCAACGCACCAATATCCCAAACTCGAACAGTCTGATCTAATGATGCTGATACCACAAGGTCCTCCTTTGGATGGAACAAAGCACACATAACATAATGGTTGTGCCCAGTCAGAACTGATATACAAGTACGAGATTGCCAGTTCCATATCCTGATAGTTTGATCATCACTAGCACTAACAATCCATGGGTTTTCATGGTGAAATTGAACTGTCCGAATATAATCAAGATGGCCAAGCAGCGTAAACAAACAGCGATGCAGTTTGTAGTTCCATACTTTGATCTTGTAATCATCTCCTGCATGTACAAATTATACATTTAAATCCGAAGGTATTCCTAAATAAAACATAAGCATAGGCCTAACTGTATGTATGTACAGAGAAAGCAGAAAAAAAGGTTCTGATTTTCTAGAGCTTAATTTCCACTATAAACGGCACTTTCTCATATTCATTCCATAAATTTAATGTACATGTCCAGATACATATCATTCACATGGTCTACAGACTTTGAACACGGTGAGAAATTCAATAAAAAGATGCATATGCTGAAATACATATGAATATGAAGTTCTAAATAACACATAAAGCACTAAGTTGCTAATATAAATAATATGCATATGGCATACCCAATACAAGCTTTAAAGCTGAAATTGTTATTCAACACAATACTCAAAATAGATTAACGAATAAAAAAAACAACCATATTGAGAAACAAATAACTATCTCAACGCGAGTCAAATCAAATAACCCTCCAGAAACAAAGTTGCGATTGAGGAAAGTGCACTCTACGAACATATTTTCTCTAAAGATTCTTACACGTATAGCCTATTGGCATAGGTATGGGCTATGAGCTAACCGATATACACAAGACATAAGCATAACCTTTAAATATGTAGAGAGAATATATAACAAAATGCCTCTCACTTTCCAAGATAACTTAATTTCCACTATAAAAACATGATGTTTCATTGAACCCTTTCTCATATACATTGCATCAGATCTAATGTACATGTCCAGATCCAGATCACTCTATATTGTTCCGAAGAATCGGAAGATTATAACATATATATGTATACAAACATATGTGCTCAAAAATGTATTAATGTGAAGTTCCAATGTATGTATGAATAAGATAAGTCGAATAAACACTATAATTCGCTACACGGATATATTACACACATGACATCCTGAATAGATCAGTTAACCAATTGAATTGAAAAAACCTAAAATTCACAAGTATATCAATGTAATTCAATTAAAAATCAAACCTCCAGAAACAAAAAGAGGTTGTGATTGATGAAAGTGAACGCCGCGAACAGGACCATCATGTTCGTCAAACCGATCAATGAGAGTGCCCATACGATAATCCCATAGCTGGATCACACCACTATGAAGACTAGCTAAGATCCAAGGTCTCTTACTATGAAAACTCAATCCTTTCACTCTATTACTTTTGGTTTCAAATTTCGTCAACATCTTCTCCGCTTGTTTTCAAACCCTAACCCTAATTAATCCATCAAATAAAATGTGAATTCGTGATTCGAATGTAATCGTAGGTTAATAATTATAGAAAAGTAGATGTAGAATTGGAGGATTGTTACCTTAGATCTGAGAATTGGATTGATGAACGGATGGATTAATGAGATTTGTGATCAGACGGCATTTGAGAGAGAAAAAGAAAGAAAATAATGTTGGGGATGGATCCAGTGTGTGTGTCTGTGTATGTTAAAAAACAGTGTTCAGATCTGAAGGATGATGTGTTGTGAGTTTTGGTGTGAATAGTAAATAAAATTTACTTGTTTATAGCCTATCAGTAAAAAACTATTACTAATAACTCAAAAATACTGTTAAAATTGTTCAAAAAGGAAAAAAATAATGATAAAAAGTAACTGTTAGGATAATGTAAACAAATTTAATGATTGTTGGGCTTTTATTACATAAGTTTTTTTTTGTTAAAATCAATTATTGTAAATGTATGGTTGAAAAAATAATATGGAAAATGTTATTCATAGTCCTTAGGGCTATGAATAAGATATTCGGACACGCATTGAATGTTTATACCTTGATAATATTTATCCTTCTCTATTTATAACTTCTCAACCAATTTGATATATGTATACCACCTCTTTAACCATGAATTTAACTCTTAAACGTAGCCCTTAGGGCTTCAAATAACAAAATCTAAAAAATATACCGTAAAACGTTTCATACGGAGTATGAAAGTTCATTTTGCCACAAGGGAGGACCCATGAATGTTAAGGGGGTCAACTTAAGACAATTTTTTCCATAAGAGGGCGAACATCAAAATACCTTT
Organism: Helichrysum umbraculigerum; assembly: GCA_949592205.1. NCBI lineage: Eukaryota > Viridiplantae > Streptophyta > Magnoliopsida > Asterales > Asteraceae > Helichrysum > Helichrysum umbraculigerum. Next base: position 35,822,171 of record CATIUR010000003.1, read on the forward strand.
AAATATATACATTTTTTAATTATTAAATTGGGTAAGTATGAAAATGACTCTAAATTACCTTAATAATACAAAAGATTTACTTTATATATATATAGGGTAGTGATCAAGAGGGAAGTGTCTTTTTGGGGGGAAGGGGGGAAGCGTTAGTACGCATCAGGAAGCATATTATAATTATCAATCAAAACGTCAACAAAAAATTATTTTTATCGGTAAATAGTAATCAAAATCGATGCTATAAAGAATATTTTAACGAATGAATTTCATTTTTGAGTCATAATATTAATTGATGAATATTTATTTAATTAATTGTTAAGATGCAGTGTGATGCATATTAACTAAGATGCATCGCGATGCATCATAAAACTTCACATTATTTGAAAAATATTTTTATTGTTAAGATGCATCACAATGCAGATTAACTAATACGCACCGCGATGCATCTTAACGGATTTCGATCAAATATTCATAAATCGATACTATAACTTGAAGAAAAAATTTATCAAGGAAGCTTAACATTTATAACATCGATTCTGATTAACATTTACTAAATTTCAGTTTGCTTTTTTCGAGATTAGTATAGGTGAAGGTAATATGCTTCCTGATGCGTACTAACGCTTCCCCCTTCCCTCAAAAAATGGACTTCCCTCTGGATCATGCCACTATATATATATATATATATATATATATATATATATATATATATATATTTTAGTGGGGAAGGCCATCTACACTACATCGCCCTGTCTCCGCCCCTAATTTGGCATGAAGCTTTTAAGAGTCTTAAGCTTTTAATTTTGATAAAAAGCTCTTTAGAAAATAAATTTTTTGTTTGGCATGTACAAGATATAACTTTACAATACAATGAAAAGCACAAAAATTAAATGCTTATTTAACTAGCGTTCTAGAAAATTGGGGAGCTTTTAGAGAAGAAAAATAACTAAATGTCCCTTTATGATCAGAGTAATGCTAACTCATTTTATATAACCAAATGACGGTGTTGGATTGATGTGATCTTCAAAGTTCAAACTATAAGGTTGTAGTATTTTATTTTTTAGAAAGTTAAAACTAAAATGAGTTATGCTAACTCATTTTATATAACTAATTATATATATATATATATATATATATATATATATATATATATATATATATATAGAGGGGAGTTCATATGAGAACCAATCAAAGATTGAGAACCATGAGAACTAATTTCTAACCCTTAGATGAAGAGATCAACGGATGTAAATTGAATGACATAAATGTAAATAATTATGAGTATGTTTAATCTACCAATTAAATGAAAGGGTAGTATAGTCTCTTTGTATTCTCAAGCAAACCAAACAACTTCATTAGTGGACGGTTTCTTCATATGAAAATTAATTGAAACCTCTTTATAATTCAAAATCGTCATACGTTTCTTCATATGACAATTAATTTAAACCTCTTTATTATTCAAAACTATCGTCTTTATTTTGGTTCATACGTGAATGCATGACTTATTACATGAAACAATACACAATGAATTGTTTGTCACATGTGCACAAAGTAAACAAGCCTGCTCTTCTTGATGTGCAAATTGTTCACATGTGCACATATGGTATTTTAACGTGTTCATATGTGAACAAAAATATAAATTGTTTTCATCATAATTTGCTCGAATGTAAATAACATGTGTTCTATTTCATCATCGTAATCACGGTTTCCATTTGCTTTGGCATTTGTCAAAAATTGGTTTGGTTTCTTTCTGTGCACATGTGCACATATATAATCTCACAATCACAATTTGTTTTAAATTTGAGCTGTGTGCTGTGCATGTGTGCACTTAATCGTATATTTTCATTATTATCATATGGTTGTGACTAACATGATCGGTGTATATTTTGCATTAATTAATTTGAGAGGATGATGGGTTTGTGCTGCATTAATGGTGGCGTCAAACTAGAACAATAGAGAAGATACATGTCACGTGATATGGTAGAAAAGAAACGGAAAATATATAAAAATGATTGACATCCGTTATTATGTTGCCCACCATTGTAAAAGACTAGTATACCCTTGTTATTATATTGATTAAAATTGGTTCTCATGGTTCTCAATCTTTGATTAGTTCTCATATGAACCTCCCTCTATATATATATATATATATATATATATATATATATATATATATATATATATATATATATTAGTTATATGTCAATACTTGTGTAAAAGAATTTGGAAATTTTGTTACTATAAAGTTTCTCTAATTACTAAGTTTCATAACTACTACTCAACATATAATGACTTTGATATTAGTTTAGGCAATTCCGGTTTAATTCCAATAATAATACTGTACCAGATGTGTTTCAATTCTCTGCAAGCACACTTAGGTACTTCACTATCTTTGGTTCGGGTTAACGATTTATTTGTAAAGTGTTCTTATGATTACCTCTATGATTTCTCGTTATCCAAAATTTGACTCAAAAACCAACTTGAATCATCTTGAAAGTTAAGAATAATTATTTTCTTTTTGGGGGTGGGGGACTATTTTAAATATTCGTGAAAAATATATATATTTGTTATAGGGATGTATGAGTACTTAAGCTCGACATGGGCTAACTCGAAAGATTCTTGTATTAGGTTTATATATGATAACATGGTTACATTATACCTTGCAAACGATATAAGAGAACTATCAAAAAGTTCAGATTTGGCCGATCCAAACGATTTCATCGGGATCACAACCCTGATGGTGGTTGTCAAAGGGGATCCCAAGGAAAAAAACTGATCCCACTAAGATCGAATATGTAGTCCACTTTTGATTTTGCTCAATCACACGTGGATACTTGCCATCCCATTTGTATCCTCTCCTTTTCAGCGATCTTGATTGCTTAATTCTTCGCCTTTGAATCAAAAATATGTATGCCTTGTAATTAGTTAGGTTTTAGATTTTCTACGTTTGTTTTACAATCCCTAATCTTATGATTTAGACAATTTGTACAGAAGTTTGTGCATTCGTATGCGATAGAATATAGATACATATGAAATTCCTTGAACCTAAACTTATGAAATGAGATTAAGAAACTTTGAAATGAGATTAAGAAACTTTGAATCATTTTCTTGAAAAGATTCAAATAAATTACTTATTCAACTTTTGTCATCAGCTCATTATGATTTTCCAATAAATTACTATACACAAAAAGACTTTAACTTTATAAGAGGTCTCATTTTGCTACTTAAATCGGTACATTTTGACACTCCGTGATACAAATTGACCAGAACCTCAATGAAAAATAAGCCAAAATACCCGATAGAATACACTATAGGTGTGTTTGGCATCAACATATCAAGGGATTCCTGAAAATTCAAATTCTAAATTTCAAGAATCTCCATCTACAACTCATATTTGGCAAACACAAAAAGAAGGGATTCTTGAGACATTTAATCCCTCAAAGCGGAAGCTCTTGAAACTAGCTTCCAAAATAATCTCCATCCAATGACATCCTAGCACATACTATCACCCCTTGTAACGTTTGTAGTTAACAAAGACGTGTAGTATATATAGCATAGGATCATAGTTAACAATTTCATCAGCCCTCTAAAACAATCCCTTTTTCAATAACATGAAACTATGGAAGACTGAAAGGTGAGTAAGGGACCCTAAAACATGTTAGTTATAAAGAAGAAACACAAATGTTTAGAATCTTGCAAAATGACATCTGATAGGTTAACTGCAAGTCTACTACTCGTACTAAACTTCAGCCTCCTTGTTATCAAGAATACGGTCTCTGCGTTCTACATACTCCAATGGGAACCAACCTGCTTTGCCTTCACATTCGCCTTCTGCCCAACCATTGCTTGACACCTGCGCAGAAAAAAGAAAAGAGAGATTCATTTTGGTAACTAAATTGGCAGCTTGTAATGGGATAGAGTGCTCGATATGATGCAAAAAAGTTAAATAAAGTCCATGACAAAGGTGTCAGGTTTGGTTGGGCCCACAAACACTTTTCAATCCGTTTATTCTCAAATTTATACGCGATTAAGGTTCAGATTAAGTGATTTAAGAGAAGTTGTTATGCATTTGAATACCCTTGGGATGACTTTAGCCCATTTGATATATTCGACACACATTTAACTTAACCCTTTTGACCAACTAGAGATAAAATGTTATCCAAATTAACCCAGAGTGTTGGTCAGTTGGCGCCAATGAACATAAGTGGCCAAAAGAGGGGACTGTTTTCGGGCAAACGTTGATATTAATGGGCACAAAATGGTCATGAAAAACACTGACCAAAACTTGTTTTCTAGCATGGAGATATAGGAGCTTATGTTGAACTTAACCAACCAGCTTTCCTCAAACGTACCTTTATTCGAGGGCCACATATGCTTTTCTATACTAAACGACTCACTTTTTATTCATTTACAATCCATCAGGCCAGGCTGAGATCATTTTCCTCCTAAAGGGTCAAAATGGCCTACCTGATGTATCGATTTAGTCCCCAAATTTTTTTCAGCGGTTTAGTCCCTATTGTGTATTTGTTTAGTTTAAACTTCAAAAAGTAACATAAACGAAATGGGTGGTTTCATCCCCAAATGTGTCAATTAAGTCCCTAAAGTTTATTTGTCTTATCTAAAAATAAGGTACACCTATTTTTATCTATGCTTAAATAGGACAAAAGAACTATAAGGACTAAACTAAAATAAAGCTTTAGGGACTCAACCCATGAATTGGGGAAGTTGGTTGGTTACTTGTTCAATACCCAAGATTTAAGTATTGTTGTTTAGAACAGTAAAATTAAAAAACTAGTAAGCATACTATTTATACTCCTTCCTAACTTCGAACATCAAACTTTTATTCATTAATATATATATTAATATTAATTTATTCTTCTATATTGGGATACTAGTATATTTTGTTTACATAATATTTATTGTGATGTCTGTTATAGTTATTGGTTTTGCTCAAAATTAAACCCATACCTTACGAACAACAACGTAGTCCCCAACTGTCAAGCTCAACTCGGCATCAGACTCAGCCTGATATGGATGTATAACCTATAGTTCAAAAATCAAGTTCAGCCTATAGTATACAATCCTGAAATTGGTTATTGAAAGGAAAATGACAAACGATAAACAGCATAGAGGTACAATCACCTCTCCTAGATAGTAGCCCAAATCATCTTCAAAGTTATCGTTTCTTTCAGAAGCATGTACACCAATTTTTTCATCATCAGGTGGAGAACTCATGGGTGAAACTGCAGCTACAGGAGGAGGAGCTTCAATTCTTTGACGCTCTTGCATCATCTATAAAAAAATATTAATAATACTTAAATAAATAAATAGAATACAATAAAACATTTATCATCATCATCTGAACTTTCACAAAATTCAATTCCTCCCAGTCCACGAAAATTTCGATCAAGAAAGTTGCTTACCAACTATCACCATAAGATACTAGCGTTTTCATGTTAAAAGATGTGGAGGTGGCAATATGGGTGGGTTAGGTAGCAGGTCTTTCTTTAGTATGGGTCAAACGGGATGGGTCAGGTTGGGTTAACCCGCAATCACTTTTTTGTCAATTTTTTAATAATAAGATAACTCTTTACTCAAGAACATTAACACAATTATTACAATTTTAATGAATCTAAGTGCATAAAAACAATTTACAAGGTCTAGAAGAAGACTCTCGGCAACTTTCAACCCGTTTGACCCATATAACATGTGTCCCTTTTAGCTAACTTTCTTAAATTGAGCCATATGAGATAAACGACAACCCAAATTGGCCCATTCATAAATGGGTTAAAATGGCCACATCTAGATATGGGTACAACATATGTGATACCTCGCCCTCAAGTCGATCAAGTATATGCACAACTTTCTGATAATGATTTTTCTCTGCTTCAACCTTCAATCCAGGACGACATACATTAATTCAACTTTTTAATCCTAAATAATCTAATAGAATAAAGAAAACAAAAAACCAAAAGAGAACATCACACATTACCATGGTTATAAGTCTTTGTAGCGTTAATCTTTGTTGTTGGGCTTCCACAGCTGACATAGTAGCAACAGCTTCTTTACCTAATATCGTCATGTTCGACTTGAGCTCCTTAAGCCTAGCTTGGGCAGCTTCAAATTTTGACAAATTCTCGGGATTCCCATTAGATTCTTTTACTTTTGCCTGACGTCTTGCAACTTCAATCACCTAATAAGATTTCATGCGAATTTACAGTATATAAGGATTACAATAGCAGTGTAGCAGGTAATTACATTACGTATGGAACTCGCAGATGATGACCTGATTCTTTTTAATAATTTAAAAGGGTGTTTGGAGGTGTGTTCTAAACATGATTATGCGATCGAGCATTAAATAATTAGGAGCATATTATACGATGTAATAAAAAGGGCTGTAAAAGACTATTTGGATTCGCTTATTCTGTTTACGGTTGTAATAATCAGATAATTTGTTTTAGTACTTAATGATTTCTGATTACTTTTAGAAACTAATAGATGAATTGGAGTCTTGTGCAAGGGGATTAAAACTCTCACAAATCTGTTAATATATACAGGGTTGATAAGTAATTTTCATTTCACCTCTAAATAATGAGCCTTTTTTTACGGCTAGTCTGAAACTGATTATTTCACTCCTTAAATGATCCATACGTTGAATTCTGACTATTGCAACTTTTAGATAATCAGTTTGAAATTGCAACTCCTTACACTCTTAATTAGTACAATACAGAGGTACTTTTTTTGCATATTAAAAGTAAGTTGTTTTGAACCTGAGTTTCAGCTTCTTGTCTCACTCGGTCATATCTTTGAGCATGACGTCGAGCATCCTCCAAAGGGGCTCCCACTACCATAGCTCTCAAAGGGTCTGCAACCTTTACATTAAAAGTTATCATGCAAATTACTAACTATCTAAGATAACGAATGAGGAAAGACATAAATAAACAATGTAGCATGCAACACCTTTCGTTTACATTTTTCCTGCCTTGGTGGTTAAAGATATGATGGTCAATAAACGAGACTGAACCAAATATGAACAATTTTACTTGTCTCAGTTATCATAATCATCATGCTAATAAATTGAGGCACTTCTCCTTTGCATGAAAAGAAATGTTATATTATGCGGTGCAAGTATTCTGTACCTGTGTGCCAAGGACTTTCAATAAATTTTCTCGTTCCCTTTCGATATCCATACGAGCACCACTATAACTCATTGCTGCTTTGGATAATGCACTACCACTGGTACAACTGTTCTCAGAACCATATTTCCTGCTGTCTTCAGAGAGTTTGGTGCCTGTGGGCAGAAGAACACACAAATGACTAGAGGTGGCAAGATGGGTGGGCCAGGCAGGATAGGAATGGGTAAAAATGGATTCTTGTTGAAACGGGTCATTTTTAGTACAGGTCAATACAGGCTGGTCCAGGTTGACCAGCAAAGACACTGCTTCTTAAAACACTATTCAAAGTAATTAATGTATTAGCTTTTACTTGAAAAACAATATTGTTTATGTAATAATATGAATTAGGCAATAGGCAATTTTGTACATCAAAATACGACGGTGGTCAACTTCCACCTGTTTGACCTATTCAAACAATTTCGCCCATCCCTTCTAACCCATTTAAGCTGATTCCTATAATTTGACATATTCTGACCCATTTGAGATTATACACAGCCCAAACTAACCCATTCATAGGTAAACTGGTCAAAATTACAGCCACTACAAATAGTTATAGATACGGCAATATATGCTAAGGGTAGTTTTAACAATAGCTAACTTACCAATTTCGACTTGCTTGGATCCAGTTACAATAAAACCCTCCACACCACGGACAATGTCTCGTTGAAAATGCTGATAAGAAAATAAGACATACCATATATACTTGAAACAGTAATAACAATAAGTTGCTACAAAAACGTAACAGGGTCAAATATAAGTAACCTTGGCAGATCGGGTTGATATGTGAAGTTTTTCAAGCTTTTGTTGCTGCTGCATTTCTACTTCATTAGCTACTATATCTTCTGAACCTCCAAGTCCACCCGCAAATTGTTTAAAAACAGCCTACCATACATATATTTGACCACCAATTATATCTCCAAAAATGCTAGCAAGGGTTCCGACAAATATATTTCCTTCCACGTCTTGTTAGCTTTTCCTTTTCACAGATGTTTTCTACAGCTCTTGTTATGGTGTATTCAGGATGCCTTATTTTAAACTACTTATTAGCTTTGAACACGAGTACTATTCCTTTTAAACTTAACAAATACTCGATACGTGGTTTCTAAAAAGTATCTGAAATCGCTCATCAATGTGGGCATAAAAATACCGTAAGTTTTCAAATATACAACTCCAAACTGGTTCCAGTTTAAGCTACCAATTTTGTAAACCTTCCATTTAATATCATATAATTCCCATATTAAACCACCATATGTATACATAATATCGACGTAATTCTACTTGATTTGTTAATTAAATGAAATGGAGACAAAATCAGTTTATAGATCAGACAATAAAAACTCTAGAATAGTAGAATTTTAGCAAAACTTAACGGGGTGAGGTCTTATTAATTATATTACAGTGAACTAGCTGACTACAGTAAAACCTAAAACAAATTATGTACAATGTACCTGCTGCTGTCTAGCTACTTGTTCTCTGAGTTTGGAGGCTTGTTTTCGTATTGCATCCATCGCCGTATACGTTGAAGCCAAAAGAGGGAATTTGGGGGAGAGACTGTTTTTGAATTTTGCTTCTTGTTTCAGAGATGTTAGCTTTACGAATTTTTTTTTTTGACTTCGACACTTTTCTTTTTTATAATATGATTTTTTATGACAGGTATAATGCTGACGTGGACTAAAAAGGTCATACTACTGAGCAAACAGGCTTTTTTTAGTTCGCGCGTTGCGGCGGGCTAAAAAGTATATATTTTTAAACTTCGATATGAAATATGAAATTTTTACTTGAATCGGATTTGATCTTTTTATGGTTTATTTCTTTGATTATACCAACATGTATGTCTATAATTGATAATACAATGTTGATTTTGCATCTAAAATTGTATTGTGTAGTGTATATGCACCGATTTACTAATTGATAATGCAATTAATTACATGCACTTAAGTTATTTATTGTTCTTCCACTATAACTATTAAGATATTAAGATTTACAACTTACTCGTATAATAATAGTTTTCGAGCATAATTTTCAAGGTTTATAGTTTGAGAGTGTATGCAAATTTACAGATCTTATTATTGTATGTGTTTGAGTTTTTAAAACGTCTTTTGTATAAATTAAATAGTGGAAGAGCAATATTTCTCAACATCTTCTACAAACATTCAGTGGGCTCCTAGTGCTACCATGGAACCTGCTAATAAATCCAACATGTATGGCCCCACCACTTGCGCTACTATCACGACACTCGCTAATAACTCCGGTAAAGTTGCCGGAATAGAACCGTTAAATGAAGAAAAAAAAAAAAAAAAAGGTTATTGGAGGGAACCTTTAACCCCGGATCCGTAGATCCACGGAGCCCCACCCGCAAGAGGCAACCCGTCCGGCTAAACACCTGGCCCCAGTGACCCCACACACGGAGCATAGGATTTTTTGTACTCCCAGAGGCTTGAACCCGGGTGGGGCGTGGGGATTTGCGGCGGCGGTACCACTGAGGCAAAGCCCCATTGGTCGTTAAATGAAGAAGATGACTACGTAAATGTAATTGATTTGTTTTCTTTCTTTTCTTTTAGTTTTGCCTAAATGCAATTTTAAATTTGGGATACAAAGTCATTTTACATTGGTCAATTAGAAGAAAAGAAAGGCGAAATCGGTTTTTGGCCGGTTCCAGTTCACCGGTTTAGCGGTCTGTCTGGAAAATCGCCAGTTCGATCCAACTCAGAAACTTGCCTAAAACCGGTTTCAATTGAGCCGCTACCCCCTCGGTTCGCGATTCGACCAGTCCAACCGGCCAGTTTGAACCGGTTTTTAAATCATTGCATAAGAGCACAGGGTGTCGAGTTGTTGAGAATTGTTGCCGAAAAAGTGGCAATATGGGAAACAGTGTTCTGGACTCTTTATTTTTTAAATATAAATAATTTAATAAATAAATTTAAATAACAGATAAATTAAATAAAAATTCATTTATAAATATGTAACAAAAACATCACTTAATACAATAATTTAATTAACAAAATAGGAAAAAGAAAAAAAAAATATAGTCCATTTTAATAGCCCACTTTAAATTTAATAGGTTTGATCCAATAATATTGTCCAATTCAATTTTAGTGGTCCACTTTAAAACCCTATATGGTTCCTCCTTCATTCTCCAACCAACACACACCAAAATACGCACACTCACAATAAAACACACACTCATACACATAAACTTGTTCAAATGAAGAAATAAAAGAAATAAGGGAAATGATATTGACAGCCCTAAGGGCTCTCAATAAGAACTATTTGGTAATACTTATTAAACTTAAAGTTTCATTTATTATCAAAAATCATAATTAATACATCACAAATAAAAGGAATATTTTAATGAATTGAATGCAAACCTACAGTGTATTAATTATAATTTTGATTTTGATTAAATAAAGAAATTTTAACTTCAATAAATGCACAAATTTTCTCTTATTGACAGCCGTATCATTATTAATTCCTAAGAAATAAATGAAAACGAAAAAAAAACATTATAAAAATAAGAGGAAAGCACCATTTTGTACCGGACGGCGACCAGGAACGCCGTCCGGAATGCCGTTCCGGTGTGGGTGAACGTTGTCCAACGGCGTTCTCAACTAAATATTTTTTTTGGAACGCTTTGACACCGTGTGCTCTAAGAGCACACCGTGTACTTTCCCCACTCCCTCACACCCTCCCCTACCTGATGCCAAAGTGTTGGCTGCCAGCTGTCGCCCAACGACCACCATCAACTGCCCCTTGGTCGTTGAAATTCAACCGGAACATTATTTATTTATACCTCTGTCCCAATATTATTGTCCATACATCCTTTTTGGGATGCCCAAAATAATTACCCACTTTCAATTTCAACCGATCAAAACGGTTTAAGTGAAAAATAATGAACTCTTATTGGTCAGCTGTATAATTATTATATTGTTCTAAAACTATGTGAAATTTTTTTAATAAACAATTAAATTGAGACAGATAGGGTATTATTATTATTATTATTATTATTATTATTATTATTATTATTATTATTATTATTATTATTACTTTTTTCACTTTTAAAGTCTTTATTAAAAAACTTTACACATATTTCTTGTTTTTGTCTTCAAAATCTCCATTTAAACCTTTTGAATAACATTTATGGTTATCTGAGATTTAGTTTTTCTTGTTTTTCTTAAAAGCTAGATAAATAAACTTACAAATCACATTTTTATAAAAGATATATCTCACGTGCTTTAAAAGGTACACGATTTTGATGTTATTCATATTTAAGATTTTACTAGGTGAAGGACCAACGACAATGCTAGATTTATCATTATGTTTGTAAGATATAAATTTATGTTACTTTTTGTGTTTTTTAGTAGTAAAGTATTAAAACTTTAGATATATCGAGTGTGTAGGTATTGGGGTTTAGGTGTTTAGTAGTCCAACTCATTATTAAAACTATTTGAACCTTTTAGTATACATATAGATGGGCTGGATTTAGGTACTGGTTTTTGTGTTAGAATATGTTTATAAATTTTTGTAAATATATATTATATAGTTTTATTTTTTACATATTTATTAATTCTTATAAGTCTTGTTTAATAAACATTTGTGGTTAACACAAATCGTAACCGTATTAATTAATTAATTTTATTAATAAAGATAAAGATTTTTATGTATATAACTATGCTTCGAGTTTACTTACGAAAAGTGTTTTAATTAGTTATATTTATAATATTTAAAGGGCTAAAAAACATAAGATCTTTTATACTAAAACTTGTTTAGGTAAGATTATTTTAAAAGGTCGAATTACGCTAATTTAGTAAACAAATGTTAGTTAAAATGTGTTAGATATATTAATTTTTTTATTTTATTTTATCCATGTTTTTAGGTACGGAAGATATTTATCAAATAATATAACATTTGTTTTATATTAAAACACGTTTAGGCATATAAATCGTGATATGTATGTGATAAAATAACTATTACTAGTATCATTTAGTATAATAAACTTTTTACTACATTGAAATCTTTTATAGTTAAAATGAATATTAAGAATATTGACTTTTGGGTCGAATGGTTGGTTGAAGGTTTAGTGAAACGCCCAGAATTTTTTTTTTATATCACTTAAAACATACTCTATTAGGTCCATTCAATATTATTAAACGACTTAAACCAACACAAATATTACACAACACAAAACACGAACCAAAAATAAAAATCATTAAAACTGCAAAGTACCCGCCGGGTACTTTGCCTATCCGCCAGGTACTACGGCTCTTCAACCTTAACTATTGATCAGACTAAATTTTAGTTTACCCGCCCAGTTTTACCAGCCATATAAGGGAGTACCCGCCGGGTACAACCCCTATCCGCCGGGTAATTCACCAACACAGCAGACCTGCAGTTCAACTTTTACATAACAAAACCCGAAATTCAATTACTTTTATCTTTTGACTCGTATAATATGAAGACCTGAAATTTGGTACACACGTCTACTATAACAATATCTAGCTTTAACTTTTATCACTTTTTCAAGTTTCTCAAAAATGACAAATCTGGATGTGTGACCAATTTGGACTCAAAACGCCTCTTTTACTTGACATACTAAAATGCACATCACATGGATTCTGACCACAACCTCTTGCACACTTATTTAACATGTCAAAACAAACTTACAGCACTATCCAAAAGTACCATGACGCCATCTTATCCAAATATAACTTAAAAATGTTTTCATGACCCATATTGCCCCCTTTTGACCCGTTTCACTAGATAACAAGTTTCTGACCAAAACACCAAATGACACTCAACATATTTGACTATTTCAACCCAATTAACTATACTTTGACTTCCATTTACCCTATCACATATAGATTTGACTCTTTGACATATTTCATTCATTCAACAAAACATTACTACCAATATACTTATAAACTTCCAACATTTCTTCAAAACACATACACTTATGACTTTACACCACAGTTGAATTTTAAAGTCAACATTCCATAGAACAAAAGACACGTGTTATGTTTGACTTCTAAACTTTGACCCATGGGCGAATTATACAAGTTGAACACAAAACGATAAGTAATGAGAATACTTGCCACTTGCTACCTGTAGCTATCCATACAATCCTTCATAATCCATTTCCCTTCTCTTGACTCGAAGTACCTAATACATGAAACATTGATAGAAACATTGATAGAGTAAGCACAACCGCTTAGTGAGCATATAGACAACTAATCAAATAATTCACAACACTATGAAACAATCACCACATATCATCTAACTCAATATTCCTCGAAACAACATATCAACACTAAACACTATGCGGATCCGCGGCCATAAGAAACAAGACATAAGGTACCAAATCACGTCGAAATGGTTACCAAGTTAAGAAACAAGTCTATGCTAGCAACGCTAGCTAATGTTTCACTTGATTGTATGATCCTCTTGCTCGTAAACAATCCGGAAACACATACAATCATTCATATATTTCAACATTTACCATTAAGATACATAAATTACAAATAACATCCACATGGTGGTATGATCCTCTTGCTCGGAAGCAATCCAGAAACACATACAACTATTATCAATTAGTCCCTATAATACTCACAGTCTAGAACTGGTAACCCATTTACTTTTTCTATTTTATCTTATTATTTAATAATACTACTTCATAATAAAAATATATCCGCGTACGAAATAAAAATATGAAATTCGGGGTGTTACAACTCTCCCCCACTTAAACTGTTCGTGTCCTCACGAACCTCTCTTGATACACTATAACTAAGGATGGCAATGGGTCGGGTTCGGATCGGGTTTTAATGAACCCGTACCCAAACCCATTTAGAATATGCATACCCAAATCCAACCCAATAGCTAGTGGGTACCCATTTAATATTACCCATCAATTTTTCGGGTTTCCCCACGGGTATCGGTTATCCCCGCTTGACTATTCCGCAGACAAAATAGCAAGTATGGCGATTAGAAATGATGTCTTAAAACGGAAAGGTGACAAAACAAAAAAAGCAAACCAAGATACCCTAAATAATAGAATGGTTGTTCAAACCGGTCATAATACAAACAATTACATGTTTTTGAAAGTACAAAATTCCAAATGTCATGATCATTCAAATTCAAAGAAATAGATGCAAAATATATAGATAATATGATCATTCTTAATCTTCATTCTTCAATCTTCATCCACAAATTAATTGGGCTTTAATTATAATATATATATATATATATATATATATATATATATATATATATATATATATATATATATATATATATTTTATAGATTAAATACAATTAATAATTAGTAATTAGTAATAATCATGCGGGTATGGATACGAGTAATTGGGTATGGGTACGGGTAATCGGGGCGGGTATTACTAAAACCCGTACCCAAACCCAAACCCACGAGAAAAAAAAACTTGTACCCAAACCCGTCTACCCGTACGGGTATTAATTGGGTCGGGTTCGGATGTTTTTGCCATCCCTAACTATAACCACTCGCTTCTTTTCTACTAAATACTTCAAGAGACATTATACTTAAACAATAAAATATTCAAATATACACAACAGAAAAGGAATACCAGAGATTTAACTGCTCCAGAGTCAATAAAATGTGAGCAGGTTTAAAATGGTAAGGTATTGTCGCCACATCGGATGACTCTGTTGCCTCTCCAGCAATTAGTTGAAATGCACGTGGCCTAGACCTTGACCCAGTCGTTGCTGACTTAGGTTCTAATTCTTTTCGTCTAGCTTCCTTTTTGTCAGGACAATCGGCTTGAAGGAGATCATCCTTAAAACAGTGATAACATAAACGATAAGGGCTTGGGCAATTCGGTGCCATATGCCCAGTTCTCCCACACTTAAAACATTTACACTCGCCGGTATGTCTCCTACCACACTTATCACAATTAGGGATTTCTCGAGTTTGGGTTTGAGGACGATATTGTTGTAATGGTTGTGGTGATGGATGTTGTTGGGTCTCCTTAATTCGTGTTTTCTTAAACGATGAAGGTTGCGTAGTCGGGGTATATTCTACTTTTCTCTTACTTGTGGTTTCAACAACTCTAGCTTTCAAATCTTTCTCACGTACTAAAGCTCGATTCAACATCTTAGCAATGGTATCATAAATAGTTAGATCAATGGATTCATGAATATCTAAATTTAGATGACGATAGAAATGATCGGTTAACAGTTTTGGGTTAGAAGTATACTCAGGACAGAATCTGGCATTTTCATGAAAGGACTTAGAATACTCTGCAACCGACTTACTCCCTTGATGACTCGCTAAGAACTCTCCTTTTAACTTTTCAATTTCTGCAGGTGGTGAAAATTCTTCCTTAAATATCTCCTTAAACTTATCCCAAGAAAATTTTGAAGACGTCTTATGACCATATGTTTCAACTTGAGAATTCCACCACTCATGGGCATCTCCCTTTAACTGATGGGCTGCAAACAACACTTTCAATTCACCTGAACACTTACATAATAAAAATGTCTCCTCTAATTCACTTAACCATCGGGTACTAATGGCAGGGTTCAACTCTCCCATAAACTCAGTGTCACACCCCGTCTAAAGCGGAAGCAACGGGATACGACGCGCGACTAGATCATAACACACTGATATAATAGAACAACACTAAATGCAATTCAACAACGTGTTATGATATCCCCCAACACAAAGGTGACTTGTGCCGCGGTCAATCAATAACCCGAGTACATAGTCTCATATAGATAAGAATCCAATGGTCACGTCACAACTAAACATAATGGCATATGATCAACGTTCAATCCACCAAGTCTCAATTCATCCTAAAAGTCTCTCTAAAGCCACTATCCTCAAGCTCCTTAGTTCACTATTCCGATTACCTGAAAAGTAATGCTCAAAAACATCAACAAATATGTTGGTGAGTTTTGTAGGTTTGAAACAACACATAAAAATATAAACTTTTGCTGTGATAATAAACTGGTTAGGACATTGCAATGAAAATGCACATGTAAGTGAAATAATGTTTATGAAACACCTCAACAAACTGTCATCACTCCACAAAGAAGTATGACCAAACAAACCCTGTGTATGCAGTAGTTACCCATAAATGGCTTTAATGTATACATAACGTATAACATTAGGTACTTACTCTCGAAAGAGCAATGCCTTGTGAATAAATGTGGCTTTAATACATACATAAAGTATACATCAGGTACTTACTCCCCCAATGTAAAACGAGTAACAAAATGGGGCCACGAAAACTCACCTTAAGCACAAGCAACCACAATCAAAGTCTCCAAGTTATTCCTTATTACAAATGCACAAATATATTTGATTGGTTACAATCTAACAAGGCTAAACCTTTTTATTGTATCCCACATGATGTTCCACTTAAATCCCTAAACTCTCACACAAGTCTCATTTCACTTTTTGATAAAATATATAACTTCCCATATGAAAACTAAAATAATTAATACCAATACTTGAACACATATTCAGTCCAAAATTTATTGTCACTTTGATAACCTTGAACCCTGACCAAATAAATTTAATTGACACCCAAACTTTAATCATTGACCCTCTATATGTTTAGTTTATAAAATAATTTTTATAAATTTCTACTCACTGATTTACTATTTTTTTAAAAATTCACCAAAGTAACTATACACAGAAAAGTACGTTCTCTGACACGTTAAAAGTTTTATAAAAGTTAAAATACTTAAAACCTTCTTAAATTACAATATTATTACACAACTCATTTAACTCACTGAAGTGGTTCCAGTATAATGTTCAAAGCTTAATTCAATGATTAAAGTACGTTTTCATAATCCAAAACTTAACCAAAAATTATAAACCGAAAACTCATAATATATCCCCTTAACTTAACTAATACATCCATTTAAATTAAATAAATAAGTACAACGTAAGATTACAAAAATATATGTTTTTACTGAAAGTCCAAGGTTTAATATACTTAAAAAAATCTCAAAGTAATTAGAAAGAATATTATCCATTCAACTTAACCTAACCAATGTTTTTCAGTAAAATTCGTAGTACACCGCAGCAGTTTATGAAACAATTTTTATAAAATAATCTGGGTCGTTTTAGAGGCCGAAACCTCAAGTGTCTATGTAAAACATCGGGATCTACAACTTTTTAGTTTTGGCCGAAGCCTGAAAATGACTGTAAGTAGGTCGAATCGACCTCTGAAGTCGACTGAAATTTCAGGACAGAATCTGAGATTAACATATCTATCATCTTTCGGTTTTCCAAACACATTATACTCAATATCTCTAATCCCCAAACATATAAATCATCCTAGGGTTTATAAAATCTCAGAAAATACAATAGGTTTGAATTGAAAAGGGTCATAGAATTTACCTACGCGAATACACGAACGAATAACACACAAAGCACAAACGCAAACTCGATTTTTGTTCTTGTTCTTGGTTTCGGTCGACAACTCCCAATGGCAGCAGCCTAGGGACGATTTTAGGTGGGGAATCAAGGGATTTTAGGGTTAGGTTTAGAGGTACATTTATAGGTATAGGATTGCTTGGGGGTTAAGTTGATTAGTTGTAATGAAATTAGGAAACATTTAAAAGAGAATATGGGGGTGTGGGTTTGGTCCGGCCAAATGGTTATCCAAATGGGCTGAATTTTAGATATGTTGTAGCCCTCTGTATTCCGATCGTTTGGGCTTTTGAATCAACTCAATCCGAGTCCGGATGAGAGAGTTATGGCCCGAACAGTGCAGTCTTGCGATAAATTCTTGAATTGTCTTAAAACATTACATACAAGTTACGAATTTTTATTTATCTTCATTACTTATGTATTATAATTGTTAAAATTCTTATTATTTATAAATTACTTATTATATATATATATATATATATATATATATATATATATATATATATATATATATATATAATCATACTTCGCACGTTCTCTTAAGTTTCCAAATTACAAACGCGTTCACATTTTTCCTTGTATCTTTTTCGTTACAGACTCGATTGCGATGATTCTTTTTACATTGAATTCAATTTTTGAAAATGAAGACTTTGGTGTAAAGAGATCCATGTGATGAGTCCTAATACGATATTATGTTTTTACCATTTAAGTTACAATTACTAAGCATTTTGGTGACGGTTGTCACACTCAGGTGGTTTACAACTTGCAAAACGTTTATACTTAAATTGGTCTTTTTCTTTAATTATCTCACGTTGGGTAGTTGAAGTTCCAGTATTTGGTAGTGGATTGGTTATATTTGGGTATTTTTGTACAAACTCATTTAATCTCATCGTCACTATCTCCTCAACCTTAGAAACCATCGTTGGAGTCAAACACATAATCATGCAACAAAAAAACCGCAAAATACAACTAAAAAGCAATATCATGCATTCAGAATAGTTTAAGATCATGTAATCCTAAAGTGGATCACGTAATTTGTAACACCCCAAAATCCGAAAGAATAATTGTGCATATATATATATGTATAAGCTGTATACATGTTAAGAATTAGATTAGATTGATAATTGTGAGTTGAGTCTTGATTTGAATTAGTTTAAGTCTGGGTATGAAAATTAGGAAATCGCCAAGTGAATTGGGGTAAATCGCAATGCGATTTAGTTATTGAATCGCGACGCGATTTTAGGTAAATCGCGACGCGATGTGTTAATTTCCAGAAACGGGTTTTAAGTTTCACAGGCTTCCATTTTCGTGTTTAATACCCAAAATCACTGAAAATCCGATCAGAGCTCTGTGAAGGGCGATTTCATGACACTTGAGCCAATCCTTCTTAATTTTAAGCTAAGAGGCATCTTATTAAGCTTCTAATCACTTCTCTAGTTATATACAAGGTATGGTTACTTCAATTGTTTTATAAATTAAATTAGAGTTTTATTATTTTATGAACTCTAATTGTTAATATATGTCAAATGAGTAGATTGTTGATGTATAGATGTTGTAAAATAGTTAGATATGCATATTATAAGTTTATGATAAAATTAAGTTAGGGTTTGAAGTTTTAAACCCTAAGTTTGTAGAAATTGATAAAGAAGTGAATCAATGATAAATAAGTAATCCGTACATAATAATAATAATAATCATGTTATGATTCTGAAATTATTAGAAGAAGAAAGATAGTGGTAAGATAGTATGTATATTTCAAGTTTGGGTTAAAGAGAAGTAATAGAAGATAAGAAATGTGTGACACCCGTCAATTTAGGACTAGAATTTAGTGCCTAATCAAGTTTTAATATATGTAATTAGTTCTGTGTTAGGCTAATTAATGTATCAATTATTATATATATTGTTGAATGTATATATCTACACAATTATACGGTTTGTTTAAATCGTACGAGTTTCAACTCGAATGAATTTCGGTTCCATAAATACGGACGTTGGTGAACAATCTTATTAAATCATACAATATTATTTAGTAACACAATTATATCCAAAAATATTATTTCTATAATATTTCACATTTAATTCGTATCATACAAATAAGGTATACGCGATTAAAAGGTTAAACTCACAAATAAACAAAAAGAGATAACGTTATATTTTGTAACACTACTAGTAAGTATTTAATGAAATACTCCAACAAAAATATTGAATAAATATTCGTGTTTTAAAATGTAAATATAAACGTATAAAATAAATATTTAACATTAAATGACGGAGAAAACGAACACCGCACGGAGCGCGATTGCACGGAGTTAAAAGTGGAGACCCACACTCGGTGGGCCCCCATCGAAATCAGCCACCAAGAGGGGGTCATCACCTCCCCCTCATTTCATTTCTATCTTTCCATCTCTCTCTCTCTACCAATTTTTCTCTCTAAACCAAAAACCACCACCAAGTCACAAAACTTCAAAATAAATACACAAAACGACCTTGGATCAACAAGATTTTTACGGAAACGGAACCACCACGCAACGATCTACACTTCCATCTTTTCGGATTCTCATTTCGCCACTTTGTAAGTTTCCGACAAAATCCCAAAACTTCTCGTTTTAGCTTGTTTTTACATATTTATGAGTTATATAACATGTATATGTCCAAATATATGAAGAAAACACGATTTTATAGCTTAAAAACGGGTTTGAATTGGGTTTTTGGCTGGAAAAATCTCGACAGTCGGACTTTCTGGGCTGGTGTTCTTCAATGCGACACAAGCCTTGTGTCGCATGTAGTGTCGTATTTTGCCCGTTATGTCGCATAAAACCCGTTATGTTGCATCTTGTGTCGTACCAAACCTTTAGTGTCGTAACTCATGCGACACAATATTGTGTCGTACTCTATGTCGCATACTATGTCGTATTTCTATACGACACAAGCACTATGTCGCTGTTGAATCAGCATCTCGAATCTATGCGACACAACCCTTGTGTCGTATACATATTGTGTCGCACTTTTATGCGACACAACCCTTGTGTCGCATGACGTGTCCTTGTGTCGCATATAGTGTCGCAAAACACAGCAGATTTACCATTTAATTCCATACTAAGTGTTAGACATTCGGGACTTCAAACGATTAAACAATATAACTTCTAAGGGACATTGAAATATGTTTTTCAAGCATAACACTTCAAACAAATATTGATATGTCGAGATTATTATTTCAACTAAACCACCAACGGGCCGTACGCGTTTTCAAAACATACTTCAAAATCAAACAAGTCGTTGTAACTTGTATCAATTCAATCAAACAAGTCGTTGTAACTTGTATCAATTCAATCAAACAAGTCGTTGTAACTTGTATCAATTCAATCAAACAAGTCGTTGTAACTTGTATCAATTCAATCAAACAAGTCGTAGTAACTTGTAACAATACAATCAACCAGATCGTAGTAATTTGGACATATATAGTTGTATAATAACTACAAGGGTAGTCTTTCGAGATACCAGTACAATTAATAACAATCAAGTGTCGTGAACACATTCAGGTTTCAAGTCCTTGGACATCAATTCACAGCTAATTACTTCAAGTTTATTAAATTAAACACTTCAAGACTCAGGTGAGTTTCATGGCCCCATTTTCACTATTTTTCAACTAGGGGTGTGATATTACTGCTCTGTTTTATTTTACAAGTAGAACGCAAGTACCAACCTTCAAATACTACATGAGTTTCAAGCTAATCAATTTAAAGTCCTCTATAGCATAGTCTCTAATATTTTAGCGTGAATGTTAGTATATGATATCATATGGGATTGACAATCCTCATCCGGGTTAGCACGCACTAACCAGTCAAACGGATGTATTAGCATTTGGGAAGACGAGTGTGGATTAGACACTCGTAGGAGGCAAATCAGTTAGGTTTCCTTAATTGGACCTAGCGCTCAAGTTAAGCTCAGACTATGTGCTCATGGATTGTATAACTTTTATTTTGCTTAATTGCATTTTAAATTCAATATAAATCTTGCGATTCTTACAACTATACATTGACATACAAACCTGTGAGCTCACCAGCGTTTTCGCTGACCCATTTTAGTATTTATCACAGGTACCCAGCATTAGGTTGGCTGCACAGGCAGGGACTATTAGCTCGAGTCAGCATACATACAACTAGAGATTTGATTGCATTATTATATTTTGTAAAAGTAATTATGCTATGTAATCTCTCAATTTCAGGAACCGAGCTAATGTAACATTATTTTGATGTAAACGTTTACTTTATTAATACAAGTTTAAAACGACGCATATAGTGGTCGTTCATTATATATCTTATGTGCTTTGTATATTGATTAGTGACACCCAAATCGAGCTTCCGCAAATCATTAAATTTGGGGGTGTCACAGATTGGTATCAGAGCCTAAGGTTATAGTGAACTAGGTTGCATTTAGTGGGCCTAGACTATGACCGTTAGGCAGTATTCCCTATTAGGTATAACCAGTTCAGGGATTACAACATACGAATTTAATATAACATAGTTTGATCAACTATGTACAATTAAATAAAGATGATGTAAGATCTGAAGGAAGTTATGGCTGAACAGGATACACTAGTTGACTCTGACCTCGAGAGAACCGGGACTCAAAACAAGTCTGTGCTAGACACCCTAGGCTACTATGTGTTACATACTTATATATATACATAGGTAGGCCTCATTCTTTCTAACGCTTTGTCACGGAATGGCAAACACACTACCTAGTTCATCACGCTCTCACCCGCATGGCTCGCGAAATCCAAGGGTAGCTAGGAGAAACACCGGGTTGCCTCGAGCTAGCCCATACCCCACTCACTATACACCACCTGTCTTAGCCGCTAGGCTACACCATCATGAATTTCGGACTAGTATCTTACTTCCTTTCCTTGTTCTTTCTTACTCAGCCTCATGCCTCCTCGTCGACAAATCACCCTTAGTGAAGCTGAGATCGCGGGGCTGATTGCCCGCAGTGTGACCCAAGCCTTGGCTGCCCGGACACCACCACCCAGTAGCGAGGACACAGCTAACAATGCTCCACCACCCAGACCCTGCTCCTATAAGGACTTTCTGAGCTGCAAACCACTATACTTCAAGGGCACGGAAGGTGCTATTGGTTTGAGCCGATGGATAGAACGCATAGTTTAACACCCCTCCTATTATAGTTATTTAAATACAATATATCGGAAGCGTCTGTCCAAATTAAAACATTTATAATTCACATCATTTAATAACCATAAAAATCCAACTAATTTAAACCATAATTTAACAAACTGGGTGTTATATGAAAAACAATAACAACACTGATTTATAAAATCCAATATCAGAGTAACGCAATTAAGTCAAACATTCTTCAGTCCAGTCCAAATCATCTCAAAACCTGCAAGGTAAATAGTGGGATTAGCACGAAGCTAAGTGAGTCAACTTATCACTATCAGTACAATTTAGCATAACAATACTGATTATCACAATTTTCACTTAGACACTGACACAACATCACCAAGAGGATCGGTGGTCCTTGTAAAGCCCTCTGACCGCGGATGGCCCACCAAGCAACACTTACAATCACTGCAGGCCAATACAGTGATTTTACCGATAACTGTCTGCTACCTTTAACCAACATAAGCTCCATTCACAACACATGTTCACAATTCCTATGTTGGCTAACCTGTAGCAACCCAGTCCAACAATCGTTGACCTCCGAATCACCAAATGCCCGAAGGCGACACATCACTTATTACACGTGTATTTCACCAGTTCACAGTCAACAATCAATATCACAATATCACTATAATCACTTGTTGTAACCAAATATGTTACAACCAAATCACACTGAAGGTACGAGTCCACTCACCGAATACCTCAGTCTCCACTCAGTAGTCTAATGTCACTGAGTCTCTTGTTTATCTGAAATCACCATAAAACATCATAAGTCAGTAACTTGGCATCAACAACGAACTCGTTATAATAATTCAACACATGTTATAATCATATAACATATCACATTATCTCAATACACAATATATCATATCAATCATGATAATTAACACTTATGTCATCGCAATTATATTACAACTTATCTCGATTGTAACATCACACAATTATGTTATCTAATTACAATATTTATTAAGTCACTTCACTCACTAGTCACCGCTAAAACACAAAATATCGTTTGAAATAAGGTTTATAACGAAAAGGTCATTTTCTGCCTATGGGCCATTTAGCCGCCGGCTAAAGGGTTTGACCGCCGGCTAAACCCCTTGACCGCCGGCCAAACGGCTTGACCGCTGGCCATAGGCCACCGCCTCAATCCTGTTCTTCCTGTTCTTCATTTTCAGCTCGTAAAAATAAATCAAATCCGCAATTTCGACTATGTAACGAGTTTTAAAGTATCCCATATCACTATATAACATCATGTATCATCACATACCAATTCCTAAGCTTCAATTTTATCTAAACATCATTATATCAGCTAATTGAATCAAAATTACTTTATAAGAAATTTAGAAAGATTACTCACAATTGCTTGTAATTGGTGAAGAGGATGATGATTATGATACAACCATTAGCATCCCAGCTTACGATTCAATTTCTAAGTTTTTGTGTGTTTTTCTAAATTTTGGGAATGAAGAAATGAATAAGGAATGAACTTTATATAAGAAACTTAAGTCGGTCCTCACTAACCGCCTTCAATTATACGGGTATAATTTAATACCCCTTCTCAACCTATTGTCTGGAACCCGAAAACCATTTGCGAGTCCAAACTTTTATTGTTCCGTCAACTATATTAATTTAAATCACTTAATATTTTACTTATCACTATGGAATATTTGACTCCTATTCCAATTATTTCAACTAATTCAACAATTATTATTTCCAAACACATTAAATAATATAAAACAACTAGGTCCGATTTACGGATGTTACAAATCTCTCCCCCTTAAAAGATTTCGTCCTCGAAATCTGTTTACACTCAACTCATCTAGTGTAACATAATCCCAGACATCTTATCATACATTAATCCTCAAGATCAACTTATACTATATTTATCTTGTTTTAATTCTTTCTACATTCACTTGTCCCCATGGACATGCTTCTGTCTTTTCCCACGTACATATACTGTGCTTTCATTCAATATTTTCCATGAAACAAGCATATATCTGAATTCTTTATCATTAACACACAATCACTTTAACAAGTGGACACAAAATCAATTACAGCCAAGACTAATAACGTACCTTGCTCCCCTTGAGCAACTTATAACAAATATTTATTTATTTGAATTCTTTCCACATGCACATATCCCAATGTACATGTTTCTATCTTTCCCCCTGTATATATATTGTACATTCATCCAACAATTTCTATAAAATAATCATTTACCTGAATTCTCTATCATCAATTAGATATATGTTCAAAACACATACTCACTTTAACAAATAGTCACATAATCACTTACAACCAGACACTAGTAACGTGTCAAAATCTTTAACAATTATATTAACCAGAAATTAGCAATATGCTAAAATCTTTGATAACTTATCAACTAGAATAACAGCAATCAACAACAGTTAACATCAGTGGTTATAAAACCACAATACACCTAATAACAAATACACTTAACAACACTGAAAATTAATTTCAGTTTATAACTAATCACCAAGCAAAATTTTCACATATCAGTTCAATTATATGAAATCCTTTACTCAAAAGTAATCTGGATTCATATCACCTTAATAAGCAAAGTAGAGGTCACACTCAGTAGATAGCACATCATCAAGAAGTACATTGTCCAACCAGCACAAGTACTATCACACCATATTACCTACATTCACCGACCTCTACAATAACTTATTTCACAATTTATTTTATCACCAATTTTGTTCTCTCCCCCTTAAGGTTCATGTTATCACTCTTTATAATCCCATTTCCTTCAACTATGAGTTTAATAATAAACTTCCACAAAGTTTATACACAATTCATCTTTAATATATATTTAAACATAACAGGATGCAATCATCCTACAGAATGAAATCACTATTTTTGACATAAGTCAAAAACATCACAATTATTCAACCTCACGTTGATATCACATTCAATCACACAGTTTTAATTTAATAATATAATTCACATTCACCTTTGTTATTCCACAACAAAAGTTCCACAAACCCAGTTTTTTATAGCATCACCTGATTTAGGTGTGTAACTCAATTAATCCCTGAGAACTCATGTCACCATCGATTTCTAATAAGTTCCGTCTCTTACTCACACTATTCACTGGTTAAATAACTTAGCACAATTAATCAAAATTTCATAATCCTTAATATCTCTTTTCACTCATTTGAGTTATAATAACCCATTTAACAATTTTAATACTGTTGACTATTTGTCAACTTCAACTAAATCAATTAATCAATAAGTCACTTTGGTCACTTTGCTCAAATTTGATTCTCAGCAAAATTAATCATATTCCAATGATTTCATATCCTACACTAACTCTTTATTTATAGTTGACTTCCAAGGTCAATATATCACACTATTAACAAATTAATACTATTTTTAACCTTAAACATAGCTTTTCTATAATTACCTTCAATAACATCGGTCCATTCAATCAAATGAAACCACTACACCTTTCTCTAGTCAATTACCATTCAATGACATTCTAATAACTTATTTAACAAACAATATAAGTTATTTACTCATATCACTAATCACATACCTATATATACCTCATCTGGTAATTATCTCAAGTTTAAATTTAACCCCACCATAAACTTCAAAACACTACTCTCACTAGTTTTAATGACTTAATCACCATACAGAGTTATTAACTCAACTTGGCTTAATACAAACCACATACACAATAGTAATCCGTTAGGATACTATATGACTCACTAGTAGGTAATCCATACCCATTAGTCACATAATCACATTTCAACAAATTCAAACAATTGCAAGTACCATACACACTTGCAAGTTTCACTTACTGATTATCATAATTTTCACTAATTAACCTTTACCCTGTAAACAACAGTTAAATAAATTTTAACACAACTTTATATTATATTTCTCTCAATCACATTCACTTTCTTAGATACTTGGTAACCTCAACAAGTTCATGTGATACAGCATAATGTAACAACGGTGATCAAGCGTTGCTTGATTATGTTCTTCACATTTCCTTCTCAGGTTATTTCATATCATCAATCATCAATGTGATTCTCTTTCATTTATACACTTATAACACAATGTTCTGGTTTTCCATATTACTAGAACATATTTATTATCACTTCTTTACTTGTACAATTAATTTTATATATACAACTTATTTCACATGTACACCTTACATATTTTAATATGTATTATCTATTACACAATCTTCTTTCAACAACTGACTTAATCAGTATTTCAACTTGTCTGAAACTATAATCACATGATAGCCTATCATCACTGTTTCAACACATAACACTTTGTCAAATAATTATGACATAATAATATCACATGTAATTCCAAACACTTATTCCACAGTAGTTAATTGATTAGAATAGCAATTAATTAATTTACTCCAAAACTCTCTCTTTTCTAAGAACAATAATTTTACAAAATCAACTCATCACATTTCTATAATAATTCTCTTTACATTTGTTCCCATAATAGATAATCACTTTTAAACTTATTATCATATTTTCACCTATGATATATATATCAAATACTCAAATCACACAACTCCAAATATAATATTACATACATATATTTAATATCAACAATTAGTACAAAGTACAACACCAGGTACTAAGTACTTTATCACATTACTCGGCATTATCTCATGCCTCAAGTCACCTAACAACTACTATCCTATTAATAACATTTGTTATTAATTCAACATTTCTAGATCATTCACTAGTTCACATCTTTTTGAATATTTTAGTCACACACATCCAGCTTCACTATTAGTGTTCTATTACAATCTTAAAACACTAAGTTCTCATTAAAATCATCCTATTTATATCACTTACAACAAGTATTAACAAATACTTTTCATCACTTTATCAACATATATAAAGGTTTGTCAATTCCCTTTACTTTCTTACTACTCCAATATATCACTTTTATACCTAAATTATATTTCACCCACAATTATAATCAATATCACACATCAACATCTAGTCACCTTTATCACTTTATAGCATAGCTATTATCAAATTTTATGCTATAACATTTAACTTTAACTTTGCTAAATCCAGGCACACATTACAACAGTTATACACTTTTTCCACTTAGACAATAAGATAACTTCAAATCTATTAATTGAGATATATCACATCTCATTAATTTCACTATCTGGTGTCACATATATTCAGTTTATCACATAATAACAAGTTCTCTAGCAAGGTTTCCTAATCACTCCTTGCATTTATCACAGAAAATCATACGACTGATTATATTTTATTTCTTTATAATAAACACATTCAGGTTCAACAATTTCACTATTAATCAACTTGATCAACACTGTGTCTACACAACTTAACACATAATCCACAATTCAAAGTTCAGTCAGAACTACACATATCACTGAATAATTCATCTAATACTTCTATCATCACAATAACAAGTAACACTTATCAATAACACATCACTGGGGAATCATATCAGTCTGACTCGATCACTTTACTACTAATCGTCATCATACAATAATTAATTCAACAAGGTTATCGAGAAGTACCTGTTACACTTAGGCCCACAATTGTTGAGGAATCATTGAGAACACCAGTCGGTTCCTCATATTCCTCCATCTCTGCAATCAAAACAACAACCTTGCATCTGGTTATAGGTTAGTACACTTTTAATAATCACTTTCTCATATCACTACTAATCCCACACTTCAGAATGTTTGACTCAACACAAAATAGATTTGGGATTGAACACTTACCAATGTCCAATTCTGTGACATCCGTCACCAAAACTCTATTCATAGGTTCGTTTTTATTGATCATTTCTTATTTCCTTTTTTGCTTGAGTGGAATTGTTAGGGAAATTAATCAAGTACTTTATAATCCAAACTATATGAGAAATTTAATTCTCATATAGTGTTCAAAACTTGAATCAATGTTCGTACGCAGTTGAATTAAAAGTTAGGATAATAATAATAATAATAATAATAATAATAATAATAATAATAATAATAATAATAATAATAATAATAACTATTATTATTATAATATAATCATGATGATGATCGATATCATCATTTATGTAGAATCAAAATAATAGTTATAACAATAATATTAGAATAAAGACTAAATAAAAAATAATAAAAAAAGGGTGTCATGAGGCTAGTTGGCTCGGTTTGTTGTGTTTGCCGAATGGGGCAAAAGTTAGCCCAAAACTCAAATCCATTCTAAACTCTTAAGCCTCATTATCAAGTAAATATATATATAGATAGACTACAATTAAACCCTAAATACTATTCTTTTTGGCAAACTAAAATCGTCCCTGGGTTTTTGCTTGTGGTCGGCCGAAACATCAAGAAGAACCAAATCAAAAGTTGTGTCGTGCTTTTGTGTGTTTCTCGATCGTGATTGTGTAGGTATATACATAAACCCTAATTTATAATTTTCTTTATAATTCTTTCATATTTTCTGAGATGTATATATATATATATATATATTAGATGAATTATATGTTTGGGATATGAATAAGTTGGGTAAAATAGGTTTTTGCAAACCGAAAGTATTGTATCGCTAAACGTAAAAATCTGTCAGATTTTCGCAGTAGTAATGAACGACGGTTTTGACCTAGCTACGTTCGTTTTCAGGCTTTGGCCAAAACACGAAAGTTGTAGATCTCGAAATTTTACTTAAAATCTCGAGGTTCCAGCCTCTGAAACGCAACGTACGATTTTATAAAAAATTATTTCATAAACTGCAGTTAGGAGTGACGAAATTTGAGAAGAACTTTTGTAAACTTAGTTCGGTTTGACCAAATTGTTTTCTAATATTTCGGGAGTTGTAAAGAATGTTTAAGGATATAATTTTCTGTAAATAAATCACATTTATAAAATTTTAAGATTTATATTTGATATAAAAAGAATGGGTTATGGTACATTTTCTAAATCTTGTGTAATTATGTTGGTTCGTAAGTGTTGGAGAAGAAGTAAGAATTAATTTATGATACCTTAACGTCTTATCATCACTATATTTATATAAGGGTTGACATGGCTTAAAGAACACTTTTGGGTTAAGTTTATACAAGAGATTAGTTAATAGAAATACCTATTGATTATTAACATTTTGGGATATTATTGTCGTTGGGGCTATATTTATATACAAGCATCATGAGTCTTATTTGTAATAGTAATAATAGTGTGTTATTTTAAGATGGTTAAAACGTATATTAAACTGGGTGTTAATCATTAAAAATTTTAATGGAACAACTTCAATAGGATACAATAAATAAATAAATAAAAGGGCTACTCATTTTATTTAAGATTAATAATCAACAAATATATGTATAGGTGTTGTGGATTAACGTGTGGACTTGATTGGACTTGTTTGGGAACTTAGCTTGCATTACTATAAAAGGTGAGTTTTGCGGCCCCATTTTCTTTACTTATTTTCCGTTGGGGGAAAAGAATGCTCAAACTGATTTCGAACTGTTTTCTTATGCTGTGTAAACTATCTGATTTTCTGATTTGGACATTATGATTGAATAAGTGACATCCTGATTGTTGTGGACTGATTGCTGATTGTTGTGAACTGATTGCGGATTGTTGTGGACTGATTACTTACTTTTCGGATGAGTCTTGTGTCTTCGGGACCCTGACGATACTCCATATTTCTTACTAATACGGATATGATTATTGATAGTACTATCGGACGACGGTCCCACTCTTGTGATAGATACGTTATCCTTGAGTGAATATTATCCAGGAACGGAACGGATTGCTTATGGTGGATGAGTTGGTTATCATATGTGCTTATTTCATATCATATGTCCTACTTACTGATTAACACAGCAAACTGTATTTTTCGTGTATGTGTCTTACTAAACCTGCTTAACTCACCAACATACGTGTTGACATTTTTGAGCATATCTTTTCAGGTAATTCTAGTGGGCTGAAGATAGAGGACAAGAAAGCTTAGTGGACCTCTAGGTTGCATATAAGCTAAACTTTGAGACTATTGCTTGAGTTGGAACCTTTGCACTTCTAATAATTTGGAAAGGCGTGTTTAGCCTTAACTTTATTTTTTTTTGGAAATCATTGTTGGTTGTTTTGGATTCATTGTTGGAATGATGCATGACATGAACCGTTTTTCATGTTAATGACATCATGACACATTGACTATTTATTTCATTTAGTATTCTTTATAATAATATGTTGTGATCATATCTTAGTTGTACCCCGTTGTTTCCGCTTTAGACGGGGTGTGACAGATTGGTATCAGAGCCATTGTTTATAGAGATCTAGGTGGATTGACCTAGACTATAAATAAGGAACCCTCATATAGAACATGAAATAGGAAACTATCTGTGCATATTTCAACATGAAATGAATCTTTATTTTCCTAACGTTTGTTGCACAACACAGTCATGTCAAATAGCAACGCACCCATCGTTATCTCATCAGCTTCCGACAACAAATCCGTGTCCACTCCGAAAGCCACCAATGTTTCTGTACCGTCTAAACCCCTACGAAGGTCTCGTAGGACCTCGTGGATGAGACTGATGAAGAAAGCAAGACCTCAATGAATAAGAATGGTTATAGAGGAAATTCCCTTGACTAAAGAAGAGCCAAAGAAAGAAGAAACTGAAGAGGAGGAAGAACCGATGGAAGAGGAGCCGGAGGAGGACGAAGAAGAACCCCTTGAGGAACATGAGGAAAGAAAACTCGAGGATGCGTTGTGGGCAAGAGACCCGAAACCCACGACCTCGGGGGATAGTGTTTGCAGTCGAGTAGGTCCTGAGCCAGAAGTTGCATCTCCTCTTCCTCGCATAAATGGGGATGAACCGTTCCAAGCCAACTGCACTTGGAACCCGTGATTGTCCTTAGGGCGTGCTATATTTATTATCGTACTTTCGTATTTCGTCATTGTGACTTTAATTTGGTTTGGGTTATGACAATTGTTACATTTGGAAAATTTTTGAATTATATGAAATGAACTTCTTCCTTACTTCATAATGGTGACCTATTTGACATTTGTTGTGCATATTCATTGTTCTATTGTTAATCTTTGCCCTTTGTACAAGTATATTGTGTTACGAGAACTTAGAGGATAGTTATGTGAGTGAAAGAACACTTTTACGATTATGGCGGCCGACGTAATTGAAGAAGGTGTTCCGACACATGCATGTCTATCTAACAGTGCTTGAGTATACAGTATACTACCTGTAAAGGAGTACAAAGGATGAGTTGGGATTCAAATACCTACTTATGTCCTTTCATATTGTGAAACCTTGTCTTACATACATGAAAGGTTTACTATTCGATATGTGAATTCATGCGTGCATAAAACTCTATCTTTATCCTTCTATTGTGCTAAATCGTGATATGTTTCCATTGTAGTGATCATGCCGCCAAGACGTTCCGTTCGTAATGCAAATAGAGGCGGTAATGCAAACAGAGGGGGAGGCCGTACAGGTGGCCATAATAGTAGGGGTGGTGGCCGTACCGGAGGCCGTACATGTGGAGGTGACGAGGGTACTGGGGGTGAGGCACCCAATATTGCCGCGATGATTGCGGAGCAGCTGCAGGCATTATTGCCTAATATAGTTGCACAGGTTACTCAGGGTGTGTTGCAGGGTACAGGTGGAGGAGGTGGTGAAGAAGAAGAGGAAAATCTTAATGGGGAACCTAATGGTGATGATGGAGCGGCTGCTAGAGGATGTACTTATAAGGAGTTTAAGGCGTGCAAGCCACGAGATTTCGATGGCAAAGGGGGAGCGATTGCTTGCTCTAGGTGGATAGAGAAGATGGAGTCGGTGTTGGATATTAGCAATTGCGCCGAAGATCGTATGGTCAGATATGCATCTACTGAGTTGTCGGGTAAAGCATTGACCTGGTGGAATATGCAGATTCAGGCCAGGGGTAGGCCTGCTGCTATGGGTATGACATGGGAAGAGTTTAAGGCACTGTTAGTGGAGGAGTACTGTTCTACAAATGAAATGGACAAGTTAGAGAAAGAGTTTTTGGAGCATAAGATGGTGGGGGCTGATCATGCTGCGTACACCGATCGTTTCCATGAATTAGCCAAGTTGATTCCGAGTATGGTAACACCTGAGTCGAGAAGGATTAAAAAGTATTTAGGGGGATTGGTGCCAGAAATTAAGGGAATGGTGGAGGTGACTGAACCAGCCACTATTCAGAGTGCAATCTTGAAAGCTGGGGCTCTTACTGAAGAGATGGTGAGAAATGGTACATTAAAAAGGGGAAACGAGAAGAGTAAAGAGGTCGTTGAATCTAGCAAGACTCGGGTTAGTGAATTGGGTAATAAGAGAGTTAAAGTGGGCAAGGGTTTTGTGGTCGCCAACACTGAAAGGAGGGGTTACACTGGTCCTCTTCCATACTGTGAGAAATGTAATTACCATCATGCCGTTACTGCTTCATGTCGATTCTGCACAAAATGTAATCGAGTGGGTCACTATCTTGGTGAGTGTCGAGTTCCGGTGCGTGCTATGGTTCCGGTTAATGCGGTGAGGGGTTCTAATGGGTGTTTTGAATGTGGGGCTCTGGATCATTATGTCAATGTATGCCCTAGGTTGGCTAGGACAGTGAGAGCTGTGGGAAATAATAATAATACTCGGGGTCCGACTATGGGTGCTAATCAGAATCGGGGTCGTACTACAAACACTGCTCCTGGGAGATCATTTGTTATGAATGCTAGCGAGGCACGCCAGGCACCAAACGTTGTGACCGGTACATTTTTATTAAATGATCATTTTGCTACCGTTTTATTTGATAGTGGTGCCGATTTTTGCTTTGTATCAACGGATTTTGTGCCTATACTTGATATTATGCCTCGTAAATTGGAAACTGTGTATGAAATTGAAATTGCGGATGGGAAGCGGGTAGACTTGGATGAGGTTATTAAAAATTGCACACTTGTATTGGAGGACCATACTTTCAGTATTGACTTAATACCATTTGGGATCGGTAGCTTTGATGTTATAGTAGGTATGGATTGGATGTCGAAATATAGGGCCGAAATTGTGTGTTTCGAAAAGGTGGTCCGTATACCTATGCCGGATGGCAGTATGTTGGAAGTCTCTGGGGAACAACCGGAGACTAAATGTGTTAAGCTTATGAGTTTAAATTCCGAGGAATCAAAAGTTGAAAATGTCCTTATTGTTCGTGATTTCCCTAATGTTTTTCCGGATGATTTGCCGGGATTACCTCCTCTTCGATCTGTTGAGTTTCGCATTGATCTTATTCCTGGAGCGACCCCAGTTGCTAAAGCTCCATATCGTTTAGCCCCTTCTGAAATGCAAGAGTTGTCCACTCAACTACAGGAGCTCCAAGACAAGGGTTTCATTCGCCCTAGTCACTCTCCTTGGGGAGCACCTGTTCTGTTCGTTAAAAAGAATGATGGTTCTTTCCGCATGTGTATTGATTATCGTGAACTTAACAAACTTACGGTCAAGAATCGTTATCCTCTTCCAAGGATAGATGATTTATTTGATCAACTTCAGGGTGCTCAATGGTTTTCAAAGATTGATCTTCGTTCTGGTTATCATCAGTTGAGAGTACATGAGTCAGATATACCAAAGACAGCATTCAGGACTCGTTATGGGCACTTCGAATTTCTCGTTATGCCTTTTGGTCTTACTAATGCTCCTGCGGTATTCATGGATCTAATGAATCGTGTTTGTAAGCCGTATCTTGATAAATTCGTTATCGTCTTCATTGATGACATCTTGATTTATTCAAAATCTAAAGAGGATCATAAGCTACATCTGAAGCTTATTCTTGAACTTCTCTTGAAAGAACAGCTCTATGCAAAGTTTTCGAAATGTGAGTTCTGGTTGCGTGAGGTTCATTTTCTTGGTCACGTGGTAAACGAGTCGGGTATTCATGTGGATCCAAGTAAGATAGAGGCGGTGAAAGCTTGGAAGACTCCACAAACACCTTCTGAAATTCGTCAGTTCTTGGGTTTGGCTGGATACTATCGGCGTTTTATTGAGAATTTTTCTAGGATTGCTCAACCGCTTACACAGTTAACGCAAAAAGAAAGAAAATTTGTCTGGGGTGAGAAACAGGAAGAAGCATTTCAAACTCTGAAGAATGCTTTGTGTGAGGCACCGATTTTGGCATTACCTGATGGCTCGGATGATTTTGTGGTTTATTGCGACGCGTCTAACCAAGGGTTGGGATGTGTTTTGATGCAGCGAGGGAAGGTGATAGCTTATGCATCTAGACAACTCAAGGTGCATGAGAAAAACTACACTACTCATGATTTGGAACTGGGTGCGGTGGTGTTTGCACTAAAGTGTTGGAGGCATTATTTGTATGGAACAAAGAGCGTGATATACACCGATCATAAGAGTCTGCAGCACATTTTCGATCAGAGGGAATTGAATATGAGGCAAAGGAGGTGGTTGGAGTTGTTTAGTGACTACGATTGTGAGATTCGCTACAATCCTGGAAAAGCGAATGTGGTGGCTGATGCCTTGAGTAGGAAGGAAAGGGTTAAGCCAAGAAGGGTGAAAGCGATGGCTATGACTATACATTCGGGTATCAAGGAGAAATTGATGGATGCTCAGTTGGAAGCATTATTGGATTCTAATATTCACAGTGAGTTATTGCGTGGATTGGATGGACTGTTGGAACGCAAGAATGATGGATTATATTACTTCATTGAAAGACCGTGGATTCCTTCGTTAGGTGGTTTGAGGACGCTGGTGATGGATGAATCTCATAAGTTTAGATATTCGATTCATTCGGGGGCAGATAAAATGTACCATGATATGAAGGATTTGTATTGGTGGCCGGGCATGAAGAAGGATATTGCATTATATGTTAGCCAATGTATGACTTGCTTGAAGGTCAAGGCTGAACATCAAAGACCCTCAGGATTACTACAACAACCGGAAATTCCCGAGTGGAAATGGGAGAACATTGCTATGGATTTTATCACTAAGCTGCCTAGAACCAGTAGCGGGCACGATTCGATTTGGGTTATTGTGGATAGGATGACTAAGTCTGCTCATTTCTTAGCTATCCGCGAGGACTATAAGATGGAGAAATTGACGAGGTTGTACATAAATGAGATTGTAGCGAGACATGGAGTGCCGGTATCGATTATATCTGATCGTGATGGTCGTTTTACTTCCCGATTTTGGCAAACGCTACAGAAGGCGTTAGGGACGAGATTGGATATGAGTACGGCTTACCATCCCCAAACTGATTGGCAGAGTGAGCGTACTATCCAGACGTTGGAAGATATGTTGAGGGCTTGTGTTATCGACTTTGGAGGAAACTGGGATACTCATTTACCATTGGTAGAGTTTTCGTATAATAACAGCTATCATTCGAGTATTCAGTGTGCACCATTCGAGGCACTTTATGGGCGGAAGTGCCGTTCGCCTATAATGTGGGCTGAGGTAGGAGAAAGTCAGTTGATTGGGCCGGAAATAGTCCAAGAGACTACTGATAAGATTGTGCAAATCAAGGAGAGATTGAAAGTGGCTCGAGATAGACAAAAGAGCTATGCTGATAAACGTCGTAAGCCTTTGGAATTTGCGGTTGGTGATTACGTGTTATTAAAAGTGTCACCGTGGAAGGGGGTTGTTCGTTTTGGTAAAAAGGGAAAACTTGCACCGAGGTTTGTTGGACCATTCGAGATTATTGAGCGTGTTGGTCCAGTTGCGTATAGATTGAAATTACCTCAAGAGCTTGGTGGGGTCCATGATGTATTCCATGTGGCGAATTTGAGGAAGTGTTTAGCTGATAAGACTTTGCAAGTACCTTTGGAAGAGATTCAGATCGATCCTAAACTTCATTTTGTGGAAGAACCGGTTGAGATTATGGATCGTGAGATTAAGAAGTTGAAACGTAGTAAAATCCCGATTGTTAAAGTTCGTTGGAATGCTAAAAGAGGTCCTGAGTTCACTTGGGAGCGCGAGGACCAGATGAAACTTAAGTATCCGCATCTTTTCGATACTCGTGTTTGCAGTACTAGCTCTGGTTGAATTTCGGGACGAAATTCCTTCAACTGGGGGATACTGTGACATCCGTCACCAAAACTCTATTCATAGGTTCGTTTTTATTGATCATTTCTTATTTCCTTTTTTGCTTGAGTGGAATTGTTAGGGAAATTAATCAAGTACTTTATAATCCAAACTATATGAGAAATTTAATTCTCATATAGTGTTCAAAACTTGAATCAATGTTCGTACGCAGTTGAATTAAAAGTTAGGATAATAATAATAATAATAATAATAATAATAATAATAATAATAATAATAATAATAATAATAATAATAATAATAATAATAATAATAATAATAATAATAATAATAACAATAACTATTATTATTATAATATAATCATGATGATGATCGATATCATCATTTATGTAGAATCAAAATAATAGTTATAACAATAATATTAGAATAAAGACTAAATAAAAAAAAAAAAAAAAAAAAAAAAAGAGGGTGTCATGAGGCTAGTTGGCTCGGTTTGTTGTGTTTGCCGAATGGGGCAAAAGTTAGCCCAAAACTCAAATCCATTCTAAACTCTTAAGCCTCATTATCAAGTAAATATATATATAGATAGACTACAATTAAACCCTAAATACTATTCTTTTTGGCAAACTAAAATCGTCCCTGGGTTTTTGCTTGTGGTCGGCCGAAACATCAAGAAGAACCAAATCAAAAGTTGTGTCGTGCTTTTGTGTGTTTCTCGATCGTGATTGTGTAGGTATATACATAAACCCTAATTTATAATTTTCTTTATAATTCTTTCATATTTTCTGAGATGTATATATATATATATATATATTAGATGAATTATATGTTTGGGATATGAATAAGTTGGGTAAAATAGGTTTTTGCAAACCGAAAGTATTGTATCGCTAAACGTAAAAATCTGTCAGATTTTCGCAGTAGTAATGAACGACGGTTTTGACCTAGCTACGTTCGTTTTCAGGCTTTGGCCAAAACACGAAAGTTGTAGATCTCGAAATTTTACTTAAAATCTCGAGGTTCCAGCCTCTGAAACGCAACGTACGATTTTATAAAAAATTATTTCATAAACTGCAGTTAGGAGTGACGAAATTTGAGAAGAACTTTTGTAAACTTAGTTCGGTTTGACCAAATTGTTTTCTAATATTTCGGGAGTTGTAAAGAATGTTTAAGGATATAATTTTCTGTAAATAAATCACATTTATAAAATTTTAAGATTTATATTTGATATAAAAAGAATGGGTTATGGTACATTTTCTAAATCTTGTGTAATTATGTTGGTTCGTAAGTGTTGGAGAAGAAGTAAGAATTAATTTATGATACCTTAACGTCTTATCATCACTATATTTATATAAGGGTTGACATGGCTTAAAGAACACTTTTGGGTTAAGTTTATACAAGAGATTAGTTAATAGAAATACCTATTGATTATTAACATTTTGGGATATTATTGTCGTTGGGGCTATATT
The DNA here is from genome assembly GCA_949592205.1 of Helichrysum umbraculigerum. Taxonomy (NCBI): domain Eukaryota; kingdom Viridiplantae; phylum Streptophyta; class Magnoliopsida; order Asterales; family Asteraceae; genus Helichrysum; species Helichrysum umbraculigerum. The sequence goes on from CATIUR010000003.1 coordinate 35,860,416, forward strand.
TATATACAAGCATCATGAGTCTTATTTGTAATAGTAATAATAGTGTGTTATTTTAAGATGGTTAAAACGTATATTAAACTGGGTGTTAATCATTAAAAATTTTAATGGAACAACTTCAATAGGATACAATAAATAAATAAATAAAAGGGCTACTCATTTTATTTAAGATTAATAATCAACAAATATATGTATAGGTGTTGTGGATTAACGTGTGGACTTGATTGGACTTGTTTGGGAACTTAGCTTGCATTACTATAAAAGGTGAGTTTTGCGGCCCCATTTTCTTTACTTATTTTCCGTTGGGGGAAAAGAATGCTCAAACTGATTTCGAACTGTTTTCTTATGCTGTGTAAACTATCTGATTTTCTGATTTGGACATTATGATTGAATAAGTGACATCCTGATTGTTGTGGACTGATTGCTGATTGTTGTGAACTGATTGCGGATTGTTGTGGACTGATTACTTACTTTTCGGATGAGTCTTGTGTCTTCGGGACCCTGACGATACTCCATATTTCTTACTAATACGGATATGATTATTGATAGTACTATCGGACGACGGTCCCACTCTTGTGATAGATACGTTATCCTTGAGTGAATATTATCCAGGAACGGAACGGATTGCTTATGGTGGATGAGTTGGTTATCATATGTGCTTATTTCATATCATATGTCCTACTTACTGATTAACACAGCAAACTGTATTTTTCGTGTATGTGTCTTACTAAACCTGCTTAACTCACCAACATACGTGTTGACATTTTCGAGCATATCTTTTCAGGTAATTCTAGTGGGCTGAAGATAGAGGACAAGAAAGCTTAGTGGACCTCTAGGTTGCATATAAGCTAAACTTTGAGACTATTGCTTGAGTTGGAACCTTTGCACTTCTAATAATTTGGAAAGGCGTGTTTAGCCTTAACTTTATTTTTTTTTTGGAAATCATTGTTGGTTGTTTTGGATTCATTGTTGGAATGATGCATGACATGAACCGTTTTTCATGTTAATGACATCATGACACATTGACTATTTATTTCATTTAGTATTCTTTATAATAATGTGTCGTGATCATATCTTAGTTGTACCCCGTTGTTTCCGCTTTAGACGGGGTGTGACAAATTCACCCAAACCTATGCTCTGATACCAACTTATAACACCCCTCCTATTATAGTTATTTAAATACAATATATCGGAAGCGTCTGTCCAAATTAAAACATTTATAATTCACATCATTTAATAACCATAAAAATCCAACTAATTTAAACCATAATTTAACAAACTGGGTGTTATATGAAAAACAATAACAACACTGATTTATAAAATCCAATATCAGAGTAACGCAATTAAGTCAAACATTCTTCAGTCCAGTCCAAATCATCTCAAAACCTGCAAGGTAAATAGTGGGATTAGCACGAAGCTAAGTGAGTCAACTTATCACTATCAGTACAATTTAGCATAACAATACTGATTATCACAATTTTCACTTAGACACTGACACAACATCACCAAGAGGATCGGTGGTCCTTGTAAAGCCCTCTGACCGCGGATGGCCCACCAAGCAACACTTACAATCACTGCAGGCCAATACAGTGATTTTACCGATAACTGTCTGCTACCTTTAACCAACATAAGCTCCATTCACAACACATGTTCACAATTCCTATGTTGGCTAACCTGTAGCAACCCAGTCCAACAATCGTTGACCTCCGAATCACCAAATGCCCGAAGGCGACACATCACTTATTACACGTGTATTTCACCAGTTCACAGTCAACAATCAATATCACAATATCACTATAATCACTTGTTGTAACCAAATATGTTACAACCAAATCACACTGAAGGTACGAGTCCACTCACCGAATACCTCAGTCTCCACTCAGTAGTCTAATGTCACTGAGTCTCTTGTTTATCTGAAATCACCATAAAACATCACAAGTCAGTAACTTGGCATCAACAACGAACTCGTTATAATAATTCAACACATGTTATAATCATATAACATATCACATTATCTCAATACACAATATATCATATCAATCATGATAATTAACACTTATGTCATCGCAATTATATTACAACTTATCTCGATTGTAACATCACACAATTATGTTATCTAATTACAATATTTATTAAGTCACTTCACTCACTAGTCACCGCTAAAACACAAAATATCGTTTGAAATAAGGTTTATAACGAAAAGGTCATTTTCTGCCTCGGGGCCATTTAGCCGCCGGCTAAAGGGTTTGACCGCCGGCTAAACCCCTTGACCGCCGGCCAAACGGCTTGAGCGCCGGCCATAGGCCACCGCCTCAATCCTGTTCTTCCTGTTCTTCGTTTTCAGCTCGTAAAAATAAATCAAATCCGCAATTTCGACTATGTAACGAGTTTTAAAGTATCCCATATCACTATATAACATCATGTATCATCACATACCAATTCCTAAGCTTCAATTTTATCTAAACATCATTATATCAGCTAATTGAATCAAAATTACTTTATAAGAAATTTAGAAAGATTACTCACAATTGCTTGTAATTGGTGAAGAGGATGATGATTATGATACAACCATTAGCATCCCAGCTTACGATTTCAATTTCTAAGTTTTTGTGTGTTTTTCTAAATTTTGGGAATGAAGAAATGAATAAGGAATGAACTTTATATAAGAAACTTAAGTCGGTCCTCACTAACCGCCTTCAATTATACGGGTATAATTTAATACCCCTTCTCAACCTATTGTCTGGAACCCGAAAACCATTTGCGAGTCCAAACTTTTATTGTTCCGTCAACTATATTAATTTAAATCACTTAATATTTTACTTATCACTATGGAATATTTGACTCCTATTCCAATTATTTCAACTAATTCAACAATTATTATTTCCAAACACATTAAATAATATAAAACAACTAGGTCCGATTTACGGATGTTACACATAGAATCTGTTTTCAGCCTCTGCAACTGCACCGAGGAAAACAAGGTAAAGTTTGCCGCCTACACTTTTCAGGAAGGCGCCCTCACATGGTGGAACGCCCATGCCAACTTTGTGGGTCTTGAGATAGCTAATCAACTATTTGGGCCGAGTTGAAGGACAAACTGAGGGAGAAGTATTGTCCCGAGGAAGAGATACACCGATTAGAAGAGGAGTTCTGGCAACTAGCTGTGCAGGGGACCGATATTGAGGGATACACCATCAAGTTCCAGCAATACGCGTCCCTGTGCCCTAGTCTGGTGGAACCAGAGAAAAAGGGAGTTAAGAAATACATCCGCGGCCTTCCCGAGAGCATTCAAGGAAGTGTCGCCTCATCACAACCAGCCATCACTGAAAGTGCTATCAGGCTAGCACACGAGCTCATGGCACTGGTGGTCAGCCGTGAGAAATCCAACAACAACAAACGTAAATCCACCGAACCACACAGCAGCCACCAAAACAAAAAGTCCAACGTCATCCAAGCTTACAACACCAACACCGAACCCAAACGCACCTACACTGGGGACAGACCATATTGTTCCAAGTGTAACTACCACCACCATGGCCCCTGCAGATTCCTTGCAACAACTGCAGGAAGTACGGGCATTCATCCAAAGACTGCCAAGCCCCTAAATCACAAAACAACAACCAACAACCCAAAACCTGTTACGAATGTGGGGAAAGAGGACATTTCACAGATGCATGTCCCAAACTAAAGAACCAGAGCAACAACAACAACACACGAAGTAGGGCCTTCGTCATCAACTTCGGGGACGCCCGCCAAGACCCGAATGTGGTCACGGGTATGTTCCTCCTCAACAACTTAACTGCTTCAATTCTGTTTGATACCGGTGCTGATAGGAGTTTTATTTCTGATGAGTTTTGCCCTCTACTTGACATCACCCATGTTGCGTTAGATGTTAAGTACACTGTAGAGCTTGCAAACGGTAAATTTATGGAAACCAAGAGTGTGATCCCTAATTGCACTTTAAATCTAGCCGACGAAATTTTCTCAATAGATCTCATGCCTGTTAAGATAGGTAGTTTCGATGTCATTGTTGGAATGGACTGGTTGTCCAAGCATCGGGCTGAAATTATCTGTGGCGACAAAGTTATTCGTATACCTCTCACCACCGGTGGAACTTTAATCATACAGGGGGAGACCGGTGGGACGAGACTCAATATCATGTCTTGCTTGAAAACCCGAAAATTTCTGAAAAAGGGCTATCCCGCAATCCTCGCGCACATCATGGAGAAAAAGTCGGAGGAGAAGCGACTTGATGATGTACCAATTGTCCGAGACTTTCCTGAAGTCTTTCCCGAAGAACTGCCTGGTCTACCACCACCAAGACAGGTTGAGTTCTCAATTGATCTCGTACCAGGTGCTGCGCCGGTGGCACGAGCACCATATCGTTTAGCTCCATCCGAACTTCAGGAGTTGTCTGCCCAACTACAGGAACTTCTGGAAAGAGGATTCATTAGGCCGAGTTCTTCGCCTTGGGGAGCTCCGGTCCTATTTGTCAAAAAGAAAGACGGCACTTTCCGAATGTGTATCGACTATCGAGAGTTGAACAAGTTGACCGTCAAGAACCGATACCCATTACCTCGAATCGATGATTTGTTCGACCAACTTCAAGGATCGAGTTGTTATTCAAAGATTGATCTCCGATCCGGATATCACCAATTGCGTGTTCGCGATGCCGACATTCCAAAAACCGCTTTCCGAACCCGCTATGGGCATTACGAATTCCAAGTAATGCCATTCGGCCTAACCAACGCACCGGCTGTATTCATAGATCTTATGAATCGAGTGTGTAAACCTTACCTTGACAAGTTTGTCATTGTCTTCATCGATGACATCCTCATATATTCACGAAGCGAACAAGAACACGCGCAACACCTCAAAACCATCCTAGAGCTACTTAGACGTGAAGAACTTTACGCCAAATTCTCTAAGTGTGAGTTCTGGATAAAAACAGTTCAATTCCTTGGTCACATGATCGACAGTCAGTGGATTCACGTTGACCCATCAAAAATTGAAGCTATCAAGGGCTGGCAAGCACCCACCACTCCGACCGAAGTACGCCAATTTTTGGGTCTTGCTGGGTATTACCGACGATTCATTGAAAATTTCTCCAAGATAGCCTTACCACTCACGACTCTGACTCAGAAAGACAAAAAGTTTGACTGGACTGATAAACAAGAGTCGGCATTCCAACTCTTAAAGTAAAAGCTTTGCAGTGCTCCCATTCTATCATTACCCGAAGGCAACGATGACTTCGTGGTATACTGCGATGCTTCTCATCAAGGTCTCGGTTGTGTGCTTATGCAACGAGACAAAGTCATAGCTTATGCTTCACGACAGCTCAAGATTCATGAAAAGAATTACACCACCCACGACCTCGAATTAGGAGCCGTCATTTTTGCACTAAAAATTTGGAGACATTACCTCTATGGCACTAGATGCACAATCTTTACAGACCACAAAAGTCTCCAACACATATTCGATCAAAAGGATCTCAACATGAGGCAACGTCGATGGGTCGAGTTGCTTACCGATTACGACTGCGAACTCAAATATCATCCAGGCAAAGCAAATGTTGTTGCCGATGCTCTCAGTCGAAAAGAGCGAGTGAAACCACTTCGGGTCCGAGCCCTCAGTATGACCATTCACAACAATTTAAACATTCAAATTCTCACTGCTCAACTCGAAGTCTTGAAACACGAAAACGTCAAAGATGAAGCCTTGCGGGGCATGGATAAACAATTCGAAGTCAAACCTAACGGGATTAGGTATTTCTCAAACCGAATCTGGTTGCCTAAATTTGGGAACCTACGAGACTTGGTGATGGATGAAGCTCACAAGTCCAAATATTCTATCCATCCGGGATCCGATAAAATGTACCACGGTATCAAGGACTTCTACTGGTGGCCGAACATGAAAGCTGAAATTGCCACCTATGTCAGCAAGTGCCTTACTTGCTCCAAGGTTAAAATCGAATATCAAAAACCCTCTGGTTTACTTCAACAACCCAGTCTTCCTGAATGGAAATGGGAACAAATTGCCATGGACTTCATAACCAAACTACCCAAGTCCTCGAGCGGTTGCGATACCATTTGGGTGATCGTGGATCGTCTCACAAAGTCTGCTCACTTCCTGGCAATCAAGGAATCCGACAAAATGGAACGCCTCACCGGTATTTATCTGAAGGAAATCGTGACCAAACACGGTGTTCCAATCTCAATTATCTCCGATAGAGATAGTCGTTTCACTTCACAATTTTGGCAATCACTTCAAAAATCCCTGGGTACTCGACTTGATATGAGTACCGCATACCATCCTCAAACCGACGGCCAAAGTGAACGAACAATTCAAACACTAGAGGACATGCTACGGGCCTGCGTAGTAGACTTCGGTGTAAACTGGGAAAAACACCTACCATTATGCGAATTCTGGTACAACAACAGTTATCATACCAGCATTAAGGCTGCACCTTTCGAGGCACTGTACGGTCGTAAGTGCCGGTCACCTGTCTGTTGGACCGAAGTTGGGGATAGCCAACTCACAGGTCCATAAATCATTCACGAGACGACCGAGAAAATCGTCGAAATTCAAAACAAGCTCAAGGCCGCGCGTGATCGTCAGAAAAGTTATGCTGACGTGAGACGCAAACCACTCGAGTTCCAAGTTGGGGATCGAGTACTACTTAAAGTATCGCCTTGGAAAGGCGTAATCCGATTTGGCAAACGAGGGAAGTTAAATCCCAGATACATTGGACCATTCGAGATCCTCGAGAGGATTGGTCCAGTGGCATATAGATTGCAGCTGCCATCCGAACTCAGCAGCGTGCATCCCACTTTTCATGTTTCAAATATGAAGAAGTGTCTGTCTGATGAGACACTTATCATTCCACTCGATGAAATTCGAGTTGACGAGAAACTTCATTTTGTTGAGGAACCCGCTGAAATCATGGACCGTGAGGTCAAACAACTTAAACAAAGTCGTATTCCCATCGTCAAAGTTAGGTGGAATTCACGGCGCGGTCCGGAATTCACCTAGGAACGGGAAGACCAAATGCGACTCAAGTATCCTCAACTCTTCACTGACTCAACATCAAACACGACTTCAACATAAATTTCGGGACGAAATTCTTCTAACAGGGGGAGAATGTGACACCCGTCAATTTAGGACTAGAATTTAGTGCCTAATCAAGTTTTAATACATGTAATTAGTTCTGTGTTAGGCTAATTAATGTATCAATTATTATATATATTGTTGAATGTATATATCTACACAATTATACGGTTTGTTTAAATCGTACGAGTTTCAACTCGAATGAATTTCGGTTCCATAAATACGGACGTTGGTGAAAAATCTTATTAAATAATACAATATTATTTAGTAACACAATTATATCCAAAAATATTATTTCTATAATATTTCACATTTAATTCGTATCATACAAATAAGGTATACGCGATTAAAAGGTTAAACTCACAAATAAACAAAAAGAGATAACGTTATATTTTGTAACACTACTAGTAAGTATTTAATGAAATACTCCAACAAAAATATTGAATAAATATTCGTGTTTTAAAATGTAAATATAAACGTATAAAATAAATATTTAACATTAAATGACGGAGAAAACGAACACCGCACGGAGCGCGATTGCACGGAGTTAAAAGTGGAGACCCACACTCGATGGGCCCCCACCGAAATCAGCCACCAAGAGGGGGTCATCACCTCCCCCTCATTTCATTTCTATCTTTCCATCTCTCTCTCTCTACCAATTTTTCTCTCTAAACCAAAAACCACCACCAAGTCACAAAACTTCAAAATAAATACACAAAACGACCTTGGATCAACAAGATTTTTACGGAAACGGAACCACCACGCAACGATCTACACTTCCATCTTTTCGGATTCTCATTTCGCCACTTTGTAAGTTTCCGACAAAATCCCAAAACTTCTCGTTTTAGCTTGTTTTTACATATTTATGAGTTATATAACATGTATATGTCCAAATATATGAAGAAAACACGATTTTATAGCTTAAAAACGGGTTTGAATTGGGTTTTTGGCCGGAAAAATCTCGACAGTCAGACTTTCTGGGCTGGTGTTCTTCAATGCGACACAAGCCTTGTGTCGCATGTAGTGTCGTATTTTGCCCGTTATGTCGCATAAAACCCGTTATGTCGCATCTTGTGTCGTACCAAACCTTTAGTGTCGTAACTCATGCGACACAATATTGTGTCGTACTCTATGTCGCATACTATGTCGTATTTCTATACGACACAAGCACTATGTCGCTGTTGAATCAGCATCTCGAATCTATGCGACACAACCCTTGTGTCGTATAGATATTGTGTCGCACTTTTATGCGACACAACCCTTGTGTCGCATGACGTGTCCTTGTGTCGCATATAGTGTCGCAAAACACAGCAGATTTACCATTTAATTCCATACTAAGTGTTAGACATTCGGGACTTCAAACGATTAAACAATATAACTTCTAAGGGACATTGAAATATGTTTTTCAAGCATAACACTTCAAACAAATATTGATATGTCGAGATTATTATTTCAACTAAACCACCAACGGGCCGTATGCGTTTTCAAAACATACTTCAAAATCAAACAAGTCGTTGTAACTTGTATCAATTCAATCAAACAAGTCGTTGTAACTTGTATCAATTCAATCAAACAAGTCGTTGTAACTTGTATCAATTCAATCAAACAAGTCGTTGTAACTTGTATCAATTCAATCAAACAAGTCGTAGTAACTTGTAACAATACAATCAACCAGATCGTAGTAATTTGGACATATATAGTTGTATAACAACTACAAGGGTAGTCTTTCGAGATACCGGTACAATTAATAACAATCAAGTGTCGTGAACACATTCAGGTTTCAAGTCCTTGGACATCAATTCACAGCTAATTACTTCAAGTTTATTAAATTAAACACTTCAAGACTCAGGTGAGTTTCATGGCCCCATTTTCACTATTTTTCAACTAGGGGTGTGATATTACTGCTCTGTTTTATTTTACAAGTAGAACGCAAGTACCAACCTTCAAATACTACATGAGTTTCAAGCTAATCAATTTAAAGTCCTCTATAGCATAGTCTCTAATATTTTAGCGTGAATGTTAGTATATGATATCATATGGGATTGACAATCCTCATCCGGGTTAGCACGCACTAACCGGTCAAACGGATGTATTAGCATTTGGGAAGACGAGTGTGGATTAGACACTCGTAGGAGGCAAATCAGTTAGGTTTCCTTAATTGGACCTAGCGCTCAAGTTAAGCTCAGACTATGTGCTCATGGATTGTATAACTTTTATTTTGCTTAATTGCATTTTAAATTTAATATAAATCTTGCGATTCTTACAACTATACATTGACATACAAACCTGTGAGCTCACCAGCGTTTTCGCTGACCCATTTTAGTATTTATCACAGGTACCCAGCAGTAGGTTGGCTGCACAGGTAGGGACTATTAGCTCGAGTCAGCATACATACAACTAGAGATTTGATTGCATTATTATATTTTGTAAAAGTAATTATGCTATGTAATCTCTCAATTTCAGGAACCGAGCTAATGTAACATTATTTTGATGTAAACGCTTACTTTATTAATACAAGTTTAAAACGACGCATATAGTAGTCGTTTATTATATATCTTATGTGCTTTGTATATTGATTAGTGACACCCAAATCGAGCTTCCGCAAATCATTAAATTTGGGGGTGTCACAAAATGTAATATGATCAACGGACAAATTACAATTGTTGGCATGTTAAACAAGGTCATGATGTTTGATAATGTGACACCCCCAACTTTAATGATTTGCGGAAGCTTGATTTGGGTGTCACTAATCAATATACAAAGCACAAGATATAATGAACGACCACTATATGCGTCGTTTTAAACTTGTATAGATAAAGTAAATGTTTACATCAAAATATAGTTACATTAGCTCGATTCCTGAAATTTGAGAGATTACATAGCATAATTACTTTTACAAAATATAATAATGCAGTCCAATCTCTAGTTGTATGTATGCTGACTCGAGCTAATAATTCCTGCTTGTGCAGCCAAACTACTGCTGGGTACCTGTGATAAATACTAAAATGGGTCAGCGAAAACGCTGGTGAGCTCACAGGTTTGTATGTCAATGTATAGTTGTCAGAACCGCAAGATTTATATTGAATTTAAAGTGCAATTAAGCAAAATAAAAGTTATACTGTCCATGAGCACATAGTCTGAGCTTAACTTGATTTGTCAGGCCCACTTAAGGAAACCTAACTTGAAATGCCTCCTACGAGTGCCTAATCAACACTCGTCTTCCCAAATGCTAATACATCCGTTTGACCGGTTAGTGCGTGCTAACCCGGATGAGGATTGTCAATCCCATATGATATCATATACTAACATTCACGCTAAAATATTAGAGACTATGCTTATGGAGGACTTTAAATTGATTAGCTTGAAACTCATGTAGTATTTGAAGTTTGGCACTTGCGTTCTACTTGTAAAACAAAATGAAGTAGTAATATCACACCCCTAGTAAAAGTTGTGAAAATGGGGCCATGAAACTCACCTGAGTCTTGGAATGTTAAGCAATTAAACTTGAAGTAATTAGCAGTGTGTTGGTGTCCAAAGACTTGAAACCTGAATGTGTCCACGACACTTGAATTGTTATTAATTGTATTGGTATCTCGAAAGACTACCATTGAAATTGTTTGTCTAACTTAATGTCCAAATTACCCCGATTTGGTTGATTGTATTGTTACAAGTTACTACGACTTGTTTGATTGAATTGATACAAGTTACAACGACTTGTTTGAATAAATTATCTAAGTTACTATGACTTAGTTGATTCAATTGTGTATTTGAAAATGTGTACGGCCCGTTGGTGATTTAGTTGAAATAATAATAATTCTAAAATGTTGACTTTGCTACAGTACTGCTACAGTACTGCTACAGTAAATTTGACTTTTTTGAACAGTAACTTTGACTTCGAAAATTTTGAGTTTTGAAGATTCTGTTTTGTGCGACGTAGCCTGCGACGTAGGCTGCGACGTAAGAGTTTTGCGACGTAAAGGGTTACGTCGCTAAGGTCAACAGTGCTAAGTCAATAGCGACGTAGGGTGCTACGTCGCTTATGCGACGTAGGTTCGTTTTTGCGACGTTAAGGTCTGCGTCGCTATGTGCGACGTTCGCAAGTCAATGCGACGTAATAGGCTGCGTCGCTGTATGCGACGTTGGGGATATAATGCGACGTAGGTCGCTGCGTCGCTATATGCGACGTTGAGGATATAATGCGACGTAGGTCGCTGCGTCGCATTTGCTCCAGGCCAAATGCGACGTACGGAGTCTGATCGGAGTTTCAACTCCAAAAACGCGTTTTCCGGCCATCGATCGGCCTAATATTTTTACCCAACCCATTTTAGGACATTACAAGGTTATACAAACAACTAGCAAGTTATAAATCTTAAAAACGAGAGTTTTCGGAGTTGTGTCGGAAACTTACAAATCGCCGAAATGAAATTCCGGAAAGATAGAAGTGTAGATCGTCGCGTGGTGGTCGTTTATTCAAAAGGGGCTTGAAGATCCGAGGTCGTTTAGTAGGTTTATTTTGCGTTTTTCGTTGATTTTGGTGTTGGTTTAGTTGAGAGAAATAAGAGAGGAGAGAGGTAGAGAAAAAGAGAAATGAAAGAAAGTGGGTGGAAGTGGGGGTTAAATCCCCATTTTCGCCCCGCGTTCCCGCTCCGTGCGGTGTTCGTTTGCTCCGTCGTTTAAACGTTAAATAATTATTTTAAATATTGATTGGAACATTTTAAAATACAATTTATTACGCCATATTTTATTTAGATATTTTACTAATCACATTATATTTGAATTATAAAAAGGTAAGTTAATTTGTTTGCGCGTTTTACATTTTAAATTGTGTAACTTTCTGATTGTACGGTACGAATGAATACGAAATATCATAATAATGATATTTTTGACATAAAAGCGTTATTTAATAAAATTGGTCACCAACGTCCGTATTTATTGTATCGAAATTCATTCGATTTGAAACTCGTACGATTTAAACAAATCGCATAATTGTAGATATATATTCAACAATATATATAATAATTGATACATTAATTAGCCTAACAAAGAACTAATTACATGTATTAAAACTTGATTAGGCACTAAAGTATAGTCCTAAATTGACGGTTGTCACATTCTCCCCCTGTTAGAAGAATTTCGTCCCGAAATTTAAGTTGGAGTTGTGTTTGACGTTGAATCAGTGAAAAGTTGAGGATAATTGAGTCGCATTTGATCTTCTCGTTCCCAGGTGAATTCCGGACCGCGCCGCGAATTCCACCTAACCTTGACAATAGGAATACGACTTTGTTTAAGTTGTTTGACCTCACGGTCCATGATTTCAGCGGGTTCCTCAACAAAGTGAAGTCTTTTGTCAACTCGAATTTCATCGAGTGGAATGATAAGTGTCTCATCAGACAGACACTTCTTCAGATTTGAAACATGAAAAGTGGGATGCACGCTGCTGAGTTCAGATGGCAGCTGCAATCGATATGCCACTGAACCAATCCTTTCGAGGATCTCGAATGGTCCAATGTATCTGGGATTTAACTTCCCTCGTTTGCCAAACCGGATTACGCCTTTCCAAGGCGATACTTTGAGTAGAACTCGATCCCCAACTTGGAACTCGAGTGGTTTGCGTCTCACGTCAGCATAACTTTTCTGACGATCACGCGCGGCCTTAAGCTTGTTTTGAATTTCAACGATTCTCTCGGTCGTCTCGTGAATGATTTCTGGACCTGTGAGTTGGCTATCCCCAACTTCGGTCCAACAGATAGGTGACCGGCACTTACGACCGTACAGTGCCTCGAAAGGTGCAGCTTTGATGCTGGTATGATAACTGTTGTTGTACGAGAACTCGCACAATGGTAGATGTTTTTCCCAGTTTACACCGAAGTCTACTACGCAGGCCCGTAGCATGTCTTCCAGTGTTTGAATGGTTCGTTCACTTTGGCCGTCGGTTTGAGGATGGTATGCGGTACTCATATCAAGTCGAGTACCCAGAGATTTTTGAAGTGATTGCCAAAATTGTGAAGTGAAACGACTATCTCTATCGGAGATAATTGAGATTGGAACACCGTGTTTGGTCACGATTTCCTTCAGATAAATGTTAGTGAGGCGTTCCATTTTGTCAGATTCTTTGATTGCCAGGAAGTGAGCAGACTTTGTGAGACGATCCACGATCACCCAAATGGAATCGCAACCGTTCGAGGATTTGGGTAGTTTGGTTATGAAGTCCATGGTAATTTGTTCCCATTTCCATTCAGGAAGACTGGGTTGTTGAAGTAAACCAGAAGGTTTTTGATATTCGATTTTGACTTTGGAGCAAGTAAGGCATTTGCTGACATAGGTGGCGATTTCGGCTTTCATGTTCGGCCACCAGTAGAAGTCCTTGATACCGTGGTACATTTTATCGGATCCCGGATGGATAGAATATTTAGACTTGTGAGCTTCATCCATCACCAAGTCTCGTAGGTTCCCAATTTTAGGCAACCAGATTCGGTTTGAGAAATACCTAATCCCGTTAGATTTGATTTCGAACTGTTTATCCATGCCCCGCAAGGCTTCATCCTTGACGTTTTCGTGTTTTAAGGCTTCGAGTTGAGCAGTGAGAATTTGAATGTTTAAATTGTTGTGAATGGTCATACTGAGGGCTCGAACCCGAAGTGGTTTCACTCGCTCTTTTCGACTGAGGGCATCAGCAACAACATTTGCTTTGCCGGGATGATATTTGAGTTCGCAGTCGTAATCGGTAAGCAACTCTACCCATCGACGTTGCCTCATGTTGAGATCCTTCTGATCGAATATGTGTTGAAGGCTTTTATGGTCGGTAAAGATTGTACATCTGGTACCGTAAAGGTAATGTCTCCAGATTTTTAGGGCAAAAACGACAGCTCCTAGCTCGAGGTCGTGGGTGGTGTAATTCTTTTCATGAATCTTGAGCTGTCGGGAAGCATAAGCTATGACTTTGTCTCGTTGCATGAGCACACAACCGAGACCTTGATGAGAAGCATCGCAGTATACCACGAAGTCATCGGTGCCTTCGGGTAAAGATAGGATAGGAGCACTGCAAAGCTTTTGTTTTAAGAGTTGGAATGCCGACTCTTGTTTCTCAGTCCAGTCAAACTTTTTGTCTTTCTGGGTCAGAGTCGTGAGTGGTATGGCTATCTTGGAGAAATTTTCAATGAAGCGTCGATAGTACCCGGCAAGTCCCAAAAACTGCCGTACTTCGGTTGGAGTGGTTGGCGATTGCCAATCTTTGATAGCCTCGATTTTTGACGGGTCGACATGAATCCCCTGACTGTCAATCACGTGACCAAGAAATTGAACGGTTTTGATCCAGAACTCACACTTAGAGAACTTGGCATAGAGCTCCTCGTGTTTAAGTAGTTCAAGGATGGTTCTGAGGTGTTGAGCGTGTTCTTCTTTGTTTCGTGAATATATGAGAATGTCATCGATAAAGACAATGACAAATTTATCCAGGTAAGGTTTACACACCCGATTCATAAGGTCCATGAATACAGCCGGTGCATTGGTTAGGCCGAATGGCATCACTTGAAATTCGTAATGCCCGTAACGGGTTCTGAAAGCGGTTTTTGGAATATCGGCATCGCGAACACGCAATTGGTGATAACCGGATCGGAGATCAATCTTTGAATAACAACTCGACCCTTGAAGTTGGTCGAACAAATCATCGATTCGAGGGAGTGGATACCGGTTCTTGACAGTTAACTTGTTCAACTCTCGATAGTCGATACACATTCGAAAAGAACCATCTTTCTTCTTAACAAATAGGACCGGAGCTCCCCAAGGTGAAGAACTCGGCCTGATGAATCCTCGTTCCAGGAGTTCCTGTAACTGGGTGGACAGCTCCTGAAGTTCGGATGGAGCTAAACGGTATGGTGCTCGGGCCACCGGCGCAGCACCTGGTACAAGATCGATTGAGAACTCAACCTGTCTTGGTGGTGGTAGACCAGGTAGTTCTTCAGGAAAGACTTCTGGAAAGTCTCGAACAATTGGAACATCCTCAAGTCGCTTCTCCTCCGACTTTTTCTCCATGATGTGCGCGAGGATTGCTGGATAACCCTTTTTCAGAAATTCCGGGTTTTAAGACAAGAGATGATGTTAAGCCTCGTCCCTCCGGTCTCCCCCTGTATGATTAGGGTTCTACCGACGGCGAGAGGTATGCGAACAATTTTATCGTAGCAAATGATTTCGGCGCGATGTTTGGACAACCAGTCCATGCCTACGATGACATCGAAACTTCCTATCTCAACAGGCATAAGATCTATGGAGAAGATTTCGTCGGCTAGATTTAAAGTGCAATTAGGTATCACACTATTGGTTTCTATCAATTTGCCATTTGCTAGCTCTACGGTGTACTTAACGTCTAAAGCAACAGGTGTAATGTCAAGTAGAGGGCAAAATTCATCGGAAATAAAACTCCTATCGGCACCAGTATCAAATAGAATGGAAGCAGTTAAATTGTTGAGGAGGAACATACCCGTGACCACATTCGGGTCCAGACGGGCGTCCCCTGAGTTGATCACGAAAGCGGTACTTTTGGCGTTGTTGTTGTTGCGGTGGTTGTTGTTGTTGCCCTTGTTCTTCAACTTTGGGCAAGAATCCCTGAAGTGTCCTGGGTTTCCACATTCGTAGCAGGACTTAGGTTGTCGGGTATTTCTGTCAGAGGGGTTGTTGTTGGATTTGGGAGCTCGGCAATCTTTAGTCAAATGGGCTTGCCTCCTGCAGTTGTTGCAAGGAGTACCGCACTGACCAAAATGGTGGTAGTTACACTTGGGACAATAAGGTCTGTCCCCGGTATAGTTGCGGGTGGTTTCAGAGTTGGTGTTGTAGACTTGGATGGCGTTGTTTTTCTTGTTGGAGTTGTGGTGGTGTTCAGTGGATTTGCGTTTGTTGTTGTTAGGGGATGAGGTGTTGGAGGTCTCACGGCTGACAACTAGAGCCATGAGTTCGTGGGCCAATCGAATGGCACTCTCAGTAGTTGTTGGTTTGGATGAGGCGACGTTCCCCTGAATGTTCTCGGGAAGTCCACGAATGTATTTCTTAATGCCCTTACTTTCTGGTTCAACCAAGCCTGGGCATAGTAAAGCAAACTGCTGAAATTTGGTGGTATAATCAGCGACATCATTTCCCTGCACCTCCAGATGCCAGAATTCTTCTTCCAGCCTGTGCAATTCCTCTTCAGGACAGTATTTCTCTGTCAGTTTCTTTTTCAGTTCGGCCCAAGGAAGTCGGTTTGCAACCTCAAGGCCTACGGAGTTTGCGTGGGTTTTCCACCACGTGAGTGCACCTTCCTGAAAGGTGTAAGCAGCGAATTTGACCTTGTTGTTCTCAGTGCAGTCGCAGAGACTGAAAACAGATTCCATGCGCTCAATCCAACGGATCAAGCCAATGGCACCTTCCGTGCCCTTGAAGTATAGCGGTTTACAGCTAAGAAAGTCCTTATAGGAACAGGGTTTGGGTGGTGGAGTATTGGCTGCTGTGTCCTCGCTACCGGGTGGTGTTCGGTTAGCCAAGGCTTCGGTCACACTGCGGGCAATGATTCCCGCGATCTCAGCTTCGCTAAGGGTAATTTGACGACGTGGAGGCATGATGCTGAGTAAGAAAGAACAAGGAAATGAAATAAGATACTAGTCCGAGTATGATGAACTAGTGGTGTGTTTGTCATTTCGAGACAAAACGTTTGAAAGAAAGAGGCCTATATTCATATAATATAATATAGCCTAAAGTTGTAATGAGGTCTATTCATGTATATATATATGTATATCACATAATAACCTATTGAGTGTCTAGCACAGACGTGTTTTGAGTCCCGTTTCTCTCGAGGTCAGAGTCAACTAATGCATTCCTGTTCAACATGACTCTTTCAGATTTCACATCATCTTTCTTTAATTGTACATAGTTGATCAGGCTATGTTAAATTAAAGTCGTATGATGTAATCCCTGAACTAGTCATAACTAATAAGGAATACTGCCTAACGGTCATAGTCTAGGCCCACTAAATGCAACCTAGTTCACTATAACCTTAGGCTCTGATACCAATCTGTGACACCCCCAACTTTAATGATTTGCGGAAGCTTGATTTGGGTGTCACTAATCAATATACAAAGCACAAGATATAATGAACGACCACTATATGCGTCGTTTTAAACTTGTATAGATAAAGTAAATGTTTACATCAAAATATAGTTACATTAGCTCGATTCCTGAAATTTGAGAGATTACATAGCATAATTACTTTTACAAAATATAATAATGCAGTCCAATCTCTAGTTGTATGTATGCTGACTCGAGCTAATAATTCCTGCTTGTGCAGCCAAACTACTGCTGGGTACCTGTGATAAATACTAAAATGGGTCAGCGAAAACGCTGGTGAGCTCACAGGTTTGTATGTCAATGTATAGTTGTCAGAACCGCAAGATTTATATTGAATTTAAAGTGCAATTAAGCAAAATAAAAGTTATACTGTCCATGAGCACATAGTCTGAGCTTAACTTGATTTGTCAGGCCCACTTAAGGAAACCTAACTTGAAATGCCTCCTACGAGTGCCTAATCAACACTCGTCTTCCCAAATGCTAATACATCCGTTTGACCGGTTAGTGCGTGCTAACCCGGATGAGGATTGTCAATCCCATATGATATCATATACTAACATTCACGCTAAAATATTAGAGACTATGCTTATGGAGGACTTTAAATTGATTAGCTTGAAACTCATGTAGTATTTGAAGTTTGGCACTTGCGTTCTACTTGTAAAACAAAATGAAGTAGTAATATCACACCCCTAGTAAAAGTTGTGAAAATGGGGCCATGAAACTCACCTGAGTCTTGGAATGTTAAGCAATTAAACTTGAAGTAATTAGCAGTGTGTTGGTGTCCAAAGACTTGAAACCTGAATGTGTCCACGACACTTGAATTGTTATTAATTGTATTGGTATCTCGAAAGACTACCATTGAAATTGTTTGTCTAACTTAATGTCCAAATTACCCCGATTTGGTTGATTGTATTGTTACAAGTTACTACGACTTGTTTGATTGAATTGATACAAGTTACAACGACTTGTTTGAATAAATTATCTAAGTTACTATGATTTAGTTGATTCAATTGTGTATTTGAAAATGTGTACGGCCCGTTGGTGATTTAGTTGAAATAATAATAATTCTAAAATGTTGACTTTGCTACAGTACTGCTACAGTACTGCTACAGTAAATTTGACTTTTTTGAACAGTAACTTTGACTTCGAAAATTTTGAGTTTTGAAGATTCTGTTTTGTGCGACGTAGCCTGCGACGTAGGCTGCGACGTAAGAGTTTTGCGACGTAAAGGGTTACGTCGCTAAGGTCAACAGTGCTAAGTCAATAGCGACGTAGGGTGCTACGTCGCTTATGCGACGTAGGTTCGTTTTTGCGACGTTAAGGTCTGCGTCGCTATGTGCGACGTTCGCAAGTCAATGCGACGTAATAGGCTGCGTCGCTGTATGCGACGTTGGGGATATAATGCGACGTAGGTCGCTGCGTCGCTATATGCGACGTTGAGGATATAATGCGACGTAGGTCGCTGCGTCGCATTTGCTCCAGGCCAAATGCGACGTACGGAGTCTGATCGGAGTTTCAACTCCAAAAACGCGTTTTCCGGCCATCGATCGGCCTAATATTTTTACCCAACCCATTTTAGGACATTACAAGGTTATACAAACAACTAGCAAGTTATAAATCTTAAAAACGAGAGTTTTCGGAGTTGTGTCGGAAACTTACAAATCGCCGAAATGAAATTCCGGAAAGATAGAAGTGTAGATCGTCGCGTGGTGGTCGTTTATTCAAAAGGGGCTTGAAGATCCGAGGTCGTTTAGTAGGTTTATTTTGCGTTTTTCGTTGATTTTGGTGTTGGTTTAGTTGAGAGAAATAAGAGAGGAGAGAGGTAGAGAAAAAGAGAAATGAAAGAAAGTGGGTGGAAGTGGGGGTTAAATCCCCATTTTCGCCCCGCGTTCCCGCTCCGTGCGGTGTTCGTTTGCTCCGTCGTTTAAACGTTAAATAATTATTTTAAATATTGATTGGAACATTTTAAAATACAATTTATTACGCCATATTTTATTTAGATATTTTACTAATCACATTATATTTGAATTATAAAAAGGTAAGTTAATTTGTTTGCGCGTTTTACATTTTAAATTGTGTAACTTTCTGATTGTACGGTACGAATGAATACGAAATATCATAATAATGATATTTTTGACATAAAAGCGTTATTTAATAAAATTGGTCACCAACGTCCGTATTTATTGTATCGAAATTCATTCGATTTGAAACTCGTACGATTTAAACAAATCGCATAATTGTAGATATATATTCAACAATATATATAATAATTGATACATTAATTAGCCTAACAAAGAACTAATTACATGTATTAAAACTTGATTAGGCACTAAAGTATAGTCCTAAATTGACGGTTGTCACAGATAATTTAGTTGAATCAATATCCATGTGTATGATAAAATGACAAATTTATAATTAGTGTGGATAAATCTTCTACAAATGGGATTAAAGTAAAGGTTATAGAATGAGTTGCTAAATATAATATTGTTTGTAATCTGTGTTATGTGCTTATGTGATTAGGTATTAAAGAAGCTGGAAATATTACAAGTAAATTGTTAAGCTCTTTGCCAGGTAAGTTCTCGGATTACATGATCATGGTGTTAGGAATGGTTGCGGCCATTTGCTAACGGTTTGGTGCGGGTAATGGTTGAGGCCATAGGCTCGTGTGATTGCTAGTAGTATACAACTAGCATGGGTAGCAAGGATCCTTAGCTAAAATAAAAATAATAACATGTGATTGGACTCCGTTTACTTACTAAGCATTGTGCTTACGGTTGAATATATAAACGTTTTTAGGTGAAATGCTTGGATGAAATGGAGGCTTGGGTAAAAGATTATTGGAAGGTTGCTTTTGGGTCAGTTGAGCTTCTCTTCTTTTAGATTATCGCTATGGTGACAATTGTATAAATCGCCCAAGTATTGTAAACTGTTGTTATGTGTCTTTTTATTAGATGTAAATATTGTATTAATATGTGATGATTTTGTAAAGTTAAAAAGATAAACTGATGGATATAGCTATTTTATCTTCAAAAGAGATTAAATATACAATGTCAATGTTTACGTCAGGTGGTACAAGACGATATTAATTTCAGAAGGGACTCAAAACAAATAAATTATATATTAATGAGAAAATTGCTGAATTCGTCCTTGTGTTTTGCTCAAAAATCACACCCCGTCCTTATGTTTCAATAATGTCACTGGCCGTCCCTATAATTACCGTTTTGCATCACCATGAGTCCCTAGCCCAAACGACATTAACTTTTTTGGTTAAATGGATGACATGTGCAAAGCACATGAGGGTATTTCTGTCTTTTCCCTTTGTTCCCACCTTCCCCAATTCATTTCCCCTAAAACCCACACATTTAGTCCGGCTTATATCGATACAAGTAACATCATCATCGTTAAAATCAGAACTCATCTTCTATCAATCTATCCGATCTGTATATTCTTATATACATCAAGATCATCATCGTCACATTTCATTACCATCATCAACATATTTACAGCACTTTAAGTTTTAAGTTACAACCCCATTCTTTCCGGCAAAAATACATAAAGTCAAACACCCACCACCACCCATTTTTCACCTCTAATTCTGGCCAAATAACCGGAAAAGAAACACGACCATCACCGTCACATACGTTAATCATCATCATCGTTAAAATCACCAAACCTATGTCTAAATAACAATCAATTAGCGAAAGTGCATGTTCCGATCTGATTTCAAAACCACAACCTTAATCAAATCGCATTTTTCCGATGCGACCAATGGGTTTCAAATTTCAGATCTGACCACCAAAATGTCGTTATTTCCGGCGGTGCTTCTCGAGTAGATATCCCGATCTCCATTTGTGGTCTCGAGTGCGTTGTGAATTTGTGATTGTACGTTTCACTTTCGGTGACAGTTGCTAAAACAACTCCGGCGAACTGCAGCATAGCCGCCGATGACGACGTCTTTTTTCATATTTTACAATTTCATTTGGGTGTTGAACTTGGTCTGAAACCATTAAACTGTTTGTTACAAGTTTTTATTTGGGTTTTACATGTCATGGCTCTGATTTTGCTTCAGGTTATAAATGGGTTGTTGGTGGATATTGATCGAGAAAAAAAAGTTTGACAAACGTATGGTCATATGGTGCGACGAACAGGATATGATTTTGATTAAGGTTCTAGGCAAATAAGTGTTAAATTAGGTTCTAAGCAATGGATGATTGTACTTTGTGTTTTGGGTGTTATACTTTGTTATTGTTTAGATAATTTAATAAAAGGGTATAATGAAAAGACAGAAATACCCTCATGTGCTTTGCACATGTCATCCATTTAACCAAAAAAGTTAACGTCGTTTGGGCTAGGGACTCATGGTGATGCAAAACGGTAATTATAAGGACGTCCAGTGACATTATTGAAACATAAGGACGGGGCGTGATTTTTGAACAAAACACAAGGACGAATTCGGCAATTTTCTCTATATTAATAGTAAAATTTTATAAAGTGAAATCGGGACGTTTCATAATTCTCTTAAACTATCGCTCTGATACCAACTTGAAATGCCAACATTTTTTTTTATCACTTAAAACATACTCTATTAGATCTCATTCAATATTATTAAATGACTTAAACCAACGCAAATATTACACAACACAAAACACGAACCAAAAATAAAAATCGTTAAAACTGCAAAGTACCCGCCGGGTACTTTGCCTATCCGTCGGGTACTACGGCTCTTCAACCTTAACTATTGATCAGACTAAATTTTAGTTTACCCGCCCTGTTTTACCAGCCGGATAAGGGAGTACCCGCCAGGTACAACCCCTATCCGTCGGGTACTTCACCAACACAGCAGACCTGCAGTTCAACTTTTACATACTAAAACCCGAAATTCAATTACTTTTATCTTTCGACTCGTATAATATGAAGACTTGAAATTTGGTACACACGTCTACTATAACAATATCTAGCTTTCACTTTTAACACATTTTCAAGTTTCTCAAAAACGACAAATCTGGACGTGTGACCAATTTGGACTCAAAACGCCTCTTTTACTTGACATACTAAAATGCACATCACATGGATTCTGACCACAACCTCTTGCACACTTATTTAACATGTCAAAACAAACTTAAAGCACTATCAAAAAGTACCATGACGCCATCTTATCCAAATATAACTTAAAAACATTTTCATGACCCATATTGCCCCCTTTTGACCCGTTTCACTAGATAACAAGTTTCTGACCAAAACACCAAATGACACTCAACATATTTGACTATTTCAACCCAATTAACTATACTTTGACTTCCATTTACCCTATCACATATAGATTTGACTCTTTGACATATTTCATTCATTCAACAAAACATTACTACCAATATACTTATAAACTTCCAACATTTCTTCAAAACACATACACTTATGACTTTACACCACAGTTGACTTTCAAAGTCAACATTGCATAGAACAAAAGACACGTGTTATGTTTGACTTCTAAACTTTGACCCATGGGCGAATTATACAAGTTGAACATAAAACGATAAGTAATGAGAATACTTGCCACTTGCTACCCGTAGCTATCCATACAATCCTTCATAATCCTTTTCCCTTCTCTTGACTCGAAGTACCTAATACATGAAACATTGATAGAGTAAGCACAACCGCTTAGTGAGCATATAGACAACTAATCAAATAATTCACAACACAATGAAACAATCACCACATATTGTCTTACTCAATATTCCTCGAAACAACATATCAACACTAAACACTATGCGGATCCGCAGCCATAAGAAACAAGACATAAGGTACCAAATCACGTCGAAATGGTTACCAAGTTAAGAAACAAGTCTATGCTAGCAACGCTAGATAATCTTCCACTTGATTGTATGATCCTTTTGCTCGTAAGCAATCCAGAAACACATACAATCATTCATATATTACAACATTTACCATTAAGATACATAAATTACAAATAACATCCACATGGTTGTATGATCCTCTTGCTCGGAAGCAATCAGGAAACACATACAACCATTATCAATTAGTCCCTATAATACTCACAGTCTAGAACTGGTAACCCATTTACTTTTTCTATTGTATCTTATTATTTAATAATACTACTTCATAATAAAAATATATCCGCGTACGAAATAAAAATCTGGAATTTGGGGTGTTACATTTAGTAATGTATTAACGATCGACTTGGGCCGATTACAAAATTAAACTAAAAGAAAACTGTAGGTCCAATAATGTGTTTCTTTGTATGAATAAATTAATATTACTTAAAATCAACGGAACGACTTATTTTTGTCAATAACAATGTATTTGAGATATCAATTATTAAATTAAATAATAATTATAATAACTAATCCATATAATTTTGAAAACTACAAAAACAGCAACATAAAACACTAACAATCAATCAATTAATTGTGTTATGACAGATTGAAATTGTAATTCTAATACATATAATAAAAAGTGGTAACACTATGCATAGTATTTAAACATGAGTATGGTTCAGGAGAGCAGGGGTCAAATGAAAAACATTAATGGCAGGTTGACCAATGAACCACAACGCGCCATGTATCCATCACAAAGTTTCATTCTGACCCCTCCACTATAATTATGAATTAGTTTCTTTCCCCAATTTCTTCAATAACACTCCCCCACCCCCACCCCCACCAACCACCCACTCCCATCCTCTGCCATCAGCTGCCGCCCGCTGCCGCCGTCAGCCACCACCCGTCGCCGTCGGCATCCGCCGGATTCCGATCAATTTTTTTTTTCAATTTTTTTTTTGCAAATTTTTTTTACTAACTTTTTCCTCCTAAAAAATACTGCATATTAATTTAATACAAAAAAAATAATATTTTGTTGCTTCTTGTGATTATTTAACTGCATTTTGTGTATATATATATATACTACTGCATATTGTAGTTTTTGTGTTGCATCGTGTATGTTTATGTATTCATTGTTACTTACTAGTCTGTACGTGATATCACATTTGTACTGCGTTTTGTATATATTTTTAATGCATTATTCTTTTTGTATACATGTTAGTCTTTTTTACTGCATTTTGTAGTTTATGTTTGACTACATCTATATATTGTATATACGCCGTCACCAAAATGCAGTGAAAAAACATAATATGTATAATACAAAATGCAATACAAAATGAACAATATGTACTAAAAATATAAATCTAAATGCAGTAAAAACAACTATATGTAGTATCTTTATATACAAAATGCAGTATAAAAATAAATAATATGTACTAAAAAATATAAATACAAAATGCAATAAAAACAACAATAGTATATTTTTATATAAAATGCAGTAAAACATAAACTACAAAATGCAGTACAAATCAAAAAATATGTACGAATATGTACTAATATTTATATATATATATATATATATATATATATATATATATACACACACACACACACACACACACACACACAATATGCAGTATAATTATACAAAATGCAGTACAAAAAAAGATAATATGTATAATTCAAAATGCAGCACAAAATAGATAATATGTATTACAAAATGTTGTATAAAAAGAGGGTAATATGTATAATACAAAATCAAGTCTAAAATAACAATATGTACTAAAAAAAATGTATACAAACTGCAGTAAAAACAACAATATACAGTATATATTTATTAAAAATGCAGTAAAAAAGGATAATTTAAAAAAAAATGAAATTTTTATAAAATATATATATATATATTTTTTAAATTTTGTTTTGAAAAAAAATTAAAAAAATTTCGTCAGAATCCGGCGACGGCGGTGGGGTGACAGCTGACGACAGCGGCTGGTGGCAGGGGGTGGGAGTGGGTGGTTGGTGGTGGTGGGGGTGGGGGAGTGTTAGTTAAGAAATTGGGGGAAGGAATTTAAAGTATTTCAAAAATGTAAGGGGTCAAATTGAGAATTTTGCTAGACACTTGTCACTTTCTGGAAGGGTGTGGGGGCTGCCCTCCTTTCTTTTCATACGGGGGCTGCCCTCATGATCCTTTATCATAAGTTACACAGCCAATGGTATTTACATTGGTTCTAAAAAAAAAAAAATGCAATCCTGATGCAAGGTTGAATGACAAATTGCTGATGACGAAGGTAGGATATTGCTTCAAGTTTGTAACCAAATTATTTTGATTGAATAGTTCTACTGTCAAAATTTTCGATTTTCAGTCTCTTATTAGCGAGTTGTTTTATCGAATTTAGGCAATTCCATTGAGTACGTGCTAAAGACAATCGTTCATAGATGTTTTGTTCCTTGATAAGTCATCTACTTGTCTTGTATGATTAATTTTTTCGTATGTGCTCAGTGTTCACTTTGAAGATCTCTCATGAACCCGAGTAGTAATAGCTTTAACATGTTATTATTACTAATAGATATGTCATTTTTTTTCTTCTTTTTTGCAGCATATGGACATGTATCATGATATTATTTACTTGTTGCGTATTGCAGATTGTTTTGTTAGTTATTACTATGGTAAGATATTTTATTTTTCAATGATTTAGTAATATCTATCTATCTATATATATATATATATATATATATATATATATATATATACACACACACACACACACGTTGTTTTTTAAAAGTTATATTTTGTGGATGAACAGAGGAGTTAATTTGATGGTTGGCAAAGCTTACATGTATAAGGAAAGATAAGTGAATTAGGCTATAACTGTATTAGTAAAGCATTAAGTTATTAACAATCCAATCATTTTCCATCATCCAATTAAGTTTATCTTCGAATATATGTGCACATCTTTGAGAGCAGTATATGAAAAATATTATATTTTAAATTTGTGTGCAGTTGTTGGAACAAAACTCATTTAAGGGAGTTAGAGGTTCAAGTTTTCAACATATATATGCCTGACATTTTCTCTCTACAAGAAAAGGACCTTAGGTGTTCCCTAAGGTTGAGATGATGCGTGAAGATTTTAAGTCAGATAGATATAATTCTTATTAGGACTTTCTATGCTTTGGTTCAACTGTTTATTTTTTTTGGTTCAGGTGTAACTCTGTTCAATATTTGATGTAATTTGCAAGGAACTTAGTTTCAAACAATTGTAATGAGGTGACTTGTTTTGAGTTATAATGAAATTTGAGTTCTAGCTTTGTTTACTAGATTTTGATATTTGAATGCACAATTAATGCATGTTGAGGTATGTTACAGTAATTTAGGGTCTAATAAAACCTTAATAGGTACCTTTATCAGCACTAAATAGGGTGTGATTGGCACAAAGGATTCTTTGGGATTACAGAGGATTGAGATTCCAATTTTGATAATCTCTATCCTCTAAAAACTGAAAAGCCTTGTTTGGTAACAAAATGTAGGTGGGGATTCTTGAAAATATAATCCCTTAGGGCGCGTTTAGTTACAGAAAAATTTCTCCATTTTTCTTTTCTATTTCTCTAAAGAATGAGAAGTGCTTTACTTCTCTAGAAAAACATGGAAAAACCAGAAAACGTGTTTAGTTGTAAGGGATGGAGTTTTCATTTTCTAATGAAGAGTAGAGATAGAAAACTTAGAAAACCATCAAAGTAGTTTTCAACTTTGTAGTTATAAAAAGGAATACAAAAATTTTCATTTTCTTAGAAAAGTTTTTTAGAAAACTCAAATTTGAACACGTTTTTCAAATTTTCTTATTTTCTTAAAGAATTTTTCTAGAAAAGTAGGGGGTTTTCTGTAACTAAACGCACCCTTAGAATCCCCTAAACAAGAAGCCAATTCAACTAGCTTCTAAAAGAATCCCCAGCCACTAGAATCTTCAGCCACAATCTCCAGCTCCAGCTCCAGCTAGTTTGTTGCCAAACATACCCATAATCATCTATTAGGACACCACGCGTTTTTCGTTAGGACGCTTAATATTGATGCATTAAGCAATTTTGTCAGGCAAAGCCATTTTTTAGGACACCCATTTCTGTTCTGATATGTAATTTATGTGACTACATTAAGTTTCCTATTAGTACCTATTAGGACGCTTTAACTTATTACAACGCCTCTATATAGGACGCTTATGTTCTTGGTCCTATAAAATTAAAGGTCCTATAAAATACCCTATTGGGACGTTTATAGGTGTCCTAATAAACCAAGTTTGTTGTAGTGAATTTAGTTCTTTGTCTAACACTTATTGGGCCTATAGGTGGATTGAATTTTACTTACCACGTCTATCAAATTAATCATATCATATATATCATGGGTTTTTTCCCGGAAAAAGAACCACTAACTCACTTTGTTACATTTGTGGGTATCGATTAATTTTTTCTCTTTAAAAATGAACCACTAATTTGAAAACGAACAAAAAAGGGTATCACTACTAAAAACAAGAAAAAAATGTATATGTCATCCGATAAATGTGTACCACGTAGATAATGTTGTATTATCAAGAGAGTAAAAGTGATGGCATTCTAGTCAAATCCACCTAATGACATATACATATTTTTTTATTTTAAATAGTGATACCCTTTTTTGTTCGTTTTTTAATTAGTGGTTCATTTTTGGGAGAAAGAATTTGTTGATACCCAAAAATGTAAAAAAGTAAGTTATTGATTCCTTTTTCGGGATTAAACCCACGTATCACACTCTCCACCACAAATTTAAAGGTGTCCCGAAATTAGAAGGCTATGAGCGGACGCCCACCCTCAAAGACAGCCAATTTGGTTAGATTATAACATGATTTGATTTTGTATAAGATAAAGGCATAATCATAACATGTAGTTTGTAGCAAACTTAACAAATTCTCTCCAAGAGACTAACACCAACGTATTGAAATCATGCAAGT
The DNA here is from genome assembly GCA_949592205.1 of Helichrysum umbraculigerum. Lineage (NCBI taxonomy): Eukaryota > Viridiplantae > Streptophyta > Magnoliopsida > Asterales > Asteraceae > Helichrysum > Helichrysum umbraculigerum. The sequence goes on from CATIUR010000003.1 coordinate 35,888,416, forward strand.
TCTTCACACGAACAAAAGAGAAGGAGAGATTAGCTATGCCAAAAACTCACCGACTCAGGTAATAGTACTATATTAGCATTTTGAAAACTTCCTTGAATCTAACACTCAAGGTTTGTCGATTTGCAGAAAAAGATGATGTCATTTGGTAATTCAATGGTGGAAGCTGCAATTGTTAACATCTTGTTGGAATTGCAGCCTGAGAGCATGGGGGTTGCAGACCTAGGGTGCTCGTCTGGCCCTAACTCATTGGCAATGGTCTCTCATATTATCCATAATGTGGTGTCTGTTAGCCGTAAAATGGGTCGGTGTGTACCAGAACTAAGGGTGTCCTTGAATGATCTCCTTAGCAACGACTTCATCAATGTGTTTAATTCGATAGACTTTTACAAGAAAGTGAATAAAGATTATGGGATTGAAGGTTGTTATGTTGCTAGTGTGCCAGCTTCATTTTACGGCAGGTTATTTCCGGCTCAAAGTCTTCACTTGGTTCATTCTTATTCTAGCCTTCATTGGCTTTCTCAGGTTTGTACTTTCACGCCAAGACTTGATCAGACCAATTTTTGGAAGTGGCCATAAAAAAATTTCTGCCTCTTCCAAAATTGTTCTAAATGAATAAAAATAATAAAATCAGATGACTTGGTGGCTACTTTATATGGATCTGACATTAAAAAAAAAGGTAATTTGGAGGTTACCCCTATCCCTGTACCATATTTCAATGGTACGTGTCCGCCGCGTCCACAAGGAGCATCAACGTCTGGCAAATCACCTGTGCACAAATCACACACATATGTTGAGGCACGAATTCGAACCCCTGACCTATAGGTCACATATGTGGGGTCTTGGTGTTGGTGGTGGCGGTGGTACCCGAATTTATTGTAATAGATATATCGATAATGATGTTCCATTGGCAAACATCTCATGTCCAGATTGTGATATATAATGAATAGGTACCAGCGGGTCTGGGACCGAAGGTTGGAATCCATTTGAACAAAGAGAAGTTATATATATCGAAGTGCAGCTCCACAATTGTTGTGGAAGCATACCAAGGACAATTTTAAGAGGATTTCTCTTTATTTTTGAGGTCTCGTGCCAAGGAAATGGTTCTCAAGGGACATATTGTTTTGATATTTTTGGGACGAGTCTCCGCTGACCCTTCTACGGATGATGCTTGCTGCTAGTGGGAGCTTTTAGCCCATGCTCTAATGAGCATGGCTTCATATGTATGTTTGTCTACATCTTCCTTCTCTCTTTCTTTTACGTAAACTTTTGAGTGTTCAAGGCCGCCTTTAGTTGCATCACTCTTGTGATTTTTGTTGATTTTTTTTTTAAATACTGGAAAACTAGATAATGTATTCATGTCTTTATTTTCTCAAAAGAACAAATTTCCCTGTTCTTATATACTCCATTATGTTCCTATTCTGGAAAGTGAAACTATCGTGTTTTACATCATACCGGGCATTTTCTATATTTCCATTAGTACGTTTTCTAGGGACACAAAACAATTCTCGATATCTTTAAAAATATATATAAATAGAGACAATTTTCGGTAACTAAATGCATCATATGTTTTTGGAAAAGCAATTTATTGAGTTATTGTAGTATTACAATAGATTATACATGTATTGATGATTTGTACTTGAAATGTAAAACATATGGTGTCTTAGGGATTTGTTGAAAAGGAAAAGATAGACTCATTTGATGCCCCTTTTTATACACCAAGCCCAGAAGAAGTGCAACCTGAAGTTGAAAAGGAAGGATCTTTTGTAGTGGAAAGAGTTGAGCCATTTGAGATGGAATGAGAAGGGGGTGTCTCTAGTGGTCTCAAGGAATCTACCGGCAGTCGAATGGCTAAATATGTACGTGCTGTGGTGGAGCCTATGATTCTAAGCCATTTCCATCTCAAACCTGGAATGATGGGAGAGTTATTTGGTAGATATGCTAATATTATTGACGAGTGTCACTCGAAAACGAGATTGAAGAATACTGTTTTGGTTACCTCTCTAATGAAAAAGGGTTGATCCCTTGGTCCATATATATATATATATATATATATATATATATATATGTGTGTGTGTGTGTGTGTGTGTGTGTGCGCGCGCGCGCGCGCGCGCATCATATGTAGCTGGACTTTATTCGCATGTATATGTAAAAGAACTGATATATGATGTTGCTACATTATTGATGTACGCTATTATTGTTTGATTGTATCAAACGATTATAAAAGCCGTTAATGTATCACTTAGGGTGCTCCCAACGGTGCATCACTTTGTAATCGGTTCAAACCGATTAGGAAGTGATTGGTGATTTGGTGCCATTGGTTGCATCACTTCTCAATCACTTCCTAATCACTTTCCCATTCAATCGCCAAACCGATTTATAATCGGTTGGAAAAGTGGGGCCGCCTATATTTTTAATATTTTTGTTTTAGTGTATAAAATGGTGGTATATTGGTAAATGTGATGTCCAGAAAATGAAGTGATTAGTCATTGATGGCAGTGGGTAATCGGTTGTGAATCCGTTAGACCACTAATATCGGCATCCGTCAGCTAGGGTCGGTTCAAACCGATGAGGACGCCGCCGATGGCACCGCCTCGTCGATTGGCTCGTCAGCTTGAGCCGGTCGGATATCCGATGTGAGGGGTTGGGTTCGAGTGGAGCCCACGTGTTATTTTTTTATTTTTATTTTACTTTTGACCATTAGTTTATAAAAAAAAAGAAAAAAAAATTTAAAATTATCCCAACGGCTACATGACCTTTTTTTTTAATTTTTTTTACACCACTTTTCACCTATAATTACACACTCCATTTTACCCACTTTTTTTTATTTAGGAATTGTAGTCTTTTTTTTTTAATTATTGTACTTTTTTTTAGGAATTGTTGTAATTTTTATTTTTAATGAAATGTGTTTTATTTAAATTTGTGTGTTTTAATCGTTTAATTAGTTAATCAGTGGGTCCCAGAAAAATGAAGTGACAGAGCACTGATGGGAGTGGTCAATCAGTTTCAGTCAGTTTTCTGAAAAAGCTGACGTTGCTCAGTCAGTTTCAGTCAGTTTTTGTTACTGATGGGAGGAGTCTTCGTGAAAAGCTGATGTGGCGCTGAGGTGGTAAAAGTGATGAGAAAGTGATGAGAAAATTGTTGGGAGTGGCATTATAATTCAAATGAGATATAAGTGTGAAGTTCAATAAAAAGATGTAGGTTGTGATGTTCCAGATTGGAAAGGAAGGAAAGAATTATGTTGTCTTTCTTACTTTTAGAGTTCTGATTATATAGCTCCGGCCTCGTGTTTATATCTTTTATTATGTTCTATGTTTAATTGTATCTAGTTCCACGTTACTTTGGCGCTTGAAATATGTGTGCGCTGTAGTTTGATAAAGGTTTGTGTTGTATTAAGGGATGTAATTAATAAGAGCCAAAAAAAGAAGAAGCAAGTTCTAAAGAGGGCATCAATAGAATGTACATGTGTATATGTGTTAAAGTTAGTAAATTGAGGACTAAAGTGGTAAATAATGGCATTTATCGGGTTGTTAAAAGTCTTAGAGGTAGTTAAATATTCATGGTAAATTTGTAATATGATAACAAGAAATTCGAAGATATGGAAATGATGAAACTTTAAGATCGTGTTTAGTTACAGAAAACTTCACCACTTTCCATAAACTTCTCTAAGACGGCTTTCAACGGATGTCTGTTGAGGGCGTCGGTTGCAGTCGACGGTACCGACGCCATTGGCACGGACCATCGGTTACAGCCCGTCGGTTGGTGGCATCGGCTTGGCGAGGGAGGAGAGAGACTAGGGAGTGGGGCCCGACGAGTTGTATAAACATTTTTCCATTTTTTTTTTGTTGTTGCTGATTTGGTTATTTTTTGGAATGGTTTCTGTTGCCGTGCGGGGTTTAATGAAGAAGACGATGATTTGGTGGTACTTATAGGTTTACAACTTGCTACACAAAAGGAAAGTTTTGGATCGGGCCTAATTCATGACCCATATAATGGATCTTGTTTAATTTTTCCATTTTTAAAATCAAAACAAACGAATTGTTATATTTATTTAAAAAAAAAGTAAATAAAGATTACATATAAAATTTATTAGTTTTAATTATTGTAGTATTTTTAATTTTAATGAAAATGTTTTATTTAATTTTGTATTTTAAATAAATAAAGTAAATAGTGTGTGAGATCCAGAAAAAAGTGAAGTGATGTTCACTGTTGGCAGGGAAATGTCAGTTTTGAAAACTGCTGACGTGACACTGATTTGGCAAAAACTGACGCGTCAGTTTGTGTCACTGTTGGGAGGAGTCTAAGAAAACTAAAAAAATAGAAAAGGTGCTCAAATCCAACTTTTTCTTAAAAGGAAAATTCTCGTTTTCCTTTTTATAACAAAAAAGTTGAAAACTGTTTTATATGGTACTCTATGTTTCCATCAATATTTTCTCTTAGTAAAAGGAAAACTCCATCACTCATATTTGAACGCATTTCTCAAATTTTCATTGTTTTTGTTTAGAAGTAAAATACTACTCACTCCTTAGAAAAACAGAAAATAAAAAATGGAGAAATTTTTTGGTAACCAAAGCATTTTCTCTAACTAATTAAGACCTTTAAGTTTTTTGCCTTTTGGTAGCGCTTGTTGAAGTTGGCGGTATATTTTGAAAAATAATCAAAACATATACTTTTATATATTTGACCTCTTTGGTTCACCTTTGTTTTCGTTCATTAATCTTCACCACCACAAATATCTTCCATTCTTGCATTTCTCTCTCAAGAATCGTGTCATTTGAGTTTTATCCTATCTTGTTTAGCAAATTTGGATCCCCATGTATGCAACCTTTTGTTTTTGTTTTTGCAAATATATATAGTACTATTTGAAAGGATAATTATGCCATGCATTTTGGTTATACATAGAAGAACAGGAAGAAGAACTCGAAATCTAATTTTTTTTTATCGAGGGAATCAATTATACTTGTAGTGTTTGGTAACGAAATACAATGAAGTCAACTAGTGGCGACGAGATGTCTCCTGGTTCCGGAAAAGAGCCAGGCGGACAAGATGAGAAGATTTGCGTCTCTGTGAGGTTGCGGCCTCTGAATGCAAAAGAAATCGCAAAGCATGATTTTTGCGATTGGGAATGTGTAAATAATCATACCATCATATACAGGAATGTCCAAGCCGAACGATCAACGCACCCAAATGCCTACACATTTGGTAAGCAATATATATCTCCATGAGGAAGTAGTCTTTATCTTCGTATCATAAAGAAGTCTAAATTATATATTTTTGTCTATCCTCATGTTTTTTGTGGTGTATTATCCGATACTTCACACATTCATATGCACCAAGCCGCATCTTAGTATTTTGACCATGTTAATACGCCAAATTGCGTTAAAAAAGTTACCAACTTCGGTTAGCATTCTGTTTTGAATGAACAAATCATCAAAACAGCCACAATGAATAAAAATTCTTGAAATTTGTCATCGGTTTTTAGACGTCTTGAAAGTAAGTCAACATGATCAAAGATTACTCACACGGCATCATTTTGACGGGTAATTGGGTCTGACTACTTTAACTCAAAGTTTTTGAAATTTAATTATATTTATCATTATCTCATTTCTAGTTTAAGGTTATAATTGTTCTTTTGGAAACAGACCGAGTATATGGGATGGACAGTACGACTAGAGAAGTATATGAGGAGGGAGCCAAACAAGTAGCTCTATCAGTTCTCGATGGCATTAACTGTGAGTGATTTTATTAAAATTTCCAATTAAATTTAAACCATATATATACCTATCATGTTCTAACCAAAATTATTTTATTTAGCAAGTATATTTGCCTACGGGCAGACAAGCAGTGGGAAGACATACACAATGACCGGCATCACTCAATTCGCAATATCAGACATATTTGACCAAATAAACAAGGTAATCTACGAGAAGAAGTTGGAATTTTTAACTTTGGAACTAAATCTTATGGGTTAATGTTGTTTTCAGCAAATTGATAGAGAATTCGTATTGAAATTTTCTGCCATAGAAATATACAACGAATGTGTTAGAGACCTACTTAGTGCAGATGCTACTCCGCTTAGACTCCTTGATGATCCGGAGGTGAGTATTGTGTTATTATTCACAAAGTGTCCATTAATGAAACAAGATTTAAAAGTTCTCGAATCTTTTTTGGTGTCTTCAGAAAGGGACAGTTGTAGATAAACTTACAGAAATCCATTTGGAGGACTGGACACATCTGATGGAACTCCTTGCTGTGTGTGAAGGTGATAATAGCATTCATTTTAGCCATTCTTTGCACAAGAATGTATGTATGCTGATTAGAAGTGGTAAAATGGATGGGTCGGGCTAGTTGGGTAACATGTCATAACAGGTACTTTTGGTACGGGTCAGGTTAACCTAAAACCCCTTTTGTGTTGCAAGTTACAGCTTTGATGTTTTGGGGAAAATCATATGTGCAATAACAACAAGCGCAACTTGACGTTCTGTTACTCTGTTAGGCTAAAAAGAGGGGCTACTTGTGTATATAAGAACGCTGAAGGTTGAACATGTAAAGATAAAGGCTAATTTGGTCTGTTGGATGATATCCCTGTTTTTTATACAATATAAAGTGTGTCAAATATGATTAGAAAAACTATATTCAATCCAATTATCGAGCAAAATCTGTATTTTTATTAATAAAATGATTTAGAAAATTATCATTGATAAATACACTGTCGAAAAGTTTTGACCCATCTGACTCGTTTCCTTTTAAGCTAGATCCAAATTAACTTATTAATAAGTAAGTAGGCTATTAATGGCATATCTGGTAATCTAATCCTGATAGTGTATTTAAAATTGCGTGTGTATAGCTCAACGAAGAATAGGGGAGACATCATTGAATGAAATGAGCTCGAGATCTCATCAGATAATACGGCTGGTACTCTATTTATACCAATCAAACTGCTCATCAACATGAACAAACCTGAATTTGCTTGAATCATGACTCACTTTTTCACAGACAATTGAAAGTACTGCCAATGAATTCTCAGGGATTGACAGTGCAAGCACGCTTACAGCTACTGTGGTATGGATGTTATTATAAATAACCCCCATCTTAAGTATTTACTCATAATTTGACTGTTATAGATTGTTGAAACGAAAATGCAAAACATCAAAAGTTGATTTGTTTTTTTGTAGAATTTTGTTGATCTAGCAGGAAGTGAGCGTGCTTCTCAAACCTTATCAGCGGGTACAAGGCTGAAAGAAGGAGGCCACATAAATCGAAGTTTACTAACACTAGGAACTGTTATCCGCAAACTAAGGTTTGTACTTCCAATGGTTTATTACTGTCTTCTCAAAGTAAAGTAGAACCAAACATTACGCACAACAAATATGACAATATTCCCCTTTAACACAACTCAAGCGTGTTCATTGTCCACAGTCAGCTTTACTGGTGAAGTTTTTTAATGATTAAACGAGTACTACTATATAAATCTGGAAGAAAGAGATTCAAAAGTAAAACAAATTAAAGACACTAAAAGAAAGTTTTAGTAAGGGGGAAAATTTAACCAGTTTACTTATAATGGGTCAATTCTGGTTATGCTCATCTCAATTGGATCAAACTAGTAAAGTCAAACGAGTAGGCTTATAATACCGGTACTACTTTTTTTTGTTTGACCAATTATCCAACCTACCCATTTTGCCCACCTCATATTATCACTCAATTTAACTTTCTTTTTTTTGGAACCGGCACGAGGACACACGGGTACTGCTTTTTTTCTAAATTTCATTTTCTGGATGTAGCAAAGGGCGAAACGGTCATGTTCCCTACAGAGACTCAAAGCTAACGCGTATACTACAAAACTCTCTAGGAGGTAACGCAAGAACAGCCATCATATGCACTTTGAGCCCTGCACATACTCATCTTGAACAGTCAAGAAACACCCTTTTGTTTGCTGCTTGTGCCAAAGAAGTCAGGACTAACGCTCAGGTCAACGTAGTCATGTCAGAGAAAGCATTGGTAAAACAGTTGCAGCGAGAAATGGCTAGATTGGAAAATGAGTTGAGGAATATGTCTGGGACAACTACGGATTCTGATGCAATAATCCAAGAAAAAGAGCTTCAAATACAAAAGGTTGGTAAGCCAGTTACATGACTAGTTATAAAGGACAAGTATATGGTTAAGAAATATGTTTCTGAGGCATCGGAGACACATAAAACTGAAATGTTTAGATTGATGATATTAGATGACATGAACTAAATATAAATGGTACTTTAGCAGTTACTGACAGAGCATGAGCAAATATTGTGATCTAGGCTGTCACATGGAATAAATTTTGGACTGTAGTATCAGTGATAGAAGTAGCAAATAGGCAAGTTGGTGGTTATGGAAACGAATCAAAATCAGGTCAGGTGAAAATGGACATTTTTGTATGTGTCGAAATGTGTTGGGGTTGGGTTGTGTTGAACCAAAGCTTCTAATGATTCTTTTAATATTTTTTTTGTGTAGTCAAGTGTCAAATATGATCACACAAAAATATAAAATTTTTAATAATAAAATAAATTTTTTAATAAAATGGTTTAAAAGGTTTCTAAACTTTGGACGACTTTAAACCCGTTTGACACGTTACCTTGAAGCATTTTTTTTTTTTCAATTACAATCTCCATTTAAGCTATTCCTTAATTTTACCCCCTTTACCTGTTATAGATAAAACATGGCCCAAGCTGATCCATTCATAAGGGGAGGCGATTTGTATACCACCATTTTCATCCATGTACCATATGGTCAAAAAATCGTGGTGTCAAAAACACCTCTAGTAAAGAAGTAAACGGATTGAAACTGCCACCTCTAATCAGTGGTAAAATACAAGCAGGCACATATCTAACGATCAACTAACCTTGTCAATTTCTTCATAATCAGTGGTAAAATACAAGCAGGCACATATCTAACGATCAACTAACCTAGTAACTTTCTTCAATTGCGCCTCCCAGATGGAGCAAGAGATAAAAGATTTGACCCAGGAACGCGATCTTGCTCAAACTCGCCTTGAGGAAATATTACGAGCAGCTGGAGTCGATCAAAATTCACAGCCATGGGTACATTATCTCTCCCATTACACCAATAACCGAAATTAGGAACAACCTCACACGCAACCTTATCATTTAACCTTCATATTATCATGTAGATCGATTCTATTTCATCGGATGGACATTCTGCATTTAGCCATCTACGCAGCAGTTCATGGGATAGACATTCCACATCAGACACATCCGAGGTGGCCGCTGATGCTCCTCATTCCACATCAGACACATCTGAGGTGGCGGTTGATGCTCCTGATGCCACATCAGATGAGTCTCTCCGGGCTCCGGCCTCGGTCAACACGTATAGTTTTCCAAAGAGCCATAAACTACATAATCCAAATGAAGACCACTACTCATTTGATAATATAACCCCACGTGAGTTTATGAATCAATATTTCGGGCCCGACCCAAGCAAGGAATGGGACAAGAATTCCCAAAAAACCAGGACACGTACAAAATTTGCAGAGAGCTGCAACAAAGGTGAATGTATGGAGAATGATGAGGCAGATGATGATAATGTTAAACATGATCAAAACCAACATGTGGATGATGTGGAAAGTGACCATGAAGCAAAAACTTACTCAAGAACCTCGAGCTTTAAAAAAACCACAAGTTGTTCGGCAATTGTTGAAGGTAACTCATTACCTGTGTCTGAAAATAAAGTGATGGTTGAATCAAAATCAGATTCAGATATCAAAAAGTTATGTCGACAAGATTCTCAAAAATCAACCACGGGCATTGACGAGAAAGAAAAGCAGCAGACAGAAAAAGAAAAGATGATTAAAACACTCGAAAAACTCATGCAAGAAGACATTAGAGGAATGTATAATAATTACATGGTAAGGTTGTTGCTCTTGCACAGAATTATTGATTTTCATCTACATGATAGGCAAAATGGGTAGGCTGAAGTGACCCACAACACTTTTTCATAAACAAAATTAATTTTGTAAATTATAAGTGAATCAAGTGCGATAGCTAAATCTTTTCAATAAAAATTTGCTGCTTAAGAAAACAAGTAAAAAGATTTAATGTACTAAATAACAATTCCGGAAATTTCATTTGACCCGTTTCCTATTTGTAAAAAGAATAAAATGAAATAAAAGTGGCATGAGCCATAGAAAGTCAACTCAGTCATAGGTAAATCTGTAAATGTGTCACAATTGTTTCCATGCCAGATGCAGGCTACACCTAAAGCTGGTGAATCGGAAAAGGGCAGATTTGACTCAGAGAAAGACTGGTCTTCGGTGTTTGAGGAGCAAAGAAAAAAGATAATTGAACTGTGGAATGAATGCAACATACCGTTGCTTCACAGGACCTACTTTTTCTTGCTCATTAAAGGAGATCCATCAGATTCTGTGTACATTGAGGTGGAACTTCGCCGACTATCTTTCCTCAAAAAAACATTAGATCAAATTGCAAGGTACTTCGTTTTTTTTATTCCCCAGTTTACCCATGCAAATTTTGTAACTGCCCAAAACACTCTAACCATGCGAAAATGTTGCAAATTCTTTCTTTCAAATTGACCAGGAATAACCATTGCAAAAATACAAACCTTTACATCCATTCCTCTTGAAATGAACTGCTCCTAAAAATAGTGTCGATTATATATACTTATCAATTAGTCCATTCGAGTTGTGAGTTATCTAAAACAGATCAAGTCATCAAACGGGTCAAATCTATACAGAAAAGTCAAAACAGTCGATTTGAGTTGTGTATTTATTACTTCTCCAATCTACTAACTACTTCCATATGAAGACTTGTACTATTATTGCAATATATTGTTTTTTGTGGTCAAAATTAAATGCATTAACTATTTTATAACCTTACCTGACCCAGACCCCTTTGACCCGTTACCCATATTATAGTTTTCATGCCACCTCTATTCCTTAAGTTCACCTGCTTTTATATGATAATTTCTCATTACTCATGTGACAATATAATCCTGACCATCTTTCTTCCTAAATCCTAATTAACAGTGCAAGGGCATTGAATCTAGAGAGGGCGATGCTAGCCAGGAAACTTTTGAGTAAATTTACATCGAAGGAGAGAGAGACCTTGTTTGAGAAATGGGGCGTTGATTTGGAATCAAGAAATAGGAGGTACCAATTAGCTCAACTTTTTTGGACAAAAACAGATGACATCGAGCATATTAGCGACAGTGCTGAGGTTGTTGCAAAACTGGTCGGGCTCATTGAACCAAACAAAACACCAAAGGAAGAAATGTTTGCATTGAGTATTGCTCCAAAACAAGAATCGCGCAGCCTTCTCTCCACCTGGAGAGACAGCCTCTCCTTGCTAAGATGTTAATTTAGCATGTTTTATTACCCAAACATATATACATAAAGAAACAAAAAAAAAAAAATCATCTAGTTATAACTAACAGATATAAACATAACTATTGTTAAGTGATCATAGAGCCCACCTTCCGGATCCTATATTCTAGTTCTAGCTTCAAAAAGGAGTCAAAGCATCGGATTAAAGTACAAGTTTTACCCAACCTAGTAACACACTCAAATTCTGCTATCGTATGGACCTACCCAAAATTTTCAGTTTTACCACAGCAATTAAGTTTTACCTTTTGACATTTGTTAACGGGCAAAATTCCACAGTATGTGTGTGTACTTTCTGATTTGTACATCACTGAATAAAATTTTTGTGCTTTCAGCACTTTACCAAGTTTTCAACGTGCATTATTAAAGTGTTTTTGTATATTTTAATAACTAAATTCAGCTTTAATGCATTTGTAGGACTGTTGAATATACTTATGATGCCTTATTTACGGTTGAAGTTGTAATGACTACGTAATCCAATGTTTGAGCTTTTGGCAAATTCTGATTATTTAGCTAATCCAATAATTAAACTGACCAATAAAAAATATTATTTGTGAGATAAGAATTCTTGGAAAATGATGGTTTAACTCTCACAATCCATGTGAATGGATGAGATTATTAAGTAATTTGATTTTTTATCAACTAGTTGACCCCTGAATAATCTGATGATTAGAAACAATATATGCTCATCCAACATTATTCTTGGTTATTGCAACTTCAAACCTTAATAACCAGATAATCATTTCCAGAACGTAAATTCAAACACCCCTTATCTATACAAACTTCTATTTTGTTAGCACGCTCGTGATGGATATGATCGAGTAACATATCATTTAACTACCGAGTGATCTAAGAGAAGACAGAAAATTACATGATATTTAATTGCAGATTACGATTTGAGGACAGCCCCCTTTGTAATTTTCCATCCTGTTTTGGCATATGACATCTCATAACGAGTCGTGTAAGTTGAACTGTATGAGTCATTATGTTCTGGGTGGGCCAAATCGGTCAACTTAGCAGACTCTTCAAGGGTTGCTTCCACAACAGCTAAACGGCCATCGAGTGAAATCGTGACACTGTCAATTGTAATATTTAGCAGAGTGTATTCCCAGAACCATCCATGTTCAGCAATCTCAGTTGCTCGTTCTTGCCAGATCTTGAGCATTTGACCATCCAATACCTGCAAAATTTTCAAAGTTTCCAAGTGTAATCAGAGTTAAGTAGAAGTGGCAATTTAAACCATTTACTTATGAATGAATAGATTGGCGTAGTGCTTCATCTAAAATGAGTGTAATTCAAATCAATAACTAGAAAGAAAACGGATCCTATGGGTTATAAGTTTGTCAAAGACTTTAATGCATCTAACCTCCGAAATCATTTTATTTAACATTTAGATTATTGTTATAGTAAGTATAACCAAGGCAAATTAATAACAAACATAATACGGAGTACTAAATTGACAAAAAAGGTGTTAGCACCCTACCCAGTCTATTTAAACCATACTAAAAAAATAACAGTTTCAATCTGACCAGCCTCATTTTCACCTGTAGTTACCCGACTATTTATTTTATAGCACTAACGAGGAATCAGAAATCTCTATCTTGTCTGAAAGGGCGATAATCATTCGGGAAGAGGACTTATTTATTGATCTACGTGTTCATCAGGGTTCAACTACAAGGGGCTCAAAAGGCTACATTTTAATTCAAACAAGTGAACAACCAGTACAAGTGTTTACTGATCAAGTGCTGACAGCAGTTGTATTTTGCTTAAACGGTGTAAAAGCTGTTACATATTAACTTTTCATGTGTTTATATATCCCATGAAAACCATTTCCATGGCAATCAGTAAAATCAGTTGTCGCAGTTTTGGCCTAGGAGGCCATGACTTATGAATGGGTTAATTCTATCTCTAACATGGTAATAAGGTAATTTCCATAAAAAATAGTAGCTTAAGAGGAAACATGTCAAGAGTCACTCAAAGAACCTCGTCAATCATTTTAGTAACCATATTTGATACACTGGCGAAAAGTATCTTGGGTCAGCCCAACCCATTTTGACCCGCACAGAAAATCCACCTTTATTGACTGACCCTTTATCCAAACCATCAATTTAGCCGGTACTTTCAGATTGAGCATGCCCATCAGTCATTCTTAGGATGCATGTTTCGCAATCAACAAGACATTTTGTCAATAAAGGTACCCATCACTCAGATTGAACATTAAAAACTAGGTGCAAACTTTTCTCTGTCACTTAACATCAATAAACTGAACTAATAAGCTACAGAGCACTCAAAAAAGAAGAATAACTGGTAAAACACTTTACCTCTGACAATTTTGTATGGCAATGATCAGGTCCAAGGGCCTCGGATTTGATGTTCTGCCACTTGCGAACTAGACTTTCGGCAAATCTCGCATCCATTCTAGGAATTTCTTCAGTACCTTCAACTATAGAATCCGCTGCAAGAAAGAACAAAACATATGTGAGCTTTGTAATACGATTGGACAAGTCATAGATAGGAATGAGATATCATGTTAATAATTTGATTAATGATATAGGGTTTTTTATTAGAGGTGGCCATTTCCACGCATTTAATTATGAATGTGTCTATTTGGATTATGGATCTCATTCGAGTCAAATAAAAAACAGTTACGTAAAAAGGAGTTGAGGGTTGCCAAAAGTCTATTTTCAGTGCATACTGCATACAGTCTCCTAAATCATTTTAAGTAAAGATTAAAATCATTAGAGTAATACAATCATAATTGACAAATTGCTTATTTATTAACTATTCTTGAAAATGGCCAAAAAGTGATGGTGAGCTATGCAGTGACTCGTTCCATAGTCATTAAGTATCACAAATCATGTATTTTGAATTACAGAGTAATATGTCATTTTAGATCATACCCACATTGGTGACATCAGAAGAGATAGCTGAAACAACTTCTGTATGAGGGGTAGGAGAGCCTTTCTTTATCGGCATAAGTTTCAACACTGCCAAAGTCATCAATCCAACCACTACACCACCACACATGATCTTGACAGCCAAATCTTTTATCCTGTCAGTAATCATTTCTTGTTCTTGATTCTCATTCAAACTATTCTGCTCAGGAACATTAGTGACATCAACTGGCACACTTCCATTCAGCTGCTTGTCGAACTCAGTCTCAAAGGCAAAAGAATCGTCAAAATCATTATTATCAGAACGCCTAACACTCTGTGCTTCCTGCCCAAGAGGAAAAACCTTCTGTAACGCCTGAATTGCACCGACCTTTACACTATCAAGAACTGCAGTTGCTTCAGCTCCAATTCTTGCAATAGCTGCTGCTGCTGCCAATGGTGAACCACCAACACCCTCTAGCCGTTCTAAATATCTCAATACAATAGGATCGTCATAGTAATCCCCAAGCTTAAACTGGACATCTGTTGTCTCTCTAAATCTAGGAAAAACAACCTCCATCAACCATGTTTCCAACAACTTACAAAGACCAGGAAGGAGATCGTTCTCAGGATCATCTCTAGAATTTTCCATGACAAATGTTGCAATAGATGGATCACGGTATGGTGAGTTTTCGTTGTTTAGACCTAACAATGAACGACATTCATCAACTTCCCCTATAAGAAGTGAACATAAACCCCTTTCTAGTGCGAAGTCTATCTCGCGGCTTTCTCTCACATTGTACATAAGTGATGGATTAGCTAAGGATGTTATTTTGATTTGTTGAAGTTGTTCAAATAATTTGTCAGCATCTTGAATAAGATGAGGCTTTTTACCCATGAACGCTTGAGCCACAAGTGCTAAGGCCACTCCATAAACTTCAAAACTTTCAGCTGGTATGTTATCCGGTGTGGCAGTAAAGAGTTCGACCTTGAAAAGAAATTAAAACAAACATAAGGAGGGATAAAATAATAACTAAAACAAAACTGAGAGTCAATCATTTGTAAAGGGTGGTGAAATGGGTGGGTCAAATAATGGATCGAAATAAGTGTTTTCTTTTGTTATGGGTCACTTCAGATTGGAGTGACCCACAACAATGTGTCCAAAAAAGTAACTCTTTTAACTAAATTAGAATTTACTAGTGTGCCAAATGTAAATACAAAGATTACATCACTTCATTGGTAATCTAATCCTTCAAATGGTACATATTATGGAGGTTTTAGGCTTAAAAATACACTTTGGCCAACTTTTTACCCATTTGACTAATAATACGAAACCCAAACCAGCCCATTTTTCAAAACTGCCACAGGCATTAGATAACAATACATAGCAGACGATTGCAGGTGACTCAACAAGTAAGTAAATTTCTCACTTGTTCAATTGCTGTCATCTGTAAGAAGGCTTCGTTCATAAAATCTTCACGTGTAAATCCACCAGCAATAGCAGTGGCACCACCGCCTCCTACAGCCCATAAGATATTGCGCACACCTTGAAGACCCTCTCTTCGTCTTGTTCGGTACTCATCATCAAGAGGTAAAGCCAAAAGCTCTAGCACATAGCGTGGGTTTATTTCTTCCAAAGTTTCATCAATTTGTGCTTGCAAATCTGGCGCAAGGTTGCTTGCACCTTCTTCCTGCACATCAACAAATGAATAAGGACCACCTCATTTCTGAGCACGCAGGACTAACCAAATAAAAGCTAAAAACTAATTCTTGCTTTGTTTATCTGGAGAACATAAAAAAAGATTTTATGTAAGAATTAAAATTCAAGATTTCCAGAAATCATTACCTGCAATAAATTCAGAGCTCTCTCCAACAATTCACAACCCTTAATATAATCAGGAGGAGATAACGCCATTGTGTCCCTCGAGATTTCAACATAAGACAGTGCCATTGCCAACACAACATCCTGCTTAAATGATTTGGGTAGTCTCTCTTTCAGCAAACTCTCTGCAATTTGGAGCACCACTTCATCCTCTCCACTTTCTTGCAACACACACAAGGCTCCTGGAACCTAAATGTTTTTTATCATATTATATAATTAATAATTTAATTAATAATATTCTTCCGAAACCAATATTAAAATTCATTTTGAAATTACGATAAGCCCATAAAATCTAAAATAAGATAACTGTAATTTGGAAACGCCAATAAGCTCCATTTGGCGGCTTATTTTACGCAGCAGTATTCAAACACTGAAAGAACATTGCAACACACAAGGCTCCTAGAACCTACATATTTTTTTCAATGCCATTCTTCCAAAACCAAACTCGAGAATAATATTGAAATTACAAACAAGGAATGTTATATATGTCTACTTAGATAGACCTAAATGTAGGTATATAGTTTCTCTCTCCTAGTCGTATTAGTTAAACTTGACTAATGTGGGTTCACATTTTTAGGCCAAGTTTAGGTCTACCTAATTAGGTCTATATCATTTTCCATTACAATAAGCCTGTAAGCTCAATTTTAACGGCTAACATAATGCAGCAAGTATCCAAACACTTCATCATTTATTGCATTTAACAAAAGAAATAAATTAAAAAAGGTAAAAAGGATATTTAAAAGAATTACATTATCCCATGGAACATCAGTGAGTATAGTATCAAACTCATCATCAGAAAGTCCTTGATTATACTCTCTTTTCAACCTAGGGTTTGCTAGGGTTTCACAAGCAGCTTCAAGTATCTGTCTCCTACTAATCAACGCATCATCACTATAACCATATTGAGGTGCTTTCAAAACCCTAGCTTCATAACACCTTCTAATTCCATCCCCAAGGAAATGCGCTTCCGCTCCGAGCACTTTATAAAAGTCGATTGGCATTGACACGAATCGGTCGGAGAGTGTCGGAGGGTACGGCGGCGTGACGGTGGAAGTTGTTTGGTCTGATAAGTCGCCGGCATTGGTGGTTGTTGGTAGGAATTGGAAGTCGGCAAGGAGACGGTTAGCCCATTTACTGGCGGAGAAGGTGCTGGAAACGGTGTTGGATGTGGTGGTTGGGCCGCCGGTAACGGCGGGCGGTTTGAGGTGTTTTTTAGGGTTTGATGGTGGAAATGGAGTGGATAATGGGACGCAAACGTTGAGTCTCAGGTGGCTGAAAGCTTCCATCGGAAATGTATACAAGTTTTGTCTCTGTTGTTATACTAGTGTATATATGTTGCAGTTGTATGTTGCAGACTTGTAATAGTGAATTAGTGATAGATATTTTTTAGGAGAAACTTTTGTCTTGGTGCCTTCTAAAAGTTTGTAAGAAGTTTGTAAGGTGAGTATGGTTGAATCATTTTCAAACCACTTCCGTCATCTCAGTGTCATATTAGTTTTTCACAACTGATTTACAATCAATTACTCATTGTCATCAATGACTAACCACTTTATTTTTCTTTGCATCACATTTACCAATATGTCACCATTTCTATACATTAAACAAAAACAAAAAAAGCACATGGCCCCACAGAGATTCAACCGATTTGCAATCGGTTAACCGGTTTTGAATGAAAATGGTTGGCAACTGATTCAACGAATGGCACCGCACTCCCAACCAGTTTGCAAGTGATTAAACTGATGGAAGTGCCCTAAGAGGTACCGCACTTTTTAAATGACGTTCCCAACAAAATCTTTGTTTCAATAGTGTTAGTGTTCTCGTACAAAGTTTTCAAACGAAAACTACTTTTGTGTTTTCTTCTTCTTCTTTTTTTCTTTTTCCCCTCGCACACGTTATTTAAAAAAATAGAACATTATAAACTCAACATCCTCCACACTCTCACTTTTTCAACAGCAACATTCTCACGAGAACACTGTAAAAATAGTGTCACTACACCATGTGCTCTAAGACCACTCTGAAAAAAGCTTGACTAATCAGCGTAACATCATTTTCATATTGAAATTGTATTGTATTTCACTTTTATCATATTAGATACGGCATTTAAATATATTATTTACCTTTAGAATAGGGTAAATCCTCCATGTAGTAAATTGCACGGATTGTCACGTGCAACAAGGCATAAACGAGAGATCAATGGCGTATATTTAGAAGCTTTAAGCACTTAATATGTACTCTCTATGTCCCATTACAAGTGTCCTATTTTGACTTTTTGAAATCTTTCTTTTTCAATTTTGACCTTAAATATTTTTGTTTGTGTTATAATATTTGATGCAAAATATATGAATGGATTGGGTTTTAAATGTAATTTCATTGGTATAATTTTTATCAAGTAATATATAACACAAACAAAAATATTTAAGGTCAAAGTTAAAAAAGAAAGACTTTGAAAAGTCAAAACAGAACACTTGTAATGGGACGGAGGTAGTAAATTTTATTTTGGTACAAAGAGTAAACTACACTCATCATTTGTGTTGTCAACAACTATATGATACCCCTTAGAATTATTATCCATATACACTAAAATAAAAAACATGCACCCAAGGTGGTAGCCACCACCTTCATTCGATCGCACTGAAAACCACCTCGAGGTCAGAGTGATCACTCATTCACTCCAATGGTCCAAACTACCTCGTGCCACCTAGAACCACTATGATCCTGTCAAGAAAGTAAGAATTTCGAATATAACCCGACTTAATCTAATTTTGAAGATTGATTCAATTCATAAAATAATACATACTCAATTTATGAGTCGTCCACAATTGTGTGCAACTCGAATACAGAAGACCATGAAAATTACAAGGCTCAATCTATAACAAACCGGATCACCATGATCGACACAAACCCTAGTTCATAAGACATGGAATACTGAAAACGTCTAACAAAAAATGATAACTCTTGGAAAATATAAAACAAAATAGCTATTTATATTTTTCTAATAAATTTATTGCTATGTCCCATGCACTTTTATACTTTTAACACTTTATCCATGAACCATGAACCTTTACTGAGCTTACCAAAGAACCCTTGAACTTACCTGAAAATGACAAATTGACACTAAACATGATATAACTAGATTAAGCAAGTCTAGAGTATACAATTTAAGTATTTACCAATTAGTCACAATACAAAAGTTAAGATTGATTTGAAATACCTTTTATTTTTAACAGTTCCTCTAAGTAGTAATTACAATAACACATAAAGATTATAATGGTGATGACATGAACAAATTAGGTTAAATTCCTACTCCATAATCAATACACAAGAATAATTAGTAAGAACATCTTTAATGAGGGATTTTAGGGGGGTTTTGTAATAAAAAGAAAACCAATAAATTTTAAACAAATCAAAGTACTTATGGACGGTTAAAAAGTTTTAAACACGGTGTCTTAGAGGCTAAGAATGATCCCCACAAAAAATAGGCGCAAAAATAAGGAAACTGATAGTTTGGTACCATAATGAAAATGAATCGGTAATATATGATAATGTATTCAATAAAAATAATTTTAATTTTCAAATAGTACATTGAACACTCTAACTTGTAAAGTCACAAATAATTTTATTTAAAGCATGTTATACTCATAACACAACCATTCTAGCATATTACCTACGATATACAATGAAATAAAAATTGTAAAACGAATATAAACATTGAAATAGATATTTGTATTGTATTCGTAATCGTATAAAGGTCAAATACACTAATGGTCACAAAAAAGTTGTAACCCAAAACTCAATTACAATTATTATATATTTGTAATTCAAAGCTTATATAATAATATAAAGTTCAATATAACTTTTAAGAGTGGGGTTCAAATGAGTACAAGTTTTTTTTGTGAGAATGGGGGAATGCATATGAGCTATTGGATCTTGCAAATCAAGGGTTCGGAATAATACATCATTTAAAAAAAAAGTTTATATCAGATTTTGGACGGAGGGGTAGTATGGTAATTCATTTAATTATTTCCATCAGTTTTTTTCACTCTCATTTGAAAGTTACAGGAAAACTAAAGCCTCGCTCTTTCTCTCACGAACACCAAACGTGCATAAACCCTAACTAAAAAAGCTTGACAAATCATCGATTTGGTGTTTCATTCATCTAATTGCTTCTCAAAAATCATCGTTTTCTTGCATCACAGTTGCTAGGTTCATCATTCTCGCTGTTATTTTTACCAATTTCGGTTGCGCGAAACCCTAAGTCGGTAAACCTCTGTAATACAGTGATTATTGCTTGTTTCATTCGTAAAAATGGATATTCGTGAAGAGATTGTTCCAGAAACAACAACATCAAGGGCGATAGCTTCTAGGTCTCTTCGATCCGTTCCATTCCGTAAGTTGTTTTGAAGTTTTATGTTTAGCTTTTAGTGTTAAATATGTGATATTTCATTTTCAGTTGGTTTTGATCTTGTATGACAGTCTGGTATATGTGTTTTTGTGTTTTTGTTTGAATTTAGGGTTTAGTAACACATGTGTTAGCTACGTTTGGTTTGTATTTTAGTTTCTGGCAATACAAGTGTAGTGAGTCTGTATATAGTTACATCGAGTATGAATATCATGCTTATGATTAGATATAGGTGTGATCAAAGTGAATTTGTACATTTGGGATAATTAAAATAAACTTGCATATAAGGTGTTTGATGAAATGTCTTGATGAAATATGAATCAACTTTTGTCGTTATAGTGATTGATTAGCATGAAAATTTAGCATATGAAAATACAAAATTACAAATTCTGAAGAGTTTTGCTGAAAACAAGGATTGATAGGAGTTACTATCAAATGTGGTATTGTATTGTATCACATGTGTTAATAGACTGTTATTTACATTTGCACTTTGTTGGTTTAGTAACACATGTGTTAGCTGCGTATGATTTGTATTTTAGTGCCTGGTGATACAACTGTAGCGAGTCGGTTTTTTTCGAAGTTACACACTTGTTACTTATGCATGTTGATGTGGATAGTGGTAGTTTAGTATCTATATGTTTGATGTTGATGTGGATAGTAGTAGTTACACAAGTGTTGCTACTAGAGTTTATATAGAATGTGTCTATATATGTGATATGAGTTTATTGATATATGAAATGTGTTTACAGAGAAGGCCGCGGCTGATAAAAAGGATGCTACCGAGGAGGCCAAAAGAAAGAAAGTTGTTAATCTGGAAGAGAAGAAAAGGTAAAAAAGAAAGAAAGTTGCGGATGAGTTGAAGGATAAGAAAGCAGCAGAGGAACAAGCTAAAAAGAAGGACGAGGATAGTAAAAAAGATGAGAAAGATAAGAACGTTGCCGACGAGCTGAATAAGAGAAAAGTGATATTCTGATGAGAATGATACATTGTAGTTTGACTGTGGATTTTTAGGATTTTGTAATGAAGTCCAATTGTTTATAATAGTATTGGTCATTATCTTTTGTAATTAGGGGGTGTTAGCCACGATGTACTCAAGTACATTTTGTTCATAATAGGTTGGTCATATTTTTTTGAATCGGGTATGTTCGATATGATACAGTCAAGTACATTTGGTTACATGAGTATGGTTTATGTTTTTTTAACAAATTGTTTGTCTGTTGGCATTTTTTATTATATCCTTTGTTTACTTCTGCTGTATGTTACTGAACCCTAACATTTGGGTTACTACCACTAACACTTGTGTTACATACCAACACTTGTGTTACATACCACTAACACTTGTGTTACCTACCACTAACACTTTTGTTATCTGCCTCTAACACTTGCTTCACATGATACTAACACATGTGTTACCAACCTTTAACACTTGTGTTACCTACCACTAACACTTGTGTTATCTACCACTAACACTTGTGTTACCCGTCCCTAACACATGTGTTAGGTAACACTAACATTAGTGTTAGCTATCACTGACAATTGTTATTCTCACCACTAACACTTGCTTTACCTGGTACTAACACTTATATTACCAAACTCTAACACTTTGTGTTACCTACCACTAACACTTGTGCTAACAGCCCCTAACATATGTGTTAGATAACACTAACAGTTTGTGTAAGCTATCACTGACACTTGTTATTCTTACCACTAACACTTGTTATTCTTACCTCTAACACTTGTGTTACCTGCCCTAACACATGTGTTAGTTAACACTAACAGTTTTGTGCTAGCTATCACTGACACTTGTTATTCATACTACTAACACTTACTTTCCCTAACACTAACATCTGTGTTACCTACTGTTAACACTTGTGTTACCTGTGACACCCCCAAATTTAATGCTTTGCGGAAGCGACTTTTGGGTGTCACTAATCTAATATCAAAACACCAAAGTACAAGCAAACAACTCTAAATGAGACGTTGTAGAAAATATATTACATTACATAAGTTTTCAAAAGTAATACAAAGCTTAAGTCATAAGTTTGAAACATAGTAGTGAGTTCGCAAAATGATTGCAGAAGATTTTAATACATAACCATTATACAAAATATAATGCAAGAAAATCTTCATGTCTAAATGGATGCATGCGACTCGTGATAGCTAGCTTATCCTGTAGGCCATTCCTACTATTGCTGAGTACCTGAGAATACATCACTAAAAGGTCAACCAAAAGGTTGGTGAATCTCACAGGTTTATAGTATACAGTAATAAGCAGTTGAGTAAATCAGTAAGTAAAACGTTTACAATCAGTAAAACAGTAAAGTATAATTGTACAACAGTAGTAATTTAGTAAAATAGTATTTCACAAACATAGTAAAGTCGGTGTAGTCGGTCAATTTATTGCCATGTCATGAGCCATTATAGTCGAAGCTTAACACGTCTGTAGTTTTTGCCCCCGTGAGTACTAATCCAAAAATACTCATATCAAACGAATAAGAAACGCCTGTTTATACTAGTGCGGTTCGTGGTGGAGCTACCACCCCAGGCGGGGATTGTCTGTCCCATATGGATCCATATACTAAAATTCGCGCTTATCTTATAACTGACGACTATAATCAGAGGACTTCATTGGATTAAATAGAAACTCATGCAGTTCAGTAAGGCAATACGTCGGTAATTAATACATTGTATTTGGATTAAAGTCGGTAAAATAATACATTTTGTACTTGTATTATAGTTTGTAAAATAATACCTTTTGTACTGGTATTAAAGTCGGTAAAACAATACATTTTGTACTTGTATTCACATCAGTAAAATAATACATTTTGTACTAGTATTATAGTTTGTAAAATAATACATTTTGTATTAGTATTAAAGTCGGTAAAACAATACATTTTGTACTTGTATTCAAATCAGTAAAATAATACATTTTGTACTTGTATTATAGTTTGTAAAATAATACCTTTTGTATTCGTATTAAAGTCGGTTAAAACAATACATTTTGTACTTGTATTCAAATCAGTAAAATAATACATTTTGTACTTGTATTATAGTTTGTAAAATAATACCTTTTGTATTAGTATTAAAGTCGGTTAAAACAATACATTTTGTACTTGTATTCAAATCAGTAAAATAATACATTTTGTACTTGTATTATAGTTTGTAAAATAATACCTTTTGTATTAGTATTAAAGTCGGTTAAAACAATACATTTTGTACTTGTATTCAAATCAGTAAATAAACATGTTTGTAAAACAATACATTTGTAAATGTATTTAGTAATTCAAGTAATCTTAGTAAACAATCACTTTCAGTAAACAAGTACATACAGTAAACAAGTATATTCAGTAACAATACATTTAGTAAACAAGTGATGCATCTCCCCCAAAGTAAAACAGTAAAAAGGGGTAGTGAGACTCACCTGTTGAGCAAGCAATCCTAATGTGCGCGCGTGTACCAATCGTAACCTCCTAATGCCCTAAACACGCGAGATTACATATTTGTAAGTGTACGCCTAGTAGTTCATTCGTATATTTGTTTACTTAATTGATTGTATTCAACGTATTTGTCTAAGGTTTACGTTTACGCGTTTGTAATCCAATTAAGTTTGTAGTTTGAAAAATGTGCAAGGCCCGTTGGTGTCGGGTTACAATTATATTTGAAAAATATAATTACAAATGTTCCAAGAAAATATACTTTGTATAATGTATTTGTATATTTTATCATTGTATTGTTTACAATTAGTATTGTGTTTGTACAAATCGAGACTTAGTTTATAAAACGAAAATTTGTTGGAAGTGAGTTGGATCCGCCGGATCCTTAGACAGTCCGCCGGATCAGTGTCCAAAGAGGGGAATCCGCCGGATTGGTTTGAATCCGCCGGATTCAATGATCTCGAAGGGAATCCACCGGATTCATTGAGTTTGAAGAGGATCCGCCGGATCAATATTAGGATCCGCCGGATAGTTCAAGTTTCTGGGCTGGAATCCGCCGGATTCACCTTGAATTCGTCGGATTCAAAGGTCTGGTTCGACTCTGTTCGAGCAGAACACATTCAAACCCAGTTTTTAATCCGCAAACAACCAACAAGGATCTATCCTAACATTAATACATGATTATATACGTTATTTAATCACGAAATTTTAAAGAACAAGTTAGTGATTCCTTACAATTTTTGAAACGAAACGGATGTTGATGATGATGAAGATCACGATGATGATGATGATGAAGTAGCTAGATGATGATGATTATGTTTATGTTATTGTTGTTGCTTGAAATGAAACCGAAAGAGAGGAGAGGAGGGAGCCGAGAGAGTGATCAAAAATGGGTGCGTGTGTGTGTAAAATAATTGAGGTCGGTTGTATATACCGGCCTCAATTATTGAGGTAGTTGAGGTATTTTCGACCCGTGTTTGCGTACCCGATCGTAAAATAGTGTAATCTTTTAAAATGATAATTTTCTAGAAATGTAATCGTATACGTTTTCTGTAACACCCGGTCAAAAAGTCAAATTTCGCGCCAATTTTAAACTTTGAATAATTACATTTTATAGTTCAAGTGAAATATTTTTATTAAAAATATTTACAAAACAACTTAAACAAAATTATAGATTTAAAGTAATAAACTTACATTTTAATCAGGTATAAAATCACGGATATTTTGTACTGTGGTTGGAGACCACAGTACACGAGTCAGGGATCTGAGTTCAAATAAAAACCCAAATCCCTCCTCATTCTTTCTCATTCACCACATTTCACTTTCTCTCTCTTCTCTAACTTTTCTCTCATCTCTCTCTCTCTAACACCACACCACCACCACCATAATCCGCCAAAAACCACCGTCAAACGACCTCCAATCTCGAAGCTCCTTTAGGGAAAAACGATCACCACGCAACGATCTACAATCCTATCTTTTCGGATTCTCCTCGCGCGGACTTGTAAGTTTCCGACAATTCTCGAAATCTCTCAAAACTTTGTTATTTTGCTTGTTTGCGGTTTAGATAAGCGTAAAATACTTAAATATGGGTTGGGTAAAAGAATCGGACTCAACGGGAGCCGGAAAACTCGTTTCCGACTCAAACTCCGGCGAACAGTCTGCTACGTCGCAGGGACCAAAAACAGTGCTGCGACGTCGCAGCCGACGTCGCAGCCAACGTCGCAAAAACATCCCGACGTCGCATAATGCGACGTAAGCCCCTACGTCGCCATCAAATTCTACGTCGCACATTGCGACGCAGGACACAACGTCGCATTAGATTGCGAACGTCGCACATAGCGACGTAACACCCTACGTCGCATCTGACGTCGCATCTGACGTCGCAGAACCTTAAAAACCTATGTTTTTCACTAAGTATTGACAACAAAATTTTACCATTCGATTTTAACCGAATTTGGATTTCGAAAGCGTTTTCATCAAAGCAATATAGTAGAAATAAAAATTTTCCAAGCTGACCTGGCAGCTCGACCCCAGCCAGGGGCTCTGCCCCTTGGACCCCGCCAGGGGTTGCCACCCCTTGGACCCCACTACCAGGGGCGCTGCCCCCGGACCCCCGTACACCATTCCCAGACTTCAACAAACAAATGCATACGTGAACAACTCGCTTAGACAAACTGATTTGTCTCATACTTATACAACCTCACGTGTTTAGGACACTAGAAGGTTACCATTCGGACGACGCGCGTATCATCGTATTACTAACAACTCACAGGTGAGTTTCATAGCCCCACTATTTCAACTGTTTTACTATTTTCGGGGTGAAACACATGCTCAATTGCTGTTTTCAAATCATAATAACAATCGTTTATAATTTACAACTATTTATATTACTGTATGTAATACGAAATGTGTAATACTTAGGAATTACACCCGCAATATTGTTTTAGAACAATATCAATACTTAACCTAGATAGGTTACAAACGTACCCGGTTAGGTCATTGGAAAATGATTACCAACACATAACTTGATTTAGTTATCACAATCTTTTGGCCATATTGTCACGGGACAATATCATTGAATACATTAGAACTAGTTAGTTCTACCTATACTGAACAACATCTATACTGTTACAAGTTTAGTTATTCTTTAAGAACTAAAACTGTCGACACACTCCATTATCATTAGAATGGGAACTGAGCTTAAGTGAACATTTTCCCAAGACTCCGTTATATATATACTTGCTAGGCTTTAGGCTAGGAGTATACAATATTATCACAAGCTAGTACAGACTCTTTATATTAAAACGACACAACTGGTGACGACTCTGGCTCAGGATGTAATCCAACCAGGGATGGTCCCCCGGCCCAGGATGCAATCCAACCGTGGGGGTGTCACCTGATAAATATCTACATACTATTATACGATCTACTTAGTCAGGCATGTCGAGTGCTGCTGGCTCTCAAACAACTTAGTCGGGCATGTCGTTGTACTGCCGGCTCAATTACAAATTGCTTGCGAGCAACTTCAAAAACGATGCCGCGGTATTGCAGCGGGCACCAAACGATGCCACGGTAAAGTGGGCACAAAACGAAACCACGGTATTGCAGTGGACGAAACTTCAATCAATGGGTCAGCGAGTGATACTCGGGATTCACAATAAGTTAACGGATCGGTGGTGCTGCCACGCGAGGCCGTTAGCTCAATTCATGTCCGGGTTAGCTTATGCTAATCGGGTAAACGGACACGCTAAACATTCAAACATAGATCTGCGGATCTACAATCACTTGTTGCTGGATGCAACACCTCATATATTTTATCCTAGTTCTGCGGGACTACATTTACTTACTATCATATGACGTGGTCATACAGTTATTTGGTTACAACTTAGGCAGGCATTGCCTCCCGTTATACACATACTCATACCAGATAGGTATTCAGGCTCGGTATGCCTAAATTATTATGTACTTAGGTACGGACTACAATTGCTTAGGTATTAGATACCTAAACTTTCGAATTACACATTGGTAATTACAACTACAATTTGCTACAAATCAGAATCGTGGATTCTGAACAATTTCTCAAAACATACAAGAATTATACTTTATGTATTCAACTAACAAACCTATGAACTCACCAGCTTTATAGCTGACCTGTTTTAGCATGTGTTCTCAGGTGCCCAGCAGGATTAGGATTACTACAAGATCTTACTAGTTCGAGTCGCATATTTTCAACAAATGGGACTACTCTGCATTTACTTTCATATTTTCCAATTGTGTATTTGGAATTTGTTGTTAAACTTATAACGTTGTAAACATTTTTATTTACGAAATGTATAACCATTTTCAAACGTCTCATTTAGAGTCGTTCATTATGTATCTTATGCTGTGATATTTGATTTAGTAACACCCGACCCGACAGCTTCCGCAAACCGAAATTTGAGGGTGTTACAGATTGGTATCAAAGTATTTTATAAAAATACTTTTATGGAGGTATAAAAATATATCTTTGTTTTACTTAAAATGTACGGATAGTTTTCTGTATCTAAAATATATTTAAATAATTTTCGGAGTACGTAGTTATTATTCTCAATAATAATACTTTGTTTGAAAATGTTTTTCACTAAATTTTATTTTGGGTTTCTACGTTTTGTTTGATTCGAGTATTTGCGATTATTCAATTAATCGTTTCGGTTTATATATATAAATATATATAATACTTGTGTACTTGAGTACTGACACGTATGTAATTACGTGTTTTAAAAGTTTAAATTAGGAGCTAATTTTGGGTTATTTTGACCGGGTGTCACATTCTCCCCTTGTTAAGAGAATTTCGTCCCGAAATTTGTGCTTAGTAATTGTCTGTGTATTTTCTAAGAAAGTGTGTGAGTCTACTGTGAGTGCTATAACCTCATTCTAATAATACCTTCCTCCCCTTGTTAAGCTAACGCCCTACTGGCTATTAAAGGAGTAGAGGAAGTGTGTTGTAAAGTAGTTGACCATTTTGTCGGTAGAACAAGGTCAGTCAGTCAATAAGATGTAGCTACACTTTGTACTAGTAGCCTAAAGTAAATAGTATCTTTCACTATGTTCCCACAATACTAGACCCTATCAGTCTCCTACAGAAACTATATGGTTCAGCCTACATTTGTTTCAGGTGGGATGTTACCCATCGTATATAAAAATAACTTTTAACCGGCATGTTTTCCCGGTATACAACAGAGTAGGATATGTTATTCCTATATATCTGCAAGCTAAACATTGTCTCTTAAAGAAACTATAGAATCTAAATTGTCTCCTTTCCCTAATCCTTTCATGTACTTAGAATCTAGAGAAACATAATAGTATTTAAGCAACAAGTAAGCTCTACCAAAGTAATTTGTATGTAGGCAGTCGGTAATGGTCAGTGTCATCATAGTATAAGTTAAATTCTATTAGTTTCGTATAGAATTAAGTTGTTACGTGGAAGCGTACCCTTAGTTGTTTGGATTAAACTTAGTCTCACTGACATTTCTTGCCAGGATTTCTTCACTCTCATCAGCTAGTAGTGGGCAGTTAATTTTGTAGTGTCCAGCAGTTCCACACTTGAAGCAGACCTTCAAAGATTTAGAATTAGTGCCCTTAGGAGGTAATTTGCAATCCTCAACTTGGTCTCCAAACATTTTGCATCGGCTGCAGGGCGCGATACAAGATCCTTTGTGGTGTCGGTTGCATAGGGAGCAGAAGGGTAGATTTCCTTTGTAAATACTAACAGTTTTTACTTTCTTTGCTTCAGGTACAGCAGGATTGGAGATGGAAATTTCTTCCAATTTCCTCTTACCGATTGCCACTCTTGGCTCAGTATTCTCCTCGACAGGATCATCATATCGAGTTAATTGTGAGGTCGGGCTATCAGCTGCGACATTCGCCTCTTGAATGATTGGTTGAGACGACCTCAGCTGTCGTAGGTTGTCTTCCATTGTTAGCATGCGTAGTTCGCATTTGTGAGCGCGCATTTCACTCTGATAAGCAATTTGTCATAGTTCGATGATGTCTCCCCTGGCTTCAGTCAGCTGACTTCGGAACAAGTCTAGAGTTTCCTTAAGGAAGTGAACAACTTCAGTGCCTATGTTACTAGGAGTGGGTGTATCAAGCAGAGCAGTAGTAGCGGTGTTATTGATGGTGGGGTTAAGAACAGAGTTTTGTTGAGCAGTCCTAGTAGTTCCTTCGATGAAAGTCAATGCAGATTCTGTTGCTGATTCAATCAGTTGTCTCTCAGTTTCCTTCACCGGCATCATTTCATCTGACGCCTCCCCAGTTTCTAGCCTCAACTCGCTATCCAAAGTGAGGAGGTAAGGAAACATCACATGCTCCTCACTGAGCTGATCGTCATCCGACGTGTAGTTGTTAGCAGCGTGCTTAGTCATTTCCTACAGTTAGATGTTTCGTGTTAAGGTGACATTTTGGGTAGTCATTTTCAATCACTACTAAAGCACATAGTATTTCATACCACACAATCAGGTCATATTCATCACAACCTAACACAATTCAAGTAAGTAAGAATTGTACACTCCTAGGAATGGATGATTGCAC
The DNA here is from genome assembly GCA_949592205.1 of Helichrysum umbraculigerum. Taxonomy (NCBI): domain Eukaryota; kingdom Viridiplantae; phylum Streptophyta; class Magnoliopsida; order Asterales; family Asteraceae; genus Helichrysum; species Helichrysum umbraculigerum. Next base: position 35,918,459 of record CATIUR010000003.1, read on the forward strand.
TAATGACCTAGAGTAGTTTATCAATTCCTAATTCTATCTTGTACTTAGAATCTAGGAAATACAAAAGAATAGTTAAGCAGTACATAAGATTTTTCCAAAGTAAATATGGAGATAGTAAAGTCATTTATATACGAATGTACCATCATTGAGCAGGTCAGCAAGCGTCAGGTTTGGGTCTTCCCTAGCACGGAGTACATAGGCTCTTCCTCGAGCAGGGTTGTTGTTTTTGTTTTTCAGTTGAGGGCAATCCTTCCTAAAATGCCCAGTACCATTGCACTCATAACAAGTCTTAGGTGCAGAAGTGTTGGTACCAGTTGCGGCTGTCTTGCAATCCTTGGCCACATGCCCGAATCTCTTGCATTTGGTGCATGGGCACGCACCATCATGATGAAGATTGCATTTTGAGCAAAAGGGTTTGCTTCCCTTATACTCCTTCTTGTCGCCTGAGCCAGTTGGGTAGGTTTTAACAGCATCAACCTTTTTATTGGAGGTGGTGGGGTTTCCTTCCCACTTACGTTTGCCAGAGTTTCCAGTAGGTGTTACAGGTGTCTCGCGCCTAACAACTTGCGCCATAAGCTCATGTGCCATACGAATAGCACTCTGAATAGTTCCAGGTTTTGACGAAGTAACATTCCCTTGAATATCCTTCGGGAGTCCACGGATGTACCTCTCAATCCGCTTACGTTCAGGATCTACCATAGATGGGCAGAGAAGAGCGAGCTGCTGAAATCGGGTTGTATAGCCGATGATGTCGTTTCCCTGAACTGTCAAATGCCAGAACTCATCTTCCAGCCTCTGGAGTTCCTCATTGGGACAGTACTCATCCTTTAGCATCCTTTTCGGTTCTTCCCATGGGATTCCATATGCAGCATCAATTCCCACAGACTGAATATACGAGTTCCACCATGTCAGAGCACTTTCCAGAAATGTACAGGTGGCATACTTAACTTGGCAGTCTTCCGAACAGTTACTGATCCTAAAGACTGACTCCATCCTTTCAATCCACCTGACCAATCCAATGGCACCTTCTGTGCCCTTGAAGTTCAGAGGTTTGCACTTGAGAAAGTCATTGTAGCTGCAGGGTTTAGCAACAGGAGCATCGTTCACAGACGGTGATGATCGAGTAGCTAGAGCTTCGGCCACTCCTTGAGAAACAAATCGTGCGAGTTCAGCCGCGCTGAAAGTTTGTCTTTTCGGTGGCATGTTCCTTCAATAACAGCCAGGAAAAATGTGAGTTTTTGTGTAAGAGTATGATCATCATAGTTGTATATATAACAGTAATATATTACAACACAAGTGAAAATCACCGGTATAGAATAATGAAGATTGTAATCATTTAACATGCGAGTTCAAAAGATTACAAGATTTTGAGTATTACAAGAGCTGTCGGGGATATTACGTCCGAACAGATATCAGAAGTTATGCGGAATGTGATAGGGATGTAAGAAAAATTTGTGTACTTATAGAAAGTTGGAATTCGGATGTTAAATATGATAAGTGAGTGAGGGACGGTCCTCTGATGACCAGATCGTGTAGAATAAAGTATTGAAGTTCTTAATCTATACCTAGGTAAGTCTATTCCGAAGAGATGACCCTCTCTGTCAGGGCACATCCCGGTATAATTTTCCTGACTCGATCAACTTACCACAGGCCTCTTCTAAAGTGTGTTTGTACAGTGAGTGTGTTACTAAATATCGGAGGATCTTAATAAGCCTAATCATATAGGTGTAACCTATATATACTTATTATCCACCTAGTTGTGTCTATCACAGAACAAGTACAAGTCATGGTTCTCTCGTGGTCAGAGTCAACTATTGCATTCCTGTTTAACATAACCTCTTTCAGATTTTACATCATCTTCATTTAATTGTACATAGTTGATCAGGCTATGTTAAATTAAACTCGTATGATGAAATCCCTGAACCAGTTATATCTAATGAGGAATACTGCCTAACGGTCATAGTCTAGGCCCACTAAATGCAACCTAGTTCGCTATAACCTTAGGCTCTGATACCAATCTGTGACACCCCCAAATTTAATGCTTTGCGGAAGCGAGTTTTGGGTGTCACTAATCTAATATCAAAACACCAAAGTACAAGCAAACGACTCTAAATGAGACGTTGTAGAAAATATATTACATTACATAAGTTTTCAAAAGTAATACAAAGCTTAAGTCATAAGTTTGAAACATAGTAGTGAGTTCGCAAAATGATTGCAGAAGATTTTAATACATAACCATTATACAAAATATAATGCAAGAAAATCTTCATGTCTAAATGGATGCATGCGACTCGTGATAGCTAGCTTATCCTGTAGGCCATTCCTACTATTGCTGAGTACCTGAGAATACATCACTAAAAGGTCAACCAAAAGGTTGGTGAATCTCACAGGTTTATAGTATACAGTAATAAGCAGTTGAGTAAATCAGTAAGTAAAACGTTTACAATCAGTAAAACAGTAAAGTATAATTGTACAACAGTAGTAATTTAGTAAAATAGTATTTCACAAACATAGTAAAGTCGGTGTAGTCGGTCAATTTATTGCCATGTCATGAGCCATTATAGTCGAAGCTTAACACGTCTGTAGTTTTTGCCCCCGTGAGTACTAATCCAAAAATACTCATATCAAACGAATAAGAAACGCCTGTTTATACTAGTGCGGTTCGTGGTGGAGCTACCACCCCAGGCTGGGATTGTCTGTCCCATATGGATCCATATACTAAAATTCGCGCTTATCTTATAACTGACGACTATAATCAGAGGACTTCATTGGATTAAATAGAAACTCATGCAGTTCAGTAAGGCAATACGTCGGTAATTAATACATTGTATTTGGATTAAAGTCGGTAAAATAATACATTTTGTACTTGTATTATAGTTTGTAAAATAATACCTTTTGTACTGGTATTAAAGTCGGTAAAACAATACATTTTGTACTTGTATTCACATCAGTAAAATAATACATTTTGTACTAGTATTATAGTTTGTAAAATAATACATTTTGTATTAGTATTAAAGTCGGTAAAACAATACATTTTGTACTTGTATTCAAATAAGTAAAATAATACATTTTGTACTTGTATTATAGTTTGTAAAATAATACCTTTTGTATTAGTATTAAAGTCGGTTAAAACTATACATTTTGTACTTGTATTCAAATCAGTAAAATAATACATTTTGTACTTGTATTATAGTTTGTAAAATAATACCTTTTGTATTAGTATTAAAGTCGGTTAAAACAATACATTTTGTACTTGTATTCAAATCAGTAAAATAATACATTTTGTACTTGTATTATAGTTTGTAAAATAATACCTTTTGTATTAGTATTAAAGTCGGTTAAAACAATACATTTTGTACTTGTATTCAAATCAGTAAATAAACATGTTTGTAAAACAATACATTTGTAAATGTATTTAGTAATTCAAGTAATCTTAGTAAACAATCACTTTCAGTAAACAAGTACATACAGTAAACAAGTATATTCAGTAACAATACATTTAGTAAACAAGTGATGCATCTCCCCCAAAGTAAAACAGTAAAAAGGGGTAGTGAGACTCACCTGTTGAGCAAGCAATCCTAATGTGCGCGCGTGTACCAATCGTAACCTCCTAATGCCCTAAACACGCGAGATTACATATTTGTAAGTGTACGCCTAGTAGTTCATTCGTATATTTGTTTACTTAATTGATTGTATTCAACGTATTTGTCTAAGGTTTACGTTTACGCGTTTGTAATCCAATTAAGTTTGTAGTTTGAAAAATGTGCAAGGCCCGTTGGTGTCGGGTTACAATTATATTTGAAAAATATAATTACAAATGTTCCAAGAAAATATACTTTGTATAATGTATTTGTATATTTTATCATTGTATTGTTTACAATTAGTATTGTGTTTGTACAAATCGAGACTTAGTTTATAAAACGAAAATTTGTTGGAAGTGAGTTGGATCCGCCGGATCCTTAGACAGTCCGTCGGATCAGTGTCCAAAGAGGGGAATCCGCCGGATTGGTTTGAATCCGCCGGATTCAATGATCTCGAAGGGAATCCGCCGGATTCATTGAGTTTGAAGAGGATCCGCCGGATCAATATTAGGATCCGCCGGATAGTTCAAGTTTCTGGGCGGGAATCCGCCGGATTCACCTTGAATCCGCCGGATTCAAAGGTCTGGTTCGACTCTGTTCGAGCAGAACACATTCAAACCCAGTTTTTAATCCGCAAACAACCAACAAGGATCTATCCTAACATTAATACATGATTATATACGTTATTTAATCACGAAATTTTAAAGAACAAGTTAGTGATTCCTTATAATTTTTGAAACGAAACGGATATTGATGATGATGAAGATCACGATGATGATGATGATGAAGTAGCTAGATGATGATGATTATGTTTATGTTATTGTTGTTGCTTGAAATGAAACCGAAAGAGAGGAGAGGAGGGAGCCGAGAGAGTGATCAAAAATGGGTGCGTGTGTGTGTAAAATAATTGAGGTCGGTTGTATATACCGGCCTCAATTATTGAGGTAGTTGAGGTATTTTCGACCCGTGTTTGCGTACCCGATCGTAAAATAGTGTAATCTTTTAAAATGATAATTTTCTAGAAATGTAATCGTATACGTTTTCAATCAAAGTATTTTATAAAAATACTTTTATGGAGGTATAAAAATATATCTTTGTTTTACTTAAAATGTACGGATAGTTTTCTGTATCTAAAATATATTTAAATAATTTTCGGAGTACGCAGTTATTATTCTCAATAATAATACTTTGTTTGAAAATGTTTTTCACTCAATTTTATTTTGGGTTTCTACGTTTTGTTTGATTCGTGTATTTGCGATTATTCAATTAATCGTTTCGGTTTATATATATAAATATATATAATACTTGTGTACTGACACGTATGTAATTACGTGTTTTAAAAGTTTAAATTAGGAGCTAATTTTGGGTTATTTTGACCGGGTGTCACATTACCTGACACTAACACATGTGTTAGATAACCAGCACTTACTTTACCTGCCACGAACACATGTGTTACCAATTATACATAATGCAATTTTAGCAATACATAGCATAAACAAGTACTACTTCTAGCATATGAAACAAGTACACTGCAATTTTTACTGATACTAAAAATAATAAAAAAATAGTTATCCATTAATAATGTTAAAATTTAATTGAACACTACACAATTGGTCAAAAGTTATAATTTATTTAATCTAAAATCACATTCCACTTTTCATCTGTCCTTCTGCTATCTTCCTATCTTCCCACTTTAATATTTTGAGACTTTTTTTTTTTTTTAAAAATCTTTTTTCTGTTTCTTTCAATGTGTCCTCTTCGGTTTTCTCTGGATATCTAGCCTTGCTGCATATATAGTACTTCTCACACATCAGTTTTCTCTTCAGTCTCTTTTGAGTGGAACTCCTCACTCCGAATCTTCCCACAAATGCATATCTTAAATAGTAGACGTACGCCTCTTGAAGATCATCAAAAACTTGTCCAACATAGGTTTTACATCTTCCGGTACTTCATGTACCCAGAGTGTAGTCCCTCCTAGAGTTTCAATCTCATTTGAAATGCAATGCATTGTTGTCAGTGTGGCTGTTGGTCCTGTAAAATTTTGTGCGGAAGTATACGTTTCTTGTAAGCAGTAACACATGTGTTATTATATAGTAACACATGTGTTATTATAAAGTAACACATGTGGTAATCAATAGTAACACATGTGTTATTAACAAACTTTATGTCTCCCTATCAATTTTTTGACAGATGATATGTTTTTTTTGGATTATTTTTTAAGTAACACATGTGATACTACTTGCTACTATTATCTCCTCAAAACATATACTTCAGAAACAAGTTAAACTTAAACATTTTTTAAATGTAACACATGTGTTATCATTTTTCAGTAACTCTTGTGTTACTATACAGTGACACAAGTATTTTTGACATAGTAACACATGTGTTAGCATAGGGTAACACATTGTTTATGAAACACGATTTATTCTTACATATGTGACAATTACATTCAGCAACACTTGTGTAACGTGCAGTAACTCATGTATTAGGATACACTAACACAAATGTTAGTAAAACAGAATATCATAGTGTCGTACGATTTTTGTGCGTATTTTGATTTCACGTTTTCGTTAAAAATTTGATCGGTGAATCATCGTAAAACAGAATGCTATTACATTTTCGTCAATCAATTCGTAAATAACAGTAGATTAATGATGTTAAAATCACGAAAAATATGAGCGCATTAACCTAATCGACATTAACATAAAAACTAATCGAAGTTGGAATCACAGGTCATAAATCGACGTTCGTCGTATGAATCGAAGAATTTTGAGTCGATTTAAAGTATTGCGTACCTTCAATTTTGATATCTGCGTCGAAATATTGGAGACAAAACTTGCGATTGGGTTTTTCTGTATAGATATGCTTTGTGTATACGTATGTATCTATATTTTATATTTTTGTATTTTAGTAATTATTTAGTTAGTATTAGATATAATGTAGGTTGACCAAACTACCCTTCCACCCCTAAATAAAATGAAGCATTGTGATTGGTTCCCCCATTCTTACTTAAAATGCCATTCTCATTTGAATCTCACCCTAACTTTTAATTCCAATTTTAATTTTACATTTAATATTTATAAATTAATGTAGAAAATTAAAAGATGAAAAATTGTAATTGTACTAAAATTCGGAGTGAACGGAGTGGTGGTTCAAAGTTGTTTTCTACCTCTTTAGTGTGACCATGCCTCTTTAAATTAGGTTTTCGTGGTGGTTCAAGCAAAGCGATCAGAATCTAAATTCTAAACCTTAGTGCAACACGGTAGAGTAATTTATTTCCTTTGCTCTTGTTCTCATATTTTACCTGTCTCAATATAAACGTTTTTATCCTATTTTTATCGATGAAAAAAGTTTTACTAAAAATGATATGTGAAGAATTTTAAAACTTTATTCACAGTTAAAAGTAACACTTTTACTATGAGTGTGTACTAAATACTAAGTCCCAACCTAGCCAAAGAACAGCTCAAATTACTAAGGGAGAATTACATATTTCCTCTTACTAAACCCAACAAATATCATATATTTTTAAAGTTTTAGTTGTAATTAAATTAGAAAAATGGGTATATATGATATTTGTGGTGTTTAGTAAAGGGAAATATGTGATATTTTTGGTATTAGAATTTAGAAATATGTAATTCTCCCAATTACGAATTACCGATTAAAAGACCGGACACCTCAGTTGCACCGACGGTAGACACCCCTTCTTCTCCGGCTACCTTTCTGGTATTATTTCAAGTAAATTTCTAAACTCTTAGTAATTGCTTGTACCAAATTGTATACAGCATCGGGCACTCCCTTATGCCAAAGTGGAATTAGTATTTCTATACTTATGTTTTGAAGAGGAGCATTCTATTATATAAATAAGTTTTATGATGTCTACAAGGTGTTTGATAAATTGTCTGAATGACACAGCTTGTGAATCAGAATGAGCAAAAGACCACCACCTGATCCCGTTGCTGTTTTGAGAGGCCATCGTGCTTCTGTAATGGATGTATGTTTCCATCCTTCTCAAAATTTAGTATTCTCAGGGTTAGTATTTTTCCTTTTGTTATAAAGTTTTCATTTTTTTTAGTCATACTTCAAAAGTATGTGTCCTAATGTGGGGTTTACTGCAGCTCTTCAGACGGCGAATTACGAATTTGGGATAGTGTACAACATCGAACCATCTCATCTGCATGGTAGGACTGCAAGTACTTTGCTTAATTTGATACTTAGGGTTATTTTTTGTGTATAATATAACTTCCACATGGTATTGGAGTTACATTTTATGTGGCCTTATTCTTATCTTGTTATGATAGTGAAGGCGTAGTGTTTTCGATAAACTTAATGCAGGGTACATAGTGCGGCACATGGGATTATAAGCGTTTCAGCTAGCCCGGCAATTGGGAACAACAAAATCATCAGGTTTTTATAACCTTATATCATATTCTCAACATTCTAGAGTGTATATGCATATGAATTTTTGACATTGATATATGGACGGTGATTCCTATCGATGCAGCCAGGGAAAGGATGGGACTGTTAAGTGTTGGGATATTGAACATGGGGAGTTATCAAGGTATTTATATACTTTATGAATGAATATTGTTTTCAGTTTTGTAAATTTAGGTAATATGTTGCTCAGTTTTTGGCAAATTAGTATGTAACTGGTGAAAGTTTGAGAATGTTATATGTCTACCTCATAAAGGATACGACGTGAAGCATTGAAGTGCTCTAAATCCTAGAATTAAGAATCAGATTGTATATCTTTTTAAAGTTTTACTTATGTTTAGTAGCTATATTAATAATGTGGATATATCATTCTTGATTATCAGCAGCGAATGCCTATAAAATCATATATTTGCCAAAACAATATTGTCATAAACATAAATAAAGATCACTCAGCCACTGATGCATTTCACTTTCTTGATAATTCTAATCTAGTAACAAAATACAATCATTGCACGGGTGTAAAACTTGTTGCAGCCTGTCAAGATGTATGATCAAGTGATATAAAGATTAATTGTCTTATTTGAATCAATCATTTTATTTCTTCATAACTTGGAACTTCGATGGAACTGTCGTTGGATCTATATTAATATAATGATTCTTGATCGTGACAGGACACCGTCAATCTCAATTGATACAAATTCGTATCATTTCTGCAAACTTTCGTTAGTGAAGAGGACTTCTTCAGACACAGGAGTAGCCAATAAGTTGACAGAAGTCGTTGAAGCTTCTGGTCAACAAACATCTCATGATATTCAAGAATGTGATGAAGGCAGTGCAGTAGAAAATAGCATCACATATACGGGTATCTTGTGTTTAATATAATTTAGTTATCTTTTTTATATAATGGCATTTGGAGGTTTATTGAACAGTATCTTATATAAGTCACTCTTATTAGATGCTGACTGTGTCGAAGGACGTCCATATGTGGCCATGGCGGGGATGGAGTGCTCCGAGGTATGCAAGTCACCTCCATTTTTCGTCAATTTCTTTTCTTATTTTCTGTTCTGAAAGCTAACAATATATACTTGAAATATCAAAGAGAAGGTTGAAGTATGGGATCTCAATGCTGCAGAAAGGTTTGCACGCATACCACATTCTTCTGGTGCCTCCACAAATGATTTCACAAAGGGAAAAGGTACCTATGGCTATGTTGTACATTAATTAATTACTAAAAGTTGGATGATGGCCATGTTAAACCTCACCTAAAAGTTGGCTAAAGCTCTCAGTTTTTTTTTTTTGCTCGCTTTATATGTTCTAATAAATGAAAATGAATAGAAAAGTAAAATTTTGAAAGTTAATAATATTTAATCAAAATAATTAAAGAGTTCTGTAACCTTGATTTTTAACTGCAAGATCCCTTCTTTGTTTAGTAGTAACAATAATAGTACTAAGCTATGCGCATGTCAGACATTGCAGGAATTTCTAATTAGGGGACTACCAAGTCTGAAAATTTATTATGTTTCACTAGAGCTTATGTAATGATATTTGTCCTGTATTGTATCTTATAATAATAAATGATAATGATAATGATAACAATATATTAATAATAGTGCCTCTCGATTTCTGTCATTGTGATTTCACAGGTATGTGCATGGCAGTTCAGGCGTTTTTGCCGTCTGGATCACAAGGGTTTCTACATCTTCTATCAGGGTTTGCTCTTATTTACATTTCCCCAGTTATTTGTTTATTGTTTCAATTGGCGCGCTGTGTGCAAGCAAATTCAGTTCATTCAGCCATTCATGTTTTTTACATCGACGATGTATAATGGGCTTATCTTAAAATGACATAATGATATAGTGAAGAATACTTATATTTATGCAGTTATGAGGACGGAACAATGGCTTGGTGGGATTTAAGAAATCCTGGGGTTCCGTTGACTTCCGTAAGGTTCCATTCAGAACCAGGTACGTGGTGGCCAACAATTTCTCTAATGTGAATTGAAGTGAAATTAAAAATTGATAAGCAATTAGTGTCAGATACACTTATAAATATCATATTATTTCAATAAAATCTAATTTCCTGGAATTAAACAATCTATAAGGTTCCATGCACCAAGTACACTTGGGCAACTTTTGCTTCATTTGAATTCAATAGACGTTTTTGTTAACTGTTTGACCTGTTAAAGAACATAATCTGAATCGGCCCATCAATAAGAAAATGGGTTCAAAATACCTATAGTCTTTTGAAAAGAATCTACTCGATTTTCTGGAGCTTATGGCCTCATTATTTTCTATAGTTATACTAATGCAAGGGTTGCTTTGTTTGCCAGTTTTAAGCCTGTCCGTGGATGGGATATTTAATGGGGGCATTTCAGGAGCTGCGGATGACAAAATTGTCATGTTTACTTTGGATCAATCTTTGGTATGGAAACCCATATTTTATGTTCAATTGTTCAAATCGAATTCCGTATATTGTTTTTAGTTATTTTAATGAAACCAGAATACATATACTCCCTTCATCCCATATAATTTACAACAAGTTGTATATTGGGATGTCCATGTGCATTGCAACGTCTCACTGCCAAAGCAAAATTACTTCTTCAACTGTATGTTGTCATTGCAAAAGATGGATGGTGTTGTCATCACTGAATAGTTTGTTTAGACATGTGATTGTTTTTGACATTAAGCTACTGTTTACATGGTCAATCTATATACATGTTTGATTAGTTGAATTGGTTTTACTAGATGCCAGAATTCTAGATTATAACTTGTAAACTTAAGTGACTTTTTTTTTTGTCACTCGTTAGGGTTCTTGCATGGTGAAGAAGGAAATAAGTTTGGAGCGACCCGGCGTAGCCGGAACTTCAATTCGTACAGATGGAAAAATATTCGGGACTGCTGGCTGGGATCATAGGTTAGTATCAGATGTGGCAAATTTGACCAATTACAGGGGTACTGCAGTTGTAATCTGTTGATTACGGATAAAACATGTAATGTAGAAAAACAACTTCAAATAAAATGGGTCAAACCAGTAGAAAGTCATCTAAAGAGTATTTAGATGCTTACAACCTCCTGTATTGTTTTATTTATAACAATTAGATTATTAATTATAATTATCTAGGTTTTGTAAATACTGAAAAACATTACACAAAATAATGCCTATGGCTCAGTCCAACCCGTTGACCCATTACCCAACCCACTAATTTTGCTAAAATGCGTTGGTTCTGTTTTAGGAAGCAGGGTTACTTCTTACTATATGTGATTTCAAGTGCTTAATAAAAAGGGTGATGATATTTCCACCATCACTTTTGATAGATCCACCAAGAATGTGCATTACAGGGTTGTACTGTACAACTAATTAATGCAAGTTGATGGTGGATCTATCAAAAGTGATGGTGGATTTATTAATAAAACCAAAGCATTACACATTAAAATGAGTTCAAACTGATTAACATTAAGTTATATGTTTACTTAACTAATGTCATTTTGTCAACATAAGAACTAATTAAATGCTTGCCGGTTGTGAAAAAAATTTCCATTTCTCTTATTGGTATTTCTATTTCCAGGGCCTGGAGTTTAACTGATTTATCGAATCCATTTATAAAAATTGATAAGATTTTGAAATTGAACCTAGCGAAAGTTGCAGGGTTCCATTTGGTTTGGTTACAGTTGATCAGAACAAAGTAGGGGGTTGGTTTAGACATCTGATTACCAAATTTTTAAATGTTTTATTAAAAGTAAATACAACATTGAGATATAAAGATCCATCAAACTTATGCACATTAATTGATAATTTAATCGTTCATGTTATGACAGGATCCGAATTTTCAATTACAAGAAAGGAAATCCTTTGGCTATATTAAAGTATCACCGTGCCACGGTATGCCATTTGCCTTCTCGATTGCAGTTGCTTTTGATACTCCCATCAGTTAGAGTTTTTAATCCTACTTGTTTTGTGCCTCCACCACTGGAATGCATGTTATTAAGTTCACTTTCTCGTTTAAAAAAAAAAAATGGTTTGAAAGTGGCAGGTCAGGCTGGTTGTGCATCGAGTCAAAATAAGCTGGGTTCTGTTGTCCTGAAACACACACTGTCCAGATTTTTTTTGTTTTTATAAATATAATAAAAAAGTTTTGTAAAGCTCCTTGGTAAATAAAATGATTTAGACGGCCTTAGGCATGCTAAATACACATTTTAGTGACTTTTGACCCATTTGAACTGTTTTTATAACCTAATTTTGTAATTTTACATATTTGACCAATTAGAGTTGGAGCATAACTCAAATCAACCCATCCATCCAAAATAAATGGGTTAATATTGCAACTCTAGTTATCGTCATTTAAATCTAAATTTAATCCGTTTCTGCAGTGCAATGCCATTTCGTTCGCTGCAGATTGCAAGCAAATGGCTTCGGCATCTGAAGACACAACCGTGGCACTCTGGGAGCTTTATCCTCCACAGTCTTCTTGACTTGGTTCCTTATTCATTTACGATACATAGTTTCATAGTCAAGTGACGACGACATTTTCTAATTTTAAAGATACATTGAGGTTGAGCGATTGCAATAGCAAGATAAATGGATTACACCGATCTTTATGCTAATACTTTATACCTAATCATCATTACTCATTTAACGTAGAATCATCAAACTTTTATAAAGAGCTATATATTATTATATGTTTGGTGAATGTATTTGTACAATGTACATGGGGGTAGAAACTTAACAAGTGGTATGACATATTCTTCCTTTAGAACTAAGTGAGCTGCCAGAATCACCGAAAGCTTTAGACCAGCAAAAGAAGTACACCAATGCTTTTCAAAGGGAAGGCATTGAAGGAAAGAACTCTTTCCACTATTATATCTATTCCACAGAATATTTGCTCTTTTGGGTTGTCATTTTTTCTTTATTTTTTCTTTTTTTATAAAAACTTTCACTTAAATGCAACTTGTTTTTCTAGAATAAGATCAGATGCTCTATCCAATCATATAATTTTTAACAAAACGTGAAATATAATAATTATTATATGTAAAAAATTATCCTTTGCCAAAATATGAATGTCTTTATTTCCAAGCAATCAAAATGTTCTCCTAATCAAAAACTGTTCTTTAAACTAATCAGAAAGTAAAAATGTGGATTCTACTGGGGTCATATTTTCATGGTAACGTTTCTTAGAAGATGAGTTTTGTATACAAACTGAATGAACATTGAATTATATGCGCCTTCGGCGTGGTGTGTGGATCAATCAGCGTTGTCGGTGATCAACGTTCTGAATTCATACATCATCCGCAATTTTTATTTACAATGTTAGAAATTTAGAATCACTGCAGTCTACCAAAAAGCATGGTCTAGCTATGCATATGTTCTTCATACTTTCTAATAGGCTTTTTCTCAAAAATAAAACAAGATAAAAAAATAAATAAAATACTTTGATTCGTATCGATAGCTAGCAGCAAGAGTGTACATACACGGCAGCCATTACTATTTAAAGCCGCCAGCTAACTTCATTCCCGCCACCACAAAAACCACAAACACACACAGAAAATGACACCACCGTTTCCTTTCTTTTGTAATCATCTCCTCTTTTTGCTCCTACTAATCGTCCTTTATGAGCCATCGTGTGCCGTAACGGCTGGTGGTGGCTCGTGGTCTCTACTCCAACCGTCCATCGGCATTTCGGCCATGCACATGCAACTCCTCCCCAACGACCGTGTGGTCATATACGATCGCACTGATTTCGGCACATCCAACATCTCTCTTCCGAAAGGCAAGTGCCCTCCGAAAGCCACCGACTGTTCGGCACACTCGGTCGAGTATGATATTGCGGGCAATTCCATACGTCCACTTATGGTCCTGACAGACTTTTGGTGCTCGTCCGGGTCATTAACAACCGATGGTAGACTAATCCAAACTGGCGGATGGCTTAATGGTGATCATGTTGTTAGAGTTTATAAATCATGTGATAATTGTGATTGGCAGGAAATACCGTCGGGGTTAAGTCAACCAAGATGGTACGCCACCAATCACATATTACCTGACGGCCGGCAAATCATTATTGGCGGTCGTCAGTCATTTAATTATGAATTTTACCCGAAAAAGTCGCCAACTGAAACTGATTTCAGTTTGCGGTTTTTGGTTCAAACTAATGTACCAGATATCGAAAACAATTTATATCCATTTGTGTTCTTAAATACTGATGGCAATCTTTTCATTTACGCGAATGATCGTGCTATGTTATTCGACTATGTTCGCAACCAAGTTGTCACCACTTACCCTGCGATACCCGGTGGAGACCCGAGGAACTACCCGAGTACCGGCTCGGCGGTACTACTCCCATTGCGTATAGTACAAGGTAAAGTAGCTAATGTTGAAGTTCTTATTTGTGGGGGTGCGCCAAGTGAAGCATTCAATAATGCAAATAAGGGGAAATTTGATGGAGCTTTGGATACTTGTGGACGGATTAAAATATCCGACCCGGATCCTCAATGGGTCACGGAGACCATGCCTTTAGCACGTGTCATGGGTGATATGTTATTGTTACCGGACGGTAATGTTTTGATTATTAACGGTGGGTCCGCTGGAGTAGCAGGGTGGGATATTGGGCGTGACCCGGTTTTCAGCCCGGTTATTTATCGACCCGAAATGCAAAATGGAAGTCGATTCGGGGTGCAAGCTGCAAGCACCATTCCTCGAATGTACCATTCGACCGCAATCTTGCTTCGAGACGGTCGAATTCTAGTTGGTGGAAATAATCCACACGATAAATATGAATTTTCGGACGTACTTTACCCAACTGATTTAAGTTTAGAGGCCTATTCGCCTGTTTATTTGGATCCAAAGTTATCAGGTTTACGCCCGAACATAATCTCCCCCACGACAAACGTCAAGGTTCATCACGGGGGACAATTGACCATTCAGTTTAAACTTTTGTGCCCTGTTGACCCAAATTTGGTTTGGGTCACAATGGTAGCACCATCGTTCAACACACACTCGTTTTCAATGAACCAACGGTTGTTGATCCTTGAAGGCGGAAACACTACTGAGGCGGTCGGAAAATCTCACTACAAAGTCAGTGTGTTGGCACCACCGTCCGGTAACATTGCTCCGGCGGGCTATTATATGTTATTTGTGGTTCATCTTGAAGTTCCTAGTGAAGGCATTTGGGTTCGTTTGCTATAATACTGTTTCATTCTTAACTTTTAACATTAAGTTGAAGCCTTGTTTGGTTTTATATTTTTTTGAAATGTACACTCATTTATTAATTGTAGATATGCTTATTTTGTATATGTAACTTCAAATGTTGATATAAGGAGATGAAGCCTTTTGGTTAACTATTTCTTTTTATATTTAAGATTATCAAACTTGTGTTTTTTGTACAATTAAGCTTCATGTGACCTTGGGAGAGTCTTTGATAGGGTGTTCAACTGTTTAGCAGTACCTTTGCAATGTTTATACTCGAAGTCATAGAAGGAAAACGAGAATTAGCCTTCGCCAAGTGAGGACAGTTTCACAATAGGTATCACACTCGGCTTTGCAACTCACTTTACTTTGCTATATGGTAGTGTTATCATGTAGTTCGAAGCTCGTTTCATCATCCGATTGGTGATGATTCTTGTCAAGAACAATACAGCTCAATTCGACAGAAAATGTGAGAAATCTGGTTAATTCTTCGTTCGCAAGAGTTTAACTCTTCGTTAGCTAAAAATGACTTGTTTTTACCCACATATAACAACAATTATTATTAGAGATATTATTGTCTTTTAGAGTTGTTTGATAACAACAAATATTTGTCTTATAAAAATGACAGATGTGGGATCTGAATGACACCTCCTATATGTGGGGCATAAATAATTTCAGCTATTAATTTGTCTTATTAATTTATTCGATCAACGGTTCAGATTCACTACATGTTACGTCAGATTCACTGCATTTTATTTTATGTTTAAAATGCAGTGAATTTGGATCGTTGATCGAAGAAGTCAATGGTTTAGATGGAGAGTCAACTGCCCCTCTTGCCCCTCATATATCTGAAGCTTACCCCCGAGTTATCTTCGATCATTTTACGGTTGTTTTATAAAACTTTGAACAATTCACCGTTAGATAAATGGAATCTTCAACTTAATCGATTTTATTTAAATAGGAAATAAAAATAGATTGATTTTCTCAAAAAAAATATTTACATTTCATTGGTCGAAGTTCACATGTAACTTATGTAACCCGGACTATACCGAGCAAACCAAGTAGGCCCATCCTGTGTTGGGCCACCAACATTAACAATGCCAATCAAAGAAAAAGGCTTCCAAAACCCCAAAACAAACCTTGAGTGGGATTCCTTAATTGGTATCTCTTTACAACAAGTTACCCTATTCTAAATATTTTCTTTAATGAAACAACTCAAATATCATTTTACTTTCACTTATATTTATTCCTAAGGGAAAAACAATGTCCAAAAGTTGTAAAATGATACTAACAAGGAAAATGATCCACACGCGATGTGTCGGGATCGTGAAACAACAGCATCAAGTAATATGAGATAGACGATAAACCAATGACCAAGAAATTAGATGGTAACACACTTACCATCAAAGTAAATGACTTTTATTGTATAATAGGACTTATAATTTGATTTATTAGAGATAAAATATGGGACAAACAACTTATTAGTCATAAGAGTTTGATAACTGATATTAAAGGATAATATACCTAACTATTAAGTTGTCGAAAAGTATGATTAAGTTGTCAAATACTCTAAACGGTACATTTTGAAATTACACACAGTTTAAAATATGTGAAATCATTACGATATACAATATACTTTTAAATTTAATTTCCTTCGTATACATACATGTCATGTTTAATATTCTAAGAGCTTTCTATGCTAATTAAGATGACTTTCTACCACTTCTACAAAGTTACTCCGTATTAACTAGTATATGGACCAAGACTTAGAGTCGGGGCCAATATTAAAGCATGTTTGGTTGATAGGCAACTTTAGAAGCAACAAAAAACAAAGACCGTAAGACAAAACAAACAACTAATTCGATAACGACCAAACTTTATAAACGTTAAAGTGTATGAGATATTAACAGATCGACATAATGTTCAAGTTATTCACGCAATTTAAACTGTCGAAAAGTTGTAAAATGATATTAACATGGAAAATAATCCATACGCGTTGTGTCGTGATGGTGAACAACTACATTAAGTGATTGCACATTTACTTAAAAACGGCATCGTTAAAAACATATTTGTATGCATTCAAAATGAATCTAAGATTAACGTTTTTAATACCTTATATCATTTTTTTCCTACAAATTACAGGCAAATAAATTGTATTGTTGGCTGCACATTTCAATGGTGTTATTGACCAATCATATGTTTTCTAAAATTATATATTTTACCTTTTTGATCATTCAAGTATTCAACCTTTATATATATATATATATATATATATATATATATATACACACAAATGACCCTTCCAATAACACTAACAATACATTTAATCTGTGCAGTTCGAATAATGCTATATAGGCCTAATTAGATAGACCTAAAAAGAGCTCTGTTTCTTTTATGGAGAGTGATCCGTACACCACTACTTTTTATCCATACACCACCAAACATGCTTTGTAGTCTTGTACTGTACAACACTCTAAAGCATAAAAGTGGTGTATGGATACAAAGTAGTGGTGTACGGATCACTGCCCTTCTTTAATTGGTTGAAGTTTTTCTATCTCATTATCTCATCCAATCTAATTTTCACATCTACCAATCACAGTTTTAGATTTGTTTTTAGGCTTAGAAATTTAGACCTATCAATCATTTTAATACTGTATAAATAGTAGCATGAGATGAGACCAATGACCAAGAGATTAGAAGGTAACACATTTACCATCAAACTAAATGACTTTTATAGCATAATAGAACTCATAAATATATCTATTAGAGACAAAATCTGAGTTAAGAAAAAGACAAACAACAACTACTATTCATGAGAAGTATGACACTCCCTAATTGATATTAAGAAATAATGCACTTATGTATTAACTATCAACTTGTCCAAAAGTTAGAGGTGACAATTTGAGACCCATGGGTCTAGTTGGGTTTTTTTAATTTTTATAGATGGGTCTAATTGGGTAATTAAAATAAGGCTTAAGTATATCATTATTCTCTATTGGGTCATAATGAGTAATAATGATATACTTAAGTTTTTTTTTAATTACCCAACTAGACCCATCTATAAAGATTAGAAAAACCCAACTAGATCCATGGGTCTTAAATTGACACCTCTACCAAAAGTATTCGACCTTGCTACCTATTAAGTTGTCAAATACTCTCTCCTTTTTAGTCAAAGTGTGCATTTTGAAATTATGTACTCCCTCCGTCCCAATTTTATTGTCCTCAGACAAAAAACACGTATTTTAAAAAAAATGTACTGGTTGTACTTTACAACCAATAAGATTTAATCTCTCACCACTTACAAATATTCTGATTGGTTGAAAAGTACAAGTAGACAATAAATTTGGGACATCCCAAAATGGAAAGATAGACAATAGATTTGGGACGGAGGGAGTACAATTTAACAAATGTGCAAAACGAGTTTTTTTTACCCGCGCATTGCGGCGGGGTATTGAAATTTTTTTTTTTTAAAAAAACTACTTTTCATTTATAACTTTATAGTTTGGGTTAATAATGGTTTAATCCTCAAATTTTCAATTTTTTTTCGTTTTAACCACTCAAGTTTTTTTCTCATGATTTAATCCTCGAAGTTTGATTTAACCATTTAAGTTTATTATACTTCAAAAATTTTAGGATTAAACCATTATTAACCCTTATAGATTTAGTTTTTGATTAATATGTATGGACATTATTTATCAAATACGAAGAGTTTATAAATTATATATTTCGAATATCACGTTTCAAAATAATCTCGTTCGACAATCGTATCACAAATTTTTAATGATTTTTAAGTTACATATGAAAAACTTTACTTACTTTCATTAAGTGATCGATTTAAGTCTCTTATCTATTTATGCATTTATACAATACGTATTAGACATATATAAAGTGCTAGTAGTTGACTACTTAATTTTCTAAACGATATTTAATTTAATATTATATATATACGTACTTTTGTTCATTTTGTGGAGACATAATAGAGAGAGTAAGCATTTAAAAAAATGAAACTCTACATTTTTAGAGTTAATTCTTTACTCTTTAAATTAAAAGGCTAAATGTAACACCCTAAAATTTCGGGTTGCGAAAGCGGTCGGGTCTGGTGTTATCAAATCAAATATCACAAGCACAAAGGTAAATAATGAACGACTCTAAATGAGACGTTTGAAAATAGTTATACATTTCCAAGATAAAAGTGTATACAAGTTGCGAGTTCGTAGAATAATTTCAATACGTAGTTTGTAATACAAAAGTCATGCAGAGAAATTCCGTTGTTTGAAAATATGCAACTCGAGCTAGCATACTCTTGTAGCAATCCTAATCCTGCTGGGCACCTGAGAACACATGCTAAAACGAGTCAGCTATAAAGCTGGTGAGTTCATAGGATTGTTAGTTGAAAACATGTAGTATAAGTCCTGTATGTTTTGAAAAGTAGATCAAAATCCACGATTTTGAGAAGTATCAAGTTAAAGTTGTAACACCAATGTGTATACGTCTTACGAGGTATCTAATACCTAAGTAATGGTGATCTGTACCTAAGTACATAAAGGTCGAGGCATTCCGTGCCTGAATACCTATCAGGTATTAAAATATCTATCAATGTGAGGCAATACATGCTGTAACAACCGCCAAATTAGGGCTAGTATTAGCGCCTAACTCTTTGTTAATACATGTAATTAGTTCTGTATTAGGCTAATTTATGTATCAGATTATATGTTGGTTAATATATACAACTTTGCGATTTGATTAAATCGTACGCAACTTAAATAGAATGAAATTCTATTCGGTTAACACGGACGTTGGTGGACAAATGTTTATAAACTAAAATAACGCAATTATGACCGAAACGCTATTTTTATGATAATTAATAATTACCTCGTATCACTCGATCAAAGTTTACCCGATTTAAAAACAAAGGTATTCAAACTTATTTGTAAAATATTTGAATAGAAATGTCGCGTAATTATTTGTATTTAAAACCTACCATTTAAGATGTAAAATAATTATTTAACGTTTAAACGACGGAGAAAACGAACACCGCACGAAGCACGGGGGACGGGAGCTGAAAATGAGGCTTCCACCTACATCATCACCTCCCACCCTTTCTTTTCATTAATTCTCTTTTCTTTCTCTCTCTTCTTTTCTTTCTCTCTAATCACAACACACCACCACCATCAAAACCACCAAATACTACCACTAAACGCAACCGAATCCACTTGACCGTTTAGAAGAAAACGTTCACCATCACACGATCTACAACTTCATCTTTTCGGATTTTCAATCCGACACTTTGTAAGTTTCCGACAAATCCCGACATCTCTCGTTTTTGATCATTTTTACTAATTTATGGTTTAAATAGGCTTAATATGTTCATATAAGGGTTGGGTAAAAGATTTGGACCCAACGGAAACCGGAAAACTCGTTTTCGACAAAAATTCCGGCCATCAGACCGCTACGTCGCATTTGGCCAGGGGCCTCTGCGACGTCGCGGCCTACGTCGCATAAAAACCTCAACGTCGCATTAGCGACGCTGCCTCCTACGTCGCATTGACTTGCGAAGGTCGCATCATGCGACGTACATGCCCACGTCGCACCCGACGTCGCACCTGACGTCGCACCCGACGTCGCACCTGACGTCGCACCCGACGTCGCACCTGACGTCGCACCCTACGTCGCACGCTACGTCGCACATGACAGAACCTTGAAAAGTCAGATTTTACTAAGTGTCGAACTTACACAACTTCAAATACTTATGTCATACGACTTAACAAACGTCATAGAACATACTTTCTATTACAATTACACTAAATTGCGTTATAAATGATAAACTTTAATTATAACAAATCACCAACGGGCCGTCTACTTTGATACAAACGAGAACGAACCAACATTACACACAACGGGTTGTATGAACAACTAGCCTAGATGGTCTTGCGAGACATCTACTTACTTAACCTTACGTGTTTAGGCACTAGAAGGTTACGGGTTCGGAGAACCTACTTGCTTTACTACTACTTGCTAGTTACCACTGCTCGACTCAGGTGAGTCTTACAGCCCCACTTTTACTGTTTTACATACGGGGTGAGATACCTAGCAACTGTTTTTACGCATGAACACAATGTACTGAACTGAAAACTTTACTGATTACAAACAAACGCATGAGTTACTTTTATCCACTGAAAGCCTCCTTATCGTAAGTTGTTAGTTATGGACTTAAGCGCGATTACTAGTAGATGGATCCATCTGGGACTGACAATCCCTGTCTGGGGTGGTAGCGCCACCACGTACTGATTTACACGTAGAAACAGACATATTAGTATTTGTTACATATGAGTGTGCGGATAGCACTCACGGGGGTACGTGATTTATTTCACACTACACGGTTAAGTTTCAACTTATGAGCTCATGGCACTGTACTGATAAACTGATTTACTTACTTTGCTGGATAGCAATACGGGTACATACTTGTGGTTCATGACACCTACTTATTACTAAACCTGTGAGATTCACCAACCTTTTTGGTTGACACTTTTTAGCTTTGTATCTCAGGTACACTCACGGAGTAGGATCACTCCAGGATTTCTAGCTAGAGTCGCATGATTTCCAAACTGCATTTAACGGAGATTCCTTAGCATTATCTTTTGTAACTATGGTTATGTAATAGAATCTCCCGCCACCTACGCGGACTCTAGGCTTACATACTTTTGTAACGAAAACCTACGGTTTTCAAACGATTATTAATTATGAAATGTAACTATTTTACAAACGTCTCATTTAGAGGTCGTTTACTATTAATCTTGTGCTTTGTATATTGATTAGTAACACCCAATGTATGCTTCCGCAACTCGTTAAACTTGGGGGTGTTACAGATTGGTATCAGAGCCTAAGGTTGTAGTGAACTAGGTTGCATTTAGTGAGCCTAGACTATGACCATTAGGCAGTATCCCTTATTAGGTATAACCGGTTCAATGATTACATCATACGAGTTTAATTTAACATAGCCTGATCAACTATGTACAATTAAGCGAAAATGATGTAAGATCTGAAAGGGGTTATGGCTGAACAGGGTACAATAGAAGACTCTGACTTCGAGAGAACCGAGACGTAAACATGTTTATGCTAGACACTCAATAGGCTATATTATATAGGGACTATATGAATATAGGCCTCAATCTTACTAACGCTTTGTCTCAGAAATGGCAAACATCCCATCCGATTCATCTCGTTCTCAATCCGGGTCGCAGAACCCAAGGGTAGCAAGGAGGAACAACAGGTTACCTCGAGCTGGCCCGTACTCCACTCACTTCACCGTGCCAGCCTTAGCTGCTAGGGTGAACCAACACGAGCAACGACTTCGCACCATGGATGTCGTGTTGCAGGAAACAAACGAAAACTGGAGACTTACAGCACTTGAGCGCATCGAACAAGTCTCTGAGAATCACGAAACCACCGTTACAAATGTGGACATTCTTCTCAACAGAGTGGTGGAGATAAGCGTGGAAACCACTCTTTTGAAACACAGACTTGAGGAGTGTGAACAACGCTCACAGGAAACGGAAGAATATACCCGCGGATTGGTACAGCGACTATCATTAGCAGAAGACAACTCCCGACAAGCTAGCAGGCTTGCAAACACTGTGGACCGTCTTGTCACGATGATGGAACAAATTAATATACGTTAAAACTAGTGTAGTCTTTATCCTGTAATCTAGTAACTGTCTAAGCACTACTTTATGTTTCAGTCGGATGTGATAATTCCCGACACCTTTTGTAATACATCCGTAGGATGTAACCTTTGAACTAGCATCATCTATCAAATATTTCTTGTTGTTCAACTCATATTAATTGTCATTTTCCATATTGATGTTATGTATTACCACCTTTATACATGTACATCTGAAATACATACAACCTTCTTGCAAAAATCTCATGTATCTTCATTTCTTTTATTGAAGAGTCATGCCGCCAAAGTCAAGACCTTACACGGATGCCCAGATTACCTCCCTCATAACCCAGGCTGTTACTGAAGCCTTAGCTCGGAATACTCCACCAGGTTTCACAAGAAACAGTGATGCCGCTGAAACCTCTGCTGCTAAACCTTGTTCATACAAGGATTTTCAAAACTGCAAACCCTTGAGCTTCAAGGGGATTGAAGGAGCCATCGGACTTATCAGATGGTTCGAAAAGATGGAATCAGTTTTCCGCATCAGCAAATGTGCGGAAGACGACAAGGTCAAATTCTCCACCTGCACCCTTGAAGATGGTGCCCTCTCGTGGTGGAATTCCTATACCCAGTCTGTGGGTATTGACACCGCTTACCTACTCCCTTGGGAGGACCTGAAGAAAATGCTCACTGATGAGTATTGCCCGTCCGAACAACTTCACAAGCTGGACGAAGAGTTCTGGAACTTAAAAGTACAAGGAACTGATATCGTCGGATACACCACCCGATTCCAACAACTTACTGTTCTTCGCCCAGCTATGGCAGGTACTGGGCCCGACAAGATTAAGAAATACATCCGCGGCCTCCCGGAACCTGTCCGGGGAAATGTCGCCTCATCAAACCAAACCACCCTTCACGGCGCCATTCGGTTGGCCCATGAACTTCTAGCCATGAACGAGGACCCAGAACCACCCACTCCATCCTCCAACAACAACAATAAAAGAAAATGGTCCGACAACCACAACAACCACCAAACCAAGAAACCTGAAACCATTAAAGCCTACACCTCCAATACTGATGACAAGGGAGCATACAAGGGAACCAAGCCCTACTGCTCCAAGTGCCAACGACACCACTTTGGTTCGTGTCCCTGTAGCAAGTGTAAGAGATTTGGACACTTGGCTAAGGACTGTAGATCAAACACCACTGACACCAACACCTCGGCACCAAAGACTTGTTATGGGTGCAACGGAACGGGGCATTTCAAGAAAGACTGCCCGAAGCTGAACAACAACAACAACAGGAACAATAACAATGCTCGAGGAAGAGCTTTTGTACTGAAATCTGGGGAAGCCCGTCAAGACCCGAATGTGGTCACGGGTACGTTTCTTCTCAACAACTTGACTGCATCTGTATTATTCGATACTGGTGCTGATAAGAGCTTTATTTCCGACGAATTTTATCCACTACTTGACACTACACCTATTGCCTTAGATTCTAAGTACACAATAGAATTGGCAAACGGAAAACTTATTGAGGCCGACAGTGTGATACCTAATTGCACTCTGAACTTAGCTAATGAGCTCTTTCCCATTGACTTGATACCTGTCGAAATCGGCAGCTTTGACATCATCGTCGGTATGGATTGGTTGTCCAAGCACCGAGCCGAAATCGTTTGTTTCAAGAAAATTGTACGCATTCCTCTCGTCACCGGTGGAACTTTGAGCATACAAGGGGAGACCGGTGGGACGAGAATAAACATCATTTCTTGCATGAAAACCCGAAAATACTTAAGAAAAGGGTATCAGGCAATCCTCGCACACGTTATGGAGAAAAAGTCGGTGGAGAAGCGACTTGAGGATGTGCCTATTGTTCGAGACTTCCCAGAAGTCTTTCCTGAAGACTTTCCTGGCCTACCGCCAACTAGACAAGTCGAATTTTCTATTGATCTTGTGCCAGGTGCAGCACCCGTGGCACGAGCCCCTTACCGACTAGCCCCATCCGAACTTCAGGAGTTGTCTACTCAATTACAGGAACTCCTGGACAAGGGATTCATTCGACCAAGTTCCTCACCTTGGGGAGCTCCGGTCCTGTTTGTGAAAAAGAAAGACGGTTCTTTCCGCATGTGCATCGACTACCGTGAACTCAACAAATTAACTGTCAAGAACCGTTACCCACTTCCTCGCATCGATGACCTGTTTGACCAACTTCAGGGATCGAGTTTTTATTCAAAGATCGATCTACGGTCAGGTTATCATCAACTCCGAGTTCGTGACGATGACATTCCAAAAACAGCTTTCCGAACTCGCTACGGGCATTATGAATTCCAAGTGATGCCATTCGGCTTAACCAACGCACCGGCTGTGTTCATGGACCTTATGAATCGGGTGTGCAAACCTTACCTTGACAAGTTTGTTATCGTCTTCATCGATGACATCTTGATTTACTCGCGCACTGAACAAGAACACGCGCAACACCTGAAAACCATCCTAGAGCTGCTCAAACACGAAGAGTTATACGCCAAATTCTCTAAGTGTGAGTTCTGGATGCAAACCGTTCAATTCCTTGGACACGTCATTGATAATCAAGGAATTCATGTCGATCCTTCGAAAATCGAGGCTATCAAATGTTGGCAAGCACCTACTACACCGACCGAGGTACGCCAATTCTTAGGACTCGCCGGATACTACAGGCGGTTCATTGAGAATTTTTCGAAAATAGCCCTACCTCTCACTGCACTGACTCAAAAAGAAAAGAAGTTCGATTGGACTGACAAACAGGAGTCGGCTTTTCAACTACTAAAACAAAAACTCTGCAGTGCACCTATCTTATCTTTACCCGAAGGCAACGATGACTTCGTGGTATACTGTGATGCTTCACACCTAGGTCTTGGTTGCGTGTTGATGCAACGAGACAAGGTCATCGCTTACGCCTCTCGACAACTCAAGGTCCACGAAAAGAACTACACAACTCATGACCTAGAGTTGGGGGCTGTTGTATTCGCTCTAAAAATCTGGAGACACTACTTATACGGTACCAAGTGTACAATCTTTACTGACCATAAAAGTCTCCAACATATTTTCGATCAAAAGGATCTCAACATGAGGCAACGTCGATGGGTCGAGTTGCTTACTGATTACGACTGCGAAATCCGCTATCATCCGGGCAAGGCAAACGTTGTTGCCGATGCTTTGAGCAGAAAAGAACGAGTGAAACCACTTCGAGTTCGAGCTCTCGGTATGACCATTCACAACGACCTCATCAATCAAACTCTCACTGCTCAACTCGAAGCACTCAAACCAGAAAACGTGATAAACGAGGCCTTGCGGGGCATGGATAAACAATTTGAAACCAAATCTAACGGGGCCAAATACTTCTCGAATCGAATCTGGTTACCAAGTTTTGGGAACCTGCGAGACTTGGTGATGGATGAAGCTCACAAGTCTAAATACTCTATACACCCCGGTGCCGACAAAATGTACCACGGCATCAAGGAAATGTACTGGTGGCCCAACATGAAATCTGACATTGCAACCTATGTTGGCAAGTGTCTTACTTGTTCCAAGGTTAAAGCTGAACACCAGAAACCTTCCGGTTTGCTACAACAACCCGAAATACCACAATGGAAATGGGAGCAGATCACCATGGATTTCATTACTAAACTCCCGAAAACTTCTAACGGTTGCGATACCATTTGGGTGATCGTTGACCGACTCACTAAATCTGCTCATTTCCTAGCCATCAAGGAAACTGATAAAATGGAACGTTTGACACGGATCTACCTGAAGGAGATCGTGTCAAGACACGGTGTGCCCATCTCAATCATCTCCGACCGAGATGCTCGGTTTACTTCTCGCTTCTGGCAATCACTGCAAAAATCTTTTGGTACTCGTCTGGATATGAGTACGGCTTACCATCCTCAAACCGACGGCCAGAGCGAACGAACCATACAAACACTGGAAGACATGCTACGTGCCTGCGTAGTTGACTTCGGTAAAAACTGGGAAAATCACTTGCCGTTGTGCGAGTTTTCGTACAACAACAGTTATCACACCAGCATAAAGGCTGCACCCTTCGAGGCACTGTACGGTCGTAAGTGCCGATCACCTATCTGTTGGACTGAGGTGGGGGATACACAACTCACCGGTCCAGAAATCATACATGAAACAACTGAAAAGATCGTCGGCATACAAAACCGACTAAAAGCCGCGCGTGATCGTCAGAAAAGCTATGCTGACGTGAGACGCAAACACCTTGAGTTCCAAGTAGGGGACAAGGTACTTCTCAAAGTGGCACCGTGGAAAGGTGTCATTCGATTCGGAAAACGAGGCAAACTAAATCCTAGATACATCGGGCCATTCGAAATCCTTGAAAAGATTGGTCCAGTGGCATACCGCCTGCAACTTCCTGCTGAACTTAGCAGCGTTCACAACACATTCCACATTTCTAATCTGAAGAAATGTCTGTCTGATGAGGCACTGATTATACCGCTCGACGAAATTCAGATCGATGATAAACTTCATTTCGTTGAGAAACCTATGGAAATCATGGACCGCGAGGTCAAACAACTAAAACAGAGTCGTATTCCCATCGTAAAAGTCAGGTGGAATTCTAAGCGTGGTCCTGAATTCACTTGGGAACGGGAAGACCAAATGCGACTGAAATACCCACATCTCTTCCCTGATAACGCACCAACCGTGCAATCGAGCTAATTTCGGGACGAAATTCTTTTAACAAGGGGAGAATGTAACAACCGCCAAATTAGGGCTAGTATTAGCGCCTAACTCTTTGTTAATACATGTAATTAGTTCTGTATTAGGCTAATTTATGTATCAGATTATATGTTGGTTAATATATACAACTTTGCGATTTGATTAAATCGTACGCAACTTAAATAGAATGAAATTCTATTCGGTTAAGACGGACGTTGGTGGACAAATGTTTATAAACTAAAATAACGCAATTATGACCGAAACGCTATTTTTATGATAATTAATAATTACCTCGTATCACTCGATCAAAGTTTACCCGATTTAAAAACAAAGGTATTCAAACTTATTTGTAAAATATTTGAATAGAAATGTCGCGTAATTATTTGTATTTAAAACCTACCATTTAAGATGTAAAATAATTATTTAACGTTTAAACGACGGAGAAAACGAACACCGCACGAAGCACGGGGGACGGGAGCTGAAAATGAGGCTTCCACCTACATCATCACCTCCCACCCTTTCTTTTCATTAATTCTCTTTTCTTTCTCTCTCTTCTTTTCTTTCTCTCTAATCACAACACACCACCACCATCAAAACCACCAAATACTACCACTAAACGCAACCGAATCCACTTGACCGTTTAGAAGAAAACGTTCACCATCACACGATCTACAACTTCATCTTTTCGGATTTTCAATCCGACACTTTGTAAGTTTCCGACAAATCCCAACATCTCTCGTTTTTGATCATTTTTACTAATTTATGGTTTAAATAGGCTTAATATGTTCATATAAGGGTTGGGTAAAAGATTTGGACCCAACGGAAACCGGAAAACTCGTTTTCGACAAAAATTCCGGCCATCAGACCGCTACGTCGCATTTGGCCAGGGGCCTCTGCGACGTCGCGGCCTACGTCGCATAAAAACCTCAACGTCGCATTAGCGACGCTGCCTCCTACGTCGCATTGACTTGCGAAGGTCGCATCATGCGACGTACATGCCCACGTCGCACCCGACGTCGCACCTGACGTCGCACCCGACGTCGCACCTGACGTCGCACCCGACGTCGCACCTGACGTCGCACCCTACGTCGCACGCTACGTCGCACATGACAGAACCTTGAAAAGTCAGATTTTACTAAGTGTCGAACTTACACAACTTCAAATACTTATGTCATACGACTTAACAAACGTCATAGAACATACTTTCTATTACAATTACACTAAATTGCGTTATAAATGATAAACTTTAATTATAACAAATCACCAACGGGCCGTCTACTTTGATACAAACGAGAACGAACCAACATTACACACAACGGGTTGTATGAACAACTAGCCTAGATGGTCTTGCGAGACATCTACTTACTTAACCTTACGTGTTTAGGCACTAGAAGGTTACGGGTTCGGAGAACCTACTTGCTTTACTACTACTTGCTAGTTACCACTGCTCGACTCAGGTGAGTCTTACAGCCCCACTTTTACTGTTTTACATACGGGGTGAGATACCTAGCAACTGTTTTTACGCATGAACACAATGAACTGAACTGAAAACTTTACTGATTACAAACAAACGCATGAGTTACTTTTATCCACTGAAAGCCTCCTTATCGTAAGTTGTTAGTTATGGACTTAAGCGCGATTACTAGTAGATGGATCCATCTGGGACTGACAATCCCTGTCTGGGGTGGTAGCGCCACCACGTACTGATTTACACGTAGAAACAGACATATTAGTATTTGTTACATATGAGTGTGCGGATAGCACTCACGGGGGTACGTGATTTATTTCACACTACACGGTTAAGTTTCAACTTATGAGCTCATGGCACTGTACTGATAAACTGATTTACTTACTTTGCTGGATAGCAATACGGGTACATACTTGTGGTTCATGACACCTACTTATTACTAAACCTGTGAGATTCACCAACCTTTTTGGTTGACACTTTTTAGCTTTGTATCTCAGGTACACTCACGGAGTAGGATCACTCCAGGATTTCTAGCTAGAGTCGCATGATTTCCAAACTGCATTTAACGGAGATTCCTTAGCATTATCTTTTGTAACTATGGTTATGTAATAGAATCTCCCGCCACCTACGCGGACTCTAGGCTTACATACTTTTGTAACGAAAACCTACGGTTTTCAAACGATTATTAATTATGAAATGTAACTATTTTACAAACGTCTCATTTAGAGGTCGTTTACTATTAATCTTGTGCTTTGTATATTGATTAGTAACACCCAATGTATGCTTCCGCAACTCGTTAAACTTGGGGGTGTTACACATGCCTAAGTATAACCCGTGTAATTATATGACCGCGTCATATGTCAACAAGGAATTGTAGTTCCATAGAACTATGATTGAATATCTAGCGTATTGCATCCAGCAACAGTTAATTGTAGACCCGCAGATCTATGATTGAAAATGTTTAGTGTGTCCGTTTGACCAGTTAGTGTAAGCTAACCCGGACATGGTTGAAAATGATTGTAGTTCCGCAGAACTATGATTGAAAAATGTTTAGTGTGTCCGTTTGACCAGTTAGTGTAAGCTAACCCGGACATGTTTGAAAATGTTTTGTGCGTCCGTTTACCCAGTTAGTGTAAGCTAACCTGGACATGTTTGAAAAATGTTTTGTGTGTCCGTTTACTCAGTTAGTGTAAGCTAACCCGGATATGATTGAGCTAACTGCCTTGCGTGATAACCTCACCGACCCGTTAACTTATTCTGGATCACGAGCATAAGCTCGCCCATCCGTGAATGTGTGTGGATCACGAGCATAAGCCCGCCCATCCATCGATTTGTATCGCTTTACCGCGATATCGTACTTGTGCCCACTGCAATACCGTGGCATCGTTTTGTGCCCACTTTACCATGGCATCGTTTTGTGCCTAATCAGGCATCGACCGCATTGCTCGCAAGCAACGTATGTAATTGAGCTGGCAGTACTACGACATGCCCGACTTGAGATAATTGAGCCGACCGTACTACGATGAGTCCGACTTGAGTATTCGTGTTTGTATAATTGTATGTATACTAATATACATATGTAATAATGTAGATAGCACCAGGTGCTCAAGATGATGTACAAGTATGCAGATATATATAAATACCAAACAACAATCACAAGTTGTAATGTGTCATGCCACGCATGTAAATGATTTGTTGTATCAAAATATGTATAAACAGTACTTAGATATTAAGTAGTACGAAGAGCCTAGTTATGAATACTTATCACCTAGTTGTGTTGTATTAGTATAAGGAATCTATACTAACGTATGATACTATTGTATACTCCTAGCCTTAAGCCTAGCAAGTATATTGGGGTCCTGATTTGTATGTGCAGTATTAGTTCCTAAAAGGAAGACTAATCCTGTAAAGTCTAGTCGTTGTCATGTGGGTAGAACTAACCAGTCCTAGTATAGTGATAGTATTGTCCCGCGACAATATGGTCATTGGATAGTGATAACTTAGTCAAGTTATGTATTGATAATTATTTTCCAACCATCTAACAGTGTACGGTTGTAACCTATCTCGGTTAGGTATTGATATTGTTCCAAAACAATATGATGGGTGTAATTCTTAAGTATTACACATTTGTATTACATAACAATAATATAAGCAAGTGTGAATTATAAAAGTTTATTAATATAGTTCGAAAACAATTATTGAGCATGTGTTTCACCCCGAAAACAGTAAAACAGTTGAAAGAGTGGGGCTATAAAACTCACCTGTGTGTTGTCAGCGATCCTACGATAGGCGCGTAGTCTGATGGGTAACCTCCTAGTGTCCTAAAAACGTGAGGTCATATAAGTATGAGACAAATCAGTTTGTCTAAGCGAGTTGTGTAATTATTTATTTGTCGTTCAGGTTTGGAAACCGTGTACTGGGGTCCGGGGGCAGCGCCCCTGGTAGCGGGGTCCAAGGGGCAGAGCCCCTGATTGGGGTTGAGCTGCCAAGTCAGCTTGGAAAATTTTTATTTCTACTACTTTGCTTTAATAAAAATGCACCTGAAATCCAAATTCGGAGTAAAATCAAGTGGTAAAATTTAGTCTCGACACTTAGTGAAAAACATAGGTTTTTAAGGTTCTGTGACCTGCAACATTGGTTGCGACGTTAGGGTTTGTGTCGCAGTGCGATTGTACTGCGATGTTGGAGTCTACGTCGCTATATGCGACGTTCGCAATTTCATGCGACATTGTGGCTGACGTCGCACTAGGCGACATCGTGGTATTTTTGCGACATTGAGCTGCGACGTTGACAACGTCGCAGCACTGTTTTTGGTCCCTGCGACATCAGGACCTGTTCGAACGATTTTTCACCAAAAACACGATCTAACCCATTTTTAGGCCGAATCTTGTTGTTATAATGTTAATACATGTTATATTAAGTATTTCTAACAAGAAATATCAAAGAAAAGTGGATGATTTCTTACGATTTGAAGATTGAAGGTTTAAAGATGGTGATGATGAACTTGAGGATGAAGAGGATGAAGATGAGGATAGATGCTTGTTGTTGCTGTTGTTCTTGTTGATGATGATGACGGCGGCGGTGGTGGTGACCGGCGGTGGCGACGGCCGACGGTGGTGGAGGGTGGGTGATGAGGAGAGAAAATAGAGAGAGTTTTGGGGGTGGGTGTGTGTTTTATGAAATGAAAATGAAAGAATGAAATGGGTGGAGGTGGGTTTTATCCATTTTCAGATCCTCACTTTGGGGACTGTGGTCTCCAACCACAGTACAAAATACCCGTGTTTTTGTACCCGCTTGTAAAATAAATTTAATATTTAATTTCATAATTTTGTTTATGCCTTTCGTAATATTTTAAATAAGAATAAAAATGTTTCACTTGAGTTACAAAATGTAACTTGGTTATGATTGTTTATAAAAATACAATTAATCAATGTTTAGAACTGGCGCGAAAATTGACTTTTTGACCGGGTGTTACACTAAACATGTGGAAAACTTTGATTGATTATGCACCTTTACATACTCTCATTAATTAATTTATTATGACTCTTATCTATTGATGCATTTAATTATTTGTGAGTTAGCCATTTATAAATTATATTAGTAAGAAAATGAAATTCACATACACACACATGTATATATATATATATATATATATATATATATATATATATATATATATATATATATATTTGCTGAATGTGAATAGGTTCGAATAGTGTTTTTAATATTTTTTTTATTTTATTTTAACAATTAAAACTTTTTAATTTTTAATTTTGTATTATTTATTTTTATCCAAAATAAGGTAAATACATCATATATATATATATATATATATATATATATATATATATATATATATATATATATATATGATGTATTTACTTTATTTTGGAAGAAAATAAAAATTGAAAAATTGAAAAGCTTAGATTAAACAAAATAGGTATTTACTTAATATGGGAAAGAAATACAAAATAATAAATTGAAATGTTTTAATTGGTAAAACAAAATAAAAAAAATAATAAAAACACTATTCCTAACCTATTCACATTCACTTTGATGAATGTAGTAGCTAAAATGTGCAATCATTACGATATATGATACGTAGTAGTATACTTTTAATTTTAATTTACTTCGTATACCTACGTATGTCATGTTTTATATTTTAAGAGCTTTCTATGCTAAGATGACTTTCTCGAGAAAAGGGGTGACTTTCAATAGCAGAATCCATGGGAAATTCGTGGGAAACACGTGTTTCCCACGGATTTTCAACAAAAGACATCCGTCTTTAAATAGGACGTGGGAAACTGCTATCAATGGAATTTCATTGGACATTTTCCACCAATTTCCCACGGATTTTCATCGAGAAGTTTTCAACGGACGAAAGTTTTCAATGGATTTTCATCGACGGGACTTTTCAACGACAACGGATTTACGTCGAGCAATGTTTCCCACGTAGCTTCAACGGCATGCTTTCAATAACCTTTTGTGTGGGTCATCATTTGATAAAAATGATTTTTGTAAAAAAAAAATATATATTATATTTTTTATAAAGCTTATATGAATATTTCTATATCATTCATTTTTATATAAGAAGTACTACTTTGCTTCAAATTAGGACACCTAGACATCTTGATTCTTGCCATGTGTCATTTACTATAATACTATAATGATGATGATGCATATAAAATATCAAATAACATTTAAAGAGTGATTTGTATTTGTATGTTTTTATTTCTAAGCAAATAAATTTTTTATCAATATTCTTGTAATTGCTAACTTATTTTGGTATAAAAGTTTTTTAGATTTGATACTTAACTACATAGAGTCATATAGAGTATACAAAAAAGTCATTAATATTTCAAGTACTTTCACCAAATATTTGTAAGTACATATTCAAGTTTAATTAGAACCATTACATTTATGAAAGTTTCTAAATGTTTAATGACGTATTTTTGTCAGTTTTCAATACACACAAACGAAAGCTTTAAGAAACATTATTACATACATTATACAACGTTAAGATACATTAGACATTTCAAAAACTTTTACAATAAAACTTTTAAAACATGAATCCATTCTTACTATAATATAGGTACACTATCTATCAAACGTATTTTGTTTATTGTGAGTAAACTACATTTAACATGTCCTTTGATTCATACTTGCCTACTTGTTTGCCTACTTGTTGTGTGGTTGAGATCGCATTGTGTTTTAAGAACAATAATCATATAATTTTCAGTAATTTTATATTACTCATAAACTATCACAAAAATTTTGAACGACATCTTTACTAATTGAGAAATTGATCAATAAATTATTGTAGTTATCTGACCTAGTCAAATATTAAAATGAATGTTAAAAATTATAAAGGCAAAAATCATGTCTTCCTACAAGTTTACCACAATAAAATAAAGTTAAGTCATTTATGAGATCGATTTTGTGTCAAATCTTAAACATTAGTTTGCTTCTCTAAACACGTTGTCTTTTTCTTTCTTTTTTAATTCGTTCATTCGTAGCAACTTTATTTTATCGATCTCTCAAATAGTCGACTGTCTTCATGGGCCGTGCGTATGCACGGCCTATTACTTACCTAGTATTATAAGAAAGCCTAACTTCCTTCAAAGCTTGACACATAAGCTTTCAAAAATTTGCCACATAAGCTTTCAAAAAATTGCCAAGTGTACTCTAATAATAATAATAATAATAATAATAATAATAATAATAAAATACTAATTAATTTGCTTAGTAATAATAAATAATTTTCCATTTATCCGAGTCAAAATGTCCAATTTGAGAATACACGCAACTTTAGAAATCTTAAGTAAATACACAATTCACCAATCAAGTATCATATTTACCCACTAAAATTTCTTTTGATTGAATATAACTACTTATTTCGATTTTGGTACATTTTTGCTAACATTCATAAATCTTTTTGTAAAGTTATATGATTTTATAAGTCAAGAACTTAACTTCAAGCAAGTTGATCAAAGAACTTTGTTTAATTGCTATATATATGTATAATCATCTCAACAAGGTGAATACTATCGGTATTGATACATTGAAATATAAGGGAAAAAAAGGATATTAATATAGATTATGATGAACAAGAAACAATGATGAAATGAATGCTTTCATAAGGAAACACCTTGTGAACAAGGTATGGACCCGTCCATCTAGACTTCAACTTTTCCGAAAATAACCGCGTTGCAACTCTTCAAATCATAATATGGTTTGTGCTCAAGTTGAAAGGGTGGAGACATGATTTTAGACAAACGATTAAACAATGGAACTTATTTATAATCAAGGAAGGCAGATGAGCAATTTCAAAATGTTATAATGATCATTATACCAAAACTATATCAAATAACTTATTTCAACAAATAGATTTTTTAAATTATGTCAAATGCACTTCAAACAATGCTATAAATTTTTAGCATATCATGATATAGTTATAATATTTTCTTTACTATCTACAACTAAATGTCATTATAAAATTAATCATTAATTGCATTTAGAAAACATTTTATATGTAAAATAACATTATAGTAATTACACGTAATAATACCACACGCAAGAACAATACAATGCTCATTATACCACCTCTCATGTCGGATCTAATGTTAAAGAAACAAGAACATTGTTTATCAAGAAGCTTTGTAAAACTCCAACCGTACAGAAAAGTATATATACGTTGTCCTAATTTCACCTAACAATCATGATATACACCTTTGAAATATCTCATGCATGTATGTAATGTCATTTAAAGGTAAAACTGACACCCCTAACCCACTGTATTATACTTTAGTCGATATCGTGTCATAATTCTTGAGGAAAGTTGCAACTTTTAAAGACCACTATCAGATCTTACTAGAAGAATCACTTTTGTTGTAAAGTTATATGCATCACACTGCCTATGATTATTTGTTGTCTATATTAGTTATAGACCATGATACCAGATTGTTCAAGAATGAGTTTAGTCAACTATGTAAACTACTAAATCAAATAATTGTTTGAAGTAACCTCATTATATGAGTTAACGCGCATATTTCTCTCATTCTCCAAATACACACAACAATATAGCATTGTCCACCTCTAACTACGCAAATTTCTTAACACCGCCTGACATCCGTGAGGGCTGTGCATCGCACAGCCTTTACGTTAACTAGTATAGTAGATATACAACCAACATTGTGACATAAACAAAGCTTCAAATTATGTAAGGTTAGATGTTCTACAAATCAACATTCAAAATAAACCGAAAATGTTTTAGTATGGTGACAATGCATTCTGTGAAACTTCATCGAAGTGGTCATCTTGTTCACTTCAGTTATCATCAGAATTATCAAAGCCCCCATTGTCATTACATGCTCATCCATATCATTATCGGACAAAGTGTAACATCCTCTCTTCTGGTCCGGTAATTTCTAATTTTTAAATTGATACAGTTAATTGTAGTAGAAATTATTTGATAATATGTGTTTAATTGCGAAACTTAGTCAAATAAGCCTCAGGACTTATTGTGCTTAGTAAATTGTTGCTTGATTTAATTTACTATAGTTGATGGTACAATAAAATAAGTTTCTCGCAAATGATTTTTAGGTTCCAGGCAATAGATAAAAAGGGGACTAGTTTTAAGTGAATACGGGTCGGTGTAAAATCTTAACCGACTTAAATAACCTTCCCTTTTAGGAAAGTTTTCACTTTCCTCTTTTGGAAACCTTTAAAAAACCTAAAACCCTTAAACTTTGAAATCTTGAGAAATCATAACCAAAAAAACTTGTGAATTTGGAGCTGTGATCTTTGGCTAGCATCATCTTCATCCTCATCTAGTTGAAATTCCTTAATTGGTAAGTTATGATCATATTTGAAATTATGGTTATAATCATTAGAATTCATAGTATGAATTGGTGTTAAATTGATGCTTTAAACATGTTATGGTATGCAAATTAGATGATATATGATGTTAGAAATAGTTGCTGTTATTGATTTTGATTTCTAAGTGCTATAGAAACTGATTTTGGTAGATTTGATAGCAAAAATCGAGTTTGGTTCTGAACTGAACGAAGGTTGCTGGTGCAGGGTGGGTACCCGGCGGGTAGAGCCTGTACCCGGCGGGTAATGTGCCTAAACCGAGAACCCGGCGGGTAGGACCCGTATCCGGCGGCTTGTGCAGCCTTTAAAACACAAATGAGTTCTGTTACCTCAACTTTTAATTTACCCGGTTGCTACATAGGGTGACCCGGCTGGTATGATAGGATACCCGGCGGGTAATGAGTCTACCCGGCGGGTAGTTACCTGTTTTGTAGCCTTATGATTTTAAACAATTTCAAACTTAAAATGTTGACAAGTGATTAATTGATATGCTGTAATATGAATGTTGTACATGATTAGAGACTAAATAGTTATACAAATACTATCTAATTCTTTGAATTAAGTTTGATATAAGTTTAGTACGGATGATCCTGATTACTAACTTATATCTGATTTTGATTCTCAGATCCTCAAAGGACTCAGCGAGATAAGATTGCTGAGTAAGTGAAACGAGATAATCAGGTGAGTGGATTTGAAACTCATAGTTTGATTTGGTTGTGTCAGTTTGATTTCAATCAGTAATTATAGGATTGCTATTGATAGAATGTTAACTTTGAAATGATATGCCATTTGATTGGTGGTTTGATTAGCCTGTGAGCTTGATTGATGAATCTAGAGGTCAACTAGATTGTCAGTTGGACTTGATTGCTAATGTTGGTCAACACAGGGTTGCGTACATGTGTTGATAGAGATTAGCATTTAGTTAGCGGTTAATCACTGTTTTGGCCTACAGTTGATGTAAGTGTTCTGATGGGGCCACCCAGAACAGGGTCCTTAGGAACCACCGTTCCTCTTGACGATGTTTGTTACATTATTGGTTGTGAACAAATTGCTAGCTAAACTGAATTGTGGTTGATTATTCATTCACTTAGCTTCGTGCTAATCCCTCAATTTACTTCCTGTAGGTGATGTATATTTTGTGGGTAGACAGGAAGGATGTTTTGATGCTGGGAATGTTTGAAACTTGCAACTCTGATCCAGTTTGTTATAAATAATGTTTTGTAGTATATAATGCCCTGGTTTGTAAACAAGTTAACTATGTTTGTTTAGTAGTTAAACATGTTGTATAAAGGTTTGCGAAAATTTCTAGCAGAATTCTAATAAACTAAGTATTGTAAGTATACGCTTCCGTGGTAATTAATATTATATTGTTGTATTAAATGAGGGGCGTTATAAGTTGGTATCAGAGCAATAGTTTGGGGCAATTGAATATGATTGTATGTTCAATCCTAAACTTTGATTGTGTTGTGTCAAACATTCTTGGGAATGGGATTATGTACTGAATGGGAATCGGTTAGTAGGATAGGTGCTAACGATTAACGATTTGTGAGCTGTTGTTGTGTTTACAGACATGGCGGATAACTAGCAACCACCTGTTAACCCTAATAATGTCTCAAGGCCGGAAGTTACTGTTGATACTCATAACAATCGGGCTGAGCATACTGGTACCTCTTTCCATGCTAGAGAGGAGTTAGAAAGAGACGAGTATCTCCTTCAATTGGAAGAGGAAAACCAAGCACTTAGAATGTATAAACAACAAAAAGAGGCTGAATCTTCTCATCCTGTGTTTAGTACGATTTCACCGCCAAAACAAAAGGTGTGTTCTTTTAAAACCTTTATGAGCAGTAATCCGTCTGTGTATTCTGGTAGTACAAATCCTTCGGTAACTCTTGATTGGTTGAGGGATATTGAAAAGAAATTCGAAGTTTGCCAATGTGAGGAAGAGTTAAAAGTTCCCTATGCAACTCAACTTTTAAAAGGAGCAGCTATGAATTGGTGGGATTCGATTACTTCTGTGTTATCTCCTTTTCAGAAAGCATCTATCCGATGGTATGATTTTCATAATGAAGTTTGTAAGCAGTATTGTTCAAACTTTGATATAGCTCGGATTCGAAAGGAGTTTATGGATTTGCAATTAACTGATAAAATGTCAATGGATGATTTGATTAATCAGTTTTCAGAGAAACTTAGGTTTGTTCAACAGTGGGTTCCTGATGAGAGAACCAGAATTGAACAGTTTGTGGGTACTTTACCTAATCATTATCGAACTTCAGTGAGGTTAGCTGGATCTCTTTCCCAAGCTTTTATGTTAGCTCGGTCAGTTGACAGTGATTTGAGACCTCAAGAGGCGCCAAGTAAAGAAATGGTTTCTCAGAAATCTAGGAGTGAATCTTCTGGTAAAGGTAAACAGCGGTGGCAAGGAAATCAGCAGGGTAAGAAACAAGAAAGTCGTGGTGGTACTTCTGATCGTCCCAATTGGTGTATTAAATGTAGAGCTAGACATTTTGGGCCGTGTACTGTGCAAACCACTAGATGTGTGAAATGTGGTGTGATTGGGCATGAAGCCAAAGATTGTGTTTTTCCTACTTATGTGTGTTGGAATTGCCATAAGGAAGGTCATCGTGCAAATCAGTGTTCTGAGGCTAAGAGACAGGGTTCTGGGTCGGTTGTTAGTTCGTCATCTTCCGGTCAGAAGCGGAAGACTCCGCCATCTGCAGTTAGTAGGGCTTTTCAGATGACAGTGGATGAAGCTGTCCATACAGATGATGTGATCACGGGTACTTTTCTTGTAAATTCTATACCAGCTCGTGTTTTGTTTGATTCTGGTGCAAATTGTTCATTTGTATCTGTATACTTCTGTGATAAGTTGAAAATGATGCCTACTGTGATTACAAACCCTGTTGAAGTAGAAATAGCTAGTGGCAAGTCAGTTCCTGTTACCACTTCGGTATTTGGAGCTAGTATTATGATAGATGGCCAGACTTTCCCAATTTCTTTTCTGTTGATGCCGATTGCTAGTTTCGATGTAATTATTGGCATGGATTGGTTAAGTCAGTGTAAAGCAAGCATAGATTGCCACAATAAGCTGATTAGAATTCCAATATCTGAAGAGTCATATGTCGTGGCTCGAGGAGAACGGGATAATGTTTGTATACCTTTGATTAGTATGATGAAAGCTAGGAAATCTTTGTCCAAAGTTTGTGAATCGTATCTAGCTTATGTGATTGACGCTAAGTTAGAAAAGAAATCTCTTTCTGATGTACCGGTTGTTTCTGAATATCCGGAAGTGTTCCCTAATGAATTACCTGGTTTACCACCGGTTAGGGAAGTTGAATATCAGATTGATCTTGTTCCTGGCTCTTCACCTATAGCCAAAGCCCCTTATAGATTAGCTCCGTCTGAGATACGTGAAATGATGAATCAGATACATGAGTTGTTGGATAAAGGGTTTATTAGACCTAGTTCTTCTCCCTGGGGTGCACCAGTTCTGTTTGTGAAAAAGAAAGATGGGTCTTTTAGAATGTGCATTGATTATAGGGAATTGAATAAACGGACAGTAAAGAATAAATATCCTCTGCCTCGCATAGATGATTTGTTTGATCAGCTGCAGGGATCTTCGTTTTATTCAAAGATTGATTTGAGGTCAGGTTATCATCAAGTTCGTGTTCGTGATTGTGATATTCCTAAAACTGCATTTCGAACCAGGTTTGATCATTTTGAATTCCTGGTTATGCCTTTTGGTTTAACGAATGCTCCAGCAGTTTTTATGGATTTGATGAACCGTGTTTGTTGACCTTTTCTTGATAAATTTGTGATTGTATTTATCGATGACATTTTGGTATATTCTAAATCCGAATCAGAACATGGAATGCATTTGAGGTTAGTATTGGAAACCTTAAAGAGAGAACATTTGTATGCAAAGTTTTCTAAATGTGAATTTTGGATTCGGGAAGTACAGTTTTTGGGTCATATTATTTGTAATGATGGTGTTAAAGTTGATCCTTCAAAGATTGAAGCTGTAATGAATTGGAAAGCTCCAAAGTCTGCTTCTGAAATAAAGAGTTTTCTTGGTTTGGCGGGTTATTACCGGAAGTTTATTAAAGATTTTTCTAAAATTGCCAGTTCATTGACTAAATTAACCCGTAAGGATGAAAAGTTTGTGTGGACTGAACAACAGGAAACAGCTTTTCAGACTCTGAAACAGTTGTTATGTCAGGCTCCTGTGTTAGCATTGCCCGATGGGTCCGATGATTTTGTTGTTTACTGTGATGCATCGATTGCTGGTTTGGGTTGTGTTTTGATGCAGCGAGACCATGTCATTGCTTATGCTTCTCGTCAGCTCAAACCTCATGAAAGAAATTATCCTACCCATGATTTAGAGCTTGCAGCTGTTGTTTTTGCTTTAAAAATCTGGAGGCATTACTTGTATGGTACCAAATGTGTTATTTGTACAGATCACAAGAGTCTTCAGTATATATTTTCACAGCAAGAGTTGAATATACGGCAGAGGCGATGGTTAGAGTTAATCAAAGATTATGATTGTGAGATTAAATACCATCCAGGAAAAGCCAACGTGGTTGCTGATGCTTTGAGCCGCAAGGTAACTTATGATCGAGTTTATTTTATGCATTTAGAAGTTTCTTTTGATTTGGTGGCTCAGATAAAAGCTGCACAGTTAGAGGCTTTGTTAGATCATAATTTGAAATCTGAAATTATGTTGAATCGAAAGGAATTGCTATTAGATGATTCGAGAGGATTAAAAACCTTTCAGTCTCGTGTTTGGATTCCTTTGTTTGGTGGTCTTCGGGATGTTATTCTGAATGAAGCCCATAAGTCCAGATTGTCTGTACATCCTGGAAGTATGAAAATGTATAATGACTTGAAACCTTTGTATTGGTGGCCTACAATGAAGATGGATGTAGCAAGGTTTGTTAGTTCTTGTCATATTTGTTCTCAAGTTAAAGCTGAACACCAGAAGCCGTATGGCTCGTTGAAACAGCTTGAGATTCCTGAATGGAAACGGGAACATTTGACTATGGATTTTGTTACCAAGTTGCCTAGAACTGCCAGAGGAAATGATATGGTTTGGGTTATTGTTGATCGATTAACTAAGAGCGCTCATTTTCTAGCTACTAGTGAAACTGCATCTTTGAGTAAGCTTGCACAGTTATATGTGAATGAGATTGTTTCTCGGCATGGTATTCCTTTATCGATTGTATCTGATAGAGATCCGAGGTATGTATCTCATTTTTGGCAAAGTTTGCAGCATGAATTGGGTACACGTGTAAATCTCAGTACAGCTTATCATCCTCAAACAGATGGTCAGTCAGAACGCACGATTCAGACGCTTGAGGATATGTTAAGAGCTTGTGTTTTAGAGTATGGTGGTTCTTGGGATTCCCATTTGCCATTGGTTGAGTTTGCTTATAATAACTCATATCATTATAGTATTGGCATGCCTCCATATGAAATGCTTTATGGTCGCCGTTGTAGAACTCCAACTTGTTGGTTAGAAGCTGGGGAGAAACAGTTTGCAAGTCCAGACATTGTGCAGATGACAGCTGATAAGGTAGCAGTGGCTCGTGAAAAGTTGAAAGCTGCACGTGATAGACAGAAACAATATGCTGATCCTAAGCGTCGACCAGTTACTTTTGATGAAGGCGAACTTGTTTACTTGAAAGTTTCGCCTTGGAAAGGGGTAATTCGGTTTGGGAAACGTGGCAAATTGGCTCCTCGGTATATTGGACCGTTTAGAATTCGTCAGATTGTTAATGATCAGTCTGTTACATTGGATCTTCCTCCAGAGCTTGCTGGTATTCATGACACGTTTAACATTTGTTATTTGAGGAAATGTAACGTTGAGGACCAGTCTCAGATTCTTCCTTTGAAAGATTTGAAAGTTGATCAAAGTCAGAAGTTAGTTGAAGAACCAGTCGAACTTCTTGACCGAAAAGTGACTAAACTTAGGAAGAAACAGATTCCCATGGTGTTAGTGAAATGGAAACATAGTTTAGGTGCAAACCTAACGTGGGAAACTGAGGATAGTATGAGATCCAGATATCCTGGATTGTTTGATCGTGATGAGATTTCGGGGACGAAATCTTCCTAAGGGGGGGATAATTGTAACATCCTCTCTTCTGGTCCGGTAATTTCTAATTTTTAAATTGATACAGTTAATTGTAGTAGAAATTATTTGATAATATGTGTTTAATTGCGAAACTTAGTCAAATAAGCCTCAGGACTTATTGTGCTTAGTAAATTGTTGCTTGATTTAATTTACTATAGTTGACGGTACAATAAAATAAGTTTCTCGCAAATGATTTTTAGGTTCCAGGCAATAGATAAAAAGGGGACTAGTTTTAAGTGAATACGGGTCGGTGTAAAATCTTAACCGACTTAAATAACCTTCCCTTTTAGGAAAGTTTTCACTTTCCTCTTTTGGAAACCTTTAAAAAACCTAAAACCCTTAAACTTTGAAATCTTGAGAAATCATAACCAAAAAAACTTGTGAATTTGGAGCTGTGATCTTTGGCTAGCATCATCTTCATCCTCATCTAGTTGAAATTCCTTAATTGGTAAGTTATGATTATATTTGAAATTATGGTTATAATCATTAGAATTCATAGTATGAATTGGTGTTAAATTGATGCTTTAAACATGTTATGGTATGCAAATTAGATGATATATGATGTTAGAAATAGTTGCTGTTATTGATTTTGATTTCTAAGTGCTATAGAAACTGATTTTGGTAGATTTGATAGCAAAAATCGAGTTTGGTTCTGAACTGAACGAAGGTTGCTGGTGCAGGGTGGGTACCCGGCGGGTAGAGCCTGTACCCGGCGGGTAATGTGCCTAAACCGAGAACCCGGCGGGTAGGACCCGTATCCGGCGGCTTGTGCAGCCTTTAAAACACAAATGAGTTCTGTTACCTCAACTTTTAATTTACCCGGTTGCTACATAGGGTGACCCGGCTGGTATGATAGGATACCCGGCGGGTAATGAGTCTACCCGGCGGGTAGTTACCTGTTTTGTAGCCTTATGATTTTAAACAATTTCAAACTTAAAATGTTGACAAGTGATTAATTGATATGCTGTAATATGAATGTTGTACATGATTAGAGACTAAATAGTTATACAAATACTATCTAATTCTTTGAATTAAGTTTGATATAAGTTTAGTACGGATGATCCTGATTACTAACTTATATCTGATTTTGATTCTCAGATCCTCAAAGGACTCAGAGAGATAAGATTGCTGAGTAAGTGAAACGAGATAATCAGGTGAGTGGATTTGAAACTCATAGTTTGATTTGGTTGTGTCAGTTTGATTTCAATCAGTAATTATAGGATTGCTATTGATAGAATGTTAACTTTGAAATGATATGCCATTTGATTGGTGGTTTGATTAGCCTGTGAGCTTGATTGATGAATCCAGAGGTCAACTAGATTGTCAGTTGGACTTGATTGCTAATGTTGGTCAACACAGGGTTGCGTACATGTGTTGATAGAGATTAGCATTTAGTTAGCGGTTAATCACTGTTTTGGCCTACAGTTGATGTAAGTGTTCTGATGGGGCCACCCGGAACAGGGTCCTTAGGAACCACCGTTCCTCTTGACGAAATGTTTGTTACATTATTGGTTGTGAACAAATTGCTAGCTAAACTGAATTGTGGTTGATTATTCATTCACTTAGCTTCGTGCTAATCCCTCAATTTACTTCCTGCAGGTGATTTATATTTTG
This sequence comes from Helichrysum umbraculigerum, assembly GCA_949592205.1. Lineage (NCBI taxonomy): Eukaryota > Viridiplantae > Streptophyta > Magnoliopsida > Asterales > Asteraceae > Helichrysum > Helichrysum umbraculigerum. The sequence continues at coordinate 35,963,103 of CATIUR010000003.1, forward strand.
TGGGTAGACATGAAGGATGTTTTGATGCTGGGAATGTTTGAAACTTGCAACTCTGATCCAGTTTGTTATAAATAATGTTTTGTAGTATATAATGCCCCGGTTTGTAAACAAGTTAACTATGTTTGTTTAGTAGTTAAACATGTTGTATAAAGGTTTGCGAAAATTTCTAGCAGAATTCTAATAAACTAAGTATTGTAAGTATACGCTTCCGTGGTAATTAATATTATATTGTTGTATTAAATGAGGGGCGTTATACAAAGGAAATGAAACATTTGAGGGGTTGGTTGTATATGTTGTTGATTGGTTGTGAAAATGATACATAACTTATTACGTTAAAGTATCTTTGTTAAGTTTATGACTTATTGTTCTATTAAAGGAAGTTTGTGAGTGATGTATTAGATAGAAGACCATAGATGAGATTTATAGATCGAACAAATTATATTATATAATTCAAAAGCTGAATTATTTACAAAGTGGAGCATTTAATTATTTTGTTGTGAATAATTGAAAGTTATTTTGATTATTAGTTATCCGATCAAACCCTTATGGGTGCTGCATACGTTATGGGAGTAAGATATGGTTTGCAATTTGATATGTAATATAGATATGGTTTGAAACCTGATCATGTATACTCAATATATTTTCAAACCTACCTGATAAAGTTTTGAGATGATACTCGTTGAGTGAGATTTGACTTAGATACCATAGTTTGCAAATTCATTTTGCAAGAGGAAATGGACTTTTACACTGTTTATGTATTGGGTGTCGTGTAAATTGATGGTTTGAAAAATGATTTTGCAAACCTTGAGAATTATGGTCCGCAAAACCATTTTGCGTGAGACCCATTTTTATAACACAGAGAGAACACACCAGTACCATAAACAGATTACAAAACAACTCTATTAATAAAAAAAATTCCTACAAATAGTAAATGTCAAAATGCGAACATTCAATACACTTTGTATCCAATTAATCATGTTTAAGCATCTATATATATGAATGTTATGTTAATAGCTCAACCACTAAATAAAACTATGTGACACCAGAAATGGCATTTTTGTAAGAATACAATAATCAAATAAAAGACAGCAAGCCACAGAACTACTACACCTTTTCCATATAACTGTTTATCGCGCGGGTTATGCTACAATTAAACAAGGGACTAGATCTTGGTCATGGTTTATTGTTATAACAGTTTGCACAAGAGTAAACACTACAAGAAAAAAGGCCTATTGCAACGAAGGCTTTTAGCAACGACAAGATGTCGTCTCTGAAAGTCGCTAAAAGACAAAACTTTCGAGCTTTTTGACTTTGACTCTTGTAAATTGTTGACTTTAGTTTTAGCAACGACACATGTCGTTCCTAAAGATATTATTATTTTCTTATTGATTTTTTTGTTTAGCTCCAAAAAGAAAATATTTTCCGGGTGACCTTTTGTGACGACAGTGTCGTTGCTAAAAGTTTTATTTTCATTTTCATTTTTTTTTGTTTTGACTCCAAGTTGAAAATATTTCCCGGGCTACCTTTTGGGATGACAGTGTCGTTGCTAAAAGTTTTATTTCCATTTTTGATTTTTTTGTTTTGGCTCCAAGATGAAAATATTTCCCGGGCTACCTTTTGGGACGACAGGGTCGTTGCTAAAAGTTTTATTTTCATTTTTGATTTTTTTTTTGTTTTGGCTCGAAGATGAAAATATTTCCCGGGCTACCTTTTGGGACGACAAATGTCGTTGCTAAAAGTTTTTGCTTTATTTTTTAAATTTGTGTTTTAGTTCAACTATATTATTTTAATTTAAAATTATACTTATTTACAAATAAATTCTACATTATAAAATATTTAATATTTAATAGCTTATGAAATAAATATAAGTTAAAGTATATAAACTTAAAGCTAAGTTTAATTACATTACATTTTAATTAGATTATAAATGTTAACTCTAATATATTACATGTTATACGGTTTGTGTTAGTTGTGAGACGACTTAGCTAATAATACGTTATCTTTAAAAACTAATGATTTTATTTTGGCGAAGGTGTTTACGAGTATATTGACGAGCTTCTGTAAGATATAGAACACTAATAGAAAAGCTGGCAGCACCATCTTTAACCATCGCCAATTTAGCCTAGTGAAGTTTTTGGTGATGCCACTCAGGAGGATCGTTAGATTTGACTGATTGAATTGTAAAATATGTATCCATTAACATTGCAAATTCAACCCTTGAGGTTAGATGAAAACATCCCCGAAAGAATATTTTGTAAAGATAGGAAAGTTGATAAACGAATGAGTCAAAATAAGTATATATTTGAGGACAATAAAACAAACGTTAATAGTAATGATTGGGATAAACCCTAAGGCGGGTTCTCTGCTTCATAAATAAAAAAAGTATCCTTGTATTGTATCCATTAAATTGAGTGATTGAATTGTAAAATATGTATCCATTAACATTGCAAATTCAACCCTTGAGGTTATATGAAAACATCCCCAAAAGAATATTTTGTAAAGATAGGAAAGTTTATAAACGAATGAGTCAAAATAAGTATATATATGAGGACAATTAAACAAATGTTAATGATAATGATTGGGATAAACCCTAAGGCGGGTTCTCTATTTCATAAATAAAAAAATTATCCTCGTATTATTTATATGAATAGAACCAAATAACACAAGAATGATATATTATTAATAAATGACTAATTATTATCATTCAAAAATAATAATGATTAGTTAGTCGTTTAGGGTTAGTGCTTAGGTTTACGTAATGCGTTTACAGTATGGGTTTAGGCCTTAACCCTATTCGAACATTCGAATGATCCAGATAAACCCTAAGGCGTTTACACAATAGATTTAGGCGTTCACCCTATTCGAACATTGGAATGATCTAGATAAACCCTAAGGCATTTACACTATGGGTTTAGGCGTTAACCTTATTCGAACATTCGAATGGTCAGGATAAACCCTAAGGCGTTTACACTATGGGTTTAGGCGTTAACCCTATTCAAACATTCAAATAATCGGGATAAACCCTAAGGCATTTACACTATGGGTTTAGGCGTTAACCCTATTTGAACATTCGAATGATAGAGATAAACCTTAAGGCGTTTACACCATGGGTTTAGGCTTTAACCTCATTTGAACATTCAAATGATCGAGATAAACCCTAAGGCATTTACAATACGGGTTTAGGCGTCAATCCTATTTGAACATTCGAATTGTCGGGATAAACCCTAAGGCGTTTACACTATGGGTTTAGGCGTTAACCCTATTCAAACATTCAAATGATCGGGATAAATCCTAAGGCGTTTACACTATGGGTTTAGGCGTTAACCCTATTTGAACATTCGGACGATCAGGATAAACTCTAAGGCGTTTACACTATGGGATTAGGCGTTAACCCTATTCGAACATTTGAATGATCGGGATAAACCCTAAGGCGTTTACACTATGGGTTTAGGCATTAATCCTATTTGAACATTCGGCCGATTAGGATAAACCCTAAGGCGTTTACACTATGGCTTTAGGCATTAACCCTGTTTGAACATTCGAATGATCGGGATAAACCCAAAGACGTTTACAGTATGGCTTTAGGCGTTAACCCTGTTCGAACATTCAAAATTTTGAATGATCGGGATATACTCTAAGGCGTTTACAGTATGGGTTTATGCGTTAACCCTGTTCAAACATTCGAATGATCGATATAAACTCTAAGGTGTTTAAAATATGGGTTTAGGCGTTAATCCCGTTCGAATATTCGAATGATCGAGATAATATATTCAATGGTACAACTTTACTTTATATACTAATCAAACACAAATTTTAACACTAATTTTGAATTAATTTATAATATAATGTAATATAATTTAATTTAACACTAATTACAAAACATAATATGTTAGGAACTATTTAAAGCCTCATATAATTTAACTAGTACAAAACCCGCGCTATGTAGCGGGATATGACATTTTGTTGTAGACGATATCGATAAATCAATGATAGTCGTAATAGTCGATAAGGGTTTTAATATGACGGAGAGTAAACAACATATTAAAAAGCTTTTATAATATAAAGACTTTTGAACCTTAAGTTTTATTATATATAAGATAAGATGTAAGCATCCATATTTATTTATCACATATACTGATCAACAAATGATATGATAAAATTAACTATTTTTTTCTCTATGGTAGATTTTCTTAACAATTAACATAAATTCATTGGACTTAATAATGAGTATAATAATAATTGGTATATTTATAGGAATATCACATAAATACTTTTCATCATAATTAAATTGATTGAGTAGTAAATTTATAGAATTGCCATAAATAGTGACTTGATAAAGGGTAGAATAGACATTTCCGATATGACACTTGTAAGGTTTAAGGGTGTAGATGGAAATGCTTTATAAGGGTTTAAGATTAGTATTAAATATAAATATAGTTTATATTTTGTACGTAGTACTATATGAACAAGCATTAGTTAAAGATTAGTTTAATGTTAAAACATAACACCTCCAAAAATATTAAAAAGCCCACCGTAACTTTTAGTTTCCCGGGTGACTTCTTCTCCAAAAGTAAATAAAGCATACCCAAACCCTTCTCCTCTCCAGATCTGTGCCACCAACAACCTTCAACACCACCCACCTTCTTCACCACCACCGAAACCATCTTCTTCACCACCACCAAAACCACCATCTTCACCATCACCTATCTCCTTCACCACCACCGAAACCACATCATCACCACACCGCCGACCTCCACCACCACTACTTGCTATGGAGCTCTGCCACCCACCACCTACTGAGCGCCGCCACCCACCACATCCGACCTCCACCACCACTAAAAAACTTAAGGTTCTACAAACTCGCCGGCCAATCTTCTCGCATCGTCGCCGGCCACCGTAACAGCCTCTGTTTTGCCGCTCCTGTTCCAATACCGTAATCATGATTGTCGAGTAGATCTGTACGTTTAATTTCGTTTTCTTTCAACTTGATTATCATTTGATAGTAACATGATTTCAATTTTGTGGTTAATCTTGTATGTAATTTTATACTTTTAAGTTTAGATAGTAACATGATTTCATGTTCAATTCTATGGCTAGGTCATTATTTCAACCTGTATGTATCTTAATTTGATAGTCTTAAGTTTAATTTCACATTTAATTGTATGATTATGTCAATAGTTTAATATGATTCATTTTATGGTTATGGCATTACTTCAACCTAATTCAACCTGTATCATATTCTAGCATTAAATTAGTCCTATTAATTTCATGAGATTGAGGTTGTAGTTATGTTTTAATAGGAGATTGATATGAAGTTTATGGTTAGGTCAGTACATCAACCCGTTTAGAAATGAATCAATTATTTGGATGTATTCTCATTCATGTTAAATCGTGTAAAACTTTGATCATATATTTATGGACAAAATCAGCTAGTTACTTAGTTACTTACATGTATCATTTGATTACTTATATTGATAGAGTTGGTTAGAAAGCAAATTTATAGTACTTGCAAAACAATCGGAAACTTGATAAATAATCGTGCTCAAATGGTCACTTTGTTTGAGCATAAGTTTGTGTAGCTCATTATCTTTGGTTAACAAGTTATGTTGTTTTGTTAGTATTTGTATGGTACGTCAGATTTATTTAAACTATTATTATGTTTTAGATGCTATGGAAGAACTTGTTGTCATGAATTTTTAGTTAATTCTATTGCTAACAGTTTGAATTGTTTCTTATAGTACACAGGAAGGGTAAAACTAAAAGGATACGTGTAATTTCTACTAGTTAATGTTTCCATGTACTCACTATCGTCTTTTGATACTGTAGATATATGTATTTCCTTAGATACTGTTAGAACGTGATGGACCCAATTATGTTAAAAGTGAATACGGTATGAGTTTTCTGTTATGTGAGTGATTTGATTATATGAGATGTGAATTGAGTGATTGATTGATTGCAGAATGCTGAAAATTAAAGAACATTGTAAAATAGCGGAATCACTATGGGGCTCAATAGATGTACAAGACCACTAATGCAAGGTAACATCACTTTTATATCATTCAATTCACTCACATACATATATATTCACAGAGCACGGACTTTGAGCATATGCACATTTGTATATGAAGATCTAAAAGTACTTAGGTTGCTAATGTGAGGATATGGAATATGGAAAGTGTAAATTCAGATTGCATCTTTAGTGTTTAGACATACAATTAGACAAATAGTGTTTTCAAAAACTCTTTCTGCCTTATTTCTTAGTTGCAAGCATGTTATTAGAAAACTTTTAATGGCTTTGCCTGGTTGTATTTGACGGATCATTGTATATAAACTTTTGCTCATTTTAGATATGCTTTGGTTGGAAGATTTTCTGAAGCCTTGGAGCTTATTCAGTCGGGTGCTTGTCTCCATTTAGAGCATGAGCATGTAAGTCTTTACGAAAGACTCGCTTAATCAATAAGAAAAAAATTAAAAACTTATGCAGTTGCATGTGGTGGATACATGAAACTTGTAGGTGTAACTTGCAGGGGTGAGCTTGCTGTGTTGTTTGTGGAGTTGCTAGTCAATGCTAAAGTTGACTTCAATGATGACAATCGATTGAGGTCAGAAATATCTTCTTGATAACTAATTTTCGTTTTAGTTCCTTTTTTTTTATAACATACATTTGCTCAAAAAATATTAGAGATTATCTTAATGTGTGTTTTGACAAGTGCAGATTTTGTATTTAGATATATAGGGTATATTTCATTTTCTTTACAAGGTAAATATATTTTAAATATTTGTATGCATGTGGTATGCTTTAATATGTTTCTTATTTGAGGTTTTTTTACTACTTGTAAATTTACAATTTTTTAGTTGGTATATATCTTTAATTAGACATTGATTTTGATCTGAGGAAACACTAGTTTAATATATGTTCATATTTTATGTTTATAGCGAAACTAGGAAACAGGTGAATATCCTAGTGAGAAGGTGAGGAAGAAGGTGAGAATGAGCATGAGGAAGAAGGCGAGGATGAGGATGAGGAAGAAGAAGGCGATGATGAGGATGAGAATTTGGGTGAGGATTTGGATCACGAGTAAATTCGCTCATCTAAGTGTTAGTCGTTTATTTGGTTGTCGAAACAATGTTTGTTGAATCTCTTTGAATTGTTTAAACTATTAACCTTTAAACTTGTTGAACGTTAGAACTTGTTATGTGTTTGTTTGACCATTTGATGATTTACCCGGATGTTTAAATTGTTGTTTGGTGTGTTTTGGATGCGATAAACTGTAAAATATATGTAATATGCATAAATTAAACAGGCCCGTGCCTGGGAAAAATCGAAATACGGCAAAAAGCTGTCCACATTACAGGGACTTTTTGCAACGACAGTAACCTTTTGGGACGAAAAATGTCGTTGAAAAAGATCCATATATTTTTAATATTCATACTTTCTGAGACGACAAGTGTTGTTGCTATAGGTATTTAATTTTCTTTTTTTTTTTATTGTTTTAATAATACTTTTTGCAACGACACATGTCGTTGCTAAAGGTATTTAATTTTGAATTACTTAAGGAGTACGGAAATTAAAGAGTGGGCCCAGTTTTTGTAACGACACATGTCGTCCCAAAAGGTTTTGAAGGACGAGGACCTTGACACGACACTTTTGCAACGACATGTCGTTGCAAAAGGTATATTGCAACGACATTCGACTCTTTTGAGACGACATTTGTAGTTGCAATAGGCCTTTTTTCTTGTAGTGAAACAAAGGAACACAAAAAAGAAGAGAAAAGTAACAAACCTTTTCAATGAAGGAATTATTTAATTTATAAGTCGAATTATTAGGTTCTTGATCTTAATATGTCTTGTCTTGTTGATCCATCAACTCTTTGGCACTTTATATGGCTGTGTTTATAAAAGCTACATGAAACTCTAGATGAGTCTCAAAATATTAGTATTATAAATACATCCATTATCATTAACAACCAAGAGATGCAGATCATATATCCAATAAAAGAGTCTATAAGTACCTCGGACTAATGGCAATGAATACTGCAAAATGGAGACCATAAACATGACAACATAAAGCAAATGACTTGGTGCCTACATAATCACCTGTCTCAAACGTATAAGTTGCAGATCTTGTTTGACTTTGGGTCCATGGTATTGATACTGCACAGATTAAACACAATATGAGAACATAATGATGATATCAATACTAGTTAACATGGTGGTAGCAATAAATGATGCCGCTGGTAGAAGCGGCCGTCGCCGACAGAAGAAAGAAGGGGTTAATTAGGGTATGGGATATTCTATTTCTACATACATATCAATACGTATCAGAGCACAATCTCAAATACATACATATACATATAAACATATATAAATATATGTATGTAAATATCATGTTTAAAAGAGTAATGCTATATAGGACTAATTACACAGACCTAAAAACAGACCTACTTTTTTCATTAGTTGAATTATTTCTCTCTCCTAATATCATCAAATCATTTTTTCATATCTACCAATCACATTTTTAGGTCTATATTTAGGCCTACCGTTTTAGGCCAACCAATCATTTTCCTTGAAAATCCGTGGGAATTTCACACGAATTTTCTACGGAGCATCTAAATCCATTGAAATTTCTCACAGACTTTCAGCGACTTTTTTAATATTATGTTATTTTTTAGAATTTGAAAGAAAAAAATGCACATATATACACATATAATCTTAAATTATACTCCCTCCGTCCCATATTTATAGTCCGGTATTCCTTTTATGGATGTCTCAATTTTATTTTCCACTTTCATAAATAGATAAGAATAATGAGATAAAGTTTTTTTTTTTACCCCTAGTGTATATATGTAAGACAAAAAAGTAGGTAAAAAGTAGAGGGTAAAACTGTCATCTTACCAAAAAGTAAGAGAGATGATTATGTTTTTTTAAATTGCGTGTTTTTTGTCTAGGGACAATAAAATTGGGACGGAGGGAGTATATAGGAAGTGGATGTTGACATCATCAAAATCCCAATTAACCAATTAAATTATTTAATTTTGTCTAATTAGCTAAAATTTAGGATGAGATGATGTCATAAATACATATTTTGTATTGAAATATATTTATATATTAATTTATCAATATAATTATTATTATTTTAGGTTCCTAATTTCATTAGGAGACTTGCATAAGGAGGATTTTAACTTTAAATAAGTAAGGTAATAAATAAATAAAATCTTAATCTTAATTCTTTGTATTTTATTACAATTATTAATAATTAATATACACGATCAATCTACTATACTACTTTCGTTTAAGGACTTTTGAACTTCATTGCATATCTTTTTTAACTTTTACGAAATAGAATTTTATCGTATACATAATTCGCGTAATTATAAAAATCAAATTCACATTCAATGGCCCGTGTGTAAACACGGGTTTGATGTCTAGTATATTAATATATAAAATACACATTAAATGTACGTACATATACAGATTTAGCTCCCAGTCTCTTTGTTACGTGTGCATATATGTCGACTATAGTATTTTAAATTTATAATAAGTTTATATATATATATATATATATATATATATATACATGAAAAAGAATGTAGTTATATATATGCTATTAATATTTAGAATATGTTACATGTGTATAACTTCGTAATTCATCCTCATAAGTATCAGTACATTATCTCAAATACATTCATATACATATAAACATATACGTATCTATGTGCATGTAACTAAATAGAAATATCATGTTTAAAAATATGTACATCCATATGTGTGTGCGCGCTTGTGCACTTTAGTGCACGTGTATGATAATATTTTAAAAAGAGATTCTCATATCCACGGATTTTCAACGAAACATCTAAATTCCATTGAAAATCCGTGGGAACTTCCCAGGAATTTTTCACGGAGTACCTAAATCCGTTGAAAATTCGTAGACATTTCTCACAGATTTTCAATGACTTTTTAATATTACGTTATTCTTGAGAATTTGAAAGAAAAAATGCACATTGCATTAGTATATAAAATACACGTTAATTGTACGTACATATACACATTTATCTCACTCCCTTTAGTACACATGTAAATATATTAACTATAGTATATAAATTTTATAATATGTCTAAGCATGTATAAAATGTTTAAGTGTATATTAACAAATAATACTTATATATACATATTGAAGACTCCTACATTTAGCAGGAGCTAAATGCAAAAGTACTATTAAATGAATAGTATAAATCTTTTTTTTTTTCTCTTTTACAAAGTCATATATATAATATATAATAATTAGGAATCTCTATATTTACTATGAGTATATATAACTATTCAATTGATAGTAATTATTTTTGATATAGAATTACAATTTTTTATAAAATTTATACTTTAAATGGTTAAAAATATTTTGTAAGTCTAATAAAAATTACTTTATACTTTTTCACTATCTTTTTTAGTAAGATTTATTTTTAGTATTAGTCGAGGCTAACACCCCGAGTTTAATTTGAATCGTTCAATGTATATAAATAATTAATATTAATTTGATTTCTAGACAATGATTTTTTACGTGTGTCAATGTTTGACGTTGGAAGATATGGTATCAATTATAAATTAATTCATTTTAAGGTGATAAATTGTACGACGTAAATAGAAAAATGGTTGAAGATTTTATATATTGTATATGAAAATATAATTTTAGAGTTAATAAGTTAGTCAATGAACCTAGAAAAATACTGTAAGCTTTAAGTATTAATGTTTGAGGATATCGTTAAAGAAAATTATATATTGTACAAGTATGTAAATAACAAGTTTTACATAAAAGGTTGTAGCTTTATTTCAACAATATAACATAAAGTTTACTAAAATATAAATATTCATAGGGATTTGCTAACGTGTGCCCCTATGGCACACGTTAAAGTGTGTTTAATGAACTTGTAATTTCCTTAAATAACAGAATTTGTAATTAATATATGCATAAAAAAGGAAATTATTAGATTGAATTAATGGGTATTAAATGTAAATTTTAATATTTAAGGAAATTTCGACTTCATTAAACACACCTTAACTTGTGCCACGGGAGCACACGTTAGCAAATCCCATATTCATATAACAAATTCAGAAGGAGTTTTCAACATAATAGAAGATGTGACATACTACATAAAAAGAGATCCATTACAATAATTCATAAAAATTTTGTCAAGTTTTTTTTCCTTCGAACTTGAAAAACAACCATCCTTCCTTATTTTAACATCACGTATGTTTTATTTAGTTTTGCATACGGTTGTTAGATATAAATCACAAATGACATGTATTGTTGTTGTAAATATAGAGTAATTTACTTTAATATAAGATTGGCACCAAAGGGCTTATAGCCGAGCAGTATGAGATGAACCTTTTCAACCAAGAGGTTGGGGATTCAAGCTTCACTTGAGATAGTGAGTTGTAAATATTCATGGTGGTTGTACATAATTGTGTGTTAGATTGTAGGTTTTTCGTTCTAAAAAAAATATAAGATTGGCAATAAGGTTATCGTAATCAACACGCGCGTATCATATAGTCTGAAACGCCCTGAAATCAGAACCTTTTTTTTTTTCGGTTCCCACAGCTCGGTCCCACATCTCGTATATTTGATACCGTATTCCCATCTTTACATTTTGACCCAAAACATGACAACGGGATATGCAATTTACCAACCATGTAGTACAGATAGGTAAAACAACCTTGTTTTAGCTAGAACAAACTTGTTTTAGCTAGAACAAGCCTGTTCTAGTGGTAACACAGAGTTAAATTTTTGACCAAATTCAAACACGCATATCTTTTTACTCGTTACGATTTAGGACCTGAAATTTTGCATGCACCTGTAATATGACCAAATGAAACTTTCCCTTTTTACACTTTTCCAAAATTCACGAAAATGAAAAATCTGGACGTATGACCAATAAATGGTCATTTTGGACCACTTTGGTGAACATACCAAATCCCAAACCACTCGGTTTCTGACTTAACCCTTTTTGTACACTAATTAGACACATGAAAACAAACTTGAAGCACCCGACAACAAGTCCTAACACTAACCCATTCGAAATCAACACGTGACCCCTCTATGATCCATTTTGACACCCTTGACCCATTTAGCCAAAACTGCCATATTTAACACCAAATCACTTCCCAATCCAACCCACAACATGACTCGACTCTTTAAAACATAATTACATCATTCTCTTCACACTTTACTCAATAAAATCGCATATGTCACTATAAAACCATTTTTGGGCGATTTACATAAATTGAAACCATAACAACGATTCAAAAGAAATGGAGCATCATCTAACCGTAAGCTAGCTCCATATCCACACTACCATCTTGAAAGCACTATTAATCCACTTGGTTCAATCGAACCATTCACCTACAACACGAAACAATGGAAGGGGTAAGCACATCGCTTAGTAAGCATATAGGCAATTATACGAATAATCTACATAATCAACACTGAAACAAGTCTTATCACATAACAACCACATATCTTTTTAAACACATATCTACTGAGCACTGTAGAGATTATTCTAAACAACATAAGGAATAAGGCTATTAGGTACCAAATCACGTCGAAATGGATACCATGCTTCAGAAACAAGTCTATGCTAGCAACGCTAGCTAATCAACATAACGTGCAAGCACGTATTCGTAAACACTATTCTAACAGCAGTTAGCGCTCTGATCAACACTGGATCTTTACATATGCTCATTCCACATAGTCCACATAATACACAATCAACAACAAAAGTCAACACTATTATCCACATAAAGAAACAAGTCTATGAAACAAGGCTCAAGAAACAAGTATAAGAAACAAGTAATCTTCCACCCGATTGTATGATCCTCTTGCTCGGAAGCAATCCGAAAACACACACAATCGATACAAGTCATAAGAAACAAGTCTAATTCACTATTTAAAAACAAGTTAAGATACAAGTAACTTCCACCCGATTGTATGATCCTCTTGCTCGGAAGCAATCATACAACCATTACCCATATAACCCCCATATCACTTACCTCGATACTTTAGCCAATTTCATCATAATCATCAACATAAGCTTCCAAGTCTTTAACACCTAATCATATTATACATAACACATAACAACACTTCTAGACACTAGAAATCATCATAATCTTCTAATCATCATTAAACTAATTTATAACAACAACACCTTTCATAATCATAATAACCCAATTCTCTAATTATCCACTTTCCTCTCAAATTCTTGTTCCAACATCATAATCATGCTCTATTAATACCACTAATAACATCTTTAAGCTTATTTCATAATTTCATCAAGATTTAGCATAAACCCTAGAATTACCCATAAACACAAATCATGATTTCATCATTTTTACTATGTTATATGATTACCAACAATCATAATAACACTAATTAACATCAATTCAATCATTTTCTAGCTTCAATTTCGGATTAAAACCTTCAATTATACAAAACTTATCAAAACCCAAAAACTTAGGTTAGAACATGGAGAAATTTAACTTACATGAGATAAAAGCTGATCAAAGGGTGATGAATTCGAGTTCTTAGAGCTTGAATCAAGGATTAGAAACCGATTTTAACAAACCCTAGCTTCCTCCTGCGTTTTTCTTACTTCGTGAGGTATCTGGAACTTATTTTGGAAAGAAAGGAAATAATAAGCACGTACATATGTATATTTATCTGTTAAATTCTATTCCCTTTAAACTCTATTGTCTGGTACTAGGAAACCATTCACGTATTCTATTATTTTAAACCACTTATAATAAAAATACTTTAAAATAATTATATCCCCGTACACTAAAATAAAACCTCAAAATTTGGGGTGTTACATAGTAACATAAAATTATAATTTTTTTCTGTTCCACGGCAATGCGCGGGTAAAAAATGACTTGTTAAGTACATATTAATTGTATCTATATGTATATGTCCCACAGATTTTCAACATCACTAACCAATTTTTGTTATTATAGTTATTTTGTAATACTTCCCACGGATTTTCAACATAACCTCTTAAATGGATGAAAATCCGTTGAAAATTCCCACGAATTTTCAATGACATGTTTGAAATGGTTTCCCACGGATTTTCAACAAGTAGGCCATTCTCATTATTCAATTTATTTTGTAGTACTTCCCACGAATATTCAACGAAACCTCTTAAATGGTTGAAAATCCGTTGAGAGTTCCCTCGAATTTTCAATAGAATGACTAAAATTGTTTCCCACTGATTTCCAACAACTAAATACATCTTTAAAAATTTGAAATATTTCCACTAATTTTCAACCGTATGGATTTTACCGTTACAAATCCGATGAATCTATGAAAATTTCTATAGTTTTCCCACGAACTATCGACGAATATTATATACGCATTTTAATTTATTTTTCTTAAAAAATGATAAAAATAGTCGATAGAAATTCGTTGAAGAATGGTGGGAATTTAGTTATGTATCGTCAGATTTACCACTAGTTTTGTGTCGTCACAAATTCGTTGTAAATCCGTTACAATATTTCTAAAAGTTATTCTTGTCTATTTCCTATCATAATTTGATGAAAATCCGTGAGAAATTTATCCACGAAAAATTTGTCGTGGGAAATCCGTAAATATAATCAAAATTTCTAGTAGTACCACTTCTACAAAGTTATTATTAATTAGTGTATGGACCAAGACTAATATTAAAGCATGTTGGTTGATAGGTAACTTTAGAAGCAACAAAGTACAAAGACCGTAAGACAAAACAAACAATTAATTCGCCTGGTCAGAGGCTTGGGGTCAATGATAGGAGACGAAACCCAGGTTCGATCCTTGAGGCTAGCGGGTTTTACCATTAATTCGCTGTCGTGCCTTCGGGCGGACGGATTAGTGGGTTTTTTCCGGATTTGGAGTAACTTGGGGTGCTTAAGGGCTCCGTACGGCTGGATTGGGCCAGTATATGGAGACTTAGCCATTGGGTCTCCCCGTACGGAATACCTAGGCGATTTCTGTTAGCCTTTCAAAAAAAAAACAAACAATTAATTCGATAACGACCAAACTTTATAAATGTTAAAGTGTACGAGATATTAATAGATCGACATAATGTTCAAGTTATTCACGCAATTTAAATTAACTCATTAATATTAGCCACGTTAAGAAGAATCAACGTAAATGAGTCAAATGTAATGTAATAGATGATATAACTATATAAGTGTGAAAAATCAAACGAGAAATTTAACCAGTGAAAGTACAAAAATGATTAGAAATCACACTGAAAATAAATTAACATAATCACATATATTATTTCAACGTAAAAGAAGCTTAATCAATATCTCACAACTATGACTTTTAAAGGCTCTAAAACTTCAAGGAAAAAACCAACTCTAATCGATATCATCATCCAGGCCCGGCCCCGAGAATTCAGTGGCCCGGTGCAAAGATAGAAAAAGGGCCCTGTAGACACTATTATATATTTTGTATCAGGCCCGGCCCGTGAATTTTATTGGCTCTGTGCCGTAATTTAAAACTAGGCCCCTTATTTAAACTCTTAATTGAGTTTTGTATTGATATGAAATATTTTGTGAATTGGTTATTGAATTGTATAAATAAATTTTTGGATCCAACAATATTCTACTTAGAAGATTGAATTTTAAAACAATGAAATTTATATATCCGATAAATTTCTAGTTCAATAAACTAGTAATAATAATAAAATAATAATAATGATAGTTAAAACAAAACAAATACTACGTAGTTAGGAATTAAGAAAAATAATAATAATAATGATAGTTAAAACAAAACAAATACGTAGTACTACGTAGTTTAGGAAGTAAGGAAAATATGCTACGTATCAGCATGTAAAAAAATTAATTAGTGCTTGGCGCAGCTAGCAAGACTCGATCCATTGACCTTTGCTTCTATTAACACAGACTTGCCAAACACTCTAGTACTGCATATAATTGTCTTCTCATTTCATTAATATATAACGACTAATTAATCGGTATTTTGGGCCCCCTAAAAATTTGGGCCCTGTGCTACAGCCCAGGTAGCACACCCTTAGGGCCGGGCATGTCATCATCTATTCTATCACTACAACAAATATATCATTTATCCACATTTTTTTTCTCCACACTTTTTAAAAATGTGTGGAATTATGTTAAATTATCCACACTTAAAAATGTGGAGAAAATTGTTACATCAATAAGTGTGGAAATCACCACAATCTTCACATATATAAGTGTGAGAAAAAAAAAAGTTAACACTTAAAAGTGTATTGAATTTACAACTTATCAACACTTAAAATTGTGGAAAACTATTTGTAACACCCAATTTATCCACACTTTCTCGTATGTGGGAAAATCATGTGTTACAAATTTTTGGCCACACTTTTAAGTGTTGAAAAGTTATAATTTCTCCACACTTTTGTCGCACCCCCAAAATTGGGTTGCGTAAGCGATTTGAATCGGGGCGCGACTAATCAAATATCGACAGCACATAGGATAAAGTGAACGACTCTATATGCATCGTTTAAACTATTACATTGATAATAGAAAGTTTTACAACATTATAATGTTTACAAAAGCTCGCAAGCTAAATGTTAGAGATTCTAAGGCATATCTAATTTTACAAAATATAGAAATGCATGTGAATCTCCTGGTATCTGTATGCGACTCGAGCTAGCTAATCCTGAGCAGTCCTACTACTGCTGTGTACCTGAGAATACATGCGAAAAGGTCAGCTAAAAGCTGGTGAGCTCACAGGTTTGTATAATGATGAAATCTGAATTATGAATCACAAGATTTAAATATGATGATTTGCAATGAAGCAGATAAGTAAATGATTGTATATTACTGCTATGAAATCATAGTTTGAGCTTAACTAAGGGTGTCAGGATCACAATTAAGTGCCCGATCGGGGGTGCCTCCTGCATGTGCCTAATCAACACATGTATGAACAAATGATAATGCGTCCGTTCGACCGCAGTCGTGGTAGCACGACTACCCCGGACGAGGATTGTCAATCCTATATGGTACCATACACTAACATTCACGCTAAATCCATATAAACAAACTATGTAGTGGAGGGCTTTAATGATTAGCAAAACAACTCATGCAGTATATATCGATATTTTGTTACTTGTGTTCACATGTAAAATAAAATGAGCATGTATTCCCACCACGGGAGTAAAAATAGTAAAATGCGGGGCTATGAGACTCACCTGAGTCTGATGAGATGCTATCAAGCAACAATGATGGTATACAAGGAATGATGTTGTCTCCAACAACTGAAACCTGCTAGGCGTCTTAGACGTGCAAGGTTATAATAATGATTAGATGTCCTAACAGATCATCTATGCTAGTTGTTCATCCAACTAGTAATGTCCAATGATTTAATTTGATTAGGTATGATTGGAAAATTTTGTACGGTCCGTTGGTGATTAATTGTAATAATAATCTCAAAATATTATTATTAGAGTGTTGTAATGATATACTTATAAAGTATATTTGAAGATATTATGTCATTTGACACTTAGTGTGAAAATAAGTTATAAGTATTCCATATTTGGCGACACTTAATAGTTTTTGGCGACACTAAGGGTAGTGTCGATATAATATGAAGTTCAGTATTTTTGACGTCACTGGATGAAGTGTCGCATGAGGTGGCGTCACTTGGTGGCGACACTTATGGTCAATGTCGGATAAGAAAATCAATTGATTTAAGGCGACACTCTAGCTAAGTGTCGGATGTAAACTATTATGGAAATGGGCGTCACTTTAGTTCAGTGTCGCACAAGGGCGACACTTGATTTGAGCGTCACTTATGCTAAGTGCCGCTAATAATAAGTTTACGGCTTGATAGGCGTCACTAGGCCGAGTGTCGCTGAATAGTTTGGCCCCCTAGTGACACTTGGGTCTGATTAGTTTTGGTCAATGTCGAAAACGTAGTCAACGGTCTCGGTTTGACCCGACACTTTTACCCAACCCTTAAAATGGTAAAATAAGTGTATAAAAATTGTCGTTATGTTCCGCGGGTCTCTCAAAGTGTCGGTTTCAAAATTATACCAAAACAGTCCTTATACTTATGTTTTTTCAATTTTTCGACAAAATGAATCCTTCGTTTTCTACACTTTTTAGGCCGAATCAAGCCCAACCAAAAATCACACATAATCATCAATATGTCTAGCATAAATCTGCATTTTCCTAAGATTTATGGGTTTCGTTAAGTTGGTCAAAAGAGATGATAAATAATATATGTTCGGTTTTAGTCCAAAAACGTACTCAGCTCACAAATCGTGTTCTACACAAACGTACGTGGGTTTTCAAGTTAGGCCATTGAAGAACTTTTTGTAGAGGACTTCCATACGAAGGTTTTGATATAAGATACATGTTCTAATTCGATCTAGATCTCGAGTTATGGATGTTTTGGTGAGTCGATTTTCCTGGACAGATTTTTACACATATATATATACTTCCTAAAAACGTGTTTTAGGCCATGATTTGGACATTTTCAAGTTGTTTGAACATACTAACAAGTATATAAACATAAAGCAAAGAAATCTAGTGAGAGAAAGTAAGTTTTTACCAAGAAAGAAGATGATCTAGAGATGAAAACAAGATGATGATGCTTGGTTTGCTCCTAGCTTCCTTCTCCTTTGCTTTTCTTCAAGTAGATGGTGTTAAATGATGGTGATAAAAGTTGGTGATGATGGAGCCGTGGAGTATGGAGGAAGGAGGAAGGAAATGACATAAAAGATGATAAATGAAAATGATTGATTCATAAGTCTTGTCTTGGTTTTAAAAGCCAAAAAGTGATGAAAACATGATCCACAAATGGTGGAAGGTGTTGGCCGATTTTTATGGTCAAAAAGGAGGTGAATGTTTGTTAAATCTTGTCTCTAATTATTGGTATTATACCGGTGTTTGTTTACCCGATATATATTATACGTATGAGTTTTAAATAACAAATGAAACGTCAATACTTTTGATTGTAGTATTTCTCAAATAATACTTGGAAACATTTATAAAATGTTTTGACAAAGTGTCGTCGACGATGTATGTGATCGTGTTACGATTATATAATCGAATGACGTTTTAACTAAACTTTTTTATTATTATTATTATCGATAAAACACACTATCTCTTAAATGAATTCTTTCATTTTAAAAAAAATGATATATTTTAATAAATAAAATATAATTTGATTTTTGTTCAATTATCGGGCGCGTTCTGCCCGTTTTTGGTCGCTTATGAATTATTTATACGATACGAAATACTTATTAAATATTATCTAAATAATATTTTGAAACAATTATGTTTATTAAATAAATTCATATTATTTAATAAAATAGGTTCACTAACGTCCATATTAATGGATCGGAATTCATCCGATAATGATAAGATGCACGATTTAAACAAATCGTGTTCGTGTACATATAATCCCATATATATAAATGGTACGTACAATTAGCCTAATCTTAGAACTAATTACACATATTATGAAATGATTAGGTACTAAAACTAGCCCTAATTTGACGGGTGTCACATTCTCCCCTTGTTAAGAGAATTTCGTCCCGAAATTTAGCTCTGAGTCGTCGATGGAGTAGAGTTCATGAAGCGTTGTGGATACTTGAGTCGCATTTGGTCTTCCCATTCCCAAGTGAATTCCAGACCACGCCGCGAATTCCACCGGACTTTAACGATGAGAATACGACTTTGTTTCAACTGTTTGACCTCTCGGTCCATGATTTCCACTGGAGTTTCGACGAAATGAAGTTGGTCATCGATATGGATTTCGTCAAGGGGAATGATAAGTGTCTCATCAGACAAGCATTTCTTCAGATTTGAAACGTGGAAGGTGGGATGCACGCTACTGAGCTCGGCCGGTAGCTGCAATCGATGTGCCACTGGACCAACCCTCTCGAGGATCTCAAAAGGTCCGATGTATCTAGGATTGAGTTTACCACGTTTGCCAAAACGGATGACGCTTTTCCAAGGTGATACTTTGAGCAGTACTCGATCCCCAACCTGGAACTCGAGATGCTTGCGTCTCACATTAGCAATACTCTTCTGACGGTCACGTGCGGCCTTCAGCCGTTGTTGGATACCAACGATTTTCTCAGTGGTTTCATGAATGATCTCAGGACCAGTGAGTTGGCTGTCTCCCACTTCGGTCCAGCAGATAGGTGATCGGCACTTACGACCGTACAGTGCCTCGAAGGGTGCAGCTCCACTGCTGGCATGATAGCTGTTGTTGTATGAGAATTCACATAACGGTAAGTGATGTTCCCATTTTGCACCGAAATCAACTACGCAGGCTCATAGCATGTCTTTCTGTGTTTGAATTGTGTGTTCACTTTGACCATCAGTTTGTGGGTGATAGGCGGTACTCATATCCAGGTGAGTACCCAATGATATTTGCAATGATCTCCAAAACTGAGATGTGAAACGACTATCCCTATCAGAGATAATCGAGATAGGAATACCGTGTCGAGATACGATTTCCTTCAGATATATCCGCGTGAGGCGTTCCATTTTGTCGGTTTCCTTTATGGCGAGGAAATGAGCAGATTTCGTGAGCCGGTCGACGATCACCCAAATGGTATCGCAACCGCCTGATGTATTTGAAAGTTTAGTGATGAAATCCATAGCGATCTGCTCCCATTTACATTGAGGGATGTCCGGTTGTTGAAGTAGACCGGAGGGTTTCTGATATTCGACTTTGACTTTTGAGCAGGTGAGACATTTGCTGACATAAGTAGCTATTTCAGCTTTCATGTTGGGCCACCAATACAACTCTTTGATGCCATGATACATCTTGTCAGACCTAGGATGTATTGAGTATTTGGACTTGTGAGCCTCGTGCATCACCAAGTCTCGCAGGTTTCCAAAACTTGGTACCCAGATTCGATTCGAGAAGTATTTGGCCCCGTCAGATTTGGTTTCGAATTGTTTATCCATGCCACGCAAGGCCTCGTTTTTCACATTTTCGGGCTTGAGTGCTTCGAGTTGAGCGGTAATAATTTGAGTAGTGAGGTTGTTGTGAATTGTCATACCAAGGGCTCGGACTCGAAGGGGTTTCACTCGTTCTTTTCTACTGAGGGCATCGGCAACAACATTAGCCTTACCTGGATGGTATTTGATGTCACAATCATAATCGGTTAGTAACTCGACCCAGTGACGTTGCCTCATGTTGAGATCCTTCTGATCGAATATGTGCTGGAGACTTTTATGATCGGTGAAGATAGTGCACTTGGTGCCATAGAGATAATGTCTCTAGATCTTGAGTGCAAAGACGACAGCTCCTAGTTCGAGATCATGTGTGGTGTAGTTCTTTTCGTGGATTTTTAGCTGTCGGGAGGCGTAAGCAATGACCTTGTCTCGTTGCATCAACACGCAACCGAGACCTTGGTGTGAAGCATCGCAGTATACCACGAAGTCATCAATGCCTTCGGGTAAGGATATGATCGGTGCGCTGCAAAGCTTTTGTTTCAGAAGCTAAAATGCTGACTCTTGCTTATCAGTCCAGTCGAACTTCCTTTCCTTCTGAGTCAGTAAGGTAAGAGGTTGGGCTATTTTGGAGAAGTTCTCAATGAATCGCCGGTAGTACCCAGCAAGTCCTAGGAATTGTCGTACTTCGGTCGACGTTGTGGGTGCTTGCCAGCATTTGATAGCCTCAATTTTAGACGGATCCACATGAATTCCTTGACTGTCAATCACGTGTCCAAAGAATTGAACGGTTTGCATCCAGAACTCACACTTGGAGAATTTGGCGAATAACTCCTCGTGTTTGAGTAGTTCTAGGATGGTTTTCAGATGTTGCGCGTGTTCCTACTCGTTGCGCGAATAAATGAGGATGTCATCGATGAAGACAATGACAAATTTGTTGAGATATGGTTTGCACACTCGATTCATAAGATCCATTAATAAAGCCAGTGCGTTGGTTAGACCAAAGGGCATGATAAGCATCAAATAGATAGTATATTTTATAGTAATTTATCCCTATATTTATATACATTTTAGTGCATTTATATGATTTTACATACTTATTTTGTTAATATTTGCAGAGATGTATTTTAATTGAAGATTGAAGAAAAATGAACGAGAACAAGTCCAAAACTGAAGAAAATGAAGTATATGAAGAAAAGGAGCTTAAACCTTGAAGAATTGAAGACTAAAATTTTAATATTGAAGAATTGGGCCAAAATGAAGATTAAAATTCTTAAAAGAAAAGAAGAAGCCCAAAAATAGAAGCCCAACCCGAAGTTGGAAGATTCTGGAATTGAGGTCCAACCGGCGGTTGGATTACCCAACCGGCGGTTGGGATATAAAAGGATTAAGGCGGTGGAAGACGCGGAGTTGGACCAGGACACAACTTGTTCCAACCGGCGGTTGGAATACCCAACCGACGGTTGGGAGGTCGGCCAGCAAAACTATAAATAGAGGCCTAAGTTAGGGTTTGAGATATACGATTCAAGAATACAAAATTCAAATATTAGGGTTTAAGGTCGACTTAAGGTGCGAATTTGAAGGCTAAGGAGCTAGGGTTTGAAGGTTTTTAACCCTAGGAAAAGCTGGTTCGACAATTGGTTCGGTTTCTTTATCCTTGTAACTTTAATAACCTTATTGAGTTAATTTATGGATATTGTTTATTTGATTTGATTGTGAATTAGGTTTTCGTTATAACTGTTTGAATGAATGTTTATTAAGTTTATTATATGAATTTATGTTTATGTTGGAACTATATTATTGAATGTTTATTATACAAGAATTGTCTATATTATGATATATTAATGATTGTTCTTGACATAGTTAGACTGATTTATATTAAACGACGATGACCATATTAAGTTTGTATAAATTAAGTGATTGTGTTTATGTCTTGATCTTAACCTTATGCGATAGACGAAGAATATAATTCATTGATATAAAGTAATATTGTGATTCACGTCATACCGATGAAATTGTATTAATAAACTGCTGATAGATCTTAATAATTAGTGATACTTTGCGTAACCTTATGATTGTGTTGCTATGATGAAGATTAGCTTATGCTTAAGTAATTTTCTACATTAGTAATTCACCAGTAATAATAGCCAACAAGCAAATAGACATAAGTAAGTATAATAAGTTTAATAAATAATAGTTTGAATAATTATAATCTTCTATCCATCTGAGTATTCTTAAGTTGTTCCTAAAACTTATCTATTAGAATCTATATCAAAAGATAAATATAAATATGTTCGTTCGGAACTAAAACGTCCCCCTTATCTTGTATATTATTGTACATTGGATCCTTAATTTGTATTATAGTAAATAGTTGTAATTAGCAGTAAATAGATAATTGGTTATAAATTAGAATCACGTTTCCTGTGTTCCTTGTGTTCAAACTTGGGCTTACTTATAAAGCTATATTATAAGAACGGGTTAATCTTGCTTGAATTGTGTGATAGTATTATTTAGTATTCCCTTAATTTAAAACTTGTAATTATAATTGCCTATACTTAGCACACATCAGGGCATCACTTGAAATTCGTAGTGTCCATAGCGAATTCGGAATGCAGTTTTCAGGATATCTTCGTCGCGAACTCGTAACTGATGATAACATGACCGAAGATCGATCTTTGAATAAAAGTTCGACCCCTGAAATTGGTCAAACAGGTCATCGATGCGGGGAAGCGGATAACGGTTATTTATTGTTAACTTGTTCAGCTCACGGTAATCGATGCACATGCGGAAAGAACCATCCTTTGTCTTTACAAACAAGACCGGAGAGCCTCAGTTGAATGAATCCTTTGTCCAGGAGTTCCTGTAACTGGGTGGACAACTCCTGAAGTTCGGATGGGGCTAATGGGTACGGTGCTCGTGCCACCGGTGCTGCACCAAATTTGACTTGTCTCGGTGGTGGAAGGCCAGGTAGGTCTTCGGGAAAGACTTCAGGAAAGTCTCATACAATTGGCACATCATCAAGTCGCTTCTCCTCTGACTTTTTCTCCATGACATGTGCAAGGATTGCCTGATAACCCTTTCTCAAGTACTTACGGGTTTTCATGCACGATATGATGTTCATCCTTGTCCCACCGGTCTCCCCTTGTATGATCAAAGTTCTACCAGCGGCGAGGGGAATGCGGACGATCTTTTCAAAACAGATGATTTCAGCGCGATGTTTGGACAACCAGTCCATACCAACAATGATGTCAAAACTTCCGATCTCGACGGGTATAAGGTCAATGGAGAAGAGTTTGTTGGCGAGGTTTAAAGTGCAGTTAGGTATTACACTATCGGTCTCAATGAGCTTACCATTAGCTAACTAAACAATGTACTTAACATCTAATGCAACAGGGATGATGTCAAGCAGTGGGTAAAATTCATCAGAAATAAAACTCTTATCAGCACCAGTATCAAATAGAACAGAGGCAGTTAGGTTGTTGATGAGGAACGTACCCGTGACCACATTCGGGTCTTGACGGGCATCCCCTGAGTTCAGAACAAAGGCTCTACCTTTTGCATTGTTGCCGCTGTTCTTGTTCTTTAGCTTCGGGTAGTCATTCCTGTAGTACCCCGTGTTGCCACATTCATTGCAGGCTTTTGATTGGTTGGAGTTGTTGTTGTTGTTGGCCTTGGGTGCACGGCAGTCCTTGGAAGAATGTCCATACCTATTGTAGTTGTTGCAAGGAGTACCACAAGGACCCTCATGATGGCGGTTGCACTTGGAACAGTGAGGTTTGTTCCCAGTGTAACCCTTCTTGTCCCCAGACCCAGAAGAGTAAGTATAACACCCCATAATTTATCAACATATTTTATATTTATTTTCAAACATCGAAAGCGAGTCCCAATTAAACAAACCATATTTACATGTACCAAAATGTTTAACTTTTCAAAAACATCACAATTATATATATATATATATATATATATATATATATATATATATATATATATATATATAATTACAGACCATTTACTTAAGATTGTGTATTATAATAGTTTTCCAAAACATGACTTCAAATTTCCCAAAAAATCAGAGTAGCCGCATCAGTAGTCAAACATTCCATCCAGAATCCTAATGCCCGATCCATATCCCAAACATAATCTGCAAAATATTAAATATCGAGGGGTTAGCTCACAGCTAAGTGAATGGAATTGTAACCGACAGTTTAATCCAGAAATAACAAATATTACAACCAATAAACACATAAGCACATAACGTCAAAGAGGACCGGCGGTTCTTGTGTAGCCACACCAAGAACACCTTAAATCACTGGTATGCCATCACAGTGA
This sequence comes from Helichrysum umbraculigerum, assembly GCA_949592205.1. Lineage (NCBI taxonomy): Eukaryota > Viridiplantae > Streptophyta > Magnoliopsida > Asterales > Asteraceae > Helichrysum > Helichrysum umbraculigerum. The sequence continues at coordinate 35,988,378 of CATIUR010000003.1, forward strand.
TTTACCGATAGCTTGAAGCTATCTTCACCGACATAGGTTCATCCATCAACGATGTGTATCGGAAACCCTGTCGGTCAAACAATAGCAAACAAGCCCAACCAGTGTTGACCTCTGAATAATCACATATGCCCAATGGCCACGAAATCACTTAATGCATAATCGTCATGCCATCAAGGAATAATAACAACCAATCAACCCAAATCAACAATAACAATAACCCAGTTGAATAAATAGTCAATAATCAGCAATAACAATAACCCAGGAGACTAAACAGTCAATAACCCATAACAAAGTATGTTCACCCGTTGTAACCAAACCTGTTACAACTGGGTTGAACAGAGGATTACAATCCCACTCACCAAATACCCAGTCTCTGAACTCAGTAGTCTAATATCACTGAGTGTCCTTGTGACACCCGTCAATTTAGGACTATAATTTAGTGCCTAATCAAGTTTTAATACATGTAATTAGTTCTGTGTTAGGCTAATTAATGTATCAATTATTATATATATTGTTGAATATATATCTACAATTATGCGATTTGTTTAAATTGTACGAGCTTCAAAATCGAATGTAATTCGATTTAATATATACGGACGTTGGTGAACAATTTTATTGAGTAATACAAGGATGATTAATGACGTTATCGTGCTTAAAAATATTATGTTAATAATATTGAGAATCCAAGTTTTATCACACAATTAATATAAACGCGAATAAAATGTAAATTCGCAAACAAAATGAGACAAATCACCGTTTATAATATAATTACTAAATGTTTAGTAAAATACTTCAACAAAAATACTGAATAATTATTCGTATTTTAGAACGCATATTAAAACTTAGAAAATAAATATTTAACGTTTAAACGACGGAGACAACGAACATCACACGGAGCGCAGTGCGCGAACTGAAAAAGGTGGGGATTTAACCTCCACCACCTTATCCCCTTTTCTTTCATTTTATTTTCTTTCTTCTCTCTCTTACTCCCTCCTCTTTCATTTTTCTCTCAAACAAACCACAAACCACCATCAACGAAAATCGTAAAATAAACACGCTAAACGACCTCGGATCTTCAAGCCCTTTCGGAATAAAACGTTCACCACTTCGCGATCTACAATCCTATCTTTCCGGAATTTCATTTCGGCGATTTGTAAGTTTCCGACACAACTCCGAAAACTCTCGTTTTTAAGTTTTATAACTTGCTAGTTGTTTGTATAACCTTGTAATGTCCTAAAATGGGTTGGGTAAAAATATTATGTCGATCGATGGCCGGAAAATGCATTTTTGAGGTTGAAACTCCGATCAGACTCCGTACGTCGCATTTGGCCTGGAGCAAATGCGACGCAGCGACTTACGTCGCCCTATAACCCCAACGTCGCGTATAGCGACGCAGCCTATTACGTCGCATTGAATTGCGACGTCGCACTTAGCGACGCAGACCCTTACGTCGCAGAAATCAACTACGTCGCCTATAGCGACGTCACGTACAACGTCGCATTAAATTGCGAAAGTCACACATAGCGACGACATGCCCAACGTCGCAGTCCGGATCTGCGACGTCGCACCCAACGTCGCACAAACCAGAACCTCAAAAACGCAGATTTTTACTAAGTGTCGAGGCTCGAAATTTTATCACTTGATTTCACCCAAATTCAAGTCCGGATGCGTTTTTCCTTAAAACAATATAGTAGAAATAAAAATTTTCCAAGCTGACCTGGCAGCTCGACCCCAGCCAGGGGCTCTGCCCCTTGGACCCCGCCAGGGGCTGCCGCCCCTTGGACCCCGCTAACCAGGGGCGCTGCCCCCGGACCCCCGTACTTAGACTCCGTAAGCACATTTTTACACCAAATGTCGAGCTTATACAACTTCAAATGCTTATACAATACGACTTTTAGAACATAATGGGACTTATACTTCAAGTGTAACACTTCAAAAACAAGACGACAACAACAACACTTTTATTCCAACTAATCACCAACGTGCCGTACGCGTTTTCAAAAGACAATTCAACTAAGTTATTGTAACTTGGAACAAGTCAATCCAACAAGTCGTAGTAACTTGTAACTATACAATCAACCAAATCGGGGTAATTTGGACATCAAGTTAAGCAAACAAATTTCAATGGTAGTCTTTCGAGATACCGGTACAATTAATAACAATTCAAGTGTCGTGGACATATTCAGGTTTCAAGACTTTGGACACCAAATTACAGCTAATTACCTCAAGTTTATTAAATTAAACACTTCAAGAATCAGGTGAGTTTCATGGCCCCATTTTCACTACTTTTACTAGGGGTGTGATATTACTACTCGATTTTGTTTTACAAGTAGAACGCAAGTGCCAAACTTCAAATACTACATGAGTTTCAAGCTAATCAATTTAAAGTCCTCCATAGCATAGTCTCTAGTATTTATAGCGTGAATGTTAGTATATGATATCATATGGGATTGACAATCCTCATCCGGGTTAGCACGCACTAACCGGTCAAACGGATGTATTAGCATTTGGGAAGACGAGTGTTGATTAGGCACTCGTAGGAGGCATTTCAAGTTAGGTTTCCTTAAGTGGGCCTGACAAATCAAGTTAAGCTCAGACTATGTGCTCATGGACAGTATAACTTTTATTTTGCTTAATTGCATTTTAAATTCAATATAAATCTTGCGGTTCTTACAACTATACATTGACATACAAACCTGTGAGCTCACCAGCGTTTTCGCTGACCCATTTTAGTATTTATCACAGGTACCCAGCAGTAGGTTGGCTACACAAGCAGAAATTATTAGCTCGAGTCAGCATTCATACAACTAGAGATTGGATTGCATTATTATATTTTGTAAAAGTAATTATGCTATGTAATCTCTCAATTTCAGGAAACCGAGCTAATGTAACTATATTTTGATGTAAACATTCACTTTATCTATACAAGTTTAAAATGACGCATATAGTGGTCGTTCATTATATCTTATGTGCTTTGTATATTGATTAGTGACACCCAAATCGAGCTTCCGCAAATCATTAAATTTGGGGGTGTCACAGTCCTTCTGCCCAATCTGGAATTACAACAAAAGAATAAGTCAGTACTTATTCCATAACCAAGAACTCATATTGTTATATAACATATTTTTAAGATATAACATAAAGCTATTATCATAACATATTTAAAGTCCTTATAGTATCAACCATAATAGTGTATCATCTTCATTAACTAAGTTATAAATCCATAACTTCATTTTATATACAACTTATCTTTAAAGCATGACATCAACTAACAACAATGTCCTATTGTATGTATTAGTCAAATTACTTTACAATCCATCATTTTAACCAATTCACAAACATCACATGTTTAATCTTTAACAATTATCATTACAAGTCTATGCCAAATTTACAAGTATTATTCTATCACCTAGTTCCAAATAATCTTTATAATGTGTTATCATGTATAAATTATAATCCAGTTTAAATATTATATAATAACATACATGTTTAAACAAGAAAACAGAAACTGAACTGTTCAGTCCTAAATCGCGTCGCAATACCCCTCGGATCGCGCCGCGATCCTTAACATTTCACGTCGAGATATGTGTAGGTCGCATCGCGACCTGGTCTGATACAACAGACCTTCAAATCTGCTACTGCACTTATTCAACTCCGAATTTTATAACCCAAATCAAAAATCTCAGATACACAATCGAATTTATACCACAAGATAATATCCATTACAATTACAATCGTCATACAACATATATTCAAACCTCAATTCATTATATATATCATTAACTTATCTATTTCTATAAAATCACTCAAACCCATTTTACTCAAACTTAATCTTTAAGAACATCAATCAATTGAGTTACTAACATCATAAAATCAACAACTACTGTCATATAATCATCAAGTATTTAACTTTCAATCTCAATTTAAATACCAATTCATTAACCCATATAATTTAACCTAATAAGTCAAATTATGTAAATATACTTTATAAAGTAAAATACTACTTACAAGAAGAAGCTATGAGGAAGATGATGAAGAATACAAACTGATGTTATGATTGAAGCACAAGACAATCTTTCCCTTTTTGATTTTGTATTTAATTTCTTCAATGCTTTTGGTTGCAAAATGAGAGTGAAACAAACTTGTTGGGGAAAAAGTAGGTAAATGAGTCGGTCACCACCATCTGGAACCCGTCAGTTTGGAACCCGAAAATCAGTATATATATATATTATCCCCCTTCTAATCCTATTGTCTGGAACCCGAAAATACCCATGGGACAAAATATTTTTATTTTACCGTCAGTTTCAACAATTTAAAACAAGTAATATTTTATTAGTCACAATAAATCCTGTGACTCTTTTATCTATTTATTTTCAAGTAAACCCAATAAATTATTTCCCATTACTTTAAATAATCATTTAAATCTTAATAAAATACCATTTATATCTAGACCCGAAAACAGGATGTTACAGTAAGCCTTAACAGTCTCAGGCTTTTTGGAGGTTGGTTGGCTGCTGTAGTTCCCAGAAGATTTCCTCTTGTTGTTGTTCCCAGAAGATGAAATAGGGGTCTCACGGTGAACAACCTGAGCCATGAGCTCGTGGGCCATACGGATGGCACTCTGAATAGTTTCCGATTTGGATGAGGTGACATGCCCCTGAATATTCTCTGGGAGTCCACGTACATACCTTTCGATACGTTTGCGCTCCGGGTCTACCATAGATGGGCAGAGAAGAGCAAGCTGTTGAAAGCGGATGGTGTAACCGGTGATATCGGTTCCCTGAACATATTGTAATCTTTTGGTGTACACTTGGAATTGCGATATTTAATTCAAGGCTATTACTTCTCGCATTTAATCCCGGTTATTTGTGACACCCCCAAATTTAACGATTTGCGGAAGCTTGATTTGGGTGTCACTAATCAATATACAAAGCACATAAGATATAATGAACGACCACTATATGCGTCGTTTTAAACTTGTATAAATAACGTAAATGTTTACATCAAAATATAGTTACATTAGCTCGGTTCCTGAAATTGAGAGATTACATGGCATAATTACTTTTACAAAATATAATAATGCAACCAAATCTCTAAGTTGTATGTATGCTGACTCGAGCTAATAATCCCTGCTTGTGCAGCCAACCTACTGCTGGGTACCTGTGATAAATACTAAAATGGGTCAGCGAAAACGCTGGTGAGCTCACAGGTTTGTATGTCAATGTATAGTTGTCAGAACCGCAAGATTTATATTGAATTTAAAATGCAATTAAGCAAAATAAAAGTTATACTGTCCATGAGCACATAGTCTGAGCTTAACTTGATTTGTCAGGCCCACTTAAGGAAACCTAACTTGAAATGCCTCCTACGAGTGCCTAATCAACACTCGTCTTCCCAAATGCTAATACATCCGTTTGACCGGTTAGTGCGTGCTAACCCGGATGAGGATTGTCAATCCCATATGATATCATATACTAACATTCACGCTATAAAATACTAGAGACTATGCTTATGGAGGACTTTAAATTGATTAGCTTGAAACTCATGTAGTATTTGAAGTTTGGCACTTGCGTTCTACTTGTAAAACAAAATCGAGTAGTAATATCACACCCCTAGTTGTAAAGCAGTGAAAATGGGGCTATGAAACTCACCTGGTTCTTGAAGTGTTTAACTTAATAAACTTGAAGTAATTAGCTGTGAGTTGGTGTCCAAAGGCTTGAAACCTGAATGTGTCCACGACACTTAAATTGTCATTAATTGTACCGGTATCTCGAAAGACTACCATTGAAATTGTTTGCTTAACTTGATGTCCAAATTACCCCGATTTGGTTGATTGTTTTGTTACAAGTTACTACGACTTGTTTGGAATAAGTTGATACAAGTTACAACGACTTGTTTGATTGAATTATCTAAGTTACTATGACTTAGTTGATTCAATTGTGTATTTGAAAATGTGTACGGCCCGTTGGTGATTTAGTTGAAATAATAATAATTCTAAAATGTTGACTTTGCTACAGTACTGCTACAGTACTGCTACAGTAAATTTTGAGGTTTGAAGATTCTGTTTTGTGCGACGTAGGGTGCTACGTCGCAGATCCGGACTGCGACGTTGGGCATGACGTCGCTATGTGCGACTTTCGCAATTTAATGCGACGTTGTACGTGACGTCGCTATAGGCGACGTAGTTGATTTCTGCGACGTAAGGGTCTGCGTCGCTAAGTGCGACGTTGGGGTTATAGTGCGACGTAGGTCGCTGCGTCGCTATATGCGACGTTGGGGATATAGTGCGACGTAGGTCGCTGCGTCGCATTTGCTCCAGGCCAAATGCGACGTACGGGGTCTGATCGGAGTTTCAACTCCAAAAACGCGTTTTCCGGCCATCGATCGGCATAATATTTTTACCCAACCCATTTTAGGACATTACAAGGTTATACAAACAACTAGCAAGTTATAAAACTTAAAAACGAGAGTTTTCGGAGTTGTGTCGGAAACTTACAAATCGCCGAAATGAAATTCCGGAAAGGTAGGATTGTAGATCGTCGCGAGGTGGTCGTTTATTTCCAAAGGGGCTTGAAGATCCGAGGTTGTTTAGTATGTTTATTTTGCGGTTTTAGTTGATTTTGGTTGTGATGAAACTTGAGAGAAAATGAAAGAGGGAGAGAGAAAGAAATAAGGAAATGAAAGAAAGTGGGGTGGGAGTGGGAGGTTAAGTCCCCATTTTCGCCCCACGTTCTCGCTCCGTGCGGTGTTCGTTTACTCCGTCGTTTGAACGTTAAATATTTATTTTCTATGTTTTAATATACGTTTTAAAATGCGAATAATTATTCTGTATTTTTGTTGAAGCATTTTACTAAACATTTAATAATTTCATTATAAAAGGTAATTTGTTTTGTTTTGTTTGCGCAATTACATTTTATTCGCGTTTATGTTAATTGTGCGATAAAACTTGGATACTAAATATTATAACAAATAATATTCTAAACAAAGTTGCGTTATTAAATAATATTTGCATTACTTAATAAAATTGTTCACCAACGTCCGTATTTATTGTGTCGAAATTACATTCGATTCGAAACTCGTACGATTTAAACAAACCGCATAATTGTAGATATATATTCAACAATATATATATAATAATTGATACATTAATTAGCCTAACACAGAACTAATTACATGTATTAAAACTTAATTAGGCACTAAAGTATAGTCCTAAATTGACGGTTGTCACATTATTTCTATTCCTATCTATCTTAATTAAAAATGTATGGTATTCTTTAATAATGCTAGATATAGTTATTGTCATGCTTACCGAGTAGATTATTTTTGTATTTGTTGTGATATAGTTAGCATAAATAATTATGGGATGACTTTAAATTATCGTGAAGTAATATGACGGCCCCGATTCGACTGTTCCTTGATATAGTGCTTAAAACACTTTACGCGGAGTACAATGTTGGAACATAGAGTGTGACAACAGATCTAGCTTGAAATAGGACTGGTGTAATTATTATTACGTTTGTACATTGGTTTAAATTTGTAAATAAATATTTGTTTTGTTAGTAATATTCGTTAAACATATTATTGTGCTAAGTTAGACGAATGTTAAATACGAAATAAATATATATACGTTTGCTGCGAGTTGAGTTCTCAGGTTGTGAGCCTAACGAGGCGAGATGAGAACTTGATCCGCAGGAAGTGTCTGGCGAGCCGAGTTAATGGACTTGGGCTGCGAGTTGGGCTGAACTCGTCGGCCCATGCGAGCGAGCCAAGACAGATTATATAAACGATTTTCTCTTAGAAAATCGTTAACACTTTTGATACTTTTGCTGATCTGCGAACTCAGTAACCCAGAGAAAACTTAAACCTAACAGCTAGGCTTTGACGTATTATTCGTTTAAAGTTAAGCTTAATAAACGCAATTACGAACATATTCGTTGTTAGTAAGATTACACCGTATTGAGGGATTCCGCACCTTAATACTACAGATAACGAAGTTATCGATCCTAAAACTAGGGGACTTACATCTGGTATCAGAGCTTTCGGGCTAAATACGAGTGTGTTCATAAGTTTTAGTGTTATTGCGTTTTTGATTCGGGTCGTTTTTACGTGCGTTCTTGCAATACTAACGATCAAAATCATTCTCTGAACGTTTTAGGGTTTGTTTACGGTCGAAATTTTCAGTTTCAGTCGTAAAAATACCTTAAAAATTCATTTTCGGGTTTAACAGCCGTTTCGCGAGTCGAGATTAGGGTTCCAGCTTCGCCTGCGAACCGAGTTGAACTAGCGAGTCGAACTGAGGCTTGCGAGTCGAACCGAGATCCCTCGCGAATCGACATCACTTGCGAATCGACATCTTTAGCAATCCGAACTGAGACTTGCGAATCGACGTATTCTGCGAGTCGAGCTGAGATTGCGAGTTGAGCTGAGTCTTGCGAGTTGAGTTTTCTGAATTCGCGAAACAGTTTAATTTTACGTTTTTAAGATGTCTGACTTAAGTAGAATGATCGAAATGGACCACGAGGTGGGAAAGTCAAACGTTCCACCTAAGTTGTTAAGGATCGAAGATTACTACAATTGGAAGGACAGATTTGAATCTTACTGTAGATTTCATGACCTGTCAATCTGGATGTGTATCAAGAGTGGATACACCGCACCTACTCAAACTGTTCAAAATGCCACTGTGGTTCTTACCTATGCGAACATGAGTGATCAAGAGAAGGAAGCTTACAGAAATGAAAATAAAGCACATTCATGCATAAAGATGTGTCTTCCTAAAGAGATTGCTCATCAACTGAAGTCTTTTCATACTGCTAGAACGCTCTGGGAAGCTCTAGAGAAAAGAGGTGAGGGCAGTCCACAGGTGAGAGCTGGCAAGAGGAGTCTTCTCAAAAAGCAGTTTACTATGTTTAAAGCTTTAAAAGGAGAAGATCTTGATGCCTATGTCACGCGTTTCTACCATCTATTAAGTGAACTGGAATACCATGAAATTGTTGAAGAAGAAGTAGCTAAAACCGACAAGTTTCTTGAGGGTTTGCCTTCTAAATGGGAAATGTATGGCGTTATGATTAAGGATAACGAAACCAGGTATTCTACTATGACCTTAGAGCAAGTCATTGACAAGCTGAAAGGTTATGATTTCTCCAGAAAGTCAAGAGATAGTGATTCTGATCAGGTTCAGAACCCTGGGTTGTATCATGGAAAGTCAAATCTTTCGACTGCATCTTCTAGTTCGACAACTGCACTGTTAGTTGGTGATATTGGTGAAAATGGAGAAATGATTACTGAAGATCTATGATTTATTTCCTCCTCTGGTGATGAGACAAAGGGAAAGAATTCTGAGAAGTCACCTCAAGAGCATCAGAAGATGCCCATGAGTGTGAAATGTAACACCTCGCAAATTTGAACACGATTAATAACATTAATCACTTGCACTATTAGGCTAATTCCCTACTTGAGTGAATTCACAACACATTTTAGAGGTAAGTCTAGCATAGCCCAACTAGTTAGTACGCGTAGTATTACGTAGTCGTAATTACGTACAGATCAATTTGAAAACAAACGCGACAAAAATGTACGACTGTTGGTGAACAAAAATTATTTAATAAAACGAAATTATTAAATAACGTAGTTAACAATTAAATATTATGTCGATAATATTTACATATTATTGTATAACGCAAAACGTAAACTTGTAAAAATTAAAATAAAACAAAGTTGAAATTTGTAAAATTTATTAATTTAGTTTCATGAAAAGATCCTAATTAAAATATAATGAAAAATGTAATTTAAAAACATATTAGTTAAAATAAAGTAACATTTAACGATCGGGCAAACAAACACGGGACTAAAACACGGAGGCAGAAAATGGGGACAAAACCCCACTCCCACCTCCACCTTTTCTCATTCTCCATCTTTCTCTTCTCTTTCATCACTCTCTTTTCTCTCTAAACTCACCACCAAAAATCACACCAAAACAACAAAAACTACTACAAAAACGCACCGAATCATATAGCTTCTTTGGAATAAAGTGACCACGAGACCCCGATCTACATTTCCATCTTTTCGGATTTCAAATCCGACACCCGTAAATTTCCGACAAATCCCGCAAATCTTTAGATTTCAAAGTTATAATTGCTATTTCTTGTTTAACATACTTAGAATAACATGTTTTAGTGTTTTATACAACCGAAAACGTTCCAAATCAACCAAAAATCCGACTTTTTCTCGCTGTTCGTCGAACAGGCGACTACGTCGCATTGGGACCGAAAACAGTACTGCGACGTAGGCCTTTACGTCGCATTACCCTTCCTTACGTCGCACATAGCGACGCAGACCACTACGTCGCATTAAATTGCGAGCGTCGCCTATGCGACGCAACCCATGACGTCGCAAAACCTGAATGCGACGTAGACCCGTACGTCGCACCCTACGTCGCATAACAACCCAGCGTCGCACCTTACGTCGCTAAAAACAGGAAGTTTAAAAACTTGTTTTCACTAAGTGTCGAACTAACCGGAAACACATATCTTTATACAAATTCGATTCACGAGCCTTACAAACAATTCAAACATACTTGTGTTATCGAAATGTTGATTTCAAACTTTCACCAACGAGTCGTATACGTTTTCACAAACAACGAAATACAAACATAAACATTAAACGAACGATTTGGACATGACTTGGTTGTACAAACACTAGCATGGATGATTAGTTTAGACATCCACATACTTATTAAATCTCGTACGTTTAGGACGTTAGGAGATTTCAGACCGTACTTGGGTTTAGGGTTGCTAGCACTCGCACAACTACTTAAACTCAACAGGTGAGTTCACAGCCCCTACTTTTACTGATTTAACTGCTTTTGAACAGGGGTGGAAAACATAGTCAACTATTTTACTTATTGCCATAAACTGCTTTTACTTATATGATTGTTTATCATACTTGTTTACTCGAACTATTAGAGTACTTTGAACTATTTAACTGTTGAACAAACTGGTGTTTGCGAATTAACATTTGCATATTGACACACTGAACTAATGGGATAAATAATCGACAAACTGTTTTAACTAGACCGGAGAACGACCGGTAAACTGTTTTGCAAACGACTGTAAACTATTTTGGTATCTTACCGGAGAACGACCGGTACATTTGGTAACTTGTCGGAGAACGACCGACACTAACTTGGTATCTTACCGGAGAACGACCGGTACATTTGGTAACTTGTCGGAGAACGACCGACACTAACTTGGTATCTTACCGGAGAACGACCGGTACATTTGGTAACTTGTCGGAGAACGACCGACACAAACATAACTTTTAAACTTGTTTGGTATACCGGAGAACGACCGGTACTTTTGTGTAAAACGCTGGAGAACGACCAGCCACGTATTTTAGTGCCAGAGAACGACTGGCCAAGGGACGGGAGAACGACCCGTGCGTCTTGGATGGGAGAACGACCCATGCGTTTGTTGGACGGGAGAACGACCCGTGCGTTACTAGACCGGAGAACGACCGGTAAACTGTTTTTGTTGAACGGGAGAACGACCCGTGCGTATTTGACCGGAGAACGACCGGTACTGTGTATTTGTAACTCGCTGGAGAACGACCAGCACGTGTTTTAACTTGAACTTCGGGCGAACAACCCACAAAACTGGTATTTGGATAACATTCTACAAAACTTATACTCGACTATTATGGCAATACTATTTGTGAACATATTTGGATAACAACTGTGATACAAACTTGATTCAACTTGTGTAAACTTAAAACCTGTGAATTCACTCAACCTAGTTGTTGACTTTTACTATGTTTTTCAGGGAATTAGCTGCGCATATAAGAATCGCCAACACACATGGAGAACTAGGCGACCCTTGAAGTTAGGATGCCAACTTTTTGGAAACACATGGATTTCTTTAGTATAACCGAAATGCTTTAGTCATATTTCAGAAATCTACTTTTGTAAACTTATTACTTTTAACTTATACGATTCGTGGAATCGTAAACTTTCTAATTAATAACTTTTGGCATCTTATTATATATTGTTCTGTTGTAATCATAAGCTCTGATACGTATGCATGCTTTATTATTGTGACACCCCAGTACTTAAACTAAAACGCTTCCGCTAAACGAATTTTGGGGGTGTTACAGATTGGTATCAGAGCCAATGGTTATAGCGAACTAGGAAACTTTAGGTGACTTAGAAACCTAGAGACCTAGACTATAGCCTTGGCTAGAACGTACATGCATACATACATTTGCATACATCTAAACTATCGTTATGATACCTCGATACGCGTGAACTGTTCACCACATCCGACTCGTTCACTGTACTCTGATCTCATATGAACCTGATCGTGATTAAACGGTTGATGAAAAGAAGTATGTATTTGGCATCATATAATGACGCCTGGCCAACGTGATTATATCATACTAAGTACATATGGGTGTTTCATAGTCGTAAGATACGTGATGGGGATTCGACAAATTTTGCTTGATACTCGAAAACTTGAAATATGTGAAACTTTATTCCTCACATATTTTTCATTGGCATTGACTTCTGCATCTTTTCATCGCAGAACGTCAGCATGCCGCCTAAACAAAGAAAGACTCGAAACAGTCGACAAAATTCTCCACCTGTACCTCCAGAAACAACCGAACAAATCATCGAACGCCGCGTGGCTGAGGCTATTGCTCAGTACGAGGCTAGCAGAAATCGTGAAAACCCAACCAACAACAGTGGAGCTACCCCCGTCAACAGCGAAACTCCAACTAATACCCAGCAGGGGTGTTCCTACAAAACCTTTCAGTCTTGTAAACCCAGCACCTTCACCGGGACCGAAGGGGCCATTGGCCTGGTCCACTGGATTGAAAAGATGGAATCAGTCATCGACATCAGCGACTGCGCCAACGACAAGATCGTGAAATACGCCACCTGCACTTTAGCCGACAAAGCGCTAACCTGGTGGAACGCTCAAGTCCAGATTATGGGACGCCCAGCTGCTCATTCCATGACCTGGGTAACTCTGAAGCAGATGATGATGGAGGAATTTTGCCCTCCCAACGAGATGCAGAAACTCGAAACCGAGTTTTGGAACATTCAGATGATCGGAGCTGACATTTCCGGTTACACAACTAGATTTCAGGAGCTTGCACGTCTGGTGCCTCATATGGTAACCCCCGAGAGCAAACGCATTGAGCGTTACAACAGGGGTTTGGCACCACAAATCCGAGGCATGGTTATGTCCTCCAAACCCGCCACTTTTAGGAGCGCAGTGGATCTGGCTCACAGCTTAACCGACGACGCGGTCGAGATTGGAACCCTGAAAACTATCACAGGGAAAACTGAACTTACCCGTACTGATGCGGGCGACTCTGGAACCCACAAACGTAAATGGAACAATGATGGTAACGACCGTCAGGGTCAACGAAACAGAAACCCGGGAAACACCCGAGCCTTTGCAGCAATCACCAACTCTGGACCCAAAACCTATCTTGGCAACAAACCAAAATGCGACAAGTGCGGGATGCATCATAGTGGCAACTGTGCTTTCTGCCAAGATTGCAAAAACTGGGGTCATTTGGCCCAAAACTGTAAAGCCAACCCTCCTCCTCGATCAAACACCTGTTACGAGTGCGGCGAATCTGGACACTTTCGAAATCAATGTCCAAAACTGAACAACAACCAGGACAACACCGGGAACAACAATCAGAACAACAACCGCGCCGTTAACAAAGGCTACACCCCAAGCCGCGCATACATCCTCCGCGCACTGGAAACTGTTGCGGACTATGGCAAGCACGGTATGTCTTACCAACTATTGCTACGATTTAACGTTTCTTTCATTCGAATGTCAATTCGAACATATCACTTGGTAAACTTCGACTATTAACGAACGCATAACTATTTAAACTATACCGCGAGTATACTAAACTGATTTAAAACTTTTCTGGCAACGATTGAGCGCCACCCAAACTGGTATTATTATTGACGACGTGACTTATTAGGAGAACATACGCCGCGGGCGATCCGACTTGATTTAAATCTCGGGACGAGATTTCTCTAACATGGGGAGAATGTAACACCTCGCAAATTTGAACACGATTAATAACATTAATCACTTGCACTATTAGGCTAATTCCCTACTTGAGTGAATTCACAACACATTTTAGAGGTAAGTCTAGCATAGCCCAACTAGTTAGTACGCGTAGTATTACGTAGTCGTAATTACGTACAGATCAATTTGAAAACAAACGCGACAAAAATGTACGACTGTTGGTGAACAAAAATTATTTAATAAAACGAAATTATTAAATAACGTAGTTAACAATTAAATATTATGTCGATAATATTTACATATTATTGTATAACGCAAAACGTAAACTTGTAAAAATTAAAATAAAACAAAGTTGAAATTTGTAAAATTTATTAATTTAGTTTCATGAAAAGATCCTAATTAAAATATAATGAAAAATGTAATTTAAAAACATATTAGTTAAAATAAAGTAACATTTAACGATCGGGCAAACAAACACGGGACTAAAACACGGAGGCAGAAAATGGGGACAAAACCCCACTCCCACCTCCACCTTTTCTCATTCTCCATCTTTCTCTTCTCTTTCATCACTCTCTTTTCTCTCTAAACTCACCACCAAAAATCACACCAAAACAACAAAAACTACTACAAAAACGCACCGAATCATATAGCTTCTTTGGAATAAAGTGACCACGAGACCCCGATCTACATTTCCATCTTTTCGGATTTCAAATCCGACACCCGTAAATTTCCGACAAATCCCGCAAATCTTTAGATTTCAAAGTTATAATTGCTATTTCTTGTTTAACATACTTAGAATAACATGTTTTAGTGTTTTATACAACCGAAAACGTTCCAAATCAACCAAAAATCCGACTTTTTCTCGCTGTTCGTCGAACAGGCGACTACGTCGCATTGGGACCGAAAACAGTACTGCGACGTAGGCCTTTACGTCGCATTACCCTTCCTTACGTCGCACATAGCGACGCAGACCACTACGTCGCATTAAATTGCGAGCGTCGCCTATGCGACGCAACCCATGACGTCGCAAAACCTGAATGCGACGTAGACCCGTACGTCGCACCCTACGTCGCATAACAACCCAGCGTCGCACCTTACGTCGCTAAAAACAGGAAGTTTAAAAACTTGTTTTCACTAAGTGTCGAACTAACCGGAAACACATATCTTTATACAAATTCGATTCACGAGCCTTACAAACAATTCAAACATACTTGTGTTATCGAAATGTTGATTTCAAACTTTCACCAACGAGTCGTATACGTTTTCACTGTAACACCCCCGAAATTCACTGTTTTGCGGAAGCATAGTTTGGGGTGCTACTAATCAAATATCACAGCACAAAGATAAAGTAAGCGACATCTATATGCAACGTTTGTAAATTGGTTACATTCCATAGATATATTGTTTGAAAACTTAGTGTTTTCGTATACAAAAATGTAGTTTCCCTAGAGTCCGCGCGTGTAGCGGGAGATTCTATTACATAATCATAATATACAAAAGATAATGCTAAGAATCTCCGTTAATGCAGTTGTGTTGAAATCATGCGACTCTAGCTAAAATCCTGGAGTAATCCTACTCCATCCGGGTACCTGAGAAAACATACTAAAAAGTGTCAACCAAAAGGTTGGTGAATCTCACAGGTTTGTAAATAATATCGGCTTTGAACACGAGATTTCATTAGTAATGCCCGTAGGCAGGAAAATCAGCCATTGCAATCCAGCAATCGTAAAATCAGTATTTGCAATCCAGCAAATGTAAAATCAGTATTTGCAATCCAGCAAATGTAAATAAATAAGTTTATACCGTTGCCATGAGGCTCATAATCGAAGCTTAACCCGTAAATAATAACTTTGCTCCCGTGACATGCTCGTAAGTGAGCAAGCATCCGTAACGAATAAGTAGTCACCCGTTTCTACGTGTAAATCAGTACGTGGCAGCGCTACTGCCCCGGGTGGGGAGGGTCATTTCCCTAATGGATCCATTAACTAGTGTTCGCGCTTAAGTCCATAACTAACGATATATGATGGAGAGACTTCTGTTTGTAGGTAAACTCATGCAATTTCGTTTGGTATAGTAAACAGTTCTAGTACTTGTGTTCAAAGAAAAGCAGTTGCATGTTTCTCCCCCAATAAGATAAAACAGTAAAAGTGGGGCCGTAAGACTCACCTGAGTCTGGTAATATGCCGTAGCAAATAGCAAGTAGTAAATATAGCAAGTAGGTTCTCCGAACCCGTAACCTTCAAATGCCTATTCATATGAAGTTATGTAAGTATGCGTCTCACGTGACGTTTCGTTTAGTTGTACACAACTAGTATAGCCAATGTTTGTTCGTATGTTTGTAATTGTTCGTTTGTTTGTAAAACATGTTTGGGCCCGTTGGTGACTTAGTTGAAACGTTAATCTCGACAGTTATATACTAGTTTGAATTGTTATGCTTGAAAAACATGTTTCAATGTACCTTAGACGTTATATCGTATAGTCGTTTGAAGTCCGAAATGTATAACACTTAACTTGGAATTTAATTTGTAAATCTGCTGTGTTTTGCGACACAACATGCGACACTAAAGCTGTCATGCGACACAAGGATACGACACAAGGATTGTGTCGCATCAGATACGAAATGCTAATTTAATAGCGACATAGCGGTTGTGTCGTATGAAATACGACATAGTATGCGACATAGAGTGCGACACAATATTGTGTCGCATAGATTACGACACAAAGGTTCGGTACGACACAAGGTACGACATTAATGGGTTTATGCGACATAGAATGCGACACAAGGCTTGTGTCGCATGGATGAACACCAGCCCAGAAACTTTCGGGTTTCGAGGATTTTCGACCAAAAACGCAAATCTAACCTATTTTTGAGCTATAAAATCGTGTATTATGCATGTATTAGGTTATATCTAAGTTGTGTACACTTCAAAACATCAAAACATTACACCAAATTGAATAGATCTAAGATTTTAGAAATTTCTTACTTTTGCAAATCGAGCTAAATGGAGGATGAATTGATGAAAACGATCTTGATATTCTTGCTCCACTCGTGATGGTGATTCCGAATATGTATTTTGTTTGTTGATTCGGTATGGTTCGATTTTGAGAGAATTTGGGTTTGAGAGAGTTTTGTGGGTGTTTTTGTTTAGTGAAAATAAAAATGAAAGAGAGGAGTGAGGGTGGGGGTTTGGCTGATCCAAAGGGGAAGGGAGGGGAAAATGCTCCCTAAAACTCAGTGTTGACTCCGTGTCCTAATCGTTTAATCGCTAATTTTTAATATTTAGTCAAACGTTTATATTCTTAAAATGTAATTAAAGTATTTAAATAAAATACTTTGGAATTTATAGTAAAACATTTGTCGCAAAATTTTAATTATTAAGTCGCGTTTATTACGTTTTGTTGTGTTGGTTAAAATGTCGTCGCGATAGTATATAAATAATGCTCGTTCGGTTGCGTATTTTATATAACAAAATACGTTCTCATTATTTAAGTAAATTTCTGTCACCAACGTCCAAGTAAACTGTGTCGGACTCCGTCCGGTTAATCCGCACGATTTATCCAAATCGCGTAAGTACATAAAAACATATATATAAATTACCTTATATATATACAAATAGAGCCTGTAATTAGTCCAATTACATACTAATTACAACTAGTTACAAACAATCAGGCATAATTAATTATCCTAATTATGCGGGTGTTACATTCTCCCCTTGTTAAAGAAATTTCGTCCCGAAATTAGCTTGAGTGCACGGACGGTGCGTTATCTGGGAAGAGATGTGGATATTTCTGTCGTATTTGGTCTTCCCGTTCCCAGGTGAACTCAGGGCCGCGCCTAGAATTCCACCTGACCTTTACGATGGGAATACGACTCTGTTTCAATCGCTTGACCTCACGGTCCATGATTTCCATAGGTTCCTCGACAAAATGAAGTTTATCATCGATTCGAATTTCGTCGAGCGGTATGATCAGTGTCTCGTCAGACAGACATTTCTTCAAGTTAGAAATGTGGAATGTGTTGTGTACGCTGCTAAGTTCGGCAGGAAGTTGCAGGCGGTATGCCACTGGACCAATCCTTTCAAGGATTTCGAATGGTCCGATATATCTAGGATTTAGTTTGCCTCGTTTTCCGAATCGAATAACACCTTTCCACGGTGCCACTTTGAGAAGTACCTTGTCTCCTACCTGGAACTCAAGGTGTTTGCGTCTCACGTCAGCATAACTTTTCTGACGATCACGTGCGGCTTTTAGCCGGTTTTGAATACCAACGATTTTCTCAGTAGTTTCTTGAATGATTTCTGGACCCGTGAGTTGGGAATCTCCTAACTCAGTCCAACAGATAGGTGATCGGCACTTACGTCCGTAAAGTGCCTCGAAGGGTGCAGCCTTTATGCTGGTATGGTAACTGTTGTTGTACGAAAACTCGCACAACGGTAAGTGATTTTCCCAAGAAGTACCGAAGTCAACTACGCAGGCTCGTAGCATATCCTCCAGTGTTTGAATAGTTCGCTCGCTTTGGCCATCGGTCTGCGGGTGATAAGCAGTACTCATATCCAGACGAGTACCAAGAGATTTCTGTAACGATTGCCAAAAGTTAGAAGTAAAACGGCTGTCCCTATCCGAGATGATCGAGATAGGTACACCGTGTCGCGAGATGATTTCTTTGACATAGATGCGAGTCAGACGCTCCATCTTGTCGGTTTCCTTGATAGCCAGAAAATGAGCAGATTTCGTGAGACGGTCCACGATCACCCAAATGGTATCGCAACCACTCGAAGTTTTCGGTAGTTTGGTAATGAAGTCCATGGAAATCTGTTCCCATTTCCATTGAGGAATTTCAGGTTGTTGGAGCAACCCAGAGGGTCTTTGGTGTTCGGTCTTTACTTTTGAACAGGTTAGGCATTTACTGACGTATAAAGCGATGTCAGCTTTCATGTTAGGCCACCAATACAACCCTTTGACGTCATGATACATCTTGTCAGAACCAGGATGTATAGAGTATCGAGATTTGTGAGCTTCAGCCATCACCAAATCTCGCAAGTTTCCGAATTTGGGTAACCACATCCGGTTAGAGAAGTATCGAGTTCCATCGGGTTTGATTTCGAATTGTTTATCCAAGCCTCGCAAGGCTTCATTTTTCAAGTTTTCATCGTTGAGTGCTTCAAGTTGAGCGGTAAGGATTTGAGCAGGAAGCTCGTTACGAATTGTCATAGAAAGTGCTCGGACTCGAAGGGGTTTCACTCGTTCTTTTCGGCTTAAGGCATCGGCAACTACGTTAGCCTTGCCCGGATGGTATTTGATCTCGCAGTCATAGTCACTAAGTAACTCAACCCAGCGACGTTGTCTCATGTTTAGATCTTTCTGATCAAATATGTGTTGGAGACTTTTGTGATCGGTAAAGATAGTGCTTTTTGTACCGTAGAGATAATGTCTCCAGATTTTCAATGCGAAGACCACAGCACCTAACTCAAGGTCGTGGGTCGTATAGTTTCTCTCGTGGATTTTTAGTTGTCGCGAGGCATAGGCAATGACTTTTTCCCGTTGCATTAACACGCAACCGAGTCCTTGATGTGAGGCGTCGCAGTAAACTACGAAATCGTCGGTGCCCTCGGGTAAGGACAAGATTGGTGCACTGCAAAGTTTGTTTTTCAATAGCTGAAAAGCTGACTCCTGTGTATCGGTCCAATGGAACTTCTTATCTTTCTGAGTCAGTGTGGTTAGGGGAATAGCTATTCTTGAAAAGTTTTCGATAAATCGGCGATAATAACCAGCAAGACCTAAGAATTGTCTCACTTCGGTTGGAGTGGTCGGTGACTCCCAGCCCTTGATTGCTTCAATCTTGGCGGGATCAACATGAATTCCTTGGCTGTCAATCACGTGCCCGAGGAATTGAACGGTTCGAATCCAGAATTCACACTTAGAGAATTTGGCATATAACTCTTCGTGTTTCAGAAGTCCTAGAATGGTTTTCAGATGTTGAGCATGTTCCTGCTCGTTGCGAGAGTAAATCAGAATATCGTCGATGAACACAATGACGAATTTGTCAAGATATGGTTTGCACACCCGATTCATAAGGTCCATGAATACGGCCGGTGCGTTGGTCAACCCGAATGGCATCACTTGGAATTCGTAATGCCCATAACGAGTTCGGAAAGCTGTCTTTGGGATATCATTGTCACGGACTCGGAGTTGATGATAACCCGACCGTAGATCAATCTTTGAGTAAACACTCGATCCCTGGAGTTGGTCAAACAGATCATCAATTCTAGGAAGTGGGTACCGATTCTTTATGGTTAGTTTGTTCAGCTCTCGGTAGTCGATACACATGCGGAAAGATCCATCTTTCTTTTTCACGAATAAGACCGGAGCTCCCCAAGGCGAGGAACTTGGTCGAATGAATCCTCTGTCCAGGAGTTCCTGTAGTTGGTTAGACAATTCCTGCATTTCGGACGGTGCTAAACGGTAAGGGGCTCGTGCCACGGGTGCAGCTCCTGGCACAAGTTCGATTTGGAATTCAACTTGTCTAGGTGGCGGAAGTCCGGGCAAGTCTTCAGGAAAGACTTCCGGGAAATCCCGCACGATTGGAACATCCTCAAGTCGCTTCTCCTCCGACTTCTTCTCCGTTACATGTGCGAGGATGGCTTGATACCCTTTTCGTAGATATTTTCTAGTTTTCAGACAAGATACGATGTTCAGATTCCGTCTGTCGGTCTCCCCTTGTAGGACTAAGGTTCCACCGGAGACAAGAGGTATGCGAACGAGTTTGTCATGACAGATGATTTCAGCTCGGTGCTTGGATAACCAATCCATACCGACAATAATATCGAAGCTGCCGATCTCGACAGGGATTAAATCAATGGAAAACGTTTCGTTCGTGAGGTTAAGTGTACAGTTGTGTATGATGCTATCAGTCTCAATCAGTTTGCCGTTAGCTAATTCTACAATGTATTTAGCATCTAAGGCAGTGGGAGTAATATCGAGTAAAGGGCTAAATTTCTCAGAAATGAAGCTTCTATCGGCACCGGTATCAAATAACACAGAAGCAGTAAGGTCGTTGAGAAGGAACGTACCCGTCACGACGTTCGGGTCTTGTCTGGCTTCCCCAGCCTTGATAACGAAAGCTCTACCGCGAGCAGGGTTGTTGTTGTTTTTCAGCTTTGGGCAATCTCTCTTGAAGTGCCCTGAATTTCCGCACCCAAAGCAGGCCTTTGGTGCATTAGTGTTGGGGGTAGAAATGTTGGTTCGGCAATCCTTGGCTAGATGCCCGAACCGTTTGCAGTTGGAGCAAGGGCAAGAACCGTCATGATGGCGGCTGCATTTGGAACAGTAAGGCTTGTTCCCGCTGTACCCTTTCTTTTCCGAAGTCCCCGATGAATAAGCCTTAATGTACTCAGGCTTTTTGTTGGAGGTTTGGTTGGATGAGTTGGGGTTACCTTCCCACTTGCGTTTGTTGTTTGCAGATGGGGTTGAAGTTGTACCGCGGCGGACAGAATTTGCCGTTAGTTCATGGGCCATACGGATGGCGCTCTGAATAGTACCCGGTTTAGATGAAGTCACCAGGTCCTGAAGTCTCTCGGGAAGTCCGTCAACGAATTTCTCGATCCTCTTATACTCAGGATCGACCATGGTTGGGCACAGAAGTGCCAGTTGGTGAAAACGGTTGGTGTATCCGGTGATGTCATCACCCTGCATCTTGTGGTTCCAGAATTCCACTTCTAGTTGTTTCAATTCATCCCTGGGGCAATACTCGCCCCTCAACATCTTCTTCAACTCCTCCCACGGGAGTTGGTAAGCAGTAGCAACACTCACAGTCTGGGCATAAGTGTTCCACCAGGTGAGTGCGGTGTCAGTAAAGGTGCTAACAGAGAACTTAACTTTATCTCCCTCCGCACAGTTGCAGATCAGGAATACAGACTCAACTTTCTCGATCCAGCGTACTAGACCGATAGCTCCCTCAGTACCTGCAAAGTTTAGAGGTTTGCAGTTCTGGAAGTCCTTGTAAGAACAAGGTTTAGCAGCAGAGGTTTCAGCGGCATCGCTGTTTCTTGAGGAGTTGGGTGGGGTATTGCGAGCCAAGGCTTCAGTAACAGCCTGGGTGATAAGGGAGGTAATCTGGGCATCAGTGTAAGGTCTTGACTTTGGCGGCATGATTCTTCAATAAAAGAAATGAAGATACATGAGATTTTGTAGGAAATTGTAATTGTCACAGATGTACATGTATAACAGCAGTAATACATAACATCAACATGGAAAATGACAATTTATATGAGTTGAAATAACAAGGAAAGTTTGATAGATAATGTGGGTTCAAAGGTTACATCCTACAGAGATATTACGAAAGGTGTCGGGAATTGTTACATCCGACTAGTTTATAGAGTAGATCATTCGGTGTTCAAGATTTTCGAGTCTTTGTTCCTGACGGCAGAATTGGGTAGTCAATGCTGGTAACGTAAGATGTGCCGAGTTCTGAGAGTTATGTATAGGACAAGGATTGGTCCGAGGTGACCTTGTGTTCCTCCTGGCTACTCGTGGGTTCCGTGACCCATGTGAGTGAGAGTGTGACGGATTAGGTGGTATGTTTGCCATTCCTGTGGCAGAGTGTAAGTAAGACGAGGCTAATATATATATACATATATCATATCCAGCCTAGTGTCTAGCACGTATCAAGTAATAGTCCGGTTCTCTCGTGGTCAGAGTCTACTAACGTATCCCCGTTCAACATAATCATTTCAGACCTTACCTCATCTTTCCTTAATTGTACATAGTTGATCAGGCTATGTTAAATTAAAGTCGTATGCTGTAATTCCCGAACCAGTCATGTCTAATAAGAGAATACTGCCTAACGGTCATAGTCTAGGCCCACTAAATGCAACCTAGTTCACTATAACCTTAGGCTCTGATACCAATCTGTAACACCCCCGAAATTCACTGTTTTGCGGAAGCATAGTTTGGGGTGCTACTAATCAAATATCACAGCACAAAGATAAAGTAAGCGACATCTATATGCAACGTTTGTAAATTGGTTACATTCCATAGATATATTGTTTGAAAACTTAGTGTTTTCGTATACAAAAATGTAGTTTCCCTAGAGTCCGCGCGTGTAGCGGGAGATTCTATTACATAATCATAATATACAAAAGATAATGCTAAGAATCTCCGTTAATGCAGTTGTGTTGAAATCATGCAACTCTAGCTAAAATCCTGGAGTAATCCTACTCCATCCGGGTACCTGAGAAAACATACTAAAAAGTGTCAACCAAAAGGTTGGTGAATCTCACAGGTTTGTAAATAATATCGGCTTTGAACACGAGATTTCATTAGTAATGCCCGTAGGCTGGAAAATCAGCCATTGCAATCCAGCAATCGTAAAATCAGTATTTGCAATCCAGCAAATGTAAAATCAGTATTTGCAATCCAGCAAATGTAAATAAATAAGTTTATACCGTTGCCATGAGGCTCATAATCGAAGCTTAACCCGTAAATAATAACTTTGCTCCCGTGACATGCTCGTAAGTGAGCAAGCATCCGTAACGAATAAGTAGTCACCCGTTTCTACGTGTAAATCAGTACGTGGCAGCGCTACTGCCCCGGGTGGGGAGGGTCATTTCCCTAATGGATCCATTAACTAGTGTTCGCGCTTAAGTCCATAACTAACGATATATGATGGAGAGACTTCTGTTTGTAGGTAAACTCATGCAATTTCGTTTGGTATAGTAAACAGTTCTAGTACTTGTGTTCAAAGAAAAGCAGTTGCATGTTTCTCCCCCAATAAGATAAAACAGTAAAAGTGGGGCCGTAAGACTCACCTGAGTCTGGTAATATGCCGTAGCAAATAGCAAGTAGTAAATATAGCAAGTAGGTTCTCCGAACCCGTAACCTTCAAATGCCTATTCATATGAAGTTATGTAAGTATGCGTCTCACGTGACGTTTCGTTTAGTTGTACACAACTAGTATAGCCAATGTTTGTTCGTATGTTTGTAATTGTTCGTTTGTTTGTAAAACATGTTTGGGCCCGTTGGTGACTTAGTTGAAACGTTAATCTCGACAGTTATATACTAGTTTGAATTGTTATGCTTGAAAAACATGTTTCAATGTACCTTAGACGTTATATCGTATAGTCGTTTGAAGTCCGAAATGTATAACACTTAACTTGGAATTTAATTTGTAAATCTGCTGTGTTTTGCGACACAACATGCGACACTAAAGCTGTCATGCGACACAAGGATACGACACAAGGATTGTGTCGCATCAGATACGAAATGCTAATTTAATAGCGACATAGCGGTTGTGTCGTATGAAATACGACATAGTATGCGACATAGAGTGCGACACAATATTGTGTCGCATAGATTACGACACAAAGGTTCGGTACGACACAAGGTACGACATTAATGGGTTTATGCGACATAGAATGCGACACAAGGCTTGTGTCGCATGGATGAACACCAGCCCAGAAACTTTCGGGTTTCGAGGATTTTCGACCAAAAACGCAAATCTAACCTATTTTTGAGCTATAAAATCGTGTATTATGCATGTATTAGGTTATATCTAAGTTGTGTACACTTCAAAACATCAAAACATTACACCAAATTGAATAGATCTAAGATTTTAGAAATTTCTTACTTTTGCAAATCGAGCTAAATGGAGGATGAATTGATGAAAACGATCTTGATATTCTTGCTCCACTCGTGATGGTGATTCCGAATATGTATTTTGTTTGTTGATTCGGTATGGTTCGATTTTGAGAGAATTTGGGTTTGAGAGAGTTTTGTGGGTGTTTTTGTTTAGTGAAAATAAAAATGAAAGAGAGGAGTGAGGGTGGGGGTTTGGCTGATCCAAAGGGGAAGGGAGGGGAAAATGCTCCCTAAAACTCAGTGTTGACTCCGTGTCCTAATCGTTTAATCGCTAATTTTTAATATTTAGTCAAACGTTTATATTCTTAAAATGTAATTAAAGTATTTAAATAAAATACTTTGGAATTTATAGTAAAACATTTGTCGCAAAATTTTAATTATTAAGTCGCGTTTATTACGTTTTGTTGTGTTGGTTAAAATGTCGTCGCGATAGTATATAAATAATGCTCGTTCGGTTGCGTATTTTATATAACAAAATACGTTCTCATTATTTAAGTAAATTTCTGTCACCAACGTCCAAGTAAACTGTGTCGGACTCCGTCCGGTTAATCCGCACGATTTATCCAAATCGCGTAAGTACATAAAAACATATATATAAATTACCTTATATATATACAAATAGAGCCTGTAATTAGTCCAATTACATACTAATTACAACTAGTTACAAACAATCAGGCATAATTAATTATCCTAATTATGCGGGTGTTACATTCACAAACAACGAAATACAAACATAAACATTAAACGAACGATTTGGACGTGACTTGGTTGTACAAACACTAGCATGGATGATTAGTTTAGACATCCACATACTTATTAAATCTCGTACGTTTAGGACTTTAGGAGATTTCAGACCGTACTTGGGTTTAGGGTTGCTAGCACTCGCACAACTACTTAAACTCAACAGGTGAGTTCACAGCCCCTACTTTTACTGATTTAACTGCTTTTGAACAGGGGTGGAAAACATAGTCAACTATTTTACTTATTGCCATAAACTGCTTTTACTTATATGATTGTTTATCATACTTGTTTACTCGAACTATTAGAGTACTTTGAACTATTTAACTGTTGAACAAACTGGTGTTTGCGAATTAACATTTGCATATTGACACACTGAACTAATGGGATAAATAATCGACAAACTGTTTTAACTAGACCGGAGAACGACCGGTAAACTGTTTTGCAAACGACTGTAAACTATTTTGGTATCTTACCGGAGAACGACCGGTACATTTGGTAACTTGTCGGAGAACGACCGACACTAACTTGGTATCTTACCGGAGAACGACCGGTACATTTGGTAACTTGTCGGAGAACGACCGACACTAACTTGGTATCTTACCGGAGAACGACCGGTACATTTGGTAACTTGTCGGAGAACGACCGACACAAACATAACTTTTAAACTTGTTTGGTATACCGGAGAACGACCGGTACTTTTGTGTAAAACGCTGGAGAACGACCAGCCACGTATTTTAGTGCCAGAGAACGACTGGCCAAGGGACGGGAGAACGACCCGTGCGTCTTGGATGGGAGAACGACCCATGCGTTTGTTGGACGGGAGAACGACCCGTGCGTTACTAGACCGGAGAACGACCGGTAAACTGTTTTTGTTGAACGGGAGAACGACCCGTGCGTATTTGACCGGAGAACGACCGGTACTGTGTATTTGTAACTCGCTGGAGAACGACCAGCACGTGTTTTAACTTGAACTTCGGGCGAACAACCCACAAAACTGGTATTTGGATAACATTCTACAAAACTTATACTCGACTATTATGGCAATACTATTTGTGAACATATTTGGATAACAACTGTGATACAAACTTGATTCAACTTGTGTAAACTTAAAACCTGTGAATTCACTCAACCTAGTTGTTGACTTTTACTATGTTTTTCAGGGAATTAGCTGCGCATATAAGAATCGCCAACACACATGGAGAACTAGGCGACCCTTGAAGTTAGGATGCCAACTTTTTGGAAACACATGGATTTCTTTAGTATAACCGAAATGCTTTAGTCATATTTCAGAAATCTACTTTTGTAAACTTATTACTTTTAACTTATACGATTCGTGGAATCGTAAACTTTGTAATTAATAACTTTTGGCATCTTATTATATATTGTTCTGTTGTAATCATAAGCTCTGATACGTATGCATGCTTTATTATTGTGACACCCCAGTACTTAAACTAAAACGCTTCCGCTAAACGAATTTTGGGGGTGTTACATGAAATCTACTGAACAGCAACTGTCCGTTCTTGCTTCCTTTGTGGCATCATATGAAAATTACATAGAGGGAAAGATCAATGATCCTATTCTGTTTGATGAGGATTATGAGCAGATAGATCCTGATTATCTTGAGGAATTGGAGCTTCAAGATCAACTAGCGTTGATATCAAGAAAGGTGAAGAATTTCCTCAAGAAAACTGGTAGAAAAGTATTGGGCAATAGATCAGGGTTTGATAAAACCAAGGTCAGATGCTTTAACTGTCAGGGTATTGGTCATTTTGCTAGAGAATGCCAAAGACCTAAAGTAGAAGCAAAAGGAAAACAAGGTTCGGGAAGTACACTAGCTTCCAAAGCCTTAGTGGTGAAGCAGTTGGATGGCTCTTATGATTGGCAAGCTCATTCTGAGGAAGCTTTGATGGCCGAGATCGAAGAGACAACTGCTGGATCAGTGTCCTACATGCCCACTGATATGGAACAGAAAGTAGAGGTGCCTGAGTCTGAAGTGAAGGCAAGTGATGATGACGTGCTATATATGGATTCAGCTCCAGATATGAGTCCTGAAGAATTCGTGGCACGCATGGCTGAATTACAAACTGACAAGAAGAAGGTATGTTTAGATATTCTTAATCTTGCTGATGTTTGTTACTTAGTTACTGATTTACAATCTCAGAATAGTGTCTTAACTGTGTCAAATAGCAACCTGTCATCACAATTGAATATGGATAAGGAATCCTATAAGACTGTTAGATCTGAACTTGATCAAGCTATTATGGATATTCGTAGATTAAGTGATGATAAACAAGTCTTAAAAGATAAAATTAAGTCTGATGCTTAGGATAGAACAAAACTTAGAGATACCATAAGTGAAAAATCTATTGTCATAGATGGTCTCTATATGAATATCAAAGACTTAAATGAGACGATTGCTAGTAAGGATCGGGAAATAGTGAACCTTAACTTAAGGTTAATTGAGCAAAATCGTAAACTTGAGAACTATAGGACATCTCAAATGGATAAAATGTTAGATGCTCACCGTAGTGTAAAGGACAAGACTGGGTTAGGTTACAATGATGTATCCCCTTCTTTTAATGCCAATTACACTCCTATTCCTGAAGATTCTGAAATGACAGATGATAATCCTGAAATTTCAGTAACTAATGATCAGGAAAAGTTAGAGGCACAGAAGGATGTTATTAAGAACCCTTGATCAGATAATAGTAAGGCTTCTCATTTCACCAAAATACAATTTGTATCGGGTGGAGTGATTAACGATGCTAATACTAATGATAAGGTTAATAAGGAACAGCTTAAACCTTTAGTGCCTAAGACTCCGGATGAGAAAGCAAAAGTGAGTAAATCACGCAAGCAAATGTCATGTTTCAAGTGTCATCAAAAGGGACACGTGGCTTCGTGTTGTCCTAACAAAAAGCCTGAAACACCACATAAGCTTGTGATTGATGAAAAGACACAGACCGACTCTAAAATGACTGTAGATGGGTTAGATACCAAACCTAAGTTAGGTAATAAACCTGTTAACATTCTTAAAAGAGATGGTAAGCATAGTGTCTCCCCACCTAAACCTAAACGGCCATATACTCAAAGTGATAATTCTATCCATAAGTCTAGGGATGTGACACCTTCGAGGTTTAGAACTCCAAGTAGAGGCCATAGTCATTATGAGAGTGGTACTACTTCGCGATCACATGAGTTTAATTATAATTATCATAATAGAGCTCATAATTATGTGCCTAAGAGGTTCTCCTTAAATTCACCTCTTAAGGCTGATCGTCCACAAACTAAAGCTACTTCAAAAGTAACCAAAGCTCCTGATGGGAAGGATGGTTATTTTAAAGAGCTTAAGTTTGTTGATGATAAGGGACAAACCAAGACCGTAATGGCTTGGGTCCCTCTTGATAACTGATCGTATTTTGTGTTATGTGCAAGAGCATGCTGTGAACAAGGACAGCTGGTGGTATGTAGACAGTGGATGCTCGAGGCACATGACAGGAGAAAGAAGTCTACTGAAGGACTTCAAGGAGAGTCTCAAGCAAAAAGTAAACTTTGCAGGAGATAAAGGAGGAGTAATTTCGGGAAAAGGAAAAGTTTCAAATGAACTTTGACTCTTGAGGATGTGAACAATGTTGAAGAACTAACTCACAACCTAGTGAGTGTTTCCCAAGTCTGTGATAAAGGTCATCCAGTTTATTTCAATGAAAAGGAGGCCTTAGTCCTGAAGCCAGGTTTCAAAATTTCTGATAAATGGATATTGATGAGGGCTCCAAGGAAGAAGGACATCTATGCTATCAACATGGGTGTTCCTAACTCTTCAATGGTGTCTACATGTTTATTATCCAAGGCTTCGGAAACAGACGCATTATTATGGCATAGGAGAATGGCACACCTGAACTGGAGAAAGATGAATTATATAACCAAAAATGGTTTGGTTCTAGGTGTACCACAAAAACGTTTCGAGTCTGAGGATAAGTGTGTTCCTTGCATGAAAGGAAAGCAGCACAAGAAACCACACAGACCTAAGACTTAAAACTCTATCTCCTCACCATTTGAATTGCTACATATGGATCTCTTTGGCCCTATAAGCAAGAGAAGTCTAGGTGGCAAATGGTACTGTTTAGTTGTCACAGATGATTATTCTAGATTCTCATGGGTATTCTTTTTGGGATCAAAGGATGAGACTCCTGGAATTCTAATTGAGTTCTTTGATCTAGTAGAGAATGTCTATAAAAAGAGAGTTAAGCATATTCGTAGTGACAATGGAACAGAGTTTAAGAATTCAACGTTGAATATCTATTGCTTAAGCAAAGGTATATTACATCAATTCAGTGCACCTTATGAACCTCAACAGAATGGTGTTGCTGAAAGGAAAAATAGAACGTTGATTGAAGCTGCTAGAACAATGCTTGCTGATTCAAAGCTTCCGGTCATCTTTTGGGCAGAAGCAGTGAATACAGCATGTTATGTTCTTAATAGAGTTCTTACGGTTAAGAGACATAACAAGACTTGTTATGAGCTTTTGAACAATAAGAAACCTAACTTAAAGGGGTTTGAACCCTTTGGAGTTTCATGCACCATATTAAAAACTGGACATCAAGCAAAATTTGGTGAGAAGGCTGATGAAGGATTTTTCCTACGTTATATGCCCAATTCGCCAAACAAGAGAGTCTTTAATAAAGTCACAGGACGTTTGGAGGTAGTTTATAATATTGAGGTTACGAGCTACTCACCTGATGTTCATAAGGGCTTAGATTGGCAATTTGATTATTCTGATCTTTTTGCATCATTTAAAGTTCCTATCAGTGACTATGTCAGTGATTCAGAGATAGCTGAACATTTATTGTTTGAAGATGAGAATATTGGTCCCGCTTCAACATCAAGTGTTAAGCAGTCTGGAATTAAGACTAATGTTGACTCAGATAAAGCTTCCACAAGTGAGACACAACAACCTTCAGAGGATAAGTCTCAAGAAACTGAAGATCTTGATGATCTTTCTACAAAGTTTGATGATATACTTACTCCTTTGAAACACTTAAGGATATCTTCTGCTCGTACGGAAGATGTACCTGAATTGGAAGAGATTGGTACTAATTTGGAAGATGAGATACCGGTTGAACCAGTTACTACAACTAGAACGAGTAAGAATCATCCCGTTGAAAATATCATCGGTGATATTAATACTCCGGTTCAAACTAGGCATCAATCCAGAGCTAGTACGTCTGAGAACATAGAATACCAAAGCTTGTATACTGCAATGAAAGAGACAGGGATTCCTAATCAATGTCTATATTCATGCTTTATCTCACAAGTCGAGCCTAAAAATGTTCAAATGGCTTTAAAAGAAAGTTCGTGGGTAGAAGCAATGCAAGAAGAACTATCTCAGTTCTCTAAATTACAAGTATGGGAGTTGGTTGACCTACCAAAGGGAGAATATCCAATTGGAACTAGATGGGTATTTAAGTGCAAGAGAGATGATAAAGGAATCGTTACTCGCAATAAAGCTCGTCTAGTGGTTCAAGGTTTTAATCAACAAGAAGGTATTGACTACAATGAAGTGTTTGCACCAGTTGCTAGGCTAGAAGCAATTAGAGTGTTCTTAGCATTCGCATCTTATTTTGGTATAAAAGTGTATCAGTTGGATGTTAAGAGTGCCTTTTTGTATGGCAAAGTGGAAGAATTGGTGTATGTTTCACAACCGCCAGGGTTTGCTGATCCTGAGTATCCAGATAGAGTATATCGTTTGAATAAGGCTCTATATGGATTACATCAAGCACCTAGGGCATGGTATGGAACACTATCAACGTATCTACTTGAGCATGGATTTACAAGAGGATCGATTGATAGTACACTGTTTGTGAAGTGGAAAAAGAAAGACTTTCTTCTCGTGCAAGTTTATGTTGATGACATTATCTTCGGATCATCTGATGAAAAGATGTGTCAAGAATTTGAGAAAGTTATGAGGAAAAGGTTCGAAATGTCTGCAATGGGAGAGTTGAATTTCTTCTTAGGATTACAAGTTGATCAAAAGAATGATGGATTCTTTATTCATCAATCTAAATATACATATGAGCTATTAGAACGCTTCAAGATGGATGAAAGTAAGGTCTACAATACTCCAATTCCAGTCAATCATGGACTAGGTCCAGATACATCGAGTGATAGTGATGTGGATCCAACTCTTTATAGAGCCATGATCGGATCACTAATGTATCTTACAGCCTCTAGGCCTGACATAATGTTTGCTGTGTGTTTATGCGCAAGATATCAGGCTAATCCGAAAGAGTCACATATGCAAGCTGTTAAACGAAACTTTCGTTACCTC
Organism: Helichrysum umbraculigerum; assembly: GCA_949592205.1. Taxonomy (NCBI): domain Eukaryota; kingdom Viridiplantae; phylum Streptophyta; class Magnoliopsida; order Asterales; family Asteraceae; genus Helichrysum; species Helichrysum umbraculigerum. Next base: position 36,020,133 of record CATIUR010000003.1, read on the forward strand.
AAAGGGAAACCTAAGTTGGGTCTTTGGTATCCGATTGATGGAGACTTAGATCTCGTAGCTTATACTGATTCGGATTATGGAGGATGCAATCAGAATAGGAAATCTACGACCGGAGGATGTCAATTCCTAGGAGGTAGATTAGTATCCTGGCAGTGCAAGAAGCAAACCTCGGTAGCCATTTCTACATGTGAAGCTGAGTATGTTGCAGCTGGCAGCTGTTGCTCTCAAGTCCTTTGGATTCAACAGCAACTGCGGGATTACGGGTTAAATATAACCAATACTCCTATGATGATTGACAACGAATCTACTATGTCGATCACCAATAATCCGGTAAAGCACAGTAAAACTAAGCATATTGATATTCGACATCATTTTATTAGAGATTGTGCTGAGAAGAAGTTGATAAAGTTAGTTAAGGTTCCATCATTGGATAACTTAGCAGACTTATACACAAAGGCGTTCGACAGAGCAAGATTTGAGACGTTGGTTCAACTAAACGGAATGAGAAATCCAGAGTGATTAGTCTTCCAAGGGTATTTTTGTAATAGTTAGTATTTCTGTGTTCATTTTAAAAAAAAAGAAAGAAAACAAAAGAAAAGAAAAGGGGCGTATGACATTCATTTGCTTGTTACCTAAGGGGAATCGCCTTCATTTAAGTTTTTATTTGCAAAAACTAAGGGAAATGATAGTACATTAGGAGAATAAGCTTCACAATAATAAGCTTAAGTCCTAAGTATGATATGGTAAGTAGGTTCAAATAAAGTTGCTTTAGTACAGCGGTTCTATCAGGTATGTGTTTATATTTATTTGATTATACACCTATATCCACAAGTGATAATTTGTCTATTTTTAGTAAAGACTTTAGATGGCTTCATCATATGATATACTGGTAGGCAAATTATATGAAATTTTCTAAGTCTTAAGAAGTTACTTAACTACTTGTTTATTATCTTGTGTTACTATTCTATGATGTATGACATCAAGTCTTAATTGTTGAATGATGGTATTGACATACACTGTTATCATGCATATTAATTTGAATTGACAAATAGTAGCAATATGGATATTAACTTAATTACTGGTAACTTTGTTGTACTAAGTACAGAACTGAAACCTTTAATTAAATTAATATTCTCAAATATATTTTGAATTATGCTAGAAGGGATCTTCTGTTGTACTACGTACAGACTTAGATAACATAGCATATTCAAAGTATGTTTGATATTTGTCTAACCTTAAAAATTCAAGTGTATGTTATATGTTTCGAAAAGATACATCATTTAGTAACCGCTACCTTGAAATTTAATGATGCAGTGTTTTGTGTTTTACTTGAATTCTTCAGGTTGCCATATAATAGGAAGCACTTGATAATACTCATACTAACAACAAAGTGTTTGCTTAGAAAAATTGAGTATAATTTGTTTATGTGGATCATAATACCGGTAATTGTCTTGGACTGTCTATAATAATATATTCACTTTATGTGAGTAATGCATTTATTAATTATGCTATGTGGATAAAGGTACCTAAGATATAGTTTCATAAATATAAGTGTATAAATGATAAAATTAGTTGTAATTTTACAGTAATTTACTTGAATTTCATGAGGTATGTATACTACCAATCTGCTTAGACTTTTTAATATATAATTAATTGCTTATTCTTACTAATATGATCCCTAAGCAGATAAAATCTTATTTACTTTGTATATTTACTTTATTTCGAGTGATTAATAAAATGGTACTTGATACCAATGTTTATATAGTTGTATTTTTATCGTATGTTTATTACTTTTTAAATTTAAGTTTTTGTGTTTATTAGGTTTTACCCTTCGGAATTAAATTATACTGAATATTTTTGAGTTGAACAAACGTGACAAATACAAGTGAAAATTAATTATAATTTAGACTTGTAAAATATCGGGTTTTATTTATACTTAGAATTAAATTCGCGTTTTAAAATAGTCCTGCGAGTTGACATCGACTTGCGGATCCGTTTGAAATCTCGCGAATTGGATACAAAGTATAAAGAGGGTCAAACGAGTCAAGCCAACCCACCGAACCCACAAACTTCGCGAGTTCACTAAAGCTTGCGAATCCGGCTTACAGGCGAAACGAGGCGATATTTACTTTTCGCTTGATTTCGATTTTTAGAGTACGGGAACGAGTTTTTCAATCCGTAGACTTTATACATCTTCAATTTACGAACATTTTGAGGTATAATACTATGGATTTCACCGTGTAAATAACGAGAAATCGAAGTTTTTAAAAACTTAGGGTTTCGGGTTATAAACTAAACGATTTGCATCGATTACGATGTTATTGGACATAGATCTTTAGGGTTTATGTTAAACGAACATTAATGAACGTGAATCAATCGATAGATCATGTTAAAATTACAAGATTAATTGATTATAAGTGTAACCTCGCGACGGCAGTTCATCAAACGAGTTGACACTTTGCTTCAACTCGCAGCGAGTTGACTAGCGAATCGATGTGATTAGCGAGTTCACTTCAATAGCCGCTTGATAAGTTTAGCGAGTTGATCAATGTAGCGAGTTGATGAGTGAAGCGAGTTGATAAGCGAAACGAGTTGATCTTGATTCGCTTAACCAGTTTATGCGAGTCCAGGACTTAGATAAATTTTATTTTTAAGTAGTTATATAAATGTTAAGGTTTTTTTTAAATAATAACTTTTATATAATGGATTTAAATTAGACTTAAGACTTTGTAGTTATAAGTTAAATTTTTATATACGACTTGAGACTATTTTTGTAACAAGTTATATATAATTTCAATTTTAAACTAAGATGTTTGATGAATCTTGATTCATAATGCGTTATAGTTTAAAAAATTTTAGTCGTGCATTTAAAATATATCTGTTGTTTGTGTTTATTTTACAGATATGGCAAGAGCATTTGACAAGGGCCACAATATTTTGGTGGATCTGAACCTTGAAGCCAAGCGGGCTGACAGGGTTGCTGATATTCTTCGTTTTCTTGCACGATCACGGATTAGATACGCCATTACGGCCAATCCTCCTATCTCTCAGGCTATACTGAACGATTTCTGGACGGATATAGTATATGACGAATCTGTCAACCCGCCAGAGATTCGAGCTACGGTTAGTGGTCAACCTGTTACGTTTTTGGCTGGTAATCTCCGTGAGATTTTGCAGCTAGGTATAGTAGAACAAGAGAATGGGGATATTGAGTATCCCATGGATTTTATAGAGGGACCTATAGGTCGTATGGGTTATACGGGAGATAGACGTGGACGTCAGTTCCAGAAACCTCTGGTCATTGGTCAGTGGAGGTTTCTCTGGCACGTGATGAATATAGTTTTCGCAGCGAAGAAGGGTGGATTTGATGAGTTGAGCCCTGCGATTCTATCGGCTGCACTGTCACTGGTTTATAATAAACCATACAGTTTTTGTGATTATCTTTTTGGTGAGATTGCGAAACAGATATCGGGGTCTGTTAGATCAAGATTTTTGGTTTACCCGCGATTTTGCATGCTGATTATCCGTGCACGTCTACCGGATTTGGCTATACCAGAACCACATCTAGTGGTTAATACGATTGATCATCGTGGGTATAACGCCATGTTCATGCAGACTGTCAGGAAGGAGGGAGTGGTGAAACCTAAAGTTAGACCACTATTTGGGTATATTATTGACCCAAACTACGTTGCACCGCCAATCATGGGTGGTTAGACGTTGCTCCTGCTGCTGCTGCTGCTCCTGCTGATGCTGATGTTGTACCGGAACCTGCAGCTGAGGAAGCTCAACCTGAAGATCCACAAGGGCTCCTTGAGGATGTTCTTATTCAGATTGGTCAGGTTGATCAGCAAGTGAACCAAGAGGTTGCTGCACAGGTTGTGCAAGAGGTTTTGGAGCAGAATGATGATGCAACTAATCCTTTGCTTCAGGACATTGATAGTTATTTTGCACCATCTGAGGTAATATTTTATTTATATAATAATATAGATGCTTAGTTGATAGATTGTTTTTATTAATCATAGATGCATAATATTATTATATAATGATTATGATATAGATATTTAGTTAATTGAATATTATTTCTGATTTTAAAATATAAATATCATTAAACGAACAGGAAGCTGAAGCTGAGGCTGCAAACCCAGAAGTTGTATAAACTTGAGGGGGAGCAGATACAGCTAGATGAATCAGTTGTTGTACCGACTGAGGTATTATATCTGATTAATCTTAAATATATAGAACTTGTATGATAGAGCTTATGCTAATCATAAATGTTTAATATATTCAATATTTAGGATCCTGTTAGATCATCTAGAGGTCGTGATGGTGAAACGGCTTCAGATGAAGATTCTGAGAATACACCTTCTCCTCCTCCGTCTATCTCTGAAAGGAAGAGAAAAGGAAAGGATATTCTGGAGGAAGGTACTGAGGAAGTTGAGATTCCTTTGATGAAGCGTCCGAGAACGCTGACTATTCGAGAAGGTTAGTATTGATTATAAAAGTTAAATAATCTTAACTTGTTGTTTATCAGGAGTTAAACTGAGACAGTTAATTCTGCATACAGTTGCTCAGGATACACCACAGGTGGAGATGGATGAACCAGTGGTTACTGAACCGATGTCTGTACCGCTTCAGGTATGAGATATAAGTTCTCTAACTATGAGTGTTATGCAATTAATTAGAGTTTGAGACAGAGTAATCTGTAACAATAACTGATTTTAATTGTGTTTAACTATACAGCATGAGGTTGCTGATCTAGTTCGTGGAGCTCATTTTCCGACGAACAAAGCAGCTAGATTTGCGACAAACTTGCTTACGCAAGCTTTGTCTCAACCTCATACACCGCTGACCAGAGACTGGCATATTGAGTCTCTTACACCGCCTGGACCAAGAACGATACCTGTTACTCCGATGACTGATGCTGAAAGGATTACATCCTTAGAGTCTATGGTAAAGGATTTAGAGAAGCTTACTTCTCAGATTCCAGAGTTGGTGTCGAGCAATCTTCTTCTTTCTCAGCAGATTCTCAAGCAGAGTCAATCTTACAATCTGCTAATGAAGACTCATGAGACTTTGCTTGCGGACTTCAATGTACAGAGACTGAAGTTATCTTCTTTGGAGAGTCTGGTCTTGAGATCGCATTCAGGACAGTCTACTCAGGGGGAGATATTGGTATATCTGGAGTCTTGCAGAGAAAATGAGCTGAAGAGAAAGAGAGATTCAGACAAGGACGATGATCCCAATGCACCGAGTGGTGAGCAGACTGGTCCTTCAAAGACTGGTGAGCAAGCTACAACTCAGGGGGAGTCTGGTGCTGGTGCTAGTGGTTCTGGAGTGGGTACAAGTGCAGATAAGACTGTACCGGGTGATACTGAAGCTGGTAAGATAGCTTAGTATTATTATAGTACTGTAATATTTGTAATAGTTTGTAGTGAACAAATGTAAACTTAATTTATTGTGTAAATATATTCGGCTTAGGGTTATTATTATTTACACATGAGACTTTATTGTGTAATATTTAAGTTTATATAATTATGTTAAGATAAAATAGTGATCGAAAGACTTCCGACTCATTGAGTAGTCGAGCGGCGTGTTCCGATTAATTTCGGCGGTCAAAATTTTATAATAACATATGCATTTTAGATATGATTATGGACTTAAGACCGTAAGGTATATAAGTAATTAACAAGTTAAAAATGTATTAGTATTAACTAGACAAATGATATATAATTTAAAGGTTAAATTGATAATGAAGAGATCAATTAACACTTGGAAATTATATAAGGTAATTAATAGTAAATTTAAATGTTTGGTGATTATTCACAATGCATTAGAATTTAAAATTAATTAATATTTGTTAAGTAGACTTAAGAGATTTTGGATTGATTCAGGGTAATCAATAAAAGATTTTATAAGTTATTTGTAAATTGCGTTAAAATATACAAAAGAATTAATAAATAAATTCTTAGGTTGATTCAGGGAAATCGATAAGAGAATTTTAATTATTAATATTGATTTGTATTTGTGGTTTTCTCTTAGGATTGGAAATGCTTGATCTATCTGATTCGGAAGATGACATTTTTGATGAGATAGATGAGGACATTGATTTTGATCTTGAGGATGGAGAATTTCTACCACCTACAGATTGGACTGTTGTACCTGAGATTGTGCAAGACATTGGTGTAGATCCTGATGCTAATATAGATGAACACCATGTGAGCCCATCTAGGACAGAAGTTATTATTGAAAATGAACAAGGTCCAATGGTTGTCGATGTAGATGAAGAAATCGATGACTCAACTGATTCTGAAAAAGATGAAACTTTGATTCCTACCAAGAATCCTGCTGTTTTTCTTAGGAAACTTCCAAAGTTGAAGAAGAAGATTGGAGTTTCAGAAGTTGATATTACAGGAAAACGTGTTCCTCGTAAAGGGATTGTTGGATGGTACTTTGACTCTGAGCTAAAGCTTTTTGCGATCAAAAGATATGACGGGGTTCAATATTGTGAAAGAAAGCTTGCAGTTTTTAGTTCTCTACCACGTTATGAAATACGTGATTTGGCTAGATTAGAGATTAACAACCCAAGTCGTGATGATTATGCTGATCGTGTTGAAAGAATCATTAGACATGAGGTTAGTACAAATAAGTTTATTCAGATTAAGCCAAGAAAGGGAAAGACTGTGAAACTACAAGAGATAAGTCAAAGAACTGGAAGAAGAAGAAGGAGAAAGATTTATCCAGCTGTTAGATGCATACAGCAGATTCCACTGAAGACAATGCCACAGGATATTTTGGGAAATATGAAGAGTTGGCACGTGGATTCAGGAACTGGAGAAGCTGTTATGGTTGAAGCTGATGATGAGGTTGAAGGTGGTGAAAGAGAAATCTTTAGAGTTTATGATCATCGACACCTGATGAATATGTCGAGAAAGGATCTGTTAAAGTTGAATGAGAACAGAATTTTGACGACTATTGAATGGGCTGATTTAGCAAGAGATTATCAATTGATGGTTAAAACTTTTATCAAGATGAAGATTTACGCAGGCAGTAAGATTTACAAATGAAGATCAAAGACAGCGTGAAGATAAAGACGCTAGAGCTATTGTCAAGGGGGAGTCTGTTGGAACATAGAGTGTGACAACAGATCTAGCTTGAAATAGGACTGGTGTAATTATTATTACGTTTGTACATTGGTTTAAATTTGTAAATAAATATTTGTTTTGTTAGTAATATTCGTTAAACATATTATTGTGCTAAGTTAGACGAATGTTAAATACGAAATAAATATATATACGTTTGCTGCGAGTTGAGTTCTCATATTGCGAGCCTAACGAGGTGAGATGAGAACTGGATCCGCAGGAAGTGTCTGGCGAGCCGAGTTAATGGACTTGGGCTGCGAGTTGGGCTGAACTCGTCGGCCCATGCGAGCCGAGCCAAGACAGATTATATAAACGATTTTCTCTTAGAAAATCGTTAACACTTTTGATACTTTTGCTGATCTGCGAACTCAGTAACCCAGAGAAAACTTAAACCTAACAGCTAGGCTTTGACGTATTATTCGTTTAAAGTAAAGCTTAATAAACGTAATTACGAACATATTCGTTGTTAGTAAGATAACACCGTATTGAGGGATTCCGCACCTTAATACTACAGATAACGAAGTTATCGATCCTAAAACTAGGGGACTTACATACAATCGTACGGAAGTCTGGAACGACCAAAGGTAGTTATATTACGGATCTATATTATAAAAATGGAAACTTTATGTTCGGAAATACTTTATCTTTACGATTTTAAACCTAAAACTATATAATCGTCTTTCTGTCAACAAACGTGATTGTAACCCTGTAAAGGGGAGTCGCGAACCTTAATACTTGGTCAATAATTATCCGCGTCAATATAAATTTTAGTACGATACTATAATATATTAACTAATTTCTTTCGTGAAATATGTCATTTTATTGAATTGTTTTTAATAATGGAATAATAATCTTAATCTTATAAAAGCATAAAAAAAAAGTTGAGCAAAAGTTGGTGTAAACATAAAAAATATGAAACAATAAAATGGCAAACAATATCTTCAATAAATAAAATATATAACCTTAATATGTATGATGTAAATAAACATTTTTAGTAACAAATAAATAAAAAATCGATTAAACCCGAGACAAGATGATAGTTTTTAGCGTTTTAGCAACTGTTCATATTAGTTTGTTGTCAAATTCACCGGACAAGTGATGGTCAGAGAAATGAAATGATACCATTATCACGTTAAGTTTATCTATCTGTCAAAACATTGCAAACTTGATATAAAATACATTATTGTATCTATAAACAGTTTTTTTTCCATCATTTCAAACTATAAGCACCTACTCAATTACCAAGTATTTAACTTCATCAAAACATTCACATATAAGAGCAAACGGTGTCGTGACACTGTTTTCGCAGTGTCCAGGGGAGAATGTTGTTGTTGCGGATTTTGTAGTGTGGTAGACAGTGTTATGGAGTATTTAATTTTTTGTTTTTTAATTTTTTTTAAAGACAATTAGTTAAATAAATTAATTTTTAAAAACAAATAAATTAAATAAAAAAAACATTTAATTCATTAAAACAAAACAAAAAATTGCAAGTCTTAAAAATTAAAATGCATAATTTAAAGACATAATTTAAAAGTCCTAAATATTAAAAATGCAGTACAAAATAAATCAAGCATCACCGGCCTCCGATCCCGATCCCGAAGCACCACCTCCCGCTCCCGTTCCGTATGGCGATCCCATACTCTCGCAAATCTTCATCTTCGCCATTTCCATGATGAATCTCGCTTACTCCGGTAAATGCTCAGTCGGCATTGACAAGATTCTGAGTTTGACCTCAAGATCCTTCGTCTTGTAGTAACCTTGTTTTTCGCTTCGGATGTCTTCAATAGTAGTTGCGAGTGATATATTTATCAAACGAAGCACGAGACGAATTGGTCGAACCAGAAGACGTGATCTTTTGGGACTTTGATTTTCTAGACTTTCCAACCGGACGTGGATGCGGATCGTCACCAAATAAACCCTCATTCGGATTTTGCGTATCTTCCTCCGGTTCTTCATCAAAGTTTAAGTCGTCCAAATTCACCATCTCGCGGTGTTTAGGAACATTTCGTCTAACGACGACAAACGACTCGGGGTGTAGCCACTTTTGTTTATATTTCAAAAAGTTCCACGCCATCAAGTTATGGAAACTTTTTTCCTCATTTTCCAACCGGTATTGATTTTCACAACGGATCATGAAATTTTCCGCACCTTCACCACTCCGGGGTTGATCTGATAGGCGTTTCCATATACCTTGCTACTTGTTGCAATCCGAGTTGAGTTTGTTCCACTTTGACGACAACACGTCTTTTCCACGTTAGAACGGTGGATTATGGACGGTTTAGGAATCCATAACAAGATAGCAAAACGAAGGCCCGTCTTGGTCAATTCCACGGTTGGAATTTTCAGATACCGAAATTCAACTTTGAGCTAAACGAAGCTCGTCCTCCGGTAGCCAAATGTTACGGTTTGGAATGACGTTTTTTGTTATGGGTGAATCTTTTTTGGACTTTTTTCCTTTGGTTTTTTTTATGTAGATGGCATCGGGTTGGTTTCTTCAACGGATTGCATGTCGGGTTGTTGTTGACTTTGACGTCACATTTGAAATTGAGAATATTCATTAGACGACATTTGTGGTGGTTGCATAGGTAGTGGTTGATTGTATAAAGTATTGTATTATGGTTGTTGGTTGTAAGCGTATGATACGAAACCTTGCATTTGTGGGTTGGAAGATGGTGGAGTTCGTTGTAGGTTTGAGGATTGCGAAAGGTCCGTGAACGAGTTCCAATTGGATTGTAAGTGGTACAGGTTGTTCGGGTTTTTTGATTATTCGACTTGACGAACAAAATGATGAATTATATAGAGTTTTCGAGAGTTTTTGAGTGAAATAATTGTTTGAAGCGTGTTTTGGTTTGTGGGAGAAGTGTTGTTTAAATGAAAAAAAATTTAAAAAAATAAGCCACATAACAGCTATTTTTTAAAAGTTTAATTTTTTTTATTACTAATTGTTGTTAAAAATTGGGGAAGAAAAAAAATAAAAAAATCAAACAAATTGCTTGCTCCCCGTCCCAAACCGGATGCCGCTCCAAGACGCCATCGGGAACACCGTTCTGGTGCGGGAGAACGCCGTCCGATGACGTTCTCGTCCCAAAACGCCGCCAAAATCCTTCCCACTCTGTGTGCTCTAATTGTAGTTAGAATAACTAAATGCATGTACATAATTTTAGAACGATAGTCATTATTTAAAAATTACATTTAATCAACTTATAAATGAATTTGATTATTGTACGTAACTGTGTAACACCTCAAAATTTAAAGTATTATTTTAATAGTTGTAAGAATTATTATTTTAAGTTATTATTATTATAAGTTGTATAAAATAATAATAATTGTGAATGATTTTTAAGTTCCATACAATAATAATCGAAGGGAGTAAAATTAACTAGCACATACATATCTATATGCATCCATACGTACGCATACATACACTTATCCATTTTTGAGAAATAAGTTCCAGAAACAAGTAGAGAGAAAGGAAAAAAACGTGGGAACAAGGAAGAAAGAAAAAATAAGTCCTAACAACATCAAATTAAGGCTTGAGAAATTGAATTCATTATCCTTTCATTATCACTAACACTTGGTAAGTTTCTATCTTCATCTCTTTTAACCTAGAATGGAGAAAAGTGGGGTTTTGAAAGGGTTTGAGTTAGGATTATGTATAAAAAAGAAATTAGGATTGAATTATGTTTGATTGTTGCTAGTTAAGCTTAGAAATTGCTACTAACATCAATTCAAACTAAAACTTCAGAATCTAAATTGTGTTCTTGGTGATTATGGTGAGTGATGTTGAAATCTTGCAAAATTGTGATAATCCACCTTAATTGTTAGTTAAAGAAGTTACGGTGATGTCTAGTGATATTTTAATGATATTTAAAGTAGTGATACAAGTAATCAAACTATATGAGTGGTTATGGCATAACTAATGAAATGATGACTAGTGTTCTTTATAAAGATGAAATGGGTTATGTGAAAATTTTGATGAGTTAGTCATAACCTATTTGAATTGTAGTTGAAAGAATGTTTATAATGCTATTATGGTGTTTTAATCATAATCAAAGTGGTAATTTAAGTGATCAAACAATTGAGTTAATAATGAGCATGAAAGGAGTGGCTTGGTTTAATTTGACTAAAAGCCAAACTTGGTTAACCCAAAGGGGTGATGGGTTAATGATGATGATTCGTTGGTTATGATGATTATTAGATGTTAAATATGTTGTTGTAATATTGTGTGATATGTGATAGGTGCTAAAGATGTGGAGTTATTCATTGATCATAAAGTCACACATTTGCCTAAAACGTCAAAGTGATTGATATGGGGGTTAAATGGGTAATGATTGTGTGATTCCGGATTGCATACGTGCAAGAGGATCACACAACCGAGGGGGAGTTGACGGTTGCATTACATAATTGATATTTAATTTGAATATTGTCAATAGTTGTTACTTGTTGTTGTGATTGTGATTAAGTGTTGTTGAATGATGTGAAAAAGCCTTGTAGAGAATTGTTAACATATGTTAGACTTAGTAGTTATGTATAGTGCTTGACATAGCACTTGGCATGGTTGTTGTGTACAGTGCTTGATATCGCACTCAAATTGGTTGTTGCTCATGGTGTTTGATATGGCACATGACTTGGTGAATATATATAGTGTTTGATATGGCACATGATTTGGTGGTTATATATATGGTGCTTGATATTGCACCTAATTTGATTGTTCTATACGGTGCTTGATATTGCACCCAATTCGATTGTTATGTGTGGTGCTTATAATGCACATGGAATGATTGATGTATGGAGTGCTTGATATTGCACTCGTTCTTGCCAAGGATTAAAGTAGATTTGCTTAGTGGCTAAAATTCCCACTATAGCTTAGTGGTCAATTACTTGATTAATGTGGTTTCGTTTTTAATTGTTATTTGATTGTTGTGTATTACTCACTTGATTGCCTATATGCTCATTAAGCTTTATGCTTATCCATTTAGTTGTTTAATGTTGTAGGTGCTAACGGTTCGGTTGAACCAAATGGGCATAGAGAGAGGATTGTGGTTGCAAGAAGGTAGCGTGGATTGGAGCTTTCTTGTATGGTTAGACAAGCTTCCTCCTTCTTTTAAATTATCGTTGTGGTGACACTTGTGTAAATCGCCCAAAAAAATACATATTGATGACATGAGTCTGTTAATGTGTCAAGTCCATAGTGAATTGGTGGACTATATCCTTGACTTGGTAAAGTCAAAGAGGATGGTGGTAAATTGAAAGAATTGTTGTATATGTAATTAGTGTCAAAAATGAGTAACGAATGTGTTGTAAATATAAGTTTGAATTCATGGTGAGAATGCATAAATTGTAGGTGTGATATTGAATGGAAGTGTGGTCATTTCATTAAAAGTCAATTTGTACATGAGTCGTAGTGTTAAAAAACTTATGTTGTCATTGGAATGAGAAAAGACGATGAAAATTTGGTATTAAAAGAGTGAATTGTTAGTGGATCATTTTGGTGTCCAAATGGGTCACCAATGGGTTGACATGTTAAAATGAATCAAAATAGAAGTATGGTTTTCCTTGTTAATGGTTTTTGAGTCAATGTAGCCAGATGCACTTGTTAGTTGGGAGTTGCAAGCATGAAGGCAATTGGTTTGGAAATTGGTTTCTAAATGTGGCCAAAATAACCTCTTTTCGGATTTGAGTCCAAATTTAGCGTTAGTGTGAATTTTAGAAAAGTGTAAACTGGGAAACTTTCGTTTTGTCATAAGGAATATGCCTGCAAAATTTCGTGGGTTGGTTGTAAACGAGTCAGAAGTTATGTGCATCCGAATTTGGGGTCAAAACCTGAGTTTTTATGAGTTTTCAGCACTTCAGGGTCAGTACGCAATCGCGTAGGGGGTACGCAATCGCGTACCAACCAAAGAAACGTCTACAGAAGTCATCTAGGTATAAGTACGCAATCACATGATGGTACGCGGATCGCGTAAGGAATCGCGACGCGATTTATCGGGATCGTGACCCGATTTGTAACACCCCTCAAAAATTTAATACGCGTTCTAGTACTTAATTCGTAATTAGTTGTAATTACGTACAAAACATTCGAACGAACCCGACAAAAATACGGACGTTGGTGAACAAACATTAAATAATATAAAATTATTTAACCAACTTGAAAACTTATAAATATTAAGTTGATGATATTTAACACGTTAATTATATCGTATAAAGTAAGGCAAACGCAACAAAAATGCGCGAATCGAAATCGGCAACCAAATGAAACTCGATAAATATTTTGGTAACTCAAAATAAAGTATTTTAAGAATATTTCAATGAAAAATTATCCAAAACATATCGTTAATTTAAACGACTCAAAATAACGTTACGCGATTTATCGTGTTAAAATGAATAACGGGTAAACGACCTAAATGCGTAACACATTCTAAAAATCAAAATTTAAACACTCCACCTACTCAAATGGGCCCCATTTAACCAGCCCCTCCCCACCATGTGCACCCACATGGTCACCACCTCTTGCACCATACACATCTCATGCAAGACATGAATTCCTCATTTTCCCATCATTCACTCTAACCCATTCACTCATCCTTCTCTCTACACCACTTTCTCACACTAAAAATCTGAGATTCTCTCAGCCCGAACAACCACCAACAAACCACCATTCAACCACCATAGCACCACCATCAAGAACTTCAAGGTTGCAAGCATTTTTGGCCATCATCATCATCTTCATCCTCATCATTTCCTTTGTAAGAATACACTATCTTTCTAAAACTTACTTGCATGTTACTGATTTTAATGTTTTATAGCTCATTTAACTAGATTATGTCCAAAATTGTGGTTAAAACTCGTTTTTGAAGCTAATACATGAACATACATAATCTGCCCAGAAAAATACAGCTCACTAATTCGACCATAACTTGAGTTTTAAGAAGAGTTAGACAACGAATCTTATATCAAAAGTTGCATATTGAAAAGATCTACAAAAAGTTCTTCTATAGCTCCTTCAAGAAACGCGCGCCTTTTTAGCTACGAATTAATCTTTGGGTCTGGTCTAATGAAAGTCGAAAACTGTGTTCGGTACTTACGCGGAATTATTTACCCGTCTAGATGAACTCTATAATTGCCGTAAAAATTACGTAAAAAACTAGAAACATAGTTGATCAGCTGAGAATTTTTGTGAGAATTGATGTGGAGCAGAAATTGTAGAAAACTTGTGGCGAAACAAACCGACAAAACCGAAAACTCACTTTAGGGACTGATTTTGCAACAACATAAAAACCGACACTTCGGGTCAACCATAAAACGTACCGATAATTTTCTAAGGCTTAGTTAACATATTTAAGACTATCCGAAAAGTTTCGGGTCAAACCGAACACGTTTGACCAAGTCAACCGAAAACGAGCATCGGTACGAAAAACGTGAAACGAAATGTAAAACTTTAGATTTTGGCTAGAAACAAATGTTTTAGTTGTTATATTATAAAACTTGAACAAAAATGATGTTATGATATTTACGGATAACGATACACGCGTTGAAACACTTAAATAGAAACGTATACTTTTACAAGTAAATAAACGAAACAAACATAATAACAATACTTTGGTAATTATGAATTACAAAACCGTCACCAACGGGCCTTACATGTTTTCAAAACTACAAACCTAAATGAAAAATGAATACTTTGGACATATCTAGTTGAATGAACGTTAACATGAATGGCCAATTACGACATCCACATACTTACACTTATAATCTCATACGTTTAGGACGTTAGGAGATTATCGACTCGAAACATATTTGCATTAAGCACGCTAGCACCCACAGGTGAGTTCACAGCCCCTACTTTTACTGTTTTCAATGCTTCTTTAACAGGGGTGAAGGACATAGCAACTACTTTACTGTTTTGATACAAACATACAACGATTATTTGCTTTCATGCTTTATATGAAATGTTTACGATTTACTCATATTATTACAAACTGTTTACTTATGGAACGAGGTTTCATACTATAACTTGAACTGTTTACGAAATGAATTTTCACACTATTTTGGGAACATGACAGCGAATCTTGGTACGGACCTAGGTTTACGAGAGGTAGTTGTGTGCACAAAAGTCCTAGTGTACGCTGCCTATAACCATTAGCTAGGTGACTCTAGCCACTAGATATACGGATAGTACTATCAGTATTGACAACCCTCCCACTATTATAACTTGTTGGTCGCGCCAACCGCACGACGGTAGTCGTAACGAGGAGCGTATATTTAAAACGTTACTGTGGCAAAAACGAAAAACGTCGTGGATTGGTTATAGCACTAGAGGTCGTTACTTTAATTCATAAGGTCTAGCTAACCTTTGAGGGATCACCGTCTATTTCTCCCTACTACTATTACATACTTTTTGGGAAATAACATTTTCCTACGATTGACTACATAGGAATGCGTTCCTACTATTTATACACTGGATTGGTTTTTCCAAACGTATACTATTGGATGTGTTGACATCACGACAACAAAACTGGATTTTGGGTAATATCCCAACGAAACTGTATTTTGGGTAACATCCCAACGAAACTGTATTTTGGGTAACATCCCAACGAAACTACGTTTTGGATAGTGATCCAACTTAACTATACTTTGGGTGACATCCCAACTAAACCTATACTTGGTTAACATTTTATGAAATACTATTTGATAGTTATGGCAACAACTACGATTTACCAATGATTTACAAATGAATTTGGTTTACTAAACTATACTTCTGAACAGAAAACCTGTGAATTCGCTCAACAACCATGTTGACCTTTTTACTATGTCTTTCAGGAAATTAGCTGCGTATATAAGACTGCATGCATATGGAACTAGGCGACCCACGACGAAATAGCATGACATCTTAACTACTGTTCAGCAATAATATTACGCTCTGATGCATGAATGTCCAATGTTTACGTTGGCGCCTCCGATTACACTAATGCTTCCGCTAACCTCGATTAACGAATTTGGGGGTGCGACAGATTGGTATCAGAGCCATTGGTTATAGCGAACTAGAAGTCTTTAAGTGACCTAGAGACCTTAGAGACCTAGAATATAGCCTTGGCTAGGACACTCATGCATACGTACACTTACATACGTCTAACTCGCCATACGACGACTATTGTCACGTCACGTCAATTACTCTAACTATGACACATCGGCACACGAGAACCAGCCGACCGATACTATTGTACACTTATTTCATTTGTTCTATTGTATGGTTGATTTTCCCTTGAACTCCTTGAACCATACAACATTCGATTCGTTCGTTCTCACTCTGACTCATATGAACCTAATCGTATTAAACGGTTGATGAAAAGAAGTATGTATTTGGCATCATATAATGACGCCTGGCCAACGTGATTATATTATACTAAGTACATATAGGCGTTTCATAGTCGTAAGATACGTGATGGGAATCTCGTTAATCCTCCTTAATGCTCGATAACTAACCAATGTGAAACATCGTTCTTCACATTCCTTACTTTGGCATCGACTAATATGAAAACAAACTCTTACTCTCTAACGGACCGAACGAATTCGTAATAAATATTTAACGATTAGAACTGACAACTCATCAATCTAATGGACAGATGGAACAAACGGAGATCGCGATACGTAACGGAGTAACGAGCCTTTTAAGTACTACACGAACGAAACCTAGTAAGTTTTCGTTATACGATAATCGAGACGGAGTCTCAAACAACCACTGGAGTGATCAGACCCAACTTTGCGAAACGAATCCTCTCATGAATAACAAACTTTATAGGGCTGTTTTCCTACAAATTATATATAGAAATGCTTGTTTCAACAAACAACTATATTGGAATGATTTTCTAAACGTATACAAATTGATGTATTACAACGAACGATTATTTTAGATCGCATGCGGGTCATCTACAAACGATTTATATTTGTAACACCCCCAATTTTCATGATTTGCGGAAGCACGATTTGGGTGTTACTAATCAATATACAAAGCACAAAGAGATATAGCAAACGACTCTATATGCGTCGTTTTAACAAAATACATTAATATATTAAATGTTTACAACATTTACAATTAATACATAGCTCGTGTTAGATTGAATGAGATTTCACTACATAAGTACCTGTACAAAATATACTAATGCAAGAAAATCTCTATTGTCTGTATGCTGACTCGAGCTATAGAAATCCTGCTAGCAGCCAAAACCTACTGCTGGGTACGTGTGATACACGCTAAAATGGGTCAGCTAAAGCTGGTGAGCTCATAGGTTTGAAATCAGTTAATATAGTATGAACCGCAAGATTTAAATAATTGAATTGCATCCAGCAATTGATAATGTATATGTATACAGCCATGAGCACATAGTTGAGCTTAACTCGAGGGTCGGGTCCCCTATAGAGAATTCCGAGCGAGGTGCCTCTACGAGTGCCTAATCAACACTCGTCTTCCCAAATATTAGTATGTTCGTTTACCCGGTTAGTGCTTGCTAACCCGGACGAGGAGGGTCAATCCTATATGGTACCATATACTAATATTCACGCTACAACGTATTAACAACTATGCTGACGGAGGACTTTAAATGATTAGTGTGTAAAACTCATGTAGTATATAAAAAATCGTACTTGCGTTCACATGTTAAAAATAAGCATTGTATCACACCCTTGAATAAAACAGTAAAAAGAGGGGCTATGAGACTCACCCGAGTCTTGTGAGTTTAACTTAATAAACTTGAGTTGATTAGCCGAGTAATGAAGTCCAAAGACTTGTAACCTGAGGGTGTCCACGACACGCGACGGTTATAAACATGATTGGGTATCTCAAAAGATAACCCTTGTAGTTGTTACACAACTATATATATGTCCAAATTACTACGATTTGGTTGATTTGTTAAGTGTTTGAGAACGTATACGGCCCGTTGGTGATTAATTGTAATAATAGTCCTGATGTTATCACATTGATTTCGAAGTGTTATACTTGAAAAGTATATTCCATTATGTTTGAAAAGTTGTATCATATAAGCGTTTTGAAGTCGTACAAGTTTGACACTTGGTGAGAAATGTGCTTACGGAATCTAAGTACGGGGGTCCGGAGGCAGCTCCCCTGGCGGGGTCCAAGGGGCTGGCCCCTGGCTGGGGTCGAGATGCCAGGTCAGCTCGAAAAATTTTTATTCCTACTATATTGCTTTGATGAAAAACGCATTTGGTATTTGAAATTGGGTAAATTTTGATGTTAAATTTAAGTCTCAAAACTTAGTGAAAATATGATTTCTAAACATTGTGTTTTATGCGACACAATATGCGACACAAAAGATTACCATGCGACACAAGGGTTGTGTCGCATAAAAATGCGACACAATATCTATACGACACAAGGGTTGTGTCGCATAGATTCGAGATGCTGATTTAACAGCGACATAATGATTGTGTCGTATGAAGTTTGCGACATAGGATGCGACATAATGGTTGTGTCGCAAGATTTATGACACTAGTTATTTAGTACGACACAAGGTGTGACATAACAGGTTTTATGCGACATAAGCTGCGACACACGGCTTGTGTCGCAAAGATGAACACCAAGTCAGTACCCAGCGACTGACGTGTTTTTCCGATCCAAAACTCAATTTTAACATACTTTTAGGCTATAAAATCGTGTTCTCTTCCTAGTATTGGACATATATAAGTTACATAAACAACTAACAAGTGAAAATACTAAGAATCGAGAGGTTTCAGGATTTTGTCAGAAACTTACAAAGTGGCCAAATGGAAATCCGGAAAGATAGAAGTGTAGATCGTTGCGAGGTGGTCGTGAATATCTAAAAATCTTGATGATCCGAGTGCGTATAAGGGTGTTATTTGGCGATTTTAGTGGATGGTGGTGGTTTGGTGATTTTGGAGAAAAATAAGAGAGGAGAGAGAAAGAGGTGATGGAGAAATGGGGAAAAGAAATGGGAAAGTGGGAGGTTAACCTCCCATTTTTCAGTCTCCGCTCTGCGCTCCGTAAGGTGATCGTTTTCCCGATTATTTAAGCGTTAAATATTTATTTTACATATTTAAATATAAGTTTTAAAATACGAATTATTACTCGATATTTTTATTGAAGTATTTTACCAAATGTTTTATATTTGAGTTATAAATCTAACTTAGTTCGTTTTGTTAGTTTGCGCGTTTTAATATTTTAGTTGTGTAAAAGTTTATTTGTACATTATAATACGAGTCTGAAGTATTACAAAGAATTGTTTTTAAGTATAATTGGGTTGTTAAATAGTAATTAAATTATTTAATAATTTGTTCACCAACGTCCGTATTTAATTGAACCGAATTACATTCGATTTAAATTGCGTACGATTTAATCAAATCGCATTTTCGTATATATTCAACAATATATATTTCGATACATAAATTAGCCTAATACAGAACTAATTACATGTATTAACAGTGAATTAGGCACTAATTGCTAGTCCTAATTTGGCGGGTGTTACAATATTGGACGAGGTCCAATGATTTATCCACAACAAAAATTTATTACTTGATCACGAATTGATCACTATTTTGACTGAATGTTAACGATTTATACATAACTTGTTTATTTAAACAACAAGTGATTTACGGGTAAGTTTAACACATGTTTTAAACAACTACTCTGTCATGATTTGACCATGATTTGAGCAACAATTTAACCGTTTCGAATTGCCAACTGTTTTGACAATTGTTTGTTCATTTTAAACAAACAACCGCAACGTTAACGTTCCAACAGCTCCTGGACGCACGAACATTCTTAAATCAAAGGGTAAACAACCGCATCCCTACGTCAACATCGATACGTCTTAGTAAACTCCGATTACTCTTTGAAGTTACATTATTCGAACGTCTTGAACTTATCGCTGAGTGAACTTAGACTACGGTCGAACATAACACACTAAACTATACAACGATTATACCAAAGCCGTTAGAACTTTTATGACAAGCTAAGGCGCTACTATGATGACAACACGACTTCTCGGAAACACACGCGTCTGACATGCCAACACGATTTAAAATCTCGGGACGAGATTTCTCTAACAGGGCGAGAATGTGACACCCCTCAAAAATTTAATACGCGTAATAGCATTTAATTCATAATTAGTTGTAATTACGTACAAAACATTCGAACAAACCCGACAAAACCGAAAACTCACTTTAGGGACTGATTTTGCAACAACATAAAAACCGACACTTCGGGTCGACCATAAAACATACCGATAATTTTCTGAGGGTTAGTTAACATATTTAAGACTATACGAAAAGTTTCGAGTCAAACCGAACATGTTTGACCAAGTCAACCGAAAACGAGTCTCGGTACGAAAAACGTGAAACGAAATGTAAAACTTTAGATTTTGGCTCGAAACAAATGTTTTAGTTGTTATACTATAAAACTTGAACAAAAATGATGTTATGATATTTACGGATAACGATACACGCGTTGAAACACTTAAATAGAAACGTATACTTTTACAAGTAAATAAACAAAACAAACATAATAACAACACTTTGGAAATTATTAATTACAAAACCGTCACCAACGGGCCTTACATGTTTTCAAAACTACAAACCTAAATGACAAACGAATACTTTGGACATATCTAGTTGAATGAACGTTAACATAGATGGTCAATTACGACATCCACATACTTACACTTATAATCTCATACGTTTAGGACGTTAGAAGATTATCGACTCGAAACATATTTGCATTAAGCACGTTAGCACCCACAGGTGAGTTCACAGCCCCTACTTTTACTGTTTTCAATGCTTCTTTAACAGGGGTGAAGGACATAGCTACTACTTAACTGTTTTGATACAAATATACAATGATTATTTGCTTTAATGCTTTATACGAAATGTTTACGATTTACTCATATTATTACAAACTGTTTACTTATGGAATGAGGTTTCATACTATTACTTGAACTGTTTACGAAATGAATTTTCACACTATTTTGGGAACATGACAGCGAATCTTGGTACGGACCTAGGTTTACGAGAGGTAGTTGTGTGCACAAAAGTCCCAGTGTACGCAGCCTATAACCATTAGCTAGGTGACTCTAGCCACTAGATATACGGATAGTACTATCAGAATTGACAGCCCTCCCACTATTATAACTTGTTGGTCGCGCCAACCACACGACGGTAGTCGTAACGAGGAGCGTATATTTAAAATGTTACTGTGGCAAAAATGAAAAACGTCGTGGATTGGTTATAGCACTAGGGGTCGTAACTTTAACTCTTAAGGTCTAGCTAACCTTTGAGGGATCACCGTCTATGTCTCCCTACTACTATTACATACTTTTTGGGAAATAACATTTTCCTACGATTGACTACATAGGAATGCGTTCCTACTATTTATACACTAGATTGGTTTTTCCAAACGTATACTATTGGATGTGTTGACATCACGACAACAAAACTGGATTTTGGGTAACATCCCAACGAAACTGTATTTTGGGTAACATCCCAATGAAACTGTATTTTGGGTAACATCCCAACGAAACTATATTTTGGGTAGTGATCCAACTTAACTATACTTTGGGTGACATCCTAACTAAACCTATACTTGGTTAACATTTTACGAAATACTATTTGATTGTTATGGCAACAACTACGATTTACTAACGATTTACAAATGAATTTGGTTTACTAAACTATACTTCTGAACATAAAACCTGTTAATTCACTCAACAACCATGTTTACCTTTTTATTATGTCTTTCAGGAAATTAGCTGCGTATATAAGACTGCATGCATATGTTGGAAATAGTGTTCAAGGTCATAACTAATTGGTAAGACTATTCTAAAGGTAGAGTCCTTTTTGGGTTGCCCTTGATGAACAGTAAGAGAAACAATAAGAGAGATAATATTAACTGAATTAATATTATAAGTTTATTAATTGGTTTGTTAATTTATCAATGTTGATAAATTAATTAGAAGCTAAAAGTAATTAACGGAAACAACAAAGAATATTTAGTTTTTTATTAATTGAATATTAATATGAAACAAAAGGAATATTCTGGAAAGTGATTCCAACCGGCGGTTGGAAGGTTCAACCAGCAGTTGGATGGATTAGGGTTTGACCAGGAGTTGACGCGTAATTACTTGGGCAGGAATTAAGTCCAACCGGCGGTTGGAAGCTCCAACCGGCGGTTGGAGGCCGAATTCAGTTGTCCCACATCGGCTGGAGTATAAACCCCAAGGCCTCCTCCTCCCCTATAAATAGAGGCCTAATCCATGGTTTCCAATCATCCCAGTTTCGAATTGAATTCGATACTTTCTCTCTTTCTCATTCCGAATCCTTGTGAGAGTTTACACGACGTTGAGTCGGGACCCTAGAAATTGGAGTTTCTCTTTGTTCACGGGTATGAAGCGTTAGAGGTATTCTATTTTGGGTACTCGCCATCCAAAGCGTGGAAGTCGAGCAAGGAGTCTGCGTGAAGGTTCTGCGAGGTGGTCTGCACGTGAGAAATTGGTTTTCTCAAAGGTTAGTATTTTCTCATTTATCTATTTATTTTGTTATTGTTAATAGCTTTATTAAGTAGCGGTCCTTAAGGGTTTAGTTTCCTAGTTGCTCTAGATTAATTGTTATTTTCCGCTGCATATGTTAATCTAGTTAGGGAATAGAAAACCCAACAGTGGTATCAGAGTGTAGGCTTAATAAGGTTAGCAATACAAAATATAGATATAATGTATTTTGGAAATAAAATTGTTTTATTCTGTCCAAATAATTAAGTTAAGTATATTTGTATAATAAATTTATATATGTATATAATTAATTTATTTACTAATCAGACCTTAGTATTTTAATGGTTTAAAATAGATGCTCAATTTTAAAATGTTTTAAAATAGAACCCTGAACCTTAAATATTTAAGAGAGACTTTATATAATATGATTTTTATATATATGTATTATTTAAGTCTAAATACATTGTCAGTCAATTGATAAATCGGCTCACCCATAGAGAACAAAGTATAAGAGAGGTATAAGGCGGGTCGCTTTGCTTCCCTAAAGAAGTAGGTTTTTAATAAGCTTCGCGCTGACCTGCTTCTCCGCTTCTTTGTGCGTTCAATGGAGTTACCGAGGACTTTTGATAGGATAATGTCAAGATTAAAAGTAGGCTTAAAATAGTAAAACAAAATCCCGTTTTAGCTATAGAAAAATGTGAAAAGTATGCTAACCCATGAAAACCGCACATCTCTCGTATGGACTGTTAATGGAGCGTGTGTGGTTAACCGGCACATTAATGTGAGGACATATTGAGGGGTGATGTGGGACTCGCGATTCTCGAGCGTACTCGAGCCGGGCACCACGCGGGGTTTGCATGGTTAGTTCACCATCTAGTTCATGATCCTCGGCATACCAGTCATGAATGGTAGATGAGCATAACCCTAGATTAACATGCCATTGATAGGTATCAATGAATCTCAAAGATCTAGGAGTTTCATAGAAATGAAATAGACAAAAGTATTTTGTTATATGATTACGGTGACCCTTTTCATAAAACTGAAAATATAGATCCTAGCCTTAATTAGAAATTGGGTAATTAATTAAGGAATAGTCAGACTAACTAAAATAGTTTTTATCTCAAAAATATCTGTTAAAAATGGTAATAATCCTCTCGTTCCCAATTACGCAATAACCTAAACTTCTCACAACTCTCAGTTCTTGGGAGGGAAAGACTTACCAGTTCAATCTGTATGGACGGGTGATGTAACCCTAGGTTCACTCTAAGGAACAAGAGTATGTTCTCGATGAGCTGTGAAACCGTAGGTACGAGAACAAGGAATATGTTCCCGACAAGAATAAGGAGTATATTCTCAATATAAGTAAATTCCCACTAATGATAATTATTCAACCCAAGAGGAGATTGAAGCTCACCGGAAATATTATGTTGTTTGATACTAAGTTTTGATCAACATAATTCTATCCGGTCATCCAGCTGTCTACAAACAGTTTGTAACCTCATGTCAAATGGTTTTGAATGAGTAAGAGACCTGAATAATGGAACTCCAAAAATTACTGAGTAAAGGATCAAGAAGATTGATGTGCCTTTTTGGCTCAGCAGCTCCTGTGTTGTCAATTGGTCGTGATGCAAAGGAAAGGAAGAGATCTGGAATAGCTACGGATGGAAAGTTCAATCGTGGGGCTAAGAGAAAGATTGATTCAGAAATTGCACCAGCAATGATCCAAAGGAATCAGTGTGTTATACAGCAACACAGAGGAGCATTAGAAGCGTTGCTGCTCAAAATATCTGAAGGACCTTAGAGACAGTAAGGTTGAAAAGGATTCAGGTATATAAATAATCGAACTCCACGATACTACGACTTCTACTTCGTAGGTCTTGAATACAGGGTGTGGTACTCACATTTGCACTGTATTGCAAAAGCCTAAAGGAATGAAGAAGTTTAAAGCATGGAGAGCTCAACTTAGTCATGGGAGACAAGAGAGTCACGCCCATTGGAAAGTTTGAGCTCATGCTAGAATCTGGGGTTAGGATGCATTTAAATAATTGCTGTTATTCGTCAAAAATGACAAGTGACATAGATTCATTTCATGCTTGTTTAAAGAGAGTTATCAGTTTTCATTTGATAATGAGAATGGTGATAAAAGCTTCTTCTTGCAAAAGCATGTATGAAAATGTTGAATATATCAGCAAAGAAATTTAAATGTTGGTTCGTCTAAAGAGCTTGATCCAAATTGTGGCAATATCGTCTAAGGCACGTAAACAAGAAAGAATATCGCCCCAAACTCCAAAAGTATAGAGTGTTGGAATCATTCGACCTTAAATCGGATGATGTATACGAATCTTGTTTATTGAGCAGGATGACTAAATCACTATTCACGTGTTATATGAAAGAAGTGATGGATTGTTCGACTAGGTATACATGGATGTATGTCGACCATTATGATGCGCCATAAAAGATGGAAATAGCTACTATGTTGCTGATTACTTCAGTAGACATGGATATGTTTATCTGATTAAACATAAGTCAGACACTTTTGAAAGTTCAAAAGGTATTAGGACGAAATAGAGAACCAAACGGGCAGAAAGATAAAGGTACTCCAATCCAATAGGGGAGGAGAAGACCTTAGTATCGGTTTTCCTGATCATCTTAGACACTGTGGAATAGTTTCACAGTTGGCTCCTCCTAGAACACCATAGCTGAATGGAGTAGCTGAGAGGAGGAAGAAGAATCCTGTTAGACAAGGTTCAATCAATGATGAGTCAGGTAACACTTCTAATAAGCTTATGGAGTTAGGCATTATAGACAGTCACACATATCTTAAATCTAATACACCAAGAAAGTTTCAAAGATGACTTATGAGATGTGGAAGAGAAAAGGTTCTTCTCTTGGGCACATCCAGATCTAGGGTTGTGAAGTTATTGTTGGACGAGAAACTTAGCACAGACTAGAAGCTAGATCTGAAAGGTATCTTTTCATCGTTATCCATAGAAGTCGTTTAGATATTTGTTGCTCAAAAGGGAGTGTTTCTTGAGAGAAAAATAATATCTAAAGAGGACAATGGGAGTACAATTGATGTTGAAAAGATTCAAGGATCGACCGATGATGAAACTATGGTAAACACTGACACTCAACAAGAGGTGGTAACACCTATTGAACTTGATGACATATCCTTTCCCGCTCACAGTTGTAGAGTTAGCAAACCTCATCGGTTCTATTATGGTTTCCATAAAGAAGAACAGGATAAGATTAGTGACAGTACACTAAGTGAATTAGATAAGTCTGCTAACTACAAAGGAAGCGATGGCAGGCCCTAAGGCTGCAAAGTGGAAGGAAGCTATGAAAAGTAAGATTAAGTCTATGTCTGACAACCAAGTTTGGAATTTGGTTGGCACTACACTCAGTCTCAAGACGGTGAGTTGTAAATGTATCTTCAAAAGGAAGATCGACATGGATGGGAAGTACACACTTGTATAGCTAGGATGGTAGCGAAGGGCTATACTCAAACCTTCGGGATTGATTATGAGGAAACCTTTTCACTAATAGCTAAAATAAAGTCAATTAGGATAATGCACGCAATAGCTGCATTTCATGGTTATGAAATTTGGCAGATGAATGTCAAAATCACTTTCCTTAACATGAAACTGACAGAGGATGTGTTCAAAGCACAATCGGAAGGTTTTGAAAATGCAAAGTATCCTAATAGAGTGTGTAGGCTTCATGAATTAGATAGGCTTCTTGTAGCTGGAATCTCTACTTCCATGAGAAAGTCTAACAGTTTAGATTTCTAAAAGCAAAGATGAGTCCAGCATATATGTCAAAGTCAGTGGGAGCATAGTAATCTTCCTGGTATTATATGTGAATGATATAATACTCATAGAAAATGTAATCTCAACATTACAAGGTGTAAAGAGTTGATTGGGAGAATATTTCGCTATGAAAGATTTGGAAGATACAATATATTCTTGGTACAAAGATTTACAGAGATACGTTGACAACGTCTCAAAGGACTTAACCAGGACATGTACTTAGAATGAAATTTTGAAAAGTTTTAAAATGGAGAATTCTGAGAAAGGGAATCTACCCTTACATCATGGCATAAAGATTACTAAAAAAAATAAGTGTCCAAAGACTTCATAAGATTGAACTAAATGAGTCGAGTCCCATAGGCTTCGGCTATAGGATCGATCATACATGCCATGAAGTATACAAGACCCGATGTCTCATTTGCTTGGAGCAGAGTGAGTCGACATCAGCAGAATCCTGGTAAAGGTCATAAAACAGCAGTAAAGAATATTCTTAAGTATTTGAGAAATACTAAAGACAGGTTCTTAGATTATGGTGGAGAAGAGAAACTTAGAGTAACGGGTTATAGTAATGTAAGTTTACAAACAGATAGAGATGATAGTCGTTCACAGTCTGGTTGGGTATTCTGACATAATGGGGGAACAATAACTTTGAAAGGTTCAAAGCAAGATACAATAACAGATGGGAATCTGAGTATATTGAAACTTGCGAGACTTAAAAGAAGTCATAAGGATGAGGAATTTCATTGGTGATCTTGAAGGTGTTCCAATAGAACGAATCCCAATGAAATGTTATGTGATAATGGAGAGTCCAAAGCACATTGAAGTAAAATACCATTTTGTTCAAAGGAAGGTAAGGGACACATGATTGTGATGGACACACGATCAGTAAACGTGCTAGGAGCATAGGTTTACGAGATAAAGTTTTAGTTGTTAGTTTGATTTGAAACATTACAAACAATGATGAGAACTAGAATAGACTTGGTGATAAATGATGGAGATTATTTATTGGAAGGAGTTCTGCCATTTACTATCGTTTATCATTGTGTTTCAGTTTAGCATGTTTAGACACCACTTCCAGAGTAATTAGATTCACTCAAACCTCCTCAGTCGATCACACTATAGGAAGTATGTGGTGAATTAAGACTGTCATGGAGTGTTAGTAGATTGTCTATGGAGATTAGACATTGCATGGAGATTGCTGCGACACTCATGGGTACTTAATGGGTATTTAAGTATAGGAGAAACCCGCACTCATGGAAGTTACTTCATGGATTGAAATCACGAGTAACTCTGAGATGATAATATCTTATATTCTTAAAATGCAGATACATGAGTTTCTAGTTTTCAAGTCTGTTATACTTTAGTTTATTCAAACGCTGTGCGTAAATGCCAGTCATAAAGGATACGCTAGGTATGACATGATGAGTTGACTAGTACTATGTATGTGAAATTTATTTGTTCCTTTTGCCTAAATGGAAAAGCGATATCCCTGGGCCCTCTGATGATTAAATGTTGACTCATAAAGTGCTTGGCCAAGCCAGGACTAAATTGATATGTCCAATTCAGTAGTCCCATATAGTCAAATTGATCGGAAATCAGAAAACATAATCTAGAATCTGAAGATTGATTAAATCCATGTCCCAGTTTCATACGATATCAGAAACAAAGGAATATATGATCACTTATCTAAAAGGATTGTAACTGGATATGATCAGAGTTCGGCAGATGCATTGGATGGCACCTCTACATAGGATAGAGACGGACCAATAATAGTTGATGACTTGTCCAAGTGGGAGACTGTTGAAAATAGTGTCCAAGGTCATAACTAATTGGTAAGACTATTCTAAAAGTAGAGTCCTTTTTGGGTTGCCTTCGATGTACAGTAAGAGAAACAATAAGAGAGATAATATTAATTGAATTAATATTATAAGTTAATTAATTGGTTTGTTAATTTATCAACGTTTATAAATTAATTAGAAGCTAAAAGTAATTAACGGAAACAATAAAGAATATTTAGTTGTTTATTAATTGAATATTAATATGAAACAAAAGGAAAATTCTGGAAAGTGATTCCAACCGGCGGTTGGAAGGTTCAACCGGCGGTTGGATGGATTAGGATTTGACCAGGAGTTGACGCGTAATTACTTGGGCAGGAATTATGTCCAACCGGCGGTTGGAAGCTCCAACCGGCTGTTGGAGGCCGAATTCAGTTGTCCCACATCGGCTGGAGTATAAACCCCAAGGCCTCCTCCTCCCCTATAAATAGAGGCCTAATCCATGGTTTCCAATCATCCCAGTTTCGAATTGAATTCGATACTTTCTCTCTTTCTCATTCCGAATCCTTGTGAGAGTTTACACGACGTTGAGTCGAGACCCTAGGATTTGGAGTTTCTCTTGGTTCACGGGTATGATGCATTAGAGGTATTCTATTTTGGGTACTCGCCATCCAAAGCGTGGAAGTCGAGCAAGGAGTCTGCGTGAAGGTTCTGCGAGGTGGTCTGCGCGTGAGAAATTGGTTTTCTCAAAGGTTAGTATTTTCTCATTTATCTATTTATTTTGTTATTGTTAATATCTTTATTAAGTAGCGGTCCTTTAGGGTTTAGTTTCCTAGTTGCTCTAGATTAATTGTTATTTTCCGCTGCATATGTTAATCAAGTTAGGGAATAGAAAACCCAACAGCATATGGAACTGGGCGACCCACGACGAAATAACATGACATCTTAACTACTGTTCAACAATAATCATACGCTATGATACATGAATGTCCAATGTTTACGTCAGTGCCCGCGATTACACTAATGCTTCCGCTAACCTCGATTACCGAATTTGGGGGTGTGACACGATTGACCAAGATCACGGCGCAATCAAGGACAAACACGACGCGATTGTGTCTGTAGCCCAAATTTGTTTTCGTTCTTCGTTTGATCTAGTTAATTACACGTTACGGTTATACGCTTTAGGATTTCACATTTCAGTATATAATGAGGTTATTATTTATAAAATAAAATAAATAATTTTAGGACATTTCAAACTCTCCATATAATAGCTTGTTAATATTATTTCAAGAATTCTCAACGTTAATTGGAATTATTTTGAACTACAATTTTTAAACTAAGAAAATAATTTGCCACTCTTTTTTTAATTCTCACTAAAGTACCAAAAGGCTTCTATTAAAATTTCATGTAGTATTGCGCGGACATTTTGTTACATATATAACTTATATCGTAGATATTTTGAGACCTAAAATAGTTGAGAGAAATTTCTGGGTTTTTTGGGTCACTTATTTTCCACCTGTTACATGAATCACTAATGGGAAAAGAATTTATTAGGAGTATCATCTCTTAGGAAGAAGTCAAACGTGTGAGCATTATCAATAAATGGAACAAAACGAATGCAAGTCAATGAGTTCATACACGAGGTACAACCGTACAAAAAAGGCAAAACATACTACAAATTGAACTTCAAATTAAAATTGGTACTTATGACTTATAAATTCCAACAGGAAATTGTTAAAATTACTCTTTACTCTTATATAATATGGAACATATTTCTCGAAAGGTTGTTTCGACGGCAATACTAACTATGATTTCTTTCTCATCCACAAAGACTCTATGTACCTCGGACAATGTTCAGTTATTTCTAGCAATATCGCGGGAAGTTAGTATTGAATCAATTAATGATTTATTTCTCAAAAGCCCTACCTTTCATATTAATATTAATCTATCAATTCTTTCATCTTTTATCTTTTTCTGTTTTTTGAATCTTCCACAATCACCTTTGATTGGTCATTAATTGAACATGACATTGTAATTCTTGTTAGAATAAATTACATTCCCCGTCCCTGAAGTCACTTATTTCACTCCCCATTTTTAGGTTGAGTTTTTACATGTTCAGTCCTCAGATTTTTATTTCGCTCCCAGTCTTTCAAAGGGTAAAAGCGTCTTAAAATTTCAAGGGTATTTTAGTCATATTGTGAGGGATAAGGGCTAAGAGCGAAATGAAAATCCGGATCAAACAACTGAACTTGCAAAAAACTCGACTGCAGGACTGGGAGTGAAATTTATTACACACCACAAGGACGGGCAGAGTGGAGCGCGTTCAAGGTAAGGGTAGCAGTTGCTACGAGTTCACTCGATGTACACAATGTAAATTTCTTATTAATGATTGTATATTTAACCGTATTCCTTGTTTGCGCTACGAGTTTAAAAAACTAAGATACTATACTCTTACAGGTCACACTAAATTTTAGATTCGTCACGAACGGGCCGGGAATGTAATTTATCCTTCTTGTTACGTTGGAAATTATATTATGCCTTAATATCAAATCACAAACTAACTCGGCAAATTATCGGGAGATTATAAGTATATTTGTAACACCTCAAATTTCATAAATTTTACGTTTTTAAATTTATAAGAGTTAAATTATTAATATTATTTTGTGTTGAGCAATTATATTTTAAATTGAGTAAAGAGTTTAAATTTAGAGAGAACAAACCTCACGACTTAAAATTTTAATACCGAGACTAGAGGGGTGTGATAGGACAATAGTCCAAGTTGGATACACCTAATTAACCAAACCCCAAAAAATTGAGAGGTATGGTTGTGTCTTGTGTCTAGAACAAGAAATAGAGAGAGAGGTCGAGACAGAGAAGAGAACAAGAAAGAGAGGGAGAAAACAAAGAAGAAAAACCTCAAATTGAGCCTCAATTCTTGAAGGTTTTAACTAGATGTATACATATTCGTGATCTACGAGGTAAGCTCTACACTTAACTACCTTCAATTTTGTGATTTAGTGATTTGGTGATAAACTTAATTTTTGGGTTTTGGAGAAAAGAGTGGTATTTTGATATATTAGTGCTAAATGATGTTAGTTTAACATAAATGAGTTAATTATATGTTAAAAGAGATGAGCTTTGGTGTCACTTATATGATTTGATGAATGTGATGAAATTAGATGATTCTTATGGCTTTTAGATGATGAAGTTTGTGATTAGAATTAAATTGAGATGATTAGTATATGTAGATGAACATACTTGAGTATTTACACACTAAATAGTTGCAATTCTTGAGTATTGCTAAGTGATGAGCTTTTGAGGGAATCATTGATATGGTTGATGATGATGATATAGTGTTAGTGTGTTGTTGTTGTTAATATGTGGCTAAACTAGCTAGTTATATTCTTACAATCATGAGAAAATGAGAGGTTGATTATTATAAGAAATTACTTTGAGTAGTGATTAATAATACATTGTTATGATGTGTTTAGGTGAATCCATGTAACGATTGAGATTGTGCTTGAGCCTACGTAATCGACATCCTAGAAAGGTAAGTATTGGTCCTTTGATTTGATATATACATCCTTGTATTATGCATGAGACTAAATGTTGAGTATAATATTGAGTAATTCTTTCATATAACGAGATTAATGAGGATATAATAGAGATTAATAATTGAGTAACGCCATTGAGGCATATGAGAGTGCTCAATGAGTGAATTATTAATAGTGGTACTCGAGGGTGGTCTTGAGACTTGAGAAACCTCAATGATCATGCCTTGATATATGAGATTTAAAACATTTGAGTAAAAGAGACAAATAATGAGATTAAGTTATGTCTAAAAGAGGGATTGGACATACACTTGAGATATTAGTGATTAAATTGAGAAATTGTAGTTGTAATTATTCTTTGTTGATAAATTGCTATGAGCTGTGAATAAGTTAATAATAGTGAGTAATTGATTATTGTTGCTGTTGAGTCACTATATTGATAAAGAGTTTGAGTTTTGTGGCGAATCAAGTGTTGAAAAGAGTAATTTAGTGTAACGGGTCAAAAGGGGTCCAAATGGGCCATTTTTAAGTATTCGTGTTTAATCGAGTTGGGATTGTTGTTGGGTGGTATGTGCGAGTCTTAAAGTTGACTCGAGTCGGTTGTGACAAGGGCAAAACGCCTAGACCGAATTGCTTATGGTTTGCAAAATAGGTCGTCATCAAAATAGCTCCAAAATGGTCGTTTTTAGTCGTACGTCCAAATTCGCGATATTGAAGAAATTGAGAGAAGTGTAAAAAGGGAAACATTCGTTTTGGTATCGTGGAGATGTCCGTAAATTTTCGTGTCTAAACTCGTAACGAGTAAGAAGTTATGTCGATTTGAAGTTCGTATTAAATGTTTAAAAATCAGGTATGTGTTCTGTGAAAATGCGCGATCGCGTGGATTTAGAAGGAGGATCGCGTATTGTGGTTAATACGCGATCGCGTGAAAGGAATGATCGCGTGTTTCCTTGTATTACGGTGACAGTAGGTTACCCACGTTATGACACGCAATCGCGTGAATTGTGGCACGATCGCGTGGGCATGAAAAATACGCGATCGCGTATAACACGCAGGATCGCATACTATGCCTGTTTTTGTGTGATGTTTTATTTAGTGTACATTGGATTGGTACAGGTTTCTTTTCCTATGTCGTTTGAGTATTTGCGTATGAGGAACAATTATAAAAAGAGATTTTGGCTCGTGCCTTTATATATAAATTATCCTAATTGATTATATTGCAATATAATAGAGTTTATACATAGATGAGTTAATTGGGGGTATTGTGGTTGATCACTTGAGTGTGATCAAAATGGTGGCGGAGTTGGGACATTTGTGTGTGCTCGATATTGTTGTAATTAATCTTTCGAGTACGACTAATATCTTATTACTTGAATTAATCGGATGGCGTATGATCAAAGAGTGTTATGCATTTAAAGAATTGAGATCGAGATTATATATTATAGACGAGATTGCGAAAGAGACCACCATTACTTACTAAGCTTTATTGCTTATCCTTTTACTATTGTTGTTGTGTTGTAGGTGTAATGAGATATGGTATCATTCTGGGATAGGGATTCGAGAAACAACTTTTGGTGGGACTTACTGTAGCATTAGTAAGTCAATCCTTTTTTATGATCATGCTCTATTCTATACGGGTCCCATTTTGTATAACATGAATCAATTGAGTATGGTTTGCTTTTGCTGAGAAATAAAGAATAGTACTTTTGTATTGAGTTATTAAACATGATGTTTTTAAAAAAACAAAAAAAAAAAAATTGGGACGTTTCAATATTATCATGAGTTCATCAACAAATATGAGAGAGTGGGTTCCCATGATATATCAATGAGTGAAATTTTTTGTTGGCATCAAAAGTTATCTCCACTTTCTTTTTTGGGCAAAGGGAAATTCCCCGGTAAATATAGTTATCTCCACTTTCTACAATAGTCCTAAACATAAAAACAAAATTTCCATTTACCAAAATGCACCTTTTCATTTAACTTTCATTATTTCTTAAGTCTAAACATTTACTACTTAGCCACCGATTATCACCATCAATTTACTTCAATCAGTTTGAGAATTTTCGTGTATGCTTATTATGGGATTTAAAATATAAATAAAATGATTGTATATATTTCTAATGTCTTGCATACTTTTAAAATACTTTTTCACAAAAACTAATCGTGTCGTGTTCATGATCAAGTATTTCTCATTTGAATGTATTTATCGGTTGTCGATACACACAATAGAAGACTTTTAAAAAGTTTCACGACATACGTTATAAACTACATAATACATACATTAGGAATTTTAGAAAGTTTCATATACAAAAATATTTTTTGTAAAACTTCAATACATACAATATTATAAATGTCGATTTAAATACGTCTACCAACTACATGCAAAATCTAGTTACACTACAAGAAAAAATGTCTATTGCAACGACAAACGTCGTCTCAAAAAGACCAAATGTCGTTGCAAAAGGTGATGATAATAAAAGAATATAGTAGATGACCCGCGCTATGCGGCGGAAATGATTTTTGAAAAATCGATCATTATGATTAATCATTTCATAGTTGATACAAATAATATGTCATAGATCATGTAAATAATATAATAAATTTGGTGTGATATCTATGAAGTAGTCTCTTGAAAGATAATTTATTTTTATTTTTCTCTATTTTATTGTCATTTCTTACTTTTTTAAATACCTATTTTGTCCAGACTTTTTTAAACCGTTTAATAATAGAGAAAGTAATTTGGTTAAGAAAAATATAGATGTTGATTTATGTATTTGATTAAAAAAAAGATTGTTTCCAAAATGAAAATATTAAATGTGTGAAATGTTGACTCTTCCAAAAATATATTACTGTTGACTTTTCAAGAGGCATAGTCGGTATTTCCGATAGGACAAATAGTTAGTTTTAAGCCAACACCCTAAACCAATTATAAGGGTTTAAGATTAAGATTAAGATTAAGATAACTTTTAAATTCAAACATGAAAACAAAAATTAAAAACTAACATGGTACTCTAACAAAACAGGAAAATGTTACTACTATTTTTCATAAGAATAACAAACAAAATAAAATAAAACAAAATACCTATTGGTCCAAAGTTTGTTGTAAACTCGACAAATGGGATATATAACTCAAAATCACTCTTCAATTCCTAAAAATACAACTCAATATTCAATTATAAAAAAAAAATGAAATTTAATTCTTGTAAAGATATACTAATACCAACAATATACGTAAATATAATTGTAATTTCTTTAACAACCTTTGTTTGTTTCCACCTTATTTGCCTCCAAAAACAAGCCCCTCTATTCGTAATAATCAAATGTATACATCTTCGTAAAGCTCATCAATTCACGGGTGTCACAAAAGTATAAAAATCAATAGCTCACGGGTTATAAACCAGCTGCCTTAATTTTGTTAATTTTGACTTTATCTATTCAACCAATTTGAACCCAAACACCTTCGCTTGGAATTTGTTGATGCACAACAAATAAAAGGTAATGCTTCCCCGGAGCAATGTTGGCGTTAGGCGGTGCTGCCACCACCACTTGGTATTTCGCCTTTGCGATAGGCTCGGTGGTGGCAACACCGTCTAGAATCAATAGCCTTTGATTCATGGAAAACGAGTGCGTGTTAAAAGAAGGTGACACCATTGTCACATATACTGAACTTGTGTCAACGTGGCCGAATTGAAAAAACTTTATAGTCAGCTTGTCCCCATACCCGAACTTCGTTGTGGAATCGGCTGTTGATATTTTAGGTCTAATTAACGTAGGATCCAAATATGGCGGTAAAAACGCCTCTAGCCTTAATTCCGTAGGATAAAGTACGTTTGTGAAGTTATAATATATGTGAGGGTTACTTCCACCAACAAGCACACGACCATCACGAAGCAATATTGCAGTCGAATGGTACACTCTAGGGATGGTACTCGCTGTTAGAGTCTCAAATCGGGCCTCATCTTTATCAGGTTTGTACAAAACTGGGCTAAGAACCGGGTTTCTCCCGTATTCCCATCCGGCGGAACCAGATCCTACACCATTAATGATCAAAACGTCACCGGTTGGTAACAACAACATGTCACCCATACATCGAGCCGAAGGCATAGTCTCCATAACCCATTTTGGAGCAGGGTCGGATATTTTAATCCTTCCACAAGTATCCAAAGCTCTATCAAATATCTTCTTTTGGGCATTCAGAAATGCAGTTTTGGGTGCACCACCACAAACCAAAACCTGAACCTCAATCTTATTCCCTTGTGCAAGCCGCAACGGTAGCAACACCGCGGACCCGGTGCTCGGGTAACTCCTCGGGTCACCTCCGGGTATTTGTGGGAAAGTCCTAAGCACTTTATTCTTCGAGTAATCAAATATAATCGCTCTATTATTCGCAAAAATAAACAACATCCCATCCGTGTTCAAAAACACAAACGGATACAAATTGTTTTCTATATTAG
Source organism: Helichrysum umbraculigerum (assembly GCA_949592205.1). Classification (NCBI taxonomy): domain Eukaryota; kingdom Viridiplantae; phylum Streptophyta; class Magnoliopsida; order Asterales; family Asteraceae; genus Helichrysum; species Helichrysum umbraculigerum. The sequence goes on from CATIUR010000003.1 coordinate 36,056,370, forward strand.
CATCATTCGTTTGAACTAAAAAAGGCAAACTATATGCCTTCTCAGAACCCGACATTTTTGGGTAAAACTCATAATTGAATTGCCTACGGCCGCCAATAACAATCTGGCGGCCGCCAGGCAATACATGATTAGTAGCATACCATCTTTTTTGAATCAAACCGTTGTTAATTTCATTCCAATCACACGTACCACAAGATTTATAAACCCTAACAACATGATCACCATCGTTAAACCCTCCAGTTTGAACAACAGATCCATCGGGCATTAATGAACCCGAAGAACACCAAACATCAGTTAAAACCATAAGTGGACGAACACGATTCGTGTTTACATCGAATTCGATAGAATGAGCAGTACAATCTTTCTTTAACACAATATCGTTATCGTCTTGACGACATTTACCATCAGGAAGAGAGAGATTTGAAGCTCCGAAATCGGTTCGATCGAAAATTAGGACTCGGTCGTTAGGAAGAAGTTGCATGTGCATGGCAGTGATGCCAATGTTTGAGTTGAGGAGGTCCCATTTGCCGCCGGCAGCAGCGGCGGCTGTAATGAAGAGGAAGAGGAGGAGGATGGGAGGAAGTGGGGACATGACGGCGGCGGTGGGCGGTGGGGAATGGCGGTGGATTATGGGGGTGATTTATAGAGGGTTTGGGTTGGTTGCAGGTGGTAGAAATCTGCGGTGGTATGAAGGGATCAATTAAACACACATGATGAGTTGACTCTGGAGTAAGTTTCGGGAAATTATTATATTTTGTTTTTTATTGATTGTTTAGTTTAATAATAAGATGATATATGATATATATATAGGAAAAATAAGATAAAGTTTTAATTGTACGTACGATAACAAGGAAAGTTATGTTATTTGTTAATTATTATTTTTTAGCATGATGTTTCTATTTTTATACATAAAGAATCTGATACTGGGTATTTACAAAGTTTAGTTTTCAGATGTATAATAATTAAATTAAATATAAAATGGATAATATATTTTTATTTTAAGAATAAATTATAAGAAAATTACAAAGTTGAATACTCCACATTTTTAGTTTGGCGATTTATTTGTTAGAATCTCTGAAATATATGAGTATTTTCCTACAAGTATACAAGACCAAAATAATCGAATGTTTCATCTTCTTTATGTGATTAAAGAGTGAGAAAATATTTCTCTACAACTATGGGTTGAATTAGTTTTTAGGCTTAATTGCTAGTATAAATTTTTTTGTGATTTTATATATAGGGTAGGGTTCAAATGAGAATAGGAATTTGTGTGAGAATGAGGGAACCAATGATATTAAGTCATGTGTACAAAGAGAATGTTTCACATGTACAAAACTCATTTACCCCCAACATCAATTATCTCACAAACGACAAATCGAAAAATTATGAAAATTGCACCATTAAATTCGTCGTTTTCTCCTCTTCGATTTGCCGTCCCTCAAGACATACTTTCAAAAAGTTTTTTTTTTTCATTTTTTTGGTGGGTTTCACATTTACTAACACATGTGTTAAAGTGTTGCGTTTAGGGTTTAGGATTTGGGGTTTAGGGGTTAGGGTTTAGGGTTTAGGGTTTGAGGTTTGGGGTTTCTCCCCGAAACCCCAAACCTCAAACCTTAAACCCTAACCCCTAAACCCCAAACCCTAAACCCTAAACGCTTTACAAAACGCTAAACCCTAAATCTTTCTAAACCCTAAACCTTGAACCCCTTCTAATAAACCCTTATAAACCCTAAACCATAAACCCTACTAAACCCTAAACCTAACCCTATACCCTAACCTTAACCACAAATTAAATGTACAACTAATCACTAACACATGTGTTACTAATTTGTGAAACCCACCAAAAAATGAGAAAAAACAAAAGTTGTCAAAAGTATGCCTTGAGGGACGGCAAATCGAAGAGGATAAAACGCTGAATTTTATGGTGCAATTTTCATGATTTTTCGACTTACCGTTTGTGAGATATTTAATTTTTAAAAATGTGGAGGAGAGAGAATAAAGTGTGGAGGAGAGAGAATAAAGTGACACATGGCAGAAATCTGTTGGTTCCCTCATTCTCACTCAAAATTGGTGTACTCATTTGAACCTTACTCTTTATATATATATATATATATATATATATATATATATATATATATAAGAGTTCAATTGAGACCATTTATTTTGTGTGAGAATGGGGGAATCAACCACAATATGTCATGTATCATTTTTTTCTCTCTCATCCACGTTTTTAAAAATTAAATATCTCACAAACGACAAGTCGAAAAATCATGAAAATTGCACCATATTTTTCAGTTTTTTATCCTCTTCAATTTGCCGTCCATCAAGGCATACTTCCGACGAACTTTTTTTTTTCATTTTTTTGGTGGGTTTTACAAATTAGTAACACATGTGTTAGTGATTGATTATACATTTGATTTAGGGTTTAGGGTTAGGGTTTAGAGTTAGGGTTTAGGGTTAGGGTTTAGAGTTAGGGTTTAGCAGGGTTTAGTGTTAGGGTTTAGCAGGGTTTAGTGTTAGGGTTTAGCAGGGTTTAGGGTTTAGGGTTTAGTATGATTTAGGGTTTAGAGTTTTATAAAGCGTTTAGGGTTTAGGGTTTGGGGTTTAGGGTTTAGGGTTGGGAGTTTGGGGTTTCGGACGAAACCCCAAACTCCCAACCCTAAACCCTAAACCCTAACCCCTAAACCCTAAACCCTAAACGCAACACCTGTAACACACGTGTTAGTAATGTGAAACCCACTAAAAATATTGAAAAAAAAAAAAAACTCGTCAAAAATATGCCTTAATGGATGGCAAATCGAAGAGGATCAAACGCTGAATCTAATGGTGCAATTTTCATAATTTTTCGATTTGTCGTTTGTGAGATATTTAACTTAAGGGGTAAATGGGTTTTGTGATCTCTTTGTACACATGACACCATATCATTGGTTCCTCTATTCTCACACAAATTTTTAGTCTCATTTGAACCTTACCCTATATATATATCATCATTACAAGTAATTTTTATTTGTTACCAATTATTTGTGGGTTTTTGGATTTCGAATAAAATTATGTGAGTGCGTTCATAAACATGTACGCATAAATAAATTAAAAGGTGTGTTTTAAATGTATATCTATAATCTATAACTACTTATAAAACATCTCTAATGTTGAATCTTGAACTTCTTAAAAATAATCAAAGTACCTAAACTACCCCTTCAACATAATTATCTATATATTTAATTCCTACAACTAGCACAATTTTTCCAACATACTAAAAATAAAACAAATCATAAAACTAATCACAATTTCAAGGATAAAAATTAAAATAAATCACAATCAACACAATTTTTTACTAAAATCATTCCACTTTTATCATTTATATAGTTTTATCGGTTTGACATGCTGACTACTATTATCGTCGTCATAAAATAACATTATTTTATAAATTCTGTACCGCCGCATTGCGCGGGTACCATGCTAGTTCACTTAATGCACTTAATGTAATAGGGATAATTATTACATATATATATCCAAGTTAAGTTGGATAATTACATATTTCCCCAAACATACTTAAAAAATAAAAGGTATTGTGAATCATGCATTGAATACTTGTGTTTTGGGTAAATATGATATTATTCATCGTATGTTGGGTATTTATGTAATTTTCCCAATGTAATATTGATTTGACAAATAACATAAAAACACCCTCATCCAAATCTATATTTTATAAGAAATTCTTACACCTTTTATGTTATTTCTTTGCAGTTATAATGTTTTAAATATATAACAAGTCAATTAATATTCCAGTACTTAAATAATCTGTAATAAATTATAGAGAAATTTTTTTCTCAATTTAAAGCACATATATATGAGGAAACATAAAATTATACTCTCTTCATCGTACTTTAATTGTTCATAAGACAAATAAATTTACAGTTCAGGATATATCTATACGATCGCTAGTTATGAAAATGTCTATTATTCTTATTTATACAATCGCTAGGAATGAAAATGTCTATTTTACCCGTATACGTAAAACACAATTAGCTAATAAATTAATCTAAAGATAATATAATAAAACATGGTCATATATTTTATAAAATGTTTGACATTTACTTTATGATCACTATAATATAAGTAATGTAACATACATAAAGACATAAAAATAAAACTATTTATAGTTCAAGTACTAAATCTGTTACACACTTACACTAACATTACCACGTATCATATTATTCGGAAACTAAGGAAAGTTCAAACAGATATGTTTTTGTTCTCAGAACATAAACATTACTTAAATTTGAATTATGTTTTAAAGTACTATATCATTTTTTTCCCTTAGGTTGCTATAAACGATATAGTAATTCGAACAATAATTAAAAATATAACGAAATAATTAGTACTAGTTAAACTTTTTTTTTTTTTTTTGAAAAAAAGGCAAACTCACACACACCTATATGTGTGACACCCCCAAGTTTAATGATTTGCGGAAGCTTGATTTGGGTGTCACTAATCAATATACAAAGCACAAGATATAATGAACGACCACTATATGCGTCGTTTTAAACTTGTATAGATAAAGTAAATGTTTACATCAAAATACAGTTACATTAGCTCGATTCCTGAAATTTGAGAGATTACATAGCATAATTACTTTTACAAAATATAATAATGCACTCCAATCTCTAGTTGTATGTATGCTGACTCGAGCTAATAATTCCTGCTTGTACAGCCAAACTACTGCTGGGTACCTGTGATAAATACTAAAATGGGTCAGCGAAAACGCTGGTGAGCTCACAGGTTTGTATGACAATGTATAGTTGTGTATAGTTGTAAGAACCGCAAGATTTATATTGAATTTAAAATGCAATTAAGCAAAATAAAAGTTATACTGTCCATGAGCACATAGTCTGAGCTTAACTTGATTTGCCAGGCCCAATTAAGGAAACCTAACTTGAAATGCCTCCTACGAGTGCCTAATCAACACTCGTCTTCCCAAATGCTAATACATCCGTTTGACCGGTTAGTGCGTGCTAACCCGGATGAGGATTGTCAATCCCATATGATATCATATACTAACATTCACGCTATAAAATACTAGAGACTATGCTTATGGAGGACTTTAAATTGATTAGCTTGAAACTCATGTAGTATTTGAAGTTTGGCACTTGCGTTCTACTTGTAAAACAAAATTGAGTAGTAATATCACACCCCTAGTTGTAAAGCAGTGAAAATGGGGCTATGAAACTCACCTGAGTCTTGAAGTGTTTAATTTAATAAACTTGAAGTTATTAGCGGTGAATTGAAGTCCAAAGGCTTGAAACCTGAATGTGTCCACGACACCTAAATTGTCATCAATTGTATTGGTATCCCGAAAGACTACCATGTGAATTGTTTGTCTAACTTAATGTCCAAATTACCCCGATTTGGTTGATTGTCTTGTTGCAAGTTACTACGACTTGTTTGAATAAGTTGATACAAGTTACAACGACTTGTTTGATCTTTGAAGTATGTTTTGAAAACGTGTACGGCCCGTTGGTGACGGTTGTAACGATAGTTCTAAAATGTTATTATATTGTTGCTACAGTGAATTGTTACAGTAAAATTTGACTTTGAAAATTTTGAGGTTTGAAGATTCTGTTTTGTGCGACGTAGGGTGCTACGTCGCAGATCCGGACTGCGACGTTGGCATGACGTCGCTATGTGCGACCTTCGCAATTTAATGCGACGTTGAACGTGACGTCGCTATAGGCGACGTAGTTGATTTCTGCGACGTAAGGGTCTGCGTCGCTAAATGCGACGTCCGCAAGTCAATGCGACGTACTAGGCTGCGTCGCTATATGCGACGTTGGGGATATGGTGCGACGTAGGCCGCTGCGTCGCATTTGCTCCAGGCCAAATGCGACGTACGGGGTCTGATCGGAGTTTCAACCCCAAAAACGCATTTTCCGGCCATCGATCGGCCTAATATTTTTACCCAACCCATTTTAGGACATTACAAGGTTATACAAACAACTAGCAAGTTATAAAACTTAAAAACGAGAGTTTTCGGAGTTGTGTCGGAAACTTACAAATCGCCGAAATGAAATTCCGGAAAGGTAGGATTGTAGATCGTCGCGAGGTGGTCGTTTATTTCCAAAGGGGCTTGAAGATCCGAGGTTGTTTGAGGTGCTTATTTTGTGATTTTGATGAAGATGATATTGGTGGTGGTGGGTGTTAGTTGAGAGAAAAGAGAAGGAAGAGAGAGAGAGTAAAAGAGAAATGAGAAAGATGGTGGTGATGAGGGGTTTAAATCCCCTTTTCAGTCTACGTCTTCTTGTCCCGTGTGGTGCTCGTTTTCCCGATCGTTTAACGTTAAATATTTATTTTATAAACTAAATTTTACGTTTTAAGTTACGAATTTATTACAAAACGTTTTATTAAAAGAATTTATCAATTATCCATTTGGGATATCTAAATTGAAATTCGTTTTATTGGTTTGCGCGTTTGTATGTTTAATAGCATATACGTTAATTGTTTAATAAACACTTGGATACGAAATATTATTATGAATAATATTTTGAATAAATTGGAGTTACTAAATAATATTTGTATTACTTAATAAAATTGTTCACCAACGTCCGTATTTATTGTATCGAAATTCATTCGATTTGAAACTCGTACGATTTAGACAAATCGCATAATTGTAGATATATATTCAACAATATATATAATAATTGATACATTAATTAGCCTAACACAGAACTAATTACATGTATTAAAACTTGATTAGGCACTAAATTATAGTCCTAAATTGACGGTTGTCACATTCTCCCCCTGTTAGAAGAATTTCGTCCCGAAATTTATGTTGAAGTCGTGTTTGACGCTGAATCAGTGAAGAGTTGAGGATACTTGAGTCGCATTTGGTCTTCCCGTTCCCAGGTAAATTCCGGACCGCGCCGCGAATTCCACCTAACTTTGACGATGGGAATACGACTTTGTTTAAGTTGTTTGACCTCACGGTCCATGATCTCGGCGGGTTCCTCAACAAAGTGGAGTTTTTCGTCAACTCGAATTTCATCGAGTGGAATGATAAGTGTCTCATCAGACAGACACTTCTTCAGATTTGAAACATGAAATGTGGGATGCACGCTGCTGAGTTCAGTTGGCAGCTGCAATCGATAAGCCACTGGACCGATCCTTTCGAGGATTTCGAATGGTCCAATGTATCTGGGATTCAACTTCCCTCGTTTGCCAAATCGGATTACGCCTTTCCAAGGCGATACTTTGAGTAGAACTCGATCCCCAACCTGGAACTCGAGTGGTTTGCGTCTCACGTCAGCATAACTTTTCTGACGATCACGCGCGGCTTTGAATTTGTTTTGAATTTCAACGATTCTCTTGGTCGTCTCGTGAATGATTTCTGGACCTGTGAGTTGGCTATCCCCAACTTCGGTCCAACAGATAGGTGACCGGCACTTACGACCGTACAGTGCCTCGAAAGGTGCAGCTTTGATGCTGGTATGATAACTGTTGTTGTACGAGAACTCGCACAATGGTAGGTGTTTTTCCCAGTTCACACCGAAGTCTACTACGCAGGCCCGTAGCATGTCTTCCAGTGTTTGAATGGTTCGTTCACTTTGGCCGTCGGTTTGAGGATGATAAGCGGTACTCATATCAAGTCGAGTACCCAGGGATTTTTGAAGTGATTGCCAAAATCGTGAAGTGAAACGACTATCTCTATCGGATATAATTGAGATTGGAACACCGTGTTTGGTCACGATTTCCTTCAGATAAATGTTGGTGAGGCGTTCCATTTTGTCGGATTCCTTGATTGCCAGGAAGTGAGCAGACTTTGTGAGACGATCCACGATCACCCAAATGGAATCGCAACCGTTTGAGGATTTGGGTAGTTTGGTTATGAAGTCCATGGCAATTTGTTCCCATTTCCATTCAGGAAGACTGGGTTGTTGAAGTAAACCAGAAGGTTTTTGATATTCGATCTTGACTTTGGAGCAAGTAAGACACTTGCTGACATAGGTGGCGATTTCAGATTTCATGTTCGGCCACCAGTAGAAGTTGTAACAACCGGCAATTTTGGACTAGAATTAGTGCCTAACTCTTTGTTAAATACATGCAATTAGTTCTGTGTTAGACTAATTTATGTATCGAATTATATATATTGTTGAATATATACGAAAATGCGATTTGGTTAAATCGTACGCAACTTAAATCGAATGTATTTCGATTCAGTTTAATACGGAAGTTGGTGACAAATTTTACTAAATAACGCTTTTATGTCAAAAATATTATTATAATAATATTTCATATTTATTTGTATCGTACAAACAAAACGTACACAAATTTAGATATTTAAAACGCGCAAATTAAATAAACGAACTTACCATTTGATAACTCAAATATAAATTAAATTGTAAAATATTTAAATAAAATCTCGCGTAATAATTTGTATCTTAAAACGTACATTTGATATTTAAAATAGTTATTTAACGAAAAACGACGGAGAAAACGAACACCACCCGGAGCGCGGAGCGGAGACTGAAAGTGGGGGAGTTTCATCAAAACCCCCTCCTCTCTCTCTTTTTCCCTCATTCACCACCTACACCCTCTCTCTCTTACTTTTCTTCTTTCTTTTTCTCTCTAAAAACTAAACCACCACCATCACACAAAATCGCCAAATAACACCACGAAACATCGCCGAAGCATACCACCCGTTTGGAGAAAAGTGACCACGACAACACGATCTACATTCCTATCTTTTCGGATTTTTCATCCGACACTTTGTAAGTTTCCGACAAATCCCGACATCTCTCGTTTTTGATCATTTTTACTAGTTTATGGTTTCTATAGGCTTATTATGTTCATATAAGGGTTGGGTAAAAGAATCGGACCAAACGGAAACCCGAAAACATGTTTTTGGCTCAAAATCCGTCGATCAGACGTAAGTGACGCACTGATGAACCCAGATATGCGTCACTTCGTGCGACACTGACTAAGTGTCGCATAAGCCCTTTTTTCCAGTCACTACCTAAGTGACGCATTTTCAATATCCGTCACTACCAGCGACACTTGCCTTAGTGACGCCTATGATCGAAATCTAATTTTTATACGACACTCTTGCCCGACACTACTCTAGTGACGCCTAGAACCTTAAACCGACACTTGTTACCGTCACTCCCTTAGTGCCGCCATATTCTTTTACACGACACTTCTTGAGTGTCGCTATACTATACGTCACTCCATAAGTGACGCTTAAATCTCAGAATCTTCTATTTTACACGACACTCCTTGAGTGCCGCGATGTTACGGAACCCGTCACTTCTGAAGTGACGCATAAGATGATACACGACACTATCTCAGTGACGCATACCCTTAAACTGACACCAATACCCGACACTCCATAAGTGACGCATAGAACACATAAGTGACGCATATAGTGTCGCATAAAACAGCAGGATGTCTAACTAAAATTTCACTAAGTGTCCAACTTTTACAACTTCAAATCCTTATACGATACGACTTATGAAACACTTTGGGACACTTTTGTAAGTACAAAACATCGATAATTTGATAATAATACTTAAAGTTTATTATTTCAAACTCGTCACCAACGGGTCGTACACTTTTATACAAACGATAACGAACCAACATTCGGACACATTGGGTTGTATGAACAACTAGCCTAGATGATCGTGCGAGACATCTACTTACTTGACATTACGTGTTTAGGCATTTGGAGGTTACGGGTTCGGAGAACCAACTGTTGATATTACTTACTCGTTTATTGATATAAACGCACTTGCAAAGACTCAGGTGAGTCTTACGGCCCCACTTTTACTGTTTTAACTTATTGGGGGAGATGCATGCTACTGATTTTTCTTGAACACAAGTACTAAACTGTTTACTATACCAAACGGAATTGCATGAGTTACTTACGATTTACTGAAGTCTCTCCATCATATATCGTTAGTTATGTACTTAAGCGCGAACAGTAGTTAATGGATCCATTAGGGAAATGACCCTCCCCGCCCGGGGTAGTAGCGCTACCACGAACCGTTATGTATAAACGGGCGACTATTATTTCGTTTACTTATGCTTGCTCAATTAGGAGCATGTCACGGGAGCAACTGATTAATTTACGGGTTAAGCTTCGATTATGAGCCTCATGGCAACGGTATAACTTGGTTACTTTACTTTTGCGAGATTTGCAAATACTTGATATACGCCTACGGGCACTACTGATGAAATCTTGTGTTCAAACTGATTATTTACTTACTGATAAACCTGTGAGATTCACCAACCTTTTGGTTGACCCTTTTTAGCATGTATTCTCAGGTACCCTTACGGAGTAGGATCACTCCAGGATTACTAGCTAGAGTCGCATGATTTCCAAACTGCATCTAACGGAGATTCTTTGGCATTATCTTTTGTAGCCATGATTATGTAATAGAATCTCCCGCCACATACGCGGACTCTAGGCTTACATATTTTTGTAAAGAAAACTATATGTTTTCAAACGATTTAATTATGAAATGTAATTATTTTACAAAACGTCTCATTTAGAGGTCGTTTGCTGTATATCTTGTGCTTTGTATATTGATTAGTAACACCCAAAGTATGCTTCCGCAAACCATTAAATTTGGGGGTGTTACAGATTGGTATCAGAGCCTAAGGTTATAGTGAACTAGGTTGCATTTAGTGGGCCTAGACTATGACCATTAGGCAGTATTTCCTTACTAGGCATGATTGGTTCAGGAATTACATCATACGACTTTAATTTAACATAGCCTGATCAACTATGTACAATTAAGGAAAGATGATGTGAGGTCTGAAATGGTTGTGTCGAACAGGAATGCGTTAGTTGACTCTGACCACGAGAGAACCAGACCATTACTTGATACGTGCTAGACTTTAGGCTGGATATTATATATATTAGCCTCGTCTTACTTACACTCTGCCACAGGAATGGCAAACACACCACCTAATCCGACACACTCTCACTCACATGGGTCACGGAACCCACGAGTAGCCAGGAGGAACACAAGGTCACCTCGGACCAGCCCTTATCCTGTACATAATTCTCAGAACTCGGCATATCTCACGTTGCCAGTATTGGCTACCCAATTCCGCCGTCAGGAACAAAGACTCGAAAATTTGGAACTGGAACAACACCGAATGACCTACCTGCTTCGTCAAGCTCTTGACCGCATATCACAACTACAGCGAGAACAAGAGGATACCAACCTCTCTGTAAGCATAATTCAGGATTCCATGACCGCCGAACTAGGTGCGGATGAACTTGTAAGAGACCGACTAGAAGAGTGTGAACAGCGTTCACAGGAGACTGCGGATCACTCTCGAACACTAGCACAACGACTGGCCTTGGTGGAAGACAACGCCAGGCAAACCAACCAACTAGCAGAAACTGTGGACCGCCTTGTCGCGCTAATGGAACAAATTAATCTACAAGAAGACTAGCGTAGCCTTTGTCTTGTAATCTATCTTGTAATCTAATGACTATCTAGCGCTACTCTATAAACTAGTCGGATGTAACAATTCCCGACACCTTTTGTAATATCCCTGTAGGATGTAACTTTTAAACTCACTTCATCTATCAAATATCACTTGTTATCTCAACTCACATTAATTGTCATTTTCCATGTTGATGTTATGTACTACTGCTTTCATACATGTACATCTGTGACAATTACAAGTCATACAAAATCTCATGTATCTTCATTTCTTTTATTGAAGAATCATGCCGCCAAAGACACGACCATACACCGACGCCCAGATTACCTCCCTTATAACCCAGGCTGTTACTGAAGCCTTAGCTCGGAATACACCACCAAATTCCTCGAGAAACAGCGATGCCGCTGAAACCTCTGCTGCTAAACCTTGTTCTTACAAGGACTTCCAGAACTGCAAACCTCTAAACTTTGCAGGTACCGAGGGAGCTATTGGTCTGATACGTTGGATCGAGAAAGTTGAATCGGTATTTATTATCTGCAACTGTGCGGAGGGGGACAAAGTTAAGTTCTCTGTTAGTACTTTTACTGACACCGCACTCACGTGGTGGAACACCTATGCCCAAACTGTGGGCGTTGCCGATGCTTACAAACTCCCGTGGGAGGAGTTGAAGGAGATGTTAAGGGGTGAGTATTGCCCCAGGGATGAACTGAAACAACTGGAGCTGGAATTCTGGAACCATAAGATGCAAGGTAATGATATCACCGGCTACACCAACCGTTTCCACCAGCTGGCACTTCTGTGCCCAACCATGGTCGATCCTGAGTACAAGAGGATCGAGAAATATATTGATGGATTGCCCGAAAAACTCCAGGACCTGGTGACTTCATCCAAACCAGGTACTATCCAGAACGCCATCCGTATGGCCCATGAACTCACGGCAAACGCTGTCCGCCGTAACACAACCTCAGCCCCATCTGCAAACAACAAACGAAAGTGGGAAGGAAACCCCAACTCATCCAACCAAATCACCAACCGAAAGCCTGAGCCCCTTAGGGCTTATTCGTCTGGCACTTCAGAAAGGAAAGGGTACGTTGGAAGCAGGCCCTACTGTCCCAAATGCAATCGTCACCACGACGGTTCCTGCCCTTGCACAAACTGCAAGCGTTTTGGGCATTTGGCCAAGGATTGTCGAAACACCAGTGCCCCGAAGACTTGTTATGGGTGCGGAAGTCCTGGGCATTTTCAGAATAATTGCCCTAAGCAGAAAAACAACAACAACAACAACAGCAGCAACAAACGGAACAACAACCCTGCTCGTAGCAGAGCATTTGTCATCAAAGCTGGGGAAGCTAGGGAAGACCCGAATGTTGTAACGGGTACGTTTCTTCTCAACGATCTTACTGCTTCAGTATTATTTGATACCGGTGCTGATAAAAGTTTCATATCTGATGAGTTTTGCCCACTACTTAATATCACCCCTTCGGCCTTAGATGTTAAGTACACCGTAGAACTCGCAAATGGTAAACTCATAGAAACCAGTAGTGTGATACCTAATTGCACTTTAAACCTCGCAAACGAAACCTTCTCAATCGATTTAATGCCTGTTGAACTAGGAAGTTTTGATGTCATCGTGGGTATGGACTGGTTGTCCAAGCATCGGGCCGAAATTGTTTGCCATGATAAAATCGTCCGAATTCCTCTCGCCGCCGGTAGTACCTTGATCATACAGGGGGAGACTGGTGGGTCGAGACTAAACTTAATCTCCTGTTTAAAAACCCGAAGATTCCTGAGAAAGGGTTACCCAGCAATACTCGCGCACATCACGGAGAAAAAGTCGGAGGAGAAGCGACTTGAAGAGGTGCCAATCGTTAGAGACTTTCCCGAAGTCTTTCCAGAAGAACTACCTGGTTTACCTCCACCTAGACAGGTTGAGTTCTCGATTGATCTCGTGCCGGGTGCCGCACCGGTGGCCCGAGCACCGTATCGCCTAGCCCCATCCGAACTTCAGGAGTTGTCTACTCAGTTACAGGAACTCCTGGATAGAGGATTCATCAGACCGAGTTCTTCACCTTGGGGAGCTCCGATCTTATTTGTCAAAAAGAAAGACAGTTCATTCCGAATGTGTATTGACTACAGAGAGTTGAACAAACTAACCGTCAAGAACCGATACCCACTCCCTCGAATCGATGACCTGTTCGATCAACTTCAAGGATCAAGCTGTTATTCTAAGATTGATCTTCGATCAGGTTATCATCAGTTGCGTGTTCGCGATGCTGACATCCCAAAAACCGCATTCAGAACCCGTTACGGGCACTACGAATTCCAAGTAATGCCCTTTGGCCTAACCAACGCACCGGCTGTATTCATGGACCTTATGAATCGGGTGTGCAAACCGTACCTCGACAAGTTTGTCATTGTTTTTATCGATGACATTCTTATCTATTCACGAAACGAACAAGAACACGCACAACACCTCGGAACCATCCTAGAACTACTTAGACACGAAGAGCTTTACGCCAAATTCTCTAAGTGTGAGTTCTGGATAAACACCGTTCAATTTCTTGGACACGTTATCGACAGTCAGGGAATTCATGTAGACCCGTCAAAAATCGAGGCAATCAAGAATTGGCAAGCACCAACCACTCCCACCGAAGTACGCCAATTTTTGGGATTGGCCGGTTACTACCGCCGCTTCATCGAAAACTTTTCAACAATTGCCAAACCCCTCACCGTACTGACTCAGAAGGAAAGGAAATTCGATTGGACCGATAAACAAGAGTCGGCATTCCAACTGTTGAAATCCAAGCTTTGCAGTGCACCCATTCTATCTCTACCCGAAGGCACCGATGATTTCGTGGTATACTGCGATGCTTCTCACCAAGGTCTCGGTTGCGTACTGATGCAACGAGACAAGGTCATTGCTTACGCCTCCAGACAACTTAAAGTTCACGAGAAAAACTACACAACTCACGACCTCGAGCTAGGGGCCGTGGTGTTCGCATTAAAAATCTGGAGACATTATCTTTATGGTACCCGCAGCACCATATTCACCGACCACAAAAGCCTCCAACACATTTTCAACCAGAAAGATCTTAACATGAGGCAACGTAGATGGGTTGAATTACTCACCGATTACGACTGTGAGATCAAATATCATCCGGGCAAAGCAAACGTGGTTGCTGATGCTCTCAGCCGTAAAGAACGAACAAAACCACTTCGAGTCCGAGCACTCAGTATTACCATTCATAACGACCTCACCACCCAAATACACCTTGCCCAACTCGAAGCCCTGAAACCCGATAACTTCAAGAACGAGGCCTTGCGAGGCATGGATAAACAATTCGAGATCAGACCCAACGGAGTTAGGTATTTCTCTAGCCGAATCTGGTTGCCTAATTTCGGGAACCTTCGGGACTTGGTGATGGATGAAGCTCACAAGTCCAAATATTCTATCCACCCGGGATCCGACAAAATGTATCACGGCATCAAGGAGTTTTACTGGTGGCCGAATATGAAAGCTGACATTGCTTTGTACGTCAGCAAATGCTTAACTTGTTCCAAGGTCAAGGCCGAGCACCAAAGACCTTCCGGATTGCTCCAACAACCTGAAATTCCTCAATGGAAATGGGAGCAAATTACCATGGATTTCATAACCAAACTACCTAAATCGGCGAGCGGTTGCGATACCATTTGGGTGATCGTCGATCGTCTCACCAAATCAGCCCATTTCTTGGCAATCAGGGAAACCGATAAAATGGAACGCCTTACACAAATTTACATCAAGGAAATCGTTTGCCAACATGGTGTCCCTATCTCGATTATCTCTGACAGGGATGCTCGATTCACATCTCGCTTCTGGCAATCACTCCAAAAATCACTGGGTACCCGTCTCGATATGAGTACCGCGTACCATCCTCAGACCGATGGCCAGAGCGAACGAACTATTCAGACACTGGAAGACATGCTACGAGCCTGCGTAGTTGATTCTGGTACAAATTGGGAAAGACATCTACCGTTGTGCGAGTTCTCGTACAACAACAGCTATCACGCCAGCATTAAAATTGCACCTTTTGAGGCACTGTACGGTCGTAAGTGCCGATCACCGATCTGTTGGACTGAAGTGGGAGAGAGTCAACTCACTGGTCCTGAACTCATACATGAAACCACAGAGAAAATCATTGAAATCCAAAACCGACTCAAAGCCGCGCGTGATCGTCAGAAGAGCTATGCTGACGTAAGACGCAAGCCACTCGAGTTCCAAGTTGGGGATCGAGTACTCTTAAAGGTATCGCCTTGGAAAGGCGTAATCCGATTCGGCAAACGCGGAAAATTAAACCTCATGTACATTGGACCTTTTGAGATTCTCGAGAAGATAGGTCCAGTAGCATATCGATTGCAGCTGCCATCTGAACTCAGCAGCGTGCACCCTACTTTTCACATTTCTAACTTAAAGAAATGCTTGTCTGACGAGACACTTATTATACCCCTTGACGAGATTCATATCGATGACAAACTACATTTCGTTGAGGAACCTGTCGAAATTATGGACGGTGAGGTCAAACAACTGAAACAAAGTCGTATTCCAATCGTTAAAGTCAGGTGGAATTCGCGGCGCGGTCCGGAATTCACTTGGGAACGGGAAGATCAAATACGACTCAAGTATCCTCACTTATTCACCGATTCTGCCCCTAACGCGACTTCGACTTAAATTTCGGGACGAAATTCTTTTAACAGGGGGAGAATGTAACAACCGGCAATTTTGGACTAGAATTAGTGCCTAACTCTTTGTTAAATACATGTAATTAGTTCTGTGTTAGACTAATTTATGTATCGAATTATATATATTGTTGAATATATACGAAAATGCGATTTGGTTAAATCGTACGCAACTTAAATCGAATGTATTTCGATTCAGTTTAATACGGAAGTTGGTGACAAATTTTACTAAATAACGCTTTTATGTCAAAAATATTATTATAATAATATTTCATATTTATTTGTATCGTACAAACAAAACGTACACAAATTTAGATATTTAAAACGCGCAAATTAAATAAACGAACTTACCATTTGATAACTCAAATATAAATTAAATTGTAAAATATTTAAATAAAATCTCGCGTAATAATTTGTATCTTAAAACGTACATTTGATATTTAAAATAGTTATTTAACGAAAAACGACGGAGAAAACGAACACCACCCGGAGCGCGGAGCGGAGACTGAAAGTGGGGGAGTTTCATCAAAACCCCCTCCTCTCTCTCTTTTTCCCTCATTCACCACCTACACCCTCTCTCTCTTACTTTTCTTCTTTCTTTTTCTCTCTAAAAACTAAACCACCACCATCACACAAAATCGCCAAATAACACCACGAAACATCGCCGAAGCATACCACCCGTTTGGAGAAAAGTGACCACGACAACACGATCTACATTCCTATCTTTTCGGATTTTTCATCCGACACTTTGTAAGTTTCCGACAAATCCCGACATCTCTCGTTTTTGATCATTTTTACTAGTTTATGGTTTCTATAGGCTTATTATGTTCATATAAGGGTTGGGTAAAAGAATCGGACCAAACGGAAACCCGAAAACATGTTTTTGGCTCAAAATCCGTCGATCAGACGTAAGTGACGCACTGATGAACCCAGATATGCGTCACTTCGTGCGACACTGACTAAGTGTCGCATAAGCCCTTTTTTCCAGTCACTACCTAAGTGACGCATTTTCAATATCCGTCACTACCAGCGACACTTGCCTTAGTGACGCCTATGATCGAAATCTAATTTTTATACGACACTCTTGCCCGACACTACTCTAGTGACGCCTAGAACCTTAAACCGACACTTGTTACCGTCACTCCCTTAGTGCCGCCATATTCTTTTACACGACACTTCTTGAGTGTCGCTATACTATACGTCACTCCATAAGTGACGCTTAAATCTCAGAATCTTCTATTTTACACGACACTCCTTGAGTGCCGCGATGTTACGGAACCCGTCACTTCTGAAGTGACGCATAAGATGATACACGACACTATCTCAGTGACGCATACCCTTAAACTGACACCAATACCCGACACTCCATAAGTGACGCATAGAACACATAAGTGACGCATATAGTGTCGCATAAAACAGCAGGTTGTCTAACTAAAATTTCACTAAGTGTCCAACTTTTACAACTTCAAATCCTTATACGATACGACTTATGAAACACTTTGGGACACTTTTGTAAGTACAAAACATCGATAATTTGATAATAATACTTAAAGTTTATTATTTCAAACTCGTCACCAACGGGTCGTACACTTTTATACAAACGATAACGAACCAACATTCGGACACATTGGGTTGTATGAACAACTAGCCTAGATGATCGTGCGAGACATCTACTTACTTGACATTACGTGTTTAGGCATTTGGAGGTTACGGGTTCGGAGAACCAACTGTTGATATTACTTACTCGTTTATTGATATAAACGCACTTGCAAAGACTCAGGTGAGTCTTACGGCCCCACTTTTACTGTTTTAACTTATTGGGGGAGATGCATGCTACTGATTTTTCTTGAACACAAGTACTAAACTGTTTACTATACCAAACGGAATTGCATGAGTTACTTACGATTTACTGAAGTCTCTCCATCATATATCGTTAGTTATGTACTTAAGCGCGAACAGTAGTTAATGGATCCATTAGGGAAATGACCCTCCCCGCCCGGGGTAGTAGCGCTACCACGAACCGTTATGTATAAACGGGCGACTATTATTTCGTTTACTTATGCTTGCTCAATTAGGAGCATGTCACGGGAGCAACTGATTAATTTACGAGTTAAGCTTCGATTATGAGCCTCATGGCAACGGTATAACTTGGTTACTTTACTTTTGCGAGATTTGCAAATACTTGATATACGCCTACGGGCACTACTGATGAAATCTTGTGTTCAAACTGATTATTTACTTACTGATAAACCTGTGAGATTCACCAACCTTTTGGTTGACCCTTTTTAGCATGTATTCTCAGGTACCCTTACGGAGTAGGATCACTCCAGGATTACTAGCTAGAGTCGCATGATTTCCAAACTGCATCTAACGGAGATTCTTTGGCATTATCTTTTGTAGCCATGATTATGTAATAGAATCTCCCGCCACATACGCGGACTCTAGGCTTACATATTTTTGTAAAGAAAACTATATGCTTTCAAACGATTTAATTATGAAATGTAATTATTTTACAAAACGTCTCATTTAGAGGTCGTTTGCTGTATATCTTGTGCTTTGTATATTGATTAGTAACACCCAAAGTATGCTTCCGCAAATCATTAAATTTGGGGGTGTTACAGAAGTCCTTGATACCGTGGTACATTTTATCGGATCCCGGATGGATAGAATATTTGGACTTGTGAGCTTCATCCATCACCAAGTCTCGTAGGTTCCCAAATTTAGGCAACCAGATTCGGTTTGAGAAATACCTAATCCCGTTAGGTCTGATTTCGAATTGTTTATCCATGCCCCGCAAGGCTTCATCTTTGACATTTTCAGGTTTTAAGGCTTCGAGTTGAGCAGTGAGAATTTGAATGT
Organism: Helichrysum umbraculigerum; assembly: GCA_949592205.1. Taxonomy (NCBI): domain Eukaryota; kingdom Viridiplantae; phylum Streptophyta; class Magnoliopsida; order Asterales; family Asteraceae; genus Helichrysum; species Helichrysum umbraculigerum. The sequence goes on from CATIUR010000003.1 coordinate 36,075,399, forward strand.
TTAGATTGTTGTGAATGGTCATACTAAGGGCTCGAACCCGAAGTGGTTTCACTTGCTCTTTTCGACTGAGGGCGTCAGCAACAACATTTGCTTTGCCTGGATGATATTTGAGTTCGCAGTCGTAATCAGTAAGCAACTCGACCCATCGGCGTTGCCTCATGTTGAGATCCTTCTGATCGAATATGTGTTGAAGGCTTTTATGGTCGGTAAAGATTGTGCATCTGGTACCGTAAAGGTAATGTCTCCAGATTTTGAGGGCAAAAATGACAGCTCCTAGCTCGAGGTCGTGGGTGGTGTAATTCTTTTCGTGAATCTTGAGCTGTCGGGAAGCATAAGCTATGACTTTGTCTCGTTGCATGAGCACACAACCGAGACCTTGATGAGAAGCATCGCAGTATACTACGAAGTCATCGGTGCCTTTGGGTAATGATAGAATAGGAGCACTGCAAAGCTTTTGCTTTAAGAGTTGGAATGCCGACTCTTGTTTATCAGTCCAGTCAAACTTTTCGTCTTTCTGGGTCAGAGTCGTGAGCGGTATGGCTATCTTGGAGAAATTTTCAATGAATCGTCTATAGTATCCGGCCAGTCCTAGAAACTGCCGTACTTCAGTCGGAGTGGTGGGTGCTTGCCAGTCCTTGATAGCTTCGATTTTTGATGGGTCAACGTGAATCCCCTGACTGTCGATCACGTGACCAAGGAATTGAACAGTTTTGATCCAGAACTCACACTTAGAGAACTTGGCATAGAGCTCCTCGTGTTTAAGTAGTTCAAGGATGGTTCTGAGGTGTTGCGCGTGTTCTTCTTTGTTTCGTGAATATATGAGAATGTCATCGATGAAGACAATGACAAACTTATCGAGATAAGGTTTACACACCCGATTCATAAGGTCCATGAATACAGCCGGTGCATTGGTTAGGCCGAATGGCATCACTTGGAATTCGTAATGCCCGTAACGGGTTCTGAAAGCGGTTTTTGGAATATCTGAATCGCGGACACGCAGTTGATGATAACCGGATCGGAGATCAATCTTTGAATAACAACTCGACCCTTGAAGTTGGTCGAACAAATCATCGATTCGAGGAAGTGGATACCGGTTCTTGACAGTTAACTTGTTCAACTCTCGATAGTCGATACACATTCGAAAAGAACCATCTTTCTTCTTAACAAATAGGACCGGAGCTCCCCAAGGTGAAGAACTCGGCCTAATAAACCCTCGTTCCAGGAGTTCCTGTAACTGGGTGGACAGCTCCTGAAGTTCGGATGGAGCTAAACGGTATGGTGCTCGGGCCACAGGCGCAGCACCTGGTACAAGATCGATTGAGAACTCAACCTGCCTTGGTGGTGGTAGTCCAGGTAGTTCTTCAGGAAAGACTTCTGGAAAGTCTCGAACAATTGGAACATCCTCAAGTCGCTTTTCCTCCGACTTTTTCTCCATGATGTGCGCGAGGATTGATGGATAACCCTTTCTCAGAAATTTCCGGGTTTTTAGGCAAGATATGATGTTAAGCCTCGTCCCACCGGTCTCCCCCTGTATGATTAGAGTTCTACCGACGGCGAGAGGTATGCGAACGATTTTATCGTAACAAATGATTTCGGCGTGATGTTTGGATAACCAGTCCATGCCTACGATGACATCGAAACTTCCTATCTCAACAGGCATAAGATCTATGGAGAAGCTTTCGTCGGCTAGATTTAAAGTGCAATTAGGTATCACACTATTGGTTTCTATCAATTTGCCATTTGCTAGCTCTACGGTGTACTTAACGTCTAAAGCAACAGGTGTAATGTCAAGTAGAGGGCAAAATTCATCGGAAATAAAACTCCTATCGGCACCAGTATCAAACAGAATTGAAGCAGTTAAATTGTTGAGGAGGAACATACCCGTGACCACGTTCGGGTCCAGACGGGCGTCCCCTGAGTTGATCACGAAGGCGGTACTTTTGGCATTGTTGTTGTTGCGGTGGTTGTTGTTGTTGCCCTTATTCTTCAACTTTGGGCAAGAATCCCTGAAGTGTCCTGGGTTTCCACATTCGTAGCAGGACTTGGGTTGTCGGGTATTTCTGTCAGAGGGGTTGTTGTTGGATTTGGGAGCTCTGCAATCCTTAGTCAAATGCCCTTGCCTCCTGCAGTTGTTGCAAGGAGTACCGCACTGACCAAAATGGTGATAGTTACACTTGGGACAATAAGGTCTGTCCCCGGTGTAGTTGCGGGTGGTTTCAGAGTTGGTGTTGTAGACTTGGATGGCGTTGTTTTTCTTGTTGGAGTTGTGGTGGTGTTCAGTGGATTTGCGTTTGTTGTTGTTAGAGGATGAGGTGTTGGAAGTCTCACGGCTGACAACTAGAGCCATGAGTTCGTGGGCCAATCGAATGGCACTTTCAGTGGTGGTTGGTTTGGATGAGGCGACGTTTCCTTGGATGTTCTCGGGGAGTCCACGAATGTATTTCTTAATGCCCTTACTTTCTGGTTCAACCAAGCCTGGGCATAGTAAAGCAAACTGCTGAAATTTTGTGGTATAATCAGCGACATCATTTCCCTGCACCTCCAGATGCCAGAATTCTTCCTCCAGCCTATGCAATTCCTCTTCAGGACAGTATTTCTCTGTCAGTTTCTTCTTCAGTTCGGCCCAGGGAAGTCGGTTTGCAACCTCAAGGCCTACAGAGTTTGCGTGGGTTTTCCACCACGTGAGTGCACCTTCCTGAAAGGTGTAAGCAGCGAATTTGACCTTGTTGTTCTCAGTACAGTCGCAGAGACTGAAAACAGATTCCATGCGCTCAATCCAACGGATCAAGCCAATGGCACCTTCCGTGCCCTTGAAGTATAGCGGTTTACAGCTAAGAAAGTCCTTATAGGAGCAGGGTTTGGGTGGTGGAGTATTGGTTGCCGTGTCCTCGCTACCGGGTGGTGTTCGGGTAGCCAAGGCTTCGGTCACACTGCGGGCAATGATTCCCGCGATCTCAGCTTCGCTAAGGGTAATTTGACGACGAGGAGGCATGATGCTGAGTAAGAAAGAACAAGGAAATGAAATAAGATACTAGTCCGAGTATGATGAACTAGTGGTGTGTTTGTCATTCCGAGACAAAACGTTTGAAAGAAAGAGGCCTATATTCATATAATATAATATAGCCTAAAGTTGTAATGAGGTCTATTCATGTAAATATATGTATATCACATAATAACCTATTGAGTGTCTAGCACAGACGTGTTTTGAGTCCCGTTTCTCTCGAGGTCAGAGTCAACTAATGCATTCCTGTTCAACATAACTCTTTCAGATTTCACATCATCTTTCTTTAATTGTACATAGTTGATCAGGCTATGTTAAATTAAAGTCGTATGATGTAATCCCTGAACTAGTCATAACTAATAAGGAATACTGCCTAACGGTCATAGTCTAGGCCCACTAAATGCAACCTAGTTCACTATAACCTTAGGCTCTGATACCAATCTGTGACACCCCCAAGTTTAATGATTTGCGGAAGCTTGATTTGGGTGTCACTAATCAATATACAAAGCACAAGATATAATGAACGACCACTATATGCGTCGTTTTAAACTTGTATAGATAAAGTAAATGTTTACATCAAAATACAGTTACATTAGCTCGATTCCTGAAATTTGAGAGATTACATAGCATAATTACTTTTACAAAATATAATAATGCAGTCCAATCTCTAGTTGTATGTATGCTGACTCGAGCTAATAATTCCTGCTTGTACAGCCAAACTACTGCTGGGTACCTGTGATAAATACTAAAATGGGTCAGCGAAAACGCTGGTGAGCTCACAGGTTTGTATGACAATGTATAGTTGTGTATAGTTGTAAGAACCGCAAGATTTATATTGAATTTAAAATGCAATTAAGCAAAATAAAAGTTATACTGTCCATGAGCACATAGTCTGAGCTTAACTTGATTTGCCAGGCCCAATTAAGGAAACCTAACTTGAAATGCCTCCTACGAGTGCCTAATCAACACTCGTCTTCCCAAATGCTAATACATCCGTTTGACCGGTTAGTGCGTGCTAACCCGGATGAGGATTGTCAATCCCATATGATATCATATACTAACATTCACGCTATAAAATACTAGAGACTATGCTTATGGAGGACTTTAAATTGATTAGCTTGAAACTCATTGAGTATTTGAAGTTTGGCACTTGCGTTCTACTTGTAAAACAAAATTGAGTAGTAATATCACACTCCTAGTTGTAAAGCAGTGAAAATGGGGCTATGAAACTCACCTGAGTCTTGAAGTGTTTAATTTAATAAACTTGAAGTTATTAGCGGTGAATTGAAGTCCAAAGGCTTGAAACCTGAATGTGTCCACGACACCTAAATTGTCATCAATTGTATTGGTATCCCGAAAGACTACCATGTGAATTGTTTGTCTAACTTAATGTCCAAATTACCCCGATTTGGTTGATTGTCTTGTTGCAAGTTACTACGACTTGTTTGAATAAGTTGATACAAGTTACAACGACTTGTTTGATCTTTGAAGTATGTTTTGAAAACGTGTACGGCCCGTTGGTGACGGTTGTAACGATAGTTCTAAAATGTTATTATATTGTTGCTACAGTGAATTGTTACAGTAAAATTTGACTTTGAAAATTTTGAGGTTTGAAGATTCTGTTTTGTGCGACGTAGGGTGCTACGTCGCAGATCCGGACTGCGACGTTGGGCATGACGTCGCTATGTGCGACCTTCGCAATTTAATGCGACGTTGAACGTGACGTCGCTATAGGCGACGTAGTTGATTTCTGCGACGTAAGGGTCTGCGTCGCTAAATGCGACGTCCGCAAGTCAATGCGACGTACTAGGCTGCGTCGCTATATGCGACGTTGGGGATATGGTGCGACGTAGGCCGCTGCGTCGCATTTGCTCCAGGCCAAATGCGACGTACGGGGTCTGATCGGAGTTTCAACCCCAAAAACGCATTTTCCGGCCATCGATCGGCCTAATATTTTTACCCAACTCATTTTAGGACATTACAAGGTTATACAAACAACTAGCAAGTTATAAAACTTAAAAACGAGAGTTTTCGGAGTTGTGTCGGAAACTTACAAATCGCCGAAATGAAATTCCGGAAAGGTAGGATTGTAGATCGTCGCGAGGTGGTCGTTTATTTCCAAAGGGGCTTGAAGATCCGAGGTTGTTTGAGGTGCTTATTTTGTGATTTTGATGAAGATGATATTGGTGGTGGTGGGTGTTAGTTGAGAGAAAAGAGAAGGAAGAGAGAGAGAGTAAAAGAGAAATGAGAAAGATGGTGGTGATGAGGGGTTTAAATCCCCTTTTCAGTCTACGTCTTCTTGTCCCGTGTGGTGCTCGTTTTCCCGATCGTTTAACGTTAAATATTTATTTTATAAACTAAATTTTACGTTTTAAGTTACGAATTTATTACAAAACGTTTTATTAAAAGAATTTATCAATTATCCATTTGGGATATCTAAATTGAAATTCGTTTTATTGGTTTGCGCGTTTGTATGTTTAATAGCATATACGTTAATTGTTTAATAAACACTTGGATACGAAATATTATTATGAATAATATTTTGAATAAATTGGAGTTACTAAATAATATTTGTATTACTTAATAAAATTGTTCACCAACGCCCGTATTTATTGTATCGAAATTCATTCGATTTGAAACTCGTACGATTTAGACAAATCGCATAATTGTAGATATATATTCAACAATATATATAATAATTGATACATTAATTAGCCTAACACAGAACTAATTACATGTATTAAAACTTGATTAGGCACTAAATTATAGTCCTAAATTGACGGTTGTCACAATATGTCTACAACCGGACTTGAACCCTCAACCTGAAGATTGGAGGGTTCCACGATACCGCTAGGCCATTGGCCCTTTGGTACTTGTTAAACTTTTTATGTATACGAATATGGAAAATGAAAATAACATAACAACAAACAATGTCAGACAAAATATCACGTAATATGCACTTCATTCCTAATTTGGTGGGTATTAATTACGGCGGTTGTTGGTTTAATTTTTTGGGTTCAAACATTCTACCTTTCATTAAACGTAAGGTGGTTACTTCAAACCTTCAAGAGATATAGGAGAAGAGACGCGGTTAAGTGTATATGTTTGTGAAATGTAAGGTACACAAGTGGTCGTATATATATGTTTAATCTTACATATAATATAATATAGAAATCGGAGTTCTGACATCATCAATAAATAAATATTTCAATTAATCAATTTGGTTTTTCTATATTAATCAAATTAAAATTTATATTTTAATTAAACAATCAAAAACCTCGTGTTTATAGACGGGTTTGAACTCTAATATTTTACTATTTGGTATATTAATGTATATTTGACCTTAAAATAACAAAGTTATATATATATATATATATATATATATATATATATTGTAATTTTAATTTATTTATTTTTTTGGCAAAAAAAGGAAGTTTTATTAATTACCAAAAGATATAACAGATTACAAAGAATTCACAACTCTAGAGGAGACATTCCCTCCAACTAGATTAAAAAACAACTAAAATACAATCAAATTATACTATTGACACCCAAGAAACAAACCAACAAACTCTATTCAAATCCCCATTTACCTCATCCAATTCAACCAATATTGCCCCCTTTAGGGCTGTTCACAGTTCGGATAAAATCAGATTATCCAATTTGATTATTCGGATTGGACCATATGGTTTGGATAATTGGATTTTTAGATCGGTTCGGATCAAAACCAAACTTATTATTTTGGATCACGGATTGGTTTTGGTTAGTAAATTAAAAACCGGATAATCCATAAAAACCAAATAACAAAAAAATACTTATTTTTCATTCATTATATGTATACATGCACATACAAAATAGTTTACTAACTTATTACGGAGTAATATTTTATAAATATCCAAATATAATAGTTAGTTTATAGTTTACATAATTGTTTACTTATATATATGTAAGTAATTTATAGTTTCATTTTGCGTTTTACTATTATATTACACGCACATGTATATGTACTGTGAGATTCAAATGGGAACCATCCATTCTGTATAAGTTTATTATAATATCTAACATATTTTTAGTAGATATAATAAATATCTATATATGTGTATGGATATCCAAAAACCAAACCGATCCATCCAAATAGTAATTCGGACGGATTGGTTCGGTTTTTGAATTTGTTTGGACGGATCGGATTCATATTTTCGAAACCATAATCCATTTGAATTCATGTATACGGATCGGTTTTGAACCGATCCATCCATTTGAACACCCCTAGCCCCCTTAAAGGAAGTAGTCTCATCTTTCATGACTCACTAACTTTAAAGGACATTTAAAGAAGTCATACCGTATCGATTTTCAAATGCATTTCAATGCCATATTCTGCCATTTTAAACCCCATATAGAAGCAGCTCTATCAACTATATATATATATATATATATATATATATATATATATATATATATATATATATTGATTGAGATTTAGTAATTATTAATTAACTAAAACCACTTGTTAACTATTAAGAAAATGCTAAGAAGATTCAAATACATATACAATGATGGTATTTGTAAAATATGAAAAATCATATAGTTGTAAAAACAAAGCAAAAAATATCTAACTTTATGAACTTACTATTATCGTTTGGTACCATGTTAGATGTACAAACTATAAGTAAAATCTTATTACATTTTAAATAAAGAGTTTAGCTAGCCTCCTTAATACTTAAAAGTCTTAAGGTAGGAAACTACATTAATACCTCTATCACTAATTACATAATTATAAACACTAATAAGTAAATCAATCTTTTAACTTATACACTACACCTTTATATTTCTTTTAAAAAAAAAAAAAAAAACTCAAGTATATTCAATTTTATTTGATCACTCAAACTTTAATTTATAAATTATATTCTAAATTGCTAGCATATATATATATATATATATATATATATATATATATATATATATATATATATATAGATAGATAGATAGATAGATAGATATATTTGTCCCAGGTTCAAATGAGAAGGCTAATTTTGTGAGAACGTGAGAAACACTTTAAAATCACTTTTTAACCATCCAAAACATGTTTTTTACAAAATTTTCTCCGTAGCTTATTGTTTAAATAACTTTTAGAAGTTATTTTTCAAATAAATTTTTTTTTGACGTTTTACTATTTTTTTTCCATTATTTTTTGTTAAATTTTTTACTCAAAATAATCACATTTTATAACTTGATAATCACATGAATAATATGTGATTATCATGCCATATTTTGTGATTATCTCGAACACATGATAATCTCAACAGTAACGACTGTAAAATAAGTTCGAAAAAAAAAGTTAATATTTTTTATTTATATTTATATCATAGCTTCCAAAATTATTTTAATATTGAATAGTTTTATAGGAAAATGTGTATCGAATAGTTAAAAAGTAATTTTGAAGTGTTTCTCACGTTCTCACGAAAATTAGCATTCTCATTTTAACTCACTTCTATATATTAAAAACTTAAATTTAAAATAATTAATAAAGATTGTCGCTCTATCGCCATTATTATTGAAAATTATTATGATAAATCAAGTATCATTGAAATCAAAAAAAAAAAAAAAAAACTTTTATCGATCTAAAATACAGTTATTATTGCTACGCCGATCATCGTATATTGTAGAGCTTAAAACATTTTTCTATCCATTGCCATCGCATTGTGCGTGTTAGTGACCAATTATTACATAATCAAGCCTCGAATGTTATGTGTTACACAATATAATACTCCGTATATAATTTTTCGTTATCCTTTAGCATGATGCGCACACACATAAGCTAAGATATCTATAATTATGTTTCGTACTTCTAAAACTCCTAAAAATATACTATTACAAAACATATTTGTGTAGTTTATATGGTATTTTAAGGATAAAAACAAGTAATTAGATTAGATTTTATTTAATTATTTATGCATAATATATTTTTGATGAATCTCGCAACTAAGATAATTGAACTAGTACTATAAAGTTGAATCCTAATGAATGGTGTTGTCATTAAGTATATAATTATATTATATGGGTTAAGTTTTAATACAAAACAACACTTCTACGTTCAGTCAAGTTTGTACAATGTGAGTACATTTTCGTAATTAACTTGACATGAATTTTGTACTATCATCCATTTTTTTGTTATTTATGATGAATCAATTTCTGTACTATGATCCATTTTTTGTTATTTATTATCTTCATACGTCATTTTATAGTATTAATAATAATGATGATGATGACAATGTACTAATAATAATAATTATTATATAGTGACATGTCGTTGTTAACGCCTATCGATTAAATATGTTGGCTATTAGTATTGTTGATTACGGAATCTAGTCATTCGACCTTGTGTCACGTGCTACACTTATACTAATTAGCAACCATATTACTTATATGGAGTATTAACTAGTTGTATGACCCGTGAAAACACGGGTTTTTTTTATATTACATTTGCAACATTAGGATATAAGTGTTTGAAGACCTTTTGTGATTTTGCTACACTAACATATGCGAACATTAATATAATTTAGTTACATGTACTTTCGGGTGTTTGCACCAACACCAAATTTAGTCAGCAAAACAGCATAACCTTCTTGCAATAGATTTTCAAAATAGGGTACTAAAACCATCTTGACAGTAGCCTGAATCTTATCACCCTGCATATTATTATGTCCAAAAAAATCAGAAAATGTCCAACATATAATCAGAAAGTAAATTTTTTCGGAATAAAAAATATTCATTGTATTACCCTTTCATCCATGACGATCATATCAAGTGAGAAGGTTGATTTCCACAGACTGAGAACACGAACTTTGAGCTTCCAAGAGTCCTTCACGGTGTCAAGATCCGCAATGAAGTCATATGTTTGGTTATCCATTACAAAGAAACGTGAGTGCAGGAAGGAATCGAGGGGGAACTTGAAACGGATTTAGTATGTTGGCCTTGATGCAATGGTAGCGTAGCATTTATAAGTTGAAGAGTCTAACCTATCGTATTCCTCATACGTGTAGATGGGAGAAAAATAAGGGGAAACTGAAAGGTTTTTGCCTTGAATATAGCAACAATATCATTGAAAAGGTAAAAAGATTAGTATTAATTATTTTTTTTACACGCCGATCCATGTAGTTTAAATGTACACGCATGATTTAAAAAGTCCGTTAATGTGTTTTTTCAATTTATAAAACAATTGAATTAAATGAATATTACTTAAGCATTTATAAGTTGAAGAGTCTAACCTTTCGTATTCCTCATGCGTGTAAATGGGAGAAAAATAATGGGAAACTGAAAGGTTTTTGCCTTGAATATAGCAACAATGTCATTGGAAAGCTAAAAAGAATAGTATTAATTACATTTTTTTACACGCCGATTCATGTAGTTTAAATCTACACACATGATTTAAAAAGTCCATTAATGTGTTTTTTCAATTTATAAAACAATTGAATTAAATGAATATTACTTAAGCATGACATCAGCGGATCAATATGGGCTTGACACATCAGCGAATTCGAGTGCTGCAATTGGAGCCAAGTCAGCTGAATGATGTCATCCAAACTCCCCTTTAGTAGATAGAAAGTGTAACACCCCCAATTTTGTTTAGCGGAAGCGTTTAGTTTAAGTACTGGGGTGTCACAATAATGAAGCGTGCATACGTATCAGAGCTTATGATTACAACAGAACATAATATATTAAGATGCCAAAAATGTTAATTACAAGATTTACGATTCATCGGATCGTACAAGTTAAAAGTAATAAGTATACAAAAGTGGATTTCTAGAATATGACAAAATAGTTTCAGTTATACTGGAGAAATCCATATGTTTTTCCAAAAATGTTGGCATCCTAAAGCTTCACGGGTCGCCTAATTCTCCATGTGTTGGCGATTCTTACATGCGCAGCTAATTCCCTGAAAAACATAGTAAAAGTCAACAACTAGGTTGAGTGAATCCACAGGTTTTATGTTGTATAATGTTGTTTCAAGTTTGATAGTCACATGAGTTGGACCAAATACGTTCATAAATAGTAATTGCCATAATAGTCGAGTAATGTTTAGTGGAACGTCATCCAAAGTATAAGTTTAGTGGGTTGTTTGCCCAAAAGTTTCAGTTTATGTGGGATGTTGCCCATAAATAGTTGTGTTGGGACGTTTCCCAAAATACGGTTCATGTGGGATGTTGCCCAAAAATAGTTGTGTTGGGACGTTACCCAAATCATATGTTTGAAAACGTATTGCTGGTCGTTCTCCAGTAGTTTTAAAGTTTGAGTCGGTCGTTCTCCGACTAGTTACCAAATGTACCGGTCGTTCTCCGGTAAGATGCCAAGTTAGCACCGGTCGTTCTCCGGTGAGATACATTGTTAGTACCGGTCGTTCTCCGGTAAGATATACTGTTAGTACCGGTCGTTCTCCGGTAAGATACCATGTTAGTGTCGGTCGTTCTCCGACAAGTTACCAATATGTACCGGTCGTTCTCCGGTAAGATACAAAATTTGTTTCACATAGTAATAATAGTTTTTGTTTGGAATATCATGTCGTACGGGCAGTTGTAGTAGTTGACCGCAGTTATAGGCAGTTTGTATAATTGTACCAAAAGGCAGTTATGTAATAGTTTGTATAACAGTTTAATAGTTCAAGTACTCTAATTGTTCGAGTAAACAGTATGATAAATAATCATATAGTAAAAGCAGTTATGGCAATCAGTAAATCAGTAAAGCAGTTGACTATGTTTTCCACCCCAAAAGTAGTTAAGAACAGTAAAAGTAGGGGCTGTGAACTCACCTGTTGAGTTAAGTAGTTGTGCGAGTGCTAGCAAACCTAAGCCCAATTACAGTCCAGAATCTCCTAACGTCCTAAACGTACGAGATTTAATAAGTATGTGGATGTCTAAGTTAATCATCCATGCTAGTGTTTGTACAACCAAGTTATATTCAAAGTGTTTGTTAAACGTTTGCATTTCGTTGTTTGTGAAAATGTATACGACTCGTTGGTGATAGTTTGAAATTATAATACCAATAAAATAGCGTGTTTGTACTGTTTGTAAAGTTCACATATAGTATCGTATGTAAGTATTCGTTATCGGTTAAGTTCGACACTTGGTGTAAAAAGAGTTTGCAATATTTCTATTTTCTGCGACACAGTATGCGACACTAATGTGGTTATGCGACACAATGGTTGTGTCGCATAAGGGTACGACAAAAGGGCTATGCGACACAAGGGTTGTGTCGCATAGGCGATCGATGCTAATTCAATAGCGACACAAGGTACGACATAAGCTACGACATAATATGATTTATACGACACAACATGCGACACAATGGTTGTGTCGCATGGTTGGTTTATGCGACACAATATGCGACACAGTCGTTGTGTCGCAAAGATGAACACCCAGACAGTAGCAGCGGCTGTCGTGATTTTCCGACCAAAAACCCGATTTTTAACCCGTTTTCCGGCCATAAAACCTTGATTTCTTCCATTATATAGTTAAAACAAAGTTGTATGTTCAATATTACACCCATATAATACATAAAAACGAGTAAATCTAAGTTTTTAGAAATTTCTTACAATTGCGAATCGGGACCAAATGAGGAAGAAGATGATGATACGGCTTTTGTTAATGTTGTTCCTTAGCTCGTGAGGATTCCGAAAATGTAACTTTTGTTGGTTGGTTTGCAAATCCGAAAATTTGATAGAATTTGGGTGGAGAGAGTTTGTAGGTGTTTTTGGTGTGGTGAAATGAAAATGAAAGGAAGAATGGAGATGGGAGGTGGTTTTGTTCCACTTTTCATCTCCCGTGTTTTTGTCCCGTGTTTGTTTACCCGATCGTTAAATGTTACTTTATTTTAACTAACATATTTTTAATTACAATGTTTCATTATATTTTTAATTAGGATCTTTTTATAAAACCAAATTGAATTAAGTTATAAAATTTTAACTTTGTTTTATTAAATAAATTTGTTCACCAACAGTCGTATGTTTTTGTCGCGTTTGTTTTCAATTTGTTCAGTACGTAATTACAACTAATTACGAATACGTAATACTACGCGTATTATCTAGTTGGGCTATGCTAGACTTACCTCTAAAATATGTTGTGAATTCACTCAAGTAGGGAATTAGCCTAATAATGCAAGTGATTAAAGTAATTTATCGCGTTTAAATTTGCGAGGTGTTACATTCTCCCCATGTTAGAGAAATCTCGTCCCGAGATTTAAAATCAAGTCGGATCGCCCGCGGCGTATGTTCTCCGATGAGTCATGTTGTTAACAATAGTAATAGTTTGCGTGGCGTTCAGTCGTTGCCATAAAAATTCAATCAGTTTAAGTATGCTCGCGGCATAGTTCAATATGTTGTGTGTTTCGTTTCGTGGTCAGAGTTTACCAAGTGTTGTGTTCAAATCGACATTCGAATAAAACGTATGTTAAATCGTAGCAATAGTCGCTAAAACGTACCGTGCTAGTTGAGGTCTGCAACCGTTTCTGGTGCACGGAGGATGTATGCACGGCTTGGGGTGTAGCCTTTGTTAACGGTGCGGTTGTTGTCGTTTTGATTGTTGCGGTTGTTGTTCGGTTGTTGGCATTGGTTTCGGTGATGTCCAGGATCACCACACCTAAAGCAGCCGGTGTTTTGTACCTCGGGGGCAGCTTGAGGAGGTAGGTTTGTCCTACAATTCTGTGCTAAGTGACCGGGACGTCTGCAGTTTTGACAAAATGTACAATCACCATCGTGATGTCTTCCGCACTTGTCACACCTCGGTTTGTTGCCAAGGTAGGTTTTGGGTCCAGGGTTGGTGATTGCAGCGTAGGCTCGGGTATTTCCCGGGTTTTTGTTTTGTTGAACCTGACGGTCGTTACCATCGCTGTTCCATTTGCGTTTGTGGGTTCCAGAGTCGCCCGCATCAGTACGGGTAGGTTCAGTTTTCCCTGTGATAGCTTTCAGGGTTCCAATCTCGACCGCGTCGTCGGTTAAGCTGTGAGCCAGATCCACTGCGCTCCTAAAAGTGGCGGGTTTGGAGGACATAACCATGCCTCGGATTTGTGGTGCCAAACCCCTGTTGTAACGCTCAATGCGTTTGCTCTCGGGGGTTACCATGTGAGGCACCAGACGTGCAAGCTCCTGGAATCTAGTTGTGTAACCGGAAATGTCAGCGCCGATCATCTGAATGTTCCAGAATTCGGTTTCGAGTTTCTGCATCTCGTTGGGAGGGCAAAATTCCTCCATCAGCATTCGTTTCAGTGTCTCCCATGAGATGGAGTAAGCAGCTGGGCGTCCCATGATTTGCACCTGAGCGTTCCACCATGTTAGCGCTTTGTCGGCTAGAGTGCAGGTGGCGTATTTCACAATTTTGTCGGTGGCGCAGTCGCTGATGTCGATGACTGATTCCGTTTTCTCTATCCAGTGGACCAGGCCAATGGCCCCTTCGGTCCCGGTGAAGGTGCTGGGTTTACAAGACTGGAAGGTTTTGTAGGAACACCCCTGTTGGGTATTGGTTGGGGTTTCGCTGTTAACTGGAGTGGCTCCGCTATTGTTGGTCAGGTTTTCACGATTGCGGCTAGCCTCGTATTGTGCGATGGCCTCAGCCACGCGGCGTTCGATAATCTGTTCGGTTGTTTCTGGAGGCGGTGGTGGAGGAGGAACATTTCGTCGACTGTTTCGAGTATTTCTTTGTTTAGGCGGCATGCTGACGTTCTGCGATGAAAAGATGCAGAAGTCAATGCCGATGAAAAATATGTGAGGAGTAAAGTTTCACATATTTCAAGTTTTCGAATATTAAGAAAAATTGTTGAATCCCCATCACGTATCTTACGACTATGAAACACCCATATGTACTTAGTATAATATAATCACGTTGGCCAGGCGTCATTATATGATGCTAAATACATACTTCTTTTCATCAACCGTCTAACACAATCAGGTTCATATGAGATCTGAGTACAATGAACGAGTCGAATGTGGTGAATAGTTCACGCGTATCGAGTTATCGTAACGATAGTTTAGATGTATGCAAATGTATGTATGCATGTACGTTCTAGCCAAGGCTATAGTCTAGGTCTCTAGGTAGCTAAGTCACCTAAAGTTTCCTAGTTCGCTATAACCAATGGCTCTGATACCAATCTGTAACACCCCCAATTTTGTTTAGCGGAAGCGTTTAGTTTAAGTACTGGGGTGTCACAATAATGAAGCGTGCATACGTATCAGAGCTTATGATTACAACAGAACATAATATATTAAGATGCCAAAAATGTTAATTACAAGATTTACGATTCATCGGATCGTACAAGTTAAAAGTAATAAGTATACAAAAGTGGATTTCTAGAATATGACAAAATAGTTTCAGTTATACTGGAGAAATCCATATGTTTTTCCAAAAATGTTGGCATCCTAAAGCTTCACGGGTCGCCTAATTCTCCATGTGTTGGCGATTCTTACATGCGCAGCTAATTCCCTGAAAAACATAGTAAAAGTCAACAACTAGGTTGAGTGAATCCACAGGTTTTATGTTGTATAATGTTGTTTCAAGTTTGATAGTCACATGAGTTGGACCAAATACGTTCATAAATAGTAATTGCCATAATAGTCGAGTAATGTTTAGTGGAACGTCATCCAAAGTATAAGTTTAGTGGGTTGTTTGCCCAAAAGTTTCAGTTTATGTGGGATGTTGCCCATAAATAGTTGTGTTGGGACGTTTCCCAAAATACGGTTCATGTGGGATGTTGCCCAAAAATAATTGTGTTGGGACGTTACCCAAATCATATGTTTGAAAACGTATTGCTGGTCGTTCTCCAGTAGTTTTAAAGTTTGAGTCGGTCGTTCTCCGACTAGTTACCAAATGTACCGGTCGTTCTCCGGTAAGATGCCAAGTTAGCACCGGTCGTTCTCCGGTGAGATACATTGTTAGTACCGGTCGTTCTCCGGTAAGATATACTGTTAGTACCGGTCGTTCTCCGGTAAGATACAAAATTTGTTTCACATAGTAATAATAGTTTTTGTTTGGAATATCATGTCGTACGGGCAGTTGTAGTAGTTGACCGCAGTTATAGGCAGTTTGTATAATTGTACCAAAAGGCAGTTATGTAATAGTTTGTATAACAGTTTAATAGTTCAAGTACTCTAATTGTTCGAGTAAACAGTATGATAAATAATCATATAGTAAAAGCAGTTATGGCAATCAGTAAATCAGTAAAGCAGTTGACTATGTTTTCCACCCCAAAAGTAGTTAAGAACAGTAAAAGTAGGGGCTGTGAACTCACCTGTTGAGTTAAGTAGTTGTGCGAGTGCTAGCAAACCTAAGCCCAATTACAGTCCAGAATCTCCTAACGTCCTAAACGTACGAGATTTAATAAGTATGTGGATGTCTAAGTTAATCATCCATGCTAGTGTTTGTACAACAAAGTTATATTCAAAGTGTTTGTTAAACGTTTGCATTTCGTTGTTTGTGAAAATGTATACGACTCGTTGGTGATAGTTTGAAATTATAATACCAATAAAATAGCGTGTTTGTACTGTTTGTAAAGTTCACATATAGTATCGTATGTAAGTATTCGTTATCGGTTAAGTTCGACACTTGGTGTAAAAAGAGTTTGCAATATTTCTATTTTCTGCGACACAGTATGCGACACTAATGTGGTTATGCGACACAATGGTTGTGTCGCATAAGGGTACGACACAAGGGCTATGCGACACAAGGGTTGTGTCGCATAGGCGATAGATGCTAATTCAATAGCGACACAAGGTACGACATAAGCTACGACATAATATGATTTATACGACACAACATGCGACACAATGGTTGTGTCGCATGGTTGGTTTATGCGACACAATATGCGACACAGTCGTTGTGTCGCAAAGATGAACACCCAGACAGTAGCAGCGGCTGTCGTGATTTTCCGACCAAAAACCCGATTTTTAACCCGTTTTCCGGCCATAAAACCTTGATTTCTTCCATTATATAGTTAAAACAAAGTTGTATGTTCAATATTACACCCATATAATACATAAAAACGAGTAAATCTAAGTTTTTAGAAATTTCTTACAATTGCGAATCGGAACCAAATGAGGAAGAAGATGATGATACGGCTTTTGTTAATGTTGTTCCTTAGCTCGTGAGGATTCCGAAAATGTAACTTTTATTGGTTGGTTTGCAAATCCGAAAATTTGATAGAATTTGGGTGGAGAGAGTTTGTAGGTGTTTTTGGTGTGGTGAAATGAAAATGAAAGGAAGAATGGAGATGGGAGGTGGTTTTGTTCCACTTTTCATCTCCCGTGTTTTTGTCCCGTGTTTGTTTACCCGATCGTTAAATGTTACTTTATTTTAACTAACATATTTTTAATTACAATGTTTCATTATATTTTTAATTAGGATCTTTTTATAAAACCAAATTGAATTAAGTTATAAAATTTTAACTTTGTTTTATTAAATAAATTTGTTCACCAACAGTCGTATGTTTTTGTCGCGTTTGTTTTCAATTTGTTCAGTACGTAATTACAACTAATTACGAATACGTAATACTACGCGTATTATCTAGTTGGGCTATGCTAGACTTACCTCTAAAATATGTTGTGAATTCACTCAAGTAGGGAATTAGCCTAATAATGCAAGTGATTAAAGTAATTTATCGCGTTTAAATTTGCGAGGTGTTACAGAAAGATATCTTTATGATAAATAAAAGTAGAAATATATATATATATATATATATATATATATATATATATATATATATATATATATATATATATATATATATATATATATATATATATATATATATATAGACCATAAAATCAAAGGTAATTAAAAGGTAACGAATAAGCTAAGCCATATGTAGTATATTTAGGTGCTAACATGAATCTATTGTATATTGCAACATGATTTTATTGTATATTGAAAATGTGTTGGATGTATGCATGTACCTACGTACGTATTAAATCAACTAAATGAAACCACTTAATTTGTTTAAATCTAAAGACTGAGCAAGTGTTTGAATATATACAAGCAGAATACGGCCTAACACGGCAGGTAAAAATTAATGGTTTCAAGTTTGTTTGATAATTGATATATACATTCATATATTTTGTGAAATAGTTTAAAATTTAAAATTTATATAGCAATACGTTAAAGAGCCAATGACGTATATAGCTTAGTTGGTTATGAGTAACTGCATCTTTGCCACATATAGCACAAGGTCAGGGGTTCAAACGCTGACACCCAGATAGTCACAACCACTCAGTGAGTTATGTATGATTTTCAAATTATTGACAGGCAGATGATTGTGCGTCAGTCAAATTTGGTGGTTATCAACCTTTTTCCACAAACAGCATGAAGATATGGGCAATGATATATCCACCATTGTTTTTGATAAATCTAAAAAGAACGTGCATTGCTTATATGTACTATACATGCTCTTAATACATAATTTTGGTAAATTTATCAAAAATGATGGTGGATATATTATTACCCTAAGGACACGCATGTTGTTTCTAAAAGGTAGAATTGTTCCTATTAAAACGAAACTATATAGAGGCCAGCAGGTTACGAGTTGCGGAGTCATTGATAGGCAGTGTCAGGAGATATGACTATCAATGATTTTTTGTGTTTTAACTTTAGTATTTAGGTACTAAGCATTATGCATGTGAAATTGTAATCCTAAAATTTGAATGAAAAAATGAAACTCTAGAGAACTTGACAACATAAAAACAGAATTCAAATATGTAACTCTATATAAATTTATAATTTCATGAACAAAACACACTCAAGACTTTGTTAAAAAATATATATAAATAAAATTGACTTCATAACTTTAAGTCTTTAACCATTGTTTTACCGTTTTATTTCAAACATGCATTTAATTTAAAGATAGTCTTTACCCAAAGGACAAAATCATAAAGATAAACTGTATCGATCAAGATCATGTGAAAACACCAACGATGGTCCAATCATGTTTTGAGATTTGTTAACTTATTTGACCTTTGTTTTTCGTACTTTAACGTGTAAACCTAATTTAACAAAACTGACCGAAATATATATAAATAATATTATTTTTATTTTGTCTTTAAAACTATTTCTTATTTCGACTTCTTTTGGAAAATATAGTTTTTCTGTAAAGGCAAAGTTAAGGATCAAGAAAGATAATATAAAAAAAAATATCTGTGTTATTTAACCTTTAACACTAATACTAATTATGATCGTTTAACTTATACGTTGGTAAAAATAAACACTTTATCAACGGTTATATATAATTCAATGCATTACTCGTGAGTTTTTATAGCTGATTACGTTTAACAGAAGCGATTGACGATATATACGTACAACAGAAATTCATTCAAAACTATATACATTTCGACACAATAAACCCTTTTATATAATGCTTAATAGTTAGTTTACATGTATAATGATTTCAACCAATTGTGTTCGAGTAACTTTTAAAAATTGTGTTCGAGTTCGAGTTCGAATTATTTGTTGTTGTTCGAGCTCGAGTTCGATGCTCGTTTATTTAATTGGAAAGTGTCTTTATGAACCAAAATTTCAAGCGCAATTTGCTTGTTTATGAGCTCAGGATCTATAAACTCATTCCATAACTCGAAATCAAGCTGGAATAAGCTCATTTACACTTGATGTCTTAGGTTTAAATCTATTAGTTACATACATTTAAAGTTCCAAATATACAAATTCTTATATAAACTAGACTCGTTCGACTCGAATAGCTCGTTTGACTCAAAATTAAATGAGCTTTCGAACGAGCCGAGTAGAACATCAATTTTTTATACTCGGCTCGTGAAACTAATCGAGTAGTATTTTTCGTTCGAGCTCGACTCGTGTTCGAATATTATCAAACTCGAATTCGAGTTAAACGAGCTCGAACTCGAACTCGAGTAGCTCGTTAAATGCTCGACTCGTTAACACCCCTAGCTTTTACCCTTAAACAACGGGAGAGGATGGAAATGTTCGACCGACACTACATACAAAATCATCAATGACTAATTATTAGTTTTTCAGCAGTGGATCCGCGGAATACCAAAGCATATTTGACAGACAAACAGATGAGATAATTCTATCATAACCAAGAGTAATACCACATATATGAAAATTTTCAATTTTAAAATGTCTAAATAGTTATTTACATAAAAGATATGTGATTTGTACAGAGTGTTTTGACTTTATACACAACTATCGTGTGTGTATGGTCATTTTTACCCTCCCATAAACCATTATGAGATGAGAAATGATGTGAGAGTAAAATTGTACCAAGATATATAGGGTTAAACTCACGGATCGTCAACGTACTCTTCCTTTTGTTCCGAGATCACCAATCAACCGGTTTTATTACCAGGATCACCAACAAACTTTAAAAAAATGAATTTCTTCGTAATTTTTATTGACGGTCTTAACTCCGTACTAAAAGTATGTTGGCGATCTCCAACCCGTAGGTAAAAGTACATTGGTGACTTCGACACGAAATTAACAAGTACGTTGGTGATCCTGGTAATAAAACCGGTTGATTGGTGATCTCGGAATAAAAGGGAGGGTACGTTGGCGATCCGTGAGTTAAACCCAAATATATAAGAAGCTACACCTGTAGACACTTGTGATATAAGAAATACAACTTGTTATTTGAAAAGGCTTTAATTTAAGATTGAACTCTCTGTTGGATAAATGAACTCTAAACCATTCAAAGAACAAAATGATGATGTTTCATTTTTTGTTGACTGCAGTTGTTAATCCTGATGATTTCCAATCACCCAAAACATTTAATCATAAAATTACAAATTCTTTAAGCACGAAAATCATTTTTGATGACCACCCTCGTAAGGGTTGTCATTATCAGAACTTGTTTATACAAAACGTAACCAAGGATGAACGATACACATAGAACCCTTTTGTAAAGGAAGCAGCATGGTGATCTGTTACATGACAACCATTAATTACAGGAATAAAAAGCATAGAACGTATTTGCTGAGTGGATTCTGCAGTCTGTAGATACATTTTCCCAGTACATATGCCTGTTTGGACCAATCAAGGCCCACCCAATTCAATCACCTAAAGTTAAGATGATACAGTACATCTTCTACTGATTGAAAAAGTGGACAAGTGAGCATGAGTCAAATTGTTTCCATTAGATATATAGATATTGAAATTAAAAGAAAAATTGCATACCTACTCGACTAATGGCTTGGGTTTGCGGTATTAACTAAATATTAACAAGACATAAGGAACTCTGAAAATAACAACACAAGAAAAGTTGGAATAGATTATAAAAGTTTTGGCTATAGTCTTCACTGTTAAAATTCAATAATTTTCAACATAAAGCAAAACCGAGAAATAACAAAGCTTCACAACTCGGATTGGTATAGAACTTCAAGTCTAACCAATTGTATGCAACCTACCTAGGGTGTCCAAGTTGACGTGGAGGACCAAGAGTAAGAAACGAACATTATAGTAACAAAAAGTATAGACCAGCTATCAGAGAGATGGGGCGCACATACCACAAGATAATACGCAACATTTACCGTGATCAGTTTATTAAATTTCATAAGATTCACCTGGAAAACTACCAGGAAAAGATGTGCCATTGCATCATAACTTCATCCGAGACATCAAATGAACACTTTGAATTCATTTGTTGCTTCTTTACATTCAAATGAACACTTTGAATTCATTTGTTGCTTCTTTACGTTCAACGTTCATCATAAAGACCACAAACTGAAATAATTTCTAAAAAGTCTTGAAAGTAATTTTTTACTTTCTAACATATCTTCCAGAATCAATTCTACTCCATAAGTAGACCACAAGAAGCAACATATCATCTAAAAGCAAGCAAGGGGCCACATCAAAAAACTAGAAGCAAACCCGGCAGGACAGCACTAACTAATCAAAAACAAACATTTACCATTGATACCAAACTTAACACCACTGCCAACAACATATCAGTAGTAGAGAATTTACATACCACAATTAAAGTGTTCATATTCAAGTTTTATCCCCAAAC
Organism: Helichrysum umbraculigerum; assembly: GCA_949592205.1. Lineage (NCBI taxonomy): Eukaryota > Viridiplantae > Streptophyta > Magnoliopsida > Asterales > Asteraceae > Helichrysum > Helichrysum umbraculigerum. The sequence continues at coordinate 36,097,402 of CATIUR010000003.1, forward strand.
ATCACCACAAAAACTAGTAAAAATGACCAAGGTTCAAAGGTGAAGTCTACACAAACCTTCACCAAAACAACATATGCATACTACATTAACTACCACACTTAAGCACGCTCCCCACGAATACGCCTAGCCAACTGAATGTCCTTGGGCATGATGGTAACCCTTTTGGCATGAATAGCACACAAGTTGGTATCCTCGAAGAGACCAACAAGGTAAGCCTCCGCAGCCTCCTGGAGTGCCAACACAGCGTGGCTCTGGAACCTCAGATCAGTCTACAAGAACAAAAACACGGAAAGTATTAGTTTAGTTGCAAATCATAACATATTAACTAAATCAATAATAGCACAATAGTCTCAATTCTATGAATGAATACACACCTTGAAATCTTGTGCAATTTCACGAACAAGCCTTTGGAATGGCAATTTGCGGATCAGCAACTCAGTACTCTTCTGGTACTTACGGATTTCACTATAGGAGAAAAAAAAAAAGAATTAATACCATAACAAAGCCAGTAACCAGAATGCATAAAATCCTAGCACAAACATAACTTACAACCTAAATTTCATCAATTAGATGTTTCTACATTTAGCTTGGTTCATAGATTTATTCTCAATGTCAAAGTCCACAACAAATTATAGATGTTCATTGAATTATGTGTATATAATAACAGTATACAGAAACCTAATTTTCATGTTCAATCGGATAAATGCATACAATCTTTTACAAAGAGAACCCCAAACTATGATTATAATATATAATTACTTATAACTACTGAAACCAAAACCAGCAACTGTACATGATAACAATTTAGCAATACAATTTGAAATAAACTGAACAATATAAAACCTAATTTAGAAAATTCGACAATTTTCATGAATGTGTCAAAGCCAGAAACCAGAAAAAACTAATTCACGGACAGCCACTGTATTCCTTAATTTTATCTATTTGACGCACGGACAAGTGCATAAGTGGGTGTTTGGATGGGCTTATTTTTTTTGCTTATTAGCTTATTTGCTTATTACAACACAATAAGCTCATGTTTTTGTGTTTGGATAAGCTTATTTGCTTAGCTTATTTGGTTCATTGTGAGGGAGATTTCATAAGCTTGAAATAAGCTCCATTTTTCTAGCTTATTTGCTTATAAGCAATAAGCCATAAGCAACAAAAATAAGCTCCCCCAAACACCCCCTAAGTCGACTGAATTATCTGTGCATATAGCAATATTATGAAACCTAAATTCTAAATTCAATCAGATAAATGTATAAACGTAAATTCAGTCAAACACATATTTTTAAACGATCATAAACCTAATTACTTCAAGCAACCGTACATGATTAATATTCAAGAATACGTATTGATATGAACACTAAATAACTAATTACTTCAATAAAATTCGATCAATTTCAAGAATGGGCAATCGAAAACATTACAGATACATATGCAAACACGTAAATACATAGAAGAAGCTCACCGGAGAGCGACAGTTCCGGGACGGTAGCGATGGGGCTTCTTGACTCCTCCGGTTGTCGGAGCTGATTTCCTGGCAGCCTAACAAATTTCAAAAACATATATCAATTATAAACTACTACTATCATACCAAACTCTCTAAATTGAAACAAAATCACAACAAAAAAGTACGAAATCGGATCAAGTATCACAAACCTTGGTAGCGAGTTGCTTCCTAGGAGCCTTTCCACCGGTGGACTTACGAGCAGTTTGTTTCGTACGAGCCATTGCGATTCAAAGAGAGAAATCTGAAATTAAACAAGAATAGATCACAATTAGAACACCAAATCAACAAATTGATGATCCTGATTAAAGTTTAGAAGCGCGAGGACACTGAAGATTACCGAGTTTGTCGAATTTGGGAATTAGGGTTTCAGATTGGGGAAAAGTTTGAAGCGTGAATTATGTGTGGGTATATATATACACGGGAAAACGTGAATGTTTGTGTTTGAACGGGATTTTAGAGAGTTATAATGGAGATCCGTGTGATTGTCTCTGATTGGTCGGTTGTGAAGATGGACGGTTATGATTGGTTATAAGGAGTTGAATCGGATTAGTAACTTTGTGTTTGTTTGACTCGGTGGATTTGTGTTTCTTTTGTGTCTCAAGACGTACGAGTTGGACTCGGTTGACTCGGTTAGAACCTAACCCGGCAAACATACCTTTTCTTTGTTTGGAAAAAATAAAAAGAGAAAATTACGAAAATCGTCCTTATGGTTTGACTTGAATTACACATTCAATTCTTTAATTAATTTAATTACATAGCTGATCCTTTCTTTTGAAACTTGTTACGTAAATAGTCCTTTACACTAACGATTGTTAAATCTCCGTTAAAAAGGACCATGCATGTAAAAAATTTAATTCTTTAAACTTTTTTGACTAAAATATAAATAATAAAATCTAGCATATGTATAGATACATTATATGGTGCACATAACATTATTTTCATTTCACTCATTTTATTCATTATCAAATTTGATCATATTATCCTCTATAACTAGGACTATTGACGAACCGAGTCAATTCGAATATCCTGATTCTCGACTCGACTCGTTTAAAAAATAAGTATGTTCGAGTTCGACTCGGATTCGATTAACATTTTAAAACCATATTCGAGTTCGGGCTCGGATAATAATTTAGTGTTCGAGCTCGAGCTCTATACTCGTTTAAGTTTATGACAATTTACAAAAAAAAAAAAAATAGTTATTTGAGCTCAAAATGTTTGTTTAGAAGCTCAAGTTAGATAAAATCGTTTATAAGCTTAAAACAAGCTCATTAAAAAGTATACTAACTATTTTATGAAACTTGAAATAAAGTTTGTAAAAGACATTTACACTTAATTAAACTTAAAATGTGTGAGTTTAATTAGTTATCATCAACATTTATAGTGTGCTCATCTCATCCTAACGAGCCGAGTCGAATTTATTGTTTTGAAGCTCGGCTCGTGAAACTAATCGAGTAGTCTTTTTATGTTCGAACTCGACTCGGGCTCGAATAGTATTATGCTCGAATTTGAGATAAACGAGTTCGAACTCGAGTAGCTCGTTAAGTGATCGGTTCGTTAACACCCCTATCTATAACATCAAATTTATATTCCACCACCATCTTTTCCTACCTAAATATACATTTTTGACTTAATTAGTTCCCACTTTTCAACGTCATTTTACTTTAAAGATAGGGTCATCGAAAATGATACAAAAGAGAAGAGATGGTGGCCACTAAAGTCATTACGAGATAAGATGAATGTGTAATGGAGGGTCCTTGAGTGGTGAAAGACACATGTGGAAATGAATTTGCTAAGCGAAATGTGAAAGTTGAAAATGATGTTGTGCACCTAATAATGTATATATACATATTTTAAATTTTATAATTTATATCTACTCAAAAATTATAAAATTTAAAAGAATAAAAAAAACTACACACGTGGTCCTTTTTAACGGAGATTTAACAATCGTTAGTGTAAAGGACTATTTACATAACAAGTTTCAAAAGAAAGGATCATCTATGTAATTAAATTAATTAAAGGATTGAATGTGCAATTCAGGTCAAACCATAAGGACGGTTTTTGTAATTTTCTCAAATAAAATTTTTGTCTAACTCGTGAGTCGTGACCTCATGTAAAATAGTGTGCTGTCAACCATCAAAAAGAGAATATACAAAAATAGTTTTTTATTATCAATTCTATATATATATATATATATATATATATATATATTAATTGACGACCGTTGTTTTACTGTTCACGAAGAGTTTCTTTCGCATGTACCCGTTTACCATTTTGTTAGCTGCATCCAACCAATCAAATTTCCCTTATCTATGGCTTCGGCGTAGTCATAACCGTCTGAAACCGTTCTGACGGTTACTTTTTTGGTTGACTTCGATTCTGGAGCGTTGGATTTCGTTGACTTTAAATCCTGGCCTTCCTTTATTCAATCTTTTCAGTTATTTTGCGCCAGAATGGAGGTTACCAGGATGGAGGTTGCACGCCAGGATGGAGATTATGCAGGATGCTACTTAATTCCAACTAAAACGGCAGGATGCTATACCAGGATGGTAATTAAATAAGGATAAAATATTTTCAAAATCAAAATGGCAGGATGATTAGTGAAAATTACAGGCCCAATAGAACACCTAATTACGATAATTTACAGGATGCTCTCATAGGCATTAATAACATGGGGAAAATTGCAGGATGCTAACAAAGAACAATGCGTAGGATGGCAAATTGGCAGGCCTAATTAAAAAAATCCAGGCCCAATTAAACCCCACGATATAAGGCCCACGTAATGCTAACGGTTACACCAGGATATAATATATAAATTCTTTTAATAATGAAATTTCAGATTAATATATCTATTTTTTAAATCATCGGATCGCTTTTAACAATATATATATTCTCCTTATAATGAACTCGCGAGGTTTCCTTTTAATATTATATGTATTTTTTAATAATGAGTTTCATTTTAATAATATATATATATCACAGGATGCTAATTTACCCAGGATGTTACTTCGGATAATCTGTTTTCAATCATTTATATAATACTAATTATTTAATTAATATACGTTAGTTTAAATAATTTTTAATTATTTATGTATAAAAATTTCACCCAGAATGCTAATAATGCTAAAATAAATGTATGTATATATATATATATATATATATATATATATATATATATATATATATATATATATATAAATAATGATAAAAATTTAATTCTCATGCTCATCTTTTTTTAATTATTTATATAAAGAATTTTGATTATTTAAATAATTGTCCATATATATGGCTCAAGCGTAGTGTAACCGTTTGGGAGTTTATTTTTTGCATTGACTTCCCTCCTACATCGTTTGATTCCCTTGACTTTCAATCTCAGCCGTCCTATAATCAAAACTTTCGTTTCACGATGGTTCTCATTTTAAGTATTTATAGTAATACGAGTATTAATTATTTAATTAATATAGTTTAAATAATTTTTAATTATTTATATATACATAATATCAGTATGCTAATTAGTTTCAAGGATGCTAATTCAAATTTACCCATGATGCTAATTGGATAATTTTTTTAATTATTTAAATAATTTTAATTGGTTATATATAAGTTATTTCAGGATAGGATGGTAAATCGCCCAGGATGCCAGGATGGTAAATTGCCCAGGATGCCAGGATGGTAAATTGCCCATAATAAGTTTCACAGGATGGTAAATTGCCAGGATGCTATTTAATAATGAAACGGTAGGATGAAATTGCAGGCCAATACAAGCCCAATACAAAGAAGTTACAGGATAGGATCATTAAAATTTTTTAATTAATGTAACTTTAATTAAATATAATAAGTTTTTATTAAATTTACAGGATGCCATGTATTCCTAAGTTACAGGGTTAGCCATTGTTCTTTTTTATTTGTTTTTTCTATTAATATATTATTTAATATATATTTAACCCGTATATATCCATGCTGTAAATCCGTGTATCTATTTCTCCACCAGTCATTCAACAACAAGTGTCCAGTTAACCACGACCAAGTCAATCCTAAATCCTGTAACTGTTCATGTAACTGTTCTATGGTATATATGTTAGCCATTTTCACATTGTTTCATAAAAAACACTCTCTCTGGCCGATTGTAATGGTGATCCTTTATTTTTGTATCACTTTCGTAAATATGCATGTATTTGTATTTACTCTGTTTTAATTATTTTCTTTATTATATTAGGATGCAAGTACGAATGTCTTTGCTAATGAGGAAATAGTAGTGAATCATCATGTTCCTAATGAAGTTTATGATGCTAAGGTATTTCATATCTACAAGTTAATGGTGTTGTTTTGTTTACCATGTCACAATCAATTGTAACTTCAGTTTAATTTTCTTCACCATATTGTTTTTTTACAGGATAATCAAACAATTAATAAAACTCAGTGTGTAACACTCAATGTATGGTTTCTATCTTTGAATTTATATTTGCTATAATGTTACAAATAATTTTGAATTTAAAGTGGAATTAAATATCTATGATTTAGTGCAAAAAGATATACTGTGGGCATGAGAGGCTGGATGCGAATGACAAAGTTGGTTTGGAAGAAACAGTTGATAGTCAACCAATTACACATCCTGGTGATTTTGAGAATGATGTAGATGAGGTTTCAATTTAATAATATATTTTTTTAATATCATAATTGCAATGAAGTCACTTCAATTTACTAATAAAGTTCATTTTTCCTATAGTACGAGGATGATTTAGGTTGGGAGCAAGCTATGATTTCAAAGGAGGTGGTCATCCTACCTTTTTCTGTAGACAATTTTTTTGAACAGTTTGATAATTTATTTTCAATTTATTTAAGTTTGGTTTAAATTCAGATTGAGGATTATATAAAAAAGGGAGATTATTGGCAACAATATATCAAGTGATGAGGAGGTAGTATTTTAGTGAATAATGCTTAATTTAAGTTATTAATGCTTGCATATTCAATTTTAATTGATTGTAATGTTATATAATTGTAGCATCATGAGAGTTTGCATGGTAATGAAAAATGTATCAATAACCTTGCTGGAAGTTCCCTAAAAGATGCTATAGATCGATATCTGATGATGATATGGTACATACTTTGTTTGTTGGATAGATAAAATATAATTGTTGGGGTTTTCTTTGATATTTGACTTTTACTGGATTTTTTGATTTGTAGGGAGGATACAATGTCTCCTGATAGCACCTTAACTTAAGAACTTGAGGATCAACAACCAAAGTTTAAACATAAGAAGGTTGTCTACTCGAGTGTGGAGGAATAGGGTGTTACTCACGTTTCTTTGTTTTTTAAATTTCAATGTCCTTTTGTTTCTTATTAGTCAGCTACCTTTTTAGTTTGTTTAATTCATATTCCTATGTTTATGAAGTATCTGGTACTTTTGTGCATAAATATATAATTTTAAATATTCAGGATGCCCATCTATTCGTATTGCGCCAGGATGGGAAATTATTTAATTAATATTAATATTAACATAAATATATAATCCAGGATGTTACTTCGTATTGAGCCAGCATGGTAATTATTTAATTAATATTAATATTAATATTTAATATAAATATATAATCTAGAATGCTACTTCACATTGAAATTAATTTAATTAATATTAATATAAATATATAATCCAGGATGCTAAACGTGAGGTAGTAACTTACTAACTTGTGTCAGGATACTAATGGGCTTTTACAGGCCCAAATAGAAAACTAATGTGTTTTTCCAGGCCCAAAAATCTAGCCACACACGTATGCTACTGCAGGCCTATATAGGAAAATTAAATATATATTACTCCGTATTATATTTAAAAAAATATAAACTTAACAAGTATACTTTATATCATTTTCACTCCATTTAAGCTTAAAAATCAATATCCATAAAATAGGAGAAACCTTGGTAAGCTCTGTAACATGTAAATCTGCTAATTGGTTATGCGGAAGGTGTTAAAATATCAGTAATCTATGAATATCTTAATATGGGTTGGATACACATCAAGTCATCAACGTATATATAGATTTTTGTAGTTGAGAGTATATTTTCTAAACTAGCTTATAAATTCCATCCATGATACATTCAATCTCAAAGCTCATATTATTCGTCATGTGAACTTTTTCAAGTGCATTCAAGGCAACTAATTTTTTTTCTCATGTTATTGGTAAAACAATATTTTTTATCGGTTTTGTTATTTTGAGTTATGAACATATATTATAGCATACTAGCATAATACCCGCGCAATGCAGCGGTGAAAGTGGTGACGGTGGATGGAGGTGCGAGTGAATGTTTTAAAATAAAAACATATTGTACTCCGTCCGTCCCATTTTGTGACACCCGTCAAATTAGGACTAGTAATTATTGCCTAATCAAGCTTTAATACATGTAATTAGTTATGTGTTAGGCTAGTTAATGTATCAATATATATATTGTTGAATATATACAATTATGCGGTTTGATTAAATCGTACAAATTTCAAATCGAATGTAATTCGGTTCAAATAAATACGGACGTTGGTGAACAATTTTATTAAATAATACAATATTATTTAATCACACAATTATATCCAAAATATTATGTTTATAATAATTCATACCCGTTTCGTATCGTACAAACAAAGACTACGCGATTAAAATATTAAACGCGCAAACAATTTAAAACAAGAATAAGTTATATTTTATAACTCAAGTATAAAGTATTTTACAAAATACTTCAACCAAACTATCGGGAATTATTCATATTTTAAAGCACATATTTAAAAGTAATTAGTATTAATTTAACGTTTAAATAATGGGAAAAACGAACACCGCACGGAGCACGATTGCAGGACCTGAGGAAGTGAGGCTTTCAACAAAACCCCACTCCCTCCTCATTTTCTTCTTCATTTTTTCACCTACACTCCTTTCTTTTCTCTCTCTTTTCTCTTCCAAGAAAACCATCACCACCATCACACTAAAACGCCAAATTACACCACCAAACGCCGCCGAATCTCAAAGCTTTTTGGAGAAAAAGAACCACCACGCTACGATCTACAACTCTATCTTTTTGGAATTTCATTTCGACACCACGTAAGTTTCCGACAAATTCTCGAAATCACTCAAATCTTTGTTATAATGCTTGTTTGTTGTTTACACAAGCTTATAATGTTCATATAAGGGTTGGGTAAAAAGAATCGGACCAAACCATGGTCGAAAACTCGTTTTTGGCTCAAAAATCCGTCAACAGCTTTAAGTGTCGCAACGAAGACTGCAGTATAGCGTCACTTCGTGCGTCACTTAAGTGACGCATTGAGTGTCGCTAAAAGCCCTAATTTTGCGTCACTTGCCTAAGTGCCGCATAAAACCCCTTTTTTTTCCCGACACTTGCCTAAGTGTCGCAAATTCAATACCCGTCACTATAAACCGACACTTATAGCGTCACTTGTTTAAGTGACGCCTATAATTGAGAACAGATTTCATCCGTCACTAACCTTAGTGACTCATGACCTTTATACCGACACTTACAACCGACACCTCCTTAAGTGTCGCCCTCTATGCGTCACTTGCACAAGTGACGCCATTAATCAGAATCCGTCATTTCATGCGACACTTCCTAAGTGTCGCCTAAACCCTTGAGTGTCGCTATAAGTGACGCTAAAAACAGAATGTTTACAACTCATTTTTACTAAGTGTCGAGACCTAAATTTTATCACTTGATTTCACCTAAATTCAAGTCCAGATGCGTTTTTCACCAAAGCAATTTAATAGAAATAAAAAATTTTCTAGCTGACCTGGTATCTTGACCCCAGCCAGGGGCCAGCCCCTTGGACCCCGTCAGGGGTTGCCACCCCTGGAACCCCGCTAACCAGGGGCGCTGCCCTCGGACCCCCGTCACCTAAAAGTTTGTAAACATTTTAAGTACAACACTTCAGAAATCAAAATAATAAGGTTGAAAATTATTATTACAAACAGTCACCAACAGGCCGTACACGCTTTCTAAACTCAAGTTAACCAACCAAATCGGGGTAATTTAGACATTATAGTGGACAAACAACTACAAAGGTATTCTTCGTAAATGCCTAATCAATTAATAACCATCGCGTGTCATGGATACCCTCAGGTTACAAGTCTTCGGACATCAATTCACAGCTAATCAATTCAAGTTAATTCGATAAACACTCAAGGCTCAGGTGAGTCTCATGGCCCCTATTTTACTGCTTTTCAATCAGGGGTGTGATATTATTGCTCGTTTTGTTTTACAAGTTGAACGCAAGTACAAATCAAATCAAATACTACATGAGTTTCAAGCTAATCAATTTAAAGCCCTCCATAGCATAGTCTGGTAATACGTAGTAGCGTGAATGTTAGTATATGATATCATATAGGATTGACAATCCTCGTCCGGGTTAGCACGCACTAACTGGTCAAACGGACGTATTAGCATTTGGGAAGACGAGTGTGGATTAGGCACTCGTAGGAGGCATTTTAAGTTAGGTTTCCTTAAATGGGCCTGACAACTCAAGTTAAGCTCAGACTATGTGCTCATGGCTGTATAACTTTTATTTTGCTTAATTGCTTTATAAATTCAATTATAAATCTTGCGGTTCATACAAATATGTGTTGACATACAAACCTGTGAGCTCACCAGCGTTTTCGCTGACCCATTTTAGCATGTATCACAGGTAACCCGCAGTAGGTTGGACTGCTCAATCAAGGCAAATTAGCTCGAGTCAGCATGCAAACAAATCAGAGATTTAGCTGCATTATTATATTTTGTATAGATTAATTATGTACTTAAATCTCTCAATTTCAACCGAGCTAATGTAACTTTTTTTGATGTAAACGTTTGTTTTTATCAATACAAGTCCAAAATGACGCATATAGTGGTCGTTCATTATATCTTATGTGCTGTGATTATTGATTCGTAACACCCAAGTCGTGCTTCCGCTAAACAATAAATTTGGGGGTGTTACACATTTAAAATTTCCACAATACTATTTTGGGATGTCCCATTATAAGTGTCTACTTTGATATTTAAGCAATAAAAAAAAACTTTAGTGGTAGATTTAATATTTGATGGATGAAAAATGTAGTTAGTGTAGAATAAGTAGTAATTAAAAATCATAGATAATGGGGTTAGGTATTATGAACATGTTATAAATAAGTCAAGGGTAATATTCCCGTTCAACATAACCATTTCAGACCTTACATCATCTTTCCTTAATTGTACATAGTTAATCAGGCTATGTTAAATTAAAGTCGTATGCTGTAATTCCTGAACCAATCATGCCTAGTAAGGAAATACTGCCTAACGGTCATAGTCTAGGCCCACTAATGCAACCTAATTCACTATAACCTTAGGCTCTGATACCAATCTGTAACACCCCCAAATTTGGTAGTTTACGGAAACACGATTTTGGGTGTTACTAATCAATATACAAGGCACAAAGAGATATAGAAAACGACTCTATATGCGTCGTTTTAACAAAATAAATTAATATATTAAATGTTTACAATTATTGAAGCTATACATAGCTCGAGTTCGATTGAGAGAGATTTCAGTACATGAATACTTGTACAAAATATATTAATGCAAGAAAATCTCCATTGTTTGCATGCTGACTCGAGTTATGGTAATCCTGCTAGCAGCCAGAACCTACTGCTGTGTACCTGTGAAACATGCTAAAATGGGTCAGCTAAAGCTGGTGAGCTCACAGGTTTGAAATCAGGTAATATCGTATGAACCGCAAGATTTAAGTAGTGATTTGCAATCAGCAAATAAATAGTAGTGTATACAGCCATGAGCACATAGTCTGAGCTTAACTCGAGGGTCGGGTCCCATATAGAGAATTCCGAGCGAGGTGCCTCCACGAGTGCCTAATCCACACTCATCTGAACAATTATTAGTACATCCGTTTACCCAGTTAGTGCTTGCTAACCCGGACGAGGAGGGTCAATCCTATATGGTACCATATACTAATAATCACGCTACAACGTATTACCAAACTATGCTGACGGAGGACTTTGAAATGATTAGTGGAAAACAACTCATGTAGTATATTGTAAAGTTTGTACTTGCGTTCACATGTTAAAATAAGCATTGAATCACACCCCTGAGTGAAAAGCGATAAAAAGAGGGGCTATGAGACTCACCTGAGTCTTGAGCGTTTGGTCAATAAACGTACGGTTCTTAATCAAGCAATGAGATGTCCGCAGACAGATAACCTAAGGGTGTCCACGACACGCGATGGTTATTAATATGAGTCGGTATCTCAAAGGACTACCTTTGTAGTTGATATACAACTATATATGTCCAAATTACTACGATTTGGTTGATTATTAGATTTGTGTTTTGAAAACGTGTACGGCCCGTTGGTGACAGATTTATGGTATTAATCTCAACATTATTATCTTGTTTTTCTAAGTATTTTGCTTTTATCATATATATATACCAATGTATTCCCGAAGTCGTGTAGTTGAAAGTTTAAAGTTTTACTAGTCCAACACTTAGTGAAAAATCTGAGTTTTCTGTATTTTGCGACACAATATGCGACACGAAAGTTTGTCATGCGACACAAGGGTTATGTCGCATAGGAATGCGACACAAGAGCTTAACGACACAAGGGTTGTGTCGCATAAGCGTTCGATGCTAAATCAATAGCGACATAAGGGTTGTGTCGTATTTGGTTTACGACACACGGTGCGACATAAAGATACGACATAAAATACGACACAATATGGTTTATGCGACACAACATGCGACACAAGCGTTGTGTCGCAAAGATGAACACCAGCCCAGAAAGTTTCGGCTGTCGAGATTTTTCAACCCAAAGCCCAAATCAAACTCATTTTTAGGCTATAAAACGTTGTTATCTTCCTAGTATTGGACATATATGAGTTATATAAACTATCATAACACAAAAACAAGTAGTAATTCGATAGATCTAGGAGTTTTTGTGAAAATTCTTACAATTTCAAATCGGGAGAGATGTAGTCCGAAAATGATGGTAGTGCTTTTGTTAATCTTGTTCCCCTTGTAATGGTGATTCCGAAAATGTGAACTTTGTTTTCGGTTTTGCGAGATCCGAAAATTTGGTGATGATGGGTTTAAGAGAGTTTAAGGGTGTGTGTGTGTTTTTGTTGGAATGAAAATGAAATAAATAGAGAAGGAGAGGTGAGGTGTAGGAAAGCCTCACCTTTTTCAGTCCTCGCCCCGTGCTCCGCACGGTGCTCGTTTACCCGATCGTTTAAGCGTTAAATATTTATTTTACGCGTTAGAATGTACGTTTTAAAATAAGGAAAATTACCCGATGTTTGGTTGAGGTATTTCTTCAAATACTGTATATTTGAGTTATAAAAATTATAACTTAACTTTGTTTCGAGTGTTTGTGCGTTTAATATTTTAAATCGCGTGGACATTGTTTGTATGACACGGGATGATTGTGAAATATTATCAAAATAATATTTTGGATATAACTGCATCAGTAAATAATGTTATATTATTTAAAAAAATTGTTCACCAACGTCCGAAATTAATTGAACCGAATTACATTCGATTTAAATTGCGTACGATTTAATCAAATCGCATAATCGTATATATTCATCAATATATATATTTCGATACATTAATTAGCCTAACACTGAACTAATTACATGTATTTACAATTGATTAAGCCCTAATTAATAGTCCTAATTTGACGGGTGTCACAGGCATGAAGATTTATGTACCCTTATGTGCGAGTCATGTGACATACTTAACGGATTTTTTTAATCGTCGTTAGTGGGAGAGACTACCGCCGTAAATTTTGGTATCATTCAGGGATGATCGATGTAATTTTCAAAAGATAAGGACTATCGGTGTAATTTCGTGCATAGCACAGGGATGATCGGTATAATTTACTCATAATATAATTTAATCAACGTAAACATAATTATTTGAAGATTTGAAAATGTATCGAGGGTAATTGTCTATTGGTCGTTTAGTCATTCCTCTATAATGAGTCTAATATTTAAGATGAAAAATATACATGTTTTATATGTAGTAAAGTGTAACACCCCAAATTTTAAGGTATTATTTTAGTGAGTAAATAAATATTTACTTTAAGTTATTACTATTATAACCTCAATAAAAATATAGAAACTGTAAATGTTTTCTAAGTTTCAGACAATAAGAATTGAGGGGAATAAATTAATAACACATAATTATCCATACATACGTATCAATTTATCCCCTCCTTCTAAAAAGTTCCAGACTTATTCAAGGAATAGAAACTGAAGAAGTAAACGTGGGAATCAAAATCAAGAACCAAAATCCATTCCAATTCTTTAATTCAAGCTTCTAAGACTCAATTCATCATCCTTATTATATCCCCAATCTTGAGTAAGTATGATTCTTCTTCATGTTTCTAACCTGAGAATTGGGTTTTTAGTGGGTTTTGAATGATTAGTGGTTTTAATCCGAAATTAGGGATAGGAATTGATTAAAGTGTTGTTAGTTAGTATTATAATGATTGTTGGCAAACATACTACAAGCTAGAAGTGAGGAATCATTAAGGTGTTTATAGTGATTTTAAGTGAGTTATGTGAAATTTTGATAAATGATGGTAACTCACTTGAATCACTAGTTATAGATGTTTTTGGAACGATATTAGTGAGTATCAAAGTAGTATTGAATTTAAACAAACATTAGAAATAGCTATGGCCTATATTGGTGAAGTTTTACCTAGTTTGATTAAAAGTCAAACTAAATCAATCCAAAGTGGGGGAGGATTGATGTTAATTGTTGCTTAATTTTGATGATTAGTAGATTCTAAATACGTTGTTTCATTGTTATGTGATATATGATAGGTGTTAAAGGCGTGGCATTTCTACTTGATCACTAAATCGCATATTGGTTTATGTGACAACCGTCAATTTAGGACTATAATTTAGTGCCTAATCAAGTTTTAATACATGTAATTAGTTCTGTGTTAGGCTAATTAATGTATCAATTATTATATATATTGTTGAATATATATCTACAATTATGCGATTTGTTTAAATCGTACGAGTTTCAAATCGAATGAATTTCGATACAATAAATACGGACGTTGGTGAACAATTGATCTAAGTAATACAAGGATTTTTAATAAAGTTTTTGTACTTAAAAATATTATGTCAATAATATTTTGTATCCAAGTTTTATCACACAATTTATATAAACGCAAATAATATGTAATTGCGCAAACAAAACGAGACAATGCACCATTTATAATGTAATTATTAAAAAAGTTAGTAAAATACTTCAACAAAAGTACTGAATAATTATTCGTATTTTAAAACGTATATTAAAACATAGAAAATAAATATTTAACGTTTAAACGACGGAGTAAACGAACACCGCACGGAGCGCGGTGCGCGGACTGAAAATGGGAGGTGATCCCTTAACCACCTCCCCACCATCTTCTTTCTTTCATTTCTTATTTATCTCTCTCTCTCTTCCTTTTCTTTTCTCTCAAAAACCATCAACCAAAATCAACAAAAATCGCAAAATAAACATACTAAACGACCTCGGATCTTCAAGCCTCTTTGGAAATAAACGACCACCTCGCGACGATCTACACTCCTACCTTTCCGGAATTTCATTTCGGCGATTTGTAAGTTTCCGACACGACTCCGAAAACTCTCGTTTTTAAGTTTTATAACTTGCTAGTTGTTTGTATAACCTTGTAATGTCCTAAAATGGGTTGGGTAAAAATATTATGCCGATCGATGGCCGGAAAACGCGTTTTTGGAGTTGAAACTCCGATCAGACTCCGTACGTCGCATTTGGCCTGGAGCAAATGCGACGTAGCGACCTACGTCGCACTATATCCCCAACGTCGCATATAGCGACGTAGCGACCTACGTCGCACTATATCCCCAGCGTCGCATATAGCGACGCAGCGACCTACGTCGCACTATAACCCCAACGTCGCACTTAGCGACGCAGACCCTTACGTCGCAGAAATCAACTACGTCGCCTATAGCGACGTCACGTACAACGTCGCATTAAATTGCGAAAGTCGCACATAGCGACGTCATGCCCAACGTCGCAGTCCGGATATGCGACGTAGCACCCTACATCGCACAAAACAGAATCTTCAAACCTCAAAATTTTGAAGTCAAAGTTACTGTTCAAAAAAGTCAAATTTACTGTAGCAGTACTGTAGCAGTACTGTAGCAAAGTCAACATTTTAGAATTATTATTATTTCAACTAAATCACCAACGGGCCGTACACATTTTCAATTACACAATTGAATCAACTAAGTCATAGTAACTTAGATAATTTATTCAAACAAGTCGTTGTAACTTGTGTCAATTCAATCAAACAAGTCGTAGTAACTTGTAACAATACAATCAACCAAATCGGGGTAATTTGGACATTAAGTTAGACAAACAATTTCAATGGTAGTCTTTCGAGATACCAATACAATTAATAACAATTCAAGTGTCGTGGACACATTCAGGTTTCAAGCCTTTGGACATCAATTCACCGCTAATTACTTCAAGTTTACTAAATTAAACACTTCAAGACTCAGGTGAGTTTCATAGCCCCATTTTCACTGCTTTACAACTAGGGGTGTGATATTACTACTCGATTTTGTTTTACAAGTAGAACGCAAGTGCCAAACTTCAAGTACTACATGAGTTTCAAGCTAATCAATTTAAAGTCCTCCATAAGCATAGTCTCTAGTATTTTATAGCGTGAATGTTAGTATATGATATCATATGGGATTGACAATCCTCATCCGGGTTAGCACGCACTAACCGGTCAAACGGATGTATTAGCATTTGGGAAGACGAGTGTTGATTAGGCACTCGTAGGAGGCATTTCAAGTTAGGTTTCCTTAATTGGGCCTGACAAATCAAGTTAAGTTCAGACTATGTGCTCATGGACAGTATAACTTTTATTTTGCTTAATTGCATTTTAAATTCAATATAAATCTTGCGGTTCTTACAACTATACATTGACATACAAACCTGTGAGCTCACCAGCGTTTTCGCTGACCCATTTTAGTATTTATCACAGGTACCCAGCAGTAGTTTGGCTGCACAAGCAGGAATTATTAGCTCGAGTCAGCATACATACAACTAGAGATTGGACTGCATTATTATATTTTGTAAAAGTAATTATGCTATGTAATCTCTCAATTTCAGGAACCGAGCTAATGTAACAATATTTTGATGTAAACATTTACTTTATCTATACAAGTTTAAAACGACGCATATAGTGGTCGTTCATTATATCTTATGTGCTTTGTATATTGATTAGTGACACCCAAATCAAGCTTCCGCAAATCATTAAATTTGGGGGTGTCACAGTTTAAAAGACAAAGGTGAGTGATATTGAGGTTAATTAGGTAATGATTGTGTGATTCCGGATTGCATCCGTGCAAGAGGTTCACACAATCAAGTGAAGTATTGCTTGTGTCTTATCTTGTTTTTAATTGTTGATTATTATTGTTAAATGATTCTGGTTGTTGAATTATGTGGAATGAGCAAATTTGTAGAGATTAGCTAACTTTGTTAGCATAGTGTTGTTGTTGAATATGTGTATTAACCTCGAGAGTGCTTAGAGATAAAAGATTTCTTTTTAAGTCAGGAACATGTCGAACCCCAGTGACGGTCCTAACAACACTATAACACCCCCTTATTTTACAACCATTTTTTTTATATACAATACATCGGAAGCGTAGGTCAAAACATACATGGTTAATTTACATTACATATTAGGTATATATATAAAGTCATACTATTTCAAAACATAGTATATCCAACTGGTGTTATATAATTCAAAATACAACACGGACTTAATAAAATAATATCAGAGTAAGCAGGTAGTCAAACATTCCACCAAACAAAAGCTTCCTGCTCGCCCGTTATATCCAAACATAACCTGCAAGAAGCAGGGTGGTGGGATTAGCACAAAGCTAAGTGAGAAAATATATAACTAACAGTCTAACTTAGCATAACAAATATGTTTACATCAAATAACCGTAAACACATAACGTCAAAGAGGATCGGTGGTTCTTGAGGTGCCCTCATGCCGCGGTGGCCCTCCAAGAATACTTAAAACCAACTGCAGGCAAATACAGAGGTTAACCGATAGCTGGTTGCTATCTTCACACAACACAGATTCCTATAAACAACACATATACAAAGACCCCATGCAGGCCAAACAATAGCAACCAAGCCCAGCCAAAGCTGACCTCTGAATAATACACAAAATGCCCGAAAGCCAATTATCACATAACCAGATAATTATCATTTTAGACTAAACAGTTTATTAAGCAGTAGTACTAAGTTTACCTGTTGTAACCAAACTATTACAACTAATTCACACTGAGAGTTACAGATCCACTCACCTGATAATCTCAGCCGCTAACTCAGAAGTCTTATATTACTGAGTCTTCTCCGGGTCTGAGAACAAAACAAAATATAAGTTAGTAATCCATTTCATCATTTGTATAACTTATTTCAAACACATAAACAAAACACAAGTACTTAAGCTAAAACAAAAGTCACTACAAAACACGGGTTACCCACCGGGTAACAAAGTACCCACCTTTGTTACCCGCCGTATAAAGATTTACCCGTACCCATTTTACCCATTTACCCGTTGGGTAAGGCTTTACCAGCCGGGTACCCTATAATTTGGTTTACCCGTCGGGTAAGGGTAGTACCGTCGGGTACTCCCTTACATCCAGCGACCTGCACTTCTGCAATAACCCAGAACCCGAATCCAATCCCCAAAACAACACAAATCAAAGTTTCTAAATCAATCAAATACAACAACTAACATCTACAAACATCTTATAACATCAAATAACAACATCCCAAGCTTCAATCCTCATTAATTCAATAACCCACATAATTCAATAAAAATCATGTTTATAGATTAATAGAGCAAGTAAACAACTTACAAGTTGGAAGGAATATTGATGATGATGATGAAAATCTGATGTTGAATCAAAACACATAACCAATTCTTTCTTTATCTTCCTTTTTGATTTCTTAGTTACTAAGTTTTTTTTTTTTTTTATAGGAACAATTGAGAAAGTAGAGGTAATTGGGCAATTGGGAAAAGTTGGGTAAGTTGGGTCGGCTTACACTCAACCGACCCTAGTTATCCAGTACAATTTAATTCTCCTTATAAACATATTGTCTGGAACCTTAAAACCATTTGTTATTTTAACTATTTTATTATTTTTTCCCCACAACTATATAAATTTAAAATAATCAATTATTTACCTGTCACAATAAGTTATTTGGCCTTTTTCATAACATTACTCAAGTAACATAATAAATAAAATTATTCCTAACACATTAAATAAATAATTTAAAGCTAGAAAATTATAGGTTACCACTAGACCCCTAAGGTGGGTGTTACAAATCTTCCCCTCTTAAGGAGATTTCGTCCCCAAAATCTCACCATGCTCAAAAAACTAGGGTAACATGATCGCATACTAGCCTCCGTCTCCCACGTAAGGTTCGAACCCAAACTATGTTTCCATTTCACTAACACCATAGGAATCTGTTTCTTATGAAGCTTGGTCACCTTTCGATCTATGAACTCAACGGGTTCTTCCACAAATTTCTGACTCTGATCAACTCGCAAGTCTTGTAGCGGAAGGACTTGTGATTGATCTTCTATATTACATTTTCTCAAATAACACACATTAAAAGTATCATGAATACCCGCGAGTTCAGATGGAAAATCAAGTGCCACTGTCTGGTCATTAACCACTTGCCGAATTCTAAATGGACCAATGTATCTGGGAGCAAGTTTTCCTCGTTTTCCAAATCGGATTACACCTTTCCGTGGGGAAACTTTCAAATATACCAATTCACCCTCAACAAAAGAAACGGGTCGACGACACGGGTCTGCATATTATTTATGTCTATCCCGGGCTGCTTTCAATTTCTCTCGAGCAATAGCTACTTTATTAGTTGTGATCTGAACAACATCAGGACCTACAAATAGTTTCTCTCCGGCCTCTAACCAACAAATAGGTGTTCTGCAACGTCGGCCATATAGCATCTCATATGGAGGCATGCCAATACTCGAATGATACGAATTATTATAAGCAAATTCTACCAATGGTAGGTGCGAATCCCAAGATCCTCCATACTCTAACACACAGGCACGTAACATATCTTCAAGAGTCTGAATAGTTCTCTCGGACTGGCCATCTGTCTAGGGATGATACGCTGTACTCAAATTTACGCTAGTTCCTAATTCATGTTGTAGACTCTGCCAAAATCGAGATACAAATCTAGAATCTCTATCTGAGACAATAGATAATGGAATCTCGTGCCTCAAAACAATATCATTAATATACAACTGGGATAATCTACTCAATGATGCAGTCTCACTAGTGGCAAGAAAATGAGCACTTTTAGTTAATCTATCGACTATCACCCAGATCATGTCATTACCCCGTGGTGTCCGTGGAAGCTTAGTTACAAAATCCATCATTAGATGTTCCCACTTCCACTCTGGAATCTCAAGCTGTCTCAAAGATCCATAGGGTTTCTGGTGCTCGGCTTTAACTTGGGAACATATATGACAAGAATCCGCAAACAGTGACACATCCGTTTTCATTGTAGACCACCAATACAATGGTTTCAGATCATTATACATTTTAGTACTCCCCGGGGGAACAGACAATCGAGACTTGTGGGCCTCAGTTAAAATTACATCACGAAGACCTCCAAACAACGGAACCCAAACACGAGACTGTAAAGTCTTTAAACCTCTAGAATCGTTCATTAGCAAATCCTTTCTTTTCAACATAATTTCTGATTTCAGGTTATGATCCATTAATGCTTCAAGCTGAGCAGCTTTCAATTGATCCACCAAATCAGAAGAAACTTCCAAACGCATAAAGTAAATCCTATCAGAAGTTCCTTTGCGGCTTAAAGCATCTGCAACAACATTAGCCTTTCCCGGATGGTATCGAATCTCACAATCATAATCTTTTATAAGCTCTAACCATCGACACTGACGCATATTAAGCTCCTTTTGTGAAAACATATACTGAAGACTTTTATGATCTGTACAAACAACACATTTTGTATCATATAAATAGTGTCTCCAGATTATTAACGCAAAAACAACAGCTGCAAGCTCCAAGTCATGGTGTAACACCTGCTAAATTAGGGTAATTAATTATGCCTAATTAATTGTAACTAGATGTAATTAGTATGTAATAGGACTAATTGCAGACTCTATTTGTATATATATATATGGTGATTTATATATATATGTGTGTACTTACGCGATTTGGATAAATCGTACGAATTAACCGGACGGAGTCCGACGCAGTTATTTGGACGTTGGTGACAGAAATTTACTTAAATAATAAGAACGTATTTTGTTATATAAAATACGCAACTGAACGAACATTATTTATATTATCGCGACGACATTTAAATAATGCGACAAAAAAGTACTAAACGCAAAATAATAATTTAAATACTTTATACAAATGTTTTTATTATTAATTTCAAGGTATTTTTATTTAAATACTCCAGTTACATTTTAAAAATGTAAACGTTTGGTTAAATATTAAAACAAATGATTTAAACGATTAGGACATGGAGCGCAACCGCGGGGAATGAAATGGGAGACAAAACCCCCACCATCCCCCACTCTTTTCTCATTTCTCATCTCACTCTCTCTCTCTTCTCACCATCTTTCTCTCATTTCTCTCTAAACCACCAAAACACCACCACCACCTAAATATATAAAATACTAGCATCAAACGACCTCGGATTTCAAGACTCGTTTAGGGGAAAACGTTCACCAATCCACGATCTATAATCCTATCTTTCCGGAATTTCATTTCGGCAAATTGTAAGTTTCCGACAAAACTCCGAAAACTTATCACTTGTTAGTTGTTTGTATAACCTTGAAATGTCCTAAAATGGGTTGGGTAAAAATATTGGACCGAACGGTGGCCGGGAAACTCGTTTTCGACACAAAATCCGGCCAACAGCCCGTAACGTCGCATCTGGCCTGGAGCCTTTGCGACGTCGCGTATAACGTCGCACAGAAATCAATAACGTCGCCTTAGCGACGTCGCACATAACGTCGCATTGAATTGCGAAGTCGCACATAGCGACGTCGCCTACTATGTCGCACAAATATTCAACGTCGCATATAGCGACGCCAGCCTTTACGTCGCATTAATTTGCGAACGTCACACTTAGCGACGTCGTACTCAACGTCGCAATCCTTACCTGCGACGTCGCACCCAACGTCGCAGAAATCAGAATTTTTAATGAGATTTTCACTAAAACTATGTAGAAAATGTGCATTTTTCCCTCCGAGCTGACTCGGCAGCTCGACCCCGACCAGGGGCTCTGCCCCTTGGACCCCGCCAAGGGGTTGCCACCCCTTGGAACCCCGCAACCAGGGGCGCTGCCCCCGGACCCCCGTCGTTTCAGTACAAAATGTTTCAAACGCAATGATAATACTTTGACTATTACTAATACAAACCGTCACCAATGGGCCAACCATGTTTTCTGAAAACAAACGATAACGAACCAACTTTGGACATAACGAGTTGTGTAGACAACTAGCCTAGATGGTCTTGCGAGACATCTACTTACTTAACTTTATATGTTTAGGCATTTAAAAGTTACGGGTTCGGAGAACCTACATACTACCTACCATTTGCTACTGCTTATTACTCGACTCAGGTGAGTCTTACGGCCCCACTTTTACTGTTTTATCGTATTGGGGGAGAAACATGCTACTACTTTTCCTTGAACACAAGTACTAAAACTGTTTACTATACCAAACGGAATTGCATGAGTTGTTTACTATTTACAGAAGTCTCTCCATCATATATCGTTAGTTATGGACTTAAGCACGAACACTAGTTAATTGATCCATTAGGGAAATGACCCTCCCCGCCCGGGGTAGTAGCGCTGCCACGTACTGAGTTACACGAATAAACGGGTGACTAATTATTCGTTACTGATGCTTGCTCAATTACGAGCATGTCACGGGAGCAAACTTATTACTTACGGGTTAAGCTTCGATTATGAGCCTCATGGCAACGGTATAAACTTACTTACTTACATTTGCGGGATTGCAAATACTGGTTTACGATTTCTAGATTGAAATTGCTGATTTTACGCCTGCGGGCATTACTGATGAAATCTCGTGTTCAAAGCTGATATTACTTACAAACCTGTGAGATTCACCAACCTTTTGGTTGACACTTTTTAGCATGTTTTCTCAGGTACTCGGATGGAGTAGGATTACTCCAGGATTTTAGCTAGAGTCGCATGATTTCAACATAACTGCATTAACGGAGATTCTTATCATTATCTTTTGTATATTTTGATTATGTAATAGAATCTTCCGCTACACGCGCGGACTCTAGGGAAACTACATTTTTGTATACGAAAACACTAAGTTTTCAAACAATATATCTATGGAATGTAACTAATTTACAAACGTTGCATATAGATGTCGTTTACTTTATCTTTGTGCTGTGATATTTGATTAGTAACACCCCAAACTATGCTTCCGCAAAACAGTGAATTTCGGGGGTGTTACAGATTGGTATCAGAGCCTAAGGTTATAGTGAACTAGGTTGCATTTAGTGGCCTAGACTATGACCGTTAGACAGTATTTTCTTATTAGACATGACTGGTTCAGGAATTACAGCATACGACTTTAATTTAACATAGCCTGATCAACTATGTACAATTAAGGAAAGATGATGTAAGGTCTGAAATGATTATGTTGAACGGGGATACGTTAGTTGACTCTGACCACGAGAGAACCGGACCATTACTTGATACGTGCTAGACACTAGGCTGGATATGATATATGTATATATATTAGCCTCATCTTACTTACACTCTGCCACAGGAATGGCAAACACACCACCTAACCCATCACACTCTCGCTCACATGGGTCACAAAACCCACGAGTAGCCAGGAGGAACACAAGGTCGCCTCGAAACAGCCCCTATCCTGTCCACAACTCTCAGGACTCGGCACATCTCACGTTGCCAGTATTGGCTACCCAATTCCGCCGTTAGGAACAAAGGCTCGAACATCTCGAACGGGAACAACACCGAATGACCTACCTGCTTCGCCAAGCACTTAATCACATATCCCAACTTCAGCGAGAACAAGAGGATACCAACCTCTCTGTAAGCATAATTCAGGATTCAATGACAGCCGAATTAGGTGCGGATGAACTTGTAAGAAACCGACTAGAGGAATGTGAACAGCGTTCACAGGAGACTGAGGACCACTCTCGAACACTAGCACAACGACTGGCCTTGGTGGAAGACAACGCCAGGCAAACCAACAGACTAGCAGAAACCGTTGACCGCCTTGTCACGCTGATGGAACAAATTAATCTACATTAAGACTAGTGTAGTCCTTGTCTTGTAATCAATCTCGTAATCTAATGACTATCTAGCGCTACTCTATAAACTAGTCGGATGTAACAATTCCCGACACCTTTTGTAATATCTCTGTAGGATGTAACCTTTGAACTCACATTATCCATCAAGTATTCCTTGTTATTTCAACTCATATAAATTGTCATTTTCCATATGATGTTATGTATTACTGCTTTTATACATGTACATCTGTGACAATTACAAGTTCCTACAAAATCTCATGTATCTTCATTTCTTTTATTGAAGAATCATGCCGCCAAAGACAAGACCATACACAGATGCCCAGATTACCTCCCTTATAACCCAGGCTGTTACTGAAGCCTTGGCTCGGAATACTCCACCAAGTTCCACTAGGAACAGCGATGCCGCTGAAACCCCTGCTGCTAAACCTTGTTCTTACAAGGACTTCCAGAACTGCAAACCTCTAAACTTTGCAGGTACCGAGGGAGCTATCGGTCTAGTACGCTGGATCGAGAAAGTTGAGTCTGTATTTCTGATCTGCAACTGTGCGGAGGGAGACAAGGTTAAGTTCTCCGTTAGTACTTTTACTGACACCGCACTCACCTGGTGGAACACTTATGCCCAGACTGTGAGTGTTGCTACTGCTTACCAACTCCCGTGAGAGGAGTTGAAAGAAATGTTGAGGGGCGAGTACTGCCCCAGGGATGAATTGAAACAACTGGAAATGGAATTCTGGAACCACAAGATGCAGGGTGATGATATCACCGGATACACCAACCGTTTCCACCAACTGGCACTTCTGTGCCCAACCATGGTCGATCCTGAGTACAAGATGATCGAGAAATTCGTTGATGGTCTTCCTGAGAGACTACAAGACCTGGTGACTTCTTCCAAACCGGGTACTATTCAGAGCGCCATCCGTATGGCCCATGAACTAACGGCAAATTCTGTCCGCCGTGGTACAACTTCAACCCCATCTGCAAACAACAAACGCAAGTGGGAAGGAAACCCCAACTCATCCAACCAAACCTCCAACAAAAAGCCTGAGTACATTAAGGCTTATTCATCTGGAACTTCGGAGAAGAAAGGGTACAGCGGGAGCAGACCCTACTGTCCCAAATGCAACCGCCACCATGACGGTTCTTGCCCTTGCTCCAACTGCAAACGGTTCGGGCATCTAGCCAAGGATTGTCGAACCAACATTCCAACCCCCAACACCAATGCACCAAAGGCCTGCTTTGGGTGCGGAAATTCAGGGCACTTCAAGAAAGATTGCCCAAAGCTGAAGAACAACAACAACCCTGCTCGCGGCAGATCATTCGTTATCAAGGCTGGGGAAGCCAGACAAGACCTGAATGTCGTGACGGGTACGTTTCTTCTCAACGACCTTACTGCTTCTGTATTATTTGATACCGGTGCCGATAGAAGCTTCATTTCTGAGAAATTTAGCCCTTTACTTGATATAACTCCCACTGCCTTAGATACTAAATACATTGTTGAATTAGCTAACGGCAAACTGATTGAGACTGATAGCATCATACACAACTGTACACTTAACCTCACGAGCGAAACGTTTCCCATTGATTTAATCCCTGTCGAGATCGGCAGCTTCGATATTATTGTCGGTATGGATTGGTTGTCCAAGCACCGAGCTGAAATCATCTGTCATGACAAACTCGTTCGCATACCTCTTGTCTCCGGTGGAACCTTAGTCCTACAAGGGGAGACCGGCAGACGGAATCTGAATATTGTCTCCTGTCTGAAAACTAGAAAATATCTACGAAAAGGGTATCAAGCCATCCTCGCACATGTAACGGAGAAGAAGTCGGAGGAGAAGCGACTTGAGGATGTTCCGATCGTGCGGGATTTCCCGGAAGTCTTTCCTGAAGACTTGCCCGGACTTCCGCCACCTAGACAAGTTGAATTTCAAATCGAACTTGTGCCCGGAGCTGCACCTGTGGCACGAGCTCCTTACCGTTTAGCACCATCCGAAATGCAGGAGTTGTCTAACCAACTACAGGAACTCCTGGACAGAGGATTCATTCGACCAAGTTCCTCGCCTTGGGGAGCTCCGGTCTTATTCGTGAAAAAGAAAGATGGATCTTTCCGCATGTGTATCGATTACCGAGAGCTGAATAAGCTAACCATAAAGAATCGGTACCCACTTCCTAGAATCGATGACCTATTTGACCAGCTCCAGGGATCGAGTGTTTACTCAAAGATTGATCTACGGTCAGGTTATCATCAACTCCGAGTCCGCGACAATGATATTCCAAAGACAGCTTTCCGAACTCGTTATGGGCATTACGAATTCCAAGTGATGCCATTCGGGTTGACCAACGCACCGGCCGTATTCATGGACCTTATGAATCGGGTGTGCAAACCGTATCTTGACAAATTCGTCATTGTGTTCATCGATGATATCCTGATTTACTCTCGCAATGAGCAAGAACATGCTCAACATCTTAAAACCATTATAGGACTTCTTAAACACGAAGAGTTATATGCCAAATTCTCTAAGTGTGAGTTCTGGATTCGAACCGTTCAATTCCTCGGGCACGTGATTGACAGCCAAGGAATTCATGTTGATCCCACCAAGATTGAAGCAATCAAGGGCTGGGAGTCACCGACCACTCCAACTGAAGTGTGACAATTCTTAGGTCTTGCTGGTTATTACCGCCGATTCATCGAAAACTTTTCAAGAATAGCCGTTCCCCTAACCACACTGACTCAGAAAGACAAGAAGTTCGATTGGACTGATAAACAAGAGTCAGCTTTCCAGCTATTGAAAAACAAACTTTGCAGTGCACCAATCTTGTCCCTACCCGAGGGCATCGACGATTTCGTAGTTTATTGCGACGCCTCACACTAAGGACTTGGTTGTGTGTTAATGCAACGGGAAAAAGTCATTGCCTATGCCTCACGACAACTAAAAATCCACGACAATAATAACAGAGTATTCAAATATATGACAATATCAAAGTAACAAAGTAATAGTAGCTTAAATGGTGAATTATATTGATCATAAAATTCACAAGTGTTGAATGCGGAATGGATTAACCAAAGTTAATCCAATTCAAACACTTAGCTAATCTATTACAGATTGAGAATAACAGCAGTGGACAAACACGCTGACTGTTGCTGGATCGTCAATACGTGCTTAGACTAACTACTCACTGACATACAAGTGATTAACACGATTGGACAACTAGCCTCTACAGTACAAAACACCGGACTATTTATACTACAAGAGTTCCTAAAATATCTCCTATAAAATAGGATCTTGGAATGACACGTGTCGCTGCTTGACTGGCTTGATCTCTGATGAACCGACATTCTGCGGGTCCTGATATCGCGTAAAAAGTCATGTTTTTACTACCGATATCTCTCTCATTCTAGAACGATTCTTAGCATTAAGGATGAGCAAAAAAACCGAAATACCGAAACCGAACCGGTACCGAACCGGACCGGTACCGACCGTTACAAATGGCACGGTATTCGGTTTTTGATTTGGGGCAAAAAAAACCCGGTACCAACCGGTTCGGTACCGGTTGGTACCATGCACACCAAAATACCTAAACAGAACCGGAACCGCACCGGACCGGTACTGAACCGGTACCAACCGATACAAATGGTACGGTATTCGGTTTTTGATTTGGGACAAAAAAAATCGGTACCAACCTGTAGGTACCGGTTCGGTACCGGTATGGTACCAAGCTCACCCCTACTTGGAATTTTAATTCAAATACAGTACGAATCAATAATATTATGCCAAGATGGTCAAAACAAGGTTGCACGATAAAAATCAAGCAAAACGGATGAGAAACGAAGATTCCACACACATTTGAAGATTCAAGGCATCAAAACAAGATTTCAAGACTAAAGTGTCCTTCACCAACATCCATTCTATCCAAGATGTTCGTTTTCAAAATACGAATCCAACAGAAGAAGAATCAACTAAAACGGATAAAGAATGAAGATTCTACGCCCGCCGGAAGATCCAAATGATTCGTACGCAATGTCTGGAGCTAGGACCTCATCTCATGGCCTATCTTATGTAAAAATCTTCGTTTTTGAATTACGAATCCAACAAAAAAAGAATCGACGCAAACGGACGCATAACGAAGAAAACACGCACGAATCGAGAAACGAAGCAAAAAACGGCGAAACGGGGCGGGGGTGGGCCAGCCGCCGCCGGCCACGTCACCACCGCCGCCGGCCACCCTTGCCCCACCTCGGTTTCCGTTTTTGGTAACTTTTGGTACCTGGTGCGCCTACTTTTCGTGTTGTACGGTACCTGGTGCACCTTTTTGGCCACCTTTTTCTAACATGCACCTCTTGGTGCTAATGTGAGCCAAAGCTCACCTATAAATAGGAGGCTTAGGTTCATTTGAAACACACACCACATATGCACACATTCTAGCATATTTCACTCTTTCTTTCTCACTAGAAAATCTTTCGTAGTTTTTTAGCCTTTCTCATTCTAGGAATATTGTAATTAGTCCACGGGCTAACGTAGAAGCTAGGGCGAACGCTAGAGATTTGGAGATCAATCTTTGTACGTGTGAAAGAGTTTGTCAATTGTAATAATACGCTGCTACGCATTTAATTCCGGGTGATATCTAAACTTTTATTATACTTGTCTCATTTCATATTTTGAATATGTATTATTGCCTGGTATGTGATTTATTTGTTGCCATGAATTGCGAGTAGTTTATTATTGTGATTGCTGATGATGTAGATAATTATAAGTAAGGATGTCATTCCACAATCAATGCACGATAATCGTAAAATGATATAACGGCCCCTATTCAACTGTTTATTCGGTATAGTGCTGGAAATGCTTCTTGCAAAGTACAAACGTACGGAAGCCGATAAACGACCGAAGGTAGTTATATCATTGGAATCAGCTCTGGTTCAAAAGTTGGAACTCCGAAAGGATAATACAACTACACAACTAACTGGTGTATCCTACGAGAATCAATGCACTATAAAATAATGTTCGTAAAATTCGTTCAGATAAAATAGGAGATAATAACCCTTGTACTGTTAGGACTTTATGAATTTAAGTTTAATTTATGGAGCACCCTTTCCAGTTATCCACGTGACTGCAACCTAGTAATTAGGACCTGATCAACCTTAATTATGGTAAGTAGTTATCTGTGCCCATGACATGCAATAAGTAAGACACAATGAAACCACTCGTTGTATATATTAGGTTTACTTTTCTGCACTGCTTTATATTTAATTAGTTAGAGTGTCACTTTCACTGTCAATTACTCTTGACCGCATGTTGGATATAAGAAGCAGTGGAAATCTCATGTAAAGTACACTGTCTATTATTGAAAGGTATGGTCCTCATATGAAACACGTTTTATCAAACTGCGGATAATCTGGAGATGTATAACTGTTTGAAAAGGATAACTTAAGTCATAAGTCGAAGTAATTAGAACTTAATTAAAAAAAGACGAGACTTAGGGAATAGAACAAAGTCCTAGTTACCTAGAGTTCATAAATCACTAAGTCTTACATAATCGGCGGTCTAAACATACAAAGCTATTAATCTTCGTGCTAATAGAGTAGTACACTGTCTTAGGGGTTAAGAACGGTCGGACCTATGAGACGATACGCTACTGATTCATGCACCTCGGTATAACACCAAAATAGGTTGCTCATCTTTCAACTAGATGAGTATTGGAAGTTTGCGTATTGCTCCGATCAGAATCACGATAACCTAGTTCCAAGTGACATGCCAATGGGAAACTGAGTTGGTAGGGTTCTAGAGTTTACACCTAGTAGTTTAACTGCCACATTTAGTATCAACCCTATTTGTTCTGTCATCCTGAAATATTAATTATCGAAATCTCAGCAATCACATCTTTATCTTTATCTGCTTTCCTGCATTTTAATTTCCTGCAATTTACTTTCTTGTATTTTAATTATCTGTCTTTAAATCCCAAACCTACCTACTTTATGCCATCCTAAATACTTCTCTACTAAAAGTGTCAACTTTAATCGCCCACACGTTTGGATTCATAGAACGATCTTAGGTTATACTTTCCGCTTACTAATCAAGTAGGTAGTACGGTTAATTTAAGCCCCGCAAAATATAAATTTAAAACCCCTGCTGCGCTCGCATCATCATTTGAAAAACAACGACACGATGTGAGCACAACAAGTTTTTGGCGCCGCTGCCGGGGAAGTCACAAACGCAGATTCAAGCCACCTTAAGTAGTATTATTTAGGAGATCCTTCCGATTGATTCCTTCTTAGAAATATCTCGAAAGTTACTTTAAGCAGTTTTAATTTAATTCACTGTTAATTTAGTGTTAATTAGGATAATATTAGTTTAAACATGACATCTAAAAAACCCACTTCTATTAGTACTTCAAAGGATGAATTATATGCTTCCCTAGAAGAATTTAGGATCCCACATTCCATTCCAAACCATTTCCTGGACTTTGATATCACGGATCAGCTACCTGACCTGACATCATCTCCAGAAGATCACTCTCCAACTTTGCAATTGCCTAAAGTGTTAAATTCTGTCCACTTCGATTATCTTCCCGAAGAAAATCATGAAGTAGAGCCTCCAAAAACGTGTGACCAAATTACCCTCATTCCTGAGATATCGGTATATGCCCAAACTATATACAATTCTCACAATGACGGTATCTTTCCATTCTCTTCATACGAACCTAAATACACCATATACCGAGTGGTGGATAAGGTTCCATCCGTCGAAATAGAACAACCTTGTTTTAAAGAACGCCACCTTGGTGCTTCTTTCGATCCTTCCCGAAGGGCGGACGTCTATAAAGCATTCGTCATGCAATTGACCTATGCCAGTCCCCCGTTTTCCTTCAACCAACGAGAAACGATTGCTGGATTAGAAAAACAAGTAAACCTTCTTCTTCGTTTGTCAAATTAAGAATGCGAAAGCCAATCCACAAATTTCAAGGACCAAGAACTGAAGTTTGTAGAAGATTTAGATCTTCTCTTCGAATCATTTGCCGACATGGATTACCTTCCAATATCTATGATATTAATAAATCACAATGTCGCCACAATGATCAACAAACTTGAGTTCTGGATATAACAAAACCCGTTTTTTACTATCACATTTCTTGGTAAAATTCCATTCTTTGTTGACCCCGCTTCTTACCTAATCTCAAAATTGCGAGAAGTTTTTCCTAATTCCACAAAGGAAAGAATCAACACAAGCTTCTTTGAAAAAAGAAAAGACCTTCACGTCAAGCTTGTTCGAATCTTCACCTTCACCAAATACCCCTTCACTTCCACGCAAAAAGCCGAAATTAGTGAACTCTGTAAGCTAGTTAAACTTACAACCGGAGAACCTAATTCACCAGAAGAGAATGCGTTTATGGAAGCTGTGAATAAACTTACTCACAATCTGAACTACAAAAACAAAGGAGAACGCGACGGTCTATCAAATCCCAAGAAGATAAGGAAGGCGTATAATAAGTTGATTGATGATCTTGTCAACTTAGGGTATGAGGAACGAGATGTCACACCCCGCCAAACGGTAATTACAATTACATAGAGTGGTTTGCGGAAGCTTAGTGACGTGGCGGGGGTGCGAGCAGTAAAACGACCAACAGTTACATACATACTCAGAGCATATGATTATCGCAGAACGAATATAGATTAAGATGCCATTAGTTAAAGTTTTACAAATGATTACCACTTGAAAAGTGATAACAGTAATAGTAGTAGTTGAAATCAGTATTTCATAAAATACATAATATCAAAAGTAGATTTCATAGGTATGACTGCAATAATTGCAGTTATACAGAGGAAATCCAAGTGTCCCAAAAGTAGTGGCATCCTAACAAGTCCAGGGTAGTCCGTCCTGATAATGCATGCAGATCTTACTTACGCTGCTAATTCCCTGAAAAACATAGAGTAAAACGTCAACAAAATTGTTGAGTGAATTCACAAGTTTGTTTGTTATGTAGGAAACACAAGTTAATCATTTAAGAATAACATTTCCCAAATAGTGTTGTTTGTCAAGTAGGAAACACAAGTTATTAACAAATAACATTTCCCCAAA
The DNA here is from genome assembly GCA_949592205.1 of Helichrysum umbraculigerum. Taxonomy (NCBI): domain Eukaryota; kingdom Viridiplantae; phylum Streptophyta; class Magnoliopsida; order Asterales; family Asteraceae; genus Helichrysum; species Helichrysum umbraculigerum. The sequence continues at coordinate 36,129,390 of CATIUR010000003.1, forward strand.
TCAGTTGTAGTGGTAGTAGGAAACACAAGTTATTAACAAATAACATTTCCCAAATCAGTTATCAGTAGGAAACACAAGTTATTAACAAATAACATTTCCCAAATCAGTTATCAGTAGGAAACACAAGTTAACCTAAATAAAGATTAACATTTCCAAATCAGTGTACGTAGGAAATCCTTTCCTAATCATTAGTTTAGTGGGAATATTTAGACGGTGATCCCTTGAAAGGTGAGCTAAACCTGTCAAGTAAGGTAACCCGATCTAACCCTATAACCAAACCACGACCCTAATCTGTTGTTGTTGTGCCAAGTAGGACATTTAAGTATACGCTCCCAAATCCGTAGGAGGGTCGTCACGGCGATAGTACTATCCGTATACTCAGTGGCTAGAGTCACCTAGCTAATGGTTATAGTCTGTAGCCATAAGGTCTTTTATGCACTACATCGTTCAGCCTAGATCTGTACCAAGATTCGTTGCCTAAATTCCCAAAATAGTTATGAAAAACATTTCATAAAAACATAGTTCAAATAGTTGTGTGAAATACCCTTTCACAAATAGTTCAAGTATGAAGTACCCCTTCATAAACAGTTTAAGCAAATACTTACAGTATTTAATCAGTCACAACATGAAATCTCATTTCATCAATAGTTTAAGTAAATACATCAAGTATTCAAACAGTTGTCGCATGCAATTATACATACGATTTCTATGTTTTCCACCCCGAAGTTTTAAAACATTAAAACATTTAAAAGGGGTTTGTGAACTCACAGTGAGTGCTCGGATGTGAATGCTAGCGAGATAAGATAACGAAACCCAAACGTAGTCAACCTATACACAACAATGTATTAACTATAAGTACTATGTTTACTTACGTTAATAGTTCGTTTGTTTCTAGAAATTATCAATTTCTGAAGTTTGTGTATTTTGTTGATAATTGTTGTTTGGAAATATATAATATTATCCAAGTATTGTTCGTTTGTTAAATTGTCCGAAAGGTGTAAGTATATATACATATACTTATATATGTGAATACATATATTCTCGTATATATATATCTATTAGTTGTCGTCGTTGTTAATTATCGCGAATAAAACTTGGTTGTCGTTTACGTTTGTCGTATAGTTTGTACTAGATAATTCAAATCGTTCCCATAATATGTCGTTATATATATATTGTCCGTTAATATATATATATATATATATATATATATATATATATATATATATATTGTTATCGTATTAAGTTTTGTTGCGTTTTAATTGTCCGAAGTATTATGTCTCAATAATATGTCCGTCTAGTTCTAAGTCCCATGTCGTAGCATTCTGTACCATTAATTGTTTGTACATTATATTACAATGCAAAAGTCAGTGACTGGACCAAAAAGGGTGAATACGCCGTATTCTGGTGAATACGCCGGATTCGGGCCAAATCAGGGGAATACGCCGTATTCTGATGAATACGCCGTATTCATTCGAAAATAGGGGAATACGCCGTATTCTGGCGAATACGCCGTATTCATTCGAGTTTAAAAGGATTCACCGGATCCACCGATGATCCGTCGGATCGAGTGTGTCTTTTACTCGTTCATCGTTTTAGCCGAAGGTTTGTGTGCGGGTCGTAGGTGGGAATACGCCGTATTTAACTAAATACGCTGTATTCGAAGTTTCAAAAATTGGGAATCCGCCGTATTCCAGTGAATACGCCGGATTCATCTGGGTTGTTCAAAGTGTTCGAGTTTTAAGTGGGGAATACGCCGTATTCGTAGGAATACGCCGTATTCATTTATGTTTCAGCTGGGAATACGCCGTATTCGAAAGAATACGCCGTATTCCGAGTGTTTACAGCAGTTAGTTCGACTCTGTTACTTCAAATACATACGAGTTTATATATGTAACCGATTTTTAACATGATCAAACACCTTAATACGTTATATAAACACTTTGTAGCATGTTTTTAACAAGTTCTATCAACAACCTTCAACAATTATCATAATTTTAAGAAATTATATAAATGAGATAAAATGGAGAAATTTATCCTCACAATGATCTTGATGAAGATGATGATGATTCCTGATGTTGATGATGATGATTATGACAATCGATGATGATGAGAATTATTATGTGATCATTTTGTTCATGAGTTTGAAGGTGTGAAGGTGATGATGTTAAGAGAATGAAGAGGATGAAATGGTGTTGTTGTCTTCCTGCTTCTGCTTGTTGTTTCCTCTTCTCCAGTACGCACAAACCAAACCAGAAGAAATAAAACCAGTGAAGTGTTGTGTGTGAGATTTTACAGATCAAAATTTTAGGTGAGTTGTATTATTGGTGTTAAAGATTTCAAACGGGAGTATGGAGCGAACTTCAATCTGTCGTCCAGATATTTTAGCTTGTATAATATTGGTAGTTTTTAGCCCGTTAATTTCGTGTACGGGTATAATTATAGCAATATAAAATTTAACATTTTATATTTTTATTTTGTAGATGCTCTCCTGGTTCGTAATATATTTTCAGAATAATGAGATTATCATTATTTTTAATAGTTGTACGTTTTTGTACATTTCACTGCGCACAGTTAATTGAGCGCCAATTTTCAGTAAATTTAGGATTTCATATTTTGAAGTAATGTTCTAACTTCTTCCAAACGAACTAGAAAATTTGTATTTTTATGATTCGACGTCGTATGCGCGTTTTAGAATTGTTTCTGTTCGTGTTATAATACGTTTTATGTTAAACGTATATTTGAACCACTTTATCTATATGTTATAGATATATAAATACTCGTAATTAATAATCGAATTATTAATTATATATTTTGTCACCAACCTTCGTTATTTATTTTGTCGCATTTATTCGGACGCGTATTCGGTAACTCTTCAGCTAAAAAATCGTGTAATTTTATAAATTACAATTTATGTAATACTTCATGTATTATTGTTTTGGGCTCGCTAGACTCACATCACATCAAAAGTTTATGTTAACACAATCGTAGGGAATTAGCGTAAGAAATGCATGTAATTAAGTATAATAATATACCTAATTTGGAGGAGTGTCACATTCTCCCCCCGTTAGTGAAATCTCGTCCCGAGATTTAAGTCGAGCCGTGAGTCTCGGTCACGCTCTCAAATAGGTTGGGGTATTTCCTTCGCATTTCATCCTCTCGTTCCCAGGTAAACTCTGGGCCATGTTTCGAGTTCCAACGAACTTTAACCAGTTTGATTCGTTTGTGTCGAAGTTTCTGCGTTTTAGAATCCATAACTTCAACAGGTTCCTCCACAAAGTTAAGTTTTGAGTCAATGAAGACTTCGTCAGGAGGAAGGATAAGTGTTTCGTCAGAAAGACACTTTTTGAGGTTGCTAACGTGGAAAGTATCGTGTATGCTACTAAGCTCTTGAGGTAGTTTGAGCTTGTAAGCGACAGGACCAATCCTAGCAAGGATTTCAAATGGTCCGATGTATCATGGGTTCAGCTTTCCTCGTTTGCCAAATCGTGCTACTCCTTTCCAGGGAGATACTTTGAGTAGGACCTTGTCCCCTACTTGAAACTCAAGAGGTTTACGGCGGTTATCAGCGTAACTCTTTTGTCGATCTCGTGCCGCTTTCAGTCGGCTCAATACTTGAGTTATTTTGTCAGTGGTTTCCTGGACAAGTTCGGGTCCAGATAGTTGTCTGTCGTCCAACTCTGCCCAACAGAGTGGTGATCGGCACTTGCGTCCATATAACGCCTCAAATGGTGCCATCTGTATACTCGTGTGATAACTATTGTTATAAGAGAATTCAGCTAGAGGTAGGTGAGTATCCCAGTTACCTCCAAAGTCTATCACACATGCTCGCAACAAATCTTCGAGCATCTGTATCGTTCGCCCTCTTTGGCCATCAGTCTGCGGGTGGTAGGCAGTACTCATATCAAGTCGAGTACCCATTGCCTGTTGTAATGTTTGCCAAAAGCGGGAAGTGAATCGTGCATCTCTATCAGAGATGATGGATAGTGGCACTCCATGCCGAGAAACAATCTCTTTAATATAGATTTTAGCTAGTTTCTCCATTCCATCCGTCTCCTTAATAGCGAGGAAGTGGGCTGATTTTGTCAATCGATCGACAATCACCCATATGGCATTTGCTCCCGATGCCGTTCTAGGTAACTTCGTAATGAAGTCCATTGTTATTTGCTCCCATTTCCATTTGGGCAGTTCAGGTTGTTGCAAAAGTCCAGACGGCTTTTGGTATTCGACTTTGACTTTCGAGCAAGTCAAACATTTGCTTACGTAGGTGGCAATGTCACGTTTCATTCCAGGCCACCAGTAGAAACCTTTCAAGTCATGGTACATCTTGTCTGCACCAGGATGTATTGAGTAATTGGACTTATGTGCCTCGTCCAGAATCAGCTTGCGTAACTCATCTACGCATGGTACCCAAATTCGGTTCATGAAGTATAACACTCCGTTGTCCTTTTTCTCGAGTTGTTTTTCCATCCCTTTCAAGGATTCATCCTTAAGGCGTTCGGATGTGAAAGCAAGTTCTTGAGCTTCACGAATTTGAGTAATGAGATTCGAATGGATTGTCAATCCCAAAGCTCGAACTCTTCGAGGTTTGATTCGTTCCTTACGACTCAGGGCATCTGCTACTACGTTAGCTTTACCCGGGTGATACTTTATTTCACAGTCGTAATCGTTAAGTAATTCGACCCAACGTCGTTGTCTCATGTTAAGTTCTTTCTGGTCGAATATATGTTGTAGGCTCTTATGATCAGTGAAGATCGTACACTTTGTACCGTATAGGTAGTGTCTCCAGATCTTCAGTGCAAAAACAACGGCTCCCAATTCCAAATCATGAGTCGTATAGTTTTTCTCATGCACTTTTAGTTGTCGTGATGCATAAGCAATGACCTTTTCACTTTGCATCAGTACGCAACCTAATCCCTGATGCGACGCATCACAGTAAACAACAAAGTTGTCTACTCCTTCAGGTAGGGATAGTATGGGTGCGCTGCTCAGTTTCTGTTTCAATATTTGGAATGCATTCTCTTGCTTCTCATTCCACTCAAATTTCTTGTCCTTTTGAGTTAATGTGGTAAGTGGTTGGGCTATCTTTGAAAAGTTTGCGATGAATCGCCTGTAATAGCCAGCTAGACCAAGAAATTGTCGTATTTCCGTTGGGGTTTTCGGTGCTTCCCAGTTGTTGATTGCCTCAATTTTGGATGGGTCTACGTGAATTCCCTTGTCATTTATCACATGACCAAGGAATTTAACCTCTCGTATCCAAAATTCGCATTTAGAGAACTTTGCATAAAGCTTCTCTTTTTGTAGTAGTTCGAGAACCAGCTTCAGATGTTGCTCGTGATCCTCTTTCGATCGTGAGTATACCAAGATGTCGTCAATAAACACAATGACGAATTTATCCAAATAGGGTTTGCACACTCTGTTCATCAAATCCATGAATACTGCTGGTGCATTGGTCAGCCCAAAAGGCATGACTAGAAACTCGTAGTGACCGTAACGAGTCCTAAAAGCAGTTTTCGGTACATCCTCTTCTCGTACCTTAAGTTGATGGTAACCAGATCGTAGGTCAATTTTTGAATAATAACTTGACCCTTGCAGTTGATCAAACAGATCGTCAATACGTGGTAGCGGGTATCGGTTCTTGATAGTTACCTTGTTCAGTTCCCGATAATCGATGCACATCCGCATAGATCCATCCTTTTTCTTAACAAACAAAACCGGAGCTCCCCAAGGGGAAAAGCTCGGTCGGATGAATCCCAAGTCTAGAAGTTCTTGCAGTTGCGTAGACAGCTCTTGCATTTCCGAGGGAGCTAGACGATAAGGTGCTCGTGCGATAGGTGCGGCTCCTGGCACCAGGTCAATGTGAAACTCAACTTGTCGTGGGGGTGGCAATCCCGGCAACTCATCAGGGAATACTCCTGGATAGTCGCGTACAATGGGCACATCGTCTATACGTCGCTCCTCTATTTTCTTTTCTACAATGTGTGCCAAAAATGCTTGGTACCCCTTTCGGAGATACTTACTGGCCTTTAAGCATGAAATCATTTTTGCAGCACTTTTTCGTTTCTCACCTTGAACCACAAGTGTTTCTCCTGTCGGTAACGGTAAGCGAACCATCTTATCATGACATATGATCTCAGCGCGGTTCTTAGATAACCAATCCATACCGACTACAACGTCAAAACTTCCCAACTTAACCGGTAGTAAGTCTATTTCGAAGAGATGACCTTCTAACTCCAAGGTACATCCCGGTACTATTTCTCCTGATTCGATTAACTCACCATCGGCTAATTCTATGGTATACTTGTTGTCTAACTTACGGGATTCAAGTTCTAATAGTGGTCTAAATTCAGTAGACACAAAACTTAAATCAGCACCCGAATCAATTAACACAGAGGCATAATGATTGTTTACAAGAAACGTACCAGTGACGGTGTTAGGGTCCTGGCGTGCCTCTTGTGCCCCGATCACGAATGCCCTTCCTTGAGCCGGTTGGTTGTTGATGTTGTTGGCTCGGTTATTGTTGTTACCGCGGTTGTTGTTGTTGAGCTTAGGGCATCGGTTACGGTAGTGTCCTTGCTCACCACATTCAAAACATCCCTGGTTTTGACGCTCAGTGTTTGCCCGTGGGGGAGGGTTAGTTTTGCATTCTCGGGTTCTATGTCCCCATGCCCTACAGTTTCCACAATACCCACACCCACCTTCGTGGTGTCGGTTACACTTACCACATTTGGGTTTGTTACCCAGGTATGGTTTCGATTCTGTGGTAGTGGCAACATATGCTTTCGCATTTCCAGAAGATTTCTTGTTCTGCTGACCCTGACGGTCAGTACCACTACCGTTCCACTTTCGCTTTGCACCACCAGAACTACTAACTTCAGTACTGTTCGGTTCACCTTTTCCCGACACAGCTTTCTTAGTCAGATTTCCCATCCTGACTGCCTCATCAGTCAAACTTTGTGCTAGTGTAACAGCACTCCTGAAAGTGTCCGGTTTAGATGATGTCACTAGGCTGCGGATTTGTGGTACTAGACCAAATATGTAGCGTTCGATACGCTTATACTCGGGAGTCACCATATGTGGCACTAGACGTGCAAGTTCCTGAAACTTAGTGGTGTACCCAGTAATATCGGCCCCAATCATGGTGATGTTCCACAACTCTGTTTCTATTTTCTGCATCTCACTGCGAGGACAGAATTCCTCCAACATCAAACTTTTAAATGTCCCCCATGACATTGAATAAGCAGCTGGTCGACCAAGTGATTGGATCTGACTGTTCCACCAAGTGAGCGCTTTGTCAGCCAAAGTGCAAGCAGCATACTTCACCATACAGTCAGGTGAACAGTCACTAATATCCAATACCGACTCAGTTTTCTCTATCCAGTGAATCATACCAATTGCACCCTCGGTGCCACGAAAAGAAATCGGCTTACAAGCCTGAAATGTTTTGTATGAACACCCTCGGCCAGCATTCACGGTTGTCTCAGTATTAATAGGGGTAGATCCACTGTTGTTAACTACGGGTTCGCGATTACGGCTTGCCTCATATTCAGCAATACCTTCAGCTATTCTTCGTGCGATCATTTGTTCGGTGGTTTCAGTGGGTGGTGATGGTGGAGGCGTAGTCGTCTTTTGACTGTTTCTAGTGACTCGTCGTTTGGGAGGCATGATTCAGCTCTGCGATGAATAAAATGCAGAGTGTTAATGTTGAGATATTGAATGTGAATAGATCAAAGATTCACATTTGATAGAAATGAATGACATGAAAAGATGAATGAATAGGGTTTTACAACACGTGTCATACAACTTTGAAACACCCACATGTATCTAGCATAATATAATCACGTTGGCCAGGCGCCATTATATAATGTCCAATACATATTTCTTTTCATTGTCGTTTAACATTGTAGATTTCCGAGGTTCTCAAGAATAATCGATCATCAAGCTGTAAAATGTTTCAGGGTTTACAAGAGTTGGTCACAAAGTGTCGATAAAGTATAGGTTTAATCACAAGTCGACAGTTGTAAGAGGAAATAACATGGTTGATAACAAGCATAATGAATACGAGACGTAACCCAAGCATACATTATATATTAATGATCATAACGCTGTTACATGAGTTTAGTACAAAATGAGGTGGGATTTCTAATATACCCATCGATGGTTAGCGTTATACAAAAGGTGATGGGTTTCCTATACATATACCCATTCTACTAACAAAGTTCCATCCAACATACAGCTAGTCCATAATTAATACATACATCTATTTCCCCAAAAGTAATAGTCTAATATGGTGTAGGCACAACCGCCATACACAGGCCTAACGGAACCATGGTAAATACATCCTAACCGCAACCGTCACTGCTGCAGTCATCACACAAACACTAGCTACAATCTCTGACACCCTAGCACGCCTCTCTAAAGCTGCAACGCGTGTACGGGTGGATGCTAGACTCTGACAGTCTGTCTGACGGTGAGTCTCCACAAAATCCATCCTCTGATGGAGCATAGCCATATCCATGTCAGTACGGGAGGCATCGCTCAGTAGCTCCATCACATCTCTGCTCCTGCTAGATGATATCCTAAACATGGTGTGAACCACAGCCACAAGGGTAGACACAGTGAGCTCCAGAGGCTCACCAGTGAGATATGCAGATGGTGGTGAGTGGGAAGACTCTCCAATCTCAAAGGTCGAGGGAATACCCTCTAGTGATCTCCACTCTCTCAATACTCGAGACATCCAGTCCAGATGAGAAGGTCGGAGCCTCTTCAGTGGCGGCTCGACAACTGGAACCTCAGACTCAGTCACTGGCGCCTTATCGCGCGGCGCGAGTGGTCCCCTGGGAAAATCCCGAACACAGATCCTAGCTGTCATCCGATGTACAGGCACACGAGAGGTACTCGCAACAGGTGGTGTAGGGGTAGGAGTGACCACAGGTGCGGTCGGAGGTGGTACTAAGTAAGCATCACTAGTGTCATCAGACATAGCTCTCACATGAACTGATGACTCATCCCCTACTGTAATCGCGGGACCCTCAAAAGTAGCCTCGGTCGGCTCTTCATCCGAAGCGTAAACATGGTAATGTGATTGACTAGACATACTGTGACAAAAGAAATTGAGTGTGGCGTGTCAGTCGTATGTTAGTTGTATGCAAAGTATGTATGCATGAATGCACAAATGTTCTAGCCAAGGCTATAGTCTAGGTCTCTAAGGTTCCAAGTCACTTAAAGACTGCTAGTTCGCTATAACCAATGGCTCTGATACCAAGTCTGTCACACCCCGCCAAACGGTAATTACAATTACATAGAGTGGTTTGCGGAAGCTTAGTGACGTGGCGGGGGTGCGAGCAGTAAAACGACCAACAGTTACATACATACTCAGAGCATATGATTATCGCAGAACGAATATAGATTAAGATGCCATTAGTTAAAGTTTTACAAATGATTACCACTTGAAAAGTGATAACAGTAATAGTAGTAGTTGAAATCAGTATTTCATAAAATACATAATATCAAAAGTAGATTTCATAGGTATGACTGCAATAATTGCAGTTATACAGAGGAAATCCAAGTGTCCCAAAAGTAGTGGCATCCTAACAAGTCCAGGGTAGTCCGTCCTGATAATGCATGCAGATCTTACTTACGCTGCTAATTCCCTGAAAAACATAGAGTAAAACGTCAACAAAATTGTTGAGTGAATTCACAAGTTTGTTTGTTATGTAGGAAACACAAGTTAATCATTTAAGAATAACATTTCCCAAATAGTGTTGTTTGTCAAGTAGGAAACACAAGTTATTAACAAATAACATTTCCCCAAATCAGTTGTAGTGGTAGTAGGAAACACAAGTTATTAACAAATAACATTTCCCAAATCAGTTATCAGTAGGAAACACAAGTTATTAACAAATAACATTTCCCAAATCAGTTATCAGTAGGAAACACAAGTTAACCTAAATAAAGATTAACATTTCCAAATCAGTGTACGTAGGAAATCCTTTCCTAATCATTAGTTTAGTGGGAATATTTAGACGGTGATCCCTTGAAAGGTGAGCTAAACCTGTCAAGTAAGGTAACCCGATCTAACCCTATAACCAAACCACGACCCTAATCTGTTGTTGTTGTGCCAAGTAGGACATTTAAGTATACGCTCCCAAATCCGTAGGAGGGTCGTCACGGCGATAGTACTATCCGTATACTCAGTGGCTAGAGTCACCTAGCTAATGGTTATAGTCTGTAGCCATAAGGTCTTTTATGCACTACATCGTTCAGCCTAGATCTGTACCAAGATTCGTTGCCTAAATTCCCAAAATAGTTATGAAAAACATTTCATAAAAACATAGTTCAAATAGTTGTGTGAAATACCCTTTCACAAATAGTTCAAGTATGAAGTACCCCTTCATAAACAGTTTAAGCAAATACTTACAGTATTTAATCAGTCACAACATGAAATCTCATTTCATCAATAGTTTAAGTAAATACATCAAGTATTCAAACAGTTGTCGCATGCAATTATACATACGATTTCTATGTTTTCCACCCCGAAGTTTTAAAACATTAAAACATTTAAAAGGGGTTTGTGAACTCACAGTGAGTGCTCGGATGTGAATGCTAGCGAGATAAGATAACGAAACCCAAACGTAGTCAACCTATACACAACAATGTATTAACTATAAGTACTATGTTTACTTACGTTAATAGTTCGTTTGTTTCTAGAAATTATCAATTTCTGAAGTTTGTGTATTTTGTTGATAATTGTTGTTTGGAAATATATAATATTATCCAAGTATTGTTCGTTTGTTAAATTGTCCGAAAGGTGTAAGTATATATACATATACTTATATATGTGAATACATATATTCTCGTATATATATATCTATTAGTTGTCGTCGTTGTTAATTATCGCGAATAAAACTTGGTTGTCGTTTACGTTTGTCGTATAGTTTGTACTAGATAATTCAAATCGTTCCCATAATATGTCGTTATATATATATTGTCCGTTAATATATATATATATATATTTGTTATCGTATTAAGTTTTGTTGCGTTTTAATTGTCCGAAGTATTATGTCTCAATAATATGTCCGTCTAGTTCTAAGTCCCATGTCGTAGCATTCTGTACCATTAATTGTTTGTACATTATATTACAATGCAAAAGTCAGTGACTGGACCAAAAAGGGTGAATACGCCGTATTCTGGTGAATACGCCGGATTCGGGCCAAATCAGGGGAATACGCCGTATTCTGATGAATACGCCGTATTCATTCGAAAATAGGGGAATACGCCGTATTCTGGCGAATACGCCGTATTCATTCGAGTTTAAAAGGATTCACCGGATCCACCGATGATCCGTCGGATCGAGTGTGTCTTTTACTCGTTCATCGTTTTAGCCGAAGGTTTGTGTGCGGGTCGTAGGTGGGAATACGCCGTATTTAACTAAATACGCTGTATTCGAAGTTTCAAAAATTGGGAATCCGCCGTATTCCCGTGAATACGCCGGATTCATCTGGGTTGTTCAAAGTGTTCGAGTTTTAAGTGGGGAATACGCCGTATTCATTTATGTTTCAGCTGGGAATACGCCGTATTCGAAAGAATACGCCGTATTCCGAGTGTTTACAGCAGTTAGTTCGACTCTGTTACTTCAAATACATACGAGTTTATATATGTAACCGATTTTTAACATGATCAAACACCTTAATACGTTATATAAACACTTTGTAGCATGTTTTTAACAAGTTCTATCAACAACCTTCAACAATTATCATAATTTTAAGAAATTATATAAATGAGATAAAATGGAGAAATTTATCCTCACAATGATCTTGATGAAGATGATGATGATTCCTGATGTTGATGATGATGATTATGACAATCGATGATGATGAGAATTATTATGTGATCATTTTGTTCATGAGTTTGAAGGTGTGAAGGTGATGATGTTAAGAGAATGAAGAGGATGAAATGGTGTTGTTGTCTTCCTGCTTCTGCTTGTTGTTTCCTCTTCTCCAGTACGCACAAACCAAACCAGAAGAAATAAAACCAGTGAAGTGTTGTGTGTGAGATTTTACAGATCAAAATTTTAGGTGAGTTGTATTATTGGTGTTAAAGATTTCAAACGGGAGTATGGAGCGAACTTCAATCTGTCGTCCAGATATTTTAGCTTGTATAATATTGGTAGTTTTTAGCCCGTTAATTTCGTGTACGGGTATAATTATAGCAATATAAAATTTAACATTTTATATTTTTATTTTGTAGATGCTCTCCTGGTTCGTAATATATTTTCAGAATAATGAGATTATCATTATTTTTAATAGTTGTACGTTTTTGTACATTTCACTGCGCACAGTTAATTGAGCGCCAATTTTCAGTAAATTTAGGATTTCATATTTTGAAGTAATGTTCTAACTTCTTCCAAACGAACTAGAAAATTTGTATTTTTATGATTCGACGTCGTATGCGCGTTTTAGAATTGTTTCTGTTCGTGTTATAATACGTTTTATGTTAAACGTATATTTGAACCACTTTATCTATATGTTATAGATATATAAATACTCGTAATTAATAATCGAATTATTAATTATATATTTTGTCACCAACCTTCGTTATTTATTTTGTCGCATTTATTCGGACGCGTATTCGGTAACTCTTCAGCTAAAAAATCGTGTAATTTTATAAATTACAATTTATGTAATACTTCATGTATTATTGTTTTGGGCTCGCTAGACTCACATCACATCAAAAGTTTATGTTAACACAATCGTAGGGAATTAGCGTAAGAAATGCATGTAATTAAGTATAATTATATACCTAATTTGGAGGAGTGTCACACGAGAGATCCTAGGAGGTTTAGAGGATCGTCATTTTCTAGTTTACAATGTCATCTGGGAGCTATCAAAATGTTTTATACCAAAAAATGTTCAATTAAGGGAGCAAATTTCGACCCTTTCCCTATGGAGGGAGCGGAACGAATCTTAAAGCAATTCCTTCCCAAAACGGTCAAGGCTCGCGACTTTAAATGAGCATATTTTAATACATATATATAATAAATTTTTGAAAGTTCCCTTTAATAGAAAACGTTTTTTAATTATTGTCTGAAAACGCACGAACTTCTAAAAGAACGTACACCTTTTTAGCATTCTGCCGAAACAGTAGTACATTCTATAAACCCGCGTCAGACAAAGATTTTTAAACACCAAAAATAGCGCGAGTTTAATGTTAAAAGTTGATTTTGATTGTTCCGCAAAAATTTGCGCGTTTCATAAATTATTTACAACGTAACAAGAGACTAACAAGTAACTAGTTACAAGTAACACATTTAAGATTCCTCATCATTATTAGTGGGACATTGGAAATTAATCCAAGACATTAATACTTGACATTCAATTCACCTTAGGGACCATATGAGTACCATAGTACTTAGGGTGAGTACATGTACCCTAAAGGACCACTATGAACCTCCTTAACTCCCCATAATTCAAATCATCTAACAAACTTTATCTTCCTCCCTCCTCCCTCAAAAAAATCGGCCATGCCATGACCACCATGAATCCACCATCAAAACTCCACCAAATTACATAATCTCTTGTCCTTTCGAGCTCCTTGTTGCATATACTTTGCGGTTGTACTTTCGTTTTTGCATTTCATTCACTAAAAGCAAGGTATGATCACAAAACCCACTTTGAACTTGAAAAAGCTTGTTTCTTGAAGATAGCTAGGTTAGTAACTAGGGAATAGAGCTTTTCTTGATTAAATGCTTAGGTACTACATGTTCCTACCACTTACCCATGCGAATTCCCATATGTTTGACTGTTTCAATAGAAATAACTTTGATCAATTGATTTAGTCTAGAACTTTGCTTGACTAAGTGTTAGTATGTTAAGTGTCTTAGTAATTATGGTGTTTTGCATAATCACTCTATGTTAATTGCTCTATGTGAACAAATTAGGGTTAGTAAGTTTGACTTTTGAAAAGTTGGCTAGGTTGCATGAATAATATGATAGGTTGAAAATTGCATGACCACACTTGTACTTACTTGACTAGTCAAACTAGGCAATGTAACTAGAGAATCATCACTTTTAAAGTCTTGGACCACACCAAATACATGGGCATGATAACTTTTTGTGCACAACCTAGTTTGTTTACCAATTAGGGAATGCTTGAAATAAGTTAGATCATGTATAGGTTACAATCATGGCATGCGGATATTTGAAAATATCATTTGAAGAAAAGTTTGACCTAAAAAGTTAACTTGAAGTATTGAAATTTTAAGACAATACATTTTATTCAAAAGCCTTACTTCAACTTGTACTCCCAAAGTCAAACCCCTTTCAGTAATGATGATAGCATAAATTGTGAATTCTTGACATTTCAAACTTGGTTAACGCCAAGCTTTGCAATACTTCACAATAAAGCAGTTGCCATTTCATGACTATATTTTTATGAATGATGATATTACCTTGTTAAAATTTAATTGTTCGTTGCTTGAGAACATTATATGTTCAATGTAATCTTTAGATTGCCTAGAAATTAAAGCCCTCACTTCGAAATTCTTTGAAGCGTGCTTAAAATTTCTCTTTCTCAAAGGATCCATTACTTTAAATGTTCTCAGGTACAATGGTACGAAAGAAGAAATTAAACCCAGCACGACCCCTTGCAGGATCCTTGGCATACATGAGTGCCACACCAGCTTACGATAAGATGGCACGTATCTGGAGAGACAAGAAATTTGGGTGTCTCAGGCACATTGACTGGAATATTATGCAAGCATTAGGGTTTAAGCAAAGACTCGAAAGCATACTTACCTATACAATTGATGGGCAGCAGTTTGAATCATTCAAGAGATTATTCAGTATTGATGAGCCAGTATATGTAGAGATGGTTACTGAATTTATGGCCACCTTCAAATTTCAGAAGAAGGAGAGAATTTAAGAATGTTCGATCTCATTTCAGTACATGGGCAGCCCGCACACTTTATCACTCGCCCAGTTCTCGCTCCATCTAGATTTATACACACCAGAAGAGATACAATCACCTCTGTTCATCACTGGAGCCACCTCTGTTTCCATCGCGACAACACACGCTGAAGCATGGAGTTAATGGTCACCTGCACCATACTTATCGGGTATTAAGGCAACCCGACTAAGAGACCCAGTCCTACAGATCCTACACAAGCTCATAGCTTGTTCATTTGACGGAAAGCATACGACTAGCGGTCGATTTTCTGGATTTGATGTCGCTCTTATGGCATGTATTCTTGACAAGAGAAACATACAGGTTGCTTATTTAGTTGCTCAGCGACTTTTAGAAGAAAAAGGCTTTGGAAAGAAAAGATCGTACTTGGGCTCAGTAATCACCAGATTGATACGAAAGATGGGATTACTTCGGACAACAGATGTCGAGAAATTTAAATCAGGATGGAGCTCTAAGCCACTCGACTACCATTTTCTTAGGAGTATGGAAATACTCCGGATCACGAAAGATGGTGCTGTTTACATCAAAGCACGGGCAGCAGATCCTGACAGTGTTGACACATTGATACCAGACCTGGTTCTGCCAAAGGAAACAAAGAAAAGGAAACGCCAGCAAGGACCTAGTGATTCAGATACGGATGACGATGATACTGATGACGAGGATGACGATGATAAGGATGATGATGATGATAATGATGACATCCCACAACCACCACCAGTGGTGCCACCACATACTAGGACAGGACCTTCTACTCCTGCCCAAAGACCGTGAGTGCCCGCATACATCTACCACTACGGGGCACCTCCAGGTCCAAATTATTGGTATTGGTCTATGCAGATGCAGATTAGGATCTATACAGCCATGAGACAGCAGGCAGCTGGGATGCCCATGACTCCACTACCAGACTTACCATGTGGGATGGGCCGAGCACCACCACACATATATCCACCTGTAGTACCTACTCCAGCACCTCAACCACCGCCAGGCCATGGGCATGTTATACCACCTCGGATCATCATTCCTAGACCACAGCCACCTCCAGTGCAGGTCCCAGTCACTAGAAAGACTATTTCGTCAGTTGTTGGGTCATTTAGAGTACACACATCGAGAGGCAGCAGGACATCTAGAGTATCTGCACGGACTGTCACAATTCAGAGCCCCAGGACTGGCAGACATACCATCCCTTCAGCTACTATACCTGTGCCAGTCTCATCTCACAGACAGACAGATCTCTTCCAAGACAACACACACCAAGGATCAGCCATGTTCCCATTCGATAGCTTCGAAATACCATCCGGGCCACTAATCGATCAACTAGTAGATCAAGGAGCTTTTACAATCGGTATGCCAGACGAAGAAGCTATCCATGATGCATCAAACGAAGGCACCAACGATCAGCATGATGACTCTTCATCAGACGAGACTTCTCCTGGACCTACCACATCTACTGCAGCAGCATGATCATCAGCAGAGCAATGGATTGCTCCACTTTCTGACTTATCTCTACTTTCTACCAAAACTCTATTTACTATATTATTATTGTCTGTATTGATGTACGATTGATGCTTCGATATCACATCTATCTATTTACTATTCTATTATGCTTTCACTTTATTTTTCTTATTAGCAGCTATTATTTGATTGTTGAATGGATTGTTTGTTTGATCAAACGACTATTTATCGAAGACCGGATCAAAGGAAGCAATAGACCCCCACGGTGGAGAATTCTGGAGCCATAAGCTACAAGCCGCAGACTAGCAAACTCCTGGCAATCAGCAAACAACGCATACAGCAAAAGTGGTACACCGTTCCAACACTAAGTGTGGGATCCTTAATACCACACAACACTTATGAAACAAACCAAAGATAAGTAGAATCTCCAAGTGTGGGATACTTCGTCAAGAGGTGTTCAACAAATAGATTCGAACATTAGGGACAATGTTCCTCTAAGTGTGGGATATTCGGTCTACAACCGCAAGTTTTACCTCTTGTCCGTAAGCCAAACAATATTTTCATCAAAAAGCTAAAAATGGAAAAATTTTCAAATTTTTTCGGATTCAAAAACATCTCTTTAGAAATCCTATCTTTCAAAACTATGAATTACAGCGAGAAACGAGTTTTAACAAAGAAACGAAATTGTTTTAGAATAAGATACGGACGAAAAAGGCAACACATGGCTAGGCACATACTAACCAAAATATTCGACTCGTGAGGATTGAGCCCATAATTAGCATTCAACTTGAATGCTTCACTTTTCGTTTCATGTGTGTGCCGATGTATGCATTTGAATTAGAACTTGCTCTTGTAATGCATTTCGAGATCACATCGATGAATGCCACACGTGGCATAGGTACAACCTATCTTGATAGCTTCCAAGGAATCCAAAACACCTTTCCACGATCAAACATTCACCCACTCAACACCCACTCTTTACACCCAATAAAGATCTCCTGTCATTTATCCCTAACCTACAGAAGTCTCATCAACCCGAAAACCTTCAGAGATACTCCCGAATTCCTAAGACCTTTGCAAGAAAAGCCAACATAACCCAAATCATTAAAATCCTTCCAGGCCACGAAGTACATTATTAAGATCGGCAGAATAGAAGAAATCGAAAGAATCACGCCGACACAATCATGAAAAGGGCCAAGAAAAAGGAAGAATCCAAATAAGAAAGGCTATGTAGTCCTTTCAGAAACCTAAGGAATTTCAAAGAAAAGCTTCAAGAAAATACAAGGAAAAAAAAAAAAAACCATCACACCCCTCACCACTTACCTTCTTCAAACCAAAAACCCGATTCCTTCCAAGATATCTCTAAAGGTTAGTATCATCCTCATCAAAAGTGATGGAGATTTGATTCTCGATTAAGCCTATGACGAGAATGCTGCATGACTGGCTATCCGAGTGATTGGCACTAGTAAGTAGGAAACCCTAAACACTTGAGTGATTTGAGTGACCCACTTGTGAGGATTGCCTAGTCATGATCACCTTATAAGTTGCCCGAAGAAGGTATCAAGTTCTATAAACCCTTAGTTTTCAGTAAAAAACTCTTTCATAACCACAATTTTATATTTTCTGAAAATAGTATTTCTAGCAAATGATGCAATTAGAATCTTTCCAGAAGTTTTTATGAATGAGTTTGCTTGAGGACAAGCAAAGTTCTAAGTGTGGGATACTTGATATCGCGTAAAAAGTCATGTTTTTACTACCGATATCTCTCTCATTCTGGAACGATTCTTGGCATTTTAATTCAAATACAGTACAAATCAATAACATTATGCCAAGATGGTCAAAACAAGGTTGCACGATAAAAATCAAGCAAAACGGATGAGAAACGAAGATTCCACACACATTTGAAGATTCAAGGCATCAAAATAAGATTTCAAGACTAAAGTGTCCTTCACCAACATCCATTCTATCCAAGATGTTCGTTTTCAAAATACGAATCCAACAGAAGAAGAATCAACTAAAACGGATAAAGAATGAAGATTCTACGCCCGCCGGAAGATCCAAATGATTCGTACACAATATCTGGAGCTAGGAACCTCATCTCAGGGCCTATCTTATGTCAAAATCTCCGTTTTTGAATTACGAATCCAACAAAAAAATAATCGACGCAAACGGACGCATAACGAAGAAAACATGCACGAATCGAGAAACGAAGCAAAAAACGGCGAAACGGGGCAGGGTGGGCCAGCCGCCGCCGGCCACATCACCACCGCCGCCGGCCACCCTTACCCCACCTCGGTTTCCATTTTTGGTAACTTTTGGTACCTGGTGCGCCTACTTTTCGTGTTGTACAGTACCCGGTGCGCCTACTTTTCGTGTTGTACGGTACCTGGTGCACCCTTTTGGCCACCTTTTTCTAAAATGCACCTCTTGGTGCTAATGTGAGCCAAAGCTCACCTATAAATAGGAGGCTTAGGTTCATTTGAAACACACACCACATATGCACACATTCTAGCATATTTCACTCTTTCTTTCTCACTAGAAAATCTTTCGTAGTCTTTTAGTCTTTTTCATTCTAGGAATATTGTAATTAGTCCACGGGCTAACGTAGAAGCTAGGGCGAACGCTAAAGATTCGGAGATCAATCTTTGTACGTGTGAAAGAGTTTGTCAATTGTAATAATACGCTGCTACGCATTTAATTCTGGGTGATATCTAAACTTTTATTATACTTGTCTCATTTCATATTTTGAATATGTATTATTGCCTGGTATGTGATTTATTTGTTGCCATGAATTGTGAGTAGTTTATTATTGTGATTGCTGATGATGTAGATAATTATAAGTAAGGATGTCATTCCACAATCAATGCACGATAATCGTAAAATGATATAACGGCCCCTATTCAACTGTTTATTCGGTATTGTGCTGGAAATGCTTCTTGCAAAGTACAAACGTACGGAAGCTGATAAACGACCGAAGGTAGTTATATCATTGGAATCAGCTCTGGTTCAAAAGTTGGAACTCCGAAAGGATAATACAACTACACAACTAACTGGTGTATCCTACGAGAATCAATGCACTATAAAATAATGTTCGTAAAATACGTTCAGATAAAATAGGAGATAATAACCCTTGTACTGTTAGGACTTTATGAATTTAAGTTTAATTTATGGAGCACCCTTTCCAGTTATCCACGTGACTGCAACCTAGTAATTAAGACCTGATCAACCTTAATTATGGTAAGTAGTTATCTGTGCCCATGACATGCAATAAGTAAGACACAATGAAACCACTCGTTGTATATATTAGGTTTACTTTTCTGCACTGCTTTATATTTAATTAGTTAGAGTGTCACTTTCACTGTCAATTACTCTTGACCGCATGTTGGATATAAGAAGCAGTGGAAATCTCATGTAAAGTACACTGTCTATTATTGAAAGGCATGGTCCTCATATGAAACACGTTTTATCAAACTGCGGATAATCTGGAGATGTATAACTGTTTGAAAAGGAGAACTTAAGTCATAAGTCGAAGTAATTAGAACTTAATTAAACAAAGACGAGACTTAGGGAATAGAACAAAGTCCTAGTTACCTAGAGTTCATAAAACACTAAGTCTTACATAATCGGCGGTCTAAACATACAAAGCTATTAATCTTCGTGCTAATAGAGTAGTACACTGTCTTAGGGGTTAAGAACGGTCGGACCTATGAGACGATACGCTACTGATTCATGCACCTCGGTATAACACCAAAATAGGTTGCTCATCTTTCAACTAGATGAGTATTGGAAGTGTGCGTATTGCTCCGATCAGAATCACGATAACCTAGTTCCAAGTGACACGTCAATGGGAAACTGAGTTGGTAGGGTTCTAGAGTTTACACCTAGTAGTTTAACTGCCACATTTGGTATCAACCCTATTTGTTCTGTCATCCTGAAATATTAATTATCGAAATCTCAGAAATCACATCTTTATCTTTATCTGCTTTCCTGCATTTTAATTTCCTGCAATTTACTTTCTTGTATTTTAATTATCTTTCTTTAAATCCCAAACCTACCTACTTTATGCCATCCTAAATACTTCTCTACTAAAAGTGTCAACTTTAATCGCCCACACGTTTGGATTCATAGAACGATCTTAGGTTATACTTACCGCTTACTAATCAAGTAGGTAGTACGGTTAATTTAAGCCCCACAAAATATAAATTTAAAACCCCTGCTGCGCTCGCATCATCATTTGAAAAACAACGACACGGTGTGAGCACAACAGGTCCCAATTCTGTTACCGTAAATATCTCGTTACCTTAAAACCAATCATTCGCTGCCACGTAATCTTTCGGACATACTTCAAGTTGGAACGCTCTTGCTGATGTATAGATAAGTACAGTACTTTCTGTACTTGATGATTGAGAGGCTTTATTGAATAGTCCCTGAAGATGCAGTAATCCTCCTCACTCACTGCGAGCTAACATGCTCTTGTAGAATGACTTGAACTAGAGATCTTCAGTGACTAGCTGTTATTCTGGTAGTGACTTTTGCCTTTATTGATTTGAAGATGTAAAGCTCTCGCTGTCAAGATCAGCGACACACCAAGTTGAGCTTTAATCTTCCTCAGCATATCAATTCCTTGAGAGTAAAATCAACGATGATCAAGCGAAACTAATCTTCAGCAACAGCAGCTTTGATACAATCCATTTCTTAATCGAGTAGTGTTAAGTTGAGTTGGTCAGCGACCAGCGACTCAACATGGTCAGCGACCAGTGACTCAACAATCTCCCCCTAAATGATTGTGATCGAAGCTCCCTAGACAAACTTGTTGCTTAAAAAGTTTATAGTCAGTGTTTAAGATTTTAAACATTCAGTGACTTGTACTAGTGATCCATTCATTTATCTTTTTGGATTCTTTTGATATGATCTGAGTTTTGCACTTTGGTTTTCTTAAAAGATCAGATATTATTGAACTGCAAAATATAAATGACAGATAGTTTCAGTTACAATAAATCTAATATATTACAAGTTTTAAACCTACGATCTTCAGCGATCAGATGAGGCAATCAGATAATGTAGTGATTCTTGGTATATCAAACCTACTATCTTTAGCGATTAGATAAATAGCAGTGATTCCTACTATTTTCAGCGATCAGATGAAACAATGATTCTTGGTATATCAAACCTACTATCTTCAGCATGACACCCTCTCACGAAGCTTTAACCGACTGAAAATCAATGAAAATGAACCTTCAGATACTGATCAGGATAGAGAAGGATTCATTGCTAAGCTTTAGATACTGATCCAGATAGAGAAGGATTCATTGCTAAGCTGAAGTGGCACAAATATTGAATAAAATCGCCAAGAAAATTGTAACTCAAATACAGGGAATATGTAAGTTTTGTGATAGAAGCCGCAAAGATGATTCTCAAGTATCAGCAACGTTGATAGTATCAGCGATTTTTCATATGAGCATAAGCAACATTTGTTTTTGCATTTATTTGCACATTCTCTCCCCCTTGATAACAGCACAAAGTAGATCAACATTTCTCTGGTAGCATCAACAACAATTGAATATTTCTCCCCCTTGATGATGGCATGAAATGCTGCAGCAAATGTTTGATCTTTTTGTAATAAGTGAGTGGTTTTCTCGTCATCATCAGCTTGTGTTTTAGCTGATGGATCATTGAAAACAGAGGGATCAGCCTGTATCTCTCCCTTTGACTGGGGAGAGACATTAACAGCAGGTGCAGTGATAGATGAGAGATAGCTCGGGTCGGTAGCCAGTGATGTGATACCAGCGATGGGTGTGTTATCACCCACTGATATCACTTGCCCTTTTGTTAAATCACTATCCTTTCGTGAGTATAGTGAGTGATTGATGGGTTGACTCGATAAGAGGGTGTGGGTTGCACCCGAATCACTGCTAGCAATGGGTTGAGCCATTGTAGCTGTTAGTAGGTTTTCCTTGATAGAGTCACTGGATTTTTGGGAATCCAGTGAGGCGGTTGAAGGCTGGGTTTCATCAAGAGTGCCCACAGCAACTGCACGTTCAGTTACTGTTTCACTCTTGGCGTCTTTAGACGTCTTCTGTTTGCTATGTCCTTGAGCCTTTAATATCAGGGACCCTAATTGAGAATTTCTTTTGGAGGTTGGTGGATTTTTCTTTGGTAGTTGATCAATTTCGGTCACTGGGGGTGTGTTCAGTGACATGATCGATGTAGTTGTAGGAGCGGACGGATGTACAGCAGTTTCAGACTGGATTACAAGTAATCCCAGTTTTCTCATGAAAGTATATAAAAACATGATCACTGTTTTTGAATAAAGATTTTGAGAACACATCAGGATTGATCTTAAAGATTTGGATAACAATTTAACCCTGTTTACTTCAGTGATCAGTATCTTCACATACTCTGTTTTTGGGATGGAAAAATGTTTTAGTGAATAAAACGATTTTTGAAACTGTAATGACAAAATCCTTACCAACTGAAGAAGTTTGAGGATTTTCAGTGGAGTATGATGATGTTTTGAAGAATTTGATTTCGTCGTTACAGAGAACAAAAAGATTTTGTATGGTGTTTATTTTGGAAGGTTTTTATGAAAATCAAGAGGACGTTTGGATTGAGATGAGTTTAAGTAGCTTGATTTATAGAGGCCCTCTTGATTATCATGTGGATAAAAATGGGTTAACGTGGTCGATGATGGTGGTGAGTAGAGGTGGTATAGAGGTGATGATTGATGGTGGTAAGTGGTATAGGGGTGATGATTATGGAACCTGCTGGTATTAATGATGATGGGAGAGGTGTGCCGGAAAAGTACACTGACGTAAGAGAGAGAGTGTCAGACAATACGACTTTTCCGTTACACCACAACCTAATTTTAAATGATATTTGTAAACTTAATAGCACCATTTAATGATATCTTCAGTGAGAGAAAGAGTTACTGAAGATATATAATCAATTTCTTGATTTACCATCCAAAGGAGATATAACAATTATAAGATAATAAATTTAATTGTTTATCTTGCTGAGACTAGGTCTCGCTGACTTAATCACAACTTAGAATACTGATTAAGTCATTGTGACATAGTTACAGTTTAGATATAAATTTAACTTATCAACTTACCATTGTTACATTGAAAGTTTTTTTTTTTTTTTTTTTTTTATAAAGAAGAACATGAATATAGATTATGTCTTATGTTAAATGTATAACATATTTCTATATTACACCTCACTGATCTAGTTAAAGATACCATAGAGCAATGCTATAAACCTATCATTAAGACATAAGAAAATATTCATGAGTCTTTATAAGAATATAACATTAGAAGATCACTGTAAGCTGGGTATTAATCTCGCTGATTAGTTCAGTAAGGATTAAAACATCAGAGTTTATGATCAACTGAAATTATATTTTACAAAGACAAATTATTTAAAAGCATTTATAAATTTAAATGACAATAAGTTAATAAACTCAGAGAGTTTATTTATTCATTGAAGTTTAACATACCAAGCTCGCTGATAAGAAAATTAAATCTTTTCTCATCCAAAGGTTTTGTAAACAAATCAGCGAGTTGGTAATCAGTTGGAATGAAATGAAGTTCAATATCACCTTTCATCACATGGTCCCTGATGAAATGATATCGTACATCGATGTGCTTTGTCCTTGAGTGCATCACTGGATTGTTTGCAATGGCTATGGCACTTTGACTATCACAATAGATTGGAATTTATTTGAAGTCAAATCCATAGTCAGCGAGCTGATTTCTCATCCAAAGAATTTGAGCCGTACAAGCACTAGCAGCAACATATTCAGCTTCAGCAGTTGAAGTTGAAACTGAATTTTGTTTCTTGCTAGACCAGCTTACAAGCTTTTCTCTAAGAAACTGACAGCTACCAGAAGTGCTCTTTCTATCCAGCTTATATCCAGCGTGATCAGAATCAGAATATCCTTTCAGTGAGAAATCTGAACCTGATGGGTACCAGAGACCAAGGTTTGGTGTACCCTTCAGATATCTAAATATTCTTTTGACAGCGAGAAAGTGTGATTCCTTTGGATCAGCTTGATACCTAGCACAGAGACATGTAGCAAACATAATGTCTGGTCTACTTGCAGTTGGATACAACAGTGACCCAATCATACCTCTGTAAGCAGTGATGTTTACAGATTTACCATCAGGATCAGCATGTAGCTTTACTGCAGGTGACATGGGTGTAGCAAGGGTTGAGCTATTAGCAAATTCAAATTTCTTTAACATATCTTTAACATATTTTCCTTGACTTATAAAAATTACAGTTTTGGTTTGTTTTATTTGCAGACCAAAGAAAAATGTTAATTCACCCATCATGCTCATCTCATAACTTTTGGTCATGAGATCAGAAAATTCCTTGCACATGTCACTGTTAGTAGACCCGAAAATGATATCATCAACATAGATCTGAACTAATATGACATCTCTCTTATCTCTTTTGATAAACAATGTGCTGTCAATTTTACCTCTGACGTAGCCACATTTTATCAGGTAGACAGAGAGAGTGTCATACCACGCTCTGGGAGCCTGTTTTAGTCCATACAGGGCTTTATCAAGTTTGTAAACATAACCAAAATGTTTTGGATCAATGAATCCAGGTGGTTGCTTGACATACACTTCTTCCTGCAGCTTGCCATTCAGAAAGACACTTTTCACATCCATTTGATATACTTTAACTTCTTGTGAGCTGCATAAGCTAGAAATAGCCTGATTGCTTCAAGCCTAGCCACTGGTGCAAAGGTTTCGTCATAGTTAATGCCTTCTTGCTGACAGTAACCTTGTGCAACCAGCCTAGCCTTGTTTCTTGTTACCACACCATCAGCATCCATTTTATTTTTGAATACCCATTGGGTTCAATCACTGATTTACCAGCAGGTTGAGGCACAAGCTTCCAAACTTTATTTCTTTCAAACTGAGATAGTTCTTCTTGCATGGAAGCTATCCAGTGATGATCAGTGAGTGCTTCATCAACCTTCTTTGGTTCCATCAGTGATACAAAACTTACAAAGAAACAAAAGTTAGCAGTTGCTGATCTTGTCTGAACCCTGGATTGTGGATTACCAATAATCAATTGATTATCAATATGTTTTGTCCACTTAGTCATTCGCTGAGGTTCAGCAGTGACTGTCTTATCTGGTGATGGTTCATGTGATAGATCAGCATCAGAAACATGAGTATTGTTGTTATGAGAATTTTGGTTTGGACATTGAGTTGATAATGATGGGACATCAGTAGGTAAGGATGATGTCCCTGAATTATTCTCAGCTAAAGTAGAGCTAGAATTGATTTCAGGAACACTATCTTCCCCTTCAGAGTCTGATGAGAAATTTTCATATTTCTTATCATTTGATTTTCTTTCATCTGATGATTCACCATCCATTTTATTAAAAACAAGATTTTCATACTCTTTTGGATCAGTGAGTGACTCATCATATGATTCATCAAAAGTAACATCCATTGATTCCTCAATACATTCTCTTCTTTTATTGTAAACTCTGAAAGCTTTAGAGATAATTGAGTAACCAACAAATATTCCTTCATCAGCTTTTGGATCAAACTTTCCTAAGTGATCTCTTTTGTTTAAAATGTAGCAAGTGCTACCAAAAACATGGAGAAAACTTATGTCGGGCTTTCTTCCTCTTAACATCTCATATGCTGTCTTATTATGTAGTTTGACAATCGGTGACCTATTCTGAGTATAGCAGGCAGTACTCACTGCTTCAGCCCAGAAATAGGTCTTAAGACCAGCATCAATGAGCATTGACCTGGCAGATTCAATTAAGGTTCTATTTCTCCTTTCTGCCACCCCATTTTGTTGGGGTGTTCTTGGAGCTGAAAAGTTTTGAGAAATACCTTTTGAATCACAGAAAGTTTCCAGGTCAATATTTCAAAATTCAGTGCCATTATCACTTCTTAAATGTTTTACCGAAATACCATTTAAGTTCTCCATCTTCTTGATAAAGGATATAATTTCATCTGCTGCTTCGTTCTTTGCTTTAAGAAAGAATACCCAAGTGTATCTGAAGTATTCATCCACGATTACCAAGCAGTATCTCTTTCCACCAAGACTTGAAGTACTCACTGGTCCAAATAGATCCATATGAAGTAGATAGAAACATTCAGTTACTGATGATGTTTGTTTACTTTTGAAGGAAGAACTGTGATGCTTTCCTTTCTCACATGCTGAACAAAGCTTGTCTTTGTTGTAAGACAATTTTAGAAGTCCAGTGACTAAACCATGTTTGCTTAACTTGTTGATAGCTTTTAGATTCAGATGAGAAAGTCACTTATGCCATAACCATTTTTCTTCTGAAACAGTTCTGGAATAAAAACACGTCCCTGACTGAGCTGAGTCCATATTGACTACATAAGTATTGCCCTTTCTGTTAGCAGCAAGCACGTCACTTCCTTTCTTGTTGTAAACAACACCAGCTTCATGATCAAACAACACCTTGTTCTTTGAATCACAAAATTGACTGATACTTAGCAAATTGTGCTTCAGTCCCTCCACATATGCAACTTTTTTGAACAACACATTCCCATTTGTTAAAACACCATATCCCCTTGTTTTGCCAACCTTGTTTTCACCAAACACTACATCAGGACCTCTTTCATCCTGATAGTCACTGAGCAGAGACTTGCATCCTGTCATGTGCTACCAGATAGTCTCTGTAAGAATACTTTGTAGATGCTATCAGAATCCCAACCAGATGCTGAACATTTTTGAGCTACTTCCTTGATGTCTTCATGGAATTCAGTGTCATCAGCCATCAAACAATAATCTTTGTCCAAGCAAATCATCGCTTCTTCATCATCGGATGAAGAGGATGAATCAGAGTCGCTGAGTAAACTTTCTTCAGCGACAAACCCTTTTCTCTTCTTTTTCCCTGATTTGGACATAGCCTTCAGCTTTTTGTACTTTTCCTTGTATTTGTTGTACTTGTCATTTCTGAACATTGGCTTTTGTTCAGGGATTGGATTGACTGACTTTGATCTACATTCAGCTGCAAAATGACCAGGTTTGCCACACTTGTAGCATTCACCTTTGGATTTGAAAATATCAGATGATGGAGCACCAGCGAATCTCTTCGATCTGGTGTTCCTTCTGAAATTTGCAACCATCATTGCCATATCTCTTTCCAGCTTTTCTAAACCCTCAGCATATTCATACTCCGACTGTTCTTCAGCACCTTCACCTTCTTCACTAGCTATCAGTGACTTTGAGCTTTGCTTAGAAACTTTTGAATTCTGCCTCTGATAGATTTCATCAAGCTCAGCTACAAGGGCATTGGATATCTTCTGACTTCCAAGTGTTGCACGAATATGCTCACTCTGACCAGCTTGCTTTTCTGACTGCTCCCAGTTGAGCAAAATACCATAGACTTGAGTAAGATTAAGATTTGTATAATCATTTCTCTGTCTCGTACATGTAGAAATGGTTCCCTAGATTTTCCTTGGCAGTAACTCAAGAAACTTTTCAACAACAAATCTCTGTTCCTTGCCTATACCAGCCTTCTCCATTTTGTTCATCAGTGACTGGTATCTGATGTAAGTAGAAGACAGAGATTCATTAGGTTCCATTGCAAATAGCTCAAACTAGCGAGTGAGATTGACTTCCCTGCAGCGAATAATATCAGGAGTTCCAATATATTTATTCCTAAGGGTGTCCCACATGTATTTAGCAGTTCTACAAAGCCTGATAGATTCAAACACTTCATCAAGAAGTGCCATGCCTATGTAGATTTTAGCTTGTTTATCCAGTCTAACCAATTGTCTATCCTCATCCGACCATTGTTCCTCTCTTTTGGGCACAACCATTTCTGGTATAGCAGGAGTAGTAGCTGTAGCAATGACAGCAGGAATAATTGTGGTTGGAATGTGGGGACCATTGGTTATTGTATTACAGAGACGGTCGTCAACGAGGTCTAAAAACATCATCATTCGGGACATCCAAGTTTCAATCCTTGAAGGATCAAAAGCTGGAGGTTTGGTTGTAAAACCATTTCCCTTCTGATAATCAGAGTCTACACAACTGTACTTTACTGATTCCATTGAAGACCTGGTTAATTGAATTTAAACCAACTCTGCTCTGATACCAATTAAGAGTCCCAGAATCACTATCAGTTAGTGATTTGGAATCGCAAAGTGTAAAGTTTAATTGTAGAAGGGGGGGGGGGGGGGGTTGAATACAATTTAACAACTAATTCAGATTTTAACTTAGTTAATTAATTAGTTTTAAATTGTTTAACAGAAACAGAGTATGAACGATAATAACAGAGTATTCAAATATATGACAATATCAAAGTAACAAAGTAATAGTAGCTTAAATGGTAAATTATATTGATCATAAAATTCACAAGTGTTGAATGCGGAATGGATTAACCAAAGTTAATCCAATTTAAACACTTAGCTAATCTATTACAGATTGAGAAGAACAGCAGTGGACAAACACGCTGACTGTTCTCTCGCTGGATCGTCAATACATGCTTAGACTAACTACTTACTGACATACAAGTGATTAACACGATTGAACGACTAGCCTCTACAGTACAAAACACTGGACTATTTATACTACAAGAGTTCCTAAAATATCTTCTATAAAATAGGATCTTGGAATGACATGTGTCGCTGCTTGATTGGCTTGATCTCTGATGAACCGACATTCTGCGGGTCTCAATTTTGTTACCGCAAATATCTCGTTACCTTAAAACCAATCATTCGCTGCCACGTAATCTTTCGGACATACTTCAAGTTGGAACACTCTTGCTGATGTATAGATAAGTACAGTACTTTCTGTACTTGATGATTGAGAGGCTTTATTGAATAGTCCCTGAAGATGCAGTAATCCTCCTCACTCATTGCGAGCTAACATGCTCTTGTAGAATGACTTGAACTAGAGATCTTCAGTGACTAGCTGTTATTCTGGCAGTGACTTTTGCCTTTATTGATTTGAAGATGTAAAGCTCTCGCTGTCAAGATCAGCGACACACCAAGTTGAGCTTTAATCTTCCTCAGCATATCAATTCCTTGAGAGTAGAATGAACGATGATCAGCGAAACTAATCTTCAGCAACAGCAGCTTTGATACAATCCATTTCTTCATCGAGTAGTGTTAAGTTGAGTTGGTCAGCGACCAGCGACTCAACATGGTCAGCGACCAGTGACTCAACAATAATTTCTCTCGTGAGGCTTAAGCTGACGTGAAGAATAAGCAATAACCCGATCTCGCTGCATCAAAACACACCCCAATCCCGCAAAAGATGCATCACAATACATTATAAAATCAGCAGACCCACTGTGTAGTGTTAATATAGGAGCCTGACATAAAAGCTGCTTCAAAGTCTGAAAAGCTGTTTCCAGCTGCTCACCCTATTGAAATTTCTCATCTTTATGAGTTAACTTAGTCAAAGGGCTAGCAATCTTAGAAAAATCTTTAATAAATTTGCGATAATAACCTGCTAACCCAAGAAAACTCTTAATCTCAGAAGATGTTTTAGAAGCATCCCAATTCATCACAGCCTCAACTTTGGATGGATCTACTTTAACCCCATCTTTACAGATAACATACCCTAAAAATGGCACCTCCCGAAGCCAAAATTCGCATTTAGAAAATTTAGCATAAAGATGCTCCCTTTTCAGAGTTTTAAGAATGCATTTCATGCTCAGATTCCGTTTTAGAATAAACCCAGATGTCATCAATAAAAACAATAACAAACTTATCCAGAAAAGGTCGACATACCCGATTCATTAAATCCATAAGGACCGCATGAGCATTCGTTAATCAAATGGCATCACCAAAAACTCATAATGACCATACCTAGTACGAAAAGCAGTTTTAGGTATATTTTCCTCGCGAACACGCACCTGATGATAACCCGACCGCAAATCAATTTTAGAAAAATAAGAAGATCCCTGCAGCTGATCAAATAATTCATCTATTCTGGGCAGAGGATACTTATTCTTTATAGTTCTTTTATTAAGCTCCCTATAATCGATACACATTCGTAAAGTACCATCTTTCTTTTTAATAAATAACACCGGTGCACCCCATGACGAAGAGCTGGTTCTGATAAACCCTTTATCTAATAACTCCTGAATCTGATTTATCATCTCACGAATCTCTGATGGAGCCAATCTATACTGGGCTCTAGCTACTGGGGTCGCGCCTGGAACTAAATCAATCTGATATTCTACTTCTCGAACAGGGGGTAAACCAGGTAATTCATCAAGAAATACTTCCGAATACTCGGAAACCACTCAGACATGAGAAACAGATCTATTTTCTTGCTTTGCATCAATGACATATGCTAAGTATGACTCACAACCCTTAGCTAGAGATTTTCTAGCTTTCATTAAATAAATTCAAGGAAAATGACAACTCTCCCGTTCCCCTCGAGCCACGATATATGACTCATCCGAGATAGGGATTTTTATTAATCTCTGATGACATTCTATGTTTGCTTTATTTTGACTTAACCAATCAATGCCAAGAACCGCATCAAAACCAGGGATTGACATTAACATAAAAGAAACCGGAAAGATATGACCCTCTATCAATGTATTAGCTCCAGTCACTGACGTGGTAACATGAACCATTTTACCATCAGCTATCTCTACTTCAATAGGATTAGAAATCACCGTGGGGGTCAATTTCAGTTTATCACAAAAGTAAACAGGTATAAAGGAACAATTTGCTCCAGAATCAAATAGAGAACACGTGCTGGCACTGAATTTATAAGAAAAGTACCAGTAATGACATCATATGTCCTGACAGCTTCTTCAACTGTCATTTGGAAAGCCCTGCCAGCTACTGGTGGTGGTTTCTTACGCTTATGGCCCGAAGATGAAGACCCCACGACCAATCCCGACCCTTGTCTTATAGCCTCTAGACACTGCCCCCCTCGATGACCTTCCTTTTGACAATTCCAACAAACATTTACAGGATAAGTACAATCCTTAAGGTCATGTCCAAACAATTCACACCTACTACATCTGGCAGTCTGAGGAGTACATGGTCCCGTATGTCTAGATTTTCATTTAATACACCACGTGGATCTATCAGCTATATCACCACTAACATTTTGCCTCCTGTTCTGCTGGTTACCCTGCCATTTCTTTTTACCTTGATTCCCAGAAGAATTACCTTTAGACTGTTGTGAAGCCTTTTCTTTATTCAGTTTATCTCGATCCCGTAAATCATTATCCACAGAACGAGCTAAAGTAAAGGCCTGAGATAATGAACTTGCCAATCTTACTGTCGTACGATAACTCGGTGGTAAAGTCCCAACAAAATGCTCCACTTTGGTTCTGTCATCTGGAACCCATTGCTGCACAAATCGTAATTTCTCTGAAAACTGAGTGATAAGCTCATCAATAGACATCCGATCAGTTATCTGCAGCTCCATGAACTCCCACCTGATACGAGACATCAAAATCGGAACAATACTGTCTACACATCTCATTATGGAAATCCTGCCATCTAATAGACTCTTTCTGTTGCTGAGTCAGAGCTGCAGTAATAAAATCCCACCATGTCATAGCCTGACCTTTAAGAAGCTGAACTGCATAAGGAACTTTAACCTCTTCCTCACATCTACAAACCTCAAATTTTCTTTCAACATCCCGTAACCAATCCAATGTAACTGAAAGGTTAGAACTCCCATGATACTCTGAAGGTTTACTAGCCAAAAAAGTTTTAAATGAGCAAATCTTCTTCTGCTGCTGTGTTGGTGGAAACGCAGGTATCGTATAACCATAAGGCCCTGAAGATGAATATGGAACTGACGTCTGATAAGAAGTACCATAAGACTGCTGCGGCTGAAAGTAAAATGGCAATGATGTCGATATCTGAGAGGATGACACTAGAGGAGGTGGAACAGTATTTATAGTAGGCTGTTGTGACTGTGAAGGCTGCTGAGAAGATCCGGCCTGTTTATCTTGTAAAATTCATTTTTCGAAACCTCTGAGTTCCTGTAATTCATCCTCTAACTGTAATATATACTCATCCCTGTCTGTATCATCACCAGCTGAAAAATGAAGTACCAGACTGACCATATCTCTCGTTATGTGTCTCTGGAGGAAGGGCATCTGATCTAGAGGAATAATTGAAGGTACTGGTCGGGTGCTCATGTTCTGCCATATCTGTATCCAAAACATCTCACAGCTTGTTAATTGTTAGTACATAACATACTAACCAATTCCCATACAGTAACTAAATCCCACACCCTGGAATGTTTGACTAAGCATGAGTTCAGATTTGGGATTGAACACCTTACTAATGTCCTATTCACCCAAACCTATGCTCTGATACCAATTTATAACACCCCTTATTTTACAACCATTTTTTTAT
The DNA here is from genome assembly GCA_949592205.1 of Helichrysum umbraculigerum. Taxonomy (NCBI): domain Eukaryota; kingdom Viridiplantae; phylum Streptophyta; class Magnoliopsida; order Asterales; family Asteraceae; genus Helichrysum; species Helichrysum umbraculigerum. Next base: position 36,162,167 of record CATIUR010000003.1, read on the forward strand.
ACAATACATCGGAAGCGTAGGTCAAAACATACATGGTTAATTTACATTACATATTAGGTATATATATAAAGTCATACTATATCAAAACATAGTATATCCAACTGGTGTTATATAATTCAAAATACAACACGGACTTAATAAAATAATATCAGAGTAAGCAGGTAGTCAAACATTCCACCAAACAAAAGCTTCCTTCCCGTCCGTTATATCAAAACATAACCTGCAAGAAGCAGGGTGGTGGGATTAGCACAAAGCTAAGTAAGAGAATATATAACTAACAGTCTAACTTAGCATAACAAATCTGTTTACATCAAATAACCGTAAACACATAACGTCAAAGAGGATCAGTGGTTCTTAAGGTGCCCTCATGCCGCGGTGGCTCTCCAAGAATACTTAAAACCAACTGCAGGCCAATACAGAGGTTAACCGATAGCTGGTTGCTATCTTCACACAACACATGTTCCTATAAACAACACATGTACAAAGACCCTATGTAGGTCAAACAATAGCAACCAAGCCCAGCCAAAGCTGACCTCTGAATAATACACAAAATGTCCGAAAGCCAATTATCACATAACCAGATAATTATTATTTTAGACTAAACAATCTATTAAGCAGTAGTACTAAGTTTACCTGTTGTAACCAAACTGTTACAACTAATTCACACTGAGAATTACAGATGCACTCACCTAATAATCTCAGCCGCTAACTCAGAAGTCTTATATTACCGAGTCTTCTCCGGGTCTGAGAACAAAACAAAATATAAGTTAGTAACCCATTTCATCATTTGTATAACTTATTTCAAACACATAAACAAAACACAAGTACTTAAGCTAAAACAAAAGTCACTACAAAACACGGGTTACCCACTGGGTAACAAAGTACCCACCTTTGTTACCCGCCGTATAAAGATTTACTCGTACCCATTTTACCCGCCGGGTAAGGCTTTACCAGCCGGGCACCCCATAATTTGGTTTACCCACTGGGTACTCCCTTACATCCAGCGACCTGCACTTCTGCAATAACCCAGAACCCGAATCCAATCCCCAAAACAACACAAACCCAGGTTTCTAATTCAATCAAATACAGCAACTAACATCTACAAACATCTTATAACATCAAATAACAACATCTCAAGCTTCAATCCTATTTAATTCAATAACCTACCTAATTCAATAAAAATCATTTTTATAGATTAATAGAGCAAGTAAACAACTTACAAGTTGGAAGGAATATAGATGATGATGATGATGATGAAAATCTGGTGTTGAATCAAAACACAGAACCAATTCTTTCTTTATCTTCCTTTTTGATTTCTTAGAGCCTGCTCCCGAGTTTTTGACCTGAAGAAAAGAAAAGAAGAGGAAATAAAAGGATAGAAAAGAATAGAATAGAGGATATATCTTTTATAAATTTTGTGTTCCCGAGTTGAAAGGAAAAGAAAAGAAAATTTAGGTATTTTGTGTTCCCGAGTTGAAGAGAAATGGAAGGAAGTGACAAGTTTATAACTGATGGAGTCTTCCTTCCTTCCTCTTCTTCCCAATTTTGGAGAGAAGAATAGGAGAGAAGATATTGGATAATTCTCCATCCACTTCTTTTCTTTTCCCTCCATGTAAAAAACTCAGGAACACACATCAATTTTGTTTTCTTTCAGGTTCTCTTCTTTTCTCTCAAAAAATAGACTCGGGAGCGAGCCCTTAGTTACTGAGTTTTTTTTTTTTTTTTAATTTAGGAACAATTGAGAAAGTAGAGGTAATTGGGCAATTGTGAAAAGTTGGGTAAGTTGGGTCGGCTTACACTCAACCGACCCTAGTTATCCAGTATAATTTAATTCCCCTTCTAAACCTATTGTTTGGAACCTAAAAATCATTTGCGATTTCAACTATTTTTTTTTCCTACAACTATATAAATTTAAAACAATCAATTATTTACCTGTCACAATAAGTCATTTGGCCTTTTTCATAACATTACTCAAGTAACTTAATAAATAAAATTATTCCTAATACATTAAATAAATAATTTAAAGCTAGGATATTACCAGGTTACCACTAGACTCCTAAGGTGAGTGTTACAAACACCATATACACATTGCCACCATTAAAAGATTCATAAGTAGCAAACCAACTTCGATGGGGAGTCATATGGAAGGTACAACCAGAGTCTATTATCTAGTCATCTTTGGATCTTTCGGTGTCAATAGCCAAGTATACGTCACCATCAGACCCCACCTCGGCGACAGATACCTCGGCTGATTTTTCAGGTTTCTTGCCATTATTCCCTTTACCTTCTCTCTCTAACTTGTTCTTCAACTTGTAACAATCAGAAACTATGTGTCCAACTTTCTTGCAATATGAAACGCTCCAATTTTTTTATTCTTTTATTTTACTTGAAAAACCCTCTTAACATTGCCCCACAACCAATATTGAGTCTTAAACCAATAATGAAAGTACCTTACTTCTATCCTAGTTCATTTTAACTCGTCGACCCATTTTAAGCCCATTATTACACTTTTAAAAAAATCACAACACATTAATCATTTAACCTCATATTTCAAACTCTTTTGACAACTAAACATGGCCAACGCTTCATTACCACATAATTGAATCAAAATCCCACTTTTGACACTTTGATCACATTTCCATCCAAAATATGACCAAAACCATACACTTTCACAACTAACAACTCTTATCACTTTACAACATAGTCTTTGCCCAATTCGACACTACCACATTCAACTTTGACTTTACCAAGTGTAACACCCCAATTTTCGTAAATATATGTTTAAAGTTTGAGAATAATTTTAACTACTATGTATATTTATGTAGTAAAATTATATTGTAAGTTCGGAAAGTTAACTGTGAAGTGTTAGATTAGTTAACTAGTTAAATGCTAGTTAAGTTATGGTTTAATGAATTGAGGGACTATATATGATAATCAGAAAAGTTGGGGCTCTAAAGTGAAAATATATTAATTAGACCCCCTCTTTTAATTTTTGATCAGAGGAGAAGGCTTTAAATGAGGAGCAGGCCAAATTTACTACATTTTAAGAACAAATTTGAAGGTTTAAAATGCAGTGTCGCTAAAATGCAGTAAAATTTTATAAGCGTAAAATGCAGTATTCGTTAAAATTTAGTACTCCGTTGGTAAAATGCAGTGAATCTGAGCGAAATTTTGCCCTAAAATGTAGTACTCCGTTGGTAAAATGCAGTGAATCTGGAAAACTCCATATTGTTTGTGCGTGTGTGCGTGGGATGAATAGAGAAAGAGAGTGTAACACCCCCAAATTTACTGTTTAGCGGAAGCATACATTGGGTGTTACTAATTAAATATCAAAGAACACAAGATATAGCAAACAACTCTATATGCGTCGTTTTAACAAAATATATTAATATAAAAATGTTTACAACATTTAAAGCTGTACATAGCTCGTGTTCGATTAAATGAGAGATTTCAGTACATAAGTACTTGTACAAAATATACTAATGCAAGAAATTCTCTAATATCTGCATGCTGACTCGAGCTATAGTAATCCTGAGGCAGTCCAATCTACTGCTGGGTACCTGTGATACATGCTAAAATGGGTCAGCTAAAGCTGGTGAGCTCACAGGTTTGAAATCAGATAATATCGTATGAACCGCAAGATTTAAGTAATGATTTGCATCCAGCAAATAAATAGTAATGTATACAGCCATGAGCACATAGTCTGAGCTTAACTCGAGGGTCGGGTCCCATATAGAGAATTCCGAGCGAGGTGCCTCCATGAGTGCCTAATCTACACTCGTCTGAACAATTATTAGTACGTCCGTTTACCCAGTTAGTGCATGCTAACCCGGACGAGGAGGGTCAATCCTATATGATACCATATACTAATAATCACGCTACAACGTATTACCAAACTATGCTGATGGAGGGCTTTGAAAAGATTAGTGAAAATAACTCATGTAGTATATTGAAAAGTTGTACTTGCGTTCACATGTTAAAATAAGCATTGAATCACACCCCTGAGTGAAAACCAGTAAAAAGAGGAGCTATGAGACTCACCCGAGTCTTGATCGTTTAGTCAATAAACGTACGGTGCTTAAATCAAGCAGTGAGATATGTCCGCAGACAGATAACCTGAGGGTGTCCACGACACGCGATGGTTATTAATATGAGTAGGTAGTTACATAAAGACTACCTTTGTAGTTGTTCGTTCAACTATAATGTCCAAATGACTACGTTTTGGTTGATGTGTTTAAGTATTTGAAAACGTGTACGGCCCGTTGGTGATTGTTTGTAATAATAATCTTCAACATTATTATTTTGATTTCGAATAGTTATACTTAAAAAGTATTTATAACTTTAGGTGACGTGGGGTCCGGGGGCAGCGCCCCTGGTTAGCGGGGTTCCAGGGGTGGCAACCCCCGGCGGGGTCCAAGGGGCTGGCCCCTGGTTGGGGTCGAGATGCCAAGTCAGCTCGAAAATTTTTTATTTCTACTCTATTGCTTTGGTGAAAAACGGATCCAGGATTTAAATTTGGTAAAATCAAGTGATAAAATTTTAGGTCTCGACACTTAGTAAAATCTGTGTTTTCTTGGTTCTGTTTCATGCGACACTTATAACATCACTTAGGGGCTTAGGCGACACTTAAGAAGTGTCGTATAAGATAGTAAAATCTGAGTTATTGACGTCACTTAGAGAAGTGACGCATGATGAGGCGTCACTAAGGTAGTGTCGGGTATCAGTGTCGGATAAGGGTTCTGGGTGTCACTAGGCAAGTGACGGTTTGATGTCAGAGTCTGATTATAGGCGACACTTAGACAAGTGTCGCTTGAAGTGTCGGTTAGGAGTGTCGGTCATTAAAATTGCGACACTTAGGCAAGTGTCGGGAAAAGAGGGTTTTATGCGGCACTTGAGCAAGTGACGCAAAATTAGGGTTTTATGCGTCACTCAATGCGACACTTAAGTGACGCACGAAGTGACGCTATACTAGATCTGGCTATACGACACTTAGGACTATTCGACGGATTTTGAGCCAAAAACGAGTTTTTCGGTTTTCGTTTGGTTCGATTCTCTTACCCAACCCTTATATGGACATTTCAAGTTTATATAAATAACTACAAGTCTAAAATACTTAAAAATCGAAGAGTTGCGAGATTTGTCAGAAACTTACAAAGTGGCGAATCAAGAATCCGAAAAGATAGAGTCGTAGATCGTGATGTAGTGGTTGTTTTTCTCCAAAGGGCCGAGATGATCCGAGTGCGTTTTGTGATGTTATTTTGATGATTTATGAGATGGTGGTGGTTTGGTGATTTAGAGAGCAAAGAGAGAGAAAAGAAAGATGGTGGTGATGATGAATGAGGGAATGAGGGAAGAAAGGTGGGGTGTAGGTGAAAGCCTCACCCTTTTTCAGTCCCCGTGTTTGTTCCGTGCGGTGTTCATTTTCCCGATTGTTTAAACGTTAAATAATTATTTTATACGTTTAATTATACGTTTTGAAATACGAATATTTATTCAACATTATACTTGAAGTATTTCATCAAATACTTAATAATTGAGTTATTAAATATAATCTTTATTTTTGTTTCGTTTTATTTGCGCGTTTAATATTTTAATCATGTAGTTGCTGTTTGTATGATCCGAGTTGTGTACGAAATATTATAAGAATAATATTTTGGATATAATAGCGTTATTAAATAATGTTATATTATTTAATAAAATGGTTCACCAACGCCCGTATTGATTGAACCGAATTACATTCAATTTGAAATTGCGTACGATTTAATCAAATCGCATAATCATATATATTCATCAATATATATTTTGATACATTAATTCTCCTAACACAGGACTAATTACATGTATTACAAAGGATTATGCACTAATTAGTAGTCCTAATTTGACGGGTGTCACAGAGAGGGAGAGTGAGCAAGAAGAAAACCAACAAATTGAGGATATATTATTGGTAGTTTGAGGCTCCTAAACCTATATCTAACATCTTTGAGGTAAGATACATCACCTACAACTTGTAATTTTAGTTATTTGAATACTTGAATGATAAACCCTAATTGAGAGATTTGGGAAAAGTTGAGTTTTAGGGTGTAACATGTTTATATTGTTGTTTGTGATCATAAGTGAGTTTATTAATGTGTAAAGATATGAGTTTTAATGTTGTTTATATAATTTAGTGATTTTGGTCAAATTGAAGAATTTTTATGGTAAAGATGATGATGATAATATATTGTTATTGTGTTATTGTTGTTAAATGAGGACTAAGTAATCTTTTTGCATGCTAGTTTAAGAGAAAAATTGTGTAGATGGCTAGTTTTTGTGATTGTAGTATTATGAGATATTATGATTTGATTTGATAAAGGAATTGATATTTTTGAGATTTAACATAAGGGTGGATGTAAAAATACTATTAAGTTAGTAGTGAATTATATGAGAATAGTTGAATCAATATTGAGTTAGTTGTATAAACACTTGAGTTAATTGAGAATCTAATGTTAATGAGGATAAACATAGTGGAATTTGATGTTGAATCTTGTTGAAATCAGTCCCAAATGTATTGTTTAAGTTGGAGTTAATTGATGAAAGTGTTTTATTCATGTTTGAGTCAATTTGACATGTTTTTGATCAAAATTCGGAGTTTGGACAGCTTCATGTGCAGAAAATGTCTTGTGTTTGGAAAATCATAATTAAATAACCGTAACTCCATTTTTGATGTGTGATATATCGTTAGAAAGGTGGGGGAGTCTACTTTCTGTTTGTTATGGCCTTGGTGCCTAAAGATGATTTTAAGTTGATCGAATATGTGGATTAAGTAGCAGCTGTCCAGTTTTATAAAATATATAAAAAGTGTTGAAAAAGTAATTATAAAAAGCAATAAGTTGTATATTGGAAGTTAACTTATAATTATGAAGTGAGAAGGGTAATTTAGTAGATAAAGTAGTGATCTAAATAATCATGGTAATGCTTGAATGAAATTGATAAAGTGGTGGTTAATTAAGTTTTGAAAGTTAAACGAGTCGAATCATGTTAAATGGGTAAATTATAAGAAAGAGTTGTATGTGATGATTATTAGTGTAACATGTCGTTGAATTATATATGTATATGTTGATTTCTAGGTGCTAAGGAAATGGTGAAAACTCGTTGAAGAATGATTATGCTCTAAATTTACAAGGTGAGTAATATGGAGAATCAAATAGATGATGATTGTGTAATACCGGATTGCTTCCGAGCAAGATGTTTACACAATCGGGTGATGAATTGTTGTATGATATTGTGTGTCAGTTTGTAATATAATTGTAATATGTTTATAAAGTTGTTATAGTATGGCATGCGAATAAGCGGTAAATGACTAGTTACGAAAGAAACTGTTGGTATGTGGATTATGTGTATTGAGAATTGTAGAGATCAGTTGTATGACAAGTGACAGACTTGCTAACTATGTTAGCCAAGATGAATGAAAGATCTATGGAAAGGCGTGCTTTGCATGTGGGTATGTAAGTTATTTCCATTACTCATGCAAATGAGTAGATGGGTAAGGTATAGCCGAGTAGTAATCATGATACTATCTCGATGATGTTCAGATGGTTAAGGATCCTTAACGGTAAAGATAATGTTTTAGTATGCATACCGTTGTGTTATGGTACTAATTGGAAAGGTTCAGAATGATCTCTGCAATTGCATAATGGTTATGTGTATAAGTAAGCTTGAAATAGGTGTAGTCTATCTGTTAATGTGTATGTGTAATATTTATTTAATTGTTCATATTTCTCACTAAGCGTTAGATTATTGTTTCAGTGGTTCTATGTTTTAGGTTTATGACTCAGTTGAACCTAAGGTGCATGACGAATGATGTATGATTGTTAAAAGAATTACGTAGATCAAAGCTTGCTTTACAATTAGATAAGCTTCTCTTCTTTTAAATTATCGTTATGACGACACTTGTATAAATTGCCCGATTTGATATTATTTGGTACCAAGTGTCGGGTAAGTAAAGGTTTGATGTTGTAATTGTGGCATATGGTCTACCTTGTAAAGTCAAAGAAATTAAGATATGAGATGTATTTTAAATAGTAAGATACTATAAATTGGCACGAATGAGTTTTGAAAAAAAAAAAAATGGGCGTTTCACCAAGTCAATTACATACTTTTTCAACCACTAGACACTTTACACTTTAATCAACAACATAACTTCAAAATGTATCATTTAGGCGATTTATGCAAGTGATAACCACAACGACAATTTAAAAGAAGGAAGAGCTTGTCTAACCATAAAGCAAGCTCCAAATCCACGCCACCCCCTTGCAACCACATTTTATGCAATTGGTTCAACCGAACCATGCACCTACACCGTAAAACAACTGAATGGGTAAGCAAAACGCTTAGTGAGCATACGAGTAATTAAATGAATAATCCACAAAACAGCAACATTTAGCAAATATTAACAACACATATTTGCTTAGGCAGATAACTACTGGGCAATTGTAGAGATTACTCTGAACAATATGCAGATCCGCGGCCAATAGAAACAAGCACGCAAGGCACCATACCACGTGGATATGCATACCAAGCTCAAGAAACAAGCACGCAAGGCACCATACCACATCGATATGCATACCAAGCTCCACAACTATATGCTAACCGCAGTTAGCTAAACTCTGATCAACAACAAATCTCTACAAAAGCTCATTCCACATAATCCACTTAATTTTCCACGTATCAACAATTAGCAACAAATGACAATAATTATTAACAACAAATCTCAAAATGAGATACAATCCACTAATCACTTGGCACATATTCATATTTCGTGCCATAACAACAACAACAACAACAACAACAAAAATCACCAATTAAAGACAAAATAAGAAACAAGCCATACACCACTTGATTGTATGAATATCTTGTTCGGAAGCAATCCGGAACACACAATCATTACCCATTTAACCCCCATATCACCCACCTTTGCTTTTTAGGCAATTGCGCGGTTTAACCATCAATTTTGAATACCACATCTTTGATCACCTATCATATAACACATTGATATAATCACACATTTAACAACTAACAATCATCATAATCCATTAATCATAAACATCAACCCATCACCTACTTGGTTTGACCGAGTTTGACTTTTAATCAAACTAGAAATAATCTCACCTTTCATGGTCATCTAACTCAATTATTCGATCACTTATATTACTACTTTGATCATGATTAAAACATCATATTATATCAACAAACTAACAACTCTTCCAAACTACTATTTAAGTGGATTATTACTAACATATAAGATTTCAATATAAACCAATCAAAGTTTATGAAAAACCATTTACTACAATTTCATCAATTAACCATAACCACTCTGATTACTTAGATTATTACTTCCATAATAACCATAATATCATAATAACCTTTAATCACTTCTTTAAACTACAAATTACATGGGTTATCACTAGTTTCATAAAATTCATCATAATGACCATAAGAACAACTTTTAGTTCTTCACTATTTAAAATACCATAACTTGAGTTATCAACTCAATTATGACCACAACATCTCTAAAATCTTAGAATCATACTTTTTAACCACTTAACAAAAGGGGTTATCACTAATTTATAGATTTAGACATAATTCATAAGAATCACCAAGAACACCACCAATGATTCTTCATCTCTAAAGTGTAATAAGGTTACTACTCATCATTAATAACCTAAGCTAACATCAATTTATTGTATACAAGCCCTAAATTCGGATTTAACATCACTAACTATTTGGAAGTCATGAAAAACCCAATTCTAGGTCAATTAGATGAAGTACAATTACTCACCTTGTGCAAGAGAGAATCAAGGAGTGATGAATTTCATATTTCTAGCTTCAATTTCATGATTTAGAATGATTTTGGTAATTGATTTAAGGTTCCTGCGTTTTCTTCTCTTCTCCATGAACTTCCTGGAAGTTGTTTTTGATATGTATGATACGTACACATGTATATGGATATATATGTGTGTTAATTTAAATTTTACTCCCCGTAATTATCATTGTCTGGAACTTTAAAACTGACTACAGTTATTATTATTTTATACTACTTAAAATAATAATAACTTAAAACAATTTATTTTATCTTTACCAAAATAATACTTTTAGATTTTGGACTGTTACACAATACTTGCAAGTCTTGTTTGAATATTTCCCATGAGATTGTGATCGATGTTTCTTATTGTTATCACTACTCTCATCTCGTTCAGAATTTCGACCTCTTGCAACCAATCCTTCACCACTTTCCGGTTCGGCATCATCATCATACTTTTGCTTGGACAACAAGGTGGATTTGACATCATCAAACGACAATGTATCACAGTTACCATACAACATGATTTCCTTAAATTGTTTATAAGACGCAGGCAAAGAGATAACCAATAATACCGCCTTATCCTCGTCATCGATATCAACATCTAGATTCTCCAAATCGATGAGAATACTATTAAATTCATCTAGATGATCTTGAATGGGTGTGCCCGGTTTCATACAAAAAGTGTAGAGACGATCCTTTAAGCGAAGCTTATTTGCAAGACTATTCGTCATGTAGAGAGATTCCAACTTGAGCCATAAACTAGTCGCGGTTTTCTCATGTATAACCTCTCGGAGAACTTTTCGAGTTAGAAATAATTGGATCGTGGCGAGAGCCTTCTCATCTAATTCTTCCCAATCGGCATCCGACATGCCTTCTGGTTTGGGAGCCACACCCCTAAGGGATTTCTTATACCCGTGATGCGTTAGTATGGCTTGCATGTGAACTTTCCAAATAGCAAAACTAATCTTGCCATCAAACTTATTAATATCAAATTTTGGTGACCATTGTGATGTGGCTCTGATACGACTTGTAAGATATAAAGCGTGTGCGGAAGCAAAGATTAAACCCGAATAATAATCAACCAATCCTAAAGTAACGAAAGCAAGTAAAGAACACAAACGATTTACGTGGAAACCCCCAATTTAGTGGGAGAAAAAACTACGGGCGACGACCACGAACAATCCACTATATCAAAAAGAGTACAAAACCTTCAATGGTATATATGCCAATTGAAGTATAAAAGAGAATTGAATAATTCTCAAGAACTCTTAAACAAATTAAAATAGGGATTAATATTGACGGCAGGAAGCTAGCAAGGAAACGTAATGTGTACGTATGTATAAGACGAATGTCAAACGAATTAAATATGAAGAATTCGAATGTATGGAATTGGGATTGAAATTCGCAGAAAAGTAATCGTACGAATGTATATGTATGCTATGGTATGTGGTCTCTATTTATAGAGATTTAATTGTAGAATTGGTAGCATATAATATTTTGACTTTCGTAAATAATCCTATTTTAAATTGGGATATAAAAATCAATTCTACTTTTCCATAGAAATCCCAATAACTTTGGGCTCACGTTTCCAACAAGTTGTATACCAAGATATATCAGCTAACTTGTCTTCGCCTAAATATTTTTAAGAACGAGCAATTATTGCACCAACCCATGAATATGTTGATATCATTAATGATCGTATGCTCGAACTTTTTGAAGGCGAAGAAAAGATTTACCTCAGTTCTGACTGAATTTGTCAATCTGATTTCGGCCCAGATTTTAACAAAGATCTTTATACACTGGATTTTCTCAATGGTATTCAAGCAGCAGGTCTCCCTAAGCATAAGTTAATCCTGGAGAAGGACGTACCAATTATGCTTCTTAGAAACATTGATCAAACTGAAGGCCTTTGGAATGGAACTCGACTTCAAGTTAGAAAACTTGCTGAACACTATATCGAGACAAACGTTATCACAGGAAGCAATATAGGAAGTATAACATTAAAGAATGCCTATGAACCCGTCCGATACAAGAATCCCATTCAAATTTAAATGAAGACAGTTCCCAATAGCAGTTTGTTTTTCAATAACTATAAATAAGAGTCAAGGACAAACATTGTCGAACGTTGGATTATTTTTAAAGAAGCCTGTATTCAGTCTTGGTCAATTATACGTAGCTTTTTCGAGAGTAGCATCAAGGAGCGGTTTGAAAGTGTTGCGGTATGACAAGGATGGTAATGTTACAAACCACACCACAAACGTGGTTTTCAAAGAGGTGCTCCAAGCTTTGTAAATGTAACACCCCAAAATTCGAAAGTATTATTTTGGTAAAAGTGAAAATAATTGTTTTAAGTTATTATTATTTTAGGTAGTATAAGATAATAATAACCGTGAATGGTATTTAAGTTCCAGACAATGATAAGTACGGGGACTAAAATTTAGAGAAACACTTACATATGTACGTACGCTTACATACATATCCATATTTTATTCTAAACACTTCCAGTAAGCTACAGAAAGAAAGAGAACACGCAGGAACTAAAACCCCTAAATCAAAATCAGTTTCAAATATCAAATTGAAGCTAGAGAACTCGAATTCTTCATTGATTAATCAGTCTAAACTTAAGGTAAGTATGATTCTTATTCAATTTTGATTTAAAACCTTGAGTTTCATGGGGTTTGAGTGATTAATGATTTCTAAAATGAAATTAAGCTTAGTTGTGATTGAATTGAAGTGTGAAAATGTAAAAATCAATATTAGTAACACTAATTCAATCTAAAAGTGGATAATTCAAATTGTTTGATTAGTAATTAAGTGGGTTTTGTTTAAATAATGGTGAATTGTTGTTAATTCACCTTAATTATTAGTTAGAGATGATGTTGGAGTGTTATTAGTGAAAATTGAGTTAGTGAATCAAATTGTTAAACATTGAAACTAAAGGTGATCATGAGAATTAGGTAATCCATGATAGGATTGTATAGGCTTAAACCAATATGAATTGCTTAAATTGCTATGATGACTATGCGTAGTAGTAAAGTTGATTTAGTTGAACTAATATGATTCCCTGTTGCAAATTAACTGATAAATTACTACGTGTTGATTCAATAGCTGAGATGTTAAATGAGACGTTTAGCATCAATAATAATTCTAATTAAACTTTAGTATGTTTAAAATGTTGAAGAAAGTATGAAACCAGTAGTGCAAATGTGGTATATTATTTGCAAGGTGTGATTAAAATTCCTTGCTAATAATTATGTGATATTGTGATTAGAGAATTAATTACTCCTGAGGGAGGAAATGCTGTGAATACAGCTAGATGAGTAGACAAAATAAATGTGGATATGCTTATGAAATAAGCAAACTGTGGTATGATTTTCATTTGATTGGGGAGGAGGTACGTCTTCATGGTCAAGTGTAAACGAGTTGTTATGTGAACAGAGGTATGTGTGTTTAATAAACTGATGATTAAATCGAAAGATGAATTGTCAGAAGCAAGATTAACTGCCTATCAAATGATGTAAATTGATTATGTGAAATTGCTTGCTTATGTGAAATTGACGATTTTGAATAAATCAATCATAAGTGGTTATAGTAGCAAGTAAATTCCTAATCGTGTATTTGTTGTTAAGGTGTTTATTAAGTGTGTTTTGATTGTTGTTAAGCTACTATGTTATGTGGTTAAGTAAGTAGAAATTACATTGAAGATTGATGATATGAAGTAGCCTGAGAAGGAAGTGGGTATAACATAATCTAACGACGTCTGGCCAACGTAGTTATATTATGCTATTTCACATGAAATTGTTGAGGCTACCAAGTATCAGAGAAATTTGATATGATTGTTGATGCGCCCTCAGCCGTCGATGTCGTCGGTGCTGTTGTAACGACCGAGGGTGCGATCAGGGTGTTTTAAAATTTTTTTTGCTCGGGGCCTAAACCTCCAAACTACCTACTGGTACTAGGCACAAGTACCTGATACTAGTACGTGGTAAGGATGATCAGGGTCGTCTCCAGACGGTCGAATTTGAAACGGAGCTCGTTTGGATAATTCAGTCCTCAAGATTGGGTTCAGATAGTTGGTTTTGTTTGGTTTTTATCTAATTAAAATAACTAAAGCAATAAAATTAAAAAGAGCTAGCTAGCATATAAGGAACAACTAAGGATAAGGAAGGCGTGGTTCACCATGACTTGGGATAGTATAATATCAGGATTGTGTTTATGATGGGGACACTTTCAGATTAATAGATTAACAGACTTTGGTGTAAACACTAGAACCCTACCAATTAAATTCCCATTGGCATGTCACTAGGAACTAGGTTATCGTGATTCTGATTGGAGCAATACGCTAAACTCCCAATACTTACCTAGTTGAAAGATAAGCAACCTATTTTGGTGATTAACCGAGGTACATGAATAAAGCAGCATATCGTCTCATAGGTCCGACCGTTCTTAACACCTAAGCTTATCTCTCGTTCTTCTAATAGTGTATCTAATTATTAACTTGTTATGTTTAAAGAATCAAATATGTAAAATCTAGTGGGTTGATAAATCTAAATCACTTGGACTTTCCTCACTAGACCTTGTTAATACTTTTCTTAAGCTCCAATTACGTTGATTTATGACCTAGACCTCTCCTTTTCAAACAGTTATACATCTCCAGATTATTCACAGTTTGTTTAAAACATGTTTCATATGAGGACCATGCCTTTCAGTAATAGACAGTGTACTTTATAGGGTAGTTCCATGGGTTCTTACGTCTAACATGCGATCAAGAGTAATTGACAGTGAGGGTGACACTCTAAACTAACTAAATGTAAAGCAGTGCAAGAATGTAAATCTAATATATACAACGAGTGGTTTCACTGTGTCTTACTTATTGCATGTCATGGGCACAGATAACTACTTACCATTATTAAGGTTCCGGACTCCCTAATATCTAGGTTGCAGTCACGTGGATAACTGGAAAGGGTACTCCATAAATTAGGTCAGGTGTCATACATTTAAACATTAACAAAGTATAATAATTCCCATTCATATAAGTTTCTTTTTATGAATTTAGACTATGTTGGAATGAGTTGTTTTTACGATCCTATCAACTAACTAACGCAGAGTTGTCCGCAATCAGATAGAAGATATGTCACATGGATAGTAAACACAAACAATTACAATACACCGGAAGTTCTCCCAAATGTACTGAACATATCGGCTAACAACTACCCTCGAATCCTATTCCCCAATCTCGGTCGTCAGAGATGTCCATATCATGGCATGGTCTATTGAATAAATAGTCACATAAATAGGTTTTACCCTACCGGAATAAGTTGGGGTAGTCTGGTCAAAAGCGGTTGGCCAAACATGCCATCATTCGTTCATAATGTTATAATTAAACTATAAATAGAAATTCATTTAGCACATTTAAAGTATTGGTCCGTAATATAACTACCTTCGGTCGTTCTCAGACTTCCGTACGTTTGTACTCCTCCTAAAGCGTTTCCAGCACTATATCCGAGAACAGTCGAATAGGGGCCGTCATATTACTTCACAACATTTATTATCATCCCATTATAACTATCTAAATCATGGCAAACATATAAACAACTACTCGCATATCATGACAATAAACATTTCCAATATTAATAAATCATAAACATCAAACAAGAACATTACAATTAATTAAAAAGAGAAAAGGATAGATATTACCCGTAATTATTGCGAGCCAAACGATGCTTATATTACTTCCGAATAATCCAAAGCGTTACATTGCTAAGCTAGCTACTACTAACTATTACATAATTAATCTCATATTTATCTCTCTCCAAATTAACTTAGAGAGAGAAAGTAGAGGGACCCTAATCTTCTCTCTAGTTCTTCTCTAACTCCTAAGAGTAGTGCTAGAGAGAGAGACTAGAGAGAAGAACTAACTACAAGAATAATTCTCCTCTAACTCCTAAGAGTAGTGCTAGAGAAAGAATTCTAGAGAGAGAAAGAGAAATATGCAAGAAAGGAGGTGCATATGGTGTAAGTTGAAATGAAGCCTCAAGCCCTCTATTTATAGGAGAGCTTTGGCTCACATTAGCATCAAGGGGTGCACATTAGAAAGCTTTCCAAAAGTGGTGTGTACAACACGAAAAGTAGGCGCACCGGGTACTGTACAACGCGAAAGTAGGCGCACCGGGTACCAAAACTTGCCAAAAACGGAAACCGGGACGGGGGTAGGGTGGCCGGCGGCGGTGGGCCCCATCCCGCCCCGTTGCGCGATCTTTTGCTTCATTTCTCGATTCGTGCATGTTTTCTTCGTTATACGTCCGTTTGAGTTGATTCTTTTTTTGTTGGAATCGTAATTCAAAAATGAAGATTTTGACATAGGATATGCCTTAAAATGATTTCCCTAGCTCCAGATATTGTGTACGGATCATTTGGATCTTCCGGCGTGCGCGAAATCTTCA
This sequence comes from Helichrysum umbraculigerum, assembly GCA_949592205.1. Classification (NCBI taxonomy): domain Eukaryota; kingdom Viridiplantae; phylum Streptophyta; class Magnoliopsida; order Asterales; family Asteraceae; genus Helichrysum; species Helichrysum umbraculigerum. The sequence goes on from CATIUR010000003.1 coordinate 36,178,451, forward strand.
TTTTTCACCCGTTTTGGTTGATTCTTCTTCTGTTGGATTCGAATTTTAAAAACGAACATCTTGGAAATATTGGATGTTGATGGAGGACACTTTTGTCTTGAAATCTCGTTTTTAAGCCCTGAATCTTCAAACGTATGTGGAATCTTCGTTTCTCGGCCGTTTTGCTCGATTTTTATCGTGCAACCTCGTTTTGACCATCTTGGCATAATGTTACTGATTTGTGCTGTTTTTGAGTTAATATGCCGAGAATCGTTCCAGAATGAGAGAGATATCGGTAGTAAAAACGTGACTTTTTACGCGATATCAAGTATCCCACACTTAGAACTTTGCTTGTCCTCAAGCAAACTTATTCATGAAAAGCCTTTGATTCTAATTGCATTAGTTTTTAGAAAGACTATTTCTAAAGAATATAAAATCACAGTTATGAAAGAGTTTTTACTGGAAACTAAGAGTTTATAGAATTTGATACCTTCTTCGGGCAACCTGTAGGATGATGATGACTAGGCAATCCTCACAAGTGGGTCACTCAAATCACTCAAGTGTTTAGGGTTTCCTACTTACTAGTGTCAATCACTCAGATAGCTAGTCATGCAGCATTCTCGTCATAGGCTTGATCAAGAATCAAATCTCCATCACTTTTGATGAGGACGGTACTAATCTTTCAAGATATCTTAGAAGGAATCGGGTGTTTGGTTTTTGAAGATGGTGTGTGATGAGGGGTGTGATGGGTTTTCTTTGTATTTTCTCGAAACTGGGGTGCTTTTCTCGAGAGAGTCTCTTTTGAAATTTCACAGATTTTGAAAGGACTTCATAGCCTTTTTCTTCCCTTTTTCTTGGATTTTTCCTTTTTCTGGACTTTCTTTGGGTAGTGCCGGCATATACATTTGTTGTTTACTTTCTTTTTCTCATTTGTCTTCTCTTTCCTTGTATTATGCCGGTCTTACCGATGGATATTTTATGGTCCGAAAGGTTTCTTATGGTATTGGGTTGTAAGGTTGTGTTGGCTTTTCTTGTGGAAATTGGGAAATTGAGAATGTCTCTGAAAATTTTGGAAGACGTGACTTCCATAGGTTCGGAATGAAGATATAAAGGGAGGTTTTGATTGGTTTGTGGGTGTGATGAATGAGTGATTATTTGGTGGTAAGAGGGTGTTGGGATTCCTTAGAAAGTATCGAGATAGGTTGTACCTATGCCACGTATGGCACTCATTGGTGTGATCTCGAAATGTATTGCAAGAGCAAGTTCTAATTCAAATGCATACATCGGCACACACATGAAACGAAAAGTGAAGCATTTTAAAGATGAATGCTAATTATGGGCTGAAACCTCACGAATCGAATGTTTTGGTCTGTGTGCCTAGCCATGTGTTGCCTTTTTCGTCCGTATCTTATTCTAAGAGAACCGTTTTGTTTCTTTGTTAAAACTCAATTCATTCTGTAATTTATATTTTCGGAAAATAGAGGTTCTAAAGAATGTTGCTTTTGAATCAAAAATTTTGAAAACTTCTTCATTTTTAGCCTTTTTAATGAAAATATTGTTTATTTTACGAACAAGAGGTTAAACTTGCGGTTGCAGATCGTATATCCCACACTTAGAGGAACATTGTCCCTAATGTTCGAATCTGTGTATTGAACACCTCTTGTCGAAGTATCCCACACTTAGAATTTCTACTAATTAAGGAAAATACCTCTTAGTATTTTGTGGTTTCTAAGGATCCCACACTTAGTGTTTGGAATGGGATATAGGTCGATATAATCTTGCAAAAACAGATAGATAAACTAGAGAAAGGAACGCAGAACTCCCCTATGACTGTGAGCTGAGGATCTGAGTGGTTGACTGTGTCAGCTCCAATGTTTGCTGAACTTGGTCGGCATCAGCCTTCATGTATTGAACTCGAGCTCCAACAGTATAACCTTTCTTCAATACCTCAACTAGTTTTCTTGCGAAAATAACTAAGAACTAAAGGATAGATTGCAGAAAATGAAGTGATGTCGCCCCCCCGGACATAAGCATAATTAACCAATAAACACCGAATGTCGGATAGAGGTTAATGGTCAAAGATCCTAATCTTCAAGAGCCGCTGCTGTAACTCAACTGCTCCTAATGATTTGAAAGTGTTGAATCCAATGACCATGAATATTTATGACCCGAGATCTTTTGTCGACTACTGATGTAATGAATCTGATGTTGTTCTTTTATCAAATGAGATCTCCAGTTTCCAAATTGTCCCTGTATCTATTCCTTTGTATGAATAGTCCCTGAGGGTGATGATTGTATGTGTGAAGGGGTGGATGGATGGGTGAATGTGGGTGGATATGGTGATGATGGTTTAGGGTTCCATTATGTGGCAAGGTTTAGCTATAGGACTTGGAATTTTTGGGCACATATGATGAGTATTGAGTTGGTCAACTTGATGAATTAGTCTTAGACAACTAGAAATCATCTTCATATCCAGAAGTGTCATCACTTGACCCCTGCAAAGCAATGCTCCAAAGATTCTCATACTCAATGAACTGTAAGCTCCTCTTGTCGTCTTTCCATTATCCTCAAAGAATCTCTATCCATAGGCGTCAGTCCCTGTCTGTTACAAGTAGATCAAACAAATATGATCTAACAAATATGATCTAACAAACAAGTGATTATTCTCCAAATCATAGATTCACTGGTTTGCGAAGAACCTATCAAAGTGAGTGCTTTGTAGATGAAACAAACCAGTGTATGACTTTGAGTTTAATCTCACACAAAAAATGTTAGTTGCCTATAATTTCACCACAGCACAAATAGCAGACATGGAAATACCAGTATTATCAGTTGAATCAGGTAGCCAGGTATAAAGATATCCAAAGCACATTTTTTTTAAACGATTTTGAGCATAATACACATATTGACATACAAATCATGTTATCAGATTAAGTATTAGTATCTCATGTATGTTCACAATAATATATGTAAGTACCTCAAATGCTCGAAACATGTCAGTGGGTGTTTAGAATGACTAAGGCTCCTAACTCCTAGTAGGTTTCCATTTTTTGTGAGTGAAAGGGATAACAAGAACTTTTAGAAAATGGTGACAAAATTCCAAACGACTGGGAGTAGGAAGTATTAAGGTTCGACAAAAATTTGACTTTTAACGAAGTAATTCCGCAAACCATCCATTTTTGTTCATAAAGATAGAAAACTTGGAACATTCATTTTAGGGTTTCATTTCTACTTATTGGGGTTAGTTCACTACTTAAACTACTTTAACTACTATGGATAATCCTATATTAGACACTGTAACAACCGGCAAATTAGGACTAGAATTAGTGCCTAATACTTTGTGAATACATGTAATTAGTTCTGTGTTAGGCTAATTTATGTATCAGATTATATGTTGGTGAATATATATACAACTTTGCGATTTGGCTTAAATCGTACGCAACTTAAATAGAATGAAATTCTATTTGATTAATACGGACGTTGGTGAACAAATGTTTATAAACTAAAATAACGCAATTCTGACCGAAATGCTATTTTATAATAGTTAGTAACTGCCTTGTACTACCCGATTTAAAACTTACGCGATTTAAAGACGAAAGTAATTAAATTTAATTTAAACTGTTAAAGATTTAAGGAAATAATTTAAATAAATTATTTAACAAGATTTGAAATTTTATAAAAATAATTAAACGCGTAAAATGGATATTTAACGTTTAAACGACGGAGAAAACGAACACCGCACGGAGCCCGATCGCGGGGACTGAAAAATGGGAGGATAAACCTCCCAATTTTCCCTTTCTTTCTCATTTTTCACTCACTCTCTCTCTCTCTCTTTCTTTCTTTTCTCTCTAATTCAAAAACACCACCAACCTCATAAATCATCAAAATAACACCATCAAACCTCGCCGAAACATACCACTCGTTTGGAGAAAAACGACCACGACAACACGATCTACATTCCTATCTTTTCGGATTTTCAATCCGACACTTTGTAAGTTTCCGACAAATCCCGACATCTCTCGTTTTTGATCATTTTTACTAGATTATGGTTTAAATAGGCTTTTTATGTTCATATAAGGGTTGGGTAAAAGATTTGGACCCAACGGAAACCGGAAAACTCGTTTTCGGCACATTTTCCGGCCAACAGACCGCTACGTCGCACCTGGCCAAGGGCCTCTGCGACGTCGCGACCTACGTCGCACAAAAACCTCAACGTCGCACTAGCGACGCAGCCTATTACGTCGCATTAACTTGCGGACGTCGCACGTAGCGACGTAGACTTTAACGTCGCAAACCGAACCAACGTCGCATTAGCGACGTCGCCCCCTACGTCGCATTGATTTGCGAAGGTCGCATCATGCGACGTACCTGCCTACGTCGCACCTTACGTCGCTTGCAACGTCGCATGCTACGTCGCACAAACCAGAACCTTGAAAACTCACATTTTCACTAAGTGTCGAACTTTTACAACCTCAAATCCTTATACGATACGACCTAACAATCATAATAAAACATACTTTCCTATTACAATTACTTTAATTTGCGTATTGAATGATAAACTTTAATTATAACAAATCACCAACGGGCCGTATACTTTGTTACGAACGCGAACAAACCAACATTTAAACACAACGGGTTGTATGAACAACTAGCCTAGATGGTCTTGCGAGACATCTACTTACTTAACCTTACGTGTTTAGGCACTAGAAGGTCACGGGTTCGGAGAACCTACTTGCTTTACTACTACTTGCTATTTACCACTGCTTGACTCAGGTGAGTCTTACAGCCCCACTTTTACTGTTTTATACTCTGGGGTGAGATACTTAGCAACTGTTTTACGTATGAACACAATGTACTGAACTGAAAACATTACTGATTACAAACAAACGCATGAGTTACTTTTATCCACTGAAAGCCTCCTAATCGTAAGTTGTTAGTTATGGACTTAAGCGCGATTACTAATAGATGGATCCATTTGGGACTGACAATCCTTGTCTGGGGTGGTAGCGCCACCACGTACTGATTTACACGTAGAAACAGACATATTAGTATTTGTAACATATGAGTGTGCGGATAGCACTCACGGGGGTACGTGATTTATTCACACTACACGGTTAAGCTTCAACTTATGAGCTCATGGCACTGTACTGATTTGTGACACCCCCAAATTTAATGCTTTGCGGAAGCGAGTTTTGGGTGCCACTAATCAATAATCAAACCCAAAGTACAAGCAAACGACTCTAAATGAGACGTTGTGGAAGATGTTACATTAATACATAAGTTTTCAAAAGTAATACATTATTGATGAGTTCGCAACTTGTTTTGTTAGATTTTAAGTACACAATCATTATACAAAAGATAATGCAAGTAAAATCTTCATATGTGTAATTGTATGCGACTCGAGCTACTAAAGCATATCCTGTTGGGCCATCCGTACAGATCAACCCTACTGTTGCTGTGTACCTGAGAATGCATTACTAAAACAGGTCAACCAAAAGGTTGGTGAATCTCACAGGTTTATAGTAAGTAACAGTTTGAACACATTAGCTTGTAAAATCATTGCGTAAATATTGCACAGTCGCAATAGTTTCCGTATATATTGCCATGAGCACCATAGTCGAAGCTTAACAATCATTGATTTTGCCCTCGTGAATGCTAATCCAGAACATTCATATGTAACGAGTAAAAAAACACCCATTTATACTGAATGTTCGGGGTAGTGCGTGCTACCCTGGGTGAGGATTGTCAGTCCTAATGGATCCATTTACTAGTACTCGCGCTTAAGACCATAACTGACGACTATGATTAAAGGGACTTCATTGGATTAAGTAACCTCATGCAATCGATATACCAGTAAATCAGTTTGTAATCAAGTAAGTAAGTACATGTGTTCGAGTAAAACAAGTAATGCATCTCCCCCAAAGTAAAGCAGTAAAAAGGGGCCATGAGACTCACCTGTAGAGCCAGCAATTCCTAAAGTGCGTACGTATTCCACAGTAATCTCCTAACGTCCTAAACACGCAAGATTGTATGTTTGTAAGTGTACGCGTAACAATTCGTTTGTTTAGTTGTTCATATGGTTGATTATGTTCAATGTATTCGAATTGTATTACATTTGAAGTTTCATAAAATGCGCCACCATTTGGTGGTGGTTCGGAATTATATTTCGAAAATATAATATTGTTTGTTTTGTATAAAATCCTTTCATACATTTGTATACCGTGTTGTTTATCATTATTTGAAAACATATAAAGTTAATTATATCCGTTACACTTTATTTCCTAAGTTACAAAATTTGGCACGAGTCCGAAAACCGAAATATGCCATTTTCGACCCCTAGACGACCCCGGATGGCTTAAAACTGACTAGGCTAAGGTACTTAGCCTCGTCTATTGGGTTGTTTTTGAATGACCGAGCGAATTTGAGCCCAATCCGTTATAATAAAATTTTCATCGAGAAGCTACCCTGTTTTAAGTTGTTAAATCGTCGACGTTTGCGAAAATTTATGTTTTCTGTTTTATCTAGATTTCGCAGGGCTAGTTTATTGATCCATTGGATCATGAAATATGACGGGGGAACTGCCAATTAAAGGACGCGCCGTGTGTATAAGGACGCGCCGCGTCCAATAAATATAGTCTAGAACGCGCCGTGTACTACTTGTACGCACCGCGTTCTTTGGTTTTTAAAAGGACGCACCGCGTACTAAGGGACGCGCCGTGTTCTTTGGTTTTTAAGAAGGACGCGCCGCGTACTAAAGGACGCGCCGCGTGGATCATACGTTTCTGCAGGTCTGTTCGAATGGGTTTCAAAATAAACGAGTTCTAACTTAATTTCTACCAATTTCCGCACATATAGGATGTTACTACATGACATATAATGTATTAAAAACACGAAATTAAAGTGTAACGATTTGTGTTCTTACAAATTTAAGAATGGAGCCGTGGAGATGATGATGATCAAGACGAAGAAGAAGATGGTGATGATGATGTTGATGAGCTAGATGATGATGATACTGATGATTGTTGTTGTTGTTGTGTTTGATGATCCGAAAATCCAAAGAGAAGAGATCGAGAGAGTGAGAGCCGAGAGTGTGTTTTGTGTGAAGAAAATAATTGAGGTCGGTTGTATATACCGGCCTCAATTATTGAGGTGGTTGGTATTTTTCGACCCGTGTTCGTATACCCGATCGTAATATAGTATAATATTTAAATATGATAATTTTCTAAATATTATTTCGTATGTGTTAACAATTGAAATATTTTATAAAAATACTTCCGATGAGATATAAAATATATCTTAGTTTAACTCGAAATACACGGATAGTTTTATGTATCTAAATGTATTTAAATTTCAAACGGAGTATATAATTATTATTCCCAATAATAATACTTTGTTTAAAAATGTTTTTCACCAAATTCTATTTTGGGTTTCTACGTTCTACCAGATTTGTGTACGTGTGATTATTATATAATCGTTTCGGTTTATATAATACTTTGTAATTAAAGTTCAAATTAGGACGGTAATTTGGGTCATTTTTGACCGGGTGTCACATGATTTACTGGATTACTTACTTTGCTTGATAGCAATACGGGTACATACTTGTGGTTCATAACACCTACTTATTACTAAACCTGTGAGATTCACCAACCTTTTTGGTTGACACCGTTTAGCTTTGTATCTCAGGTACACTTACGGAGTAGGATCACTCCAGGATTACTAGCTAGAGTCGCATGATTTCCAAACTGCATTTAACGGAGATTCTTTGGCATTATCTTTTGTAACTATGGTTATGTAATAGAATCTCCCGCCACATACGCGGACTCTAGGCTTACATACTTTTGTAAAGAAAACTATATGTTTTCAAATGATTCAATTTATGAAATGTAACTATTTTACAAACGTCTCATTTAGAGGTCGATTACTGTTAATCTTGTGCTTTGTATATTGATTAGTAGCACCCAATGTATGCTTCCGCAAATCGTAAATTTGGGGGTGTTACAGATTGGTATCAGAGCCTAAGGTTATAGTGAACTAGGTTGCATTTAGTGGGCCTAGACTATGACCGTTAGGCAGTATTTCCTTACTAGGCATGATTGGTTCAGGAATTACATCATACGACTTTAATTTAACATAGCCTGATCAACTATGTACAATTAAGGAAAGATGATGTAAGGTCTGAAATGGTTATGTTGAGCCGGAATACATTAGTGACTCTGATCTCGAGAGAACCGAGACTTAAACATGTTTATGCTAGACACTCAATAGGCTATATTATATAGGAACTATATGAATATAGGCCTTAATCTTACTAACGCTTTGTCTCAGAAATGGCAAATACCCCATCCAATTCATCTCGTTCTCAATCCGAGTCGCAGAACCCAAGGGTAGCAAGGAGGAACAACAGGTTGCCTCGAGCTGGCCCGTACTCTACTCACTTCACCTTGCCGGCCTTAGCTGCTAGGGTGAACCAACACGAGCAACGACTTCGCACCATGGATGTCGTGTTGCAAGAAACCAACGAAAACTGGAGACTTACATCACTTGAGCGCATCGAACAAGTCTCCGAGGATCACGAAACCACCGTTAATAATGTGGACGTTCTTTTCAACAAAGTGGTGGAGATAAGCGTGGAAACCGCTCTTTTGAAACACAGACTTGATGAGTGTGAACAACGCTCACGGGAAACGGAAGAATCTAACCGCAGATTGGTACAGCGACTAGCATTAGCTGAAGACAATGCTCGACAAGCCAGCAGACTTGCAAATACTGTGGATCGTCTCATCAAAATGATGGAGCAGATTAACCTACATTAAGACTAGCATAGTCTTCGTTTTGTAAACTATCCTGTAATCTAGTAACTATCTAAGCACTACTCTATGTTTCAGTCGGATGTAACAATTCCCGACATCTTTTGTAATACATCCGTAGGATGTAACCTTTGAACTCGTATCATCTATCAAATATTTCTTGCTGTTTCGACTCATATTAATTGCCATAATTCTTTTCATATTGATGTTATGTATTACCACCTTTAGACATGTACATCTGAAATAAATGCAACTTTTTTTACAAAATCTCATGTATCTTCATTTCTTTTATTGAAGAATCATGCCGCCAAAGTCAAGACCTTACACTGATGCTCAGATCACGTCTCTCATAACCCAGGCTGTTACTGAAGCCTTGGCTCGGAATACTCCACCTAACTCCACAAGAAGCAGCGATGCCGCTGAAACCTCTGCTGCTAAACCCTGTTCATACAAGGATTTTCAAAACTGCAAACCCTTGAGCTTCAAGGGAACCGAAGGAGCCATCGGACTTATCAGATGGTTCGAAAAGATGGAATCTGTTTTCCGCATCAGCAAGTGTGCAGAAGACGACAAGGTCAAATTCTCCACCTGCACCCTCGAAGATGGTGCCCTCTCATGGTGGAATTCCTATACCCAGTCCGTGGGGATTGACACCGCTTATCTACTCCCTTGGGAGGATCTAAAGAAAATGCTCACGGATGAGTATTGCCCGTCCGAACAACTTCACAAGCTGGACGAAGAGTTCTGGAACTTAAAAGTGCAAGGAACTGATATCGTTGCATACACCACCAGATTCCAACAACTCACCGTCCTTCGCCCAGCTATGGCAGGTACTGGGCCCGACAAGATTAAGAAATACATCCGCGGCCTCCCGGAACCCGTCCGGGGAAACGTCGCCTCATCAAACCAAACCACCCTTCATGGTGCCATCCGGTTGGCCCATGAACTTCTAGCTATGAATGAGGACCCAGAACTACCCACTCCATCCTCCAACAGCAGTAAACGAAAATGGTCCGACAACCACAACAACCACCAAAACAAGAAACCTGAAACCATTAAAGCCTACACCTCCAGTTCTGATGATAAGGGGGCGTACAAGGGAACCAAGCCCTATTGCTCCAAGTGCCAACGACACCACCATGGTTCGTGTCCCTGTAGCAAGTGTAAGAGATTTGGACACTTGGCTAAGGACTGTAGATCAAACACCACTGACACCAACACCTCTGCACCAAAGACCTGTTATGGGTGCAACGGTACGGGGCATTTCAAGAAAGACTGCCCGAAGCTGAACAACAACAACAGGAATAACAACAATGCTCGAGGAAGAGCTTTTGTGCTGAAATCTGGGGAAGCCCGTCAAGACCCGAATGTGGTCACGGGTACGTTTCTTCTCAACAACTTGACTGCCTCTGTATTATTTGATACTGGTGCTGATAAGAGCTTTATTTCCGATGAGTTTTATACATTTCTTGACACTGCACCTATTGCCTTAGATTCTAAGTACACAATAGAATTGGCAAACGGAAAACTTATTGAGGCCGACAGTGTGATACCTAATTGCACTTTGAACTTAGCTAACGAGCTCTTTTACATTGACTTGATACCTGTCGAAATCGGCAGCTTTGACATCATCGTCGGTATGGATTGGTTGTCCAAGTATCGAGCCGAAATCGTTTGTTTTGAGAAAATTGTACGCATTCCTCTCGTCACCGGTGGAACTTTGAGCATACAAGGGGAGACCGGTGGGACGAGAATAAATATCATTTCTTGCATGAAAACCCGAAAATACTTGAGAAAAGGGTACCAGGCAATCCTCGCACACGTTTTGGAGAAAAAGTCGGTGGAGAAGCGACTCGAGGATGTGCCTATTGTTCGAGACTTCCCAGAAGTCTTTCCTGAAGACTTGCCTGGCCTACCGCCAACTAGACAAGTCGAATTCTCTATTGATCTTGTGCCCGGTGCAGCACCCGTGGCACGAGCCCCTTACCGACTAGCCCCATCCGAACTTTAGGAGTTGTCTACTCAGTTACAGGAACTCCTGGACAAGGGATTTATTCGACCAAGTTCCTCACCTTGGGGAGCTCCGGTCCTGTTTGTGAAAAAGAAAGACGGTTCTTTCCGCATGTGCATCGACTACCGCGAACTCAACAAATTAACTGTCAAGAACCGTTACCCACTTCCTCGCATCGATGACCTGTTCGACCAACTTCAGGGGTCGAGTTTCTACTCAAAGATCGATCTACGGTCAGGTTATCACCAACTCCGAGTTCGTGATGAAGATATTCCAAAAACGGCTTTCCGAACTCGCTACGGGCATTATGAATTCCAAGTGATGCCATTCGGCTTAACCAACGCACCGGCTGTATTCATGGACCTTATGAATCGGGTGTGCAAACCTTACCTTGACAAGTTTGTTATCGTCTTTATCGATGACATCTTGATTTACTCGCGCACTGAACAAGAACACGCGCAACACCTGAAAACTATCCTAGAGCTGCTCAAACACGAAGAGTTATACGCCAAATTCTCTAAGTGTGAGTTCTGGATGCAAACCGTTCAATTCCTTGGACACGTCATTGACAATCAAGGGATTCATGTCGAATTTGAAACGGAGCTCGTTTGGATAATTCAGTCCTCAAGATTGGGTTTAGATAGTTGGTTTTGTTTGGTTTTTATCTAATTAAAATAACTAAAGCAATAAAATTAAAAAGAGCTAGCTAGCATATAAGGAACAACTAAGGATAAGGAAGGCGTGGTTCACCATGACTTGGGATAGTATAATATCAGGATTGTGTTTATGATGGGGACACTTTCAGATTAATAGATTAACAGACTTTGGTGTAAACACTAGAACCCTACCAATTAAATTCCCATTGGCATGTCACTAGGAACTAGGTTATCGTGATTCTGATCGGAGCAATACGCTAAACTCCCAATACTTACCTAGTTGAAAGATAAGCAACCTATTTTGGTGATTAACCGAGGTACATGAATAAAGCAGCATATCGTCTCATAGGTCCGACCGTTCTTAACACCTAAGCTTATCTCTCGTTCTTCTAATAGTGTATCTAATTATTAACTTGTTATGTTTAAAGAATCAAATATGTGAAATCTAGGGGGTTGATAAATCTAAATCACTTGGACTTTCCTCACTAGACCTTGTTAATACTTTTCTTAAGCTCCAATTATGTTGATTTATGACCTAGACCTCTCCTTTTCAAACAGTTATACATCTCCAGATTATTCACAGTTTGTTTAAAACATGTTTCATATGAGGACCATGCCTTTCAGTAATAGACAGTGTACTTTACAGGGTAGTTCAACGGGTTCTTACGTCTAACATGCGATCAAGAGTAATTGACAGTGAGGGTGACACTCTAAACTAACTAAATGTAAAGCAGTGCAAGAATGTAAATCTAATATATACAACGAGTGGTTTCACTGTGTCTTACTTATTGCATGTCATGGGCACAGATAACTACTTACCATAATTAAGGTTCCGGACTCCCTAATATCTAGGTTGCAGTCACGTGGATAACTGGAAAGGGTACTCCATAAATTAGGTCAGGTGTCATACATTTAAACATTAACAAAGTATAATAATTCCCATTCATATAAGTTTCTTTTTATGAATTTAGACTATGTTGGAATGAGTTGTTTTTACGATCCTATCAACTAACTAACGTAGAGTTGTCCGCAATCAGATAGAAGATATGTCACATGGATAGTAAACACAAACAATTACAATACACCGGAAGTTCTCCCCAATGTACTGAACATATCGGCTAACAACTACCCTCGAATCCTATTCCCCAATCTCGGTCGTCAGAGATGTCCGTATCATGGCATGGTCTATTGAATAAATAGTCACATAAATAGGTTTTACCCTACCGGAATAAGTTGGGGTAGTCTGGTCAAAAGCGGTTGGCCAAACATGCCATCATTCGTTCATAATGTTATAATTAAACTATAAATAGAAATTCATTTAGCACATTTAAAGTATTGGTCCGTAATATAACTACCTTCGATCGTTCTCAGACTTCCGTACGTTTGTACTCCGCCTAAAGCGTTTCCAGCACTATATCCGAGAACAGTCGAATAGGGGCCGTCATATTACTTCACAACATTTATTATCATCCCATTATAACTATCTAAATCATGGCAAACATATAAACAACTACTCGCATATCATGACAATAAACATTTCCAATATTAATAAATCATAAACATCAAACAAAAACATTACAATTAATTAATAAGAGAAAAGGATAGATATTACCCGTAATTATTGCGATCCAAACGATGCTTATATTACTTCCGAATAATCCAAAGCGTTACATTGCTAAGCTAGCTACTACTAACTATTACATAATTAATCTTATACTTATCTCTCTCCAAATTAACTTAGAGAGAGAAAGTAGAGGGACCCTAATCTTCTCTCTAGTTCTCCTCTAACTCCTAAGAGTAGTGCTAGAGAGAGAGAGACTAGAGAGAAGAACTAACTACAAGAATAATTCTCCTCTAACTCCTAAGAGTAGTGCTAGAGAAAGAATTCTAGAGAGAGAAAGAGAAATATGCAAGAAAGGAGGTGCATATGGTGTAAGTTGAAATGAAGCCTCAAGCCCTCTATTTATAGGAGAGCTTTGGCTCACATTAGCATCAAGGGGTGCACATTAGAAAGCTTTCCAAAAGTGGTGCGTACAACACGAAAAGTAGGCGCACCGGGTACTGTACAACGCGAAAAGTAGGCGCACCGGGTACCAAAACTTGCCAAAAATGGAAACCGGGATGGGGGTAGGGTGGCCGGCGGCGCCAGCCAGGTGGCCGGCGGCGGCTGGCTGGTGGCCGGCGGCGGTGGGCCCCATCCCGCCTCGTTGCGCGATCTTTTGCTTCGTTTCTCGATTCGTGCGTGTTTTCTTCGTTATACGTCCGTTTGAGTTGATTCTTTTTTTGTTGGATTCATAATTCAAAAACGAAGATTTTGACATAGGATATGCCTTAAAATGAGGTCCCTAGCTCCAGATATTGCGTACGGATCATTTGGATCTTCCGGCGTGCGCGAAATCTTCATTTTTTACCCGTTTTGGTTGATTCTTCTTCTGTTGGATTCGAATTTTAAAAACGAACATCTTGGAAATATTGGATGTTGATGGAGGGCACTTTAGTCTTGAAATCTCGTTTTTAAGCCCTGAATCTTCAAACGTATGTGGAATCTTCGTTTCTCGGCCGTTTTGCTCGATTTTTATCGTGCAACCTCGTTTTGACCATCTTGGCATAATGTTACTGATTTGTGCTGTTTTTGAGTTAATATGCCGAGAATCATTCCAGAATGAGAGAGATATCGGTAGTAAAAACGTGACTTTTTACACGATATCAATTGTCGAGATTGTTTGTAAAAGAAGCATAAACTCGTTATCGAGTAAAGGCAGAAACGAATGATGTTATGCCTTGTAAAAAGAGGAAATGTTTAAAATATGTGAATTATGTGTTGAATATAGAGATGAAAAATGATAAATTGGATATGAAATATCCATAAATATGATATGTTGTTGTCGGAAAAAGTATGATAGAATTGAAAATAGTTGTAAAACGGTATTAAAAGATGTAAAATGTATTAATAGTCGACATTAAGCAGTTTTTCATGCTTATAAGTATGAAAATTTCAAGTGAAAGTTTCAAAATAAAGAAGAGTAAGAGTTGTATTTGATATTTGAAGGTTGTATTGTTAAAGGGTGGTGATTTGTACACCACCAACTTTTAGCCATACACCACTAGATATGCTTTAAACTGTTGTATTGTACAACAGACTAATGCACATTAATGGTGTATAGCTAAAAGTTGGTGGTGTACAAATCACCACCCATTGTTAAAAGATGTCAACACAAAGTCGAAAAAGAGATAGATATTAGTCGATGTAAAGTAATATTAAACCACTAAACTGTTGTTCTAATGTGGTACATGTTGTAAAAGAGTGGTAAAATGAATTTTAAGTGGGGGGAGAAAGTTATAATCAAATGATGTATACTATGTTGACAGAGTAGAAATTGGTTATGATATAACCTAATGTGGACTAATGTTTATGAAGTTTACGGTCGTAAAGGTTGAATAAGGGCTCTAAAGGCCCGAATAGCCTATTTTAGAGAAATAATGACATCATTTGAATCGAAGAAAGAAAGTAGCAAAGAAATGATGTAAAATTTGTGTCGATAAATGAGTACAACGTTATGAATAATAATAGTTGAAAATGTGGAATGAATAATGATGTTGAGAGTCCCGGAATCACTATCAGTTAGTGATTTGGAATCGCAAAGTGTAAAGTTTAATTGTAGAAGGGGGGTTGAATACAATTTAAGACTATTTCAGATTTTAACTTAGTTAATTAGTTAGTTTTAAATTGTTTAACAGAAACAGAGTATAAACGATAATAATAGAGTATTCAAATATATGACAAGATCAAAGTGAAGAAGTAATAGTAGCTTAAAAGGTGAATTGTATTGATCATAAAATTCACAAGTGTTGAATGCGGAATGGATTAACCAAAGTTAATCCAATTTAAACACTTAGCTAATCTATTACAAATTGAGAAGAACATCAGTGGATAAACACGCTGACTGTTCTCTCGCTGGATCGACAATACGTACTCTAGATAAACTGATCACTGACACACAAGTGATAAGTACGATTGAACGACTAGCCTCTACAGTAAAAAACACTGAACTATTTATACTACAAGAGTTCCTAAAATATCTCCTATAAAATAGGATCTTGGAATGACACGTGTCGCTGCTTGATTGGCCTGATCTCGGATGACCCGACATTCTGCGGGTCCCAATTCTGTTACCGCAAATATCTCGTTACCTTAAAACCAATCATTTGCTGCCACGTAATCTTTCGGACATACTTCAAGTTGGAACACTCTTGCTGATGTATAGATAAGTACAGTACTTTCTGTACTTGATGATTGAGAGGCTTTATTGAATAGTCTCTGAAGATGCAGTAATCCTCCTCACTCACTGCGAGCTAACATGCTCTTGTAGAATGACTTGAACTAGAGATCTTCAGTGACTAGCTGTTATTCTGGCAGTGACTTTTGCCTTTATTGATTTGAAGATGTAGAGCTCTCGCTGTCAAGATCAGCGACACACAAAGTTGAGCTTTAATCTTCCTCAGCATATCAATTCCTTGAGAGTAGAGTGAATGACGATCAGCGAAACCAATCTTCAGCAACAGCAGCTTTGATACAATTCATTTCTTCATCGAGTAGTGTTAAGTTGAGTTGGTCAGCGACCAACGACTCAACATGGTCAGCGACCAGTGACTCAACAATCTCCTCCTAAATGATTGTGATCGAAGCTCCCTAGACAAACTTGTTGCTGAAAAAGTTTATAGTCAGTGTTTAAGAATTTAAACATTCAGTGACTTACACTTTGATCCATTCATTTATCTTTTTGGATTCTTTTGATTAAACTGAGTTTTGCACTTTGGTTTTCTCAAAAGATCAGATATTATTGAACTGCAAAATATAAAGTACAGATTGTTTCAGTTACAATAAACCTAATCTATTACAGACTTATGACAATCTGTTCCAGATTTCTTCCTGTTTGACAATGCCAAGCTCATCAGCTAGCTCGTATTTATCTGTTGATGGCAAGTATCTTATCTGTCTGGCTAACCCTTCTTCTAGAATCGCCTTTCTCATTACAGAATCTTTTGGAAGCATGCTGACTAATCTGATGAGATGCACAAGCTGCTCATGGTCTATCTTTTCAAGTTCTGATTCTCTTTGAAACCTTAATACTCCATTAAAGTCTCTGTAGACGAGCCCTTTCTCACCTTCAGTTACTTCAGTGCCTTCCACTCTTGGTACACCATCAGGGATTGACAGATTTAATTTTTCAGTGTTTGGAATTCGATATATGCTGCTGGTTCCTGATCTGTACCTTGGGCTTGGTGGCTGCACTATCTCTTCACCATGTATGACAGTGTCTTCTGGTCTGAGTAGCTGCAGATCAATCATCTTCTTAAATAACCTGTCAATCCCATTCAGAACTTCATTCTTTGCAGCACTTGAGGAGTGACTGATAGCAAGTCTGATTTCATTCCATTCTTCTCTATGTAGTTTGCAGACTTGATCAAGGTTAATTGCTTGAGTTTCCAGTCCTCTGTGAATGAGTAGTTGAGCCTGAGATTTATTTTTTGGCTTTTTCATATTAACTTTGGTGATAAGAGCAGGGTTTGATCTTCCAATCATTCTAGCAGCATACTTCTTCCTGTCAATCTCATTCCACATTCTATCCACTGATGAGCTGACTCCCCCTCTCTTTTTCGATTTATTCCCCTTTCTTTTAGCATCAAGCTCTCACTGAAGTTCAGATTGTTCAACATCTTGAATCAGCTTAGCAGTCATAAAATCAGTTTGTACTTGCTGCTTTTTCAAAAAACTTTCTCTCTCTCTTGCCATTGCCTCATCTCCACTTAACTTCATGATATATTCACGATCTTTAACAGCCTATTCTTGTAATCTTCTTTTTCTTTCCTCTTCATCTTTTGCATTTTGCTCAGCTTGAAACTTTAAAAGCATCTCCCTCTCCTGCTTCTGTCTCATTCTTATTTTTCTTTCTATTTGCTGCTTTTCAGTTTCTTCAGGATGAAGACTTTCTGAAGTTGAATCAGATGATATAAGGAGAGCTGGTTCAGAAGAACTAGGTTTTGGGATTTCTGGTTGTGAAGAGAGATGTGTTGTTGTTGTTGCTTCAGTTGGTGTAGTGTCTGTGGGGATTGAGAGGGTGATCTGTGTTGTTACTGTTAAGGTTGTTGTTGCTGGTGGAGTTGTTGTTGCTGGTAGTGTTGTTATTGCTGGTGAAGTTGTTGTTGTTGCTGGTTGTGTTGTGGTTGCTGGTGGAGTTGTTGTTGCTGGTAGTGTTGTTGTTGCTGATAGTGTTGTTGTTGCTGATGGAGCCTCAGATATGACAGTATCCGCATGAGGCATTGCTGATGAAGATTCAGGTTGCTCCATAATGAACTTGAGATTGTACATGGTAGCTGATATCTCTTCCTCAGAAAAGGTTGTCTTTTTATGCTTGGATGAAGTGGGCCCTGATGTAGGAGACTTGCTGGTCCTTTTTCTTTTGACCAGAACAGAAGAGATGGGTTGCTGATCCTCTTGATCCTCCATTATGATATCATTATCTTCATCATCATCCTTACCATTATCATCATTATTGTCATCATTACCATCATCACCATTATCATCATCATCTCCATCCATATGAGCATCACCTTCTTCATTTTGTCTGTTCATCCAATTCCATCGAGCCAGTTCATAGCTTACTGACTCTCCCTTGATCTGAGCATTCCTATCAGCAGCCCATTCCCTGATTTTTTAATCATACATCCTGAGTTCATCAGGATGAAACTCAGGGAAAACTATTACATCATCATTATCAGTAATGTCATCAGTTTCATCAAGATCAGAGTTAATGATGAAGGTATCATTTTCAGTTTCAGCATCATCTTCTTCATTCTCCCCCTCTTCATCATTAGCAAGTGCAATGATCTCCTTAAGTTTTTTGTAGATGACCTTATGACCTGTATGAATAGTTTCTAAGCCTTCGATCAGTGTTTCCTGATTAGCGACCATAATTGGAATTTCTCTCATAACTTTATCAGTGTGAATGACATAATCCACAATAGAAGTCGCCATTTCAGATTGCTGTTTAGTGAGAGTGGATATGGCTTTATCATGAGTTTAGAGACTGACTTTGGTGAAGGCGAAGAATTCAGAGAGGGATTTAGCCTGGGTTTCCAGAAGTCGATAGTGATCAAGTTCAGCGTTAGCAATCGTTTTGACCTTTTCACTGATCAACTCGCTCCAGTCGGGAATGGGTTCATAGACTTTTGCTAGAGAGTGAATTTTACTAGTGAGATCAGCTAGTTGGCCTGTCAGAGACTCTATATCCTCAGTGAGCATTCGAATTTGTTGCTGGGAAGAGGCAATATATTCGAGCAGCAGCTTTTCTGTTGGTGAGGTAGTGGAAGTTGAAGCTTTATCAGTGTGTGGGGATTTTTGAGTAACATGAGAGAGTGGTGGCGTTGGTTGTGGTTGAGATTGTGCTTCAGCTGTTGGAGTTGGAGGTTCATCATCAGCTACTTTGGAAATATTGTCACTAGAAATAGATATGTTATCTAATTCATGAATTGGTGAGGTGATATCAGTAGCTGGTGGGATGATGTTGATAGGTGGAATTGTAGAGACAGTAGGTGGGATAGATGAGGTGAATGTGTGGCTATCTTCAGCAAGTATCTGTTTATAAGATTTGTAAGGTGGTGGAGAGTGCAGATCATCATCAGATGAGGAGGAAGAGGTATCCATTGGTTGGGCATCCTCAACGTCATCAGCTGGTGTTTTAACTGATGGATCATTGGATACAGAGATGGCAACCTGTATCTCTTCCTGTGACTGGAAAGAGACATTGACGGTTGGTGCATGTGACACCCCCAAATTTGATGATTTGCGGAAGCTCGATTTGGGTGTCACTAATCAATATACAAAGCACATAAGATAATAATGAACGACCACTATATGCGTCGTTTTAAACTTGCATTAATAAAGTAAATGTTTACATCAAAATAATGTTACATTAGCTCGGTTCCTGAAATTGAGAGATTACATAGCATAATTACTTTTACAAAATATAATAATGCGATCAAATCTCTAATTGTATATATGCTGACTCGAGCTAATGATCCCTGCTTGTGCAGCCAACCTACTGCTGGGTACCTGTGATATGTACTAAAATGGGTCAGCGAAAACGCTGGTGAGCTCACAGGTTTGTATGTCAATGTATAGCTGTAAGAACCGCAAGATTTATATTGAATTTAAGATGCAATTAAGCAAAATAAAAGTTATACAATCCATTAGCACATAGTCTGAGCTTTACTTGATTTGTCAGGCCCAATTAAGGAAACCTAACTTGAAATGCCTCCTACGAGTGTCTAATCCACACTCGTCTTCCCAAATGCTAATACATCCGTTTGACCGGTTAGTGCGTGCTAACCCGGATGAGGATTGTCAATCCCATATGATATCATATACTAACATTCACGCTAAAAATATTAGAGACTATGCTATAGAGGACTTTAAATTGATTAGCTTGAAACTCATGTAGTATTTGAAGGTTGGTACTTGCGTTCTACTTGTAAAACAAAACAGAGCAGTAATATCACACCCCTAGTTGTAAAATAGTGAAAATAGGGCCATGAAACTCACCTGAGTCTTGAAGTGTTTAATTTAATAAACTTGGAGTAATTAGCTGTGAGTTGGTGTCCAAAGTCTTGAAACCTGAATGTGTCCACGACACTTGAATTGTTATTAATTGTACCGGTATCTCGAAAGACTACCATTGAAATTGTTTGTTTAACTTAATGTCCAAATTACCCCGATTTGGTTGTTTGTATAGTTACAAGTTACAACGACTTGTTTGATTGAATTGTTCCAAGTTACAATAACTTAGTTGAATTGTATTTTGAAAACGCGTACGGCACGTTGGTGATTAGTTGGAATAAAAGTGTTGTTGTTATCGTCTTGTTTTTGAAGTGTTACACTTGAAGTATAAGTCCCATTATGTTCTAAAAGTCGTATTGCATAAGCATTTGAAGTTGTATAAGTTCGACACTTAGTGTAAAAATGTGCTTACGGAATCTAAGTACGGGGGTCCGGGGGCAGCGCCCCTGGTTAGCGGGGTCCAAGGGGCAGCAGCCCCTGGCGGGGTCCAAGGGGCAGAGCCCCTGGCTGGGGTCGAGCTGCTAGGTCAGCTTGGAAAATTTTTATTTCTACTATATTGCTTTAAGGAAAAACGCATCTGGATTTGAATTTGGGTAAAATCAAGTGATAAATTTCGAGTCCCGACACTTAGTAAAAAAATCTGTGTTTTGAGGTTCTGGTTTGTGCGACATTGGGTGCGACGTGAGTGTTTGCGTCGCATTTTGCGACGTTCGCAATTCAATGCGACGTAGGGTGCTGCGTCGCTAATGCGACGTTGGTTAAGTTGGCGACGTTAAGGTCTGCGTCGCTATGTGCGACATTCGCAAGTCAATGCGACGTAATAGGCTGCGTCGCTATATGCGACGTTGAGGATTCGTGCGACGTAAGTCGCTGCGTCGCATTTGCTCCAGGCCAAATGCGACGTACGGGATCTGATCGGAGTTTCAACTTCAAAAACGCATTTTCCGGCCATCGATCAGCCTAATATTTTTACCCAACCCATTTTAGGACATTACAAGGTTATACAAACAACTAGCAAGTGATAATACTTAAAAACGAGAGTTTTCGGAGTTGTGTCGGAAACTTACAAATCACCGAAATGAAATTTCGGAAAGATAGAAAGATAGATCGTTGCGTGGTGGTCGTGAATCTCTAAAAATCTTGAAGATCCGAAGTCATTTGATGCTAGTTTTTGGCGATTTAAGGGTGGTGGTGGTTTTGCAATTTTTGAGAGAAAAGATGGAAGAGAGAGAGAAGAAATAATGAAATGAGAAAGATGGAGGTGGAAATGGGGTTTAAATACCCATTTTCAGTCTACGTATTCGAGTTCCGTGTGGTGTTCGTTTTCCCTATTGTTTAACGTTAAATATTTATTTTATAAGTTAAGTTCTACATTTTAAATTACGAACAATTATTCAATTATTTTGTTGAAGTATTTTACTAGTTTACTTAGAAATTACGTTATAAAAGGTAATCTGTTTCGTTTTGTTTGCGCACTTACATTTTTAATCGCGTTTATATTGTTTGTGTAATAAAGCTTGGATTACGAAATATTATTGATATAATATTCGAAATATGTCAATGGTATTAATTAATATTTGCATTAACCAAATAAAAATCGTCCACCAACGTCCGTACTAATTGAATCGAAGTGCATTCGATTTGAAACTCGTATGATTTAAACAAACCGCATAATTGTGTAGATATATATATTCAACAATATATATATAATAATTTATACATTAATTAGCCTAACACAGAACTAATTACATGTATTAAAACTTGATTAGGCACTAAATTCTAGTCCTAATTTGACGGGTGTCACAGTGCAGTGCTAGATGGGAGTTGGCCCGGGTCTGTAGCCAGTGATGTGACATCAACGATGAGTGTGTGATCACCCACTGATGGCACTTGCCCTTTGATTAAAACATTATGTTTTTGTGAAGATAATGAGTGGCTAATAGGTTGACTCGATAAGAGGGTGTGGGTTGCACCCGAATCACTGCTGACAATGGGTTGAGCCATTGTAGCTGTCTGTAGGTTTCCCTTTATAGAGTCACTGGACTTTTGTGAGTCCAGCGAAGCGGCTTTAGGCTCAGGTTTATCAAGGGTGCCCGCAGGGACTGAACGTTCAGTCTCTGCTTCACTCTTGGCGTCCTTAGACGTCTTTTTCTGACTCTATCCCTGATCCTTTAATGTCAGGGACTTTAACTTGATTTTCTTTGGAGCAGTTGGTGGTTTTTCCTTTGGTGGTTGACCAGCAGTAGTCACTGGGGGTGTGGTCAGTGACGTGGTCGATTGGGGGGCAGGATCTGACGGATATACACTTCATAAAGGCTGGGGTGCAGGTACTCCCTTGTTTTTCATGTAATCAGGGAGAAGCACAGTTGCATCTTTAGCAAAAATTTGTTTCCCTATCAGAGTGGGTTCAAAACCTTTGAAAGAAATCCTATCATAGGCTTCAAACTGATTTTTAAAAACCAGTGAGAGAAACCTAGGATAGGAAACATATTTTGCTCTGGTAGGTTCACTGATTCTTAAAACAATATCATTAAAGATCACACTTGCATAGTCAACTTTTAAGGAGTTGACCAGTGACCAGCTTATCTGTGCTTCTAGAGAGTTGAATTGATCATAACTCCCTATTTTTGTGCCTAAAGATTGAATAAAATTTGAAAACAGGGCATTCCACACACCATCCATTTTAGATTTATGAACAGTAGAATACTTACGATCTCCATTGCTATCCGTAGTGTATTTACAGTCAATCCCAGTGAGATTGACTATGCCTCCTTTGGCAGCTTCCTTGTCAGGCAGTGGGTCGTAAGTATCATGCTCAGGGAGTTGTAAAACGGTATGGATGGTGTGTGCAGAAATGATTATCTCTTGACCTCCGTTATCAATGAATCCCTTGAGTTGTGAGGTATTATCAACGATTGAATGAGTGCAGGTATACCAGAACTCACTCAACCATTCTGGATTCATTTCTCCAGGTGATAACGTGAGAGCAGGGAGAATAAAGTAGTTTTTCAAAAAGCTTATTACCTCCGCATACTTAGATTTAGGGCAAGAAAGATTACCCAAATAGTTTGATTTTGGAACTGTAATGACAGAATCTTCACTTACTGCAGAGGCTCGAAGAGCTTTTTTCTCTGTAGTGGATGTGTATGTATTATTGAAAAATTTTGATTTAGACATTACAGATCCTTTGGAAAACTGGTTTTCGCACTTGATTTAGGGTTTTTTGAAAACAGAGGGTTTTTGAAAATTAGGAAAGCGTAAAAGTGACAAGTCACTGATTTGTAAGTTTAAATAGAGTACGCTTTGCTAATGATCGTGTGAATGAGAATACGGGGACGTGGATAGTCGTGGTGGAAGTGGTAGAGGCATAGGGGGTTATGATGGTTGAGAGTGAAGGCATTAATGGTGATGGGAGTGGTGTGCCGGAAAAATGCGCTGACGTAGTAGAGAGAATG
Source organism: Helichrysum umbraculigerum (assembly GCA_949592205.1). Classification (NCBI taxonomy): domain Eukaryota; kingdom Viridiplantae; phylum Streptophyta; class Magnoliopsida; order Asterales; family Asteraceae; genus Helichrysum; species Helichrysum umbraculigerum. Next base: position 36,201,976 of record CATIUR010000003.1, read on the forward strand.
TCAGAAGCGCACGACTTTTTCGTTGTACCAAAAAATATTTAATTTGAAATCCGTTAAATTAAATACAAAATGTATTAAAGATAACGAATGTTTGTCGATTTATATATCACCATTAAATAATACATCAGGGAGTCTCTGATGTATGTAATCAATAAATTGATTATCCACCGAAAATGAAACAAAAGTATTAAGAAGAAATAAACATGATTTTCTATCTGGTTGAGATTTTGTCTCCCTGATTCAGACACAACTTAGAATACTGAATAAATCAGAGAGATGTGGTCACGACGTAGATATTAACCAAGGTTATTATTCAAGAATACTTTTATTGAAAAAAAAATATTTTTATTTATTATTTTATTATTTTATTTTTAAAAAAATGAGTACAAATTATGTTGTATATAAGTTAAATATCATATCATTAGATTGTCTTTCACTGGTCGAGTTACAACTTAGAATACTAACAGGATCAGTTTAGAGAAAAGATAAATCAATGATATAAAACATAATATGAAAACATAATGAATACTCATCTAGAGGGAGACATATGTTTAGTTCAAACGATGAACCCATTCATAGATGGGTTCATAATGGCCAAGCCTGGGTTTAGGCTTCCACTGATTTGGATAAATCGTTTCTGAATGCTCACTGATGGTTTGATGTTTTGAAACAGGTAAAGCTGAGCCTTCAGATGACAAGTGCTGTCTTTCACCACATTTATAACACTTTTTGTTAACATGACTGGCCTGTTTGACTTTCCTTGTGTTAAGTTGCTGATCTGACATAGTCAAACAACTTTTCTTGCTGATTTTTACTTCCTGCATCTTTGACTTAAGATCACTGATAGAAGTTCTCTCAGTGACTGATACAGTGTCAGTGAAGTTTCTGATAATAACTTGATTATCAGAGATGGTTTTGATGAGATGTGAAGAATACTGATGATTTGACAGTTTCCAAAACGTTTATCTCATCTCTACCTTCTGTCATATCAGAATCATCAGTGACCAATTTTCTTTTTGTAAAATAGTTTGGTCTTGGCTCACTGAAGACTGATATGGGTTCAAAAATAGCTTCTGAAAAAATTCCCTTGGGATCAAAGACAGGATCAACTTTCGTTGAGTCGGCGAGAGATGCAGCATATTCATAATCTCCTCCCAAAATAGCTTTGACTTGTTTTGGAATTTGATTATTGACGCATTGATTGACATTATCATTTGACTTGCACCAAAATTCTATGACCTTTTTAAGTTGTTGAAATTGTGTTTCAAATTTTACCTTTTCTTGAACACATACTTGATTTGCATAAATTTGTGCATCAAGATCCAGTTTTAATCTTTTTAGTTTTGACACATTTTCACCTTGATCATTTAGCCTTGATTTTAAGTCACTCATCTCACATCTCTGTCTTTTCTGAATATTATGAGCGTTTGATAAGTCAACTATCAGAGACTCAAAAACATTCTCTTTTTCAGAAACTGAAGCTGATTTGAAACAGTGTACCTTGTAAAGAGTTTCAAGATCCCATTCAGATGCTGAACACTTAGGAGTGACTTCTTTGATATCTTCAAGAAATTTAGCGTCATTAGCCATCAGACAGTACTCTTTATCTAAGCAAATCATTGCTTCTTCTTCATCTGATGATGAGGAGTCAGAGTCACTGAATGGACCTTCTTCAGCGATGAAACCTTTTCCCTTCTTCTTTCCAGATTTAGCCATTGCCTTCAGTTTCTTGTACTTTGCCTTGTACTTGTTATACTTATCATTTCTGAAGTCTGGCACTAGTTCAGGGACTTGGTTGACTGACTTTGATCTACATTCAGCTGTAAAATGACCAGGTTTGCCACACTTGTAGCATTCACCTTTGGATTGAAGATTATCAGATGATGGAGCACCAGCGAATCTTTTTGATCTGGTGTTCCTTCTGAAATTAGCAACCATCATGGCCATGTCTTTTTCAAGCTTCTCTAGACCCTCATCATATTCATACTGCGACTGTTCTTCAGCACCTTCACCTTCTTCACTAGCTATCAGCGACTTTGAACTTTTCTTAGACACTTTTGACTTCTGTCTCTGATCGATTTCATCAAGCTCAGCTACAAGAACATTGGATATCTTCTGACTTCCAAGAGTAGCACGAATATGCTCACTCTGATCAGCTTGCTTTCCAGACTGCTCCCAGTTGAGCAAAATACCATAGACCTGAGTTAGATTAAGAATTGAATAATCATTTCTTTGTCTAGTGCATGTAGCAATGGTTCCCCAGATTTTCCTTAGCAGCAACTCCAGAAACTTTTCAACAACAAATCGCTGCTCCTTTCCTATACCAGCCTTCTCCATCTTGTTCATCAGCGATTGATATATGGTATAAGTTGAAGATAGTGACTCGTTGGGCTCCATTGCAAATAGCTCATACTGGCGAGTGAGATTGACTTCCCTGCAGCGAATAATATCGGGAGTTCCAATATATATATTCCTAAGGGTGTCCCACATGTCTTTAGCAGTTCTACAAAGCCTGATAGATTCGAACACTTCATCAGGAAGTGCCATGCCTATGTAGATTTTAGCTTGTTTATCCAGTCTAACCAATCGCCTATCCTCATCCGACCATTGTTCCTCTCTTTTGGGCACAACCATTTCTGGTATAGCAGGAGTAGTAGCTGTAGCAATGACATCAGGAATAATTGTGGTTGGAATGTGGGGACCATTGGTTATTGTATTACAGAGACGGTCATCAATTAGATCTAAAAACATCATCATTCGGGACATCCAAGTTTCAATTCTTGAAGGATCAAAAGCTGGAGGTTTGGTTGTAGAACCATTTCCCTTCTGATAATCAGAGTCTACACAACTGTACTTTACTGATTCCATTGCAGACCTGGTTAATTGAATTTAAACCAACTCTGCTCTGATACCAATTGAGAGTCCCGGAATCAATATCAGTTAGTAATTTGGAATCGCAAAGTGTAAAGTTTAATTGTAGAAGGGGGGGTTGAATACAATTTAAAACTATTTCAGATTTTAACTTAGTTAATTAGTTAGTTTTAAATTGTTTAACAGAAACAGAGTATAAACGATAATAATAGAGTATTCAAATATATGACAATATCAAAGTGAAGAAGTAATAGTAGCTTAAAATGTGAATTGTATTGATCATAAAATTCACAAGTGTTGAATGCGGAATGGATTAACCAAAGTTAATCCAATTCAAACACTTAGCTAATCTATTACAAATTGAGAAGAACAGCAGTGGACAAACACGCTGACTGTTCTCTCGCTGGATCGACAATACTGAACTATCTAGACAAACTGATCACTGACACACAAGTGATAAGTACGATTGAACGACTAGCCTCTACAGTACAAAACACTGAACTATTTATACTACAAGAGTTCCTAAAATATCTCCTATAAAATAGGATCTTAGAATGACACGTGTCGCTGCTTGATTGGCCTGATCTCTGATGACCCGACATTCTGCGGGTCCCAATTCTGTTACCGCAAATATCTCGTTACCTTAAAACCAATCATTTGCTGCCACGTAATCTTTCGGACATACTTCAAGTTGGAACACTCTTGCTGCTGTATAGATAAGTACAGTACTTTCTGTACTTGATGATTGAGAGGCTTTATTGAATAGTCCCTGAAGATGCAGTAATCCTCCTCACTCACTGCGAGCTAACATGCTCTTGTAGAATGACTTGAACTAGAGATCTTCAGTGACTAGCTGTTATTCTGGCAGTTACTTTTGCCTTTATTGATTTGAAGATGTAGAGCTCTCGCTGTCAAGATCAGCGACACACAAAGTTGAGCTTTAATCTTCCTCAGCATATCAATTCCTTGAGAGTAGAGTGAATGACGATCAGCGAAACCAATCTTCAGCAACAGCAGCTTTGATACAATTCATTTCTTCATCAAGTAGTGTTAAGTTGAGTTGGTCAGCGACCAGCGACTCAACATGGTCAGCAACCAGTGACTCAACAGATGTCACCATTAGAAGATATATATGTGTAATTATTTACATTGTTATAATATTAATGGCGAAATAAAGCAGTTAAATTGCAACTAGTAAGAATTGAAATGAGCAAATGTAGAGGTCAGCTAACTGCGGTTAGCATAGCTTTGACGTTTATGAATATGTGCTTGTTGTTGAAAATTATGTTGTTTTAGTATACATGCTGACGTAGCATGGTACTAAGTGGTGTTGACTTAACATCTATTTCGACGTGATTTGGTGCTAAATGATTACGTGGTCATAGGTCCACATAGTGAGATTTACCTCTACAATTGTTCAGTAATGGTGTGTTTAAAGTTATGTGATTCCATATTACATACGTGTAAGAGGTTTCATATAACCAAGTGGTGTCTATAATTACAAATTGTAATTCTGTGGATAACTAGTTACAAAAGTAGAGAATTCTAGCATTTAGGCTAGTTAAGTTGATACTTGAATACTAGCTATTTTGCTAGTTATGATTAGAGTTGGAACTTTCATTGTTGATTTGTGTGATGTATTTTCATTACCACTATTGTTATTGTAGTAACGATGAAAGTGGTTGTAGTAATGTAAAGATTCTAGCATGTTGCTAGTTTGTGATTGTAAAAGTTGTTACAAGTAGTCATATGTTTCACTTATTAAAAGTGATTATGTGTTTCAAAGTGTTTAAGTGGTTGACTATAAATGACCCATGTAAGTGGTTATTTGACTCAAGGGAGTCAAGTATATGCATAGTTTATGTGCGCATGTAAAAATAGTTGAATGCACATCTTTATGTGCGCATATCGAAAGAATTGAATAAACATGTCTATATGCATAGTTTTTATGCATAAGCTGTTTAGGTAGTGTCTCGAATTCTATGTGTATTAGTTGTTGATATTGCACTTTGTGCTGGATATTGCACTCTGTGCTAGTGATTTGAATAGAGTTGAAAGCACATATTTTGTGCTTATGTTGATAAAATTGAATGTACACTGGTTGTGTGCAAATTGATAAAATAAAGTGCACATTTTGTGCTTATGTGGATAAGATATATGTATAAGTTGTTTAAGATGTATGCATATCTTATGTGCATATGTTGATTAGTTGTTTATGTTGTTAGAGTTATGTGAAATATATATGGCTGGAAAGCTATAAAGACTAATGTGGTATGTAAATGACCACAATATATGTATTGTGTTAATGAAGTTAAGTTAAAATCTGCTGATGGTAGTAGCGTACTTAAAACTTCACCAATATGAAAATATAGAGTGTACTTACCTTTTAATCTTGGTAATGTGATTAAAAGAATGGGAAATGGAGTGTATGTATGTGTGTGAATATAAAATGTTTAAACACATGAATGATGTACATTCATGTCATGAACTAGTGGATTATATAAAGTATTCTAATACAAGTAAACGCTTTCGTATAAGTAGAGAAAATGTTAAGGCTGTATAGTTATGAGTGACATTCGTGAGGACACGAATGAAATAAGTGGGGGAGCGTTTTAACACCCCAAAATCCAAAAGTATTATTTTGGTAAAAGTGAATATAATTGTTTTAAGTTATTATTATTTTAGGTAGTATAAGATAATAATAATTATGAATGGTATTTAAGTTCCAGATAATGATAAGTACGGGGAGTAAAATTTAGAGAAACACTTACATATGTACGTACGCTTACATATATATCCATATTTCATTCTAAACACTTCTAGTAAGCTACAGAAAGAAAGAGAACATGCAGGAACTAAAACCCCTTAATCAAAATCAGTTTCAAACATCAAATTGAAGCTAGAGAACTCGAATTCTTCATCGATTAATCATTTTAAACTTGAGGTAAGTATGATTCTTATTCAATTTTGATTTAAAACCTTGAGTTTCATGGGGTTTGAGTGATTAATGATTTCTAAAACGAAACTAAGCTTAGTTGTGATTGAATTGAAGTGTGAAAATGTAGAAATCAATGTTAATTAGTAACACTAATTCAATCTAAAAGTGGATAATTCAAATTGTGTGATTAGTAATTAAGTGGTTTTGTTTAAATAATGGTGAATTGTTGTTAATTCACCTTAATTATTAGTTAGAGATGATGTTGGAGTGTTATTAGTGAAAATTGAGTTAGTGAATCAAATTGTTAAACATTGAAACTAAAGGTGATCATGAGAATGATCATAGTTTTGTTGATAAAATGATGAATATAACGAGATATAATGAATTAGTGATGTTTAAAAGTGATTATGGTGAAGTAATAAAATTGTAGTAAATGATTTTTCATAACCTTGGATTGGTTAATGATGAATTGTTATAAGTTAGTGATCACTTGTTTGAATTGTAGTTGAAAAGGGGTTATTATGATATATAATCATAATCAAAGTGGTAATTCAAGTGATTTGATACTTGAGTTAAAAATGATCAATCCAATGGGTGGTGGATTGATGACTATGATTAGTTGATTATGATGATTGTTAGTTGTTAAATTTGTGGTTGTATTGATGTGTTACAAGTTAGGTGATCAAAAGACATGGCATCAGTAATCATGTGTGAAATTGCATTATTTGCCTAAAAAGCAAAGGTGAGTTATATGGGGGTTAAATGGGTAATGATTGTGTGATTCCGGATTGCTTCCGAGCAAGAGGTTCATACAATCAAGTGGAGTATTATCTTGTTTCTAATCATTGATTGATTATTTTGTTGTTATGGCACGTTATGTTGAATATGTGCTAAGATGATTAGTGTTGACAGAGTTTGTTGATATGTGGAAGACTATGTGGAATTATGTGGATTGAGCCTTTGTAGAGATTTGTTGTTGATCAGATTGCTAGCTGCGGTTAGCACTGAGTTGTTTCAGAGTACGAGCTTGCACGTGATGTTGTTGTAGTATTGTCACACCCCCAAAAACGGTCAACGTTGGTCAGCGGAAGCATTCAGGTAAGCGGGGGTGCCGACGTCAACATTGGACATTCATGCATCAGAGCGTATAATTATTGCTGAACAGTAGTTAAGATGTCATCCTATTTCGTCGTGGGTCGCCTAGATTACAAAATGCATGCAGTCTTACTTATGCAGCTAGTTCCCTGAAAAACATAGTAAAAAGTCAACATGGTTGTTGAGTGAATTCACAAGTTTTATATTTAATAAGTAGAAAAACCAAGTTCATTGTAAAAAGTTGACCTAAAAGTCAAATGAAGTTAAGTTGGAAGGTTATCCAAAATATAGGTTTGGTTGGGATGTCACCCAAAGTATAAGTTTAAAATATGTTGCTGGTCGTTCTCAAACGGTTTCCGAAATAGTGCCGATCGTTCTCCGGCGAGTTCCAAATTAGTACCGGTCGTTCTCAGGCAAGTTCACAAGTTAGCACCGGTCGTTCTCCGGCGAGTTCACAAGTTAGTGTCGGTCGTTCTCCGACAAGTTCAAAGTTAGCACCGGTCGTTCTCCGGCGAGTTCACAAGTTAGTGTCGGTCGTTCTCCGACAAGTTCACAGTTAGCATCGGTCGTTCTCCGACGAGTTCACAAATTAGTGTCGGTCGTTCTCCGACAAGTTCACAGTTAGCACCGGTCGTTCTCCGGCGAGTTCAAAAGTTAGTGTCGGTCGTTCTCCGACAAGTTCACAGTTAGCACCAGTCGTTCTCCGGCGAGTTCACAAGTTAGTGTAACACATTTGTAATAGTTTATAGTATGAAAATGTTATTTCATAAACATGCGGTTTGTATAAAGCCTAAAAACATTTATAAGCAGTTGGTAATAGTATGATCTCAATCATAAACAATTTGTATAAAAGCACAAAAGCAATTATATAATAGTTTCATGTTATAGCAAAACATTGACTATGTTTTCACCCCTGTTTGAAAGCAGTAAAAATAGTAAAAAGGTAGGGGCTGTGAACTCACCTCGTGGGCTAAATGCGTGAGAGCTAGCAACGCGTAAGTACAAGTAGGGTCTCTAACGTTCTAAACGTATGAGATTACAAGTTTAAGTAAGTGGATATCTCTATAGACTATCCAAGCTAGTGTCCACTCAACTAGTATCTCCAATTGTGTTTTTTTTTTTGAAAATAAACGTGTGCGACCCGTTGGTGAAAGTTTGTAATAATAATTCTTAAAAGACATTACTATTAGGTTTGTTCGTTGTATACTTTACATTAGTATATATCACATGTTATCGTATGTGGTTATCGGTTATCACGCGAATTTAATACTTAGTGTCAACGTCTTGCGGTTTACATCTCGGTTCAAATATAAGTGTCGTTTTTTGTTCGGGTTATGTTTACAAGCCTCATTTTTGGTCCAAGTAACTTAATAAGTCACCTAAACCCGTTTTGTTTACATTTCTTTCCAAAAATAGAAAGTTTGACGTTTTCGAAACCGAACCCCGTTTTTGTTGACTAGGTCAAACCTTCTCGGTTTGACCCGAAACTTTTACCCAAACTTTAAATATGTTCATGGGTCATAAAAAGTTAGTCTTCCCCTTTATAGCAAGTCCATAAGTGTCGGTTTCATTAGTTACCAAAAATCAGTTCATTTTTACATTTTTCAGAAAATGCATCAATTTGTCGGATTTTTCTAAAACTCTACAGTTCACAATTAAATCCAACAAAATTTCCAGTTGTCCTCCCATATAATATATACCTTCAGTAATTTTTACATGAATTATAGAGAAGTCTTACTATTTTTAATAATTACATTTACTTTCTGAGGTCAGATTTGGACACATGCATGAAGTCGTAATTTCTGAGAAAAATCCATAGGTTTTCAGAAAATGTGGTCAACATGTAAGTTGTAGGTAATAAAATTTATGAACTTTTGGAGGTGTATTCAAGTCATTTGGAGTTGTATAGCTCGAGATATGTCCAAAACCATATGACTAAAGTTTCTGGATTTCTGGAACAGATTATCTATGTATTTTATCAAAAAATATTAAAAATAATAAACGAACTCATAAAAATATGAGGTTTGCGCATTTGGAAATCTTACTTTCTGAACTTGATTTTAGACTATAAAAACATCTAATTACATTAAGAAATGAGTGAGTTATGACCTGGTCCATTTCGTGTTATATTCTGGACAGAAACAAAAGTTGCGTTTTTATGACTTTCTTTGTTATGGAAAGGTCTTTTTAAGTAAGTTCTTAGCATAACTTTGTTGAGTGAACTTAATAACATATTAATGAGAGAGTTTTTGGGAAGAAAAGATCCTTACAATGAGGTTTTATGAGAAGGAAAGTCAGAGATGAGATGAAGTTCTTGAAAGCTAGCTTTTGCTTGAAAATCCTTGCAAATAGGGGTAGTATCTAGGTGGTGGCTCAATGGTGGATGGTGGTAGTTATGGAGGTGGTTGGGGTGTATTGTGGTGGTGTTAAAAATCTGGAGATTTTGAGAGAGTATTTGGGAGAGAGAGTAAGTGGAGTGTTGGTGAAATGAAAGAAACAAGAAGATTGCATGTAGGTGAAGTGTGGTGATCAAAGAAACATCATCATGAGAAATTGCATGGAAGAAGAGTGGTGGGAGTGGGGTGGCTGGCCCCTAGTGGGCCCCACTGAGTTTTTGGTGATTTAATTCTCATTTCCAGGCTGTGTTGCGTTCAGTGTTTGTTTATTCGTTATTTCATTAAATAGTTAAATCGCCTAACGTTTTCTTGTGTTGTTTTAATTCGTGATATGTTTGGGATTAATTTTCATTGAAGTATTGTTAAAATACTTTATTTTTAGTCGACGTTCGAATTATATAATGATTAAGGCGTAGTGATTGTTTACTAGAGATGTACCAATGGTGTTAGGGTTTAATCAGTTGTAAACCATTGATCAAAGATGACCGTGTAGACGTTGTCAAATAATGAATGTAGTTGTTGTTCAAATAGTAGTCAAATCATGACAGAGTAGTTGTTTAAAACAGTTGATAAACTTGATTGTAAATCAGTTGTTGTTTAAAGTTACGTATAAATCGTTGACATTCAGTCAAAATAGCGGTCAATTCGTGATCGGGTAATAAGTTTATGTTGTGTATAAATCGTTGGACCTTGTCCAATATAAATCGTTTGGAAAACTTCCCAATAAGTAATTTTGTTAGGAAAAGTTTGCCAAAAAAATCTAATATATCGTTTGTAGATGACCCGCAGGCGATCTAAAGTAATATTTTGTTGTAAGACATCAATTTGTATACGTTTTTAAAAAAAATCATTCTAGTGTATAAATAGTAGTGTTCGTTTTGAAATCAATCCGGTGAATAAATAGTAATAAAAACATTCCAGTATAGTTGTTTGTTGAAATAAACATTTCAATATATAATTCGTAGGAAAACGGTTCTATAAAGTTTGTTATTCGTGGGAGGATTTGTTTCGCAAGGTTGGGTTTGATTACCCATGTGGTTGTTTGAGACTCTGTCCCAATTATTGTACAACGACACCTTACTATGTTTCGTTCGGTAGTACTTAAAAGACACGTTACTCCGATACGTATCGCGATCTCCGTTTTGTTCCATCCTTCTATTCGATTGACGAGTTGTCGGTCCTAATCGTTATTTGTTTAGTACGAGTTCATTCGGTCTGTTAGAAAGTGAGAGGTTGTTTGCATAGTAGTCAACCAAGACTAAGTAGTTGTTAAACAACAGTTAAACATGACCGAGTAGTAGTTCAAATAGTAGTCAATGCCAAAGTAAGGAATGTGAAGAACGATTCTTCACATTGTATAGTTTTTCAAGAAGTCAGAAGAATTAACGATATCCCCATCACGTATTTTACGACTTTGAAACGCCCATATGTACTTAGTATAATATAATCACGTTGGCCAGGCGTCATTATATGATGCTAACTACATACTTCTTTTCATCATCGTCTAATACGATCAGGTTCTTATGAGATCAAAGCAAGAACGAGCTAATTGAATGTAGTATGGTTCAAGGAATACAAGGTAGAATAAACCATACACTATATTATATAACAAGCGAAAACGTTCGTAATGAATGGATAGATTAAGTGTTCGATAGCGTCGGTCGGTGGGTTCTCGTGTGCCGATGTGTCATTGTTAGCGTAATCGTGTTCAGAGAGAGTTCCTCGTAGGAATAGTTATCGTAGGCAGAGATATTCCTCTAGAAGCGTTGTGACGATAGTTATCGTGGAGTGAGTTAGGCGTATTCAAATGAATGTATGCATGAGTTTCCTAGCCAAGGCTATAGTCTAGATCTCTAAGACTTCCTAAGTCACTAAAGACTCCTAGTTCGCTATAATCAATGGCTCTGTACCAATCTGTCACACCCCCAAAAATGGTCAACGTTGGTCAGCGGAAGCATTTAGGTAATCGGGGGTGCCGACGTCAACATTGGACATTCATGCATCAGAGTACATGATTATTGCTGAACAGTAGTTAAGATGTCATCCTATTTCGTCGTGGGTCGCATAGATTCCAAAATGCATGCAGTCTTACTTATGCAGCTAGTTCCTTGAAAAACATAGTAAAAAGTCAATATGGTTGTTGAGTGAATTCACAGGTTTTATGTTTAATAAGTGGATAAACCAAGTTCATTGTACAACGTTGACCTAAAAGTCAAATGAGGTTAAGTTGGAAGGTTATCCAAAATATAGGTTTGGTTCGGATGTCACCCAAAGTATAAGTTTAAAATATGTTGCTGGTCGTTCTCCAGCGGTTTCCAAAATAGTGCCGGTCGTTCTCCGGCGAGTTTCAAATTAGTACCGGTCGTTCTTCTGCAAGTTCATAAGTTAGTACCGGTCGTTTTCCGGCGAGTTCACAAGTTAGTGTCGGTCGTTCTCCGACAAGTTCATAGTTAGCACCGGTCGTTCTCCGGCGAGTTCACAAGTTAGTGTCGGTCCTTCTCCGACAAGTTCACAGTTAGCACCGGTCGTTCTCCGGCGAGTTCACAAGTTAGTGTCGGTCGTTCTCCGACAAGTTCACAGTTAGCACCGGTTGTTCTCCGGTGAGTTCACAAGTTAGTATCAGTCGTTCTTCGACAAGTTCACAGTTAGCACCGGTCGTTCTCCGGCGAGTTCACAAGTTAGTGTAACACATTTGTAATAGTTTATAGTATGAAAATGTTATTTCATAAACATGCGGTTTTTATAAAGCCTAAAAGCATTTATAAGCAGTTGGTAATAGTATGATCTCAATCATAAACAATTTGTATAAAAGCACAAAAACGATTATATAATAGTTTCATGTTATAGCAAAACATTGACTATGTTTTTCACCCCTGTTTGAAAGCAGTAAAAATAGTAAAAAGGTAGGGGCTGTGAACTCACCTCGTGAGCTAAATGCGTGAGAGCTAGCAACGCGTAAGTACAAGTAGGGTCTCTAACGTTCTAAACGTATGAGATTACAAGTTTAAGTAAGTGGATATCTCTATAGACTATCCAAGCTAGTGTCCACTCAACTAGTATCTTCAATTGTGTTTTTTTTTTTTTTTTTTTGAAAATAAACGTGTACGACCCGTTGGTGAAAGTTTGTAATAATAATTCTTAAAAGACATTACTATTAGGTTTGTTCGTTGTATACTTTATATTAGTATATATCACATGTTATCGTAGGTGGTTATCGGTTATCACGCGAATTTAATACTTAGTGTCAACGTCTTGCGGTTTACGTCTCGGTTAAAATATACGTGTCGTTTTTCGTTCGGGTTATGTTTACAAGCCTCATTTTTGGTCCAAGTCACTTAATAAGTCACCCAAACCCATTTTGTTTACATTTCTTTCCAAAAATAGTAAGTTTCCAAAAATAGAAAGTTTGACGTTTTTGAAACCGAACCACGTTTTCGTTGACTCGGTCAAACCTTCTCGGTTTGACACGAAACTTTTACCCAAACCTTAAATATGTTCATGGGTCATAAAAAGTTAGTCTTTCCCTTTATAGCAAGTCCATAAGTGTCGGTTTCATAAGTTACCCAAAATCAGTCCACTTTTACATTTTCCAGAAAATCCATCAACATGTCAGATTTTTCTAAAAATCTACATTCCACAATCAAATCCAACAAAATTTCCAGTTGTTCTCCCATATAATATCTACCTTCAGTAATTTTTACATGAATTATAGAGAAGTCTTACTATTTTTAATAATTACATTTACTTTGTGAGGTCAGATTTGGACACATGCATAAAGTCGTAATTTCTGGGAAAAATCCATAGGTTTTCAGAAAAAATGGTCAAGATGTAAGTTGTAGGTAATAAAATTTATGAACTTTCGGAGGTGGTTTCAAGTCATTTGGAGTCGTGTAGCTCGAGATATGGCCAAAACCATATGGCTAAAGTTTCTGGATTTCTGGAACAGATTATCTATGTATTTTATCAAAAAATATAAAAAATACTAAACGAATTCATAAAAATATGAGGTTTGCGCGGTTGGAAATCTTACTTTCTAAATGATTTTAGACTATAAAAACGTCCAATTTCATTAAAATTGAGTGAGTTATGACCTGGTCCATTTCGTATTATATTCTGGACAGAAACAAAAGTTACATTTTTATGACTTTCATTGTTAGGGAAAAGTCTTTTTAAGTAAGTTCTTAGCATAACTTTGTTGAGTGAACTTAATAACATATTAATGAGAGAGTTTTTGGGAAGAAAAGATCCTTACAATGGGGTTTTTTGAGAAGGAAAGTCAGAGATGAGATGAAGTTCTTGAAAGCTAGCTTTTGCTTGAAAATCCTTGCAAATAGGTGTAGTATCTAGGTGGTGGCTCAATGGTGGATGGTGATGGTTATGGTGGTGGTTGGGGTGGATTGTGGTGGTGTTAAAAATCTGGAGATTTTGAGAGAGTATTTGGGAGAGAGAGTAAGTGGAGTGTTGGTGAAATGAAAGAAACAAGAAGATTGCATGTAGGTGAAGTGTGGTGATCAAAGAAACATCATAATGAGAAATTGCATGGAAGAAGAGTGGTGGGAGTGGGGTGGCTGGCCCCTAGTGGGCCCCATTGAGTTTTTGGTGATTTAATTCTCATTTCCAGGCTGTGTTGCATTCAGTGTTTGTTTATTCGTTATTTCGTTAAATCGTTAAATCGCCTAACGTTTTCTTGTGTTGTTTTAATTTGTGATATGTTTGGGATTATTTTCATTGAAGTATTGTTAAAATACTTTATTTTTAGTTGTCAAAAAATTTATTGACTTTCGTTTGGTTACCGAATGTGATTCGCGCGTTTTCGTTGCGTTTAAGACGTTTTAAGCAAAACGTCTATGTTTTCCGTGTATTATTTAAACAAAATAATAATATGGGATAAATAACTACTAAAAATAAATTTAAGTTATTTATAGAAATGTTTTCACAAACGTCGTATATTGTGTCGAACTCTGTCCGATCGTTTCGCGCGTAATTACTAATAATTACAAACTAAGTAATACCTCACTTATTAATTTGTTGGGCTTTGCTAGACTTATCTCATAAAAATAGTGTGAATTCATTTTAGTAGGGAATTAGCCTAAAACATGCATGTGATTAATGTACGTGATTATGTCAAAATTTGCGGAGTGTCACATTCTCACCCTATTAGAGAAATCTCGTCCCTAGATTTTAAATCGTGTCGGAGCGTCAGATCATGTGTTTCTGAAAAGACGTGTTGTTATCATTATGGCGTTTTAGGTTGTCGCAAAAGTCGTAACGACTTTTGGTATACATATCGTTTAGTTTAGTGGATTCCATATCCGAAGGCGGTCCTAGTTTACTAGGCACGAAATTCTAGTCGACGTTCGAATTATATAATGATTAAGGCGTAGTGATTGTTTACTAGAGATGTACCAATGGTGTTAGGGTTTAATCAGTTTGTAAACCGTTGATCAAAGATGACCGTGTAGACGTTGTCAAATAATGAATGTAGTTGTTGTTCAAATAGTAGTCAAATCATGACAGAGTAGTTGTTTAAAACAGTTGATAAACTTGATTGTAAATCAGTTGTTGTTTAAAGTTACGTATAAATCGTTGACATTCAGTCAAAATAGCGGTCAATTCGTGATCGGGTAATAAGTTTATGTCGTGTATAAATCGTTGGACCTTGTCCAATATAAATCGTTTGAAAAACTTCCCAATAAGTAATTTGTTAGGAAAAGTTTGCCAAAAAAATCTAATATATCGTTTGTAGATGACCCGCAGGCGATCTAAAGTAATATTTTGTTGTAAGACATCAAATTGTATACGTTTTTAAAAAACAATCATTCTAGTGTATAAATAGTAGTGTTCGTTTTGAAATCAATCCGGTGAATAAATAGTAATAAAAACATTCCAGTATAGTTGTTTGTTGAAATAAACATTTCAATATATAATTCGTAGGAAAATGGTTCTATAAAGTTTGTTATTCGTGGGAGGATTTGTTTCGCAAGGTTGGGTCTGATTACCCATGTGGCCATGTGGTTGTTTGAGACTCTGTCCAAATTATTGTACAACGACACCTTACTATGTTTCGTTCGGTAGTAGTTAAAAGACTCGTTACTCCGATACGTATCGCGATCTCCGTTTTGTTCCATCCTTCCATTCGATTGACGAGTTGTCGGTCCTAATCGTTATTTGTTTAGTACGAATTCATTCGGTCCGTTAGAAAGTGAGAGGTTGTTTGCATAGTGGTTAACCAAGACTAAGTAGTCGTTAAACAGCAGTTAAACATGACCGAGTAGTAGTTCAAATAGTAGTCAATGCCAAAGTAAGGAATGTGAAGAACGATTCTTCACATTGTTTAGTTTTTCAAGAAGTCAGAAGAATTAACGATATCCCCATCATGTATTTTACGACTTTGAAACGCCCATATGTACTTAGTATAATATAATCATGTTGGCCACGCGTCATTATATGATGCTAACTACATACTTCTTTTCATCACCGTCTAATACGATCAGGTTCTTATGAGATCAAAGCAAGAACGAGCTAATTGAATGTAGTATGGTTCAAGGAATACAAGGTAGAATAAACCATACACTATATTATATAACAAGCAAAAACGTTCGTAATGAATGGATAGATTAAGTGTTCGATAGCGTCGGTCGACGGGTTCTCGTGTGCCGATGTGTCATTGTTAGCGTAATCGTGTTCAGAGAGAGTTCCTCGTAGGAATAGTTATCGTAGGCAGAGATATTCCTCTAGAAGCGTTGTGACGATAGTTATCGTGGAGTGAGTTAGGCGTATGCAAATGAATGTATGCATGAGTTTCCTAGCCAACGCTATAGTCTAGATCTCTAAGACTTCCTAAGTCAATAAAGACTCCTAGTTCGCTATAACCAATTGCCCTGATACCAATCTGTCACACCCCCAAAAATGGTCAACGTTGGTCAGCGGAAGCATTAAGGTAAGCGGGGGTGCCGACGTCAACATTGGACATTCATGCATCAGAGCATATGATTATTGCTGAACAGTAGTTAAGATGTCGTCCTATTTCGTCGTGGGTCGCCTAGATTCCAAAATGCATGCAGTCTTACTTATGCAGCTAGTTCCTTGAAAAACATAGTAAAAAGTCAATATGGTTGTTGAGTGAATTCACAGGTTTTATGTTTAATAAGTGGATAAACCAAGTTCATTGTACAACGTTGACCTAAAAGTCAAATGAGGTTAAGTTGGAAGGTTATCCAAAATATAGGTTTGGTTCGGATGTCACCCAAAGTATAAGTTTAAAATATGTTGCTGGTCGTTCTCCAGCGGTTTCCAAAATAGTGCCGGTCGTTCTCCGGCGAGTTCCAAATTAGTACCGGTCGTTCTTCGGCAAGTTCATAAGTTAGTACCGGTCGTTCTCCGGCGAGTTCACAAGTTAGTGTCGGTCGTTCTCCGACAAGTTCACAGTTAGCACCGGTCGTTCTCCGGCGAGTTCACAAGTTAGTGTCGGTCCTTCTCCGACAAGTTCACAGTTAGCACCGGTCGTTCTCCGGCGAGTTCACAAGTTAGTGTCGGTCGTTCTCCGACAAGTTCACAGTTAGCACCGGTTGTTCTCCGGTGAGTTCACAAGTTAGTATCAGTCGTTCTTCGACAAGTTCACAGTTAGCACCGGTCGTTCTCCGGCGAGTTCACAAGTTAGTGTAACACATTTGTAATAGTTTATAGTATGAAAATGTTATTTCTTAAACATGCGGTTTTTATAAAGCCTAAAAGCATTTATAAGCAGTTGGTAATAGTATGATCTCAATCATAAACAATTTGTATAAAAGCACAAAAATGATTATATAATAGTTTCATGTTATAGCAAAACATTGACTATGTTTTTCACCCCTGTTTGAAAGCAGTAAAAATAGTAAAAAGGTACGGGCTGTGAACTCACCTCGTGAGCTAAATGCGTGAGAGCTAGCAAAGCGTAAGTCCAGGTAGGGTCTCTAACGTCCTAAACGTATGAGATTACAATTTTAAGTAAGTGGATATCTCTATAGACTATCCATGCTAGTGCCCACTCAACTAGTATGTCCAGTTGTGTTATATTTTTTTTTTGAAAATAAAAATGTACGACCCGTTGGTGAAATTTTGAAATAATAATTCTTAAAAGACATTACTATTAGGTTTGTTCGTTGTATACTTTACATTAGTATATATCACATGTTATCGTATGTGGTTATCGGTTATCACGCGAATTTAATACTTAGTGTCAACGTCTTGCGGTTTACGTCTCGGTTCAAATATAAGTGTCGTTTTTTGTTCGGGTTATGTTTACAAGCCTCATTTTTTGTCCAAGTCACTTAATAAGTCACCCAAACCCGATTTGAATACATTTCTTTCCAAAAATAGAAAGTTTGACGTTTTCGAAATCGAACCCCGTTTTCGTTGACTCGGTCAAACCTTCTCGGTTTGACCCGAAACTTTTACCCAAACCTTAAATATGTTCATGGGTCATAAAAAGTTAGTCTTTCCCTTTATAGCAAGTCCATAAGTGTCGGTTTCATAAGTTACCCAAAATCAGTCCACTTTTACTTTTTCCAGAAAATGCATCAACTTATCAGATTTTTTTAAAAATCTACATTCCACAATCAAATCCAACAAAATTTCCAGTTGTTCTCCCATATAATATCTACCTTCAGTAATTTTTACATGAATTATAGAGAAGTCTTACTATTTTTAATAATTACATTTACTTTGTGATGTCAGATTTGGACACATGCATGAAGTCGTAATTTCTGGAAAAAATCCATAGGTTTTCAGAAAAAGTGGTCAACATGTAATTGTAGGTAATAAAATTTGAGAACTTTTGGAGGTGGTTTCAAGTCATTTGGAGTCGTGTAGCTCGAGATATGGCCAAAACCATATGGCTAAAGTTTCTGGATTTCTGGAACAGATTATCTATGTATTTTATCAAAAAATATTAAAACTACTAAACGAACTCATAAAAATATGAGGTTTGTACGGTTAGAAATCTTACTTTCTGAAAGACTATAAAAACGTCTAATTTCATTAAGAAATGAATGAGTTATGACCTGGTCCATTTCGTGTTATATTCTGGACAGAAACAAAAGTTGCTTCTTTTTAAGTAAGTTCTTAGCATAACTTTGTTGAGTGTACTTAATAACATATTAATGAGAGAGTTTTTGGGAAGAAAAGATCCTTACAATGAGGTTTTATGAGAAGGAAAGTCAGAGATGAGATGAAGTTCTTGAAAGCTAGCTTTTGCTTGAAATTCCTTGCAAATAGGTGTAGTATCTAGATGGTGGCTCAATGGTGGATGGTGGTGGTTATGGTGGTGGTTGGGGTGGATTGTGATGGTGTTAAAAACTGGAGATTTTGAGAGAGTATTTGGGAGAGAGAGTAAGTGGAGTGTTGGTGAAATGAAAGAAACAAGAAGATTGCATGTAGGTGAAGTGTGGTGATCAAAGAAACATCATCATGAGAAATTGCATGGAAGAAGAGTGGAGGGAGTGGGGTGGTTGGTCCCTAGTGGTCCCCACTGAGTTTTTGGTGATTTAATTCTCATTTACATGATGTGTTGCGTTCAATGTTTGTTTATTCGTTATTTCGTTAAATCGTTAAATCGCCTAACGTTTTTCTTGTGTTATTTTAATTTGTGATATGTTTGGGATTATTTTTCATTGAAGTATTGTTAAAATACTTTATTTTTAGTTCTCAAAATATTTATTGACTTTCGTTTGGTTACCGAATGCGATTCGCGCGTTTTCGTTGCGTTTAAGACGTTTTAAGCAAAACGTCTATGTTTTCCGTGTATTATTTAAACAAAATAATAATATGGGATAAATAACTACTAAAAATAAATTTAAGTTGTTTATAGGAATGTTTTCACCAACGTCGTATATTGCGTCGAACTCTGTCCGATCATTTCGCGCGTAATTACTAATAATTACAAACTAAGTAATACCTCAAGTATTAATTTGTTGGGCTTTGCCAGACTTATCTCATGAAAATAGTGTGAATTCATTTTAGTAGGAAATTAGCCCAAAACATGCATGTGATTACTGTACGTAATTATGTCAAAATTTGCGGAGTGTCACAAGTATGCATACTATTGACCGCAGAACTGCATAGAGTTTAGCTAACTGCGGTTAGCATAGAGTAGTGGACTTAGTATTTATATCGACGTGATATTGTACTAAGGTGCTTGTTTCTGACTTGGTATGCATATCAACGTGATGTGGTACTGAGGTGCTTGTTTCTTTTGGCCACAGATCCGCATAGAAAAAATAGTGATCTCTATAATTGCTCAGTAGTTATTTGCCTAAGAAAATATGTGTTGATACTATCTGCTATATGTTGTTGTTTTGTGGATTATTCATTTAATTGCTCGTATGCTCACTAAGCGTTTTGTCTACCCCTTATGTTGTTTTATGTTGTAGGTACATGGTTCGGTTGAAGCAAATGGATAAAATGTGTTTCCAAGGAGGTGGCTTGGATTGGAGCTTGCTTTATGGTTAGACAAGCTCTTCCTTCTTTTGAATTGTCATTGTGGTTATAACATGTATAAATCGCCCAAATAATACATATTGGAGTCATGTACTCATGTTGTTAATTAAGGTGTAAAGTGACTAGTGGTTGAAAAAGCATGCCTTTGACTTGGTAAAGTCAAAGTTGAATGTGGTAGTGTCAATATGGGCGAATAATTATGTTGTAAAGTGGTTAGAATTGTTAGATGTGAAAGTGTATGATATTGGTCATATTTTGGATGAATATGTGATCAAAGTGTCAAAAGGGATATTTTGGCTCAATTGTGTGGTAATGAATCATTTGTCATATTGAGTTGTAAAAAGGAAGTGAAATCTGATGTTAAATGGTTAATATGTTGTTAGTTTTGTTAAAAGTGTCGAAATGGACCTTAAACGGGTCAAGGTGTCAAAACAAGTCATGATGTAAGTATGTTGCGTTTTGCTACTATTTTAGACGTCAAATGTATGGTAGAATGTGTTGGTAAAATTTGGAAGTCAGAAACTAAGTGGATTGTGTTTTGACTTGTTTACTAAAATGGTCTAAAATGACCATAAATTAGTCATACGTCCGTTTTCTTCGTTAAGGTGAAATTTAAAAAAGTATTAAAAGGAAAACCTTCATTTTGGTATAGTGGAGGTGCCTGCAAAATTTGGCGGTCTAACTCTTAACGTTTTAAAAGTTATGTGAGTCCAAAGTTCGTTAAAAATCTGAGTTGTGCAGGTTTGTGCAGACACGAATCGTGGCACGATCTGTGTAAATCGCGGCGCAATATTCATGAATCGCGACGCGATTATAGGTGGTCGCGACGCGATGATTTTTGTAAAAATTGGGTTTGTTAACAAAAGTCTTTTAGGGTTGCAAAGGAATTTGGTGGCAGTGCGATAGAGATCGCGACGCGATAGTATGAGAATCGGGACACGCTTTGCTAAGATCACGACGCGATCTGAAGCAATTGCGACGCTATTGTGTCAGTATTAGAGTTCGGTTTGTTTCAAGTAAAGTTAGGTCGTTAAAGTTACGTACGGATCTAATATGCATACAAATGAATTGTGGGGCATTGTTAAGAATGTTTTAACCGTATAAAAAAAATAATTTTGGGGCGTTTCAGTAAATCATTTAAACAATTTACTTTTCACATGTTTCAAGAAATCTACTACTGTATTACATCTTAAACTTTCAAAGTTTCTATTTTATATTGTGAAAATTCTATTAGCAAACAATTGCAATTTCACAGGAACAACATTTAGTTGAATTCTAGCCGTGCATCGCACGAGTAAGAAACCTAGTATATATATATATATATACTAGCATGAAACCCGCGCAAAGCAGCGGACACTACACATAAACACGTTAAAGTTCATGAATAAATATTTATCATATTAGTAATGTATTATTCAAGTTTTTTTATTCTATGTATACCTACGTTAATTTGTATTAAACTTCATGTTACATAAGTTATTTTAACTTTTTCGTTATTTTGTGCTACATTCCTTTATTATTTGAGATTTAATTTTAGTTGACTTGTCTTATATAAGATAATTTGATTATGGAATGTCAAGTTGTTAGGATGGTATGTTATTAATGTTAATTGTGTTTCAACAATTAGAATTAATAGGGGCAATTTAGTCACTTCAATTTTTTTAAGAGTTAGTAAGATTAAACAATGGAGATGTTTTATATATGAATATATATATATATATATATATATATTACGTATATATTTGAAAGAAACATTATCAAAAATGATAAATACTTGGTATAAAATTTTGATTACCTAGTTTGAAACTCAAGTTTATTTACCAATCTATACCTAAAAAGTAAAAAGGATTATTTAAAAGATGTTATAAATGAAATAAAAAACAACACAATGTATTTAAAAGCACTGAAAATCAATTAAAGATATAAATTATGCAATTGAAATTAGATAAAGAAAATGATGAATGGTAAATTGGTGATACAAGTTATTTTAAAATGTTACCCTTTGTTACATTATTATTATGTATTGAACGCAAAATCAAATTTGATTTCGTTAAGATTTGAAAATAAAGTTACTTAAAGTTGAAAATATTAGTTATGTAAAATAGATTTTTTACATAGTAGATGATTTGAATTCGATGAGTCAATTGTAGCGATTATTTAAGTTTATGGGTTGACAAATATTACACAATGTTTACATTTTTATAAGCATAACTGATATTGATCAACCTAAAGAAGTATTAGTATCGAGGGTCTTTAAAAATGTATATTTTTAGAATCTCGCCGCAAGGCGCGGGTGAAAAAAGATCGTTGTATATATTAGTAATAAAATGATAGGTTGCATACATTGGAACAAAGTAGTATAGTAAATAGCCGACAAAATGCAAATAACTGATCCATTGTATATGATAAGCAAAACAAGAAAATTTAATTTAATCTTATTTTAATAATATAAGCAAATAAGCACAATTAAATTGACTTATCAATAATTAAGGAAGCTTATTAAGACCATTCCCAACGCACTTCATCAATTGGGAACCGAAGAAGGCTGGCAACCGACGCTGTTGGCACGGTTTCATTTCTCCTTTCTTCGGTTGGGATTCTTCAGCTGGGCGATGAAAGGAGAAGGGTCCAAGTGGGGCCCACAAGCTTATTTATTTATTTTTTTTAATGTATCCTTCGAAGCTTAAAATAAAATTTAAAAATAAATAAAACTGCTATATGACCACCTTTTTTTTCTATATGTTTTTTTTTAACCTTTAAAAAACACAAAAAATATCTAACAACAACAACGATTTCTTACAAGATTTACTTAACAATCCCATTTACTCCAATTCACTAGCTAACTCATCTTCGGGAACTACCTCCAATAATTCACTAACCGATTTCGCATCGTATCAATCCCATCCCCAACCATGGTATCCCGAACAACCACTATATGGTTACCAAGCATACTCTCAACCACAATCCGTCCAACACTCACAAACACAACCCGAAACTGCTTTCCAAACACAACCCGAAAGTCAAGATGAAGTAGGATCCGAAGAGCATAAGTGAGGAGGACGGACTTTGAAGTCAAAACATTGGTCGAGCGATGGATCGACAATTCCCAAAATCATATCGAAGGAAATTTGCAAGTCGATTAACAATTTTGGAACAAAATTGTCGAAGACTACAATCGGTTAGTTGATGTGAAACACACAAAAAGTCAACTAACCGGTAGATGGAATAAAGTTAAAATCGACTTCAAAAAATTTATTGGCATCTACAAAAAGTACAACGAGCCTCGGGCAAGCGGGCTCAAAGACGATAACGTTATTAACGTGGCAAAAACATACTTCAAACAACAAGTGGAAATGAACTTTATTTATGAAGTTGCGTTGCACATAGTCAAAGATATTCCGAAGTTCTATGCCGATCATGGTTTAACCTACAACTGTAACATCCCAAAATCTGAAGAAATATTTCGGTAAAAGCAAAATTAATTTTTTTAAGTTATTATAATTATAAGTAGTATAAAATAACAATAACTGTGAATGGGTTTTAACTTCCAGACAATAAAAATTGAGGGGAATAAAATTAAAACATCCATATCTATCTATTACACATACGTACATGTTAAGAAATGAGTCTGGAAAGTTGAGGAAACAAGAAGAAACATGCCAGGAACCAAGATCCATCACCAAAATCATTCCAAAACATTAAATTGAAGTTTAAACATCCAATTCCTCCTATCTTGATTCTTCTTAATCAAAGGTAAGTGTCGTTCTTCCTTTCCCTTAACCTAGAAATTAGGTTTTGTAAGGATTTCAAGAAGTTAGTAGCTATAATCCCAATTTAAGATGGATTATGATTGAATTGTGATATGTAAGTGTAGAAATCATGCTTATTAACACAAATTCAACCCAAAAGTTGATAAATTGAATTGTATTTATAGTGATTAAATGGGTTTCATGGGAGTTTGAGAAGTTAATAGTTATAATCTGAATTTAGGGTTGAAATATGTTTTAATTAGTGTTAATTAGCATAATTATGATTGTTGTTAACATTATGCTAATCGAAAGGTGAAGAATTATGAGTGGTGTTCTTGGTGAAATTGAGGAATTATGTTGAAAGTTATAAGTTAGTGATAACCCACTTAAATTTGTAGTTTGGAAGAGTTGATTAACATGATGATATAATGATATTTAATCATAATGAAAGTGGTAATGTAAGTGATCAAATAATTGAGTTAAAAATGATCAATCAAAGGGGTAAAGGGTTGATGATGATGATGATGATGATGATGATTAGTTGACTTTGATGATTGTAAAATACTAAATATGTTGTTATATGTTGATGTGTTACATGATAGGTGATCAAAGACGTGGCTGTCAAAATCAAGTGTTAAATTGCGTAATTTTCTAAAAAGCAAAGGTGGGTGATATGGGGGTTAAATGGGTAATGGTTGTGTGTTCCAGATTGCTTCCGAGCAAGAGGTTCAAACAATCGGGTGAAGTATTGTTTATATCTTATATTGTGGTTTATTGTTGAATTCCATATTTTGTTGATTATTGATGATGTTGTTATGGCACGTTATGTTGAATACGTGCTAAATGATTAGTGTTGATAGAATTTGTTGATATGTGAAAGTTATGTGGAATTAAGTGGAATGAGCGTTGTATAGATTCGTGGATGAATATGTGCGTTGCACATGATATGTTGATGAATACGTGCTTGCAAGTGGTTATGTATTAGTATGCATACCGACGTGGTATGGGACTAAGTGGTTATGTATTAGTATGCATACCGACGTGGTATGGTACTAAGTTATGTTACCTTAGTTTGCGTGCTGTTGTGGTACGGTACTAAGAGATGTTGGTCGCGGATCCTCATAGTGAAAAGTATAATCTCTACAATTGCTCAGTAGTTACATGTCTAAGCAAATATGTGTTATTGATATTTGTTATATGATGATTAATTTTTTGGATTATTCATTTAATTGCTTGTATGCTCACTAAGCGTTTCGCTTACCCTTTCAGTTGTTTTATGTTGTAGGTGAATGGTTCGGTTGAACCAAATGGATATAATGAGTAGATTGAGTTTGCAAAAAGGTAGCGTTAAGTGGAGCTTGCTTTATGGTTAGACAAGCTTCTCATTCTTTTGAATTATTGTGTTTGATTGCCATTGTGTAAAACGCCCAAAACAATACTTTAATAACACATATGGATTAAGATGTAAAGTATCTAGTGAAATGTGGAGTATGCCTTTGACTTGGTTAAGTCAAAGTTGATAGTGGTCAAGTCAAAGTTGAATGTTGAGGTGTCAAAATGGGTAAAGATTATGTTGTAAGTTGTAAGTCTAACTAGATGTGAAAGGGTGTAGTTTTGGTTATGATTTGGTGGGAAAGTGATCAAAACACCAAATGTTGAAATTTGGTTGAATTGTTTGGTAATGAATTGTCGGTCATGGTTAGTTGTCGAAAAGGAAGTTGAAATCTGATGTCAAATAGTAATTATGTTGTTGATTTTGTTAATGGGTCAAAAAGGTGCCCAAACGGGTCACTAACGGGTAGGGGTGCACAAAAATACCGGGTTTTATACCCTACTCGATTAAAACCCGAAAACCCTACCCGGTTGTACTCGGGTATGACCCTACCCGGTTCGGATTTTGGGAGTACCCGTCGGGTACGTAACCGGGTTGGGTTTTTAGAATTCGAAATCGGATTGAACCCGGGTTGAAATAGGGTCGGGTTGGAAAACCGGTCAAAAACCCGATTGAAAACCCGAAAAAAAATCCTGAAAACCAGTTTTAACCCGGTCAAAAACCCAGTTGAAACCCGGAAAAAACCAGGGTCGGGTTGGTTAAAAACCCAGTTTTCCCCTTTGACCAAAACCCGGTTCGGGTTTTCGGGTCGGGTCGGATAGGGTCAAACCCCGGTTTTGTTCACCTCTACTAACGTGTCTATATGCTAAAATGAGTTGAAGTGTAGTTGGTCATTATAAGTCATTGTCGTTAGAGTCAAAATAGTAATAGAATTATGTTGGTAAAAAGCCTAGACCTGAAAGTGAGTGGGTTGGAAATTTAGTTGATCTCAAAAATGGTTAAAATGACCTTAAATTGGATTAACGTCCGAATTCTTCGCTAACGTGAATTTTGAAAAAGTGTAAAAAGGGAAACCTTTATTTTGATATAGTAGAGGTGTCTGCAAAATTTTAGGTCTTAACTATTAACGAGTAAAAAGTTATGCGCTTCCGAATTTGGGTCTAAAATATGAGTTTGGTTCAAGTTACAGCAGAAAAGGGGCAATACGCGATCTAGTGTGGGCTATGGGATCGAGTAACAAAGAAGGAATTGGTCACCGTTGGAATTCGTGTGTTATTACGCGATCACGTAGTTTTAGAGGATTGCGTACGTTAGTTGGTCACGCGATCACGTGAAGTGTATGGGATCGCGTAACATAGAGGAATTCGGTTACATAATGAAATTCAGTATAAATACGCGTCGCGATCCCAGCAGTCGGTCGGGTTTTATCCCGGTCGTTGTTCCACCCAACTAGAATGCACGGCAGTGGATGTTTTAAATTTATAAGAGCTAGGTCTTAAACTATAAGTACTACCTACCCTGGGAACAAGCCGTAAGTATAACTCGAGGTCGTTCTTTTATCGGAGCGAAAACGAAGCGGGTGCCAAAGATGATTTTCGCTAATAGGATGGGAAAGGTAGATAGATTTTTGGTAGGATTTTGTTTTCTAAATTAACCCAAGTGCGATATAGTAAATAACGGAAATTAAAGATAGAGAGTAAGCAGACAGGTAGAGATGTGATTGCTGAAACTTTGATAATTAGGTTTTCGGGATGATGTTCATTATAGATTTAATTGGAGATTCACCAATTAAATAACCGATATACTTTTGGTGTAAACACTAGGACCCTACGTTTTAGGTTTTAACCCATAAAAGCATATGTCATTGGAATCCTAGGCTATCATGATGATTCTGATCAGATCAGACTATTTTCGAATCCCCCACACTTGTCTTAATAAAGACATAGTGACCCTCTAAATGGATATATGTATCCGAGGTGCTGGCATAAGGCAACTGACCGCAATTTATCTGCTGGCCTTTCTTAACACCTAATCGTCTATTTGATTTTATCATGGTGAATACTAACTGTATCCTACGTACGTTAAGCTATCGGTTAAGTAGAGTTAAGCATGTTTGAGCATCATTGCTCTCTTGACAGAACTCTGTATTTATCTTATTTTAAGCATATATTCTACCGTCATAAACATAAACCCTTCTTTACATTCAGGCATTCATCCCTTGGAATAATCACGGTGTACAGGGCAATTATGCATTTTCACAGCTTTCCAAATCCTAGATGCACTAACGGTGTATAGGGTATTTAAGCATTTCCAGAGCTTTCCAGATCTTAGGTGTACTAACGGTGTATAGGGCAGCAAGCATTTCCACAGCTTTAATTCCTAGACCCAAGTTCTAGAATGATCACTTCTAGGTAATCCACAATGAAACAATCCAATGGCATTTCCTTAGCTTCCACGTATTTGTACTCCACACGTGGTGTTTTCAATGCTATACTAAATACTGTGCCATATTATGGAAAGTTCATAGCTTCATACTGTAACTTGAGATAACTGTGTCTACGTAGTATTAGGGTTGATCAGATCCTATCCTAAGGCAACAGTCACGTGAAAGTCTAGAAAAGGTGACGAGAAACTAGATCTATATTCAGGATAAGCTTAACCAGATACACAGCATAACAGTTTCCAATTATATATAATGAAATATTAATTTAACATCATATCTATTCCTAATATCTACATTTCAACAATCACAATATTAAGCTACGTACTAAGCATGACAATAATCAAAACACAAATTGAAATAACATGCAGTGCAAACATTATAATAGTGTGTAAAGAAATAGATATCACCGGGAATACAGCAGTGTAAGATTGAGGATTACAAATAGTCTGACTTGAAAAACTCGTTAAAACAAATTACCAAGCTAAACCTCCGTCTAGACTCGAACCGGCTACTTAACTCTCTCTATTTCCTTCTAGATCTCTAGAGAGATATTCTAGAGAGAGACAAAATGAAAGAGTGAAAAATGAAAGAAACCTGAGAAATGAAAAATTAAGTGAAGAATGATGTTTTGAAATTGAAGAAGGTGACCCGTATTTATAGGTGAAGTCTCAAATAAGCTGTACAAGTGAAACAGCACAGCGTACAAGCAAATGAAGCAGCAGATGGGGTGCAGGGGGGGTCGTATACGATTTTGGCAAGGCCGTATATGGTCTTAAAGGGGTCGTATACGGTTCCCTAGGCCGTATACGGGGTATTTCGGCTTTTGTTCGTTGCTTAAACGTCCGTATCTCCTTCGTTACACGTCCGTTTGACCTGATTCTTTCGCTTACGGTCTCGTAATTACGTTACGCTTCTAATGATACCAATTTCATAGAAATTAGATGTGTGTAGCTCAGGCATAGTTGGAATATCTTTGGAGGGTTTGTAAACGTCGTATCTTCTCCATTCTTTATCCTTTTTGCATAATTCTTGATTCCCCGGACTCGTATTTACCTATGTTAACATATAAGGAGGTTAGAGTGTTCATCTCATAAGGTAATTGAGAACGGAAGAATTGGTTCATGTATATTTGCCTTGTTTTGCTTATTATTTGGACGTATTTAGTGATTTTTGCAGCAACGTCTATATTTGGACCACTTTAGTGAAATTTAGTAAATAAACATTGTTTTGAGATGTTTTTACCAAAGATGAGCCCAAAAAGTGCGGAATATTGTACTTAAAAACATGACATTTTGCGTCACATCAATACGCGATCGCGTATATGTGCTAGGATCGCGTATGATAGAATTCATGAATCGCGTAAAATTTTTTTTTTGGGCGTTTCAAGTTGGTATCAGAGCGATGACTTAAGAGAATTAGGTAATCCACGATAGGATTGCATAGACTTAAACCAATATGAATTGCTTGAATTGCCTTGATGATTATGTGAAATAGTTAAGTTGATTTAATTAAAATGGTATGTTTCCCTGTTACGAATTATATGATAGTTGAGACGTTAAATGAGACGTTTAGTGTCACATGACGCATATTTTGGCCCAACAAATTTCGGTGACGGATTGAGCTGAAATTCGCAAAGTCACTCGAAAATGGCCCAACGATCAAAACTCATTACGTTGCTATGAGCCCTGTCATTTTTAGGCCTTTCGGGGTTGTTTAGGGCCTGAAAATGGCATTTTTCTGTTTTTGGACCTTGTTTTGGACTTTTTAATCATGTTTCGGTTTGGGCTTTTGTTTCCTTAGATTCCAGGGATTGTTTGTTTGATTAAATAGGTTTCTAGAGTTTGTTTCCGCTATGTTTTAAAGACTTTGAATAGTGATTGAATAAGTGAAAATATGAAATCGGTAGTGCAAATGTTGGTGAATTAATTGCAAATTGTAGTTAAAATTTCCTTGCTAATAATTATGTGATGTGGTTTGCTCCTGAGGGAGAATATGTGGTGAATACGATAAGACGATTAGATGAAATAAATGTGGACATGCTTATAAAATAAGCAAATTGTAGTATGATTTTCATTGATTGGGGAAGAGGTACGTCTTCCCGGTCAAGTATAAACGTGTCAAAGACGTGAGATAACAACATGATTAATATATGTTGTTGTCATTATGTCACGAGCATTGTGTGAAAAGAAATACGTGTATCTATTTAACAGATGATTAAATTGAAAGATGAACTCGTCAGAGGCAACGTTAAATGCATGTTAAAAGATATTAACTGATTATGTGGAGTTGCTTGCTTATGTGAAGTGTATATAGTAGTAAGTTAATTCTTAATTATGTATCTGTTGTTAATATGTTATTAAGTATATTTTGATTGCTGTTGAGCTGTCGTGTTATGTGATTAAGTAGAAGTTACATTGAAGATTGATGATACGAAGTAGCCTGAGAAGAAAGTGTGAATAACATAATCTAACGACGCCTGGTCAACGTAGTTATATTATGCTATTTCACATGGAATTGTTGAGGCTACCAAGTATCAAATAGATTTAATGTGATTGTAGAGATTGAGTGTAAAGGTAGTATAAACTCGTTATCGAGTAAAGGCATAAACGAATGATGATATGCCTTGTAATTGAGAAAGATGTTTAGTAATAAAGTGACTTAATGAAAAATGCTAAAACATGTGGAATACGTGTTGTATATAAAGATGAGAAGTAAGAATACGGATATGAAATATCCATAAATATGATAAGTTGTTGTCGGTAAGAGTATAAGAGATTTGAAAGTAGTTGTGAAACTATGTTAACGATTTAAATAGTATTAATAACTGATATTAAGCAGTTTCTTATGCTTATGAGTATGAAAACTTCACGTGAAAGTTTCAAAATAAAGAAGAGTCTAATCCATATTTGATATTTGAACCTTGTATTTTAAAAAAATATCGACACAAAGTTTGAAAAAGAAGATATATGTCAGTTGATGTAAAGCAGTATTAACCTACTAAACTGTTGTTTTGATATGATTTCTGTTATAAAAGAGTGGTAAAATGAAACTAAGTAGGGGAGGAATTTATAGTTAAATGAGAAGAGAGTCGTGATTAAATGAAGTATAATGAGATAGTAGACTTATAATTGTCTATAATACGGATTAGCATGAACAAGTGTTCATTAATTTACGATGGTAAAGGCTAAATGAGGTCTCTAAAGGCCTGAATAGCCTATGTTGGATAACAATGACGTCATTTGAATCAGAGAAATAAAGTAGTAAGGAAATTAATCTAAAATTTTGTGTCGTTAAAAGAGTAAAATGTTATGATTATTAACAGTTGAGAACGTGAGATTTATAATTATGTCACCATTAGAAAAGATTTATGTGTAGTTACCTATGTGTTGTAAAATTAATGGTGAGATAAAGTAGTTAAATTGCAACTAGTGGGAATTCAAATGTGGTTTGAAAATGGAAGGTAATACATTTTGTGTCTAACGATAAGTTATTTCAATATTTAAGTGAAACCGAATAAGTAAGGGTTATATGATTTCGGATTACACACGTGTATGAGGTTTCACATAACCAAGTAGTGTTTATAATTATAAGTTGTCAACTAGTTGCAAGGTGAAGAATCCTAGCATTTTGCTAGTCGAGTTGATACGCGAATACTAGTTCTTTTATGGGCAATATGTATGTAAATGTATTGAACTTGTCACAAAATCCTATTGTATGCATCCTACTTTTAAAAGTCCTATTGTGTGTATCGAACTTACTAATTATTGCTATTGTATGTAGTCATTAACACTAATGACGTTTGACTGGTCATAAGCACCATACGTGGCATTTTCATCCGACGTGGCACTACCACGTAAGTTCCACGTCATATGAAGTTTGATACATTTTTCAGATCATCATCTTCATCAACTTTATTAACTTCAATTTTCCGACGACACCATTTTTTCCAGCGATATCATTTTTCCAACAAATCATTTTTTCCGTAGGTACCACCACAACTAATATACACCTCCAAACCACCAAGCCTACCATCTACGACATCACCACCATCTCCACCATTTTTTCCAGCGACCCCATTTTTTCCAACGACCTCACAACAATCAATTTACACCTCTCCAACCACCAAACTATATTATCTCCTATTGTATGCATCATCATTGTTTACTCAAACTATATCATCTCCGTTCAATGGGGTCGCTAGAAAAAATGGTAGAGATGGTGGTGATGCCGGAGATGGTAATGTTTTGGAGATAGTGGTGAGTTGGAGATGATATAGTCTGGTGGTTGGAGAGGTGTAAATTGGTTGTTGTGAGGTCGTCAGAAAAAATTGGGTCGCCGGAAAAAATGGTGGAGATGGTGGTGATGTCGTAGATAGTAGGCTTGGTGGTTAGGAGGTGTAAGTTAGTTGTGGTGGTACCTGCGGAAAAAATGATTCGCTGAAAAACTAATATCGCCGGAAAAAATGGTATCGTCGGAAAATTGAAGTTATTAAAGTTGATGAAGATGATGATCTGAAAAATGTATCGAACTTTAGATGACGTGGAGCTTACGTGGCAGTGCCATGTCGGATGAAAATGCCACGTAGGGTGCTTATGACCAGTCAAACGTCATTAGTGTTAATGACTACATACAATAGCAATAATTAGTAAGTTCGATACACACAATAGGACTTTTAAAAGTAGGATGCATACAATA
This sequence comes from Helichrysum umbraculigerum, assembly GCA_949592205.1. Taxonomy (NCBI): domain Eukaryota; kingdom Viridiplantae; phylum Streptophyta; class Magnoliopsida; order Asterales; family Asteraceae; genus Helichrysum; species Helichrysum umbraculigerum. The sequence continues at coordinate 36,233,972 of CATIUR010000003.1, forward strand.
GAATTTTGTGACAAGTTCAATACATTTACAGACATATTGCCCTTCTTTTATTAGTTATGATTAGAATTGAAAATTATCATTGTTAATATGTGTGTTGTGGTTTTCATCACCACTATTATCGTTGTTGCAAAGATGATAATAGTTGTTGTAGTGTAAAGATTCTAGCATATTGCTAGTTTATAATTGTAAAAGTTGTTACACGTAGTAAATAGTTTCAAAGTATTACCTGTGATTATATGTTTCAAAGTATTTAAGTGATTAATTATAAATGACCCATGTAAGTGGTCATTTGACTCAAGGGGATAAAGTGTATGCGCAGTATATGTGCGCAAGTGAATACAGTTGAAATGCACATTTCTATGTGCACATGTGGAAAGAATTGAATATACGTGTCTATATGCATAATTTTATGCATAAGCTGTTTAAGTTGTGTGTCGAATTCTATGTGTATTAGTGGTTAAACTGAAAGTTGATTCAATTCTGACTGAGCAATTGTTGATATTGCACTCTGTGCCAGTGAACAGTGGATAGAGTTGAATGCACATGTTATGTGCTCATGTTGATAAAGTTGAATGCACACTGTTTGTGTGCCAGTTGATAAAACAGTATGCACCTTTTTGTGCCTATATGGATAAAGATATATGCATAATTGTTATATGCATAAGTTGTTTAAGATGTATGTTAACATCTATGTGCACTAGTTGATCAGATTGTTATGTGGTGCTAGTTGATAAAGCAGACAAGTACATGATGTTTAAATGCATTAAATTGATTAGTTGTTTATGTTGTAAATTTTGTGTAAAATACATATAGCTGAAAAGTTATGAGACTGAAGAGATATATATGTTACTTTATAAAGGGGAAATTAGAATCTGCAGATTCAAGGTGAGTACTGGTAGTAGTATATTTAAAACTCTACCAAAATGAATAGACGAATTATTCCTACCTTTTAAATTGGGTAAGCTAAGTTGCTAATGTGATTAACCTAATGATGAAAGGGTATGTATATAGTGAGATGTATATGAAAAGTTTATAACTTCTTATGGAAAAGAAGTGTCAAAAATTGTATGTGAGGATGGGAATTGAATAAGAATAAATGATGTAAATGAACATGAACGGCATACGTTCATGTCATGAATTAAATAATAAAGAAAGTTTAAATACATGAATGACTTACATTTATATCACGAATTAAATGATTATGCAAAGTATTTTAATATGAGTAAACGCTTCCGCATAAGTAGAGTGTTAAGGTTGAGCATATATGAGTGGCATTCGTGATGACACGAATGAAATAAGTGGGGGAGAGTTGTAACACCCCAAAATCTAAAGTATTATTTTTGTAAAAGCAAAATTAATTATTTTAAGTTATTATTATTATAAGTAGTAAAAAATAATAATAACTGTGAATGATTTTTAACTTCCAGACAATAAAAATTGAGGGGAATAAAATTAAAACATCCATATCTATCTATTACACATACACATATGTACATGTTAAGAAATGAGTCTGGAAAGTTGAGGAAATAAGAAGAAACACGCCAGGAACCAAAATCATCACCAAAATCATCACCAAAATCATTCCAAAACATTAAATTGAAGCTTTAAACATCCAATTCCTCCTCTCTTGATTCTTCTTAATCAAAGGTAAGTGTTGTTCTTCCTTTCCCTTAACCTAGAAATTGGGTTTTGTGGGAATTTCAAGAAGTTAGTAGCTATAATTCGAAATTAAGATGGATCATGATTGAATTGTGATATGTAAGTGTAGAAATCATGGTTATTAACACGAATTCAACCCAAAAGATGATAAATTGAATTGTATTTATAGTGATTAAATGGGTTTCATGGGAGTTTGAGAAGTTAATAGTTATAATCCGAATTTAGGGTTGAAATATGTTTTAATTAGTGTTAATTAGCATAATTATGATTGTTGTTAACATTATGCTAATCGAAAGGTGAAGAATTATGAGTGGTGTTCTTGGTGAAATTGAGGAATTATGTTGAAAGTTATAAGTTAGTGATAACCCACTTAAATTTGTAGTTTGGAAGAGTTGATTAACATTATGATATAATGATATTTAATCATAATGAAAGTGGTAATGTAAGTGATCAAATAATTGAGTTAAAAATGATCAATCCAAGGGGTAAAGGGTTGATGATGATGATGATTAGTTGACTTTGATGATTGTAAAATACTAATTATGTTATTATATGTTGATGTGTTACATGATAGGTAATCAAAGACGTGGCTTTTATAATATAGTGTTAAATCGTGTAATTTCTTAAAAAGCAAAGGTGAGTGATATGGGGGTTAAATGGCTAATGGTTGTGTGTTCCGGATTGCTTCCAAGCAAGATGTTCATACAATTGGGTGAGTTATTGATTATATCTTATATTGTAACACCCACTTTAGAGGTCTAGTGGTAATCTGGTAATTTCCTGACTTTAAATTTATTATTTAATGTGTTAGGAAATTAGTTGTTTATTATATTATGTTCAATTGTGAATATTAGGTAAAAAGTCCAATGACTTATTGTGACTAGTAAATTATTGCTTGTTTAAAATTTATACAGCTGAAGGTAAAACAAAATTGTTGGAATCGTAAATGGTTTTTAGGTTCCAAACAATAGGTTTAGAAGGTGATTGAATTTAAATTTTATATTGGGTCGGTCCAAGGGAAAACCGACCTTATTTCCCCAAACTTTACCAATTTTACTTAGGTTTCATTTTCCTCTTTTGGTTCACATAAAACACAGCAAGAAAACAAAGAGAACAACCAAATAGAGACAATCAATAGGGCTGTGATTATTGAACAAACATGAGATTTCATCATCATCATCTTGTTCTTCCTTCAAATTGTAAGTATTCACTTGTTGTTTAGTTATAACTTGATTGACTTTGATTGATATGTATGAGTTGTGGATTATGCATAAATTGATACTTAAAATGAATGTTATTTGATGTATAAGCTGTTAGTGATTGTTATTTGAGGAATTAGTTTTGTTAGAATCTGAGTTTGTGATTTTGGTTAAAAGAATTTCGGGTCTGGGTTTTCTGGTTGCAGGTCGCTGGTAGGGGTGTAGTACCCAGCGGGTACTACCCTTACTCGGTGGGTAAATCAAGTTTTAAGGGTACCCGGCTGGTACTACAAGCTTAAAACAAAGACTTCATTCTGTTACCACAACATTTAATTCACCTGGTTGTTTAGCTTGGTACCCGGCTGGTGGGGATGAGTACCCGGCGGGTACTCGTGCTACCCGGCGGGTAAACCACTTTTTGTGTGACTTTTGTTTTTAGTTTAAATACTTGTGTTTTGTAATGATTTTTGTTTTAGCCTAAGTACTTGTGATGTACAAGTTGGTATGGTTTAAAATATGCAGTGTTTTATATACTCGAATTAAGTTATACCAAGGATGAAATAGGTTACTAACTTATATTCTCTTTTGTTCTCAGACACGGAGAAGACTCAGTAATATAAGATTTCTGAGTTAACGGCTGAGACTATCAGGTGAGTGGATCTGTAACTCTCAGTGTGATTTAGTTGTAACATGTTTGGTTACAACGGGTAAACGTAATAGTACTATTGATAGACTGTTTAGTCTGCCATGATGATTATGGTTATGTGTTTATCTGGCCATTGGGCATTATGTGATATATTCGGAGGTCAACACTGGTTGGGCTTGGTTGCTATTGTTTGGCCGGCGGGAGTTTCTTGTACATATCGTTTATAGAAACCTGTGTCGTGTAAAGATAGCAACAAGCTATCGGTTAACCTCTGTATTGGCCTGCAGTTGGTTTTAAGTGTTCTTGGAGGGCCACCGCGACATGAGGGTACCTCAAGAACTACCGATCCTCTTGGTGTTATGTGTTTACGATTATTTGATGTAAACAGATTTGCTATGCTAAGTTAGACTGTTGGTTATACTTTCTCTCACTTAGCCTTGTGCTAATCCCACCACCCTACTTTTTGCAGGTTATGAGTTTTGATATAATGGGCTGGGCAAGAAGCTTTGTTGTTGGAATGTTTGACGACCAGCTTACTCTGATAATGTTTTGATAACCTAATGTGGTATTTTGTATAATATAACACCCAGTCTGACATACTGTAGTTTTGAAACAATACAACTTTATATATGTACATATATGTATTGTAAATTGGTAATGTATATTGACCTGCGCTTCCGATATGTTGTATATTTATAAAAAAAATGGCTCTAAAATAGGGGGTGTTATATATATCGTGATTTATTGTTGAATTCTATATTTTGTTGATTATTGATGATGTTGTTATGGCACGTTATGTTGAATACGTGCTAAGTGATTAGTGTTGATAGAACTTGTTGATACGCGAAAGTTATGTGTAATTAAGTGGAATGAGCGTTGTAGAGATTCGTGGATGAATATGTGTGTTGCACGTGATATGTTGATGAATACATGCTTGCACGTGGTTATGTTTTAGTATGCATACCGATGTGGTATGGTACTAAGTGGTTATGTATTAGTGTGCATACCGACGTGGTATGATACTCAGTTTTGTTGCCTTAGTATGCGTGCTGTTGTGGTACGGTACTAAGTGATGTTGGCCGCGGATCCGCATAGTGAAAAATATAATCTCTACAATTGCTCGGTAGTTACGTGTCTAAGCAAATATGTGTTATTGATATTTGTTATATGATGATTAATTTTGTGGATTATTCATTTAATTGCTCGTATGCTCACTAAGCGTTTCGCTTACCCTTTCAGTTGTTTTATGTTGTAGGTGAATGGTTCGGTTGAACCAAATGGATATAATGAGTAGATTGAGGTTGCAAGAAGGTAGCGTTGAGTGGAGCTTGCTTTATGGTTAGACAAGCTTCTCATTCTTTTGAATTGTCGTGTTTGATTGCAATTGTGTAAATCGCCCAAAACAATACTTTAATGACATATATGGATTAAGATGTAAAGTTTCTAGTGAAATGTGGAGTATGCCTTTGACTTGGTAAAGTCAAAGTTGATAGTGGTCAAGTCAAAGTTGGATGTTGAGGTGTCAAAATGGGTAAAGATTATGTTGTAATGTTGTAAGTCTAACTAGATGTGAAAGGGTGTAGTTTTGGTTATGATTTGGTGGGAAAGTGATCAAAACACTAAATGTTGAAATTTGGTTGAATTGTGTGGTAATGAATTGTCGGTCATGTTTAGTTGTCGAAAAGGAAGTTGAAATCTGATGTCAAATAGTAATTATGTCGTTGATTTTGTTAATGGGTCAAAAAGGTGCCCAAACGGGTCACTAAAGGGTCTATATGCTAAAATGAGTTGAAGTGTAGTTGGTCATTATGGGTCATTGTCGTTAAAGTCAAAATAGTAATAGAATTATGTTGGTAAAAAGCCTAGATTTGAAAGTGTGTGGGTTGAAAATTTAGATCTCAAAAATGGTTAAAATGACCTTAAATTGGATTAACGTCCGAATTCTTCGTTAGCGTGAATTTTGAAAAAGTGTAAAAAGGAAATTACCACAATGGTCGGTCAAACGATCACTTTTCAAGTAGTAGTCATTGTCAGATTAAATTTACGTATCTGGTCAAGTATTTCGCCTAAATGTAATTCAAGGTAGGCGAATCAGGCGCATCCAATTAATGCAAGACACGTGGCGATTATGTCCACTAAATTGCATACCATGAAAGTTCGCCTAAATGTAATTTCTCTTAGGCGAAGTAGGCGAAAATTGGTTTTACTCGAAGTCTGCGCCAATGTGGTTACTTGAAGATCGTGTTTCACCTCTTTACATAATACCCAAACACATTCCGGCCAAATTTCACTTTCCGGCCAAAAACCCTTTCGGCCAACTTGCTAAAAATCACGCCATGAAAATAACTTATGCTAGTTAGGTTGGGTACATTAGATTTTCGGGCGAAAACCTCCATTCTGAATTCCGGCAACACGGAGATGATACGGTTCCCCATAATTCAAAAAATTCGCCTACTTCGCCTAATAATTTCAATTTAGGCGAATTTTTTTGACACGTGTCGACTTAAGAGATGGTTCGCCTCCTCTAAATTCAATTTAGGCGAATTTCTTGACCATGGGGTGAAAAAATGCCTCTGACAATGGCCACCGGAGGTAAACTATCCCGTTGACTGACCATTGAGGTAAAAATCCCTTTATTTTGATATAGTAGATGTGCCTGCAAAATTTCATGTCTTAACTATTAACGAGGAAAAAGTTATGCGCTTTCGAATTTGGGTCTAAAATCTGAGTTTGATTCAAGTTACAGTAGAAAAGGGGCAATACGCGATCCAGTGTGGGCTATGGGATCGCGTAATCACAGTGGGAATTCGTATGTTATTACGCGATCACGTAGTTTTAGAGGATCGCGATCGCGTAGTTTTAGAGAATCGCGTACGTTAGTTGGTGACGCGATCACGTAAGTGTATGGGATAATGAAATTAGAAATTAATGAATCGCGTTAAAAAAAAATTGAAGAAAGAACCGTCTTACCAAAAGAAACAATCGAAGAAAGGAGGGTCGGGAAGAAATAAGCTAACAAAACACCCCCTTGTTCTGGTACAGTTTTTTTAGTTCGTTGACAAAAGCTTTCAATGGCGGTGAGTATCATCAGCAAGAAGAAAGGCTACGGTTGGGCAATTTCAGCGGGACTCAATGCTGCTTTTGCGGCCATTTCTGCCAAATTCATCACCCCACATGTATGTATCCACAATCTCAATTTCACTTTACTTCCCTAAAAATCATCATACTTGATCGGAACCCTAAAACCTTAATTACAATTAAATATATTATAAAAAAAGTAATTACATTGATTTCTACACTATCTGATTTATCTATATTATCTACGGAGTATATTTTTTTTAATTTCTTATAGTTCTTATTGGGAGAAAAATTTGAGCGTATGATTATATATTTTCGATCCTAAAATGTTAGATCTTACCATTGTCTATGATAAGATCATTAAAGCATATAACTTGGTTTAAGGAATCTGAAGTATGAGTATGTGCTACTCTAGTAATTGCAACTTATAGAAACAATTTTATTTTTTTTCTTCCCCTTTAACAGATTGTTAGGTATGGTATGGTTATAATTTTCAATGTAGTGATGTGGGGATGCTATGTGAATAGCCTGAAAGCGCTTTCGTCTTTGCAAGCTACTGTCACCAACTTTGCAACCAATTTTCTTTCTTCTGGTTTAGCTGGATTTTTCCTCTTTGAAGAACCATTGCCCCTCAAGGTATGTATATAATGATGTGTGAATTAATATTATTGACATTGCAATTTCCTATTCATTTGCGAGCTTGTTCTTCGTACAAGATTTGATGTGAACCATTTTCATATAGAATTTGGAACATATCGGTTTACACCCTTATGATTCAGTTTCTCTGTCAAAGTTCTGCTTAGATGTTTAGTTTATTATGCACCTGTAAAATGACAATATAAGATGGTTAGTTCGACTTTAGTGTTAACATACAATGTGTATGTCTGCGTATTACAATAATGAAAAAGATATTTCATCAAATGGAGATGACAGTATATAAGATACGTGGTATCCTTGAAATTTAAAATCTTTCCTTTTCCATAAAGATATCAAGTTAATTACTTATGAAGTATTGTCTCATTAGTCATCTCAAATCTGGTTCGAAATGATTCTAATATCTTCTTCATGAAAGGGTGTTGTAGACTCTCTAGTGATGTTAAAAGATTTTACTTATACTATGTGTCAAATCAAGCATCGCAAGTTACAGACGAAATAGCTTTTTTTTGCCAAGTGAAGCTGAGTGCTACTTGTTTTCATTTTTCTGCGCATTTGAGACTTGATTAAATTAGATTCTACTGGTGTAATATTTTAGCTAGATCGTAGATTAGGTTTTAGAGATTAGCAAATACAAGACAGTAAAATCAATAGATTTTCACTTACAAAAATCCTAGGGCACAGATGGTCGTGGTCAATTAGGTAACTCGGTGCCCTTAGAGGATACCGTTCAGTAACTTCTACAAAATACACTATAGTAAAGTTATCAGCATTACATAGTCAACCATCAATGCATTCTGGTCGTGACTCATAAAATAGGACATCACTATAATTTTTTACTTCACAGTCTTCATGTGGCTTATGGACATCCGTGATCCGCCTTTTACTTAGACTCGGGTTAGGTTTTATTTCTGACAGATCAAAGTCGCTAAAAATGTATTTGGTTGAAAGTAGCTCAAAATGTAGCAAATTAACCTTTTATATCAATTTATTTAAAGAATTACTACATTGTTATTGATATATTATAGTTTTGTTAATTAATCAAATATTTACACTGATTGTTCATATAAAACTGAGAAGAACTACGACAAAAAGGGTTTTAGGACTTTTACCCAACCGCCCACCCAATCTATTTTGCCATCTCTAGATGCCTAAGTGATCCAGCAAGTTTTGATTAGATTATTCTTTATTAAAAGCATATGAAGATATCTAATTTAACAGGGTTAACTGGCATTTGTGATTTTGTGGGGTAGATCACAAGTCAACTTTATATACTGAATGCATGCAAGTTACGCTTCATTGTACCAAAATTATGCTTCTTGACCTCTTACCCAACCGCCCACCCCAATCTATTTTGCCATCTCTAGATGCCTAAGTGATCCAGCAAGTTTTGATTAGATTATTCCTTTTTAAAATCATATGAAGATGTCTAATTTAACAGGGTTAACTGGCATTTGTGGGGTAGATCGCAAGTCAACTTGTAGTCTTGTATTATACTGAATGCATACAAGTTACGCTCAAAGATTGACTCCTTGCATTGAACAACGACATGAAAGTGTTATCATCATATTTCATCGCCTATTACATTTGTTCCATGCATGTCTGATGTAGAGGTTATCACAGTGGTTTGCAGGTGCCCTGCTCATTGTAGTTGGAGTATTCATACTCAGTAGGTCAAGTATAGAAGAGAAAACAAACACGGACTAGAAGCTTTCATCTTTTCTTGGGGCTGTTGCGCTATGTGGTTTGATTTCTGTTTTTCATCAGGCACACAGATGATCAGTGACAGGTTTACTGAAGTACATTGCAGGTGACAGTTATCGAGGAACAAACGAGTAGCAAAACCATCGTTAGCTGTATACTCTAATCCCCCCTTTTGTAGATCATCACAAGCCTGCTTCCTATACTCAGATTTTTTTGTAAGGTACCTTTTTTGGTTTAATTTTCAGATACGTGATATTAGTTTATGTATTTATGCAGATTTTGTTCATTTTTGATACTGATAAAACTAGAGATTACCCAACTTTGCTCAGTATCTTGAACTTCTTAAAAGTAACCCAGAGTTCTTGAATCACTCATGTTGGCAAAGTCTCTTGGTGCTATCTAATTGTTATTAATTGAGATAAGTGTATGCCTTGTAGTAAACTCAGGTCATTTTCGATTTGCTAAAAGTCGGGGACACTATAACTACAATAAAGAAGAGGGTCCAGTGGATGAGTCGATTATGTATTGCCAGATTAATTATTATGTTGTGTTATAGGTAGACAACAAATAATTCATCTTTGTGGTGTGTTTTTGCCTTCTGAAAGGAAAAAAAAACAACAAAATTGAGTGTAATTATCGTGTCGATAGTTATTTTCTGCGCAATACTGCAATTTTTACCAAAAACGTGCAACTAGATGGTATGTTTATTTTTTGATTCGGTTTACATAATTTGTAAAACATAAACAATATATATTGTTTGGATGGTGAAATTAGTTAGAAGAGATGGGTTACATAAGTCATTCTATCAATTAATCAACATTTATGACTGCATAGTTGGTGACCAAACAAATTGTTCAAACATGATATGTATATATATATATATATATATATATATATATATATATGGTTGTTGCTTGTATCTAAGAACAACTCCAATGATAGCTTTTTTCAAAGTTTTTTTTATGCAAAAAAGCTTTAGAAAAGCTTTTTATCATTGGGAGAAAAGTTTTTTTTTATTAGAAAGCTTGAGATTTATCAAGTTTTGGAGGTAAAGCTTTTTAGCCCAAATATTTACATTTAAACCCCCTTATTGTGGTTTAAAAAAACTACTGGAAAGCTTTTTTACATTGGAGCTAAAGCTTTTGTAAGCTTTTGGAATGACTTTATCATTGGAGATGCTTTAACGAGAACTGTTTTGTGTGCCTAAAAATATAGGCATAATGATGTGTCTAACAATCTATTTAATATAAGATAACGAATGGTGAAAGAAGAGAGCAAAATAGTGAAATACATGTGTAGATATTATAGATTATAGATTATATTTATATACAGATCTAAACTTGTATTTTAGACGCATTTAGCATTACTCAACAAATAATATAAACAATACAAGTGCCAAATTATAAATTGCCATTAGTTGGTTGACTAACTATATCAAACCATTCACTTTTCAACTACTAGTTTGCTTTACGCCAAATTTGGTTAACAAGTTTAGAGATATCTAGCAAACCATGACTCCTTGAATACATTTTCAAATTATATGAAGTTAATTTCAAGTTTATGTGTTTTAGTGAAACTAAACCAAACCATAGATTAGACCTTTAGAATCATGTATGACTATGAGTATGAAGTATGAACCATCCCACCACCACCTCCGGTGACAGAAAAAAACATGTATTAGACGTAGTTTAGCAAATAACTTGCTGCGATGTGATTATTTAAAAATTTATTACGAGTAATCACATGTGATACACTTAAAATAATTAAAGGAAACTACGGTATTATTTTTGTCTCCGGATTATTATGATTGATAAATGACTTTAAGAATGCAATGAGAAGATCAGTTTAGAGAAGAATGAGAGAGTGATAAATAGATTTTTATTGCAATAGTTCGTTCTTAATTACTTTTTCTTGTTATCCATTTTAGCTTTCGAACATTGTAGAGTTTATATAAACTCTTCTAAAGTGGAGATGAGATGGAGTAACTTATTCTATCTCGTCTCTTATTGCGTAGTCTATATTACTCAATCCTAGTTTTGCGATAATGATCGATGGTGCAAGGAGTTGTAGTTCCTCATCGAAGATTGGATAGCTTGAATGCATGCAACAAAAAATAGTTCTATGCCCTTTGTAAATCTGCGTTGCTGTAGATTTTGATAGTTCTTTGTACTTTTGGTGCAAATTCTTGTATTTCCTTAAAGACTATCTCGTTTGGTTCAAGACAGGCTGCTTAATGATTCTGATTCGAGTTATCATCATGTTTGGAACTCATGGGTTCCAAAGAAGGTCCATATATATATATATATATATATATATATATATATATATATATATATATATATATATATATATATCTTTGGAGGGCATCTCTAGACCGGCTTCCTACCCGTTCGTGCGAGAGGGATAAATGTTTCGATGACAAATTGCGCTTTCTCCGAGGTTAGACCGAGAGATAGTCGATCACTGTATTCTTGTTGTTTAAATGGAGTTGGTGGTGGGTTGGCCCTCCTCAGTCCATCTCCATAAAAGATATTTATTTGTGAGACAAACAAACTCTATAAGAAGTGAATATATATGTCGAAAAGATGTTGTATGGAGTTTACATGATTGTGGTTCTTGGCATATTTGGTGCTAGAGATATTGTCTTGTGCATAGTGACCTAGGTTCTCTTATGGTGATTAAAAATGATAGACTTGTTTTCTAAAATTAATTGAATGGCTATGTTATGGATAAAAAACGATTGCAAAAGTAGGCATTTTGATTGGTTTCGTTGGATTACAAATGTAAGAGATATAATTTTGGTGTTTGTGTTTTTTTTGGTGTTTTGTTCTATTTATGTTAGATGTCATGTGTAGGTTTGGTTGGTTTTATGTGGCTCTGTATCAGAGCTCTCTAGCTTTTTCATTTTGTATGTTTTGATGTTGGTTTGTGTTAATATATATTCCTTCTTGGCTCTTAAAAAGGAAAAAAATAAAACTAACTTGTGGAATTAATCACACTAGTGAATGTTTAGCAAGGGGGGAAAATACTTTATATGTACAAATGCGGAAAGGCGGGGCATATGAGATCAGATACTCCCGAATTAAACAAAGTCACTTTCGAAGATAAGAATGAGAATAAAGGTGATCCAAAGGCTGAACTTAGAGCATTTGACTTGACACTTGAAGAAGCTATGGACACTCCCATGTTGTGTCGAGTACGTTTTCCGTCAATAATGATGTTAATGCTCAAAAAATTTATATGATTATAGTGTTGGTAAAAGCTTTATGTCAACTACTTTCTATCCACTTTTAAATGAGAGGCATATGTCGTTAGTTGATGATTGTTATAGAAAAGTAACATACGTTATTAATGACTACACAATCGTTATAGAAGAAAAAAAAATACTCAATTAAGTTCATACCTTTCCAATTTCGAGAATTTGACATAGTCATAATCAAGGTAGCTAAAAATCAGGCTAACAATCGAGCTGAAGGCACCCGACGGTTAGATAGTATAAGTACACGTAGATAAGAAACATGAAGGCCCATACAACATCTCTATAATGAAAGCTAAAGGTTGTTTACAAAAAAGGATGCATTGCAAATTTAGCGCACATGATAAATGTCAAGAATGCAAAAGAGCAAGAAGTAGGGAGGACAACAACAACAATACCCAATCCCGTATATGCGAGGTATGAGGGAGGTAAGATGTAGACAATCGTTTCTCTACCCAAGAGAGTTGTTCATCTACCCGAGGGTAGAGCAAGAAGTAGGAAGCTAGTGTACCAATTATTCATGAATATCTTGACGCATTTTTTATATGATCCATCGAGATTACTGTCGTATAGACTAGTCGAATTCAAGATAGGTTTAGCAACAAAATAACTCTTGAAAGAACTCCGAAAATTGTTAGATAAAGGTTTTATCACCCAAGTACCTCACCATGGGATGCTCCACCTATCTAGGTTGTTCGTTAAAAAGAAGGATGGATCCATGAGAATTTGCATCGAAGGATGGATCCATGAGAATTTGCATCGATTTATCGTGAATTGAATGAACGATAAAGAACAAATATCCACTATATCAAATAGATGAGTTATTCGATCAACTACAATGCACAAGTTTCGTTCCAAAGATAGACTTACTACTTGTGTATCACCAATTCAAGGATAGATTAGAAGATATACCAAAAATAACATTCACAACGAGATATATACATTATGAGTTTCTTGTTAGGCCATTCGGATTGCCAAACGCTTGGGTATTTATGGATCTCATGAACATAATTTGCATACCATATCTAGACATATTCCTTATAGTATTCATTGAGGACATTCTGATCTATTTCAAGAGTCAAGATGAGCATGAACATAATCTACGAACTATTTTTGAGTTGTTACTTGAAGGAAAATGGAATTGATAAATACAACAAAAAAAGTTATCCATAAATCATAATGTACAACTGTTTTTGCTTACAGTACTAGTACACTATATCATACTTTGGTGTATTAATCATATTTTTTTGTTGTATTTATTACCACCCAAAGGAAAACTACATGCCAAGTCTCTCTAAATATGTATTGTGGCATGCAGTAAATGCAACGGGAATAAAAGTAGATCCATCTAATATAAAAGAATTGTTGATTGGAAATCAACAGAGACTGTCATGAAAGTCTGAATTTTTCTAGGATTAGCTAGCTACTACTGACGCTTCATTCAAGACTATATTCATTAATAACATTACCGCTAACTAAACTTACTAGAAAGAATTGTAAAGTTGAGTTGGCTTTAAAGAAGACGAGTCATATCAAATACTTTAGAAGAAACTAAGCACTGCGACGATGTTGTCTCTGTGTTTGCGATGTTTTTCCATTTTTATGGTCAAAAGTCAAAACGTCATGGTGAATGATTTGAAAGAGTTACGATGTAGGTCCAAAATTTGGTTGTTTTGTTTAATTCAAGTTCGATCATGACAACATGTTTTAGTTGGGTATTCAAGTAAGTCAATCAAAGTTTCTCTGGACCTTTCGACACCCATAGTGTCATTATTGAGCCTCACCTAACCAACGCGATCAATTGGTTTTCAGTTTTCACACAATCTAATTTTCATGTGAGGAATGGAAGATCATTTCGAGATCTTCGAACATATTCGAGTGTTCAATGTCACTATTTTACCTTCCGCCAACATGCTAAGTTCTCAATTTAAGTTAGTCTCAAGGTACATCATAAGACACAAACGGTCACCCAACAAGTTTGTACGAATTCAAGGTTGAAGTTTGTATTGGTTCAATGTTTGTTTGTTCAAGTGGCAATTGCATAATCTATGTAAATGTTTAATTATCGTTGTAGTCATGACACATGTCCTAAAGAATTTAAGTGGATGTTTAATTAAGGGGTTATTGTTTCGTTATATATTAAACTTTACACTTTAGACTATTGTATGCAATATAGGTTCATTTGTTCTATTGTATGTAGTGTACTTGTAAATATGATCTATTGTATGTCTTATTTCCTTTTTGGGTAAGGTCAAAAAAGGAAACTTTCTTATTTGGGCCTTACCCAAAAAGAAAATTTTTATATACAATAGATCATATTTACAAGTTCAATACATACCATAGAAGTTTTCAAAGTTCGACTCATACAATAGTAAAAAGTGTAAAGTTTAATACACAACGAAACAATAAACTCTTTAATTATCGTTGCTTGTAGAGGGGAGCTTCACCGTAGACCATAATACGCCGAGCCCCTTAACTCGAACAACCTTGCTAAATATAGTGAGCATGTACACATGTCCCGTAGAAAGTTTGACATGGTGCTTAAAAGGAATATTATTCATGTGATTATCCAATTACCTTTGTCGGCTAATCTTATCGGACCAAAGGTGTACGTATAACATTGTACCATGCCAATTATGTGAAGTGTGAGAGGACAATCACTCATAAACCTTATTAATCTAACGATCTAACACTAAAGATGAAATACCCTTATCACATTGAAAAAAAATTCAAAATACATTACTCTCGGTATATTTGTTAATATTGCTCGAGAGCAACATGAAAAGTGACTTACGCATGTGATATAGTAACAACAATTGCTTATACAAACTGATATTCAACATCCAGTTAGCTGCTATAATTGAAAATTGACTCGGAAGCAACTTGTTCCGGTTAAATATACTACCTAATAACATGAATAAAGAACCAAACTCGATTTACATTACCAAAAAGGTGATAATCCGTGTACAACCAAAAATAATCGGTAGACCATTAAATGTGTTTTGCAGTACATATTGTACAATACCATAAAATACATTTAGTGATGTATATTTTGAATGGTGTACAAAATGCGAATCACCCTTTACCAAAATCCAAAATAAACTAGTTGAAGTATATACAAAAAGAAGAAAAAAAATATCTAAAAAAGGGTAACTAATGGGCCATAGCGACCCAAGTGCATATAGTACAATACAAGAAATAAAGAACCTGCGGAATCGGAACCCTTAAACCCTAATCTAAATCTTGCTGACAATGACTCCAAAAGAAGAGAAAGCAATAAGAAATAAAAATAAATAAATAAATAAATAAAAGGAAATAGTAATCACATTGGAAAGTTAACAACAACAAAATCTTTTGATTTAAGATTTAAACCAACAAAAAAAACCCCAATTTGCCCAATCCATACTTCACTAGTTCACTTTCTCTCTCTTTTTTTGAAAATAATATTTTTAAAATTTTATTATTTATCTACTATATTAATTAAAATCACACACAACCCATTCTCGGGTACAAAAGAAATTTAACTTTTAGGGTTTCAAGAAACACAATCTTGAATCTTGATTTTCCGGCGGAAAGATCCAATTTTTATCACCGGAGCGATGTCAACGGCGGAGACAGAGAAGAAAGAACAAGAAGTGAAGAAAGGTGGTGAGTTGTTGTTTTGTGGTACGACGGCGTGGGATACTATTGGTAAGAAGAAAGGGTCATCGGAAAGTAACTTAGTTTCTCCGACGAGACTCCGGCCACTCGTCGGCGTTGACATTCGTTTTGTTGCTTCTGGTTGTGGTAAGTCTGTTTACTCTTTCTAAGTAGTAGTTACTAATACGTCGTCGTTTTATCACTTTCATTTCATTTTTATATCATTTTTTGTAGCATCTTGTCATTGTGTAGCACTGGATGTGGATGGACGCTGTTATACTTGGGGAAGAAATGATGTAAGTTTATATATCTGTTTTTTTGTAGCTGTTGTTGAGATCTTTGTATTAAGGTGCAATATTTATTTCTTAGATGAAAATTTGAAGTGTTATAAAGGCTTACAAACTATAAAGTGGTGTTTTTTTTAGAATTTATACAGGTGTTATTTGTTTACTTTTATATAATTTATAAATAAATTATATGTATGTATATTTGTAGTTGTTGTTGAGGTTTTGGAATAAAAAATGCGATTTTTTTTTAAAGCTGAACATTTGGAGTGCTTAAGTGTGGTGGTGCTTACAAACCGGTGTTAAGTTTGTCTTATGTTAAAGGGGTATGTGTTAATTTTTGATAATGGTTGTGGTTCTGTAGAAGGGGCAGCTTGGACATGGGGATCAAGTTCAAAGAGATAGGCCGACAATTGTTTCGGCACTTGCTTCGTGAGTTTGTATTCTGTTTTTGGCAACTTTGTGTTGTGGTGTGGCCTATGTGTTTGGTTTTGTGAGGTTGTGATATATTTAACTATGAGATAAATTGATAATGAATTTTAGTAAATTGACGTTTTTTTTTTTAAGATGTGATGATGATCTATAATAATTCAATGTCTGACTGTTTGAAAAATTCGAAGTGATTAATGACTTGATAATAAACTGATAAGAAAAGATGTTGTCGTGATAAGAGAGAGACTTTCTTAAAATGTGAGTGAAGCCTCTTATACTAGGCTAGATTAGATTAAAAGAATATGTAAATATGCAGTTTTTGCTTATACATAGATAATGATTTTTGTTGCAGCTGGTATAAGGAGAAGGTGTTTGGAATTGAGTTCCAGGGGTAATTTTCTGATTAGGGTGTTTGCAGTACGTAATCAATAACAGAATAGTTTTTAGCAAACCATATGAAAGTAATTGCATGTTTTCTTGGTCCTCTTGGACATGAAATGCTAATTTGAAGAAGCAGGTTGAGAACTGCTTTTTACAAACGCTGTTTTGCAAATGCAATTCCAAACACACCGTGAAATTGATCATTAAAAACTGATTTTTTGCCCCATAAGTTATTAGATAGTGAGAAGCATAAAATGTTTAACTTACGATTACTAACTGATTTTGTGACTTAAAATATTAGTTTTAAGCCATAATAACATTGTAATCCACCCTTATAATATTAATATTTCATGCCATTGCTACATAATTATTTCATGAGGAGACGATATGATGTCATCGAAAAAGTTGTAATGGCCAAAATTCCAAAATTGTACTATTCAGTATCCAAAATGTATGATTCTGCGCTGTTCATGTAATAAAGAATGCAAAATCGGTTTACAAACTGACAACAGGTGCATATTTGATATCTGATGATACGCAAGTTATTACTACGTATTCTTCATTGTGTGTGCTTCATTTACATGCATTTAGATATTGAAGTTGTTTGTTCTTATTTATGCTACCTGTATTTGCATCTTGCTTTTACTCGAAATTTCGTTGTGGCAATATGTTTTCTTGGACCTCAGGTACAAAATTGTTAAAGCCGGGAGTGGAAAAGGTCATACAGTTGTAGTGACTGAAGATGGCCTTTCATTGGCATTTGGTTGGAATAAGCATGGACAGCTCGGTACCGGTTCTGTGAAAAATGGTGAGTTTATGAAACTCATTATTTCTCGTGATGAACATTACATTTCTATATTAATTTATCGAGTTGTGAATTTTGATAAATACCGCATGAAAGAATAAACTAAAATCTTGACCCTTTTTTTGGATTAAACAACATGCTATTGAATTTGTCGCCCTTATTTTGTGTAGAAATTGAGCTGTATCCAGTCCGCTGTCTAGTATCTGAAGTAACAAGTGTTGCTTGTGGAGCTGATTTTACGGTTTGGTTGACTTCTGTTGATGGCGCTTCTATACTGTATGGTTAATTTTATCTACTTTGATACTTGATTTTTTTGAACAAAGGTGTCAATATCATCCTATTTGCTTAAAAATGGGCTGAATCGGGCTAACCTTCATCTTTAATGGGTCAAATGAGGCTTATAGAATTGGGTCAAATGGACCTAAAGTCGTCAATAATGTATATTTTAATCCATAAAATTTCTTAAAGTTGTCTATATTCTAAAGTTAGATCATCACTGAAAATAATAGAATTTTTCAAATCATACACGACGCAATATATAGAAAAGGTAAAAAACACTTAACAAAATGTGTTTCTGACCAAAATTACTGATCCGGTGGATTATTCTTTACCTGGCCATTTCTCCACCACTAGTTATACTGTTAATTTTTGTTTCATTATAACTGCAAGCTGTAGACCAAATATTTGCTTAGTGTGGAGTGTTCTTTGGTTTCTAGAACTGCTGGACTTCCACAGTATGGTCAACTTGGACATGGAACTGACAATGAGGTATACTAAGTAACATATACGTCATGTTTCTTTTTTCTTCATTTTTTATTTTGAAAAAATGATAAATATTATACATGCTCTTCTTTTACTCCATTTGACTCCCCTCCCTTTATGATCTCTTTTAATTGGAATGCATGAAAGAAAGAATCCAAGCTTAAGTACACAATTTTCTTTATTGTTCAAACTTCAATGAAGTATCTTTTTTTGTTTAATTATATTTTTGCTAATTTCAGTACAATACTAAAGATAGCTCTGTGAGGCTTGCTTATGAGGCTCAGCCTCGTCCTAAGGCAATATCTGCTTTTGCCAATGAAACCATTGTCAAAGTTGCTTGTGGATCAAACCATACAGGTTATTATCCATAAGTTTTGTGTATCTGTTGAATCTTACTTCACATGTTCCGGTGTTTTTTTTATAGATAGTTTTCATTAATGTATATTGTCTATGATTGGTTGTGTGTTTAGTTGCTGTGGACTCCAAGGGCTTTGTTTACACGTAAGTTTCTATGTACTTTTGGAGTTAACATTATAGAATGCCATTGGTACTTTATGGGTCTTTCCTTTACTAATTACTTGCTCCATAATACGTTGTAGGTGGGGCTACGGAGGATATGGAAGGTTAGTAGTTCTCAATTCTCTTTCAAGATTGTTGTTAGCAAAGCAGGTGGGTTAGGTGGGTTGGGTAACTAGTCAAAGTGGGTTCAGGTCAAAACATGTGATTATTATTTGGGTTGAAATGGGCCCTGTCAGGTTGGGGTGGCAAATCAAGATTATTTTATGTCCAATCTTTACTTGTAAACATATGTGGTTATACTTTATATGTTCAGAAACTGATAATTATTTTAATAATAATATTTCCTAAAATTAAATGATCAAGACGTATTAAGTATCTGAATACATTGTAGTCCACTTTTAAACTGTTTGACCCTTTTTGTTATAGGTACCTTTTTATATTCTACCTTGTTGATCCACTATAACATATACAACCTAAGCTGACTTGTTTTCACTCAAATGTGCTAAAAATGGGTACCATTTATTATCCTTTGTATGGCGTTTAAAAGTCTATTATCTTGAATTATGATCATAGGCTTGGACATAGAGAGCAAAAGGATGAGTTTAGTCCTCGCCGTCTTGATCTTTTCACAAAGCATAATATTGTACCTCCTACCGCTGTAGTTTCTGCTGGTTCTGTCAACTCTTCTGTAACTGCTGGTATGTCATTTTGTTTCTTGTCGATAAAAGAAATGTGAATCATATTCTATGAAATTGCATCCTAAACAATATTCTTGATGATGTTTTCACTTTTCACTCTCCTTGTATTGTGGATGACAAATTCTTTTGTTCAGCTGGAGGGCAGATGTACATGTGGGGGAAGATAAAGACCACAGGTGACGATTCGATGTACCCCAAACCTCTCATGGATCTCAGGTTTCTATCTTCAGCCTTAATTTTAATTCCAGGTGCCAAAATGAATGGGTCGGGTATCAAATCGAAATGGGTTATTATTTGGTACGGGACCGGGTTGATCCAGAACAGTTGGTGTGTGTGTCTATAATATGATTACAAAAGTTGTATTATTTCAAGTAATAATCTATACCCTAAATAAATTGATTTTGGAGGTTTGTATGCATTAAAAATACACTCTGGGCGACTTGTCTTCGGTCCTTTCGACTCATCCTATTCTTAACCTATTTTTTGATTTAACTTATTTGGTCTGATTATAAGTAACTTCTTCATAATTGCTACTGCTATGCACAAGTAAACTAATCAACACTTTTGGTATTATAGTGGCTGGAATGTACGCTGCATGGATTCAGGCAGCATGCACCATTTTGTTGGTGCAGATAGCTCATGCATTAGTTGGGGGCATGCTCAATCTGGTGAACTTGGTTATGGTCCTCATCAGCAGAAGTATGCTAGTTTGCTTATAGTTTCACCCCACTTGTCTTTCCCGTCTTCTAATGGCTGCAAATTTATGTGTGTTTACGTGTTGCAGATCTTCTTCAATTCCCAAAAAGGTCGATGCTCTTGAAGGCATGCATGTGATAAGGTTAGTACTCGATTACATATGCATGCAAGGTGTTTGAAAACATATTCTGCTTCTGATTATTTTAGGGGGTCAAATAATCAGTATATTCAAAGCTACAATAAAGTTGGATATCTAAGTGTAGGTTAAATTACGCATGTATCCCTACATTTTAAGTGCTAATTCGAGGAACTTCTACTTGTATTTCACAAACCGTCTTGCTTTCATCACATGATCACAATAAAGTCATTTTGCTTATTTTCATCTATTTATTGTTTGTATATGTAATTACAGTTGCCAAACACTAATATATGTGATTAACCGAGTATTACAAATCGTCTACCATCAAATCAACCTTCACCCAGACACTACTTCACAACCCATTTTTTAGAACTTATAATCTCTCTGGAAAATTAAACTACTTTGTTATCTTCTCTATGACTCTAAACCTAAATTGATGGACTTCTTATTGTTAAGTGTCTTACTTATTTCACAAAAATGGTGGTATTAAATCATTTTTTAGTGATTTCTCAAATAATCAGAATTTGGCTAAAGCATTTGTTTATCTAATTATTACAGCTCTAAACAATGTTGGTCATTCAAACACTAACCTGTTTTATTACAGCTAATTATTTGATTCAGTATATTCAATATCACATAATAACTTTTATAACACATCCAATCACCTGTAATTATCTTTGAACTTTGATAAATTTATCATCCTGTAGTGTTGCATGTGGTTTTGCGCATTCCTTGGTGGTGGTTGATAGAACAAATGTCAGTGATCAACTTGAGCAGGTAAACCAAAATTCACTTTAGTGTTTGCTTTTGTAGAACTGTTTATGCTGAGTTTCACAATATACTTGGAACTTATAACTGCTGTCAATTCATTTATTTTTTATTTTATTTTTATTAATGGGATATGATATCGTTGAGTAGAGGTGGCAATTTGGATCCATTTACTCAGGAACAGTTTTATTTTGGATGCGTATTTTTGTCTAATAGTCGAATAATATATTAGCTAGGTGAATGGGTCGAACGTGACCTCAGTATTTTTTCTAATAAATGTACAAAACAATTTATTAGTTTGTCAGTGGTTAACCCGACCTAACCCATTTTGACCCAGACTAAAAAATGACCTGTTTTGACCCGGACCCTTTCATGATTTTTTACTCGACCCATCATTCTTGCCATTTCTAATAATGTCATTGAGGCAATTACCTTACCATCAGGTGTTGTTTACAGCTAGAAATTTATGATGGCAAACCTGCTGGGGAAGGTGTTGAAGAACCTAACAGTGAACCTGTACCCGTCAAACAAACTAACAGAAAGACTGCCGCAAATGCGGCCAACAAGAGAAAGAAATCCAAAGACTCTTCTGACACAGAAGATGATGAAAGCGCCCATGAAGACGATAATAGTAGTGACTCAGAAGCTAACGGTTATGCTGATAAAAAGAGTAAAAGGGGCGGGAAGTCTTCCGGCAGAGGTCGTGGCAGGGGCCGCCCTCCTTCCGCCACAAAGGAAAGTGGACCGGCACCGGCAAAGAGAGGAAGAGGAAGACCAAAGAAGGCATGAGTTGACCAATTTTGTCATGTCTTTGGTTTGTAACTTCAATCGTTTTCACTAACTTTGTATTCTGATTCGTTGAGCATTTCGAACTGAGGAGAGCTAACGGGTATAGGGTGATCACCCATTTGTATTTTTGTTTTTATTGTGAGTTTATGTATTTCTCACTTTGGATGTTCTTTTTCTTGAAGTTGATTAATGTAATGATGGATTGTGAATCTCGAAAGGCCTGGGACTAACCCGTTTCAGGACCAGAGCGTTGTAGCCACGAACTGTTGCTAGTTTGTAATGCTCGGTCATTCTGACCATCTTTATGGTTTTGTTTGTTGGTTTATGGGTTGGCTGTCTATGTTTTGTGTTTGCTGTCTGTATCTTTTCATTGTTGAGGAATGGATGTTTTGGCCTAAAAATAGCTGAACCTAGAAGTTATTGTTAACTTGCGTTTAGACAAAATTAAGAAAACAAAAGTTATATAATGTATTTTGTTTATACTTGGTAGAAAACTAATCTAGAAGAAAATGTTCTATGTTGCTAGCATAGATTATGTGTACCGTTACATGTTGGATGTCGTTGAATCCATGTCCCTGACTGTATCTCTCCAAAATTGTAGACGGTTCAACTTGTACGTATAATTTGTGATAGTTTATGGTCCACAACTTGTACAGTTTATGGTCCACAACTTGTACAGTCGGCACACAAGCACAACCGATTCACTTTCAGTGATAGGTTCACATCAACCCATCACAGATTCAGTCTCTTTTATATTCCTTTTGGTTTTTAGTTGGTCACGGTTTCTAAGTGTATGGTACTCGTCAAGTTGTATAATTATTACTCTCTTTGAAGGTTGCTGCTTATATCCAATCAAACTTCTAATCCCCTTTGTTGTTGGTGGATATTTTATCCTTTCACTTTGCCTTATCTTTTCTTCATCTTTGCTTAGCACCACCGTTTCAATTTGAGTTTATCGATATCGTGTTCTTCGATTTGACGCCTTCATAAATAGTTCCTTTCACCTCATCAAGCCGGTGGAAGTTGGCGTCTCTTAATTTTGGTGTTTCTCCCTTTATTTGTGGCCACATCAACATGTTGTTAGACTAGTGAGGGTGGGTTCAAGGTCGATGTAATGTATCTTCCACTTTTTGTACCTTTTGAAGTTGAGTTATGACATTGGGTTGAGTTTCGTGTTTTCGAGCAAGTTGGTTCACACCCGCGCTAAACTTGGCTGGCCATTACTAAGCTTCTCGAGGTCAAATCCGGAAGCATTAGATGTTTTCCGGTTATTTAAGAAGGCAAAAAATTCTCAAGTTTATGGTTGTAACTTGTGAGTTAAATTTAAAGGTTCAAAATTTTATATCAACTATTCAAGGTATAATTTCAAAGATTCCAATTGTTTCACTGTTCAAGGTTAACTATGTTGTTTAAGTCAAGTCAAGAAGTGAAGTTCAAATCAAGATGTGTTTTGTTATTCAATTATGTTTTAAGGGTTCATGATGTATTATCTCAAGATGTATCATTTTAAGGGATTTTCTTAATCGCTATTAATTAATTTACTTGTTTTTCGTCAAAAATAAAAAGATGGCCAATGACCAACAAACTATCATAGCTATTGTTAGCACATTATTATATTACACCACACAGAAGAAAAAGTGCATGTCCTTAAACAGCCGGCACTAATAATATATGTTAAAAAGAAGAAAATGCATGTACCTAAATAGTGGCACTAATAATTACATGCTGAAAAGATATAACCTTGATGATACGAACCTTCATGGACTTAGACAATTGATGCGAAGGTTATTGGAGTATAGTTTCCATGTCATTATGGACGTCCTTTACGCACGTCTATTAGAGATCCTCCTACAAGGTTCTCATTTTCATGACACCGGATTGTATGTATTCATTTTCATTGTTCAACTCAATTTCTGGGAGCTGTAAGAACTAGGTTGCAAGGCAGTTCTATCAAATCTAAAACGGTATTTTTAGGGTAGTTTTATCATGTTTTGTTTTGTCGAAATGTTCTGCCTGTTCTATATAAAATTTGCAAAAAGAGTATTATTTATTTTACATTTTTTACTATTGTATGAGTCGAACTTTGAAAACTTTTAGTGTATGTATTGAACTTGTAAATATGATCTATTGTATGTAATATTTACTTTTTGGGTAAGGTCCAAATAGGAAAGTTTTCTTTTTTGGCTTTACCCAAAAAGGAAAAGGGAAGCGATTCGTACACCACCTCAATTTATCCATTCACCACCAAATGTGCTTTATAGTGTTGTATAGTACAACACTGTAAAACAGGTTTAGTGGTGTACGGATAAATTTTGATGGTGTACGAATCATTACACAAAAGAAAATAATACATACAATAGATCATATTTACAAGTTCACTATATACAATAGAACAAATGAAAGTATGTCACATACAATAGTAAACATTGTAAAGTTAAATACATGACGAAACAATAAACCCTTTTTCAAAAGGCTGTTTTTAAGTCAACTATAAACGGGCCATGTGGGTTATCTATCCAGGGAACAACAAGCCCATATCTAGTCAGCCCAAACCTATCGGCCCATTAATGATTAATCCTGTAACCCTAAAATCCGTAAACCTTCTTTTTTGTTGTTATAAACACAAAAACCCTCTTCGTCACTGCCGTTTTCCCAGACCTTCGATTTCAGCTTCTCAGACAAAAACCATGGTGAGTCTGTACTTCAATCTCATTTTTATTCGATTAATCGATTATTGCGTTTTGCTAATTTTAATTAACTTGTATCAATTACAGGCTCCAAAGAAAGGTGGAAAGCCAGTAGTAATCAAGAAGAAAACGGTACGATTTCTCAGTTATTTTTAGTGTTTTTTTTATTCATATTCTGTATGTATTTATATATCTACGATTCGTTATTTCTATTATCTTAGAAAATGCTATGAGATTTAGTTAGCAAACACGTTATTAAACTATAATTATGCATCACATTTTTGTAAGTATCTGTATACGCAAAAAGTAAATGTATGTATATGTCTGTTTGTATATATATACAGAGAAAGGATCCAATGAGAGTAACTGTAAAATAAGAATATAATATCTTGAATTTAAATTATATAAGCGGACAAATTTAACCTATTTGAGTGTTTGATATCATCTTGAAGCTTTAAAAGTGAACACAATTGCAAAATTTGATCTTTAACTTGTGGAAATCTTTACATGCATTTATGTATCTATTTATGTTTGAAGTATAAAAATTCAGTGGTTCTATTTTGGAAATGCAGTCTTTTGAGATTCTTGTTTTATATATTCTTTATGTAGGATAAGGTGGTTAATCCGTTATTCGAGAAAAGGCCGAAGCAGTTTGGGATTGGTGGAGCATTGCCACCAAAGAAGGATTTGCATAGGTTTGTTAGATGGCCACAAGTTGTTCGGATTCAGAGGAAGAGAAGGATTCTTAAGCAGCGTTTGAAGGTTCCACCTGCTTTGAACCAGTTCACTAAAACTCTTGACAAGAATCTTGGTAAGAATTGATAATGATTATTATTGTTGATAAATTAAGGTTGTTTGATAACCTGGGCAGTTAATATCGGCGATATCTCGGCGGTATCTCGCCGGTATCTCGGATATCGGGGGTTTGAAAAAAATCGGTTTCAAATATCGGGGGAAAATATCGCCAGCGATATTATCGGCGATATTGGGCGAGATTTTGGCGAGATTTGATATCGGAATTCTTTAAATATCGGCGATATTCTTTCTTCAGCCCCTTTTTTTCCATTCACAGCTTCCATCCCCTTCTTTTTTTGATCTTCGTGCTGATCTTCGTGTTGAAACCGCTATTGTACAGATATAGATACAGAAAAGTGTTTGTATGTATGAATTGAAAATGGTAAAAGAGAGGATTTGTATTTTTTTTTTTTTTTTTTAAAGAGCTGGAAGACTGGAAGTGTAGGAGATGATTTTAGTGTAGTCTACTAGTTTATATTTTTTTTTGAGCTGGAAGCTGGAAGACGTATTAAGTATTTTTTTTTTTGTGAATAATGAATCTTATGCTTGATTAATTTCAACATTTTTTAGTGTAGTCTACTAGTTTATATTAATAACTAGTGATTTACTTCTGAATTTTGAGCTGCCCTATATAATTTGTCTCTGGTGATTTGCAGCAACTAATTTGTTCAAGATGCTGCTCAAGTACAGGCCCGAGGATAAGGCTGCTAAAAAGGAACGACTTATTAAAAAAGCTGAGGCTGAGGTTGAAGGAAAGACAGTTGAAGCCAAGAAGCCTATCGTTGTGAAGTATGGTTTGAATCATATCACCTATCTGATTGAGCAGGTTGGCCCTTGGTTTTTTCGTGAACTCCATTTATTATGTATATGTTTTTTTAATATCTCTTCTTACAAAATTTGGAACATTTCTTGTATTCTATATCAGAACAAGGCACAATTGGTTATCATTGCTCATGATGTCGACCCCATTGAGTTGGTTGTCTGGCTTCCTGCATTGTGCAGGAAAATGGAAATTCCATACTGCATTGTAAAGGGAAAATCTCGACTAGGAACTGTAAGTGTGTTTAGCTTTTTTATGGTTAGTGGTGGTTACGTGTGACATTGGTTTGAGATGAATGAAATTATGAAACACGTCTTTTATATGGGTTGAAAAGTTGAAATGGACTGGGCTAGTTTTGGATGAACCACAAACTTTGTTTCAGTTAAAAGTATATAACAAGTACTTAAAGTCTTAAACATGATTCGATGATTACAAAAATTATATGCTTTTACTAGGGTATATAATTCATGACAAAAATGCTCAAGGATGTTTGCATAAAAATTAGTCGATAAGGACGTATTACCTGTTTGATACCACTCGTCTTTTACGTAACTTTTTATTTGACCTTAATGCCCAACATTGGTCTATTCGTAAGTGAAATTTTCAAAATACCTGAAATTAACTCCTTTATATTAATAGCTGTCGGTAAGCAGATTTAAGACATTTTTTGTTGGAATGTATCAGATTGTTCATCAAAAAACTGCAGCAGCTCTGTGTTTGACCACAGTCAAGAATGAAGATAAAATGGAGTTCAGCCGAATATTGGAGGCCATCAAGGTATGCTGCTTGTTTTTCAAACTACTTAGCGGAATCTCAATGGTTAATCTGTAAAATAAGTTTCCTTTTTTTTTTTTTTTTCTGGTGTTTTAGGCCAACTTTAACGACAAATATGAAGAATATAGGAAGAAGTGGGGTGGTGGAATTATGGGTTCAAAATCCCAGGCAAAAACAAAGGCAAAGGAGAGGGTTTTGGCCAAGGAGGCTGCTCAGAGGATGAATTAGATGTTTTTGATAATGTGTCGTCTGCATTTGATGTCGTGGAGAGCATTGCATTTAGATACTCATCTTTTATTAGAACTATATCCAGTTGCTTTAAACTTTTGGAAGTTAAAATACTCGGTGTTGAACTTGTTTAATTTATTATCAACTTATCCAATTTTGATGTTACCATTGTCATTTTTCTCATGCAAGAATAGTAATTTAAGGTGCAAGCATGGTATCCTAATCTTTTTACTTTTTTTACTTAAAATAAACGATGTTATTTTCTCGAGTAAGAATGGTTGAGCTGTACATGTAGCTATTATGAATGGTGTAAACATCATTATCCGTTAAAGATTCCTTGCTAATAAACTATGTAAGGGAGAGTATGATAGTGTGTATAAATTTGTTTAAGCATTTCTAGCAGTATACTCATCTTGACCCCTTTCACTGTTACCAAAAAAGCACTTCTCTTTTGTCAAAAGTTCTGCCAGCAGAGAAGCATACTGTGCAAAATCACCCCTCTCAGTTATTTACGTCTTAGGCGTAAATCGTCAGCTTATGGTATACACGATTCCTTCTGAATTGTTTACATGAAATCTTTAATTTACTGCTGAATCTGCTACTACTTTCTATCTTCGATGCAGGCCGTTAAATGCTAGCTAGTCAAATAATGTCTGCTCTGTCTTCAGTTTCTTAAATTATATTCAAACACTTGAAAAATTTCTTACTTTAGGGATATAGATACATGTGGTGCCACCATACTATATACGTAAAAATCTTTACGATGATGATATTTGAGCGTCGTTATATTTTTGAAGCAAAAAGGTATATTTGTACTGGATTGGGTGTGTTGTTGTACAATGTGAAAGAAATTCAACATGATTATTTGTGAGTTAAAGGTTGTAATCAAGACAAGGGTTTATTGTTTTGTTGTGTATTAAATTTTATAGCTTTTACTATCGAATGAAACATATTTTCATTTGTTCTATTGTACTCGTATATATTAAACTTTAGAGTTTTCTTTTTTGGCCTTTTCCAAAAAGGAAAATTCATACTCCGTATATAACAACACAACATCTAAAAGTTTTATACATACAATAAAAGTTTTCAAAGTTCGAATCATGCAATATTAAAGGTGTAAAGTTTAATACATAACGAAACAATAAACCCTTAAGAAAATTACATTACATTACAATCAACAAAATAAAAAGGTATAACTTTTTTTTTTTTTAATTTTATTTTTTTAATAAAGAAAACCAACACTATTCAATACGTACCTGTCCTCCTTACTTTATCATTCATTCATTCTTCGTTATCATTAGCACTAGCTTGTCATATCACATTTTCAAATCCTTCGTGAGTTGTAGAGTCCTTCCAATGTGGAGGTTTATAGTTTCAGGATCAAATCACATTTTCAAACAATACTCTGCCAATGTGGAGGTTTATAGTTTCAGGATCAACGTACGCACGGTAGTAAAACGTTTTGGCTACAACTAAAAATATCTGCTTCAAGTCAGGATCAAGATCGTTCGGTGAGTTGTAGAGTACGAGTTGTACAAGTTCTTGCATTTTAGACTCGATCTGGGAGACCATTGTACGATTACCCTAATAAAAAGTGTATAAAACTACCTTCAATAATAGGACTTATCAATTAAGCGGTTATGAACTTATGATACACATAATTATTTAATTAATTATTTCTGTTTGTGTACCTTATGAGATAATTGGTGAAACAGGGTATTAGTTATGGAAGATAGTCGTCGATATTGAGGGTGAGACCATGTCTCCTCAGGTAGGCGTCGACCACTGCTCATTATTATAGTTTGAACAATGAGTTCGGCTTGTCCTGACGCTACATCCATTTCTTTTTGCCAACTTAAGAGCCACGTTGTCCACTTATTTTTGTTAACATAGAAGAGTACATTTTTTTTATATCGAAACCTTGGTGTAGTATATAAATAAAAGAGGGAAACATAGAACTTACAGCATGGTGTAGGTCTAAGTGGATGTCTACGCCATGAGCTATGTGTGCTTCTGATGAGATTTGGTTGAGAGTTTTATGTAGTGCATCGAATATCATGTGCCAAGGTTTTCTGTCTTTTTGATGGCATTGAGGCTTTGAGAATTCGTCTGCAAATGCTCTCGTGTCAGCGTTTGCAAATTGGGGTCCGGCAAAGAAGGAAGTAATGATATTGAGTAGCACGACTGTTTTGGCCCAAGAAACTCGCTCGACGCGTCTTTCTGGCTCGAATATGCTCGCTGCTGCCTCATAATATGACCATAGAACCCTCGTGTCTAAGCTCTCGTCAATTTTTAGATTTGCGTACCATCTGTTGATTAATTTGATAAGTTATGAAACTGTAATTGCAAAACAAAATAGATGTTATCGTACTTTGCATTTGCGTTTGCCTGTTTCACTTCTTTTCACAAAATGTAGCCTTTTTAGCCCTTCCATATAGCGATTTACGGCTTTATTTAGTTACGTACATTAGTATATGGTAGTTCAAGATTATAATAAAAGATGACATACTTTTGGATATGGATCCATTCCAACTGATGAATTGCTTGGCAGTGATTGTAGTCAATTTTTGCCATCTCCAGATACTTGTTATTGCAAACATTTCCCATCCTGCATATTAATTATGATAGATCTGATTTTTCATTTGGGTTTATTGTTTCAAAGTGCATTATACTTTGCATCTTTTAATATAGTATGACACAGACTTTCATTTGTACTATTGTATGCATTGAATTTGTCAATTCCGTCTATTATATGTACGCTTTCCTTTTTTGGCATTCTATTGTATGTATGATGAAACATACAATAGAATGACAAAAAAGGTAAGTGTACATACAATAGACGGAATTGACAAGTTCACAACATATTATAAAAGTTTTGAAAGTGTATAATACACTTTGAAACAATAAACCCTTTTCATTTCGGATCACCTGAAAAAGTGAAAAATATCAAACTGTTTTTTAGCCATCAATCTGTATATAACTAAACCTATAAAGTGTTTTCGCAAGCCAAATATCGCCTTCTCCTCCATACTGCTCCAAATAATATCTTGCCTCAAGTCGAGGTAAGCTAGCATACCATGGCACATCGAGCACATATCGAACCTGTCAGTCACCAAATTTGTGTGTTGTTTTAAAATACTCAACATCTAAAGCCTGCTCTGATGGGTTAATCCCGATCATCACAAAGAAAAGAAGGATTAGAATTGTAAATAGTTGGTTACTGCAGTTATTAAATAAAGGGGTATGACTCTTCGTGAAGAGGCACAACCGAAAGAAAGGAAGTTATGTTTCAAGAGGCACGATGAAGCATCACAACTGTTCAAGACAACCTTTCGTTATTTATATATAGATAGAAGTTATGTAATGTAAAGCATGCACAAAATACAGAGGAAAACACAACAAGATTGTTGTAACTCATTAGAATCAATATAGTTTGTATTTATACATTCTCTCTGTTTTAAGTTTAGATTGAACAAGTTATTGAATAGATCCGGATATTGGGGCCAACAATTGGTATCAGAGCAAGATTCTTAACAAGTTCATCATATACCAAGATTACAACTTTCTGTTTGGATAAAACCGTGAAGATCAAAGCATTCGGTCAAGGAAATCCTCAACAGATTCGAACACCAAATCAATTATCATCATAGTAAGTGTTCAAAGGAAGATTTCCATCATTTGAATCCATTTTGTCACCAAGGGATTAATCACATACTGAGTGATTAATTCAACCGGCATCAAAAGGTTTCAAACACAATTCATAGCAATTAACGCATACGAAGAACAACCGAAGGCAATCACAGATTATCATCAAATAATCATCAAGGGACGGTTACGAATTCAAGTAAGTATTCACAAACAGAAGCATACAAGGGACAACGATTCAGGCATCAAAAAGGGGGCAAAAACAAAACGTTGCAATCAAAGGAAAGAGAACACCTGTTTTGAATAACCGCAAGAAGCAACCCCTCAATCGAACCATTGTAACGATTCGAAGTTGTCCAGAAAGTAGGCCCAAAGAGAAACCGGTAAGAAGAAATCTCAAAACCGCGAAACCCTAATTCTTCGCAACCCAAAAATCAGGGGATTTCAACGGTTCAAGGAAGAACCACCAACCGGCCAAGGATCAAAGAGAGAATAGCATCAATTACACGAACAAACCGGAGTTTAACCGGATCGTGTGAACCGGCAGTCTCAATTGGAGAAGCAAAGGGGCGCCAAAATTGGAACGAAAGAGCGACGGGTTTGTTTTAACCCAACAGGTTCCAAAAAGTGAACTTTCCCTCCACTTATTATAAGATATATATTGGTATAAAATATATACCTAGTTTTTAATTAGAAATAGAAAATAAAAATTTATTATAAGTTTTTATTTTCGAGTTTCAAGGTTTAGAAATATTACAAAATATAATATTTCAGTGATTTACACTGATTATTATATTAGAAGGGTAATTTTAGGTAGTGCACGACCTAGGATTATTTAAATAAAGAAAATAAACCACCAAAAATAGTTTGTGGAAGAAACTATTCGAACCCAAGTAGTTTTTTAAGAAACTTTAGTGGCCAAAACCAAAAAAATCTCCAAGTATAGAAGATTTGAGAAAAATCTCAAGAAGTTGATAGTCAACATAAGTGATAGCCTGTGAGGCACAAGAGGAGGATAGAAATTTCGAGACACTAAGTGTTAGAAATTAATTTGGGAGATTTTAGAATATCTTAAGAGATATGACAGTAGAAAGTGGAGACAGTTCAAGGAAGGAATTAGGTAGTACACCTCAATTCCAATGCCCAATGCTAAAGACAACGAATTACTCATTATGGGCAATTCGAATGCAAATCATTCTAGAAGCGAATGGTTTATGGGAAATGATAGAGCCAGAGAAGACAACTCAACCTGACAAAAAGAAAGAAAAGACTGCTATCGCATACCTTTACCAAGGATTACCCGAAGAACAATTGCTACAAATAACAAAGCACAAAACGGCAAAGGCCATATGGGATGCTTTGAAAGCTAGACACGTTGGTGAACAAAGAGTTCAACAAGCAAGATTACAAACACTCAAATCCGACTTTGAGATGTTACACATGAAGGAAGATGAGACAATCGACACCTTCACTGGAAAATTGACAACGATGGTCAATAAAGCTGCCAGTCTAGGGCACGTATTTGAAGAACAAACTGTAGTACGAAAACTACTAAACGCAGTACCTGATAGATACATGCAGATAGTTGCATCAATAGAGCAATACTCGGATCTAGGTAGGATGACAATAGAAGAAGCAATTGGGAGACTCAAGACATATGAGGAAAGAATTAAGTATAAAAAGGGTAAACAAGTGGACAATCAAGAGAAACTGATGTTCACACGACATGAAAGTAAAGGAAAGAACCTTAGAGGACGTGGACGTGGAAGATTTAGATTTTCACAAGGAAAAAGCCACGAGAAATTTAAGGAAGAGAGGAAAGATGGAGAAACCTCTCATAGAAACGTCAATAGAAACAACTTCAAGAAACCAAGCTATAATAATAGCAAGACACAATGTTTCTGATGTAAGAAAATAGGGCATATTGCACCCGAGTGTCCACAAAGGACAAAAGCAAATGAACAATCCAATCTTGTGGAAGAAGATTTGGAACCAACCGTGCGAATGGCAATATTAGAGGACTTAGACGAAAGGAAACAGATAGAGGAAGTTGTAGATCAAAAAATCTTACTACATGAGGAAGATGTGGAAGACAAAGAAACCAATGAAAATATAAAGAGTCAATGGTACTTAGATAATGGAGCTAGTAACCATATGACTGGAGTAAGAGAACACTTCAAAGAATTAGATGAGAAGGTTAGTGGAAAAGTAAAATTTGGAGATGGTTCATACATTGAGATTAAAGGAAAAGGTTCAATTCTGATAGAATGTGAAGACGAAGAACAAAGAGTAATATCACACGTATATTACATCCCTAGTTTGAAGAGCAATTTATTGAGCCTTGGACAATTTACAGAAATTGGTTGTAAAGTAGTAATGGAAGATGACGAGTTACGACTTTATGACATGAATAGCAAAATCTTCATGAAGGTTACACGACAGAGAAACCGGTTATATAAGGCAAATCTGAGGATAGGCACACCTGTCTGCCTACTAGCAAATTTAAATGAGGATACATGGTTATGGCACGCAAGATTAGGACATTTGAATTTTGAGTCACTAAGGTCAATGGCTCAAAGGAACTTAGTACAAGGAATACCTGCCATTAAACATACCACACAAGTCTGTGATGTTTGTTTAATTGGTAAGCAAAGTAGAACGCCATTTCCACAAAAGGCTAAAGCAAGATCAACTGCACCTCTAGATTTAGTATATGGAGATTTATGCGGACCAATCTCACCACCAACACCTTCTGGAAAGAAATACATATTCTTGTTAGTAGATGATTACTCAAGATATATGTGGGCATATTTCTTAAGTACGAAAGGTCAAGCATTTGACACTTTCAAGGAATATAAGGAAACTGTGGAGAAAGAGTTAAAGTTAACATTGAGAATGTTAAAAACTGATCGTGGAGGTGAATTCACATCAAATGAATTCACACAATACTGTAAGAAGAACGGTATTGCAAGACAATTGACAGCGCCTTACTCACCACAACAAAATGGAGTAGTTGAAAGAAGAAATAGGACAATTATGTCTACAACGAGATATATGATGAAAGCAACAAACATGCCACAAAACTTTTGGGCTGAAGCTGTAAGACATGCCATATACATCTTAAATAGCGTTCCAACGAAAGCACTTGAAGACGTTACTCCATATGAGGCAATAAAGAAGAAAAAGCCAAATCTAGACACATTGAGAGTCTTTGGCTGCATTGCATTTGCAAAAGTACCATCACAGCATTTGACAAAGCTGGATGATAGAAGTGTACGCATGGTATACTTAGGAAATGAACCAGGATCAAAAGCTTATCGTTTATATGATCCAACAAAGCAAGAAATACATATTAGTAGAGATGTGAAGTTTAAGAAGAATGAAACATGGGACTGGAAGGAGTACATTAGTGAGTTCAATAGCGAAGAACCTGAATGGAGTGACTTCACAATAGAAAATCATGAAGTCACAAGTGAACACTAAGATGAAGGGACTCAACCAAATGAAGAGGACAACGAGATTCCTGATAACGGAGATGATGGATACATGTCATCACAACAAACTCACCCTCACATTCTCAAACACCTCACACACCGCAAACAGGCTCAATACAACATAGTTCTCAATCTACACCAAGTAACTTAGCACAATCAAGCTATCAAAGTGATAGTGGTTCAACCTCACACACACAATTTGACCACACACCAGTAAGAGGTTTTAGAACGTTAGATTATTTATACGAGAACACAGAAGAGCTAAAAGACGAGGAAACTGAAGAGCTATTATTAGCTGAAGATGAACCCAAGAACTACAAAGAAGCATCAAGTGATCAAAAGTGGATTGAAGCAATGAAGGACGAGCTAGATTCCATTAAAATGAATAACACATGGGAATTAACAACTCTACCTAAAGGACAGAAGGCAATTGGCTTGAAATGAGTATTCAAGACCAAGAGAGATGCTAATGGAGATATAATCAAGCATAAAGCTAGATTAGTAGCAAAAGGGTACATACAAGAGCATGGCATAGATTTTGAAGAAGTATTCGCACCAGTAGCAAGAATGGAAACTATCCGACTAATACTAGCCATAGCTGCTCACAATAAATGGGAAGTACACCACCTCGATGTAAAATCTGCATTTCTGCATGGAGAATTAAAGGAAGAAGTGTACGTTACACAACCTGAAGGATTCATTAAGAGAGAAGATAATGGGAAAGTATATAGGCTTATTAAAGCTCTATATGGACTGAGACAAGCACCACGTGCATGGAAATATCAAGTTAGACAATACCTTAAAGTCACTTGAATTCAAGAAGTGTGCACTAGAACAAGCTGTCTACACAAAGACGACAAAAGATTCAATACTGCTAATAGGAGTTTATGTAGATGATTTAATCATCACTGGTACATCAAAGAAAGAGATCGACAAGTTCAAAACTCAAATGAAAGAAAAATTTGAGATGAGCGATCTAGGATTATTAGCATATTACCTAGGAATAGAAGTCACACAAACTGGGGATGACATATCAATAAAGCAATCTGCTTATGCAAGTAAGATTCTAAGGGATGCTGGAATGTTAGACTGCAACAAGACACATATACCTTTGGATCCAGGAACAAGACTGACAAAGCTCACTGAAGGAACTATGGTCAACACCACTGAATATCGAAGTTTAATTGGATGTTTGAGATATCTACTTCATACAAGACCCGACTTAAGTTATTCTGTTGGATTACTTAGTTGTTTTATGCAAGAACCAAAGGAGCAACATATGAAAGCTGTAAGGCAAGTACTACGTTATGTGAAAGGAACAAAGGATTATGGAATTACCTACAAATATAATGGAGGAGACAAGATACAAGGTTTTAGTGACAGTAGTTACGGAGTTAATACTGAAGAAGGAAAAGGAACTACTGGGATAATATTTTATTATGGAGATTCACCTATCAGCTGGAGTACACAGAAACAAGCCACTGTAGCACTATCATCATGTGAATATGAGTTTATCGCAGCAACAGCAGCAGCAACACAAGCATTATGGTTAAAGAGATTACTGAGCAAACTTACACAGACAAAGGAAGAGAAAGTCACAATATTAGTGGATAATAAATCTGCTATAGCCCTGATGAAGAATCCAGTATTTCATGGAAGAAGTAAACACATTGATACAAAGTATCACTTCATAAGAGAATGCGTTGAAAGAGAAGACATTCAAGTTGAACACATAAGTGGAGATTATCAACGGGCTGACATACTCACAAAGGCTTTATCAAAGATCAAGTTTCTGACAATGAGACAAATGATTGGAGTTAAAGACCTACGACAAGACGATCGTGATTAAGGGGGTGAATGATGGGTTAATCCCGATCATCACAAAGAAAAGAAGGATTAGAATTGTAAATAGTTGGTTACTGCAGTTATTAAATAAAGGGGTATGACTCTTCGTGAAGAGGCACAACCGAAAGAAAGGAAGTTATGTTTCAAGAGGCACGATGAAGCATCACAACTGTTCAAGACAACCTTTCGTTATTTATATATAGATAGAAGTTATGTAATGTAAAGCATGCAAAAAATACAGAGGAAAACACAACAAGATTGTTGTAACTCATTAGAATCAATATAGTGTTGAGAAATGTGAATATCGTACAAAGGAATTGAAAAATTGAGATTGGAGCTGAGATCCCAATGGGATCATGATGATCCCGGTGGGAGAATTAAGAGGTTCTGGTAACAGAAGATATGATCCCGGTGGGATCTCAAGGGATCCCGGTGGGATCGCAAGGTCGGCCAGAAAACTTGATTTTCAAGACTTTCCTTCTATCGTTTGCACTATATATTGTAACCCCTACTCTTGTAAACCCTAAGCTACGAAATTAATGCAAAAAACTCTCTAGTTGGCTGTGGAGTAAAGCGATCACCCCGATCGCATATAACCACGTTATTTCCTCGTGTCAATTTACTTTTTCGTATTACTTTATCCGTTTGTTGATTTGTGTGGTTACAATTGTTCAATTGTTTGTGTTGTTTGGGCTCGTAATACTTAACAACTGGTATCAGAGCTTCAAGGTTTGAAGTTTTGGGATCAATGGCGGATGAAGGTAAGTTTAAAATTGACAGATTTGATGGGAAGGATTTTGGGTTCTGGAAGATGCAAATAGAGGATTATTTGTATCAGAAGAAACTACATCAACCCTTGTTAGAGCATAAGCCAGAAAGTGTAAAAGCTGAGGATTTGGCACTTTTAGATCGTCAAGCTTTAGGTGTGATTCGATTATCACTCGCGAAGAATGTTGCATACAATGTTGTGAATGAGAAGACAACTTTTAATTGTCTTAAGGCTCTTTCTAACATGTATGAGAAACCTAATGCTGCAAATAAGGTTTATTTGATTCGACAGTTAGTTAATACGAAGATGAAGGAAGGGGCAGATGCAACTGATCATATTAATGAGTTCAACAATATTTTGTCGAGATTGGTTTCGGTAAATATTGAGTTTGAGGATGAGGTGCAAGCACTTCTATTATTGTCTTCATTGCCTGAAAGTTGGTCGGGTACAGTTACAGCAGTCAGTAGTTCATCTGGGACTACTGCACTCATGTTTGATGGGATTCGAGACTTGATTCTAGGGGAGGATATCCGAAGGCGGAATTCTGGTGAATCGTCGAGTTCTTTATTGAGTACAGACAACCGCGGCAGGAAAACTGAAAGAGGGTCGAATCAGAAGGGTAGATCAAGATCCAAGAAGAGGAATAACTCTAAGAATAGGAAGAATGTCACTTGTTGGAATTGTAATCAGAAGGGTCACTATCAATCTCAGTGTAAGAACCCTTCTGTTGAGAAGGCTAAGGATGTAAATTTGGCTACTGATGAGACGGATGACGCATTAGTTTGTTCTGTTGAGAATGCGGCTGAGTCTTGGATTATGGATTCAGGAGCTTCGTTTCATGCCAACCCATACAAGGATACGATGAAGAATTTCAGGCCGTATCGTGGTAAGGTCCGATTAGCTGATGACAAGAGACTAGATATTAGAGGCATTGGAGATGTGGTATTAAGGACTTCCCTTGGTACTAACTGGACTTTGAAGGATGTGAGATATATTCCGGATCTTAGACGGAAGCTTATCTCTATTGGTCAGTTAGATGAAGAAGGTAGTGATGTTACCTTTGGAAATCGCCAATGGCGTGTGGTTAAGGGAAACCGTGTGATAGCTCGTGGACATAAGAGGGGAACACTTTATATGGTTGAGGAACCTAATGATGAGAATGGGGTACATGCTACAGTTGATGTAGGGGCTGAATCTACTCTATGGCACCGACGGCTCGGGCATATGAGTGAGAAAGGTATGAAGATGCTTGTTTCTAGTGGGAGGATTCCGGATTTGAAAAGAGTTGAAGTTGGCTTTTGCGAACCATGTGTCTATGGTAAGCAAAAGAAGGTTACTTTTGGTAAATTGGGATCTACACCGAAGATGGAGAAGCTTGAGCTAGTTCATACGGATGTTTATGGACCTACATCGGTTCAGTCTATTGGTGGTTCTCGGTATTATGTCACCTTCATTGATGATTCCACTAGAAAGGTATGGGTTTA
This sequence comes from Helichrysum umbraculigerum, assembly GCA_949592205.1. Classification (NCBI taxonomy): domain Eukaryota; kingdom Viridiplantae; phylum Streptophyta; class Magnoliopsida; order Asterales; family Asteraceae; genus Helichrysum; species Helichrysum umbraculigerum. The sequence goes on from CATIUR010000003.1 coordinate 36,272,621, forward strand.
TTTTCTTAAATATAAATCTGATGTTTTTACTACCTTTAAGAAGTGGAAAGCTGCTGTTGAGAATGAAACTAACTTGAAGGTTAAGTGTTTAAAATCTGACAATGGAGGTGAATACAGCAGTAAGGAGTTTATTGACTATTGTGCTGAGACTGGTATTAGGATGTTGAAAACAGTTCCTGAAACACCTCAGCAAAATGGTGTTGCTGAACGCATGAACATGACTTTGAATGAGAGGGCAAAGAGTATGAGGTTGCATGCAGGTTTGCCTAAGATGTTCTGGGCCGATGCGGTTAATACAGCAGCTTATTTGATTAATAGGGGACCCTCAACACTGTTGGGTTTCAGAATTCCAGAAGAGGTATGGCTTGGTAAGAAGGTAATCTACACACATCTTAGAGTTTTTGGTTGTAATGTTTATGTGAAAACTAAGGATGTGAACAGGGATAAGCTTGATGCAAAATCAAGGAAGTGCACATTTATTGGGTATGGTTCGGATGATATGGATTACAGGTGTTGGGATGATGATTCTAAGAAGATTATCCGCAGCAGAGATGTCACTTTTGATGAGAGTACAGTTTATAGTGGCAAGGTAACGGTAGATCTGAAACATGATTATATTGTATGTGATGATATTCCTGTTGATGATCTTGCAGATCCTAGTGGGAGTTCGGGAAACCATGAATTGCCGGATAACGGTGAGGTGTCAGGTGATGGAGAAAGTTCAGAGACTGGAGAAAGATCTGAAGTGAGTGGGAGCTCAAGTAATGTGGATGACAGTGGCACGGATGAGCCTGTCACACCTACACTTCCTACTTTGAGACGTTCCACTAGAACGCCCAAACCTGTAAAAAGGTTCTCTCCATCAGCAAACTATCTACTTTTAACAGAAAATGGTGAACCGGAAAATTATTCTGAAGCAATGCGATTGAAAGAATCCATACAGTGGGAGCTTGCTATGAAAGAAGAGATGAGTTCACTTGAGAAGAACAAGACCTGGTCGTTAGTAAATCTACCTCGTGATAAAAAGGTTTTGCATAATAAATGGGTGTACAGGATCAAAGAAGAACTTGATGGTAAAAGGAGATACAAAGCAAGGTTAGTGGTCAAGGGTTTCCAACAGAAAGAGGGAGTTGACTATAATGAGATCTTCTCGCCGGTTGTGAAGATGACTACTATTAGATTGGTGCTTAGTATTGTCACTGCTGAAGACTTACATCTAGAGCAGCTAGATGTGAAGACTGCGTTCTTACATGGGGATCTTGATGAAGACATTTATATGGCTCAACCTGAGGGCTTTGAGGTAGTGGGTAAAGAGAAGATGGTTTGCAAATTAAAGAAAAGTCTGTATGGGTTGAAACAAGCGCCACGGCAATGGTACTTGAAGTTTGATGACTTTATGAAGAGGAGTGGATACATGAGATGTGACATGGATCATTGCTGCTACTTGAAGAAATTCAAGTCCTCCTATATCATATTGTTACGTTATGTTGATGTAACACCTGCTAAATTAGGATAATTAATCTTGCCTAATTACTTGTAACTAGTTGTAATTAGTATGTAATAGGACTAATTGCAGACTCTATTTGTATATATATAAGGTGAATTATATATATATGTGTGTACATACGCGATTTGGATTAATCGTACGAATTAACCGGACGGAGTCCGACACAGTTATTTGGACGTTGGTGACAGAAACTTACCTAAATAATGAGAACGTATTTTATTATATAAAATACACAGCGAACAAACATTATTTATAATACCGCGACGACAATTTAAATAATTTAACGTATATGTATTAAACGCGAGTTAAGAATTTTAATACTTCGACAAATGTTTTTATAATTAATTTCAAGGTATTTCATTAAAACATTTCCCGTCACCTTTTAAAAATATAACTGCTTGATAACGTTTAAACGACGGGGGAAACGAACACCGCACGGAGCGGAAACGCGGGCGAAATTGGGGGCTTAACCTCCCAATTTCCACCTCCTTCTTTCATTTAATTCTTCTTCTCTTTCTCTTTCTTCTCTCTTTCCTCTCAACTTCATCCTCACCACCAACTCCACATTTCTCACTAATTCACAAAATACTACCACTAAACGCACGCGAAACATACTACCCTTTTGGAAGAAAACGACCACCACATCACGATCTATCACGCTATCTTTCCGGATTTTCATTTCGGCATTTCGTAAGTTTCCGACAAAACCCGAAACTCTCCGTTTTTACTCATTTTTACGTTTTTATAGTTTATATATGCTTAAAATGTCCAAAAATGGGTTGGGTAAAAGATTTGGACCGAACGGAAGCTTTTCGACCGATTTTCCGGCCACCAAATTCCGATCAGACCGCTACGTCGCAGAGACGCTGGACTATCTGCGACGTAGCTCAAAACGTCGCATTTTGTGGCCAACGTCGCATTTAGCGACGTCACGGCCTACGTCGCACAGATATCCCAACGTCGCACTAGCGACGCAGCCTATTACGTCGCATTAACTTGCGGACGTCGCACATAGCGACGTAGACTTTTACGTCGCAAACCGAACCAACGTCGCATTAGCGACGTCGCCTCCTACGTCGCATTGATTTGCGAAGGTCGCATCATGCGACGTACCTCCCTACGTCGCACCCTACGTCGCATGCTACGTCGCATGCTACGTCGCACAAACCAGAACCTTGAAAAGTCAGATTTTACTAAGTGTCGAACTTACACAACTTCAAATACTTATGTCATACGACTTAACAAACGTCATAGAACATACTTTCTATTACAACTACACTAAATTGCGTTATAAATGATAACACTTTGAATCATTATTACAAACCGTCACCAACGGGCCATATTTGTTTTCAAACTACAAACGGATTACTAAACAAACACTTGGACATAATGAGTTGTGTAAACAACTAGCCTAGATGGTCTTGCGAGACATCTACTTACTTAACTTTATATGTTTAGGCATTTGAAGGTTACGGGTTCGGAGAACCTACGGTTGTTATTACTTACTCGTTTATTGATATAAACGTACTTGCAAAGACTCAGGTGAGTCTTACGGCCCCACTTTTACTGTTTTATCTTATTGGGGGAACACATGCTACTACTTTTCTTGAACACAAGTACTAAACTGTTTACTATACCAAACGGAATTGCATGAGTTGTTACTATCTACAGAAGTCTCTCCATCATATATCGTTAGTTATGGACTTAAGCGCGAACAGTAGTTAATGGATCCATTAGGGAAATGACCCTCCCCACCCGGGGCAGTAGCGCTGCCACGTACCGATTTACACGTATAAACGGGTGACAACTTATTCGTTACTGATGCTTGCTCATTTACGAGCATGTCACGGGAGCAAACATATTATTTACGGGTTAAGCTTCGATTATGAGCCTCATGGCAACGGTATAAACTTACTTACTTACATTTGCGGGATTGCAAATACTGGTTTACGATTTCTGGATTGAAATTGCTGATTTTACGCCTACGGGCATTACTGACGAAAGCTCGTGTTCAAAACTGATATTATTTACAAACCTGTGAGATTCACCAACCTTTTGGTTGACACTTTTTAGCATGTTTTCTCAGGTACCCGGATGGAGTAGGATTACTCCAGGATTTTAGCTAGAGTCGCATGATTTCAACACAACTGCATTAACGGAGATTCTTAGCATTATCTTTTGTATATTTTGATTATGTAATAGAATCTCCCGCTATACGCGTGGACTCTAGGGGAAACTACATTTTGTATACGAAAACACTAAGTTTTCAAACATTATATCTATGGAATGTAACTAATTTACAAAACGTCTCATTTAGAGGTCGTTTGCTTTATCTTTGTGCTGTGATATTTAATTAGTAACACCCCAAACTATGCTTCCGCAAAACAGTGAATTTCGGGGGTGTTACAGATTGGTATCAGAGCCTAAGGTTATAGTGAACTAGGTTGCATTAGTGGGCCTAGACTATGACCATTAGGCAGTATTTCCTTATCAGGCATGATTGGTTCAGGAATTACATCATACGACTTTAATTTAACATAGCCTGATCAACTATGTACAATTAAGGAAAAATGATGTGAGGTCTGAAATGGTTATGTCGAACAGGAATGCGTTAGTAGACTCTGACCACGAGAGAACCGAGACTCTTACTTGTTATGTGCTAGACATACTCTAGGCTATTATGTGATATACGAGTATATACATACATAGGCCTCACTCGCTGACTATACTACTAGGCTATTATATATTGAATATATATATGAATAGGCCTCGCACGTAAACACACTCGCTATAGAGATAGCCGACGTTTCTCTGGTGACACTTACGAATTTCTCTCAGCGGTTTGCACCGACCATGACAGACTTGATTACCGTCACACCACCTTGTGGCGCACTCTAATGATTTTACGAAAATCACATCTAACACCCTGAAACAACGTACTTCCAAGGACTAAAATCCTCTCTCTGTCATTTCTATAGAACTCAAAGACACGAATTCCCAAATGGACGACTACATGTCTGATAGTGACCAAGTCCACGGGGAACAAATCCAGTACACGTATCTCGATGAGGACATCGTACCAGAAGAAGAAATCATGCTGGAGGGAAACGAAAATCAGGATTTCGGAATGACTGGCATCGATATTGAAGAATATGAAAGAGTACGAGATCAGGCCGTGGGACTAGACGGCCGAAATTGGGCACTTAAGCGTAAGTGCATAGACTATGAACAAAGATTGAGAATCTCAAACCGATCTGTCCCTACACGAATCAAAGATAAGATCCGTTACTGGAAGAAAGTGGCCACCAACCTAACCCGTAGGACCAAAACATGGATCAAACGTTTGGGCAGGAAATCAACGGAGGAGACTAAGTACCGCTCCACGACTCAAAGATACAGGGACATGCTCGAGGCACGCTACCACCCACACGACCTGAACCTGGAATCGGAAGACGAATCCGAAGGCCAGGAACCCTAACTAAGAATGAACCAACCGACTAGCAGAAACTGTGGACCGCCTTGTCACGCTGATGGAACCAATTAATCTACATTAAGATTAGTGTAGTTTTTGTCTTGTAATCTATCTCGTAATCTAGGGACTATCTAGCACTACTCTATAAACTAGTCGGATGTAACCATTCCCGGCACCCTTGTAATATCTCTGTAGGATGTAACTTTTGAACTCACTTTATCTATCAGATATCCTTTGTTATCTCAACTCACCTTAATTGTCGTTTTCCATATTGATGTTATGTATTACTGCTTTTATACATGTACATCTGTGACAATTACCAGCTCATACAAAATCTCATGTATCTTCATTTCTTTTATTGAAGAATCATGCCGCCAAAGACACGACCATACACCGACGCCCAGATTACCTCCCTTATAACCCAGGCTGTTACTGAAGCCTTGGCTCGGAATACTCCCCCAAATTCCTCGAGAAACAGCGATGCCGCTGAAACCACTGCTGCTAAACCTTGTTCTTACAAGGACTTCCAGAACTGCAAACCTCTAAACTTTGCAGGTACCGAGGGAGCTATCGGTCTAGTACGCTGGATCGAGAAAGTTGAGTCTGTATTTCTTATCTGCAACTGTGCGGAGGGAGATAAGGTTAAGTTCTCCGTTAGTACTTTTACTGACACCGCACTCACCTGGTGGAACACTTATGCCCAGACTGTGAGTGTTGCTACTGCTTACCAACTCCCGTGGGAGGAGTTGAAGAAGATGTTGAGGGGCGAGTATTGCCCCAGGGATGAATTGAAACAACTAGAAGTGGAATTTTGGAACCATAAGATGCAAGGTAATGATATCACCGGCTACACCAACCGTTTCCACCAACTGGCACTTCTGTGCCCAACCATGGTCGATCCTGAGTACAAGAGGATTGAGAAATTCGTTGATGGTCTTCCTGAAAGACTCCAAGACCTGGTAACTTCTTCCAAACCGGGTACTATTCAGAGCGCCATCCGTATGGCCCATGAACTAACGGCAAATTCTGTCCGCCGTGGTACAACTTCAACCCCATCTGCAAACAACAAACGCAAGTGGGAAGGTAACCCCAACTCATCCAACCAAACCTCCAACAAAAAGCCTGAGTACATTAAGGCTTATTCATCTGGAACTTCGGAGAAGAAAGGGTACAGCGGGAGCAGACCCTACTGTCCCAAATGCAACCGCCACCATGACGGTTCTTGCCCTTGCTCCAACTGCAAGCGGTTCGGGCATCTAGCCAAGGATTGTCGAACCAACATTCCCACCCCCAACACTAATGCACCAAAGGCCTGCTTTGGGTGCGGAAATACAGGGCATTTCAAGAAAGATTGCCCAAAGCTGAAAAACAACAACAACCCTGCTCGCGGCAGATCATTCGTTATCAAGGCTGGGGAAGCCAGACAAGACCCGAACGTCGTGACGGGTACGTTCCTTCTCAACGACCTTACTGCTTCTGTGTTATTTGATACCGGTGCCGATAGAAGCTTCATATCTGAGAAATTTAGCCCTTTACTTGATATTACTCCCACTGCCTTAGATGCTAAATACATTGTAGAATTAGCTAATGGCAACCTGATTGAGACTGATAGCATCATACACAACTGTACACTTAACCTCACGAACGAAACGTTTCCCATTGATTTAATCCCTGTCGAGATCGGCAGCTTCGATATTATTGTCGGTATGGATTGGTTATCCAAGCACCGAGCTGAAATCATCTGTCATGACAAACTCGTTCGTATACCTCTTGTCTCCGGTGGAACCTTAGTCCTACAAGGGGAGACCGGCAGACGGAATCTAAATATCGTATCTTGTCTGAAAACTAGAAAATATCTACGAAAAGGGTATCAAGCCATCCTCGCACATGTAACGGAGAAGAAGTCGGAGGAGAAGCGACTTGAGGATGTTCCGATCGTGCGGGATTTCCCGGAAGTCTTTCCTGAAGACTTGCCCGGACTTCCGCCACCTAGACAAGTTGAATTTCAAATCGAACTTGTGCCCGGAGCTGCACCCGTGGCACGAGCCCCTTACCGTTTAGCACCATCCGAAATGCAGGAGTTGTCTAACCAACTACAGGAACTCCTGGACAGAGGATTCATTCGACCAAGTTCCTCACCTTGGGGAGCTCCGGTCTTATTCGTGAAAAAGAAAGACGGGTCTTTCCGCATGTGTATTGACTACCGAGAGCTGAATAAGCTAACCATAAAGAATCGGTACCCACTTCCTAGAATCGATGACCTATTTGATCAACTCCAGGGATCGAGTGTTCACTCAAAGATTGATCTACGGTCGGGTTATCATCAACTCCGAGTCCGTGACAATGATATCCCAAAGACAGCCTTCCGAACTCGTTATGGGCATTACGAGTTCCAAGTGATGCCATTCGGTTTAACCAACGCACCGGCCGTATTCATGGACCTTATGAATCGGGTGTGCAAACCATATCTTGACAAATTCGTCATTGTGTTCATCGACGATATTCTGATTTACTCTCGCAATGAGCAGGAACATGCTCAACATCTGAAAACCATTCTAGGACTTCTGAAACACGAAGAGTTATATGCCAAATTCTCTAAGTGTGAGTTCTGGATTCGAACCGTTCAATTCCTCGGGCACGTGATTGACAGCCAAGGAATTCATGTTGATCCCGCCAAGATTGAAGCAATCAAGGGCTGGGAGTCACCGACCACTCCAACCGAAGTGAGACAATTCTTAGGTCTTGCTGGTTATTACCGCCGATTCATCGAAAACTTTTCAAGAATAGCTGTTCCACTAACCACACTGACTCAGAAAGATAAGAAGTTCGATTGGACTGATAAACAAGAGTCAGCCTTCCAGCTATTGAAAAACAAACTTTGCAGTGCACCAATCTTGTCCTTACCCGAGGGCACCGACGATTTCGTAGTTTACTGCGACGCCTCACACCAAGGACTTGGTTGTGTGTTGATGCAACGGGAAAAAGTCATTGCCTATGCCTCACGACAACTAAAAATTCACGAGAAAAACTATACGACCCACGACCTCGAGTTAGGTGCTGTGGTCTTCGCATTGAAAATCTGGAGACATTATCTCTACGGTACGAAAAGCACTATCTTTACCGATCACAAAAGTCTCCAACACATATTCGATCAGAAAGATCTAAACATGAGACAACGTCGCTGGGTTGAGTTACTTAGTGACTACGACTGCGAGATCAAATACCATCCGGGCAAGGCGAACGTAGTTGCCGATGCCTTAAGCCGAAAAGAACGAGTGAAACCCCTTCGAGTTCGAGCACTTTCTATGACAATTCATAACGAGCTTCCTGCTCAAATCCTTACCGCTCAACTTGAAGCCCTCAACGATGAAAACTTGAAAAATGAAGCCTTGCGAGGCTTGGATAAACAATTCGAAATCAAACCCGATGGAACTCGATACTTCTCTAACCGGGTGTGGTTACCCAAATTCGGAAACTTGCGAGATTTGGTGATGACTGAAGCTCACAAATCTCGATACTCTATACATCCTGGATCTGACAAGATGTATCATGACGTCAAAGGGTTGTATTGGTGGCCTAACATGAAAGCTGACATCGCCTTGTACGTCAGTAAATGCCTAACCTGTTCCAAAGTTAAGACCGAACACCAAAGACCCTCTGGGTTGCTTCAACAACCTGAAATTCCTCAATGGAAATGGGAACAGATTTCCATGGACTTCATTACCAAACTACCGAAAACTTCGAGTGGTTGCGATACCATTTGGGTGATCGTGGACCGTCTCACGAAATCTGCTCATTTTCTGGCCATCAAGGAAACCGACAAGATGGAGCGTCTGACTCGCATCTATGTCAAAGAAATCATCTCGCGACACGGTGTACCTACCTCGATCATCTCGGATAGGGACAGCCGTTTTACTTCTAACTTTTGGCAATCGCTACAGAAATCTCTTGGTACTCGTCTGGATATGAGTACTGCTTATCACCCGCAAACCGATGGCCAAAGCGAGCGAACTATTCAAACACTGGAGGATATGCTACGAGCCTGCGTAGTCGACTTCGGTACTTCTTGGGAAAATCACTTACCGTTGTGTGAGTTTTCGTACAACAACAGTTACCATACCAGCATAAAGGCTGCACCCTTCGAGGCACTTTACGGACGTAAGTGCCGATCACCTGTCTGTTGGACTGAGTTAGGAGAATCCCAACTCACGGGTCCAGAAATCATTCAAGAAACTACTGAGAAAATCGTTGGTATTCAAAACCGGCTGAAAGCCGCACGTGACCGTCAGAAAAGCTATGCTGACGTGAGACGCAAACACCTTGAGTTCCAGGTAGGAGACAAGGTACTTCTCAAAGTGGCACCGTGGAAAGGTGTTATTCGATTCGGGAAACGAGGCAAACTAAATCCTAGATACATCGGACCATTCGAAATCCTTGAAAGGATTGGTCCAGTGGCATATCGCCTGCAACTTCCTGCTGAACTTAGCAGCGTACACAACACATTCCACATTTCTAACTTGAAGAAATGTCTGTCTGACGAGACGCTGATTATACCGCTCGACGAAATTCAAATCGATGATAAACTTCATTTCGTCGAGAAACCTATGGAAATCATGGACCGTGAGGTCAAGCAATTGAAACAGAGTCGTATTCCCATAGTAAAAGTCAGGTGGAATTCTAGGCGCGGCCCTGAGTTCACCTGGGAACGGGAAGACCAAATGCGACAGAAATACCCACATCTCTTCCCAGACAACGCACCGTCCATGCACTCAAGCTAATTTCGGGACGAAATTTCTTTAACAAGGGGAGAATGTAACACCTGCTAAATTAGGATAATTAATCTTGCCTAATTACTTGTAACTAGTTGTAATTAGTATGTAATAGGACTAATTGCAGACTCTATTTGTATATATATAAGGTGAATTATATATATATGTGTGTACATACGCGATTTGGATTAATCGTACGAATTAACCGGACGGAGTCCGACACAGTTATTTGGACGTTGGTGACAGAAACTTACCTAAATAATGAGAACGTATTTTATTATATAAAATACACAGCGAACAAACATTATTTATAATACCGCGACGACAATTTAAATAATTTAACGTATATGTATTAAACGCGAGTTAAGAATTTTAATACTTCGACAAATGTTTTTATAATTAATTTCAAGGTATTTCATTAAAACATTTCCCGTCACCTTTTAAAAATATAACTGCTTGATAACGTTTAAACGACGGGGGAAACGAACACCGCACGGAGCGGAAACGCGGGCGAAATTGGGGGCTTAACCTCCCAATTTCCACCTCCTTCTTTCATTTAATTCTTCTTCTCTTTCTCTTTCTTCTCTCTTTCCTCTCAACTTCATCCTCACCACCAACTCCACATTTCTCACTAATTCACAAAATACTACCACTAAACGCACGCGAAACATACTACCCTTTTGGAAGAAAACGACCACCACATCACGATCTATCACGCTATCTTTCCGGATTTTCATTTCGGCATTTCGTAAGTTTCCGACAAAACCCGAAACTCTCCGTTTTTACTCATTTTTACGTTTTTATAGTTTATATATGCTTAAAATGTCCAAAAATGGGTTGGGTAAAAGATTTGGACCGAACGGAAGCTTTTCGACCGATTTTCCGGCCACCAAATTCCGATCAGACCGCTACGTCGCAGAGACGCTGGACTATCTGCGACGTAGCTCAAAACGTCGCATTTTGTGGCCAACGTCGCATTTAGCGACGTCACGGCCTACGTCGCACAGATATCCCAACGTCGCACTAGCGACGCAGCCTATTACGTCGCATTAACTTGCGGACGTCGCACATAGCGACGTAGACTTTTACGTCGCAAACCGAACCAACGTCGCATTAGCGACGTCGCCTCCTACGTCGCATTGATTTGCGAAGGTCGCATCATGCGACGTACCTCCCTACGTCGCACCCTACGTCGCATGCTACGTCGCATGCTACGTCGCACAAACCAGAACCTTGAAAAGTCAGATTTTACTAAGTGTCGAACTTACACAACTTCAAATACTTATGTCATACGACTTAACAAACGTCATAGAACATACTTTCTATTACAACTACACTAAATTGCATTATAAATGATAACACTTTGAATCATTATTACAAACCGTCACCAACGGGCCATATTTGTTTTCAAACTACAAACGGATTACTAAACAAACACTTGGACATAATGAGTTGTGTAAACAACTAGCCTAGATGGTCTTGCGAGACATCTACTTACTTAACTTTATATGTTTAGGCATTTGAAGGTTACGGGTTCGGAGAACCTACGGTTGTTATTACTTACTCGTTTATTGATATAAACGTACTTGCAAAGACTCAGGTGAGTCTTACGGCCCCACTTTTACTGTTTTGTCTTATTGGGGGAGACACATGCTACTACTTTTCTTGAACACAAGTACTAAACTGTTTACTATACCAAACGGAATTGCATGAGTTGTTACTATCTACAGAAGTCTCTCCATCATATATCGTTAGTTATGGACTTAAGCGCGAACAGTAGTTAATGGATCCATTAGGGAAATGACCCTCCCCACCCGGGGCAGTAGCGCTGCCACGTACCGATTTACACGTATAAACGGGTGACAACTTATTCGTTACTGATGCTTGCTCATTTACGAGCATGTCACGGGAGCAAACATATTATTTACGGGTTAAGCTTCGATTATGAGCCTCATGGCAACGGTATAAACTTACTTACTTACATTTGCGGGATTGCAAATACTGGTTTACGATTTCTGGATATAAATTGCTGATTTTACGCCTACGGGCATTACTGACGAAAGCTCGTGTTCAAAACTGATATTATTTACAAACCTGTGAGATTCACCAACCTTTTGGTTGACACTTTTTAGCATGTTTTCTCAGGTACCCGGATGGAGTAGGATTACTCCAGGATTTTAGCTAGAGTCGCATGATTTCAACACAACTGCATTAACGGAGATTCTTAGCATTATCTTTTGTATATTTTGATTATGTAATAGAATCTCCCGCTATACGCGTGGACTCTAGGGGAAACTACATTTTGTATACGAAAACACTAAGTTTTCAAACATTATATCTATGGAATGTAACTAATTTACAAAACGTCTCATTTAGAGGTCGTTTGCTTTATCTTTGTGCTGTGATATTTAATTAGTAACACCCCAAACTATGCTTCCGCAAAACAGTGAATTTCGGGGGTGTTACAGTTGATGACATGTTACTTGCAGGTTCTGACATGGCGGAGATCAACAGGTTAAAGAGACAACTGTCTAAGGAATTCGAGATGAAAGAATTGGGAGCTGCAAGGCAAATTCTTGGTATGAGTATCGTCAGAGATAGAGTTGAAGGTTCTCTAAAATTGTCTCAAGAAAAGTACGTTGAAAAAGTGTTAGAGAAATTCAGCATGAAAGATGCCAAGACACGTAATACGCCTTTGGGTAGCATCCTAAAGTTATCTAAAGATCAATCACCAAAGACGAATGAAGACAAGGAAGAGATGGCTAAAGTTTCGTATGCATCGGCAGTTGGGAGTTTAATGTATGCGATGGTCTGTACGAGACCGGATATTGCTCATGCAGTGGGAGTTGTTAGCAGGTTTATGTCTAATCCGGGTAGAGAGCATTGGGAAGCGGTCAAGTGGCTTTTGCGTTACTTGAAAGGTACTTCTAGTATGGCATTATGTTTCACTAAGAAGAATGTCATTTTGAGAGGTTATGCGGATGCTAATTTGGGTGGTTGTGATGATTCGGGTAAGAGCACTACGGGGTATGTGTTCACAGTTGGTAAAACGGCAGTTAGTTGGATGTCTAGACTTCAGAAAAGTGTAGCTTTATCAACCACAGAAGCAGAGTATATGGCTGTAGCGGAAGCTAGTAAAGAGCTTATTTGGTTGAAGAATTTTCTAGAAGAGTTGGGCAAGAAACAGGATGATTGCGTTTTATACTGTGATAATCAGAGTGCTGTACATCTCGGAAAGAATCCGGTGTTTCATAGTCGTACGAAACACATTAATTTGAGGTATCATTTTATTCGTGATCTTGTGAATGATGGTACACTGTTGTTGAGTAAAATCCTTGGTTCGAAGAATCCTGCGGATATGTTTACTAAGGTGGTCACAACAGAAAAGTTGAAGCTTTGCATAGCTTCAACTGGCCTTCTGATGAACTGATGACAGAAGGTGTCGACTAGAGAGTTAGAGGGTTTTATTTGGTTCCTGGATTTCAATAGGTGTAGTTGAAGGGCCTTTTATCGAAAGTCTATCTGATTCGTGTTTAATCAGTGTGCGTGTCCCAATTGGTATTGGCGGTATGGAGAGGCGGATTCGACTTGATTGAAAGGGAATATTTGAGGGTTTAATAATATTTGGTTTGTCCGATCTTCAAGTGGGAGATTGTTGAGAAATGTGAATATCGTACAAAGGAATTGAAAAATTGAGATTGGAGCTGAGATCCCAATGGGATCATGATGATCCCGGTGGGAGAATTAAGAGGTTCTGGTAACAGAAGATATGATCCCGGTGGGATCTCAAGGGATCCCGGTGGGATCGCAAGGTCGGCCAGAAAACTTGATTTTCAAGACTTTCCTTTTATCGTTTGCACTATATATTGTAACCTCTACTCTTGTAAACCCTAAGCTACGAAATTAATGCAAAAAACTCTCTAGTTGGCCGTGGAGTAAAGCGATCACCCCGATCGCATATAACCACGTTATTTCCTCGTGTCAATTTACTTTTTCGTATTACTTTATCCGTTTGTTGATTTGTGTGGTTACAATTGTTCAATTGTTTGTGTTGTTTGGGCTCGTAATACTTAACAACAAGATTGTTGGGTGCAAACCCAATCCCACATCGGAAAATAAAAAAAAGTAATGTCTGCATATAAGTTCATGGGCTACTCCCTCTATCACCAATTGGTTTTAGAGTGGAACCTCAGTGGGCTTATATGTTAGGACATGTTGTTGGGCTAAAGTATGATCCTAACAAGTGGTATCAGAGCTACGGTTGTAGCCCGGATGTGGATGGCGCAGCGTGATGCGCGGCACGCAGTGGTGCATGCCCCCTCGGTTGACCTCAGCGAACGATGAGTTGATCCTGGAGCCTTGAACCGAAAGTCTCCCTGATGTGGACCCAGTCAGGTCGAGTGCCGAGTTTGCGGCGGTACTGAATAAGGTTGGATCGGGACTATCGTTGGAGGGGAGGCCCAGATGGACTTGGGTTTGAGGGGAGGATTGTTGGGTGCAAACCCAATCCCACATCGGAAAATAAAAAAAAGTAATGTCTGCATATAAGTTCATGGGCTACTCCCTCTATCACCAATTGGTTTTAGAGTGGAACCTCAGTGGGCTTATATGTTAGGACATGTTGTTGGGCTAAAGTATGATCCTAACATATAGTTTGTATTTATACATTCTCTCTGTTTTAAGTTTAGATTGAACGAGTTATTGAATAGATCCAGAGATTGGGGCCAACATGCTCAAACGCACTTTAGATGCTAAACATATCATTTGTTTATAGTTACTTATTGATCGCTTATTATGTACCTCGCCAGGCAAGTCTTTGGTAATGAGCCATCTGTCTAAAAGTTGGTTGGCGGATTGTTTTTCAGTCAAGAATTTATGTGAAAAATACTTGGCATCAGTGAGGATTTTCTCTCCAGGAAAAAGGACCTGAGAAGCTCGATATAGATTGAACATAACCGTCACAGTTTCTGTTGACTGTCCAGGATAACACACAAATTGTCCATCTTTCTTAAAGTGCCAAAACGCATCTATCACAGAACAAATAATAAAGATATATTAGTCATGAATAATACCAACTGTACATCTATCAAACTATCAAGGTATTTTGTTGATGAAACTAACCGGGAGAAATATGATAACCGCTAGTTCTTAAAATCCGAAAAGCCATAGCAGTGTCATCAAGATCTGGTACATTGCAATTTCTAGCAAACCCGATTCCTTTTTCATCCCAATACCTTCAAACATTAGTTCCTAAATTGTTATATCTTGCCATGTTAGATTTATGTGTCAACCATGAAAGTTGCCATGTTGTCATGTATATATTTTAAATGCACAAACCTTGACAAAGTTTGTTCTCTATATAAAATAATAAGATCTTTTAATGGTCAAGCAAGCACGAAATCTAAATTCTGCAATTCTTAATGGGTAATACTTGCTACTCACCCATTTTGAATGGATTTTCTGAAGTTAACACATAATTTATATACCTGTAGATATAAGCAACACAATCCTTGATTTCAGAATGAAAATAGCGTGTGATTCCAAGGCGTTGCAGGCGATCAACCATCCAAATTCGTTCATACATGTCGACAGGGTATGCAGTTGGGACTGCATCAACATAATTTTTTAAATAGTTCTATAACATATAAGCCAAACTTTATTCTTTTAACAGGTTATTTTTATGTTGCAACGACTTTAGAAGCTTAGTTGAATCGTTTTGAGCCGAACTGTTTGACTAGTTACACAAGTTGGTGTGTTTGCAACTTCTTACTGTAATAAAATGCATGATATACCTCCTCCATTAAATTTGGCAACAGTACTGGTCAAATATGCAAGACAATTCGGATCTTTAGTTTGCATGAATGCGAAAGCCGTTGCTGCTGGTGAGAAGAGGAAGGATCCATCTTCTGATTGAAGTTTTAGAAGCTTGTCCCATTCCAAATCAATCATCCCTTCCAAGCTATAAAGCATGATTGTTGGGATCTTGTGAAATATCTCCTTTGGTATCCTTTCAATATCAAATGAACAGAAAGCAGAGTAGATCATAGATTATTTTTAGTTTATTTGAATATTAAGATTAAGATTTCGGATTAAGAAATTGAATGATGGAGGGGGACTCACGTTGCGAGCTTTAGGTCTTGTCTTGCACTAATCTCATTCAAGATGGGAGAATTAGTTGGCACTTTGATTTTTAGTTTTTGTGCGAGTTTAATGAGTGAAGGGAAGACTATTTCGAAACCAGGTGTCATGTGTTCTTCATTTTCGTCCCCAAGCTTGTTTATGTTTTCGTCCACAAATTTCATCCCTGTTTAATCTTAAACTAACCTTAAGATGATGAAGAATGGTATGAAAAGATTTATGGTTAATATAAGTGTGTAACAGAAGAAAAACAATCTGTTAATTTCTAAAACTTTTTGGTTGAGTTACTGATGGGAGAAGAATGAAAGACGATTTAGTGGTCTTACCTTTTTGACACTTATCAAAGTGAATATTCCAAGAAGTTAGCGCGATCACACAAGCTAATGTGTTGAGGAGCCTATCAAAAGCCGAAAACATTGAAGGTTCGCCCCATGAGCCGTCAGGGAGCTGATGGTTCACGATCCATTGTAGACTTGATGGAAACTGTGGACCAGTACTATTGGCGTCTTCTATAAGTGCAACCCAAGCCGTGTTATAAGCTGATGGACTTATCTCTCCCTCATCCATTAAAGCAAATATTGACTTAATCTGTTCAACATACTTCTTGATTGCATACAGGTCATTCACAAACGGAAAATTGCTCACAAACGGAAAATCGCTTTGTTGTAGTACATCTGCAGCACGTTATACAACGAGGACTAAGAGTCAGGGTGATTCGTGAGACCCATAAGCTTGGTAATCAATTAAGCCACGAGCTTTTATTCAGCTCATATGTCCAAATCTTTAATCTATCATATTCAGATTAATACTTAATTTGTTTTTTTAATGATAAGGTTTCTTTCCATGACATGTTGTGGGCCGACGCAATCTTAGAGCAAATCAGCAAAGAATGTGGAAGTGTGGGCACATGCACCACACTGAAAATGATAATCACATCAGCACCACATTGAAAATCACACCGAAAACAGCCATTATTTGTTTTGAATTTTCGACGGATCAATTTGATTGTAAATGAAATTTAACAATAATATCTTCCAAAATGTTGACAGATTTCTGAATATCAACAAATAATTCCCAGCAGATTTTCATCTACGAATTTTTCATGAATTCTGTTCTTCAATGAATTATCATTGATCAACATTTTCAACGGGTTTTGTAGCGACTAATTTTCAAAATGTAAT
This sequence comes from Helichrysum umbraculigerum, assembly GCA_949592205.1. Classification (NCBI taxonomy): domain Eukaryota; kingdom Viridiplantae; phylum Streptophyta; class Magnoliopsida; order Asterales; family Asteraceae; genus Helichrysum; species Helichrysum umbraculigerum. The sequence goes on from CATIUR010000003.1 coordinate 36,289,688, forward strand.
CTCCTCTTGAGAAATATCAACAAATAATTCCCAACAGATTTTCATCTACGAATTTTCCATGAATTCTGTTCTTCAATGAATTTTCATTGATCAACATTTTCAACGGGTTTTGTAGCGACTAATTTTCAAAATGTAATCTCCTCTTGAGAATTGGTTGTAGATCCAAGTGCTATGAGTTATGTATTCATCTTACCCTTTAATGATGTGTTAGTCCTCGAAGTAGGTCACAATTTATTCCGCAAAAGGTGTAAATTGGCGGGAACACCCTGGTCCCGTGTGCCTTTGGCACTAGTCATTGTCCACCCCATAAGGATGACTCCGGGCAACTCACCTGGCACAGTGGGGGCGTCTGGAGTTGGAATGAACCATTATCCGCAAGTTCCCCCAGGAACTACCTCTAGGAAGCCAAGAACCCAACCTAGTCAAGTGGTAGGTCACAACTTATTGATTAAGTTATTGACATAATGACATCCAGTAGCCACTATTTAAGTGGTTGTAACAGCTACTTTAACATCTATCAACTATCAGTAGACAATATATACGGTACTAACCTTCGGTGACGGTACTAATTTGGTCAGTTGCTATCGACACTTAGTGATGAAAAAACTAGTCACTCTTCCCCTCTACGTACACTTATAAACCAAGAACTGCCGGTGGATATTTAGTAGTAGAATCGAAAAAAGTGATCACTGATCAATAAAAATGTTGGATTTATGTGTATAACTAATTATTAATCTGATAACTACTTTTATTTTCTATTACTACGTAATAGTTTCAGATTGTAGAATTTTGACATTTTACAGCCTGGGTTACACGAATGCGCCAATAAGATAATTCAACCTAGAGTTTCAAGTAGCTAAGAAAAATAAGAGAGAAACATAAAGAATGTTCTTGTTGTCGTGACTGACATACACACGTCTGTGTAATTGGCCAGCTTAGTTAGTGGGAACAATCAGATACCCAAACGGACACCTTTGTAGGTATGTACAATTTGTGCAACCTTAGAGATACCTTAAGGATATGGATGACCATTCCAAAGTGTGGGTTCATCATCAATATTGAATATGTGACAATTATGATGATCTTCATACTCTGAGTTGCAAGTGAATATAATAATTAGTTCCCATCACTAGGTCTTCATACCTTGTCTAAAAGTTATCTATGATATGTTGAATGTTGTATGAGCACGTAAGCAGCCATGCTCGTTAAAAATACTTATTTTGTGCAATTACCTTTGTTTGTAGGCTTGTCGAAGGCTTTACATTGGAAACTGACAGATTTTGTACCACCTACAAAACAGAACAAAGCTCCAGATTAATTTACAATCTATTTGCCAAAGTAATCTAGTCTCAAAACGGGATAGATATGATCGACATCCATGCATAGATATTTAGATACAAAAACAATACGAGTACATGGGAATGACGAAGAAGACAGTGATATGATAGTGGTGGTGCGGGAGAAATGGCGGTAGGCAGTGGTGGCAGTGATGGTGGAAGGAGGTGCAGATATGATATTCTTCATGTTTAAATTAAGCATCGTTATGGTTCCATATGTTCTTAGAAGTAATTAAGCAGTACTACCATGGTAGACAACATTTTATATAAAGGGAATGCAACCACTTACATTAATTAGTTTTTTATAATTGTTTATATAAGGTAAGTACTATTGATTATAATGACACATAAACAATTGATTACTAATTAGGATATGGTTAAGATAGATATATCATATGGCTAATTCCCCTTAGCACGATACAAGTCGAAAGCAACTCTATAAAACTATAATTGATCTCGCTTTTTTTTTTTTTTTTGGGTTTAGTATCTGGAAATGCTTCAAACTTTGACGCGATCTTAATTGTGTGTACTCAACTAATTTTTTTTCTTCTATTGTGTGTACCTAACCTTCAAAACGTGTATTTTTGATGTATTTTGTAGTACTTTTGATGACGTGTCGATCTATGTGGATGCCAAGAAACCGTAAACAAACTAATAGAAAAAAATCCAATAGAAAAAATACACTTTTGAAAGTTGGGTACATACAATAGAAAAAATACACTTTTTGAAAGTTGGGTACATACAATAGAAAAAAAAGATTAGTTGAGTACACACAATTACGATCGCGTCCAAATTTGATGCATTTCCAGATACTAAACACTTTTTTTTAATTAATAACGGGCTCAATCTCATATGTACGACTTTCACCTTTTGCACTACTTGGGACTTGAAAATTGGTTAATAGGCTAATATGTTACTCTACTTTGTTAAAAGGGCAAATGGCCCAAAAAGGTAATCAATTTGTCAAAATTTGCCAATAAAGGGAATATGAGTTTTGTTGATGCCCAAAAAGGAGTGACATTTTAAATTCGATGCCCAAAAAGGATTGAAGTTATCAAAAAAGTCCAATTAAGGATAAAATTACAGTTTCATTTTTAAAAAGTGTCAAAAAAGGATTAAACTCTTTTAAATCGTACCCTAAAAGGATTAAACTTTTTAAAATCGTGCCCTAAAAGGATTTAACACTAAAAATTAAATTTGGGTTTAAACTCTTAAAAAGTAACATTAGTGTTTATATCCTTTGTTTTCTAGGTAAAAAAATGTCACATATTAATTTAATATTCGATATTTAAGCCTCGCATTAGCTAAAATCGATGAAAAATTGAACGACAAAAAATGTAAAAATAATTGTACCTTTAATTGAACTTTTTTGACAACTCCAATCCTTTTGGGGCATCGAATTTAAAATGTCACTCCTTTTTGGGCATCAACAAAACTCATATTCCCTTTATTGACAAATTTTGACAAATTAGTTACCTTTTTGGGCCATTTGCCCTTGTTAAAATGTTTCAACCAAGTTACTGTACTATTAATTTGGTCGATTGAATTACTAAATTTAAATAAACACGATGTGTATGTTACTTATAAATATTAACACCAAGATCATTTTACTTAACATATGAATTTAATCAAAGTACTTAACTAATACGGAGTAATTATTACAACGTGAAAAAGCCTAATTTAAACATGAAAATAGTTTAGTAATTCAATTGAACAAATTAATAGTACTTAAATATTTTCCTAGAGTAGAGTAGCACATTTGTCTATTAACCTCTTGAAAAATGAAGGGGAGAAGTTACAGGCTCGTTTAGGTACGAAAACTATATCTCCATTTTTCTTTTTTCGTAACTAAACGCAACTATACTTTTGTGTGAGAACCCAAATATTAGAGGTGGCAAAATGAATGGGTCGGGTCGGGTCGGGTCACGTGTCTAGATGGGTTTGGGTCTAAATGGGTCCGGGTCTAGATGGGTCATTTAGAAGGATGGGTCTAAACGGGTCCGGGTCAATTGGGTCTCGGGTCGGGTCGGGTCATCGGGTTCACCAATTTTTTTTTTTATTTGAGTGAAAAATGAAAAAAATGAAATGAGGTGAAAAAAAAAAAATTACCCGCTAGACCCGTCTAAACCCGTTGGTTAATTGTTATATAATTAGAGGTTATATTGAAAAACCCATTTAGACCCATCCAAAAAATGGGGAGCAGACCCAACAAACCCACCCCCTCCTAAAAATTAACCAAATTGACCAAAAATTAACCAATGGGTCTAAAATTGCCACCTCTACCAAATATATACACGAATGGATGGTCCTTCTACATGGATTTATATACGAAGCTGATTCTAAGAATCTACAGATGTGAATATACAGTTTTAACAAATTTATTATAAACCCGCCTGAAGCCATGAACAAGTGTTACCAATATATATATTAAGGTAAAATTTTATATTGCTATTCATCTTATCCAGCACGTTTTCTTTGCATTACACTTTATTAATTAATGAAGAAAGCAACTTATTAACTTCCTTAATAGATTGGATTTTTAACCTAGTATTAACAAATAATTATTAGAGGAACTGGTCAAGTCAAGTTGTATTTGAAAAGATAATAATATCAAACTATAGAGTGAATTACACGGATTGTCGATGTGGTTTATAGGAAATGACACCGATCGTTATTTCCTTTTGGAAATTAATTACAAGAATCATCCGCTACTTTTCTGATTATATATACACATCAATAGTCCCTCCAATTGACGTCTATATATTAAATAAGCTAGCTCATTAACGCTCTTAAAATATGAAAAACATGTGAGGGTACGTAAATCAGCACCTAGCCGATGCTAAATGAAACAACGATGATAGGAACCAGAAATATAAAGCGCTACGGTCACTGAACAAAACCACGAACAATGCCACACATTTCATTATTCTCTAACAAATCTTTCCACCTCTATGGCAGCCAACACGTACCAGTACCTCGTCTGACTAAATAACATGTGAAGTTTTTTCTTAGAAGGGGAAAACTACTTACGGCGTATACCACATATTATATACAACCACACACACGTATTACACACACAAATACAATTTGTCTCTCATGAGTATTGAACTCATGACCTCTTAGATTATATATGGGTTCATCACATACAAACATACAGTTATGCCTTTTGCCAATGAAACTTCGAAGAGATATATTTCCACTTGGTTGAATATATCAAGATTTTTTTTTTCCAATTTAGTGCTGATTGTTGTTGAAATTTGTTATGAACTTGTAATCTACGGAGTATTCAACAAACTAATTGAAGAATTGAGAATAAGTACTAGTATGTATTTTGTATAGGACAATATGATTATTATTTTGTAAGAAATACATATATAGGTTCAAGTTAAAAGAACTCGATTGTTATTGCTTGAATTATTCATTACACAAGAAGAGTAATGTTCAAATTAGTACAGTAATTTTTTTTTTTTGTAAATGAGGAAACCAATAGGAATGCACCACGTGTCACTAAACCTACTTTCCCCACGTCTTTAAAAATTAAATATCTCCCAAATGGTAAGTCGAAAAATCACAAAAATTGCACCATAAAAATCAATGTTTTATTCTCTTCAATTAGAGATGTGACAAGGTATACTTTCGACGAACTTTTTATTTTTGTTTTGGGTGGATATTGAAAACGAGTAACACATGTGATACCATCGGGTAACACATGAAATACCAGCTCGTAACACATGTGTTACTAATTTTGTACAATTTGTAAAACCAAAAAAAAAGTCTTCGAAAGTATACCTTCTAAGATGGAAAATCGAAGAGAAAAAAATGCTAATTTTTATGGTGCAATATTTATAATTTTTGACTTACCGTTTGTGAGATGTTCGACTTTTAAAAACGTGGGAGAAAATGGGTTTTATGACACGTGGTGCATTCTTATTAGTTCCTCCATTCTCACCAAATTTTCCATTCTCATTTGAACCTCACTCTACACATGAAGTCGATCAACATATAGGCAACATGAAAACCCTAATCTGATTATGGGTCGAACCCAAGTGATACCCAATGGGCTAATTTATCCGCTAACACTCCCCCGTAGTTAGAGCGGGATGTCTTCAAACGCTCAAATTGGATCAAAACTCAGTGAACAATGACGAGGGAAGCCCTTTGGTGATGATATTTGCATACTGATAACGAGATGGGACATGAAGAACACGAACCTATCCTGTGGCCACTTTATCACGAATGAAGTGAATGTCAATCTCTATATGTTTCGTGCGTTGATGTTGCACGGGATTAGATGACATGTATACGGCACTAACATTGTCATAGTAGACTAAAGTGGCGGTAAATAGCGGTGCATGAATGTAACAACCCCGAAATTAGGGCCAATTTAAAATTTTCCTAATTACTTGTTTATTACTTGTATTTAATATGAAATAGGATTAAATACATTACTTACTATATATATATATATGGATGGAATATATGTATATATACGCGTATACGATTCGTACAAATATCGTATAAAACTACAATCGTACAAACTTGCGTACACTGATAAAACAATTATTAAATAATGTGAAATTATTTAATTACTTTGATTGTTACTTTATATTATGTTTATAATATAACGGAAAACGTACGTTTTGATTAAAACGTCACCGAACTCTCCGAAAACTCGACCAACCGACAAAACAAAACTAAATTATAATTGATAACTTAGAATCAAGTATTTTATTTAAATACTCCAACAAAAATACCGGGGAACGACTCGTATTTTAAAACGTATATTAATCGCGTATAAAAACTATTTTAACGTTTAAACGACCGAGGAAACGAACACGTATTTGCGTAAACTAGGAAAAGACCAAAATGCCCTTCGTGGGACCCAATGGGGGCCGGCCAAAATGGGAGGGGATGGCCTCCCATCCCTTGCTTGTTGACTTGGTTGATCACCAACCCATCACCACCATCATTCTCACCTTCTCCTTCTCATTCCACACTCCACCTCTCTCTCTCTAATCTTTGAATTCTCTCCCTCCCTCTCTCTAAAAACCGGCAGCCCACAAACCACCCAAAAACCACCATCAAAACTCATTAAAACGCTAGGCTCGTTTGGAGAAAGTCAATCACCATCACGAGAGCTACAAACTCATCTTTTCGGTTTCTCGATTCACCAACTTTGTAAGTTTTCCGGCGACTCGTAAACTTTTCCGATTATCATTATTTTACATATATGTTGTTCCCCTAGCTTTATAATGTCCAAATTATACGTTAAAACTCGTTTTTGGAACTCGAAAACTTAAACCGAGAACCACCACTGAAAACAGTCCACTTCCGGAATTTTTATAAAATCGTGTGTTCAAAATCAACGAAAACTTTCTAAATAAGAAATCTTCGTCTCTTCGTCGCCTACGACTTTCATGAAGGGCGTTTTGCCCAGAAATACACCCATCTTCGGCTAATACTAGAACTTTGGACTTAGTTCTGTTTGGAACCAAATCTGACCACACTTCACTTTTATTTTTGTTTAAAATAGTAAACGGACATAAGAAAATACCATAAAATGCAGAAATGAACTTTAGATATATGAGAATATGTGTGATTTTTCGTTAGGCTTGAAATGGACTACAAATGGGTTAAATCGAGGGTTGGAACCGAGTCAAGAATCTGAAACAGGAAACCACTAAACTGAGATCAGTCCACTTCCCGAATTTTTATAAAATCATACGTTTGAAACTAGCGAAAACTTTCTAAACATAAAATCTTCGTCTTTTCGTCGGCTACAACTTTCGTGAAGAAGGTTTAGCCCAGAAACGCCCTCGTTTTGCTATAAAAATCAATTTACAAACATATATATTTTGTGTCAAAACTTTGGAAAAGATTAACTAAAAACCGACACCTCGAGGACCTCTAGAACCGAAAACTCAGTTGATAAAGTGATTATTAGCCATAATATGACTTAGGTAAAAGCCTCGGGTCAAGACTCGAACGTTTGACCTCAAAACCGAGCAAACACCAAAACAGCCCCTTTGTGTCGCATCTGGACACATCTTTATGCGACACTACCATAGTGTCGCATGGTTGTGTCGTACCCGTCGCTTGACTGCGACACAACTCTTATGTCGCACCTTGTTTCCACGACACTTCTCTTGTGTCGCATATTTTCGCTTGATTGCGACACTACGACTATGTCGTATATAGTGTCGTACCCATGTCTGCGACACAGCCCTTGTGTCGCATAAACTCCAAACCAGAACCAAGTCATACGACACTTCCCTTGTGTCGCATATTGTCTGCGACACTACCCCAGTGTCGCATTATAGTGTCGCATAATGCCCAGAACAGAAAACTAAATATTTTTCTAAGTGTTGGAACCACTTTTCAATTACTAAAACGAATACGATACGACTTATACATGAAAACAATATACTTTTGAAAGTATACAACGATACCCGAATACGTACAAGTTTATACTAAACTGAACGTGAGATTTCACTCACACCCGCACACGAGTTTACACTCGAAATACTTAGGAGATTACACTCCAACGAACTTACTCTTGTACACTACACGGATTACAACCGATACAAACTTACAAGTTCACCCACTAGTTACGTGCTGGATTACACGTTAACTGATACGAACTTACATACGAATACTTACGAGATTTCACTCGTACCCTTTGGGGACTAAGCCCATTGGAACTTACGCAAACGATATACAATGTGATACGAAACAAACAGTTATACACGTACGCTTTACAAAAGTATAACTACTACGAATACATAATAATAATGGATGGAATTATTATTATACACCGATAACAAACGATTTACAAACGTACAAACAAACTAATGGACATTAACTAGTTTGGGAACAACTAGCATGGATACTTTACAAGTATTCCATTTACTTACCAAACCTTATGCGTATTAGGACGCTAAGGGTTGCTAGTTCGGGATTACTACTTGCTTACTTACTGCATTGTCTGCCAGACTCAGGTGAGTCTTACAGCCCCTACTTTACTGTTTTATACTCAGGGGTGAGATGCATTACTGTTTTACATGAACACACAAAACTTACTTGCTGCCATGATTTACTTACTGTACGAGATTAACGATACGCCAATTGCATGAGTTTACGACTAATCCAATGAAATCCTCCTGAACCATAGTTGTTAGTTATGTGATAAGCGCGAGTTTTAGTATATGGATCCATATGGGACTGACAATCCCCGCCCGGGGTAGCAAGCACTACCACGAACCGTTCCTGTAGAAACGGGCGTTTCTTACTCGTTCCGTATGAATGTTTTGGATTACATTCATGAGGGGGTACCGATATTTACTGTACGTTAAGCATCAACTATGGGGGCTCATGGCGATTGTATCAAACGGTTTGCATGACTTGCAACCACCCACTTATTGAAACTTAAGTAATTGATGAGCATAACCTGTGATCATTACTTACTGGCTAGCTATGATTTACAAATACTACTTGTGTGTTCAAACTGTTTACTTACTTACAAACCTGTGAGATTCACCAACCTTTTTGGTTGACCGTTTTAGTAATGCTTCTCAGGTACACAGCATCAGTAGGGATGCCCAGCAGGATAGGCTTACTTAGCTCGAGTCGCATGCATTACAAGCTTGGAGATTTCACTGCATTACTTTTGTACTTACTGTTATGTATTAGAATCTCTAGGAATTTACTTGAACTCGAGCTTGTATTTTGAAACAACTTATGTCTTAATATATTAACTTTTCGAACGTCTCATTTAGAGTCGTTCACTGTATCCTTTGTGCTTGTGATTATTGATTAGTAACACCCAAAACGTCGCTTCCTCAAACTGTTAAATTTGAGGGTGTTACAGATTGGTATCAGAGCCTAAGGTTATAGTGAACTAGGTTGCATTTAGTGGGCCTAGACTATGACCGTTAGGCAGTATTCCTCATTAGGTATAACTGGTTCAGGAATTACAGCATACAAGTTTAATTTAACATAGCCTGATCAACTATGTACAATTAAATGAAGATGATGTAAGTTCTGAAAGGGGTTATGTTGAACAGGAATGCAATAGCTGACTCTGACCTCGAGAGAACCGGGACTTCTACTTGACTGTGCTAGACACGAACTAGGCGGTTATGTGTTATATATATATATATATATACATAGGCCTCTTTCCCGACACGATGCTCTCTCTCAACTGCTGCGAAATTTATTCTCAACTTACATTAACCAAACGACATCTCGATTCTCGTCATTCTATTTTTATTCAACTTTTACGAATTCATACGTCTGACGACTTCTACACCGTTATAACTGACAACCATAGCTAATCGAATATCCTTTGATATGAAGATCGGGATTCTGTTTTATTCACTAACTCTACCCAATTCAACGTTTATAACATTTTACAACGTACCCACCGTACTGTTAGATGTATCCTAATAAAATCATTTTCAACTCAAGTCTCCTTCAGACTTCAAAACTTTTCAACCAATTCTTACTATCAAAATTATTACTCAATTTCTTACAAAATGTTTTATAAAATTCTCAAAATTTCAAAACTATATAACTTATTTATAATTCACAGCCTTGAACAAATTTCAACCTTTGACGAAATTCTTTTGAACTTACTAAATCATCACAATCATAATTCTTGTTCAAACCTTCACATGTTCTTTATTTATTGTTTCAAGGAACATGCCTCCTCGACGACAAATTATGCTTACCGAAGCCGAAGTCGCGGGCCTAATTGCCCGTAGCGTGGCTCAAGCACTAGCTACCCGGACTTCAGCACCCGGTAGTGAAGATACCGCTAACAACGGACCACAACCCAAAACCTGCACCTACAAAGATTTCCATAACTGCAAACCCTTGACTTTTCAAGGAGCTGAAGGAGCGATTGGTCTGATTCGTTGGACCGAGAAAATCGAATCCGTGTTCCTCATCTGCAACTGCAAGGAAGAGGATAAAGTCAAATTCGCCGCCAGCACCTTTTCTGAAATCGCCCTAACCTGGTGGAACACCTACGCACAAACTGTGAGCGTTGCTGATGCTTACAAATTACCGTGGGATGAACTGAAGAATATGCTGAGGGGCGAGTACTGCCCAAGAGACGAGCTGAAACAGTTGGAATTAGAATTCTGGAATCACAAGATGCAAGGCGACGATATCACCGGTTACACCAACCGCTTTCACCAGCTGGCACTTCTGTGCCCATCCATGGTTGATCCTGAATACAAAAGGATCGAAAAGTACGTTGATGGACTCCCCGAGCGACTACAAGATTTAGTCACTTCGTCCAAACCAGGAACCATTCAGAGTGCCATTCGTATGGCTCATGAGTTAACGGCCAATTCTGTTCGCCGTGGCTCGACTTCAACCCCACCTGCGAATAACAAACGTAAATGGGAAGTGATTCCCCACTCATCCAACCCTACCTCTGACAAAAAGCCTGCAACAGTCAATGCCAATGACTCAAAGGCTTACAAGGGGAGCAAGCCTTACTGCTCCAAATGTAGTCGTCATCATAACGGCTCCTGTCCCTGTTCCAAATGCAAGAAATTCGGGCACCTGGCCCAAGACTGTAAAACCAATCCTACTGGTACTGATGCTCCTGCACCCAAGACCTGCTATGAGTGCAATGGTACCGGGCACTTCAGGAAGGACTGCCCAAAACTGAAACTCCGAACCAACAATACGAGAAGCCGAGCTTATGTAATTAACGCTAGGGAAGAAGACCCGAACCCGAGACTTTGCGATTTACTCAACCCGGGTACGTTCATTCTTTGACTACCCGAATCTATTTTCTCATAAATCTCTCGCTTAATGATTTATGTATAACTGTATTTTATTCTGTGTGTTTTCTTTGATCCTAAGTACCCAATAGGATTAGGAAACGACCGATTGCTTAAATCCCGACAACACGAATTGCTTTACACTCAAGATACTGTAACCAAACTCCCTTCCCAGTTATCTCACACTGGTTGAGACCGGGAACTCACCTTCTATTCGTTACTTTAAACAGATAATTTAATATAACTTTACTTACTTGAGGCAAATTCTTAAATAGAACACTTATTTCGTAGGAAATGACAACTCACTCCGTCAACAACCCTACACTGCAAAATGAACTGCTCAGTGAGGAACCGAAGATGTTTCCTTACCTCTTCGAACTCGAGTGTGATACAGAACACTCCGCTGAATCAGAAATGACACCTGTTGTTCCTGCTGCTCCAACTGCTGCAAAAGCACCAGTTGATGTAACCTTGACTGCTGAATCAGTCAGCCACCTCAACCAAACTATCGATTCGCTGCGAAAACAACTGACTGAAGCACGGGAAGACATTGATGACCTGCGACGAATTGCCTTCCAAAATGACCTGAGTATGCGTGAGTACGAGCTACGTCTAACAGCTTTAGAAAACCCTACTTCACCATCAACTTCACAAACTACTCCTACTGAAGAGGATACCGACACTGACTGTACCCCGCCTCCAGCAAAAAGGGTGAAGGTTTACTTAGGAAATAAACCCTACTGTTCCCAATGCACTCGGCATCATGACAACCCATGTACCATACCCACGGGTCAATGCAAATCCTACCCTAAGAGTACGAACCCTCCTAAGGTGAAACTCTGCTTCAACTGTGGGAGTGCTGGCCATCTTAAGGCCCAATGCCCACTACCTTCAGGCAACTAAAATTAGGGTACGTTACCACCTGACAACTACTTGATTTCGAACACTGTAGGACCTACCCTACTACCCATTACTACTTCGAACAAATTTCGGGACGAAATTTTCACAACAAGGGGAGAATGTAACAACCCCGAAATTAGGGCCAATTTAAAATTTTCCTAATTACTTGTTTATTACTTGTATTTAATATGAAATAGGATTAAATACATTACTTACTATATATATATATATGGATGGAATATATGTATATATACGCGTATACGATTCGTACAAATATCGTATAAAACTACAATCGTACAAACTTGCGTACACTGATAAAACAATTATTAAATAATGTGAAATTATTTAATTACTTTGATTGTTACTTTATATTATGTTTATAATATAACGGAAAACGTACGTTTTGATTAAAACGTCACCGAACTCTCCGAAAACTCGACCAACCGACAAAACAAAACTAAATTATAATTGATAACTTAGAATCAAGTATTTTATTTAAATACTCCAACAAAAATACCGGGGAACGACTCGTATTTTAAAACGTATATTAATCGCGTATAAAAACTATTTTAACGTTTAAACGACCGAGGAAACGAACACGTATTTGCGTAAACTAGGAAAAGACCAAAATGCCCTTCGTGGGACCCAATGGGGGCCGGCCAAAATGGGAGGGGATGGCCTCCCATCCCTTGCTTGTTGACTTGGTTGATCACCAACCCATCACCACCATCATTCTCACCTTCTCCTTCTCATTCCACACTCCACCTCTCTCTCTCTAATCTTTGAATTCTCTCCCTCCCTCTCTCTAAAAACCGGCAGCCCACAAACCACCCAAAAACCACCATCAAAACTCATTAAAACGCTAGGCTCGTTTGAAGAAAGTCAATCACCATCACGAGAGCTACAAACTCATCTTTTCGGTTTCTCGATTCACCAACTTTGTAAGTTTTCCGGCGACTCGTAAACTTTTCCGATTATCATTATTTTACATATATGTTGTTCCCCTAGCTTTATAATGTCCAAATTATACGTTAAAACTCGTTTTTGGAACTCGAAAACTTAAACCGAGAACCACCACTGAAAACAGTCCACTTCCGGAATTTTTATAAAATCGTGTGTTCAAAATCAACGAAAACTTTCTAAATAAGAAATCTTCGTCTCTTCGTCGCCTACGACTTTCATGAAGGGCGTTTTGCCCAGAAATACACCCATCTTCGGCTAATACTAGAACTTTGGACTTAGTTCTGTTTGGAACCAAATCTGACCACACTTCACTTTTATTTTTGTTTAAAATAGTAAACGGACATAAGAAAATACCATAAAATGCAGAAATGAACTTTAGATATATGAGAATATGTGTGATTTTTCGTTAGGCTTGAAATGGACTACAAATGGGTTAAATCGAGGGTTGGAACCGAGTCAAGAATCTGAAACAGGAAACCACTAAACTGAGATCAGTCCACTTCCCGAATTTTTATAAAATCATACGTTTGAAACTAGCGAAAACTTTCTAAACATAAAATCTTCGTCTTTTCGTCGGCTACAACTTTCGTGAAGAAGGTTTAGCCCAGAAACGCCCTCGTTTTGCTATAAAAATCAATTTACAAACATATATATTTTGTGTCAAAACTTTGGAAAAGATTAACTAAAAACCGACACCTCGAGGACCTCTAGAACCGAAAACTCAGTTGATAAAGTGATTATTAGCCATAATATGACTTAGGTAAAAGCCTCGGGTCAAGACTCGAACGTTTGACCTCAAAACCGAGCAAACACCAAAACAGCCCCTTTGTGTCGCATCTGGACACATCTTTATGCGACACTACCATAGTGTCGCATGGTTGTGTCGTACCCGTCGCTTGACTGCGACACAACTCTTATGTCGCACCTTGTTTCCACGACACTTCTCTTGTGTCTCATATTTTCGCTTGATTGCGACACTACGACTATGTCGTATATAGTGTCGTACCCATGTCTGCGACACAGCCCTTGTGTCGCATAAACTCCAAACCAGAACCAAGTCATACGACACTTCCCTTGTGTCGCATATTGTCTGCGACACTACCCCAGTGTCGCATTATAGTGTCGCATAATGCCCAGAACAGAAAACTAAATATTTTTCTAAGTGTTGGAACCACTTTTCAATTACTAAAACGAATACGATACGACTTATACATGAAAACAATATACTTTTGAAAGTATACAACGATACCCGAATACGTACAAGTTTATACTAAACTGAACGTGAGATTTCACTCACACCCGCACACTAGTTTACACTCGAAATACTTAGGAGATTACACTCCAACGAACTTACTCTTGTACACTACACGGATTACAACCGATACAAACTTACAAGTTCACCCACTAGTTACGTGCTGGATTACACGTTAACTGATACGAACTTACATACGAATACTTACGAGATTTCACTCGTACCCTTTGGGGACTAAGCCCATTGGAACTTACGCAAACGATATACAATGTGATACGAAACAAACAGTTATACACGTACGCTTTACAAAAGTATAACTACTACGAATACATAATAATAATGGATGGAATTATTATTATACACCGATAACAAACGATTTACAAACGTACAAACAAACTAATGGACATTAACTAGTTTGGGAACAACTAGCATGGATACTTTACAAGTATTCCATTTACTTACCAAACCTTATGCGTATTAGGACGCTAAGGGTTGCTAGTTCGGGATTACTACTTGCTTACTTACTGCATTGTCTGCCAGACTCAGGTGAGTCTTACAGCCCCTACTTTACTGTTTTATACTCAGGGGTGAGATGCATTACTGTTTTACATGAACACACAAAACTTACTTGCTGCCATGATTTACTTACTGTACGAGATTAACGATACGCCAATTGCATGAGTTTACGACTAATCCAATGAAATCCTCCTGAAACATAGTTGTTAGTTATGTGATAAGCGCGAGTTTTAGTATATGGATCCATATGGGACTGACAATCCCCGCCCGGGGTAGCAAGCACTACCACGAACCGTTCCTGTAGAAACGGGCGTTTCTTACTCGTTCCGTATGAATGTTTTGGATTACATTCATGAGGGGGTACCGATATTTACTGTACGTTAAGCATCAACTATGGGGGCTCATGGCGATTGTATCAAACGGTTTGCATGACTTGCAACCACCCACTTATTGAAACTTAAGTAATTGATGAGCATAACCTGTGATCATTACTTACTGGCTAGCTATGATTTACAAATACTACTTGTGTGTTCAAACTGTTTACTTACTTACAAACCTGTGAGATTCACCAACCTTTTTGGTTGACCGTTTTAGTAATGCTTCTCAGGTACACAGCATCAGTAGGGATGCCCAGCAGGATAGGCTTACTTAGCTCGAGTCGCATGCATTACAAGCTTGGAGATTTCACTGCATTACTTTTGTACTTACTGTTATGTATTAGAATCTCTAGGAATTTACTTGAACTCGAGCTTGTATTTTGAAACAACTTATGTCTTAATATATTAACTTTTCGAACGTCTCATTTAGAGTCGTTCACTGTATCCTTTGTGCTTGTGATTATTGATTAGTAACACCCAAAACGTCGCTTCCTCAAACTGTTAAATTTGGGGGTGTTACAATGAACTTCTTGAAGAAGATTACGAATCCAGGCAGTCTAAGCAACAATATTAGTAACTCCACGATACTCAGCTTCGGCACTTGAACGAGAAATAGTGTGTTGTCTTTTGGATGACCAAGAAAGAAGATTGCCACCAAGAAAAACACGGTACCCTGAGGTGGACCTACGTATAGTAGGACACCCAGCCCAGTCGGCATCGGATGATCAATCGACCCACAAACATAGCGAAAAACACGCTTTAAAGCAGCAAAATGGGGTTCGCGCAGATCATGCATAAAGAGACTTAGCTGCTTAACTGCATATGTCAAGTCGGGTCGTGTGAAAGTAAGGTACTAAAGATGTAACACCCCCAATTCTCGGGTTGCGGAAGCGGTCGGGTCGGGGTGTTACCAATTAAATATCACAAGCACAAAGATATAGCAAACGACTCTAAATGAGACGTTTTGAAAATAGTTATTACATTACCAAAATACGTTTTACAAAGCTGCGAGCTTATAGTAAATTTCCATATACATAATTTGGAAATATAAAAGTAAATGTAAAGTGTCCCAAATGTTTGAAAGCATGCGACTCGAGCTAGGATCCTGATAGGTCGATCCTACTATAGCAGTACCTGAAAATGCACACTAAAACGGTCAGCTGGAAAGCTGGTGAGTTCACAGGTTTAGTTAAACGATTTGTTATGTTGAAAAACATTATAAGATACGAAAATAGTTTGTAAATCGTGTGATGAAGTTAAGCTATGATTGCTCCCATGAGCAATATTACGGACCATTAAGTAAACCTACAGATCTAAGTCAATAGGGTACTAATGGTGATAACCTGAGAACAAACATAAACTAGTGTGAATTCTATTACAACGAGTACAACTCGTAGCAATACTAATGAGAACAAGTATTAACCTATATTAAAACTAATGATAGTGAGTAATAATTCATAATGATTTAAAATGATGACGAGTAACAACTCGTATTGATTTAGAATGATAACGAGTAACAACTAGTATTGATTTAAAATGATGACGAGTAACAAATCGTATTGATTTAAAATGATGACGAGTAACAACTCGTATTGATTTAAAATGATGACGAGTAACAACTCGTATTGATTTAAAATGATGACGAGTAACAACTCGTTTTGATTTAAAATGATGACGAGTAAAAACTCGTATTGATTTTAAAATGATGACGAGTAACAACTCGTATTTATTTAAAATGATGACGAGAATTAACTCGTATTAGTTTATGATGACGAGTCCCCGCTCGTTAAGATTTAATGATGACTAGCAGCAGCTAGCATGGCTTTACTGATCTCTAGCAGCAGCTAGAATTGCTTTACCCCCTAGCAGCAGCTAGAATTGCTTTATCCCCTAGCAGCAGCTAGAATTGCTTTATCCCCTAGCAGCAGCTAGAATTGCTTTATCCCCTAGCAGCAGCTAGAATTGCTTTATCCCCTAGCAGCAGCTAGAATTGCTTTATTGAATGACGATAATTAACTCGTCATGATTTATGATTTGTATTTATATGAAGGTATATATTTTAACACACACCCGTGGATTTTATATAGCACCGAGTGCTTGAAATAACAAATATGTAAGTATATAATATGTATGTATATATATATATATATATATATATATATATATATATATATATATATATATATATATATATACTTAGTTAACAAATAGAACACACAGGATGTTATCGATTATGATTTAACACAGAAATGATGCAGATACTCAGGTGGTACCTACGATTATCATATAATGTATGAAAACGATTTAACGTATCTAAGGATGTACAAACATAACTTAGATATTGGGTGTAGCAAGATGAACCTAGGTATGAACAGTCATCACCTAAGTATATGGATACAGTACGAAGTACTATGCTAGTGTATGCTACTATTGTATACTCCTAGCCTCCAGCCTAACAAGTATATGGAGATCTATGGGTGATGTTCACTCAAGTACTAGCCTAAGCCCAGTAACTATGGAACATAAGAGTAGGGAAAAGCTATGGTCCCTAAAGCAATCACATGAATACTTAACACATTTAAGTACCATTGAGAAAAGGTATTGATGTGGAAACATAATGTTTATGTCAAATGGATTGAATTCATTTAAGAATTGAAATGATTTAACTGAGTATGCATTCTCCCCCAAAACATATAAAACGATTAAAAGGTGGGGTCATGAACTCACCTTTGGTTGCTAGCGTTCCTAAGATACGCGTGATCCAATGGAAATCCCCTAGTGTCCTAAACACGTGAGATTATGTAAGTAATAGACTAATAAGTCAGACTAGTCGAATTGTGCAATTATTCACTTGTTATTTAAGTTTAGGGATTTTGTACGGCCCGTTGGTGTGTTTTGTAATAATTATTCCAAAGTATAATTATCATAATGTTGTCACGATGTACTTATAAAAGTATATTTGTTTCGAGTATAAATCTTAACATTTCTCAAATCGGTTCAAGTTTATGTTTTATGGCTCGTTTATGTTGACTTGGTCAAACGTGTTCGGTTTGACCCGAAACTTTTACACAAATCCTAATATGTCAAAATAAGTTTATAAAAGTTGTCGTTATGTTTCATGGGTCTCTCGAAGTGCCACTTTCACAAAATGACTAAAACAGTCCCTAGAGTTTCTGTTTTTCAGATTTTTCCCTTTATTCGACTTCCGATTTCTCCCCTTTTTAGTCCGATTCAAGTCCTACGAAAAATCACACATGTTATTATATATGTGATGTTCATTTCTGCACTTTATGGTATTTTTATATGTTTGTTTACTATTTTTAACACAAATAAACATGAGACGTGGTCAGATTGTGTCCAAAAACGAGTTCAGTCCAAAGATCCACCTATTTCACCATGATCCGTGAGGATCTGGCCCGAGGGCCAAAAATAAAAGTTGTAACCGAAATCTTAAGGAACATTTTTCGTTTAGAAGTCGAGAGTTGGTTCTTCCTAGTTTTCGAGATATGGTCTCGAGAAGTTACTGAAAGTTTCTGTCCGCCGGAACAGTAGTTCTATGTCACCGGAGAAAATTATTTTAAAATAGCAAACGAAGTCGAAATGTTACGAAACAAATTTTTTTAGAAACCTTACTTCTTGTACTAAATTTAAGGCTTAAGAAACATCTATTTTCATGTTAAAATGAATTTTATAAAAATCGTTGAAGTTAGAACAGAATCTGGACAGGAAGATTAAGCTCTAGATTTCGAGTTTTAAAATGCGATTCGACTTATGTTTTGGACATTTTATAGTTATATGAACATACTAACATGCTAATAAACTTAATCCAAGTAATTCTAGCAAAAGAAACGAGATCCTTACAAGAAGATCAAAGATCTAGAGCCGAGGTACGAGAAGGATGCGAGAACCGAGCTTTTCCTTTGATTTCCTTCAAGATCCAAGTTGTAGATGATGGTGGTTTGTGGTGGTAGGCTGAAAAACGACCAGAGGAGAGGGGGAGAGAAGGAAGGAGGGTGTGTGTGTTTTCTAGTGAGAGAGTAGTGTGAGAAAAGGGTGGAACTATAATGAGGGAAAAAAAGTTGTGTATGTTGCATTAGTCAAGAACATGATCCACTTTTTGTGGATCATGTCTATGCTGATTTTCTTATTAAAATGGGAGGTGAGATTTGCAAAAATCTTGTCTCCCAACAAGTGGTATTATATCCGTGTTCATTTACCCGATCGTTTAAACGTTTATTTATACGTTATACATTATACATACGCGTTTTAACTAACCATTGATTCCCTATATTTTTAACGTGAAGTATTAATCATAATACTTGGAAAACATTTATAAAAATGTTTGGTAACATGTTGGGTTTTGATTATGTGTTTGTGTATCGGTCATTTTATCGCGTGGCATTAAATGTGCACGTTTTTGTTATTGATTTAAAATACGCTATTTATAATGAAAGTATTTAATCAAAATACTTTGTTTGAAGTTATAAAAATATAACTTAAGATTATTTGATTTGTCGGGCGTATCTCACGCGTTTAGTTCGTGTCGGTTACGTTTTAAACAAAACGTACATTGTTTCGTATATTATTAATAATAATAATATAATGTAAATAACTACTATTTAATTGCCAAATAGATTTATGTTATTTATTAAAAATTTTCACCAACGTCCGTATTTGTACGTTTTGATATTGAGCGTATATAATACGCGGAATAAAAAGTTTAAATTGGGCTCGAATTTTGGGTCATTTTTGACCGGGTGTTACATTCTCCCCCTGTAAAAAAAAATTTCGTCCCGAAATTTCAAGTGTAGTTATGATTGCGTGAGGTCTGGGGAGAAGTGTGCGTATATGTGAATACTTCGATGCGAGTATATCTCGCTGTATGAATTAGCTATAAGTCATGTATTGAGTTTAGGGTGCTAATCAAATAATTGCTCCTACGAGTAATGTTATGGGTACTATGAAACCTAAATTCTATTTCAATAGAATTCTGAAAGTTTAATACTGAAACTCTAGTAAGATCCTTACTAGTTAAGGTATTATTTCATTTTCACAAAATAATATTTTATATGTGATAATTGAAGCCTAACACTTTCCTGCCCTACTAATAGGGGATTCTAACGTGTCACTTGACATAGGTTATGTCTCTACACCAATAATGATACTACTCTACAGGTAGTGCGACAAAGTTGCTAAACTAAGAGTGGCAGACATAATGATGTCTAAAGGAGTTGGAAGCCAGTCAATCCATGACTGCTTGGTAGCTTATCTTAATAGTCAAATTCTGACTATCTCGTTATTCGAATCTTAGCTAAATTATGACTATAAGGTGAATGTTAACCAGGTAGTCCTATGTGTAAACCTTGAGTGTTACATTGGCTTAGTGTGATTAACTGATTCTTTAATAACAAGAATAAAACGACAAAATGTGAGATCTTTATTCAAAGGTTATGATTATCACAAATGCATACATAAGAAAGTATTACAATTGTTCGATGTGACAGCCAATGTGGTAAAATGATAAGATTCGACAACCACTTAAGGTATGTGTTTGAAAGTCTTTAGACTTTTGAGTTGTCATGACGTGAATAGTTCACATATGTTTATAATGAATGATTTGAGATGTCGTAGTCTCAATGTGTAGCTGTCATAATGACTAAACAATGTTTTCATGGTAGTCTTCAAGACTATGCCGTCGGGGTAGTCCTATGGACATTGATGTAATATTATCATACTGTGAATGTAGCTCTAATGAGTCAAAATGCAGTACTCAAAGTACCGAAATGAGGTAACAACATACCATGAAGTGCAATGCTAGAAGCACAGTAATGTTGTACTAACGTACTATGAATGTGGTACCGAAGTACTATGAAATGCAGCACCGCGTGCCGTAATGCAGTGCCTGAGGCACTGTAATGCCGTACTCATGTATAGTAAAATGCAGTATCAATCATACTGTGAATGCAACACTAAGTGTCGTGAGTGCAACAACCCCTGTGCCGTATGTATGCATGAATCATATGTTGTTCATATGTAGCTCTAATGCAAAAATGTGTTAGAGTTATGTAGTTTTTCAAATGTAGCACAAAGGCTAAAATGTAAGTGTCGAGGCACTAAGGTATTGAATTGATTGATCTAAATGATCAAGTTGTGATTTTGATAATTTTTGTGGACTTAGTCAACACTAATCCAATGATAACCAGCATGGCCAAAGTTGATTTCGAGACGCACATAAGTCGTTGAGTCTTCGGTTCAATTGTTGGAAGAATGTTCCAAAACGTTTGTGTGTTGAGGGTATCTATTCCATAGATAACATTTTTGCCTCATTCCTGAGGTTCAGCGATAAGTAAGATATTCTCCTATGTGTACATATGGAGAAAGTGTCGAGTTGTGATTGTGAGGAAGATAGCGATGTGCCTCTTCGCGAGTATATGACGATACAGCGGAATGTGTTATGAACGATGGCGCGTGTAAAAACAGGTAAGCGGTATTGGATGAGAACAAGTCTCATTATTTGTATTGAGTAATGTTGTAATGGCCATGCTTGGCATTTTTGAATGGCATGTGCTTTGATGAATGAGTTATCGAGTGTGGTCTATATATATTCTACATATATAATGACATAGAAAACAACACACAGATAAGGCCTATTCATATATACCTACAGTACATATAATAGCCTAGAGAATAATATGTAAATAAGGCCTATTCATATATACCTACAGTACATATAATAGCCTAGCGTGTCTAGCACAAAACAATCAGAGTCAACTAGTGCATTCCCGTTTAAATATAACCCCTTTCAGATATCACATCATCTTTATTTAATTGTACATAACTGGCCAGGCTATGTTAAATTAGATTCGTATGAGGTGATCCCTGAACCAGTCATACCTAGCAAGAAATACTGCCTAACGGTCATAGTCTAGGCCCACTAAATACAACCTAGTTCACTATAACCTTAGGCTCTGATACCAATCTGTAACACCCCCAATTCTCGGGTTGCGGAAGCGGTCGGGTCGGGGTGTTACCAATTAAATATCACAAGCACAAAGATATAGCAAACGACTCTAAATGAGAAGTTTTGAAAATAGTTATTACATTACCAAAATACGTTTTACAAAGCTGCGAGCTTATAGTAAATTTCCATATACATAATTTGGAAATATAAAAGTAAATGTAAAGTGTCCCAAATGTTTGAAAGCATGCGACTCGAGCTAGGATCCTGATAGGTCGATCCTACTATAGCAGTACCTGAAAATGCACACTAAAACGGTCAGCTGGAAAGCTGGTAAGTTCACAGGTTTAGTTAAACGATTTGTTATGTTGAAAAACATTATAAGATACGAAAATAGTTTGTAAATCGTGTGATGAAGTTAAGCTATGATTGCTCCCATGAGCAATATTACGGACCATTAAGTAAACCTACAGATCTAAGTCAATAGGGTACTAATGGTGATAACCTGAGAACAAACATAAACTAGTGTGAATTCTATTACAACGAGTACAACTCGTAGCAATACTAATGAGAACAAGTATTAACCTATATTAATACTAATGATAGTGAGTAATAATTCATAATGATTTAAAATGATGACGAGTAACAACTCGTATTGATTTAGAATGATAACGAGTAACAACTCGTATTGATTTAAAATGATGACGAGTAACAACTCGTATTGATTTAAAATGATGACGAGTAACAACTCGTATTGATTTAAAATGATGACGAGTAACAACTCGTATTGATTTAAAATGATGACGAGTAACAACTCGTATTGATTTAAAATGATGACGAGTAACAACTCGTATTGATTTAAAATGATGACGAGTAACAACTCGTTTTGATTTAAAATGATGACGAGTAAAAACTCGTATTGATTTTAAAATGATGACGAGTAACAACTCGTATTTATTTAAAATGATGACGAGAATTAACTCGTATTAATTTATGATGACGAGTCCCCGCTCGTTAAGATTTAATGATGACTAGCAGCAGCTAGCATGGCTTTACTGATCTCTAGCAGCAGCTAGAATTGCTTTACCCCCTAGCAGCAGCTAGAATTGCTTTATCCCCTAGCAGCAGCTAGAATTGCTTTATCCCCTAGCAGTAGCTAGAATTGCTTTATCCCCTAGCAGTAGCTAGAATTGCTTTATCCCCTAGCAGCAGCTAGAATTGCTTTATTGAATGACGAGAATTAACTCGTCATGATTTATGATTTGTATTTATATGGAGGTATGTATTTTAATACACACCCGTGGATTTTATATAGCACCGAGTGCTTGAAATAACAAATATGTAAGTATATAATATGTATATATATATATATATATATATATATATATATATATATATATATATATATATATATATATATATACACTTAGTTTACAATTAGAACACACAGGATGTTATCGATTATGATTTAACACAGAAATGATGCAGATACTCAGGTGGTACCTACGATTATCATATAATGTATGAAAACGATTTAACGTATCTAAGGATGTACAAACATAACTTAGATATTGGGTGTAGCAAGATGAACCTAGGTGTGAACAGTCATCACCTAAGTATATGGATACAGTACGAAGTACTATGCTAGTGTATGCTACTATTGTATACTCCTAGCCTCCAGCCTAACAAGTATATGGAGATCTATGGGTGATGTTCACTCAAGTACTAGCCTAAGCCCAGTAACTATGGAACATAAGAGTAGGGAAAAGCTATGGTCCCTAAAGCAATCACATGAATACTTAACACATTTAAGTACCATTGAGAAAAGTTATTGATGTGGAAACATAATGTTTATGTCAAATGGATTGAATTCATTTAAGAATTGAAATGATTTAACTGAGTATGCATTCTCCCCCAAAACATATAAAACGATTAAAAGGTGGGGTCATGAACTCACCTTTGGTTGCTAGCGTTCCTAAGATACGCGTGATCCAATGGAAATCCCCTAGTGTCCTAAACACGTGAGATTATGTAAGTAATAGACTAATAAGTCAGACTAGTCGAATTGTGCAATTATTCACTTGTTATTTAAGTTTAGGGATTTTGTACGGCCCGTTGGTGTGTTTTGTAATAATTATTCCAAAGTATAATTATCATAATGTTGTCACGATGTACTTATAAAAGTATATTTGTTTCGAGTATAAATCTTAACATTTCTCAAATCGGTTCAAGTTTATGTTTTATGGCTCGTTTATGTTGACTTGGTCAAACGTGTTCGGTTTGACCCGAAACTTTTACACAAATCCTAATATGTCAAAATAAGTTTATAAAAGTTGTCGTTATGTTTCATGGGTCTCTCGAAGTGCCACTTTCACAAAATGACTAAAACAGTCCCTAGAGTTTCTGTTTTTCAGATTTTTCCCTTTATTCGACTTCCGATTTCTCCCCTTTTTAGTCCGATTCAAGTCCTACGAAAAATCACACATGTTATTATATATGTGATGTTCATTTCTGCACTTTATGGTATTTTTATATGTTTGTTTACTATTTTTAACACAAATAAACATGAGACGTGGTCAGATTGTGTCCAAAAACGAGTTCAGTCCAAAGATCCACCTATTTCACCATGATCCATGAGGATCTGGCCCGAGGGCCAAAAATAAAAGTTGTAACCGAAATCTTAAGGAACATTTTTCGTTTAGAAGTCGAGAGTTGGTTCTTCCTAGTTTTCGAGATATGGTCTCGAGAAGTTACTGAAAGTTTCTGTCCGCCGGAACAGTAGTTCTATGTCACCGGAGAAAATTATTTTAAAATAGCAAACTAAGTCGAAATGTTACAAAACAAATTTTGTTAGAAACCTTACTTCTTGTACTAAATTTAAGGCTTAAGAAACATCTATTTTCATGTTAAAATGAATTTTATAAAAATCGTTGAAGTTAGAACAGAATCTGGACAGGAAGATTAAGCTCTAGATTTCGAGTTTTAAAATGCGATTCGACTTATGTTTTGGACATTTTATAGTTATATGAACATACTAACATGCTAATAAACTTAATCCAAGTAATTCTAGCAAAAGAAACGAGATCCTTACAAGAAGATCAAAGATCTAGAGCCGAGGTACGAGAAGGATGCGAGAACCGAGCTTTTCCTTTGATTTCCTTCAAGATCCAAGTTGTAGATGATGGTGGTTTGTGGTGGTGGGCTGAAAAACGACCAGAGGAGAGGGGGAGAGAAGGAAGGAGGGTGTGTGTGTTTTCTAGTGAGAGAGTAGTGTGAGAAAAGGGTGGAACTATAATGAGGAAAAAAAAGTTGTGTATGTTGCATTAGTCAAGAACATGATCCACTTTTTGTGGATCATGTCTATGCTGATTTTCTTATTAGAATGGGAGGTGAGATTTGCAAAAATCTTGTCTCCCAACAAGTGGTATTATATCCGTGTTCATTTACCCGATCGTTTAAACGTTTATTTATACGTTATACATTATACATACGCGTTTTAACTAACCATTGATTCCCTATATTTTTAACGTGAAGTATTAATCATAATACTTGGAAAACATTTATAAAAATGTTTGGTAACATGTCGGGTTTTGATTATGTGTTTGTGTATCGGTCATTTTATCGCGTGGCATTAAATGTGTACGTTTTTGTTATTGATTTAAAATACGCTATTTATAATGAAAGTATTTAATCAAAATACTTTGTTTGAAGTTATAAAAATATAACTTAAGATTATTTGATTTGTCGGGCGTATCTCACGCGTTTAGTTCGTGTCGGTTACGTTTTAAACAAAACGTACATTGTTTCGTATATTATTAATAATAATAATATAATGTAAATAACTACTATTTAATTGCCAAATAGATTTATGTTATTTATTAAAAATTTTCACCAACGTCCGTATTTGTACGTTTTGATATTGAGCGTATATAATATGCGGAATAAAAAGTTTAAATTGTGCTCGAATTTTGGGTCATTTTTGACCGGGTGTTACAAAAGAGCCCCTACAAAGTTACGGTACAAACTGGGGTCAGTAACAGGGGGGCATCTGGGCCAAGCTTGGTCTCGATATCTATCGGAGTTTTTCACGGGGTGCAATTGAGCATATGAGCACGCTCAAGTATTTCCGCAGCATACTTTTTCTGAAAGAGAAACATCCAGGTATTGTTGCGAAGAACTGAGATGCCCAGAAAATAATTAAGAGGACCGATGAAACGCCCTAAATTTTTAAATTTTTTTTTATAGATACATCAAGTCATATTATTATATCTTTTAAAGTAAACTCATTTACATTTGGTCCCATTTAAATTTCACATTTAACTGTTTACAAAATCTACTTAATACAACGATGACACATTACATCAAATCATAATCCCTTGGGCGATTTGTACAAGGTTCATCATAACGATAATCTAAAAGAATTGAAGCTTGAACAACCATAATCATGCTCCCATCCACGTTATCCTCATACCATCATAATGTAACACCCCCAAATCTACAGTTTAGCGGAAGCATACATTGGGTGTTACTAATCAATAATCAAAGCACATAGATATATAGCAAACGATTCTATATGCTTTGTTTTAACAAAATACATTAATATAAGAAATGTTTACAACATTTGAAGCTGTACATAGCTTGTGTTCGGTTAAATGAGAGATTTCAGTACATAAGTACTTGTACAAAATATACTAAAGCAAGAAAATCTCTAATGTCTGCATGCTGACTCGAGCTATAAATCCTGAGGCAGTCCAATCTACTGCTGGGTACCTGTGGTACATGCTAAATGGGTCAGCTAAAGCTGGTGAGCTCACAGGTTTGAAATCAGATAATATCGTATGAACCGCAAGATTTAAGTACTGATTTGCATCCAGCAAATAAATAGTAATGTATACAGCCATGTGCACATAGTCTGAGCTTAACTCGAGGGTCGGGTCCCATATAGAGAATTCCGAGCGAGGTGCCTCCACGATTGCCTAATCTACACTCGTCTGAACAATTATTAGTACGTCCGTTTACCCAGTTAGTGCTTGCTAGCCCGGACGAGGAGGGTCAATCCTATATGGTACCATATACTAATAATCACGCTACAACGTATTACCAAACTATGCTGATGGAGGTCTTTGAAATGATTAGTGGAAAACAACTCATGTAGTATATTGTAAAGTTTGTACTTGCGTTCACATGTTAAAATAAGCATTGAATCACACCCCTGAGTGAAAAGCGGTAAAAAGAGGGGCTATGAGACTCACCTGAGTCTTGAGCGTTTAGTCAATAAACGTACGATGCTTAATCAAGCAGTGAGATGTCCGCAGACAGATAACTTAAGGGTGTCCAAGGATGGTTATTAATATGAGTAGGTAGTTACAAAGACTACCTTTGTAGTTGTTCGTTCAACTATAATGTCCAAATGACTACGATTTGGTTGATTAGTTTAAGTTTTGAAAACGTGTACGACCCGTTGGTGATTGTTTGTAATAATAATCTCGATATTATCATTATGTTTTGGAAGTGTTATACTTAAAAGTGTATTCCAAAGTGTTTTAGAAGTCATATCGTATAAGTGTTTAAGGTTGTACAAATTCGACACTTAGTGTAAAAATAGTTTGCAACCTTCTGTTTTATGCGTCACTTATACCGACACTTAGGATGTAGGCGACACTCAGGAAGTGTCGCATAAAATGACAATTTCTGATTTAATGGCGTCACTTGTGGAAGTGACGCATAAAGGGCGGCACTTAAGGAAGTGTCGGGTACAAGTGTCGGTACAGGGATCATGAGTCACTAAAGTTAGTGACGGGTGAAATCAGATTTCAATTATAGGCGTCACTTAGACAAGTGACGCTAGAAGTGTCGGTTGGGAGTGACTGATATGGAATTTGCGACACTTAAGCAAGTGTCGGGAAAAAGGGGTCTTTAGCGGCACTTAAGCAAGTGACGCAAAATTAGGGCTTTTAGCGACACTCAGTGCGTCACTTAAGTGACGCACGAAGTGACGCTATACTGCAGTCGTCGTTGCGACACTTAAGGCTGTTGACGGATTTTTGAGCTAAAAACGTGTTTTCCGGCGACCACTTGGTCCGATTCTTTTACCCAACCCATATTTGGAAATTTTAAGCATATCTAAACCAAAATCAATTATTATAACGAAGATTTAAGCGGTTTCGAGAATTTGTCGGAAACTTACAAGTTAACGCTGGAGAAATCCGGAAGGGTAGAAACGTAGATCGTGATGAGGTGAATCTTTTATTCCAAACGAGTTTTGAAATCTGAGGTCGTTTCATGGTAGTTTTTGGGGATTAAAGGTGGTGGTGATTTTGGTGAATTAGAGAGAAAAAGAAGAGAGAAGGAGAAAGAAAATGAGAAGTGAGGTGGGGGTTGGTGGCCTCACCTCCTTTTTGGCTGATTTTTGATTCCCCATGTACGCGCTCCGTGCGGTGTTCATTTCCCAATCGTTTAAACGTTAAATAATTCTTTAATACGTTTAAATATATATTTTAAAATACGAATAATTTCCCGATAATTTGGTTGAAGTATTTTATCAAAATACTTAATGTTAGTGTTATAAAGTAAAATTTTAATTTGTTTGCTTTGTTTGTGCGTTTAATCCTTTAATCGCGAAATTGTTTGTATGATACGAATTGTGTACGAAATATTATAAAAATAATATTTTGGATATAACTGCGTTATTAAATAATGTTATATTATTTAATAAAATTTGTTCACCGACGTCCGTATTTAATTGAATCGAGTTACATTCGATTTGAAGCTTGTACGATTTAATCAAATCGCATAATCGTATATATTCATCAATATATATTTTTCGATACATTAACTAGCCTAACACAGAACTAATTACATGTATTACAAATTGATTAGGCACTAATTACTAGTCCTAATTTGACGGGTGTCACATTCTCCCCCCGTTAGAAGAATTTCGTCCTGAAATTTAGTTCGAAGTCGGATTTGATGTAGAATCAGTGAAGAGTTGAGGATACTTGAGTCGCATTTGGTCTTCCCGTTCCCAGGTGAACTCCGGACCACGCCGCGAATTCCACCTGACCTTAACGATGGGAATACGACTTTGTTTGAGTTGTTTGACCTCACAGTCCATGATTTCAGTGGGTTCCTCAACGAAGTGAAGTTTGTCGTCAACACGGATTTCATCGAGTGAAATAATAAGTGTCTCATCGGACATACATTTCTTCAAGTTAGAAATGTGAAAAGTGGGATGCACTCTGCTGAGCTCGGATGGCAGCTGCAATCGATATGCCACTGGACCAATCCTCTCGAGGATCTCGAATGGTCCAATGTACCTGGGATTTAACTTCCCGCATTTGCCGAATCGGATTACGCCTTTCCAAGGCAATACTTTGAGTAGCACTCGATCCCCAACTTGGAACTCGAGTGGTTTGCGTCTCACGTCAGCGTAACTTTTCTGACGATCACGTGCGGCTTTGAGTTTGTTTTGAATGCCAACAATTTTCTCGGTGGTTTCATGAATGATTTCCAGACTAGTGAGTTGGCTATCTCCCACTTCGGTCCAACAGATAGGTGATCGGCACTTACGACCGTACAATGCCTCGAATGGTGCAGCCTTAATGCTGGAGTGATAGCTATTGTTGTACGAAAACTCGCACAATGGTAGATGTTGTTCCCAGTTTACACCGAAGTCCACTACGCAAGCTCGTAGCATGTCTTCCAGTGTTTGAATAGTTCGTTCACTTTGGCCATCGGTTTGAGGGTGGTATTCGGTACTCATATCAAGACGGGTACCCAACGATTTCTGAAGTGATTGCCAAAAGTGAGATGTGAAGCGACTATCCCTGTCGGAGATAATCGAGATTGGAACACCGTGTCGAGAAACGACTTCCTTGATGTAGATTCGTGTGAGGCGTTCCATTTTATCGGTTTCCTTGATCGCCAGGAAATGAGCAGATTTCGTGAGACGATCGACGATCACCCAAATGGTATCGCAACTGCTCGATGACTTGGGTAGTTTGGTTATGAAATCCATGACGATTTGTTCCCATTTCCATTCAGGAATGCTGGGTTGTTGAAGTAAACCAAAAGGTTTTTGGTATTCGGCTTTGACTTTTGAGCAAGTACGACACTTGCTGACGTATGTGGCGATTTCAGCTTTCATGTTCGGGCACAAATAGAATTCCTTGATGCCGTGATACATTTTATCGGATCCCGGGTGGATAGAATATTTGGACTTGTGAGCTTCATCCATCACCAAGTCTCGCAGGTTCCCAAAACTAGGCAACCAGATTCGGTTTGAGAAACACCTAACTTCATTAGGTTGGATTTCGAATTGTTTATCCATGCCCCGCAAGGCTTCGTTTTT
Organism: Helichrysum umbraculigerum; assembly: GCA_949592205.1. Lineage (NCBI taxonomy): Eukaryota > Viridiplantae > Streptophyta > Magnoliopsida > Asterales > Asteraceae > Helichrysum > Helichrysum umbraculigerum. The sequence goes on from CATIUR010000003.1 coordinate 36,320,138, forward strand.
GACATTATCGGGTTTCAGGGCTTCGAGTTGAGCAGCGAGGATCTGAATATTCAGATCGTTATGAATAGTCATACTGAGGGCTGGGACTCGGAGTGGTTTCGATCGTTCTTTTCGACTGAGGGCATCGGCAACAACATTTGCCTTACCCGGATGGTATTTGATTTCGTAGTCGTAATCGGTAAGCAACTCGACCCATCGACGTTGCCTCATGTTGAGATCCTTTTGATCGAATATGTGCTGGAGGCTTTTGTGGTCGGTAAAGATTGTGCACTTAGTGCCATAGAGATAATGTCTCCAGATTTTGAGAGCAAAAACGACTGCTCCGAGTTCGAGATCATGAGTGGTGTAGTTCTTTTCATGGATTTTGAGTTTTCGTGAGGCGTAAGCAATGAACTTGTCTCGTTGCATCAGGACGCAACCGAGGCCTTGATGAGAAGCATCGCAGTATACCACGAAGTCATCGGTGCCTTCGGGTAATGATAGAATAGGATAAATGCAAAGCTTTTGTTTCTGAAGTTGAAATGCTGACTCTTGTTTTTCAGTCCAGTCGAACTTCCTTTCCTTCTGAGTCAGTATCGTGAGTGGTTGGGCTATTTTGGAGAAATTTTCAATGGATCGTCGATAGTACCCGGCAAGTCCTAGAAACTGCCGTACTTCGGTCGGTGTGGTAGGTGCTTGCCAGCACTTGATAGCTTCGATTTTTGAAGGATCTACATGAATTCCCTGACTATCTATAACGTGTCCAAGGAATTGAACGGTCTGTATCCAGAACTCACACTTGGAGAATTTGGCGTAAAGCTCCTCGTGTCTAAGTAGTTCTAGAATGGTTTTAAGATGTTGCGCGTATTCCTGTTCATCGCGTGAGTAAATGAGGATGTCATCAATGAATATGATGACAAATTTGTCAAGGTAAGGTTTGCACACCCGATTCATGAGGTCCATGAATACAGCCGGTGTGTTGGTTAGGCCGAATGACATCACTTGGAATTCGTAATGCCCATATCGGGTTCTGAAAGCAGTTTTCGGAATGTCGCTGTCGCGAACGTGTAGCTGATGATAACCTGATCGCAGATCAATCTTTGAGTAAAAACTTGAACCCTGGAGTTGATCAAATAGATCATCAATACGAGGGAGCGGATATCGGTTCTTGACGGTTAATTTGTTCAACTCTCAGTAGTCGATACACATTCTGAATGAACCGTCCTTCTTTTTGACAAACAAGACCGGAGCTCCCCAAGGTGAAGAACTCGGTCTGATGAATTCTCTATCCAGGAGTTCCTGTAACTGGGTGGACAACTCCTGAAGTTTGGATGGGGCTAAGCGGTATGGTGCTCGGGCCACAGGTGCAGCACCTGGCACGCGATCGATTGAGAACTCAACCTGTCTTGGTGGCGGTAGAACAGGTAGTTCTTCGGAAAAGAATTCTGGAAAGTCTCGAACGATGGGCACATCCTGAAGTCGCTTCTCCTCCGACTTTTTCTCCATGATGTGCGCGAGTATTGCTGGGTAACCCTTTCTCAGAAATTTTCGGGTTTTTAAACAGGAGATGATGTTTAGTCTCGACCCACCGGTCTCCCCCTGTATGATCAAGGTTCTACCGACGGTGAGAGGGATGCGGACAATCTTATCATGACAAACAATCTCGGCCCGATGCTTGGACAACCAGTCCATACCCACGATGACGTCAAAACTTCCGATTCTAACAGGCATGAGGTCGATTGAAAAGGTTTCGTCCGCAAGGTTTAGAGTGCAATTAGGTATTACACTATCGGTTTCAATGAGTTTACCGTTTGCTAGTTTTACGGTGTACTTAACATCTAAGGCCACGAGGGTGATGTCAAGTAGTGGGCAAAAATCATCAGATATAAAGCTCCTATCGGCACCAGTATCAAATAGAACAGAAGCATTTAAGTTGTTGAGGAGGAACATACCCGTGACCACATTCGGGTATTGACGGGCGTCCCCAGAGTTGAGTACAAAGGCTCTACCTTTGGCGTTGTTGTTGTTGTTGTTGTTATTGCTGTTGCTGCCTTTGTTCTTCAGTTTTGGGCACTCATTCCTGTAGTGCCCAGGGTTTCCGCATTCGTAGCAGGCTTTGGAATGCCTGGCATTGCGGTTGGAGTTGTTGCTGGAGTTGTTGGGGGACATGCAGTCTTTGGTGAGGTGTCCGTACCTTTTACTGTTATTGCAGGGGGTTTCGCAGGAACCCTCGTGATGATGGTTGCACTTGGAACAGTAGGGTTTGCTCCTAGTGTAACCTCGTTTGGGTTCGGTGGTTGAGTTGTAGGCTTTGATGGTGTCAGGTTTCTTGTTCTGGTAGTTGTTGTGGTTGTCGGACCATTTTCTTTTGTTGGTGTTGGAAGATGGGGTGGGTGGTTATGGGTCCTCGTTCATGGCTAAAAGTTCATGGGCCAACCGGATGGCGCCATGAAGGGTGGTTTGGTTTGATGATGCGACATTTCCCCGGACAGGTTCTGGAAGGCCGCGGATGTATTTCTTGATTTTATCGGGTTCAGTACTCACCATAGCTGGGCGAAGGATGGTGAGCTGTTGGAATCTGGTGGTGTATCCAACAATATCAGTTCCCTGCACTTTTAAGTGCCAGAACTCTTCATCCAGCTTCTAGAGTTGTTCGGCTGGGCAATACTCATCTGTGAGCGTTTTCTTCAGATCCTCCCAAGGGAGTAGATAGGCGGTGTCAATACCCACAGACTGGGCATATGAGTTCCACCATGAGAGGGCACCATCTTCGAGGGTGCAGGTAGAGAATTTGACCTTGTCGTCCTCCGCACATTTGTTGATGCGGAAGACAGATTCCATCTTTTCGAACCATCTGATTAATCCGATGGCTCATTCGGTTCCCTTGATGCTCAAGCGTTTGCAGCTTTGGAAATCCTTGTAAGAACAAGGCTTGGCGGTGGTAGTGGTTTCAGCGGTATCGCTGTTTCTCCCGGAGTTCTGTGAAGAATTCCGAGCCAGGGCTTCAGTCACAGCCTGAGTTATGAGTGATGTAAGCTGAGCATCGGAGTATGGTCTCGTCTTTGGCGGCATTATTCTTCAATAAAAGAAATGAAGATATATGAGATCTTGTAAGAAAGTTGTATTTGTCACATATGCTCTTGTATAACAGTGGTAATACATAACATCAACATGAAAATGGCAATTAATATGAGTTGGAACAGTAGGAATATTTGATAGATAATACGAGTTCAAAGGTTACATCCTACGGATGTATTACAAAAGGTGTCGGGAATTGTTACATCCGACCGAATTATAGAGTAGCGCTTAGATAGTTATTAGATTACATGATGGGTTACAAGACAAAGACTACACTATTCTCGACGTAGATCAATCTGCTCCATCATTTCAACGAGACGATCCACAGTGTTTGCAAGTCTGCTGGCTTGTCGAGCGTTATCTTCTACCAAGACTAGTCGCTGCACTAAACTGCGAACGTAATCCTCTGCTTCCCATGAGCGTTGCTCACATTCTTCTAGCCTTTGCTGCAAAAGGGCGGTCTCTATGCTTATCTCCACTATCTTGTTACGAAGGACATCCACGTTGCTAATGGTGGTTTCATGATCCTTGGAGACTTGATTGATGCGTTCGAGGGATGTAAGTCTCCAATTTTCGTTGGTTTCTTGGAGTTCGATGTCCATGCTGTTAAGCCGTTGCTCGTGACGGTGTAGCCTAGCGGCTAAACCCGGTAGAGTGAAGTGCACGGGATATGGGCCAGCTCGAGGCAACCTGGGGTTCCTCCTAGCTACCCTCGGGTTTTGAGATCCATAAGGATGAGATTGCAATGAATTGGATGGTGTGTTTGCCATTCTGAGACAAAGCGTTAGAGAAAGTGAGGCCTATATTTATATAGTACTTATACAATATAGTCTATTGGGTGTCTAGCACAGACATGTTTAAGTCTCGGTTCTCTCGAGGTCAGAGTCAACTAGTGTATTCTCGTTCAACATAACCATTTCAGACCTTACATCATCTTTCCTTAATTGTACATAGTTGATCAGGCTATGTTAAATTAAAGTCGTATGCTGTAATTCCTGAACCAGTCATGTCTAATAAGGAAATACTGCCTAACGGTCATAGTCTAGGCCCACTAATACAACCTAGTTCACTATAACCTTAGGCTCTGATACCAATCTGTAACACCCCCAAATCTACTGTTTAGCGGAAGCATACATTGGGTGTTACTAATCAATAATCAAAGCACATAGATATTGTTGATACATGTTTGTGTGTCTGTCAGTTGGTCTATTGAGTTGTAAGTGTCGTTAGTTAGTTTTATTAGAAAAGTCATTTTCTGTATTTGCGACACTTAAGTTTAGCATTAGGCGACACTTGCCTTAGTGACGCATAGCGACACTTAGGTAAGTGACGCATGAGGGCGGCGACATGCGACACTTCCCAAGTGACGCATGTCTGCCGATTTTGTTTTAGTATAAATTGAAACCTACGGGTTTTCGGCTAGGGTTGATGAAAACCCTAGCACCATTTGTTGACTAAGCACTTCTGTAAACAGTTCCAATACGATTTACAAGCTAATATACTCGTTTACTTTGATTAATCATTGTTTTCGTTTTGAGTTTATTACTTGTTTGTGTAATTGATTGATTCCGCCAATCTATTACTATCGATCAACACTTAGATCCACATCCAGGGGGCACTTTCAACTGGTATCAAAGCCTCGGAGTTGATTTGATCGACGTGTGTACGTGTATTGAAGTGTTTTCGGTTCGATTTTGTGAAGATCAAAGACATTCTAGCAAGATTAGGATCGATTTGGTGCTATTACTGTGTTTTGAGTAAAGATTTACAGGTTTCGTACGATTGGGACTCAAGAATTTTCGTTAGGTTTACGAAAATTCGATTTTTAGGGTTTTTGGGTGTTCACAGCCGTTTCTGCGTCACTCAGAGCGTCACTTCGACACTTTGTGCGGCACTTCGAGCGACACTTCTGTAAGGAACAATTAGGGTTTTTACGACACTCAAGTGCGTCACTTAGTAACGTCACTTGAGTATTATACGTCACTTACATTAGTGACACCTACTGTTCAATCCGACACTCTACTGCGTCATTTGATACGACACTTGTGTATCATCCGTCACTTACTACGAGTGACGCGTTACTTCTGTCAGTCACTTAAAGCGTCACTTACCTTAGTGACGCCTGTTATTGCTAAGCGACACTCAAGTCCGTCACTTGAGTACGTCACTTACGTGTTTATAAGACACTCATCTCTAGTGTCGTTCTGTTTGTTTATCCGTCACTCGATAGCGTCACTTATCAAGTGCCGCTACTCTTTGCGACACTAAGGTGCGTCACTTACCAATTGACGCCTTTGTTACTAATCAGCTTCCAAGTTTTTTTTTTAAGTTGATTTTACAGGTACGCTTCAATGTCTGATAAGGAAGATATTAGAGGAATTAGAGAGATGCTCAGACAGAGCAATGATATTGGCTCCAGTAATAAACCTCCGTTCTTTGGACCAGATTTAGATTATGTGTATTGGAGAGATAGATATGAACAGTATATAGATTTCCACTGTCCTGAACTGTGGGGACCTTTAAAAGAACGATATGTTGCTCCAGTGGCTGAAGGAAATTATCGTGGTGTTCCTCCAGCTAAAACATATAATGCTATGTCACCTCAAGAGAAAAAGGAGTATGAAACAGAAAGAAAGGCTCATTCTTCTATCTGTATGTGTTTGCCAAAGGATGTTATGAGACTCTTTAAATCTCATGACACAACTTATGATCTGTGGAAGGCAATTGAGACAAGATGCGGTGGAAATGAAAAGTACAAGGAGGCTAAGCTAGAATTAATCAAAAAGCAGTATGATCTATTTGACATGATTCCTAATGAGCTAACTTCCAGTCTATTCACTCGATACTCACATCTGGTTAGTGAGTTAAATGAAGGAGGATACAATCTCCCTGCACTTGAGGTAAACAAGAAGTTGCTGGACGTGTTGCCAAGTGCTTGGGATGTGAAAGTCCAATTTTTAAAAGAAAATCCAGAATTACAGAGGATGACTTTGGATCAATTGATAGGTATTCTACAAGCTCATGCGATGGAATTGAAGAAGAAAGAATGTAAGTCAGGTGGATCTGTACAGAATGCCACAACTGGTGGAGTTGGACTAGTCAATTCTGGCAAGAGTTACGGTGGAGTAGCATTTATAACGGATACCAATTCATCTTCTGCTTCTTCTGGAGGTCATCATACAGCTTATCTTTCTGGTACATCTCAAGGAAATCAACAACAGGCTCCAGTTTCACCAGCAATACAAGAGCAAGCTGCAATTTATACAGCTTTTCTGAGCTCTTACAAAGATTTGGTTACTCAACCAAATACAACTTTGGAACTGATCAAGGAGGATTACGGACAATTGGATGAAGATGATCTAGAACAGATGGACTTGAATTGGAACATTGCTATGATAACAAGAAGGGTTCAAAAATTCTTGCAACGAACTGGACGCAAGAGTTTAGAAGGCAATGGGAAGTCAGGATTTGGTTTTGATAAAAGCAAGGTCCGTTGTTATAACTGCCAGAATTTGGGTCATTTCGCTAGGGAATGCGAGAAACTCAAGATGCCACCGTCGGGCCTTACTAAACCTGATCCTCCAAAAACGAAAGAAGAGGGCAAGACGTTAGCTGTGGACAATGCTTTGGTGGTTTTTGAGCCAACTACTCATGACTGGAATGCGGAGGCTACAAAGTTTCAACAGTGTCTCATGGCTCATATTACACCTGAGGTACAAAATGAATCACCTGAACCTTTAAACTGTATCTCATGCATTAATCTAACTGAATCTCTAGAGGCTTTTCAAAAGGATAACCAAGAGTTGCGAGATAAAGTTGAAAAACTTAATGAGTCAAATAAGTTTTTGAAAGAAAATGAAAAACTCTATGAAAAACATATTGAAGCTCATAAGTTAGATACTCAAACTTATAAAGCTAAAGTTTTTAGTCAACAGGATGCAATTAAAAGTTATCTTACTGAAATTGAACTGTTGAACAAAGAGCTTTCAGACTTAAAAAGTGAGTATGGTAATTATCAAGATAAAGTCTTAGGGTCAACTTCTGCGACAATGATCTTTAATGAAATTATTAGCAATCATAAGCAAGATAGGAAAAGTAAGGGAGGAAAAGGAATAGGTTTTGTTGAAATAGCACCTCCTACTACTTATACTCCTTTACCTGTTAAGGAAGGCCTTGATGAAATTCCAGTTGATTATGCTAAGTTGTTAGGTATCAAGGGTAAAGTGGCTAAATCTAACAAACAGGAGAAGGAGAAAACCACGAGGCCAGAGTATCCCACTCCTAAGTTTGTTAAGCCACTGAATAAATCTCCTGTTAGTGCTGAGGAGATTGTTGAGCAAAAGGATGTATCTCCAGTTTGTTTTGAGGAGATCATTGAGATTGAGGACATTACGGATCAGGAGTATCCTGAAGTTAAGAGAGTTGAAGTTAAACCTGAAAAGGTGGTTTCAAAAGTTGAACCTGAAATTAAGGTTCAAACAAATAAGGGTAAAGCCAAGGTTTTAAACTCAAAACAACAAACTTTACAGTCACCTGTAAATATTTTGCAACGAAAATTAGTAAATGAAAAAGTTTTGTCTGATAAACCTTCAACTTTGACCTCTCAACCAAAGCAAACATTTTCTAAGACATGTACTCAATGTTCATGTTCTAGAAATGTTTCTCCACCTCCTGTGGTAATGCCTCAGCCTCAACCGTTAGTTGAGACTCGTTCTTGTTTCTACTGCAAGAGACAAGGACATTTGATCCGTGACTGTCCCAAGCTGTCAAATCAGCGCTATGGGAGAGAGATGCCTAGGACATCAGTTTATAAAAATTCCTTTTCAAAATCTCTACCTAGGCGTTACTCAAAATCTCCCAAGCCTGTTCTGAAACTAAGTAATGTTGAGCAAAAACCTTTGCCAATTCAAAAGCCCAACATTATTTCTGATATCAATTCCGAACCTTCAAAAGTTTGGAAACGAAAAGAGTCTGATGCTGACTCTTCAGTCGTCAACAATAACACTTCAGATAAAAATTCTAATTTGTTTAAAGATAAAGTCCTATCTGACGTGCTTATTGTTGATGACCATGGAAGACCTAAGTCTGTAAAGGCTTGGGTCTCCGTTTCTCACTAATCTCTTTCTTTGATGTGTTGCAGCAGTCGGAACGTGTGAAGGATAGTTTATGGTATATGGATAGTGGCTGCTCGCGACACATGACTGGCGATGTGTCTCTTCTGACGGATATTAAACCATACTCGGGAGGATACGTTGCTTTCGCGGGAGATTCAGGAGGAACGATTTCGGGAAAGGGAACGCTAACAAATGGAAAAGTTAGCTTTGAAAATGTGAATTATGTGGCTGAGCTGACTCACAACTTGCTGAGCGTTTCACAAGTTTGTGACAAGGACTACACCACGTTATTCACAAAGACGGAATGTGTAATATTGAAACCGGGGTATGTCATTCCTGAGGATTGGGTATTGATGCGGGCACCTAGAAAGAATGACACCTATGTGATGAATATGCGAACTGTGGAGACTACAAGTGACTATACTTGTCTTCTTTCAAAGGCTTCTGAAAAGGAATCACTCCTTTGGCACAGACGGATGGGACATATTCATTTCCGTAAAATGAATTTTCTGATTAACAATGATTTAGTGAGGGGAGTTCCAAAACAGTCATTTGCTCTAAAAGACGACTGCGTTTCTTGTCACAAAGGAAAACTCCACAAGAAGTCCCACAAGTCTAAGGTTGTGAATTCTATTGCAGCTCCGTTGGAACTACTGCATATGGATCTGTTCGGTCCAGTTTCAACAAAGAGCATTGGTGGTCGGTCTTACTGCTTGGTAGTTACTGATGACTACTCAAGGTTTTCGTGGGTATATTTCTTGACTACAAAGGGGGAGACTCCTGATATTCTGGTGTATTTGTTGGATAAGTTGGCAAATCTATGCAACTTAAAGGTGAAAAGGATTCGAAGCGACAATGGAACTGAATTCAAGAACTCAACTCTCGAATTGTTTTGTGCTACAAGAGGAATTGAGCATCAATTTAGTGCTCCAAGGACTCCACAACAGAATGGAGTTGCAGAAAGAAAGAACAGGACAATTATAGAGACAGCTCGGACTATGTTAGCTGACTCCAAATTACCAATCATCTTCTGGGCTGAGGCAGTTAATACTGCCTGTTATGTTCTCAACAGAGTGCTCACGGTTAAGAAAAAGAACAAGACGTGTTATGAACTTTTCAATAACCAAAAGCCAAACCTTCAGTTCTTAGAACCATTTGGGTGTCCATGCATGATCATGATTACAAAAGATAAGGTCTCTAAGTTTGGTGACAAAGCTGTTGAAGGGATTTTTCTTGGATATTCAGTCAATTCTCCGAACAAAAGAGTCTTTAACAAATCAACGAATCAGATTGAGGAACAGTTTGAAGTAAAATGTTTAAGGTATACGGAGCCTCCTCAAGGGACAGGTCCGGATTGGTTTTTCAATTATGGAAACCTCTTTAACTCTTTCAATATTCCAGAAGATGATGAAACGGAAGAGTTAGTTTCCATGCTACATGGACTTGATTTTTCTCAAGATACACCAGTTAGTAAACCATCCGACCCATCTCCTAATGCAACACCCGAACCACCACCAATTGATACTACACCCACACCACCATCAACAACACCTAATCCAACATCTACTTCTCAAGTTACACCTTCGAAAGATGCTCCTTCTACCTCTAAAACAGTGTATAACTACACCAAGGAGCTTCCTTATGATCCAAACATGCCGTCATTAGAGGAAGGAGGAGAGGATGAGGTAAGTGATGAGGGAGAGGAAGCAGAAAATATGAATTATTCTCATTTATTTTCTCAAAGAGATGAAGATGATGATGCTTCTCCGAATATTTCTGCAAATGAGGGAGATCTGAGTAACCTGGAACAGAATCTTGTGCCAGATCAAATTCCAGTGACTCGGATACATAAGGATCACCCCATTGATAATATCATTGGTGATCCTCATGCAAAGGTTCAAACAAGACATCATGCGAAACAGACTGATACTGAACAACTTTCGGGTCTGGTGGCTAATGTTAATTCATGTTATCTTTCGCAGAATGAACCTAAGAAAGTTGAAGAGGCCTTAAAAGATCCATCCTGGATCGAGGCCATGCAAGAGGAACTACAACAATTTGAAAAGTTGCAAGTCTGGGAAGTAGTTCCATTACCCAAGGGTGCCCACTTGACTGGCACTCGTTGGGTTTTTCGTAATTAAAATGGATGATAGGGGCGTTGTAATTCGTAATAAAGCACGTCTAGTAGTTCAAGGCTTTAGCCAAATTGAGGGGTTGGACTATGATGATGTATTTGCCCCTGTTGCTCGATTGGAATCCATACGCATTTTTCTGGCATACGCGTCCTTCAAGGGATTTCGCGTCAATCAACTTGATGTGAAAAGTGCGTTTCTGTATGGAAAGGTTGACAACGATGTGTACGTTAAGCAGCCTCCTGGTTTTGAAGACCCTGCGCATCCTGAATACGTCTGTAAATTGAACAAGGCGTTGTATGGTCTTCACCAAGCACCAAGACTTTGGTACGAGAGGCTAACTACACATCTGATTAAGCATGGTTTTGTGAGAGGGAACATCGATAGCACGCTATTTATTCTTCGTGAACAGTCAGAGGATAGGGAAGATATGCTACTTGTGCAGGTTTACGTGGACGATATTATCTTCGGGTCTACCAATGAGGCAATGTGTAAGAACTTTGAGAAAATCATGAAGTCTGAGTTTGAGATGAGCGCAATGGGGGAGCTCACTTTCTTTTTAGGTGTACAAGTTGAGCAGCTTGCAAAAGGTATTTATATACATCAGTCAAAATATGTCAATGACATGTTGACTAGGTATGACCTGCTCACTTGTAAAACCTATGGGACTCCCATCGAGCTTAATCACAATCTCAAACTTGCTGAGGAAGATGAAGATTGCAAGGAGAGGGACTATCGTTCAATGATAGGTTCTCTTATGTATTTGACTGCCTCAAGACCGGACATTGTATTTGCCGTGTCGATTTGCTCGCGTTATCAGGCTAAACCAAAGGTGTCACATATGAAGGCAGTAAAGCGAATTTTTGGTTATCTCAGAGCTAGACCTACCCTTGGTCTTTGGTATTCAAATGAGAAGACTTTCACTCTCACAGCCTATTCAGATTCGGATCATGGAGGTTGCAGTATCGATAAGAAGTCTACAACGGGTGGATGTCAGTTTCTGGGATCGCGTTTGGTCTCGTGGCAGTGCAAGAAGCAAACTACAGTCTCTCTTTCTACAGCAGAGGCTGAGTATGTTGCTGCCGCTAGTTGCTGTGCCCAAGTTCTCTGGATTCAGCACCAATTACGCGATTACGGGTTACTTCTTACTATGACTCCCATTCACATAGATAACACTGCTGCTATTTCTATCACACGCAATCCCGTACAGCACTCTAAGACAAAACATATTGAACTTAGGTTCCACTTCATACGGGATTGCTATGAAAAACACTTGATAGACCTGGTCCACATAGACACCCTTAAACAAAATGCTGACCTATTCACCAAAGCCTTTTCACGTGCTCGATTTGATGAACTGGTCAACATGATCGGTTTAAGATTCTTTGGGTCTAAAAAGTAATGTGTGACTTGGATAGTTAACGTTATTTGCTTTTATGTGTGTTTAAAAAAAAAAAAATAAAAAAAAAAAAAATAAAAAAAAATTTGCAACAGCCACTCTTTGTACTCTTTAGTATTAAAGAAAACGCAAGGTTGCTACATTTTTAAAATAGACGTTGAAGTTGTGTCTGTAAACAACTTGGGATATGATAGTACATCGGGTGACATGCACAAAATGGAATTTTAAGGTTTATGTTGGATGTGTCAGTAGGTTTATCTGACACACTTAAAACAGTTTTTATCTAAATTATCTTCATCATACGATGTATTGGTAGGCATGGTACACACCGGTCTCTGAGGTATTAAGAAGTAATTTAAATACATGTCTATGATCATGTGGTAAACACATTGTGATGTACGACTCTAAGTCTTAATTCCTTAGCATAGCTTGACATACTTCTATTTTTGGATCGTATATCTGAGATCTTTTGGGGGAGTATGCTGCTTGTTTCCTCTGTTGTACGAAAGTGCAGACCTGGTCTCAATTCAGCTTACTCTCAAAACTAAGCAAACGTGAGTCAATGCACTTGCAAAGTCTTAAATTTAAGATACTACACAAGGTCGCCACAAATTTGGTTTGACTGCGTTTAGTTTTGCTTATACCTGAATCAAGTTATGTTGCTCTGTTGTACGCAAGTACAGACCTATCACCGCTGGCTTGATTCTTAAAATTGATTCTCTTATATTCTTTCTAAATTTGGAAACTATGTTCATGTCTAAGTTATAGGGGTATATCTATGGTGGGGACCATGGTGCAATATTCATTCTAACAATAAAAGGTTAACTCACAAACACGGATGTAACATGTTTAGGTGGACAAACAATACCAATAATTGTCTTGAAATAATTTTTATAAAAGGTGTTTTAAATGTGCCAAGTAAATTTAAAGTGGACAAATATACTGATGATCGAAATAACACTTACTATTCCTAATAATTGCATGTTATTCCGATATGATCCCTAACCAGACTCAATCAACTCCGTCACCAAAAAGAATGCATTTAGTTTGGTTTTATATTTGTAATTTTGTGTCTTTAAATTTTATTTTTAATTTAATTTTTTTATTTTTTAACCACGTCACATTTACTGTCAAATTGAGCACTCCGCAAAAGATCGATAAAAGTTTAAATTTTTTCAAAAACTGTCGATATGCGTCACTTTATAAGTGACGCTCATAGTGATGCATAAAAGTGACGCTTTAAGAGTCGTTCTAAGTGACGCTGATTAGGGTCTTGGTATAAATAGTCCGTATCCGGCACTTATTTCTACCACCAACACTATTCACTACGCGTCACTTCCACTAACCTTGCGTCACTTCTCTCGTCGCTGCGTCACTTCGACTGTATGTGATTTCCGATCGATCTACGGCTTTTTGTGTATTTTGCGTGCAATCGGCCTCCGTTACCTTGTTCATCTCACTCATACGCATCATTAGGTACCGTTTTATCTATTATAATTGCGTATCCATGATTTAATCGCCGATTGAAGTTTCGGGTTTTTAGGGTTTATGTAATCACGATTATTGGGGATCGTTTTGTTATTGTTTTGTGTTAATAAACGGTGTGTTTTACTCGCTTTCACTTGCCGCACCGTTTGGTTAACTCGTTTTCAAAAAACCCCAAATTTGGTTCGTCGTGATTTCCGGGCTTGAACAGTGACACGATGATCTTCATCGTTGCGTCACTTCAAGCGTCACTTCCTTAAGTGACGCTTAATGGTAATTTCACAGGTTAAGTGTCACTTCCACAAGTGACGCCTTTAAACGTCACTTTGCTGAGTGACGCCTTTATGCGTCACTCCCACATCATACTTACCGAGTGACGCTTTGATCCGTCACTTCCTTAACTGACGCTGTCAGTGCCGCTTTAACTGACCGTCACTTTTTAAATGACGCATACCCGTCACTTGATCAGTACCGCTTGAATGATACATGTTGGGACAACGTCACTTACACCAGTGACGCCTTCAATGCGTCACTTACCTCAAGTGACGCATCCTTCTGATTTCTGATTTTCATACGTCACTTCTTAAGTGTCGGATGTGTTACGTGCGTCACTTCGTTAGTGACGCTATAAAATCAGATTTTTCGATTATGATTTTGAGCTTATTCTGTAACGATTTTTCGTGTTCTTGTCCTGTTTATAGTTACAGATGGAGAATCTTCATGATTATTATCGTCGCACAAACACCAGGCACAACATTGTTGCATTTTTGGAATCTACGCATAAGAACTCGTTGCCTTTTCGGCCGATGATCGAGTTTCTTAGACGTTCGAGGATTCATTACGCTATTACAGCTTCAGTACCAGTGTATATGAATCAAATCGAGGAGTTTTATGACCACGCATTTATCAGAACAGAGAACGACACTCCGAGGATTGTGTCCACTATGTTTGGTCGTGAGATTCAGATTACACAGGATTCAGTTCGCCGTGTTTTGCGGTTTGATGATGCAAACAATATGCCGACTGTTTTTTAGACCACTTTTATCTACGGGGGTCTTCAGAGATTGGGTTATCCGGCTGATCAGCTTACTGATTTTCGTAAATAGTATCTCTGTCGGGTTTGGAGATACTTAGCTCACATTGTAATTGTGTGTTTATCTCCGCGAAAAGGAGGATACGATGCTGCAAGTCACATGACGTTATCTCTGATGCTGGCATTAGTTTATAACAAGCCGTATAACTTCAGTGGTTATATTTTCGGGAATATGGTTGATAATGTTCGAGCTGGAAAAGAAAAATGGCTGTTATATCCTCGTTTTGTTCAGCTGTTGTTAAATGATTTGAATTTGGGAATAGCTCCGGATCTAAGATCGTTACTATTTCCAACGCCCATGATGTTACGTGTTTTCAATGATTGTAAGCTGCCACCAAAAGATTCTCAGATCTTACCTGATCGTGAGTTATTTGGGCACATAGTAAACGAAAACTATGTTGCGCCGCCTGGGGATGGTTATGAGGATGTTGTTGCTCCTCCGGTCAATGATGCAGATTTAGTTGCTGCTGTAGCTCAAGATTTGGAGGATATTGAGCAAGTTGAAGAGGTTCCAGCTGAGGAATCTGATGGTGGTCTTACACCACCTGATTCTCCAGGTGATGTACCACCTCAGGATGCATTGGATGGAATACAGTTGGCTGATCCTCGACGCTTTAAGCGTATTTTGAGAAGGATTTCTGCGGGGCGTGTTCATGTACCGCCTAATCTTGGAAAGCGACCAGCTGGGTCTTCTCCGTCTTATGCTAATTTACCATTGAGAAGACGCCAGCGAACAGGAATTACTATTCAGGAACCTGGTCACCAAGATCAACAACAACAACAACAACCGCCGACTGCGATGCTTCAGCAGTTACTTGATCAGATAACTCAGATGAACAAGCGTTTTGATGATCAGGCTGTCGTGATTGAAGCTCAAGCTGCTCAAATAAAAGATTTGGAGATAAAAGCAGCTCATGTGCAGGAGTTGCAGCTAGAATTGAAAGATGTGCAGTCTAGGTTGTTAGAATTGGAAGCGGTTACTGTTGTTTCGGGGGAGGAAGGTCAGAGAACCTTAGAAACAAATGTAACCCCTCCCCCAGAATCCGAAAATGTAAATCCAGATTCTATTAATGAAAACATTGCTTTGGATTATTTCGTTGATGTTCCAGGACAACCGAGACCCATTTCGGTTGATTATTCGAATGTTAATCTCACATACATTCAGAGTTTGATAAATCCGGATGATGAAGAAGATAGATCAGTCGATCCGGATGATATAGAGATGGATGCTGAGGTTCCAGGGTCAGACGAAGAATATTTGGTTAATCCTCATCAGGAACCAGCACCTGAGCGAGAATCGGAACCAGTTCAGAAACAACCAGCTCAACCGTATGATTTTGATGCACCGATCATTGAGTCCGATGATTCTGATGATGACCAAGAGCCTCAAACAGATACTACTCAGGAACAACCAACTGCTGAATCTGTTCCTGAACAAGCGCAACCGTCTACATCTTCAGAGCGCCCAATGTTTCGAAAGCTCAAGCCTGAATTGAAGATTTGCAAAACATATCAGGTTCGAGGTGATTTGACTGGATTAATCAGAAGTTGGAAGTTTGATGAAGTCAACTTTCTGATTCTTATTAAGCGAAGAGATGGAGTACAGTATTTTCGGCCAAGATTTAACTGTATCAGCACATTGCCGAAGGAGGAATTAAATTGTCTTGCTCAGCTGAACATCGTTAACCACACTGATGATTTTCGTGGTAATATGTTTCAGAAGATTCTCAGAAGAGATATTAACAGCAAGAAGTATTTGTGGGTTAGACCAGAGTTGGGAGTTCGTTATTCATACAAGAAAAAGTTGGATTCAAGAACTCAGCAACCGATTGTGAAGTATCATTATCCTCCAGCTGCTAGTCAGAAAACTGTGCCTTTGCAGTCATTACCACTTGATTTTCTGAAAAGATTACGATATTGGTGGTTTGACTCTGTTACTCAAGAAGCAGTCATTGAATATCTTTCGGTTGAAGATCCAGTGATTGAGAAGGATAATTGGAGTTTATCTGCAAAGTATGGAAGAACTCTTCGTGTTTTTGATCCGATCAGCCTTATCAATTTGACGAAGAAAGATTTGAAAGCTCTTCACAAAAGTAAGATGGAGTATCATCGTTATGATCAAGAAGAAGCTTCAAAGTTCGAGAAGGTGGTCGAGATTTGTGTTCGAGTGGGTATTCATGCTGGTGGAGTATTTCCACCAGGTTGGGTTTAAACTGAAGATGTTTTTTTTTTGAAGACCAAGCTGAAGACACGGGGGAGTTTGTTGATACATGTTTGTGTGTCTGTCAGTTGGTCTATTGAGTTGTAAGTGTCGTTAGTTAGTTTTATTAGAAAAGTCATTTTCTGTATTTGCGACACTTAAGTTTAGCATTAGGCGACAGTTGCCTTAGTGACGCATAGCGACACTTAGGTAAGTGACGCATGAGGGCGGCGACATGCGACACTTCCCAAGTGACGCATGTCTGCCGATTTTGTTTTAGTATAAATTGAAACCTACGGGTTTTCGGCTAGGGTTGACGAAAACCCTAGCACCATTTGTCGACTAAGCACTTCTGTAAACAGTTCCAATACGATTTACAAGCTAATATACTCGTTTACTTTGATTAATCATTGTTTTCGTTTTGAGTTTATTACTTGTTTGTGTAATTGATTGATTCCGCCAATCTATTACTATCGATCAACACTTAGATCCACATCCAGGGGCACTTTCAACATAGCAAACGACTCTATATGTGTCGTTTTAACAAAATACATTAATATAAGAAATGTTTACAACATTTGAAGCTGTACATAGCTCGTGTTCGGTTAAATGAGAGATTTCAGTACATAAGTACTTGTACAAAATATACTAAAGCAAGAAAATCTCTAATGTCTGCATGCTGACTCGAGCTATAAATCCTGAGGCAGTCCAATCTACTGCTGGGTACATGTGGTACATGCTAAATGGGTCAGCTAAAGCTGTTGAGCTCACAGGTTTGAAACCAGATAATATCGTATGAACCGTAAGATTTAAGTACTGATTTGCATCCAGCAAATAAATAGTAATGTATACAGCCATGAGCACATAGTCTGAGCTTAACTCGAGGGTCGGGTCCCACATAGAGAATTCCGAGAGAGGTGCCTCCACGAGGGCCTAATCTACACTCGTCTGAACAATTATTAGTACGTCCGTTTACCCAGTTAGTGCTTGCTAGCCCGGACGAGGAGGGTCAATCCTATATGGTACCATATACTAATAATCACGCTACAATATATTACCAAACTATGCTGACGGAGGTCTTTGAAATGGTTAGTGGAAAATAACTCATGTAGTATATTGTAAAGTTTGTACTTGCGTTCACATGTTAAAATAAGCATTGAATCACACCCCTGAGTGAAAAGCGGTAAAAAGAGGGGCTATGAGACTCACCTGAGTCTTAAGCGTTTAGTCAATAAACATACGATGCTTAATCAAGCAGTGAGATGTCCGCAGACAGATAACCTAAGGGTGTCCACGACACGTGATGGTTATTAATATGAGTAGGTAGTTACAAAGACTACCTTTGTAGTTGTTCGTTCAACTATAATGTCCAAATGACTACGATTTGGTTGATTAGTTTAAGTTTTGAAAACGTGTACGGCCCGTTTGTGATTGTTTGTAATAATAATCTCGATATTATCATTATGTTTTTGAAGTGTTATACTTAAAAGTGTATTCCAAAGTGTTTTAGAAGTCATATCGTATAAGTGTTTAAGGTTGTACAAGTTCGACACTTAGTGAAAAATAGTTTGCAACCTTCTGTTTTATGCGTCACTTATAGCGACACTTAGGGTGTAGGCGACACTCAGGAAGTGTCGCATAAAATGGCAATTTCTGATTTAATGGCGTCACTTGTGGAAGTGACGCATAAAGAGCGGCACTTAAGGAAGTGTCGGGTACAAGTGTCGGTACAGGGATCATGAGTCACTAAAGTTAGTGACGGGTGAAATCAGATTTCAATTATAGGCGTCACTTAGACAAGTGACGCTAGAAGTGTCGGTTGGGAGTGACTGATATGGAATTTGCGACACTTAAGCAAGTGTCGGGAAAAAAGGGGTCTTTAGCGGCACTTAAGCTAGTGACGCAAAATTAGGGCTTTTAGCGACACTCAGTGCGTCACTTAAGTGACGCACGAAGTGACGCTATACTGCAGTCGTCGTTGCGACACTTAAGGCTGTTGACGGATTTTTGAGCTAAAAACGTGTTTTCCGGCGACCACTTGGTCCGATTCTTTTACCCAACCCATATTTGGACATTTTAAGCATATCTAAACCAAAATCAAGTATTATAACGAAGATTTAAGCGGTTTCGAGAATTTGTCAGAAACTTACAAGTTAACGCCGGAGAAATTCGGAAGGGTAGAAACGTAGATCGTGATGAGGTGAATCTTTTCTTCCAAACGAGTTTTGAAATCCGAGGTCGTTTCGTGGTAGTTTTTGGGGATTAAAGGTGGTGGTGATTTTGGTGAATTAGAGAGAAAAAGAAGAGAGAAGGAGAAAGAAAATGAGAAGTGAGGTGGGGGTTGGTGGCCTCACCTCCTTTTTGGCTGATTTTTGATTCCCCATGTACGCGCTCCGTGCGGTGTTCGTTTTCCCAATCGTTTAAACGTTAAATAATTCTTTAATACGTTTAAATATATATTTTAAAATACGAATAATTTCCCGATAATTTGGTTGAAGTATTTTTTCAAAATACTTAATGTTAGTGTTATAAAGTAAAATTTTAATTTGTTTGCTTTGTTTGCGCGTTTAATCCTTTAATCGCGAAATTGTTTGTATGATACGAATTGTGTACGAAATATTATAAAAATAATATTTTGGATATAACTGCGTTATTTAATAATGTTATATTATTTAATAAAATTTGTTCACCAATGTCCGTATTTAATTGAATCGAGTTACATTCGATTTGAAGCTTGTACGATTTAATCAAATCGCATAATCATATATATTCATCAATATATATTTTTCGATACATTAACTAGCCTAACACAGAACTAATTACATGTATTACAAATTGATTAGGCACTAATTACTGGTTCTAATTTGACAGGTGTCACACATAAAATCACCCATGGTACACTTTTGGTTCAACCGAACCATAAACCTACAACTTAAAACAACTGGAAGGGGTAAACATAAAGCTTAGTGAGCATACGAGCAATTAAATGAATAATCCACATAAACAACACTGAGACATCATTTAGCAAATATCAACAACATATACTCGCTTAGGCAAATAACTACTGAGCAATTGTAGAGATTGAAACTCTATGTGGATCCACGGTCAATAACTACATAATAGCTTAATACCATACCACAACGATATGCATATCAAGCTCAACATCATAATGCTAACCGTAGTTAGCTAAACTCTGAATCTCTACAAACCGTTCATTTTACATAATCCACATAATCATCATATTATTCCACATACCAACATACTCTATCAACAACTAATCATCTCAGTACGAAAGCAACAGAATGTGCCATCATCGCCACATAATAAACACAATTAGAAACAAGATAAGATACAAGCAACTACCACTTGATTGTATGAACCTCTTGCTCGGAAGCAATCCGGAACACATAATCATTACCCATTTAACCCCCATATCACTCACCTTTGCTCTTTAGGCAAGTACATGAATTCACATTTGATTAGCAAAGCCACCACTCTTGATCACCTAGCATATAACATATTAAGATAACAACATGTTCAACAACTAGTAATCATCATAATCAATTAATCAATATTATCAATCCATCACCCTTTTTGGATTGATCATACTACATATAATCTCTCTTTATTTCAACTATGTAATTACTTACATGTTCACTTTGATTACTACTAACTTACCAAGATTCATCATAAACCAATCCAAGGTTATGAAAAACCACATTAAACATCATTAACTCATATTAATTTCTTAAGTTCATTATTCCATTACTTAAACCATAATCATTCTCATAATCATAATTAATCCAATCACTTAACCTCTTGATTCAATACTTCAATTTTCATTATTCATATTCTAATAGCATTTATAATCACCAATTAGGGTGTATTAACACCTATTCATCACCCTTTATACAAAACCCACTTTGATTACTATTCATAGAATTCAATTAATCCACTTTTAGGTTGGATTAATGTTAATCATCATCATATACACACTTATACACTACCAATTCATCATAATACACTCTAATTTCAACCTAGAAACCACTAATCACTCATACCATTTAAAACCCCCATGAAATCCTAAGTTTCAAATCAAAATTAAAGAAGAATCGTAGTTACCTCAAGCTTAGAATGATTAATCCTTGATGAATTTGAGTTCTCTAGCTTCAATTTCATGTTTCCAATCGATTTTGGTTTAGGCTTTGATGTTCCAGCGTGTTTTCTCTCTTCGTGATGCTTCTGGGGTGTTTTGAATGAATATCTAATACGTACATACACATATGGGTTGATATATATGTGTTTTAATTTTATTCCCCGTGATTATCATTGTCTGGAACTTTAAAACCGACATACAATTATTATTACTTCATATCACCTAAAATAATAATAACTTAAAACAACTTATTTGGTTTTTATCATAATAGTACTTTTGGATTTTGGGGTATTACAACCGATATTGGTCATAGCAAACTCCTAATGAAGAGAGAATATACGTCGTTGTAAAAGAGCTTTAGATAAAGCTGTAAGAATAATATCATCCACATAAAGCAATAGGTAAGCAATCTCTGAGCCCCGTCTGAATATAAATAATGACGAGTCACATCTTTTGAAAACCAACACGATTAGCATAACCTGAAAAGCTCTGAACCCATGCTCGCAGGGCCTCTTTGAGGCCATGATTAGGGTGTTGAGGATCTGAGAAGCCTGGTGGCTGATGCGTATAAACTGTTTAAGATAAGTGACCATTAAGAAAAGCATTTTTCACATCCAATTGGTGAACGGGCCACTGTTGAGATACAACAAGACTAAGAACCGTACGGATAGTGGCAGGTTTAACAACTAACTGAAAGTCTCATTGCAATCAATACCCTGTTGTTGTCTGTGACCATTCGCAACAAGTCGCGCTTTGTAGCAACTTAATGAACCATCAGCATGATACTTGTGCTTATACAACCACATGGATCGCAAAATGTAGGCATTTGGAGGACGGGGAACAAGAACACAAATGTTTTTCAGAATGAGAGTATTATACTCATCATACATGGCATGTTTCCAGTTTGGGTCTTTTAGAGCATGGAGAGGAGACCGAGGAATAGGAGAGAGAGTGCTTAAATGAAGATTGAGTCTTTCAATAGGTCTAACCATTCCAACCTTCTAATGTGTGACCATGGGGTGTGAGGTCACAACGTTGTTGGTTGGTGGAGGTGGAGGTGGAGTGAGGTGGAGTTGGAGGTGATGGTAGTGGCGGTGGTGAAGTTGGAGGCAATTGGTGAAACTAAAGTTTGGGTTGTAGGTTGAGTTTGTGGCGGTGGTTGTTGAGATTGATTGAGAGTGGTGAGACTCGTCGAGAAATAGGAGAGGGGTCGACATTATTGTCTAAGAATTGGTAAGAGGGTGTTTTAAGAGAGGTAATGGAGCTGAAAGGAAAAACAGTCTCATCAAAAGTGACATGGCAAGATATGACGATTTTTTGGTATTTAGATCAAGACATCGATAGCCATGATGGTCATGAGGGTACCTGAGAAATATATATGGTGTTTTGCGAGGGGCAAGTTTATGTGGTGGGAAAGCATAAGGATAACAAAAACAATTGAATGTGCGAAGATGAGAGTAAGATGTTGGTTTATTGAACAAGTTGATGTATGGCATGACATTGTTAATAGAGGTGGATGAAAGAGGTTAAGTAGTGTAGTAGCCATAAGTAGTGCTTCGACCCAATATTCAGGTGGAAGATGAGCTTGAAATAGAAGTGAACACACAATATTATTAATGGTACGGATCATGCGTTCGGATTTGCCATTTTGTTGAGAGGTATGTGGGCATGAAAAGCGAAACTGAATGCCATGTTTGGCAAAGAGATCATGAAGGTTGTTGTCAAATTCCCCACCATGGTCACATTGAAAATATCTTATTTCACGATTGAATTGAGTATTGATAAACGCATGAATATGTAAAAACTTAGATTGAGCATCATATTTTTTGCGTAATGGATAGACCCATAGAAAGTGGGGAAAATGGTCTTGATAAAGAACATAGTATTTGAATCCACTAATACTAGAAACATGAGATGTCCAAATATCGGAACGAACAATGTCAAAGGGTGACGTGACTACAGAAGTAGATCGATAGAAAGGGAGTCTGGTATGACACAAAAGAGGAGTGCCTTGTTTATTACAAGAAATAAGACCTTGAGAAGCGAGAGTTCGGAGGACTGAGTCACCAGGGTGACCAAGTCTTTGGTGCCAGAGGGAATGACTGATAGAAATTGACACAAATGCTGAAGTAGCAACGTGTAAGGGATATAAATCGCCAGTGCTGTTACAACGAAGAAGAGTTTGACGGGTATAGTAATCGCGCACAGTGAAACCATACGTGTTAAAATCAATAGAACATTTATTATCAATGGTAAACTTGTGGACTGAAACTAGGTTTTTGATTATATTGGGGTGAAAAGTACATTTTTAAGATGTAGGGGACGATAAACATTGGAAATTTGTGCATAACCATAATGAGTAACAAGTATGGGAGATCCATTGCCAACAATAACTGATGAAACATTTCTACTAATAAGAAAAGATTGGAGATTACCGATAGTTGAAGAGAGATGAGAAGTAACCCCAGTATCCATGTACCATTGCTTGTCTTGAGATGCCATAAATTTTGTTTATTTCCTTTCTGTCTTTAGAAGATTTGCTGGAAATAACAATTCCTTACCAAGATAAAATATATAAGGATCGGAAGCAATAATCTGGAAATAGCAATTCCTATTAATCAAATATATGAATGAAAAAGGAGTTTAGGCTACGCAGAAGCTCAAGAAATTGAGTATGATATATATTATTATTATAATTATAATTATATTATAATAAAGAAATAAAGGAGATGGATAACAGAAGGTAAGAAGCTAGCAAGAACAAGGACTCGGCGTTGGCAAATATTTGATTTACGCTGCCAAAAAAAAGAGAGTGGGAGATTAGGTTAAACTAGCTCTGATATCGTAAAGAACTTGAATGTTATTGCTTAAAGTATTCATTACACAAGAAGTCTATAGACAATATGAAAACCCTAATCTGATTATGGGCCAAACCCAAGTGATACCTAATGGGCAAAAATATCTGCTAACAAAAGTTGGATGACCTACCGAACTCCTTGTTCGGATGCATTAACCACACGTCCGAGGAGCTCGGACGAGTAAACTTCACGTAGGACCATGTTGCAGTAATCTTATCATCTTAGTCATTAACGAGCATGTATATAATATGTTCTAAACTAAGTCTGATATGACTCTAAAAAATGAATATTATTTAGGAGGTCATCTCATTATCTTTATTAGGTGATCGTTTAAACTTATTGATCAAAAGGTTCACGTGCTGTCAATTTTGCATACTTTGCAAATACAACCTTATTGGTCCACATAGAGGTTGATCCCACGCCCAATATCATTTTCGTACCCTGATAAACTCTTTTAGAACCTTCTAGGAGGTAGTGTTTTCCTATAAATGAAATGCTCTTAATTAACTTTTAAAATATACGTGCAAAGATAATATATACTTGCCAACTAACTTGTGTAAAGATAGGACATCATGACAATAAATAATGGCAAGTGAAGTTAATACGCTCTCAGTCCAAATTTAAGTATTCACGGGTATTATCATTTATACAAAATCAAATACATACTCACTAAAGCACTTTCTGATTGACTGGCATTTAACTTTCTGATTGACTGGCATTTAAAATGGACAATTATTTAGTCCAAATTTAATTGTTCACCGATATTAGCATACAAAATCAAATACATACTCACTAAAACGCTTTCTGATTGACTGACATTTAAAATGAACATTTTTTTTTTTTTGATAAAAAATGGACAATTATTTTGATACTTCCAAAACGAGAATATGAACAATTAAATTAGGTCGACGGAATTAGTCTTTAACCGAGACCAACTCCAGCAATCTTTAAACTTTTATCTTCACATTTGATCCAACTTTGTCTTCAAACAACCATTCAAAATGTATTATCTACAATATACTATATACTAATATTAATTAAGTAGCATATTACAGTATATTAAAACATTATATTTGGGTTATGAATAATAATATCATATTACAAATATGGAGTATACAGGAGCATTTTTTTTTTCTTTTTATCTTGAAGCAATGATTGTAGAATGCATTTGATTGATACAAACTCAATATATGATTGGAGGTGACCTTTAACACCCAAGAACATTTTATTTGGTGGTACGTGAGTATTGCTAATTAAATTCATTTAATGATTGTGAATTCAATTCTCCTTGGAAATGAAATACTCAATCCGTTCCTTAAAAATATCTACCAATTTTTTTTTTTTATTATTATTATTTAAAGGTTCTTGTGAGGAAGGGATTTTAGGAGAGAAAGAAATGAGGGATATTATCCCTTATTTAAAAGGCTAATGACATTTCCACCAATAAAAATGATAGTTCCACCAAAACTGTGCAGTAATCAGTTGTACTATATGCATAAATAGTTGTATTTCATGGTGGATCTATCATTTTTTATGGTGGAAATATCAATGTCCTATTTAAATGGGTTTTTTTCATATATGCCATTGATAACTTGAATAATATCATATATGCCCAACTAATTTTTAAAATATCAAATATGCCATTGTTAAACATGAAAAATATCATATATATCCAAATTTATTAATTTAACATTTAAAAATATCTAAAATACTAAATAATTACAAACTGAATTGGGAATGACTATTAAAATGTTATTGATTTAGTTTATATTTATTAAGTATTTTAGAGATTTTTTAAATGTTAAATCAATTAATTTGGGTATAAATGATATTTTTCATGTTTAACAATGGCATATTTGATATTTTAAAATTTTACTTGGGCAAATATGACATTTTTCAAGTTATTAATGGCATATATGAAATTATCCCTATTTAAAATAGGTTTGATATATGTCGGCATATTCTCTCAATTGGTAATTTTGGACACTTATATTTCCCTTTTAGGCTATTGGCCCAAATTTATATATCACATCAAACTTATATTCTTAGAAGGTAATTGGTGTGTTTTAATGACTTCAAAGTATCTAACCTATTATTTTAATTAATCATTAGTATTATATATACTTATTGAGTATGTATAATCAAGGAAATAATTTGAGTTTATATTAATTGTTTAATCATAATAAGTAGTAGTAAAAATATTTAGAGTAATGTGCACATTTTATTTAAAATGTATAGAGTAATTCTTTAAGTAAATTTGACTTTCTAAAATAAGGCAAGGAAAAAGGTTGTTACCTAAATGTTATGTACGTCATGTGAATTAAATAATACAAAAACATGAGCCATAAATGTATGGCCGGTGCATATACCAGTATAACTAATAATCGCATAAGATCATTTACAATCGTAACACTAGAACGCCGCTTTTTCAAACGCCACATCAACATAATATCACAACACCATTTTTATCGCTAGCAATGGTAATACCTGAATGCCCCATTTTTCCTCATTGGTCCCATTAAAAAACATTTTTTTATTTATCTTACAATTATATATGGAAAAGAAATAAGGGACAAACAATAAAAAATTCGAGTGGGGCCCCAAATTGGGCGTTGATGTGCCCGTGGTCCGAGCCACAACGCCCCGCATGCACGCCGCCCATTGCGGGCGTTGTGACTGCAAAATGGAGCCCTGAACGCCCCCACTGTGAATGGTCTAAGACCACTCGGCGTGTTAACTTTGTCGCTTCAATACTTTCAGAATTGATACAGTACTAACACAGCGATGAAAACAATGATCCTGTCACTTCAATTTTTAACTACACATCTGCCATTATGCCTTTATTTATATACACGATTTTTTTATTTTAAAAAATAACTAATGCGTCAGTTTTTACGTCGTCAAAACGATTCATAATAAGGGACACACCAAACTGACGCACTCGTGCCAATGGTATCACTTTGGTGACATACGTCGGTTTGTAAACCGACGAAGTGTTGTGACCAGTCTAAAACCATATCGATTCAACGGATACATAATTAAATCCTCAAATGTCGCTTTTATCATATGCTTAAACTCTAATCTAACTCGGTTATTCTTTGTTATTCCTTAGTCTAGCCTACTACAATGTAAGCACGGTATACTAATTAAGTTATTAGATCCGAGCATTTGATAACAATAACAGAAGATTATTAATAAATACTTCATCCGTCCCATTATAAGTGTTCAATATGGGTATGACACATAATATTAGGAAAATACAAAAGATTCCCTGCAAACCAATCAGATTTCAACTTTTATTTTCTAGATATTTTTTGTGTGGTTGAAAATGAAAGAGGACATTTAAATTGGGACAAACGAAACTAGAAATGTGGACAACTGAAATGGGACGGGGTGAGTATATAGTTATTTACTTGTGGAATCAATAGTTAATTGTTGCATATATTGAGGATGTAAGCTATTTTTTGATGATGCATTAACTTGTATGAATGTCACATGTCCTCTTATATAGATGACACGGTAACAAAAGTATTGTTTACAAACAATTATCAATATTCAAAATTGGATAAACACATTAGAAATGTTCCAAGTTGGCTACGTTAGCTAAATTGAAACTATTTATTAGCAAACACTTATCTCTACTAAGACATTGGCTTAAATGCATATAAATGTAACTATTTATGTTCTAACAATCATAAACTTAATTATGTGTAATGAAGTTGTTATTCATTGCTATATTTAAGTAATTTTTGATAATTTTGCAAGTTGTCCCATTATCATAGAATATAATATCATAAAACTTAAAGGTTCATTAGACACAATGTAACCCGTATTTTGTTGCATATTATAAATATTAGAGAATAAATAATTATTTTTTGCGCAATTAAGCCTAAAACACTTGTAGCTTAATTTTTGTGACTAACGAACGAGTACTTGCAATATCCTCTTTTAATTAATGTTACGATTACGATGACAATAATACCGAGATCATAGTTGTTAAACTCTTACGATTCACGAGTCGACTCTTACGAGTAAAAATTTCAAAAAACGAGACGAATCGAACCCCGACTCTTAAATGACTTTGACTCTTACGAGTCGTTTATTGACTCTTCCGAGTCGTGTGTGACTCTCACGAGTCTTGTGCGACTCTTACGAGTCAGAAAATCGGACAAACTTTTAGTTAAATGTAATATAAAAGATAAAATGACAAAATAGAAAAATAAATCATTATAATCTATATTAAATCAAGCATTTATGTTAATTGACGGTCAACGACTTAATTATCGACTTTTACCATGTTTTACTTAACTTAAAAACAAAAATCGTAGACAATAATATACATATACATATAAAAATACATCTTTATTGTAAAACGGTGACTCTTACGAGTCGAACTGAGTCACGAGTTAAAAATCAAAATCTTGAATCGCGAGTCGAGTCACGAGTTAACACTATGACCGAGACATAAACTATAGCTAGCTGGTTATTATAGACTCAAGTACTTTTGATGACAACACAAACATTATGCCAGTACGTTTTGATATGGGATTAGTGCGTATGAATTAACTTAATGGTTTATTTTTGTTATGCATTAAACTTTACACTTTTTACTTTGAAAACTTCTATTATATGTATCGAATTTGTAAATATTGTCTATCGTATGTAAACTTTCTTTTTTTGGTAACACCAAAATAGGAAAGTTTCGTTTTTTTGCCCTTAGCCAAAAAGATAAATTTACATACAATAGACGAATTTACAAGTTAAATACATATAATAGAATAAATGAAAGTTCGACTCATACAATAGTAAAATTTTTAGAGTTTAATACATAACAAAATAATAAACCCTTAACTTTATATTAGCTTGATCTCTATATCGTGTACCAAAC
The DNA here is from genome assembly GCA_949592205.1 of Helichrysum umbraculigerum. NCBI lineage: Eukaryota > Viridiplantae > Streptophyta > Magnoliopsida > Asterales > Asteraceae > Helichrysum > Helichrysum umbraculigerum. The sequence continues at coordinate 36,348,520 of CATIUR010000003.1, forward strand.
TTCATTTCAAATCAGCGTGTATATCGAACTTTCACTTTTGGACCACTGTGTGTATCCAATGACTTATTTGATGATGTGACAACTGTATAACTCACCGTGTCATCTGACATGTCATTGACACGTCATCAAAACGGTGCCACGTCAGTGGAATACACACAAATCACAATAATAATTAAAAGGTTGATACACACAAATCACAATACCAAAACGAAATTGGGTACACACTATAAAGTTACGACTAAAGTTAACTAATTCATTAAATTTACTACTGAAAATTCTACAATTGCTTAAAAAACCTTATATGAGAAAGAAAATAATATTTAGTTTAACCAATAAAATAACATCATCATTAAGGAAACTATAGTCTTAAATTTGCATATCTCTATAAACAATTAAACACTCATGATGAAAATATATATTGAAAAAAAGAGTTGAAAATCATAGTGCCATCTAGCGGTATTTAGGGTATCCTCCAACCAAGAGGTTGAGGGTTCAAGTTCAAAGGTAGACAATTATATATATTCGTGACTAGTGTGTATGTGTTATTGCCGTTTTAAAAAAAAAGCTGAAAAGAATATATATGGTGTAATATACTTAAATTGATATGAGTAATTAATTAAGCATAATAAAATTACGTATGAGTTATAAATGTATAGCAAAACGACGATTTTTCTAGTATTATAAAATGTGCACCTCTTAGGTACATTTTCTATCAACTTAATTTTGTTTCTCTTCGATCACAGTTCACTAAGAATACTTGCAACTCTCAGTTGTAATGTACGCATTTTCGTTTGTACATACTCGATTAAGTAGCTTATTTTTATTATTATTATTATTTTTGCTCATATAGGCTGTTGATTACTTTTGCAGAAAATGGAGAAGAGATTTGTAGTTGTTATCGATCGTTCGGTATATCTGTCTCCTTACTTGAAGGACATCAAACCTATTATTGAGGAAATCGCTAGGTACATAAATTCATTTCCATTAGTAATTATATATATATAGATTCTTTAAAATAAAATTATAATAATGGGAAAATCAATCTATACATTGTTTATAAAATAAATCATGTACTGAGTAATCTTATTTTTTGTGGAAAATTAATAATTACATAATAATTCACCAAGAGTTGGAATGAATTTAGGGAAGTATGGGTATAATGTTGATGATAAAAAAAAAAGGCTTTTGTAAAGTTTTTATTTTTATTTTATCTATAAATATATTTTGCATGATAGGAAATTATATTTAATTTAATTAGTCCCTATTTTTTTATATAAAATTTACATACCGATCGCACCAAGTGGTAGTCGGGTTAATATCCTTAACTATGGGTTATGATGATAATTATGTTTATTATAACTTAATGATATTATGTTTACGCTCCTTTCAAATACGCAATTTTGTTTACTAAATGTATTATGATTTTTTTTTTTCATTGAGATTATGAGTTCAAATTCTACAATATTGTTCTAAAATGATAAATTTATGCGAAATTTCTTAAGTAACATACCTTAGAAACACACATTATTTACAAAAAGTCATAATTTTTTTTTTTCTTTGACAACATAGCACTAAATTTAGCAAACTTGTTTTTGCAACATTTGATTGTTTTTGGTGAGGGTTGACTATTTTGTGAAGCTTGAATTTTTGTGAAGTTGACTTTTCTCGGAAAAGTTTTTTAATTTGACATTCTTTTCTACGGTACTATAAATAGTATGTGTTTTGTCTTTTACTAATAATAATAATAATAATAATAATAATAATAGTAGTAGGTAAGTGATCCGTACACTACCGAATATTATCCGTACACCACTAAATACGCTTTATGGTGTTTTACAGTACAACACTATAAAGCACAATTAGAGTTATGTGAATAATATTTGATGGTATACGAATCATCACCCTAATAATAATAATGATTATTATTAGTATATATTTATAAAAATGTAGAGTATTATTTAGTTAAATGTTTTCTCAATTATATGTAATTACGTAATTGTTATCCCTAAGCTTTATTATATCCCTACGAACTATAGTTAGTAAATCACTTTTGATCAAAATGACTTTTAGGACAAAGTCAATACTCACACATTTGATTTGCATAATTGCATTTACACATATCTAAATGTGTGTCTCTTGTTACTTTATATATATGATCAAAATCGACGTATGCAAACCAAACTAAGATGGTAGTAATGGTTGTTGGAAACCATCATATCTAGTCGTGGTTTGCGATACAAAAGATGACATATACGTGTGTGTGTGCGCGCGTATATATGTGCATATAGTTCTCAAAATGGTGTTCACGTTCAAGTTCTCAAATGGTTTCTACATATATTCTACCTAAATCGATGTTATTTGGTCTACGTGCAGGAAGTTTTGTGCGAACGACGCATCAACTTCTTCGGTATGATTATTTATTTCTTATTAGTTGCAAAGCTTTATTTGACATATACCAATGTTCAAATTAAAGCGTCATCCTTAGCTTTATGGTCTGCGTTATTTATCGTCATGAAAATGCAACAGGGTCCATCTGCCGTGAAATGTAATCTCAACATCGTTGTACCCGCTATCACAGATATTGGTGCGTGCAAAAGTTCGATATTGTATTGAGCGAACTGATAAATATATATTTTAACATTTTTTGTTTTGTTTTTGGTAGTTCCACATGCTACTCGCTCGACAAATCTTGATTCATTTCTATTTTTCCTATCGAATATAAACTTTAACGCTGATACTCATCGTGGTAATTCTGGTATCACTGATGGCCTGTCTGTTGCATTAAAGGCAAGTATAAACGTCATATATAATTTATACGTCATATAGCACGGAGGTTAATTATGGTGTTAATCTGTGGTTTACAGAAGTTCCAATCATTGCATACACAACAACGACAATCACATCTACAACAATGTGTTCTTGTGACAGCAAGCCGTGTCTGTCCAGATTATGAAAAACTAGTTAATTTATTCAAGGAGGTTGATTGCTTTCTTAGCCTTTCATTTCATTAATTTTTTCTTTGTCAGGATGTGCTAACGCTCTGTTTCATGTAATCAGTCGTACGTGTCGTTATCAGTCATTTGCCCACGCGATACGCCAATGAGCAGAGGCATTCATGATACTGTAGGGCTCAATAATTTTGTGGTTCGTGGTTTATGGTACTTTTCGGCGTCTTTGTCACCATTTTTGAAACATTTGTTATTTATTTCAGGCTAAACACATTGAGGGGTCGTTTATCATGGCCCTTAAGCAACCCTCGATTCTTGTTTTCATATGTGGCCAGTTCCAAGAGGGTAGAGAGACAATCGAGCAGTTGGAAGCAGAAACTAATAATGGTAATAAATCAGAACAAGAAGTTCTTGTTTCTCTTGAGAACCATATGTTTCATGAAAACGAGCTGCGGAATGTAGTCGACAACAGGCCAACAATAGCAGGTACGTACGTAATAACAAAATCATTCAATTACTATGTGCGCGCCTTACAATAATGCGTTAATGGTGATAAGTTATCCTTTATAGATAATGAGATAACCAACGTTGTTGCTAAATCGCTGGCGTTGGAGCCAATATTTCCTAAATGTGACATGCCAGTAATAGCAGGTTAATATAACTCACTCATTCATTAACGTACTACTTAAATTTGGTTTACAATAGTAATCTGTTTAATGTTATAAGCTATAGTCTATAGATAACGAGCTAAGCGCCGCTGTTACTGATTTCTTGCGGCCGCTGGAGCCAACGCTTCCCAAAACCACGCAGGAACCACATGAAGTAGATATTAACATGCAAGTAATAGCAGGTTGTAACAAGCTCATTCATTAACTACCTACATCAGGTTTAAAATAGTACGTTAATGGTGATAATGGTTTTTTTTTGTAGGTAACGAGATAAGCGACATTCACAATGGTTTACCTTTGCCGATGGAGCCAACATTCCCTGAAACCACACAGGAACTGCAGATAGTTGATGACAACATGCCACTAATAGCAGATAGCTCATTGAGTAACTACGTATCAACGTGGTTTGATTACAATAATGGATTAATTACATTGGAAGATATTGACGTGGCTGCTGGAATATCGACGTTAGAGCCAATCTCTCAAATATATAACGGTAAAAGCTACATATACTTTAAAGCAAAAGAAAACAATTAAACTACTGTTTTTGATCAATACAAGATTACAAGATTTATGTTAGCGTTTATATCGTCTTAGGTACTAATTTGAGTACGCAACAAGGAGGGTTACAGAATGACCAGAATGGATCAATTTTAATTCATCATCCCGAAGAAATGGTAAATATATTTTATTTTATTTTCATATTTTCCTTGATATCGATTACAATAGTTTTACTTTATATCAATGTATAATGCTAACGTGAGTACCTGATCTTCTTGTTCAGGCAGAATTCAACACTTTAATATCTCATGGTCTGTGGCCACTTGAAGTTGCTACGTATCCGAATTTCGCAAAGCGCTCCTTCAATATTAATTTTAAGGAACAACAAATAATGGCTAATCTTCTAATCACTCAACAAGGAACTGCAACAGCACCTGCAAACCTCCCTTCCCAATTGAACACTTTTCATCTTTCGACCTCTTGGTTAGAAAAGAATAAACCAGAAGAAATGCTAAAAGGGGCTTCGAGATCTAAGGTGTTGTCACATAACATGGACGTTGGCAGCTCATCGAATGTTTTCCCCAATCATAATTATTATACAAATCTGTCATTGGAAGTGCCATCTGGATATATCCAAGCATGGGAGGTAATTGATTTGAATTTCTTGTTCAATCTAAAGTCAGATCTGATTCTGTAAATTACAGGGATCCATAACTTCAAGGATATCAGGAACCACCATTTCCGTGAGCAAGCTCGTGGTATTTTCTCAATTTATATTTCGTGTAGTACTTTTTTACGTTCACTTTTTTATGGCCTTCATTACTACATTAATTATATATTCTCGTTCATATTTCAGGCATATAGGAAGCCAGAAGTCTCAGAAAAGTAAGCATATACCGATAGTTATGCTTGACAAACTTTAAATAAACACCATTGATCTATAATCGTAAATGACATACGTTCTTTTAGGATATTTGAGAAGTGGCCAAAGATGATGCAGTTGAGCCATCTTGTACCTCTCACAGATACTTCTATCAGGTAAAAATCTCTCTACGAATCTACAATCATCAAACCAATATAGAAATCATTTATAATCATTTATTGTCTTGTGCGAATCAGTCCAAATCAAGCCAACAAGTATTATCTCATCTTCAATGTGCCTGATTCATGGCCGACGTGGGTATCAATTAGGTCCAATAAACTAGTAAGGAAGTCAATCTTTCATCTCATATGATTTTTTTTACCCTAAAATTTTTACCATTATAATTAAGACTTTGAAATCTTTTTGTGACAGTGTGCATATGTCGACGTACCAGGACAGACACTCATACTTTGGGCGTCTGCAGATAAAACGCGCCTAATGGGCACGTTATGTGAAGCGGTGAGGCATATGTATATTTACTTGCAGCATTATCCTACCAACATTGCATGAAAAATATATCTGATTGTGTACTTAAATGCTTGTGATGTAGGTAATACCAATCCCAATTGACAAGTCTTCCCAGCCAGACTGCTAGATGATGGAGCTGGGAAACATGAAATTACATAAATTAAATAGGGATAAGTATCTGAAAATGTATCATACTTTGTCAAAATCTCTATTGTATGTATCAACTTTCAAAACCTCTATTGTATGTATCAAACTTTCGGTTATTGTTAATTGTATGTAATTTGAATGGTGTGTCATCCATATATACAATTAGCATAAATCGAAAGTTAGATACATACAATAGAGGTTTTGAAAGTTGATACATACAATAGAGATTTTGATAAAGTTTGATACATTATCAGACATTTAGCCCAATTAAATACACTAGTCATAAATGGCAGTTAGCCCTTATAAATAAACTGTTTTCTAGGCAGATAAATGAATAATGAACTTTTAATTCATGTTCAGTGACTTGTAATTCAAAACCTGAAATCTAAAGTTACATTAATAATGGACTATGATTTAGTTTCATTTACAGATGAAAACTTAATCCTATTATATATTGTTCCATTGTCGATTTCTAATTAATTAGATTACGAATATAGTGTTGTACATTTTAGTACTTAGTAACTCAAAACCAGGGTCTATCGGCGATCTGCTAGATCAGAGACCAACCTGATCAACTTCTTCGCTGAATTTTCCAAAACGCAATTTAACCGTTCCTAAATTATAGGAGACAGTTTTTACTGTCCATACCTACCCATATGTTGGGTGATCTACTTGTTTGGAATACAAACATGACTTTGGGCAACATTCATTTTTGTTTTGGCCTAAAACATGAAACTATTCTCTCAGATCATCCCAAAGTGAATTTGGGCACCAGGCAATTTTGGATCGAAATAGTACATGTGAAAAGTGGTCTTTTACACTATTCAAGAGGCTTATTCGGTAATTGAAATCATTTACCCTGTTATCAGGGCCAAAAAATTTCTAACTTACAGATAGAAGTGGGGTCAGTTTTGACAGGGTACATATATGTGGCCATGTGGGTGATTATCGAACCTTATGACCTTTTTACCTGAGCTAACACGAACTATCAGGTATTCAGGTCACATTATGTCTTAAGGTGAACCTATCTATAAGTTTCTGAAAGTGTAAATGTAACCTTGCACAATTTAACTGGAAAATACGTTTTGGCTTAGTCTACTCAAGTGCGAAAGGTTTGCAGGCTAGATTCCAGGTACCGTCCACGAGGCTGTAAAAAGAGAGAAAGGGACGGCTATCTAGCGGGAGTCGTTTCGGTTAGAATAATAGAATTATATTCTATATCTATCCTTTTGAGAATTGGGATCTCTGGATCCGGGAATGCAAGAAGGAAGCTTTTTTTCCTTTCTAAAAAAACACTCACAGAATATCCCGCCTTGCTAAAACAAATGGGGGGCGAGGATCGACCCGTTCAGTAGAATTTCGAAGAAAGACTGTTGGCAATCTTAAGGTCTCTTTGGAGTGGAGTGCCACAAGCAAATAATGATTTTGCTTACATATTTCAAGAGCTTTACACAATCAATAAAAGAACGTAAAATATATCTGGTGAAACGAGCCAAGTCACTTTGGTTCGAGCTTAATGAATCTTACCAAAAAAAAAGGTGATAATATAAGATCTTGTTTGTTCAAAATAACACATTTTTAAGATGTGGATTTTTAGTTTATCCATGAAAAACTGATATGTTACATGTATTTTTTAGGGCCAGTAACAGCATAAGGAACAAAACTAGCAATGCGTGAAATCACAAGTTCATAGCTTATATTTAGATATCACAGATTGTGAAGGGGTTTTATCGCGACAACTGATAAACGCTCAAAAGTACCATATTTCGGTAGTATTTTACCCCTAATCTTGGATGTTTCTATTGCATTTAGTTAAGATTATATATTGATTTCATTCATATTTGCAATTAGATGTGGAAATGGAGCGTTTATGAAGAAAGGAACGGAAAACAGTCAAATAACGAGTTAAAAGATGTATTTTAAAGAATCGTGTGAAGCCGAAGGATTTAAGAGTAAAAATAACGAAGAAATGGAATAAGTAAAGAATTGGGCCATGAGGAATCTTTAAATTCGGATTTATGAAGAAGAAGCCCAAAAGACAAAGGAAAATGAAGTGGCCCAAAAGCTAAGTCCAAGCCCGTTAGGTCAAAAGTCTAGAAATAAGGTTTAGCCGGCGGCTAAACCAGATGACTGGCGGCTAAATGCTAATTATGGAAGTCGGCAGGCAACGCGTTTTGTGCCGTGTACAGATGAAGCTGACCGGCGGCTAAACATCTTAGCCGGCGGTCAGAAGGCCAAAGTCTCAAGTATAAAAGGCAGATCTAGGGCAGACGTTTGGGGGTTGGAAAAAACACACATTGTACACTTTTTATTTACGATTTATACAGTTTGTAGGTTAGGGTTTTTATCATTTTTTGTCTTAGGTATGTCATGGAGGCACAAGAAGTGATGGTTGATTTCATTTCAACCGATCTTTGCGTGATTCGTCATTTGATTTGTATCAACAACCTAGACTTTAATGAACTGCCACAACCTCTTCATAAAAAGAGAAAAAATTACAAGTAATTTCTATCTCAAAACGCTCATTAGGGTGATCAATATGGTAAGGGATATCACTATAACACCCTTCAATTTCAAGATCATTTTTTTTAATAAACGGAAGCGCATAATTAATTAATTACGTTTAGATTGCATAAATTACAATTCAAAGGTTACGATCCACCTAACATGATTCATAAAAATAAGTTACCATACTAATTACAAACACTAAGTTTAGGTGTTATAGAAATCCGAAACGTAATGTTTAAACCATTAACATGTTTATAAAATACAGAGTGAGCCGTCAAACATTCCATTCCAAAATTAACTTCTTGCCCACCCACTATCAAAAGATTAACCTGCAAGAAGTAAGGAGGGAATTAACACAAAGCTAAGTGAATAGATTCTCAACTATCAACCTAACTCAGTTTAACAATTGTCTACAGCAAAGCATCATAAACAACTATCTTCAAAGAGGATCGGTGGTCCTTGAGGTACCCTACTGCCGCGGTGGCCCCCAAGTAACACTTACAACCACTGAAGGCCAATTCAGTGATCTAACCGATAGTTTGGTACTATTACTACTTACAACACAATTTCCATAAACAACACATGTACAAGGCACTTGTGTTGTCCAAGTAATAGTACTCAAACCCAATCCATGTTGACCTCTGAACAATTCACATAATCCACAATTCTCATGGCAATATGTAAATTTTAACAATAAAAACAGTAAAACCAAGTTTACCCATTGTAACCAGATTGTTACAACTGACTTAGACTGAGACTCAATGATCCACTCACCCTTACAATCACAGTCTCCACTCAGTGATCTTATGTTACTGAGTCTTCGTTTTATCTGAGAACACAATCAAAACCCGAGTTAGATTCTCATATTATGATTCATAGTATTCTATTCAAGTATATAATGTCAATTAAATGCACATATTATACATTCAATACTATTTAAATAACACAAGTCACAAGTTATCAAAATTGTCAAGTTAAAACATGCAAACGCGATCCGGGTTAGGAGTGGTGGGATCGCGTTCAACAGTTTAAAACATTCTGTAACCGAAATGCACTGTGAAACGCGATCCGGGAATTAGGTCTGGATCGCGTTTCCATGACCAATCACGACTGAACTCGATTTAACACTGACTAACGCGATCTGGGAACAAAGAAGATGGATCGCGTTACACCGACCAAAATCATTCTGTAACCATTTTTAACTATGAAACGCGATCCGGGAACAAGGCTAGGATCGCGTTCCCAAGAACAAATTCGACCTGTGACACTTTATAACTATGGAACGCGATCCAGGCTATAGGCTGGGATCGCGTTTGTGCGTTTTCCAGCAAAACCACAGACCTGCAACTCAAAATGCACGAACTCAAAACCCAATTTCATCATCTAGACATCATCAAATCCAGTATTTTACCAAACAAACACCTCATATAACTCTATAATCATCATATACAACATCAACAACAACATACAATATACAATTTCCTTTCACCTAATATAATTCACATGATTCAATCAAAACCCATTTCATCCATTAAAACCTAAAACACATGCATTTAAAATAAGAACAAGATGATGATGATGATTAATTTCAGTAACTACTACTCATTCAAGTACAAATGTTCATATATGCATTAATTTTCTACATAATTTCACCAAATGAGCTTTTAAAGAAAATGCAAGCAACTTACAATTAAAGTGGGGAATGAGATGAGCAAGATGATGATGATGAGGAAGATGAAATCAATAGTTACAACCAAAATCGCAACATTCACTTTGATGGAATCAGATTGTGAATTTCTTTTGAGTGCATGTGTGTGTTCTTGAGAGAAAGAGGAGTTGGGGAAATGAAAATAAGTTAGGTCGGCCTAACAACCAAACCCAATATACATGTTATAATTTTTATTCCCCTTCTAAGTCTATTGTCTGGAACCTAGAAACCATTTGCGAGAATAAATCTTTTATTTTACCGACATCTATAGTAATTTAAAAGAAACAATATTTTATTATCCACAATAAGTCATTTAACTAATTGACCTATTTATTTTCAATTACACAACTAATATAAATTATTTCTAACACATATAAATAATCAAATAAAATAAGGAGAATTATCGTAATTCTCCTAGGCCCAAAATGAGGATGTTACAGATCTTCCCTCCTTAAGGAGATTTCGTCCCCGAATCTCATCTTGCACAAACAAACTAGGGTACCGAGACTTCATGCTTTCCTCCGTTTCCCACGTAAGGTTAGCATCCAAACTATGTCTCCACGTATCCAAAACCATAGGGATTTCCTTCTTTCTAAGTTTAGTCACTTTTCTATCCAAAAGCTCTATGGGTTCCTCTACAAGTCTCTGACTTTGGTCAACACGTAAGTCTTGCAATGGAAGAACTTGAGATTGGTCCTCCATATTACATTTCCTTAAGTAGCACACATTAAAAGTATCGTGGATACCCGCTAATTCAGAAGGAAGATCTAACGACACCGTTTGATCATTGACTACTTGTCGAATTCTAAATGGCCCAATGTACCTAGGAGCAAGTTTACCACGCTTACCAAACCGAATCACACCCTTCCAAGGTGAGACTTTCAAATAAACCAATTCTCCTACAACAAATGAAACTGGGCGACGACGTGGATCGGCATACCGTTTCTGTCTATCACGGGCAGCTTTCAATTTCTCACGAGCAATAGTCACCTTATCTGCAGTGATCTGAACAATATCTGGACCCGCAAACTGCTTTTCACCTGCCTCCAACCAACAAGTAGGTGTTCTACAGCGACGTCCATACAACATCTCATATGGAGGCATACTAATACTCGAATGATAAGAGTTATTATACGCAAATTCAATCAATGGTAGGTGTGAATCCCAAGACCCACCATATTCCAACACACAAGCACGCAACATATCCTCTAAAGTCTGAATGGTGGTTCCGACTGACCGTATAAGCTGTACTCATATTGATTCTAGTACCCAATTCCCATTGCAAACTCTGCCAATACCCAGACACAAACCGAGAATCTCTGTCTGAAACGATAGATAACGAAATCCCATGTCTAGAAACAATCTCATTAATGTACAATTGCGCCAATTTACTCAAAGATGCCGTCTCACTAGTGGCAAGAAAGTGAGCACTCTTAGTCAATCTGTCCACGATCACCCAAATCATATCATTTCCTTTAACTGTTCGCGGAAATTTAGTTACAAAATCCATCGTTATGTGCTCCCATTTCCACTCGGGAATCTCAAGTTGCTTCAATGATCCATATGGTTTCTGGTGCTCGGCTTTCACTTGAGAGCATATGTGACAAGATTCCACAAATCGAGCTACATCCGATTTCAATGTAGGCCACCAATACAATGGTTTCAAATCATTATATATTTTCGTACTTTCGGGATGAACCAATTATCTAGATTTATGAGCCTCCATCATAATCACATCGCGAAGACCACCAAGCAAGGGAACCCAAACACGTGATTGAAATGTTTTCAATCTGCGAGAATCGCCAATCAACAAGTCCTTTCTTTTCATCATGATCTCGGATTTCAAATTATTATCCATCAATGCCTCCATTTGTGCGGTTTTTAATTGATCAATCAAATCCTAAGAAACCTCTAATCGCATAAAACAAACCTTTTCAGATTTTCCTTTCCTACTCAATGCATCCGCAACAACATTTGCCTTGCCCGGATGGTATCGAATCTCACTGTCGCACCCCCAAATTATGATGCGGAAGCGGTTCGGGTCGGGGCGCGACTAATACGTTAATCACAGCACAAAGATATAATGAACGACCACTATATGCGTCGTTTGTACAACTTGTATTGATAAAACCAAAGTTTACATCAAAATATCGTTTACATTAGCTCGTTTGAAAATGGAGAGATTTAAAAGCATAATTACTTTATACAAAATTATAATAATGCAGCTAAATCTCTGATAGTTTGCATGATGACTCAAGCTAAGTGTCCTGTCGGGCAGTCCAAACTACTGCTGGGTACCTGTGATACATGCTAAAATGGGTCAGCGAAACGCTGGTGAGCTCACAGGTTTGTATGTCAACACATATTTGTATGAACCGCAAGATTTAATTGAATTTAAAATGCAATTAAGCAAAATAAAAGTTATACAGCCATGAGCACATAGTCTGAGCTTAACTTGAGGGTTGGGTCCAATTAAGGAATTTCGATCGTGGTGCCTCCTACGAGTGCCTAATCCACACTCGTTTACCCAAATGCTAATACGTCCGTTTGACCAGTTAGTGCTTGCTAACCCGGACGAGGATTGTCAATCCTATATGATATCATATACTAACATTCACGCTACAGATGTATTACCAAACTATGTTGTGGAGGGCTTTAAATTGATTAGTGAAAACAACTCATGTAGTATTTGATTTCGAATGGTACTTGCGTTCATATTGTAAAACAAAACGAGCAATGATATCACACCCCTGAGTAAAACAGTAAAAGAGGGGCCATGAGACTCACCCGAGTCTTGAGTGTTTATCTAAATAAACTTGAGTTGATTAGCCGAGTATTGATGTCCGAAGACTTGTAACCTGTCGGGCGTTCAAGACGCGCAAGGTTATAAATATATGTAGATGTCTCAACAGACCATCTATGCTAGTTGCACATCCAACTAGTAATGTCCAAATGATTTGGTTTGATTGATTAGGTTTGAGTTTTGAAAATATATACGGCCCGTTGGTGACGGTTTGTAATAATAATCCATGTATTATTTTTATGTATTTCGTTATTTTGTATACTTATAAAAGTATATTTGTACACATGGGTATGTATATGTTTACATAAATGTTTTGGAACTAAATGTATATGTATATATATTTATCCGAAAGTATGTATATATATATATATATATATATATATATATATATCCGAATTTGTATAAGCCCGAACTTGTGTCCTCCGAAACTAAGGGTTCAAAGTGTTTGTCAGAATTTCCTTTATCCGAAAGTGTTTGAGTCCGAAAGTGTTGGTCCGAAACTATAAAGTCCGAACTTAGAGTCCAAAACACTGTTCATCCGAAAGTCAACTCCGAAAGTTGACTTTCGGAGTCAAAAATCCGAATTTGGCAAGAAAATCCGAAGTTTATCTTGAAAATCCGAAAGTCAACAAAAGTCAAAGTTCGGAGTGAAAATTAGTCCGAATTTGTGATTTTTACTTAAAATAGTAAACGTTATCGAAACGTTCCGAAATTTTTACAAAATGTTCCCACATATGTTATGTACTTCCCTTAATGTTTCTATGACTTTTGGAGGTTATTTGATATTTTTTAAAAATTCGCAAAGCTCCCCAGGTACTGTTTAGTCCGAATTTAAATTGTGTTCATAGATTGGATTTTCTGGAAGAATTCGTGTATTTCTGAAAAATATGATCAACATGAAAGTTGTAGATAACATTCTAAGGAACATTTTTAGTTTAGATTTCATGCGTTGATTCGGTCCAGAACTCGAGTTATTAACGATTTGGGGAGATGAAAAATTCTGGACTGATTGTATATATGTATGTTTTCTAAAAACATTTTTGAGCTTATAATTTGGACATTTTCAAGTTGTATGAAGTCACTAACATGTATATATATGTAAAGCATGGAGATCTAGTGAGAGAAAGTGGTGGATGTTACAAGAAAATCGAGATCCAAAGGTGGTGCGAGATGGATGATGCTAGATTCGAGCTCCTTGTTGCTTTCTCCTTGTTTTTCTTCAAGTAAAAGGTGGTGTTTGGTGGTAGATTATGATGGTGGTGATGGATGATGATGATGGCCGATTATGGAAGTAGAGAAAAGAGAGAAAAGGTTTTAGTGAGGAAAATTAGAGAGACATTGAGGTGGTGATGAAATGAGGATTTCATGGAGGGGTGTTGGGTTAAAGTCCACCAACAAGATCCCTAAATTAGGGAGGGTGGCTTGACCAATTTTGGGTAGCCCACCAAAGGTGTGGGTTGCCCAAAGTTTGTTCCCCGAGTTTGCACTCCGTGCGGTGGTCGTTTCCCCGGTAGTTTAAACGTATAATTAGACGTTATATATTATACGTACGTTTTTAAATAACGAATAAACTTTCGATATTTTGAGTTGAAGTGTTTTAACAAAATATTTATTAAGGAGTTATAAAATATAACTTTAGTTTGTTTCGATTATCGGTCGCGTTTCATTCATTTTTGGTTGCGTAGGAGTTATTTATACGATACGAAATACTTAGGTGATATTATCGACATAATATTTAGAAGTAAATGTGTTTATTAAATAACCTCATATTATTTAATAATTTGGGTTCACCAACGTCCGTAATAATGAGTCAGAATCCATCCGATTGAAATAATTGCACGATTAAACTTAATCGCGTACATGTATATATATATCCCAATATATATAATGATACATACAATTAGCCTAACATAGAACTAATTACATGTATTAATAGAGTGATTAGGCACTAATTACAAGTCCTAATTTGGCGGGTGTCACATTCTTCCCTTGTTAGGAGAATTTCGTCCCGAAATTTAGCTATGAGTCGTGGTTTGAGTGGAGTTTGAGAATAGATGTGGATACTTGAGTCGCATTTGGTCTTCCCGTTCCCAAGTAAATTCCCGACTACGCCGCGAATTCCACCGGACTTTGACGATGGGAATACGACTTTGTTTCAACTGTTTGACCTCACGGTCCATGATTTCCACTGGTGTCTCGACGAAATGAAGTTTATCATCGCTATGAATTTCGTCAAGAGGAATGATAAGTGTCTCATCAGACAGACATTTCTTCAGGTTAGAAATGTGAAATGTGGGATGCACGCTGCTGAGCTCGGGTGGCAGCTGCAATCGATATGCCACTGGACCAATCCTTTCACGGATCTCAAAAGGTCCAATGTATCTGGGGTTCAATTTCCCGCGTTTACCAAAACGGATGACGCCTTTCCACGGCGAGACTTTCAAGAGTACTCGATCCCCAACCTGGAACTCGAGATGTTTGAGTCTCACGTCAGCATAACTCTTCTGACGATCACGTGCGGCTTTCAGCCGGTTTTGAATACCAACGATCTTCTCGGTGGTCTCGGGTATGATTTCAGGACCACTGAGTTGGCTGTCTCCCACTTCGGTCCAACAGACAGGTGATCGGCACTAACGGTCGTATAGTGCCTAGAAAGGTGCATCTCCAATGCTGGTATGATAGCTGTTGTTGTATGAGAATTCACACAACGGTAAGTGATGTTCCCAGTTTGCACCGAAATCAACTACGCAAGCCCGTAGCATGTCTTACAGTGTTTGAATGGTTCGTTCACTTTGGCCGTCGGTTTGAGGATGATATGCAGTACTCATATCCAGACGAGTACCCAATGATTTTTGAAGTGATTGCCAAAAGTGAGATGTGAAACGACTATCCCTGTCGGAGATAATCGAGATGGGAACGCCGTGTCGGGATACAATTTCCTTGAGATAAATTCGTGTGAGGCGTTCCATTTTATCGGTTTCCTTGATGGCTAGGAAATGAGCAGATTTGGTGAGACGATCGACGATTACCCAAATGGTATCGCAACCGCTTGACGTTTTTGGAAGTTTGGTGATGAAATCCATGGAGATCTGCTCCCATTTCCATTGAGGGATTTCCGGTTGTTGGAGTAAGCCGGGAGGTTTTTGATATTCTGTTTTGACTTTAGAGCATGTGAGGCATTTGCCGACATATGTGGCGATGTCAGCTTTCATGTTTAGCCACCAATACAACTCTTTGATGCCATGATACATCTTATCAGATCCAGGATGTATAGAGTATTTGGACTTGTGAGCTTCATCCATCACCAAGTCTCGTAGGTTCCCTAAACTAGGCAACCAGATTCGGTTAGAGAAGTATCTGGCCCCGTTTGGTTTGATTTCAAATTGTTGGTCCATGCCACGCAAGGACTCATTTTTTATGTTTTCAGATTTGATTGCTTCGAGTTGAGCAGTGATGATTTGTATGATGAGATCATTGTGAATTGTCATACTGAGGGCTCGAATTCGAAGTGGTTTTACACGTTCCTTTCGACTGAGGGCATCGGCAACAACATTTGCCTTGCCTGGATGATAACGGATCTCGCAATCATAATCGGTAAGCAACTCGACCCATCGACGTTGCCTCGTGTTGAGATCCTTTTGATCGAAGATGTGCTGGAGACTTTTATGATCTGTGAAGATTGTACATTTGGTGCCGTACAGATAGTGTCTCCAGATTTAGAGTGCAAAGACAACAGCTCCAAGTTCAAGATCATGAGTGGTGTAATTCTTTTCATGGATTTTGAGCTGCCGGGAAGCGTAAGCGATAACCTTGTCTCATTGCATCAACATGCATCCGAGACCTTGGTGTGAAGCATCGCAGTATACCACGAAGTCATCGTTGTCTTCGGGTAATGATAGAATAGGTGCACTGCAAAGCTTTTGTTTGAGCAGTTGAAAAGCTGATTCTTGCTTATCAGTCCAATCGAATTTCTTTTCTTTTTGAGTGAGCGTTGTGAGTGGTTGGGCTATTTTGGAGAAATTCTCAATGAAGCGCCGATAGTTGCCAGCAAGTCCTAAGAATTGGCGTACTTCGGTCGGTGTTGTAGGCGCTTGCCAGCACTTGATAGCCTCAACTTTAGACGCATCTACACGAATTCCTTGACTGTCAATCACGTGTCCAAGGAATTGAACAGTTTGCATCTAGAACTCACACTTGGAGAATTTGGCATATAACTCCTCGTGCTTGAGTAGTTCTAGGATGGTTTTCAGATGTTGCGCATGTTCATGTTCGTTGCGCGAGTAGATCAAGATGTCATCAATAAATACAATGACAAACTTGTCGAGATATGGTTTGCACACTCGGTTCATAAGGTCCATGAATACATCCGGTGCGTTTGTTAAACCGAAAGGCATGACTTGAAACTCATAATGCCCGTAACGAGTTCGGAAAGCAGTTTTCAGAATGTCAACATCGCGAACTCATAATTGATGATATCCAGATCGCAGATCGATCTTGGAATAGAAGCTTGACCCCTGAAGTTGGTCGAATAGATCATCGATGCGTGGGAGTGGACAACGGTTCTTGACAGTTAACTTGTTCAGTTCCCTGTAATCGATGCGCATGCGGAAAGAACCGTCTTTCTTTTTGAAAAATAGGACCGGAGCTCCCTAGGGTGAGGAACTTGGTCTAATGAATGCTTTGTCCAGGAGTTCCTGTAACTGAGTAGACTACTCCTGAAGTTCGGATGGGGCTAGTCGATAAGGTGCTCGTGCCACGGGTGCTGCACCGGGCACAAGATCGATAGAGAACTCGACCTGTCTCGTTGGTGGAAGACCAGGCAGTTCTTCGGGAAAGACTTCCGGAAAGTCTCAAACAATTGGCACATCCTCCAGTCGCTTCTCCTCTGACTTTTTCTCCATGACATGTACGAGGATTGCCTGATAACCCTTTCTCAAATACTTACAAGTTTTCATGCAGGAAATGATGTTTAATCTCGTTCCACCGGTCTCCCCTTGTATGACTAGAGTACTACCGGAGGCGAGAGGTATATGAACGATTTTGTCAAAGCAGATAATTTCAGCACGATGCTTAGACAGCCAATCCATGCCAATGATAATGTCAAAACTTCTGATTTTAACCGGTATAAGCTCGATAGAAAATAATTCATCGGCGAGGTTTAAGGTGCAATTGGGTATCACACTATCAGTTTCAATGAGTTTTCCATTTGCTATCTCTACTATGTACTTAACATCTAAAGTGACAGGAGTGATGTCAAGTAGTGGACAAAATTTATCTGATATAAAGCTTCTATCAGCACCAGTATCAAATAGAACAGAGGCAGTTAAGTTGTTGAGGAGGAACGTACCCGAGACCACATTCGGGTCTTGGCGGGCGTCCCCAGAGTTGAGTACGAAGGCTCTACCTCTAGCATTGTTGTTGTTGTTGTTGATGCGCTTGTTCTTCATCTTTGGGCACTCATTCCTGAAGTGCCCGGTGTCCCCACATTCGAAGCAGGCTCTTGATGGCCTGGCATTGTTGTTGCTGGAAGTGTTGTTGTTGGATTTGGGAGTTCGGCAATCCTTTGTCGAATGTCCGTACCTCCTGCAGTTGTTACAAGGGGTTGTACACTGACCGTCATGGTGGTGGTTACACTTGGAGCAGTAGGGTTTGCTCCCGGTGTACCCACGTTTGGGTTCGGAGTTGGTGTTGTAAGCTTTGATGGTGTTGGGTTTATTTTCTGGTGGATTGTGGTGTTCAGCAGGTTTGCGTTTGTTGTTGAAGGATGAATTGGATGTCTCACGGCTGACGACCATTGCCATGAGTTCATGAGCTAATCGGATTGCACTTTCAACAGTGGTTGGTTTAGATAAGGCGACGTTCCCCTGGATATTCTCCGGGAGGCCGCGAATGTATCTCTTGATGCATTTCTCCTCCGGATCAACCAAACCCGGGCATAACAAAGCGAATTGCTGGAATTTGGTGGTATATCCATCAATATCAGTTCCTTGCACTGCCAAGTGCCAGAACTCTTCCTCCAGACGGTGCAGTTCTTCTTCGGGACAGTATTTTTCCCCTAAGCTTTTTCTTTAGTTCAGCCCAAGGAAGTTGGTTTGCTATCTCGATGCCCACAGAGTTGGCGTGGGTATTCCACCACGTGAGTGCACCTTCCTGGAAGGTGTAAGCAGAAAATTTGACCTTGTTATCCTCAGCACAGTTGCAGAGGTTGAAGACAGATTCCATACGTTCTATCCACCTGATTAGACCAATAGCACCTTCAGTGCCCTTAAAGTACAGTGGTTTGCAACTGAGAAAGTCCTTGTAAGAGCAAGGTTTGGTAACAGGGGTGGTATCAACAGTTTGATATCTGTTTCGTTGTGAGTCCCGAGCAACCAAAGCATCAGCTACGGCTCGAGAAACAATGGCATTGATTTCGGCATCACTGTAACTTTTCTTCTTCGGTGGCATGATTCTTCAAGAAAGAAACAAAGGGTACATGAGAAATTGCACCAGAATGATAATTATAACAGGTGTATATATATAGAAGTGATAATATACGACACCAAAATGTAAAAATCCATATAGTAGAATAATCGAGGGAAATTGTCAATTGATATCACGAAATCAAAAGATGATAGACAATTTCGAGTTACGAGTTCCAAAAGTTACAGACTTAGATTGTTTTACAAAAAGTGCCGGGAATTGTTACATTCGGTCGAGTTACATAGGTCCTACGAAAGCATAGTAGAATACAGATTCAGCCTAAGCTAATCCTGACGTAGATTTAGTTGTGGCAGTAGTACGGTGAGACGGTCCACAGATTCTGCAAGTCTGCTAACCAATCGGAGGGCGTCTTCGGTTTCCCTTAGACGTGTCTCGCACTGGTTCAACCTTGATTGTAGGACGAAGATTTCGTTTCGGTTACCAATCACTTGGTTGTGGACAACCTCCATGGTTTCGATGGTTTCACCCATTCGGTTGTCAAGGATGTCCATGTTACTGACAGTGTTTTCGTGATCTTCGGAGACTTGATTGATTTGTTCGAGTGATGTGAGTCTCCAGTTTTCGTTGGTTTCTTGGAGTTCGATATCCATGGCTTGGAGTCGTTGCTTGTGGTGGTGTACCCTAGCGGCTAAGTCCGGTAGAGTTAGGTGAGCGGGATATGGGCTAGCTCGAGGCGACCTGGTGTCCCTCCTAGCCACCCTTGGGTTTCGTGATCCATACGGATGAGAGCGTGATGAACTGGGTGGTGTGTTTTCCATTCTGAGACAAAGTGTTTGGAAGGATGAGGCCTATATCCATATAATATATAATATAGCCTAAGATATCGAGCGAGAGCGATGCCTATCTATGTATACATATATATCACATAATAGCCTAGGGTGTCTAACACAGACATGTTTGAGTCCCAATTTCTCTCGACGTCAGAGTCAACTAGTGTATCCTGTTTAGCCATAACTCCTTTCAGATCTTACATCATCTTTATTTAATTGTACATAGTTGATCAGGCTATGTTAAATTAAACTCATATGATGTAATCACTAAACCAGTTATACCTAATAGGGAATACTGCATAACGGTCATAGTCTAGGCCCACTAAATGCAACCTAGTTCACTATAACCTTAGGCTCTGATACCAATCTGTCGCACCCCCAATTTATGATGCGGAAGCGGTTCGGGTCGGGGCGCGACTAATACGGTAATCACAACACAAAGATATAATAAACGACCACTATATGCGTGGTTTGTACAACTTGTATTGATAAAACCAAAGTTTACATCAAAATATCGTTTACATTAGCTCGTTTGAAAATGGAGAGATTTAAATGCATAATTACTTTATACAAAAATATAATAATCCAGCTAAATCTCTGATAGTTTGCATGATGACTCGAGCTAAGTGTCATGTCGGGCAGTCCAAACTACTGCTGGGTACCTGTGATACATGCTAAAATGGGTCAGCGAAACGCTGGTGAGCTCACAGGTTTGTATGTAACACATATTTGTATGAACCGCAAGATTTAATTGAATTTAAAATACAATTAAGCAAAATAAAAGTTATACAGCCATGAGCACATAGTCTGAGCTTAACTTGAGGGTTGGGTCCAATTAAGGAATTCCGATCGTGGTGCCTCCTACGAGTGCCTAATCCACACTCGTCTACCCAAATGCTAATACGTCCGTTTGACTAGTTAGTGCTTGCTAACCCGGACAAGGATTGTCAATCCAATATGATATCATATACTAACATTCACGCTACAGATGTATTACCAAACTATGTTATGGAGGGCTTTAAATTGATTAGTGAAAACAACTCATGTAGTATTTGATTTCGAATGGTACTTGCGTTCATATTGTAAAACAAAACGAGCAATGATATCACACCCCTGAGTAAAACAGTAAAAGAGGGGCCATGAGACTCACCTGAGTCTTGAGTGTTTATCTAAATAAACTTGAGTTGATTAGCCGAGTATTGATGTCCGAAGACTTGTAACCTGTCGGGCGTTCAAGACGCGCAAGGTTATAAATATATGTAGATGTCTCAACAGACCATCTATGCTAGTTGCTCATCCAACTAGTAATGTCCAAATGATTTGGTTTGATTGATTAGGTTTGAGTTTTGAACATATGTACGGCCCGTTGGTGACGGTTTGTAATAATAATCCAAGTATTATTATTATGTATTTCGTTATTTTGTATACTTATAAAAGTATATTTGTACACATGGGTATGTATATGTTTACATAAATGTTTTGGAACTAAATGTATATGTATATATATTTATCCGAAAGTATGTATATATATATATATATATATCCGAATTTGTATAAGCCCGAACTTGTGTCCTCCGAAACTAAGGGTTCAAAGTGTTTGTCCGAATTTCCTTTATCCGAAAGTGTTTGAGTCCGAAAGTGTTGGTCCGAAACTATAAAGTTCGAACTTAGAATCCAAAACACTGTTCATCCGAAAGTCAACTCCGAAAGTTGACTTTCAGAGTCAAAAATCCGAATTTGGCAAGAAAATCCGAAGTTAGCTTGAAAATCTGAAAGTCAACAAAAGTCAAAGTTCGGAGTGAAAATTAGTCCGAATTTGTGATTTTTACTTAAAATAGTAAACTTTATCGAAATGTTCCGAAATTTTTACACAATGTTCCCACATATGTTATGTACTTCCCGTAATTTTTCTATGACTTTTGGAGGTCGTTTGATATTTTTTTATAATTCGCAAAGCTCCCCAGGTACTGTTTAGTCCGAATTTAAATTGTGTTCATAGATTGGATTTTCTGGAAGAATTCGTGTATTTCTGAAAAATATGATCAACATGAAAGTTGTAGATAACATCCTAAGAAACATTTTTCGTTCAGATTTCGTGCGTTGATTCGGTCCAGAACTCGAGTTATTAACGATTTGGGGAGACGAAAAATTCTGGACATATTGTATATATGTATGATTTCTAAAAACGTTTTTTAGCTTATAATTTGGACATTTTCAAGTTGTATGAAGTCACTAACACGTATATATATGTAAAGCATGTAGATCTAGTGAGAGAAAGTGGTGGATGTTACAAGAAAATCGAGATCCAAAGGTGGTGCGAGATGGATGATGCTAGATTCGAGCTCCTTGTTGCTTTCTCCTTGTTTTTCTTCTAGTAAAAGGTGGTGTTTGGTGGTAGATTATGATGGTGGTGATGGATGATGATGATGGCCGATTATGGAAGTAGAGAAAAGAGAGAAAAGGTTTTAATGAGGGAAATTAGAAAGAGCTTGAGGTGGTGATGAAATGAGGATTTCATGGAGGGGTGTTGGGTTAAAGTCCACCAACAAGATCCCTAAATTAGGGAGGGTGGCTTGACCGATTTTGGGTGGCCCACCAAAGGTGTGGGTTGCCCAAAGTTTGTTCCCCGAGTTTGCACTCCGTGCGGTGGTCGTTTCCCCGGTAGTTTAAACGTATAATTAGACGTTATAGATTTTACGTACGTTTTTAAATAACGAATAAACTTTCGATATTTTGAGTTGAAGTGTATTAACAAAATACTTATTAATGAGTTATAAAATATAACTTTAGTTTGTTTCGATTATCGGTCGCGTTTCATTCATTTTTGGTTGCGTAGGAGTTATTTATAAGATACGAAATACTTAGGTGATATTATCGACATAATATTTAGAAGTAAATGTGTTTATTAAATAACTTCATATTATTTAATAATTTGGGTTCACCAACGTCCGTAATAATGAGTCGGAATCCATCCGATTGAAATAATTGCACGATTAAACTTAATCGCGTACATGTATATATATATATATATATATATATATATATATATATATATATATATATATATATATATATATATATCCCAATATATATAATGATACATACAATTAGCCTAACATAGAACTAATTACATGCATTAATAGATTGATTAGGCACTAATTACAAGTCCAACCATCGCCTCTGTCGCATATTCAATTCCTTTTGAGAAAACATGTACTGAAGACTCTTGTGATCCGTACAAATAACATATTTGGTACCATACAAGTAGTGCCTCCAGATTTTTAATGAAAACACAACTACCGCAAGTTCTAAGTCATGGGTAGGATAATTCTTTTCATGAGGCCTAAGCTGACGAGAAGCATAAGCAATGACCCGATCACGTTGCATCAAAACACAACCCAAAACCGCATACGAAGCATCACAATAAACAAAAAAATCATCGGACCCGTCAGGTAATGCTAATAGCGGAGCCTGACACAAAAGCTGTTTCAGAGTCTGAAAAGCTGATTCCTGTTGTTCATTCCACTGAAACTTAACATCTTTTCGGGTTAATTTAGTCAAAGGACCCGCAAGCTTAGAAAAATCCTTAATGAACTTTCGGTAGTAACCCGCCAACCCAAGAAAACTCTTAATCTCAGAAGAAGACCTAGGTGCATGCCAATTCATAACTGCTTCAACCTTAGACGGATCTACCTGTACCCCGTCCTTCCAAATGATATTCCCCAAAAATTGTACCTCACGCAACCAAAACTCGCATTTCAAAAATTTAGCATACAATTGCTCCTTTCTCAAAGTGTCAAGAACCAAACGCAAGTGTATCTCATGATCAGATTCAGACTTAGAATAAACCAAGATATCATCAATGAACACGATCACAAATTTATTAAGGAATGGCCGACAAACTCTATTCATCAAATCCATGAAAACCGCCGGAGCATTTGTCAACCCCAATGGCATAACAAGGAACTCATAGTGACCATATCTAGTGCGAAAAGTTGTCTTAGGAATATCCTCCTCACAAACCCGCACTTGATGATAACCCGACCTCAAATCAATCTTAGAGAAATAAGAAGACCCTTGTAATTGGTCAAACAACTCATCTATTCGGGGCAAAGGGTACTTATTCTTAACGGTTCTTTTATTCAACTCCCTATAGTCAATACACATCCGAAAGGTGTCATCCTTCTTTTTAACAAACAACACAGGTGCACCCCAAGGAGATGAACTGGGCCTAACAAAACCCTTATCTAACAACTCCTGAATCTGACTCACCATTTCGTGAATTTCTGAAGGAGCTAATCTATATGGAGCCTTAGCTACAGGAGTAGAACCAGGGATCAAATCAATTTTATACTCTACTTCTCTAATGGGAGGTAAGCCAGGAAATTCATCGGGAAAGACTTCCGAGTATTCAGAAACCACTCGGACATCGGAAATAATTTTCTTTTCTAACTTAGCATCAATAACATAAGTCAAGTATGATTCATACCCTTTAGCTAAAGATTTTCTATCTTTCAACATTGAAATCAGAGGAATACTACGCTTCTCCCGTTCCCCTCGAGCCATGACATATGACTCATCCGAGATTGGGATTCTTATCAAATTCCTATGACAATCTATATTTGCTCTATTCTGACTTAACCAGTCCATGCCTAAAACCACATCAAAACCGGGAATAGGCATCAAGAGAAAAGAAACAGGGAAACTATGAACCTCAATCAAAATACTAGCTCTAGTCACCGATGTGGTAACCGGAACCATTTTACCATCCGCTACCTCAACCTCAATAGGATTTGTAATGCAAGTGGGAGTCAATTTCAGTCTATCACAGAAAAGCATGGATATAAAAGAACAATTGGCTCCTGAATCAAACAGAACACTTGCTGGTACAGAATTGATAAGAAAAGTACCAGTTATGACGTCCTCGGTTCTAACTGCTTCATCAGCTGTTATTTAAAAGGCTCTGCCAGTTGCCGATGGTGGATTCTTTCTTTTCTGGCCAGACGATGAAGACCCTCCGACCGAACCCGTCCTTTGCACTCCCGTCTCTATACACTGCCCCGCTCGGTGACCTTCCTTATGGCAAATCCAACATACATGTTTAGGAAAAGAGCAATCCTTCATGTCATGACCATATTGTCCACACTTGATGCACCTATGTGTCTGGGGAGTACAAGGTCCTGTGTGTCTGGATTTGCAACTCTGACACCAATTGGCTTTATCCACAATACCACTACTAGAACTCTGTCTCCTATTTTGTTGAGATCCCTACCATTTCTCCTTTCCTTGACTCGAAGGAGAATCACTCTTGGATTTCAATGCAGACTTTTCCTTGATTTCCAAATCCCGAGCCCGAAAATCACCATCCACGGAATGGGCTAAATCAAAAG
This sequence comes from Helichrysum umbraculigerum, assembly GCA_949592205.1. Lineage (NCBI taxonomy): Eukaryota > Viridiplantae > Streptophyta > Magnoliopsida > Asterales > Asteraceae > Helichrysum > Helichrysum umbraculigerum. The sequence goes on from CATIUR010000003.1 coordinate 36,373,836, forward strand.
CTTGGGTGAGAGAACCCGCCAGTCTCACAGTCGTCCGATAAGTATAAGGCAACATTCCAACGAAATGTTCAATTTTGGTCTTTTCATCCGGCACCCATTGTTGTACAAACCTAAGCTTCTCAGAAAATTTTGAAACAAGTTCATCCATGGACATACTATCCGTCAAAAGCATCTCCATAAACTCCCGTCGAATACGAGTCATGTCAAATTCGGAACAATATTTCTTGCAAACCTCGTTGTAGAAATCTGGCCATCTAATAGATTTCTTTTGTTGTGGAGTCAAAGGTACTGTAAGGGAATCCCACCAAGCCATTGCCGGACCTTTAAGGAGTGGAACCGCATAAGGAACCTTGATCTCATCCTCACATTGACAAACTTCAAACTTTCTTTCCACATCTCTTAACCAATCAAGTGTGACAGAAGGATTGGTGCTACCACAATATTCAGAGGGTCTACAAGCCATAAAAGTTTTCAATGAACACACTTTATTTTGTTGCTGAGATAGTCTAGCTTGTTGGTCTAGTAATGCCTGTTGTTGTAAACCTCTAAGTTTTAGTACTTCCTCCTCTAACTGTAAAACATAATCATCTCTGTCTAGATCCCCCGCTGAGAAAGAAGTACCCGTTTGACCCTGTCTGTCATTCTGATTTTCAGGAGGAGTAACATTCACCCTAGAGACATTGTTGGTGATATCGGTCGGATGTTCATTATCGGCCATTTCTGCATCAAACAACATCTCACAACTCGTTAATTGTTAGTACCTACATTGTAACACCCCCAAATTTTGGGTTGCGGAAGCGGTCGGGTCGGGGTGTTACCAATCAAATATCACAAGCACAAAGATATAGTAAACGACTCTAAATGAGACGTTTTGAAAATAGTAATTACATTACTGAATAAGATGTTTACAAAACATTTGAGTTCGCAAAGCAATTCATTACATTTCTAATTATACAAAAGTATGCAATGAAATCTAGTGTTGAAAAGTATGTGACTCGAGCTAGGATCCTGATGGGCCGATCCTACTATTGCAGTACCTGAAAATGCACACTAAAACGGTCAGCTGGAAAGCTGGTGAGTTCACAGGTTAAGTTAAACAATTTGTAATGTTGAAAAATATTATAAGATACGAAAATAGTTTGTAAATCGTGTGATAATGTTAAGCCGTGATTGCTCCCATGAGCAATATTGTGGACCATTAAGTAAACCTACAGATCTAAGTCAATAGGGTAGTAATGGTGATAACCTGAGAACAAACATAAACTAGTGTGAATTCTATTACAACGAGTACAACTCGTAGCAATACTAATGAGAACAAGTATTAACCTATATTAATACTAATTAATGATGGCGAGTAACAACTCGTATTGTTTTGATGATGACGAGTAACAACTCGTATTGATTTGATGATGACGAGTAACAACTCGTATTGATTTAATGATGACGAGTATTAACTCGTATTGATTAATAATGACGAGTCCCCGCTCGTTAAGATTTAATGATGACGACAATTAACTCGTCATGATTTATAATGATGAGCCTCCAGCTCGTTGAGATTTAATGATGACTAGCAGCAGCTAGCATGGCTTTACTGATCACTAGTAGTAGCTAGTATGGCTTTACTGATCACTAGCAGTAGCTAGTATGGCTTTACTGCTCACTAGCAGCAGCTAGTATGGCTTTACTGAATGAAGAGAATTAACTCGTCATAATTTATGATTTGTATCGCTTTACCACGATATCGTTTTGAATCACTTTACCGTGATCTCGTTTTGTGCCCACTTTACCATGGCATCGGGTTACTTGCAAGCAATGAATGTAATTGAGAGTCGGTAGTACTACGACATGACCGACTAAGAAATTGAGAGCCAGCAGTACTACGACATGCCTGACTGGAATATTCGTGTTTGTAATAATGTATGTATTTTACTACACAAAAGTGAATTGCAAATGGCACCGAGTGCTTGAGATAGTATATATATATATATATATATATATATATATATATATATATATATATATATATATATATATATATATATATATACTTAGTTAACGAATACAACACACAGGGTGTTATTGATTATGATTTAACATAGAAATGATACAGGTACTCAGGTGGTACCTACGATTGCCATATAATATATGAAAATGATTTAACGTATCCAAGTATGTACCAACATCACCTAGATATTGGGTGTAGCAAAATGAACCTAGGTATGAACAGTCATCAACTAAGCGTATGGATACAGTACGAAGTACTATACTAATTTATGCTACTATTGTATACTCCTAGCTTCCAGCCTAGAAAGTATATTGAAATCTAAGGATGATGTTCACTTAAGTACTAGCTTAACCCTAGTAATAGTGGAACATAAGTGCATGGGAGAGCTATGGACCCTAAAGCAATCATATGTATACTTAACACAATTAAGTATAATTGAGAAAAGTTATTAATGTGAAAACATAATGTTTATGTCACAGTTGTCCAGTAAATAGTTTGTATTCATTAAACAAGGAAATGAATTTATTGAGCATGCATTTTCCCCCAAAACATATAAAACAGTTAAAAGGTAGGGCTATGAACTCACATTTGGGTGCTAGCGTCTTAGGATACGCGTGTCGTTCCAATGAAACCTCCTAGTGTCCTAGACATGTGAGGTTTAAAGTGAGTGAATGGATGTTTGAATGAACTATCCATATTATTGTTTATTCGATAAGATTACACTCCAAAGTATTCGTTATATGATTACATTCGATGTTTGTAAAATGATTGTGGCCCATTGGTGTTGGTTCGAAATTATATTTCAAAGATATGTTTTACTTTGTTTTCGTAAAAATATTCGTCTCATATATTTATACGATAAAAGTTTGTTGTTAAACTGATTTTGCGAGGCTGCACCGTTTTGGCCATATCTCTCTCATACGAACTCGGATTTAGGCGATCAAGCTGCCCAAACGACCGCGACTCAGAGATCTAAAAATCTACAAAATTAGTGGTCTGAATTGTAGGTGATCCGCCGGATCATGGCCTTGATCCGCCGGATCATGGCCGGATCAAGCCAATACGCAGTTTTGGTGATGATCCGCCGGATCATGGCTTGATCCGCCGGATCTGGGCATGTTTCAGACTCTGTTCGTGAATTTAACACACAAAACTAGTGGTAAATCCTAATTTTGGTTATAGCAATCATTTGTAACACTAATATACGATATATTAAGCATTTTAAACTCGAATTATCAAAGAAAAAGTGAAGGTTCTTACGGATTAAAATTTTGGAGCCGTGGTTAGTGATGATGAGCACGATGGTGATGATGAACCGTGAAGATGATGATGATTCTTGCTACTGATTGTTATTGTTGTTGTTAATTTGTTGTTGTTGTTGTTGAAGAATCAAAACCGAGAGAGAGAGAGAGAGATCCGAGAGATAGATAGATACGGTTTGTGTGTGTAAACTCTATTATTGGAGTCGGTATATACCGGCTCCAATAATTGATGGAGTGGTACCCGTGCTCGTGTATCCGATCGTTATGTAGTATAATCTTTCCAAATGATAATTTTATAAATATAAAATCGTATATGTTTTTAATCGAAGTATTTAATAAAAATACTTTTAATGAGATATAAAAATATATATTTGTTTCACTTTGAATGTACGGATAGTTTTCAATATACCAAAGGTGTTTAAAATATGAAACGAGTAAATAATAATTATTCTTATCAATAATATATTATTTAAAAATGTTTTGCACCAACGTCCATTTTGGGTTTCTGCGTTCTGCTAGATTTGTTGATACACGATTATTAAATAATCGTTTCATGTTATATATATATAATTATACATATAATAATTGAATACTTTGGTATTGGGTGTATATGATACACGTATTGAAAGTTTAAATTTGGCGCGAAAATTTGGCCCTTTTTGTTCGGGTGTCACATTCTCCCCCTGTTAATAAAATTTCGTCCCAAAATTTCAAGTGTAGTTGTGGTTGTGTGAAGTCCGGGGAGAAGTGTGTGTATATGTGAATACTTCGATGCGAGTATATCTCGCTGTATGAATTAGCTATAAGTCATGTATTGAGTTTAGGGTGCTAATCAAATAATTGCTCCTACGAGTAATGTTATGGGTACTATGAAACCTAAATTCTATTTCAATAGAATTCTGAAGGTTTAATACTGAAACCCTAGTAAGATCCTTACTAGTTAAGGTATTATTTCATTTTCACAAAATAATATTTTATATGTGGTAATTGAAGCCTAACACTTTCCTGCCCGACTAATAGGGGGATTCTAACATGTCACCTGACATAGGTTATGTCTCTACAGCAATAATGATACTACTCTGCTAGTATTAAGGTAATGATATGCCGTCAGGCATAGAACGATTGCTCTACATAAACCCTGAGTTTTCATGATGTCTTAGATCAGACATTCCTATGATGCCCTAAGCATAAGATCAACAAGAATGCTATAAAGGCATGAAAAGTAAAGGTATGAAAAGTATGCTCTGGGCATACCTATGTTATCGTCTAAGGTTTATTCAGTTCATGCGGAGCCAATCATGAAGATATTATCTTTCAGTTTTGGACAATCCTTCTTGAAATGTCCGGGCTCATTACATTTGAAACATGTCCTTTGAGCGTCAGGGTTTGCGGGAACTCTGTAGTCCCAGATTTGGTGTCCAAATCGTTGACATCTCTCGCAAGGTAGGCCACAAGAGCCATCATGATGGCGTTTACAACCGTGACAAAATGGTTTCTTTCCTGCATAACCTCGTTTTCTTTTTAGTTCGGTAGTGTAAGACCTTAATGGTTCTGGTTTGATTGTTGGACCCTGACTAGTGCTGGAATTGCCATTCCATTTTCCTAGATGGTTTTCAGTTGCAGGTGTTCCGCGTCGAACCACCTATGCCATGAGTTTGTGGGCCATGCGAACAGCATCTTGGATAGTGGCAGGTTTAGAGGCGGTGACCATTCCCTCAATTTGCATCGGAAGTCCTCCGATGTATCTTTCAATTCGTTGGTTTTCAGGGTTCACTAGGGTTGGGCAAAGAAGTGCCAGTTGGTGAAAGCGGTTGGTATATGCCATAATGTCATTGCCTTTCACGGTAAGGTGCCAAAGTTCTTCCTCAAGTTTGTGTAATTCCTCACTGGGATAATACTCGTCCCTCATTAATTGTTTTAGTTCCTCCCAAGGAATTTTGTGAGCGGTGTCGACCCCTACAGTTTGGGCGTAGGAATTCCACCATGTGAGGGCACCATATAAAAGAGTGTAGGTAGCGTACCTAACTTTGTAGTCATCGAGGCAATTGCAAATGTGGAATACAGATTCCATTCTCTCGATCCATCGGATTAACCCTACAGCCCCTTCAGTTCCAGCGAAACTTAGTGGTTTACAGCTTAAGAATTTCTTATAGGTGCAAGGTCTCGCTAGGTTTCGAGCAGCTACAACCCCAGCCACTCGTTGATCAAGGAATCGGTCAAGTTCAGCTTGAGTGTACGATTGTTGTCTAGGCGGCATGATTCTTAAATAAGAATGAAACGAAAAGTATTAGACCTTTAGTCAGAGGTTATGATTACTACAGTGACATACACAGGAGTGCGTTATACAATTTGTGTGATGTGACCATCAATGATGTACAATGATGGGCATTGGGGACTCCTTAAAGTATGTGTTTGAAAGTCCTCGGACTTTTGGGTTTGTCATGATGTGAATTGTTCACGTGAGTTTTAAATGTAGTAAACAAAGACTATGTTATTATGAGTAGTCCAACAGACTATAATGCAGTACTAGCGTACTGTGAATGAAATCCTATTGAGTTAAAGTGTAGTATCCCAAGTACTAAATTGCAGTAACCCCGTACTGTCATGGAGTGCTAAAAGCACAGTAATGCAATACAAATGTATTATGTATGTAGTACCGAACTACCCTGAAATGCAGTACCTCTGTACTGTGAATGCAGGACCGCGTGCAGTGAATGCAGTGCCACACATTGTAATGCAGTACCCAATGTACCGTGAATGCAGTACTAACTGTACTGTGAATGTAGTACTATGTGTCGTGAATGCAGTGCTACGCACTATAATGTAGTACTCAATATACTGTGAATGCAGTACTAACTGTACTGTGAATGCAGGACCAACGTGCAGAAATGCAGTATCAACGTACTGAGAGTGTAGCACCAATGTGCCAAAGATGTGTTGAAGTGACGTATTTTCACTTATATAATGTTTATGCCTCCTTTTCGAGGTTCAGTGATAGGTATGATAGTCACCCATGAATACATATAGGGAATAAGTTGAGTTGTGATGGTGAGGAAGACGGCGATGTGCCTCTTCGCGAGTATGTGATGGTACGGTGGAATTGTGTTATATGTATTCAATATATATATAAATACGTACAGGTAGTACACATGTAAGGCCTATTCATATATACCTACAGTACATATAATAGCCTAGGGTGTCTAGCACAAAACAATCAGAGTCAACTAGTGTATTCCTGATTCAATATAACCCCTTTCAGATCTTGCATCATCTTTATTTAATTGTACATAGTTAGCTACGCTATGTTAAATTAAACTTGTATGATGTAATCACTGAACCAGTCATATCTAATGAGGAATACTGCCTAACGGTCATAGTCTAGGCCCACTACATGCAACCTAGTTAACTATAACCTTAGGCTCTGATACCAATCTGTAACACCCCCAAATTTCGGGTTGCGGAAGCGGTCGGGTCGGGGTGTTACCAATCAAATATCACAAGCACAAAGATATAGTAAATGACTCTAAATGAGACGTTTTGAAAATAGTAATTACATTACTGAATAAGATGTTTACAAAACATTTGAGTTCGCAAAGCAATTCATTACATTTCTAATTATACAAAAGTATGCAATGAAATCCAGTGTTGAAAAGTATGTGACTCGAGCTAGGATCCTGATGGGCCGATCCTACTATTGCAGTACCTGAAAATGCACACTAAAACGGTCAGCTGGAAAGCTGGTGAGTTCACAGGTTAAGTTAAACAATTTGTAATGTTGAAAAATATTATAAGATACGAAAATAGTTTGTAAATCGTGTGATAATGTTAAGCCGTGATTGCTCCCATGAGCAATATTGCGGACCATTAAGTAAACCTACAGATCTAAGTCAATAGGGTACTAATGGTGATAACCTGAGAACAAACATAAACTAGTGTGAATTCTATTACAACGAGTACAACTCGTAGCAATACTAATGAGAACAAGTATTAACCTATATTAATACTAATGATGGCGAGTAACAACTCGTATTGATTTAATGATGACGAGTATTAACTCGTATTGATTAATAATGACGAGTCCCCGCTCGTTAAGATTTAATGATGACGACAATTAACTCGTCATGATTTATAATGATGAGCCTCCAGCTCGTTGAGATTTAATGATGACTAGCAGCAGCTAGCATGGCTTTACTGATCACTAGTAGTAGCTAGTATGGCTTTACTGATCACTAGCAGTAGCTAGTATGGCTTTACTGCTCACTAGCAGCAGCTAGTATGGCTTTACTTAATGAAGAGAATTAACTCGTCATAATTTATGATTTGTATCGCTTTACCACGATATCGTTTTGAATCACTTTACCGTGATCTCGTTTTGTGCCCACTTTACCGTGGCATCGGGTTACTTGCAAGCAATGAATGTAATTGAGAGTCGGTAGTACTACGACATGACCGACTAAGAAATTGAGAGCCAGCAGTACTACGACATGCCTGACTGGAATATTCGTGTTTGTAATAATGTATGTATTTTACTACACAAAAGTGAATTGTAAATGGCACCGAGTGCTTGAGATAGTATATATATATATATATATATATACTTAGTTAACGAATACAACACACAGGGTGTTATTGATTATGATTTAACATAGAAATGATACAGGTACTCAGGTGGTACCTACGATTGCCATATAATATATGAAAATGATTTAACGTATCCAAGTATGTACCAACATCACCTAGATATTGAGTGTAGCAAAATGAACCTAGGTATGAACAGTCATCACCTAAGCGTATGGATACAGTACGAAGTACTATACTAATGTATGCTACTATTGTATACTCCTAGCTTCCAGCCTAGAAAGTATATTGAAATCTAAGGATGATGTTCACTTAAGTACTAGCTTAACCCTAGTAATAGTGGAACATAAGTGCATGGGAGAGCTATGGACCCTAAAGCAATCATATGTATACTTAACACAATTAAGTATAATTGAGAAAAGTTATTAATGTGAAAACATAATGTTTATGTCACAGTTGTCCAGTAAATAGTTTGTATTCATTAAACAAGGAAATGAATTTATTGAGCATGCATTTTCCCCCAAAACATATAAAACAGTTAAAAGGTAGGGCTATGAACTCACCTTTGGGTGCTAGCGTCCTAGGATACGCATGTCGTTCCAATGAAACCTCCTAGTGTCCTAGACATGTGAGGTTTAAAGTGAGTGAATGGATGTTTGAATGAACTATCCATATTATTGTTTATTCGATAAGATTACACTCCAAAGTATTCGTTATATGATTACATTCGATGTTTGTAAAATGATTGTGGCCCATTGGTGTTGGTTCGAAATTATATTTCAAAGATATGTTTTACTTTGTTTTCGTAAAAATATTCGTCTCATATATTTATACGATAAAAGTTTGTTATTAAACTGATTTTGCGAGGCTGCACCGTTTTGGCCATATCTCTCTCATACGAACTCGGATTTAGGCGATCAAGCTGCCCAAACGACCGCGACTCAGAGATCTAAAAATCTACAAAATTAGTGGTCTGAATTGTAGGTGATCCGCCGGATCATGGCCTTGATCTGCCGGATCATGGCCGGATCAAGCCAATACGCAGTTTTCGTGATGATCCGCCGGATCATGGCTTGATCCGCCGGATCTGGGCATGTTTCAGGTTCTGTTCGTGAATTTAACACAAAAAACTAGTGGTAAATCCTAATTTTGGTTATAGCAATCATTTGTAACACTAATATACGATATATTAAGCATTTTAAACTCGAATTATCAAAGAAAAAGTGGAGGTTTTTACGGATTAAAATTTTGGAGCCGTGGGTAGTGATGATGAACACGATGGTGATGATGAACCGTGAAGATGATGATGATTCTTGCTACTGATTGTTATTGTTGTTGTTAATTTGTTGTTGTTGTTGTTGAAGAATCAAAACCGAGAGAGAGAGAGAGAGAGAGAGAGAGAGAGAGAGAGAGAGAGAGAGAGAGAGAGAGAGAGAGAGAGAGAGAGAGAGATCCGAGAGATAGATAGATATGGTTTGTGTGTGTAAACTCTATTATTGGAGTCGGTATATACCGGCTCCAATAATTGATGGAGTGGTACCCGTGCTCGCGTACCCGATCGTTATGTAGTATAATCTTTCCAAATGATAATTTTATAAATATAAAATCGTATATGTTTTTAATCGAAGTATTTAATAAAAATACTTTTAATGAGATATAAAAATATATATTTGTTTCACTTTGAATGTCCGGATAGTTTTCATGTCACACCCCGCCAAACGGTAATTACAATTACGTAGAGTGGTTTGCGGAAGCTTAGTGACGTGGCGGGGCTGCGAGCAGTAATAACAACCAACAGATACATACATACTCAGAGCATATGGATATCGCAGAACGAAATAGATTAAGATGCCATTAGTTAAAGTTTTACAAAAGGTTACCACTTGGAAAGTAGTAACAGTAATAATAGTAGTTGAAATCAGTATTTCATAAAATACATAATATCAAAAGTAGATTTCATAGGTATGACTGCAATAGTTGCAGTTATACAGAGGAAATCCAGGTGTCCCAAAAGTAGTGGCATCCTAACAAGTCCAGGGTAGTCCGTCCTGATAATGCATGCAGATCTTACTTACGCTGCTAATTCCCTGAAAAACATAGAGTAAAACGTCAACAAAATTGTTGAGTGAATTCACAAGTTTGTTTGTTATGTAGGAAACACAGGTTAATCATTTAAGAATAACATTTCCAAATAAGTGTTGTTTGTCAAGTAGGAAACACAAGTTATTAACAAATAACATTTCCCAAATCAGTTGTAGTTGTAGTAGGAAACACAAGTTATTAACAAATAACATTTCCCAAATCAGTTATCAGTAGGAAACACAAGTTAACCTAAATTAAGATTAACATTTCCAAATCAGTGTACGTAGGAACTCACTTCCTAAACAATAGTTTTGTGGGAATATTTAGACGGTGATCCCTTGAAAGGTGAGCTAAACCTGTCAAGTAAGGTAACCCGATCTAACCCTATAACCAAACCACAACCCTAATCTGTTGTTGTTTGCCATGCTGGACAATTAAGTATACGCTCCCAAATCCGTAGGAGGGTCGTCACGGCGATAGTACTATCCGTATACTCAGTGGCTAGAGTCACCTAGCTAATGGTTATAGTCTGTAGCCATAAGGTCTTTTATGCACTACATCGTTCAGCCTAGATCCGTACCAAGATTCGTTGCCTAAATTCCCAAAATAGTTATGAAAAACATTTCATAAAACATAGTTCAAATAGTTGTGTGAAATACCCTTTCACAAATAGTTCAAGTATGAAGTACCCCTTCATAAAACACAGTTCAAATTGTCGTGTGAAATACCCTTTCACAAACAGTTCAAGTATGAAGTACCCCTTCATAAACAATTTCAGCAAATACATACAGTATTTAATCAATTACAGTATGAAATCACATTTCATCAATAGTTTAAGTAAATACATCTAGTATTTAAATCAGTTGTCGCATGCAAATATTCATACGATTTCTATGTTTTCCACCCCGAGGTTTTAAAACATTAAAACATTGAAAAGGGGTTTGTGAACTCACTGTGAGTGCTCGGATGTGAATGCTAGCGAGATAAGATAGCGTAGCCCAAACGTAGTCAACCTATACACAATAATGTATTAACTATAAGTACTATCTTTTACTTACGTTAATAGTTCGTTTGTTTGAAGAAATTATCAATTTCTTAAGTTTGTGTATGTCGTTGATGATTGTTGTTTGAAAATAAATAATATTTTCCCAAGTTATGTTTGTTTGTCGAATCGCCCAAAATGTGTAAGCATATATACATATATACTTATATAGTTGCATATATATATTCTCGCATATATATATTATTGTTCGTACGCATTAAATAAGTCCAATGTCCGTAATCATAGTTTGTCTCGTTTTATAGTGTCATTCAACAATTTATCATGTCTCGTATATGTCTTGTACAATTGTAGTCGTTAACGGAATTGCTTTGTGTTTTAAGTTAAAAGTCAAGTTGTTGACCAGACACGGGAATCCGCCGGATTTAAAAGAATCCGCCGGATTTAAGTCAAAAATCGGAATACGCCGGATTCGAGTGAATCCGCCGTATTCAATCAAGTTCGGGGGAATCCGCCGGATTGAATCGAATACGCCGGATTCGTGCGTGTTCATCAGATAGTTCGTGTGAAGCTTTGGAATACGCCGGATTCATTTGAATCCGCCGTATTCACCCGTGTCTTTTACTCGTTCATCGTTTTAGCCGAAGGTTTGTGTGCGGTCAGAGGTGGGAATACGCCGTATTCGAAGGAATACGCCGTATTCGACTGGTTTAATAATGGGAATCCGCCGTATTCACGTGAATACGCCGGATTCATCTGAGCTTTGGTCTGGGAATCCGCCGGATTCGCTTGAATCCGCCGGATTCAAAGGTTTTGCAGGTTCTGGTTCGTGCAGAGCAATAATAAGCTCGAATGTTTTGGGTTTCAAATCATTTGTACATCAAACCCAAACGTTTATACTATCAATATTTAGCATTTTAACAACTTATTACATCATTATAACATGTTTTCATGCATCGATTTTGCATTTGAAGTTTTGGGTTTTAAAACCATTTTCAAGAATCACTCATCAATCTTCGAGTTTGTGATGTTATGTAGCTAGATTATGATGTATAAACAAGTTGTATAACGAAATTTTAGCAAAGAAATCAAGGAAATGAAAGTTTCCTTACAATGAGAAATGTGAAGGTGGTGATGATCGATGATGATGATGATGATGATGAAGCTTCTGGCCTTGTGTTCTACTACTTCTGCTGCCTTTGATCTTGTTAAAATTTTTGAGAGAAAGAAAATGAATAATGGTTGTGTGTTTTGCAGAATGATCGAAGTGAGGGAGGGAGTATGGTTTAAAATGAATCGGTCTCCTCAATTATTGACGGTAGGTGCCAAATTTTGGCACCTCAATTTCGAGTACGGGTATAATTATAGCAATATAAAAGTTAACATTTTATATTTTTATTTTGTAGATGCTCTACTGGTTCGTAATATGTTTTCAGAATAATGAGGTTATCATTATTTTTGATAGTTGTACATTTTTGTATATTTTACTGCGCGTAGTTAATTGAGCGCCAATTTTCAGTAAATTTAGGATTTCATATTTTGAAGTAATGTTCTAACTTCTTCCAAATGAACGAGAAAATTTGCATTTTTATGATTTGACGTCGTATGCGCGTTTTAGAATTGTTTCTGTTCGTGTTATAATACGTTTTATGTTAAACGTATATTTGAACCACTTTATCTATATGTTATAGATATATAAATACTCGTAATTAATAATCGAATTATTAATTATATATTTTGTCACCAACTTTCGTTATTTATTTTGTCGCATTTATTCGGACGCGTATTCGGTAACTTTTCAGCTAAAAATCGCGTAATTTTATAAATTACAATTTATGTAATACTTCATGTATTATTGTTTTGGGCTCGCTAGACTCACATCACATCAAAAGTTTATGTTAACACAATCGTAGGGAATTAGCGTAAGAAATGCATGTAATTAAGTATAATTATATACCTAATTTGGAGGAGTGTCACATTCTCCCCCCGTTAGTGAAATCTCGTCCTGAGATTTAAGTCGAGCCGTGAGTCTCGGTCACGCTCTCAAATAGGTTAGGGTATTTCTTTCGCATTTCATCCTCTCGTTCCCAGGTAAACTCTGGGCCATGTTTCGAGTTCCAACAAACTTTAACCAGTTTGATTCGTTTGTGTCGAAGTTTCTGCGTTTTAGAATCCATAACTTCAACAGGTTCCTCCACAAAGTTAAGTTTTGAGTCAATGAAGACTTCGTCAGGAGGAATGATAAGTGTTTCATCAGAAAGACACTTTTTGAGGTTGCTAACGTGGAAAGTATCGTGTATGCTACTAAGCTCTTGCGGTAGTTTGAGCTTGTAAGCGACAGGACCAATCCTAGCAAGGATTTCAAACGGTCCGATGTATCGTGGGTTCAGCTTTCCTCGTTTGCCAAATCGTGCTACTCCTTTCCAGGGAGATACTTTGAGTAGGACCTTGTCTCCTACTTGAAACTCAAGAGGTTTACGGCGGTTATCAGCGTAACTCTTTTGTCGATCTCGTGCCGCTTTCAGTCGGCTCAATACTTGAGTTATTTTGTCAGTGGTTTCCTGGACAAGTTCGGGTCCAGATAGTTGTCTGTCGTCCAACTCTGCCCAACAGAGTGGTGATCGGCACTTGCGTCCATATAACGCCTCAAATGGTGCCATCTGTATACTCGTGTGATAACTATTGTTGTAAGAGAATTCAGCTAGAGGTAGGTGAGTATCCCAGTTACCTCCAAAGTCTATCACACATGCTCGCAACAAGTCTTCGAGCGTCTGTATAGTTCGCTCACTTTGGCCGTCAGTCTGCGGGTGATAGGCAGTACTCATATCAAGTCGAGTACCCATTGCCTGTTGTAATGTTTGCCAAAAGCGAGAAGTGAATCGTGCATCTCTATCAGAGATGATGGATAGTGGCACACCATGCCGAGAAACAATCTCTTTAATATAGATTTTAGCTAGTTTCTCCATTCCATCCGTTTCCTTAATAGCGAGGAAGTGGGCTGATTTCGTCAATCGATCGACAATCACCCATATGGCATTTGCTCCCGATGCCGTTCTAGGTAACTTCGTAATGAAGTCCATTGTTATTTGCTCCCATTTCCATTTGGGCAACTCAGGCTGTTGCAAAAGCCCAGACGGCTTTTGGTATTCCACCTTTACCTTCGAGCAAGTTAAGCATTTGCTAACGTAGGTGGCAATGTCACGTTTCATTCCAGGCCACCAGTAGAAGCCCTTCAAGTCATGGTACATCTTGTCTGCACCAGGATGTATTGAGTAATTGGACTTATGTGCCTCGTCCAAAATCAGCTTGCGGAACTCATCTACGCATGGTACCCAAATTCGGTTCATGAAGTACAACACCCCGTTGTCCTTTTTCTCGAGTTGTTTTTCCATTCCCTTCAAGGATTCATCCTTAAGACGTTCGGGAGTGAAAGCAAGTTCTTGTGCCTCGCGAATTTGAGTAATGAGATTCGAGTGGATCGTTAATCCCAAGGCTCGAACTCTTCGAGGTTTGATTCGTTCCTTACGACTCAGGGCATCTGCTACTACGTTAGCTTTACCCGGGTGATACTTTATTTCACAGTCGTAATCGTTAAGTAATTCGACCCAACGTCTTTGTCTCATGTTAAGTTCCTTCTGGTCGAATATATGTTGTAGGCTTTTATGATCGGTGAAGATCGTACACTTTGTACCGTATAGGTAGTGTCTCCAGATCTTTAGTGCAAAAACAACGGCTCCCAATTCCAAATCATGAGTCGTATAGTTTTTCTCATGCACTTTTAGTTGGCGTGAGGCATAAGCAATGACCTTTTCGTCCTGCATCAGTACGCAACCTAATCCCTGATGCGAAGCATCACAGTAAACAACAAAGTTGTCTACTCCTTCAGGTAGGGATAGTATGGGTGCGCTGCTCAGTTTCTGTTTCAATATTTGGAATGCCTTCTCTTGTTTCTCATTCCACTCAAATTTCTTGTCTTTTTGAGTTAATGTGGTAAGTGGCTGAGCTATCTTTGAAAAGTTTGCGATGAATCGCCTGTAATAGCCAGCTAGACCAAGAAATTGTCGTACTTCCGTTGGGGTTTTCGGTGCTTCCCAGTTGTTGATTGCCTCAATTTTGGATGGGTCTACATGAATTCCCTTGCCATTTATCACATGACCAAGGAATTGAACCTCTCGTATCCAAAATTCGCATTTAGAGAATTTTGCATAAAGCTTCTCTTTTTGTAGTAGTTCGAGGACAAGCTTCAGATGTTGCTCGTGATCTTCTTTCGTTTGTGAGTATACCAAGATGTCGTCAATAAACACAATGACGAATTTATCCAAATAGGGTTTGCACACTCTGTTCATCAAATCCATGAATACTGCTGGTGCGTTGGTCAGCCCAAAAGGCATGACTAGAAACTCGTAGTGACCGTAACGAGTCCTAAACGCAGTTTTCGGTACATCCTCTTCTCGTACCTTGAGTTGGTGGTAACCAGATCGTAGGTCAATCTTTGAATAATAACTCGACCCTTGCAATTGATCAAACAGATCATCAATGCGTGGTAACGGGTATCTGTTCTTGATAGTTACCTTGTTCAGTTCTCGATAATCGATGCACATCCGCATAGATCCATCCTTTTTCTTGACAAATAGGACCGGAGCTCCCCAAGGGGAAAAGCTCGGTCGGATGAATCCCAAGTCTAGAAGTTCTTGCAGTTGCGTAGACAGCTCTTGCATTTCCGAGGGAGCTAGACGATAAGGTGCTCGTGCGATAGGTGCGGCTCCTGGCACCAGGTCAATGTGAAACTCAACTTGTCGTGGGGGTGGCAATCCCGGCAACTCATCAGGGAACACTCCTGGATAGTCGCGTACAATGGGCACATCGTCTATACGTCGCTCCTCGGTTTTCTTTTCTACAACGTGTGCCAGAAATGCTTGGTACCCCTTTCGAAGATACTTACTGGCCTTCAAGCGCGAAATCATTTTTGTGGCACTCTTTCGTTTCTCACCTTGAACCACAAGTGTTTCTCCTGTTGACATTGGTAATCGTACCAGTTTATCATGACATATGATCTCAGCGCGGTTCTTAGATAACCAATCCATACCGACTACAACGTCAAAACTTCCCAACTTAACCGGTAGTAAGTCTATTTCGAAGAGATGACCTTCTAACTCCAAGGTACATCCCGGTACTATTTCTCCTGATTCGATTAACTCACCATCGGCTAATTCTATGGTATACTTGTTGTCTAACTTACGGGATTCAAGTTCTAATAGTGGTCTAAATTCAGTAGACACAAAACTTAAATCAGCACCCGAATCAATTAACACAGAGGCATAATGATTGTTTACAAGAAACGTACCAGTGACGGTGTTAGGGTCCTGGCGTGCGTCTTGTGCTCCGATCACGAATGCCCTTCCTTGAGCCGGTTGATGGTTGATGTTGTTGGCTCGGTTATTGTTGTTACCGCGGTTGTTGTTGTTGAGCTTAGGGCATCGGTTACGGTAGTGTCCTTGCTCACCACATTCAAAACATCCCTGGTTTTGACGCTCAGTGTTTGCTCGTGGGGGAGGGTTAGTTTTGCATTCTCGGGTTCTATGTCCCCATGCTCTACAGTTTCCACAATACCCACACCCACCTTCGTGGTGTCGGTTACACTTACCACATTTGGGTTTGTTACCCAGGTATGGTTTCGATTCGGTGGTAGTGGCAACATATGCTTTCGCATTTCCAGAAGATTTCTTGTTCTGCTGACCCTGACGATCAGTACCACTACCGTTCCACTTTCGCTTTGCACCACCAGAGCTACTAACATCAGTACTGTTCGGTTCACCTTTTCCCGACACAGCTTTCTTAGTCAGATTTCCCATCCTGACTGCCTCATCGGTCAAACTTTGTGCTAGAGTAACAGCACTCCTGAAAGTGTCCGGTTTAGATGACGTCACCAGACTACGGATTTGTGGTACTAGACCGAATATGTAGCGCTCAATACGCTTATACTCGGGTGTCACCATATGTGGCACTAGACGTGCAAGCTCCTGAAACTTAGTGGTGTACCCAGCAATATCGGCACCAATCATGGTGATGTTCCACAACTCTGTTTCTAATTTCTGCATCTCACTGCGAGGGCAGAATTCCTCCAACATCAGATTCTTAAATGTTCCCCATGACATTGAATAAGCAGCTGGTCGACCAAGTGATTGGATCTGACTGTTCCACCAAGTGAGCGCTTTGTCAGCCAAAGTGCAAGCAGCATACTTCACCATACAGTCAGGTGAACAGTCACTAATATCCAACACCGACTCAGTTTTCTCTATCCAGTGAATCATACCAATTGCACCCTCGGTGCCACGAAAAGAAATCGGCTTACAAGCCTGAAATGTTTTGTATGAACACCCTCGGCCAGCATTCACGGTTGTCTCAGTATTAACAGGGGTAGATCCACTGTTGTTAACTACGGGTTCGCGATTACGGCTTGCCTCATATTCAGCAATACCTTCAGCTATTCTTCGTGCGATCATTTGTTCGGTGGTTTCAGTGGGTGGTGGTGGAGGCGTAGTCGTCTTTTGACTGTTTCTAGTAGCTCGTCGTTTGGGAGGCATGATTCAGCTCTGTGATGAATAAAATGCAGAGTGTTAATGTTGAGATATTGAATGTGAATAGATCAAAGATTCACATTTGATAGAAATGAATGACATGAAGAGATGAATGAATAGGGTTTTACAACACGTGCCATACAACTTTGAAACACCTACATGTATCTAGCATAATATAATTACGTTGGCCAGGCGTCATTATATAATGTCCAATACATATTTCTTTTCATTGTCGTTTAACACTGTAAATTTCAGAGGTTCTCAAGAATAATCGATCATCAAGCTGTAAAATGTTTCAGGGTTTACAAGAGTTGATCACAAAGTGTCGATAAAGTATAGGTTTAATCACAAGTCGACAGTTGTAAGATGAAATAACATGGTTGATAATAAGCATAATGAACACGAGATGTAAACCAAGCATTCATTATATATTAGAGATCAAAACGCTGTTACATGAGTTTAGTACAAAATGAGATGGGATTTCTAATATACCCATCGGTGGTTAGCGTTATACAAAAGATGATGGGTTTCCTATACATATACCCATTTTACTAACAAAGTTTCATCCAACATACAGCTAGTCCATAACGAATACATACATATATTTCCCCAAAAGTAATAGTCTAATATGGTGTAGGCACAACCGCCATACACAAACCTAACGGAACCAGGGTAAATACATCCTAACCGCAACCATCACTGCTGCAGTCATCACACAAACACTAGCAACAATCTCTGACACCCTAGCACGCCTCTCTAAAGCTGCAACGCGTGCACGGGTGGATGCTAGACTCTGCCAGTCTGTCAGACGGTGAGTCTCCACAAAATCCATCCTCTGATGGAGCATAGCCATATCCATGTCAGTGCGGGAGGCATCACTCAGTAGCTCCATCAAATCTCTGCTCCTGCTAGATGATATCCTAAACATGGTGTGGACCACAGCCACAAGGGTAGGCACAGTGAGTTCCAGAGGCTCACCAGTGAGATATGCAGATGGTGGTGAGTGGGAGGACTCTCCAAACTCAAAGGTCGAGGGAATACCCTCTAGTGATCTCCACTTTCTCAATACTCGAGGCATCCAGTCCAGATGAGAAGGTCGGAGCCTCTTCTGTGGCGGCTCGACAACTGGAACCTCAGACTCAGTCACTGGCGCCTTATCGCGCGGCGCGAGTGGTCCCCTGGGAAAATCCCGAACACAGATCCTAGCTGTCATCCGATGTACAGGTACACGAGAGGTACTCGCAACAGGTGGTGTAGGGGTAGGAGTGACCACAGGTGCGGTCGGAGGTGGTACTAAGTAAGCATCACTAGTGTCATCAGACATAGCTCTCACATGAACTGATGACTCATCCCCTACTGTAATCGCGGGACCCTCAAAAGTAGCCTCGGTCGGCTCTTCATCCGAAGCGTAAACATGGTAATGTGATTGACTAGACATACTGTGACAAAAGAAATTGAGTGTGGCGTGTCAGTCGTATGTTAGTTGTATGCAAAGTATGTATGCCTGAATGCACAAATGTTCTAGCCAAGGCTATAGTCTAAGTCTCTAAGGTTTTCATTCACCTAAAGACTTCTAGTTCGCTATAACCAATGGCTCTGATACCAAGTCTGTCACACCCCGCCAAACGGTAATTACAATTACGTAGAGTGGTTTGCGGAAGCTTAGTGACGTGGCGGGGCTGCGAGCAGTAATAACAACCAACAGATACATACATACTCAGAGCATATGGATATCGCAGAACGAAATAGATTAAGATGCCATTAGTTAAAGTTTTACAAAAGGTTACCACTTGGAAAGTAGTAACAGTAATAATAGTAGTTGAAATCAGTATTTCATAAAATACATAATATCAAAAGTAGATTTCATAGGTATGACTGCAATAGTTGCAGTTATACAGAGGAAATCCAGGTGTCCCAAAAGTAGTGGCATCCTAACAAGTCCAGGGTAGTCCGTCCTGATAATGCATGCAGATCTTACTTACGCTGCTAATTCCCTGAAAAACATAGAGTAAAACGTCAACAAAATTGTTGAGTGAATTCACAAGTTTGTTTGTTATGTAGGAAACACAGGTTAATCATTTAAGAATAACATTTCCAAATAAGTGTTGTTTGTCAAGTAGGAAACACAAGTTATTAACAAATAACATTTCCCAAATCAGTTGTAGTTGTAGTAGGAAACACAAGTTATTAACAAATAACATTTCCCAAATCAGTTATCAGTAGGAAACACAAGTTAACCTAAATTAAGATTAACATTTCCAAATCAGTGTACGTAGGAACTCACTTCCTAAACAATAGTTTTGTGGGAATATTTAGACGGTGATCCCTTGAAAGGTGAGCTAAACCTGTCAAGTAAGGTAACCCGATCTAACCCTATAACCAAACCACAACCCTAATCTGTTGTTGTTTGCCATGCTGGACAATTAAGTATACGCTCCCAAATCCGTAGGAGGGTCGTCACGGCGATAGTACTATCCGTATACTCAGTGGCTAGAGTCACCTAGCTAATGGTTATAGTCTGTAGCCATAAGGTCTTTTATGCACTACATCGTTCAGCCTAGATCCGTACCAAGATTCGTTGCCTAAATTCCCAAAATAGTTATGAAAAACATTTCATAAAACATAGTTCAAATAGTTGTGTGAAATACCCTTTCACAAATAGTTCAAGTATGAAGTACCCCTTCATAAAACACAGTTCAAATTGTCGTGTGAAATACCCTTTCACAAACAGTTCAAGTATGAAGTACCCCTTCATAAACAATTTCAGCAAATACATACAGTATTTAATCAATTACAGTATGAAATCACATTTCATCAATAGTTTAAGTAAATACATCTAGTATTTAAATCAGTTGTCGCATGCAAATATTCATACGATTTCTATGTTTTCCACCCCGAGGTTTTAAAACATTAAAACATTGAAAAGGGGTTTGTGAACTCACTGTGAGTGCTCGGATGTGAATGCTAGCGAGATAAGATAGCGTAGCCCAAACGTAGTCAACCTATACACAATAATGTATTAACTATAAGTACTATCTTTTACTTACGTTAATAGTTCGTTTGTTTGAAGAAATTATCAATTTCTTAAGTTTGTGTATGTCGTTGATGATTGTTGTTTGAAAATAAATAATATTTTCCCAAGTTATGTTTGTTTGTCGAATCGCCCAAAATGTGTAAGCATATATACATATATACTTATATAGTTGCATATATATATTCTCGCATATATATATTATTGTTCGTACGCATTAAATAAGTCCAATGTCCGTAATCATAGTTTGTCTCGTTTTATAGTGTCATTCAACAATTTATCATGTCTCGTATATGTCTTGTACAATTGTAGTCGTTAACGGAATTGCTTTGTGTTTTAAGTTAAAAGTCAAGTTGTTGACCAGACACGGGAATCCGCCGGATTTAAAAGAATCCGCCGGATTTAAGTCAAAAATCGGAATACGCCGGATTCGAGTGAATCCGCCGTATTCAATCAAGTTCGGGGGAATCCGCCGGATTGAATCGAATACGCCGGATTCGTGCGTGTTCATCAGATAGTTCGTGTGAAGCTTTGGAATACGCCGGATTCATTTGAATCCGCCGTATTCACCCGTGTCTTTTACTCGTTCATCGTTTTAGCCGAAGGTTTGTGTGCGGTCAGAGGTGGGAATACGCCGTATTCGAAGGAATACGCCGTATTCGACTGGTTTAATAATGGGAATCCGCCGTATTCACGTGAATACGCCGGATTCATCTGAGCTTTGGTCTGGGAATCCGCCGGATTCGCTTGAATCCGCCGGATTCAAAGGTTTTGCAGGTTCTGGTTCGTGCAGAGCAATAATAAGCTCGAATGTTTTGGGTTTCAAATCATTTGTACATCAAACCCAAACGTTTATACTATCAATATTTAGCATTTTAACAACTTATTACATCATTATAACATGTTTTCATGCATCGATTTTGCATTTGAAGTTTTGGGTTTTAAAACCATTTTCAAGAATCACTCATCAATCTTCGAGTTTGTGATGTTATGTAGCTAGATTATGATGTATAAACAAGTTGTATAACGAAATTTTAGCAAAGAAATCAAGGAAATGAAAGTTTCCTTACAATGAGAAATGTGAAGGTGGTGATGATCGATGATGATGATGATGATGATGAAGCTTCTGGCCTTGTGTTCTACTACTTCTGCTGCCTTTGATCTTGTTAAAATTTTTGAGAGAAAGAAAATGAATAATGGTTGTGTGTTTTGCAGAATGATCGAAGTGAGGGAGGGAGTATGGTTTAAAATGAATCGGTCTCCTCAATTATTGACGGTAGGTGCCAAATTTTGGCACCTCAATTTCGAGTACGGGTATAATTATAGCAATATAAAAGTTAACATTTTATATTTTTATTTTGTAGATGCTCTACTGGTTCGTAATATGTTTTCAGAATAATGAGGTTATCATTATTTTTGATAGTTGTACATTTTTGTACATTTTACTGCGCGTAGTTAATTGAGCGCCAATTTTCAGTAAATTTAGGATTTCATATTTTGAAGTAATGTTCTAACTTCTTCCAAATGAACGAGAAAATTTGCATTTTTATGATTTGACGTCGTATGCGCGTTTTAGAATTGTTTCTGTTCGTGTTATAATACGTTTTATGTTAAACGTATATTTGAACCACTTTATCTATATGTTATAGATATATAAATACTCGTAATTAATAATCGAATTATTAATTATATATTTTGTCACCAACTTTCGTTATTTATTTTGTCGCATTTATTCGGACGCGTATTCGGTAACTTTTCAGCTAAAAATCGCGTAATTTTATAAATTACAATTTATGTAATACTTCATGTATTATTGTTTTGGGCTCGCTAGACTCACATCACATCAAAAGTTTATGTTAACACAATCGTAGGGAATTAGCGTAAGAAATGCATGTAATTAAGTATAATTATATACCTAATTTGGAGGAGTGTCACATTTCAATATACCAAAGGTGTTTAAAATATGAAACGAGTAAATAATAATTATTCTTATCAATAATATATTATTTAAAAATGTTTTGCACCAACGTCCATTTTGGGTTTCTGCGTTCTGCTAGATTTGTTTATACACGATTATTAAATAATCGTTTCATGTTATATATATATAATTATACATATAATAATTGAATACTTTGGTATTGGGTGTATATGATACACGTATTGAAAGTTTAAATTTGGCGCGAAAATTTGGCCCTTTTTGTTCGGGTGTCACATACATACTAACCAATTATCATACTATAGCTAAATCCCACTCCCTGGAATGTTTGGCCAACACAAATAGATTTGGGATCGAACACTTAAGCCATGCTCAATTCACCCAAACCTAGGCTCTGATACCAATTTATAACACCCTTCAATTTCAAGATCATTTTTTTTATAAACGGAAGCACATAATTAATTAATTACGTTTAGATTGCATAAATTACAATTCAAAGGTTACAATCCACCTAACATGATTCATAAAAATAAGTTACCATACTAATTATAAACACTAAGTTTAGGTGTTATAGAAATCCGAAGCGTAATGTTTAAACCATTAACATGTTTATAAAATACAGAGTGAGCAGTCAAACATTCCATTCCAAAATCAACTTCTTGCCCACCCACTATCAAAAGATTAACCTGCAAGAAGTAAGGAGGGAACTAACACAAAGCTAAGTGAATAGATTCTCAACTATCAACCTAACTCAGTTTAACAATTGTCTACAGCAAAGCATCATAAACAACTAGCTTCAAAGAGGATCGGTGGTCCTTGAGGTACCCTACTGCCGCGGTGGCCCCCAAGTAACACTTACAACCACTGAAGGCCAATTCAGTGATCTAACTGATAGTTTGGTACTATTACTACTTACAACATGATTTCAATAAACAACACATGTATAAGGCACTTGTGTTGTCCAAGTAATAGTACCCAAAGCCAATCCATGTTGACCTCTGAACAATTCACATAATCCACAATTCTCATGGCAATATGTAAATTTTAACAATAAAAACAGTAAAACCAAGTTTACCCGTTGTAACCAGATTGTTACAACTAACTTAGACTGAGACTCAATGATCCACTCACCCTTACAATCACAGTCTCCACTCAGTGATCTTATGTTACTGAGTCTTCGCTTTATCTGAGAACACAATCAAAACCCGAGTTAGATTCTCATATTATGATTCATAGTATTCTATTCAAGTATATAATGTCAATTAAGTGCACATATTATACATTCAATACTATTTAAATAACACAAGTCACAAGTTATCAAAATTGTCAAGTTAAAACATGCAAACGCGATCCGGGTTAGGAGTGGTGGGATCGCGTTCAACAGTTCAAAACATTCTGTAACCGAAATGCACTGTGAAACGCAATTCGGGAATTAGGTCTGGATCGCGTTCCCATGACCAATCACGAATGAACTCGATTTAACACTGACTAACGCGATCCAGGAACAAAGAAGATGGATTGCATTACACCGACCAAAATCATTCTGTAACCATTTTTAACTATGAAACGCGATCCGGGAACAAGGCTAAGATCGTGTTCCCAAGAACAAATTCGACCTGTGACACTTTATAACTATGGAACGCGATCTAGACTATAGGCTTGGATCGCGTTTGTGCGTTTTTGTAACACCTGCATAATTAGGATAATTAATTATGCCTAATTGTTTGTAACTAGTTGTAATTAGTATGTAATAGGACTAATTACAGGCTCTATTTGTATATATATATAAGGTGATTTATATATATATGTGTGTACTTACGCGATTTGGATAAATCGTGCGAATTAACCGGACGGAGTCCGACACAGTTTACTTGGACGTTGGTGACAGAAATTTACTTAAATAATGAGAGCGTATTTTGTTATATAAAATACGCAACCGAACGAGCATTATTTATATATTATCGCGACGACATTTTAACTAACGCAACAAAACGTAATAAACGCGACTTAATAATTTAAATATCTCGACAAATGTTTTTATTATTATTAATTTCAAGGTATTTTATTTAAATACTCCAGTTACATTTTAAAACATAACTATTTGGTTAAATACTAAAAACGAACGATTAAACGATTAGGACACGGAGTAAACACTGGGTTTTGAGGAGTGTTTTTCCCTCCTTCCCTTTTGGGATCAGCCAACACCCCACCACCTCTCAATCTTCTTCTTTCATTTTCACTTATACAAAACACACACACACATTCTAAACTCTCTCCACCCATTTCTTACAAATTTTCGGAATCATCAAAGCAACCCACAAGATTCACATTTTCGGAATCACCACCAAGAGAGGAACAAGATTTACAAAGGCAACATACTCGTTTTCTTCCTTTTTCGGCCTCGATTTGCAATTGTAAGGATTTCTCTAAAAACTTAGATTTACTCATTTTGAGCTATTATTTTGATGTAATATGGTGTACACAACATAGATATAACTTAATACATGAAGAATACACGATTTTATAGCTCAAAAATGGGTTAGATTTGCGTTTTTGGTCCGAAATTCTTGAAACCCGAAAGTTTCTGGGCTGGTGTTCATCAATGCGACACAAGCCTTGTGTCGCATACTATGTCGCATAAACCATGTTGTGTCGTATTTTATGTCGTACTCTGTGTCGTACCTTTGTGTCGTAAACATTATACGACACAACCCTTATGTCGCTATTGATTTAGCATCGCAAGCTTTTGCGACACAATCACTGTGTCGCAGGGCTCTTGTGTCGCATTCCTATGCGACACAACCACTGTGTCGCATACCAAACTTTAGTGTCGCAGATTGTGTCGCAAAAACACAGAAAACCAGAATTTTAAAGTCAAAGTTACCGTACAAAAAAGTCAAATTTTACTGTAGCAGTACTGTAGCAATTTACTGTAGCAAAGTCAACATTTTAGAAATTTTGCTACAAACCGTCACCAACGGGCCCAAACATGTTTTTCAACAAACGAACAATTACAAACATACGGACAAACACTGGATATACTAGTTGTGTACAACTAAACGAAACGTCTCGTGAGACGCATACTTACATAACTTCATATGATTAGGCATTTGAAGGTTACGGGTTCAGAGAACCTACTTGCTTTACTTACTACTTGCTAATTGCAACTGATTACTACAAGACTCAGGTGAGTCTTACGGCCCCACTTTTACTGTTTTATCTTATTGGGGGAGATACATGCTACTGATTTTCTTGAACACAAGTACTAAACTGTTTACTATACCAAACGAAATTGCATGAGTTTACTTACAAACAGAAGTCTCTCCATCATATATCGTTAGTTATGGACTTAAGCGCAAACACTAGTTAATGGATCCATTAGGGAAATGACCCTCCCCACCCGGGGCAGTAGCGCTGCCACGTACTGATTTACACGTAGAAACGGGTGACTACTTATTCGTTACTGATGCTTGCTCAACTACGAGCATGTCACGGGAGCAAACTTATTACTTACGGGTTAAGCTTCGATTATGAGCCTCATGGCAACGGTATAAACTTACTTATTTACATTTGCTGGACTGCAAATACTGATTTTACGATTGCTGGATTGCAATGGCTGATTTTTACGCCTACGGGCATTACTAATGAAATCTCGTGTTCAAAGCCGATATTACTTACAAACCTGTGAGATTCACCAACCTTTTGGTTGACACTTTTTAGCATGTTTTCTCAGGTACCCGGATGGAGTAGGATTACTCCAGGATTTTAGCTAGAGTCGCATGATTTCAACACAACTGCATTAACGGAGATTCTTAGCATTATCTTTTGTACATTACGATTATGTAATAGAATCTCCCGCTATACGCGTGGACTCTAGGGGAAACTACATTTTGTATACGAAAACACTAAGTTTTCAAACATTATATCTATGGAATGTAACTAATTTACAAACGTTGCATATAGATGTCGTTTGCTTTATCTTTGTGCTGTGATATTTGATTAGTAATACCCCAAACTATGCTTCCGCAAAACAGTGAATTTCGGGGGTGTTACAGTTTTCCAGCAAAACCACAGACCTGCAACTCACAATGCACGAACTCAAAACTCAATTTGATCATCTAGACCTCATCAAATCCTGTATTTTACCAAACAAACACCTCATATAACTCTATAATCATCATATACAACATCAACAACAACATACAATATACAATTTCCTTTCACCTAATATAATTCACATGATTCAATCAAAACCTGTAACATCCTCGTTACTGGCCTAGGAGAATACGGTATTTTCCTTATTTTTCTTTGTATTTAAATTGTATTTAGAAATAATTGGTACTATTCGGATAATTTAAATTAATAGGTCAAACGGTAAAATGATTTATTGTGTTAGATAAATTGTTACTTGTTTTAAATTAATTTAGTTGACGGTATAATAAAACTTATTTCTCGCAAATGGTTTTTAGGTTCCAAACAATAGATTTAGGACGGGTATAATATTACACTGTATTGAGTTTGGGTTAAATGAGTCAGTCGACCCCTTTTTCCCTCATTTCCTGATTTTGCTCAAAAACCACCAAGAACACATACACACTTTCTATAAGGAGTTTAATGAGAAATCAAAGTGAAATCATCAATTGAAGCTGTGATTTTGTGTTATAATCTGACTTTCATCATCTTCTTCCTTCTAGCATCTCCATTGTAAGTATGCCTAACCCATTTTCATGTTTGTGCTTGAATTGGTGGAATTAGGTTAAACTAGTGATGAAATGAAGTTAGTTTGTGCTTGAATATGCTTTGTGTGATGATTATAAACTGAATTCATACTTAATTAGGTTAAATTACTTGTGATTCATGTTCTATTTGAATGAATGTGGGTTTTGGTTGAAATTGGGTAAAATGATGATGCATGTATGAATTTTGATGTTAGATGTTATTGTTTATGGTTATATTATGTTCATAGATGATATTTGAGGTCAAATGTTAAGTAAATTCGTGAATTACATCTGATTTGTATGAAAATGAGAATTTAGGTTCGAGCTATATGTGATGAAGTTCTGGGTTTTGTTGCTGATGAACATAGAAACGCGATCCAGCCTCTAATTCTGGATTGCGTTCCTCTGTGTTAATTTCGATCAGTCGTTTTTGTTCTTTGGAACGCGATCCTAGTTCCCTAAGCCCGGATCGCGTTACATAATGTAATTTCGAGTTCACCAGGTTTTACTCTTGGGAACGCGATCCAGACACTTCACCCGGATCGCGTTTAACAGTGTAAAATGGTAACAGAATGTTTTGTACATGGGAACGCGATCCAGCTCACTCCTTCCCGGATCGCGTTTGTTAATTATAATTTGACGAATTTGACAACTTGTGACTTGAGTACTCATGTTATTTAACTAGTAATGGAAGTATAGAGTAAGTAATTAATTGACATTATATGCATGATTAGATTGTAATAAACTTGATATGAGAATCTAATTTGGGTTTTGATTGTGTTCTCAGATAAACCGAAGACTCAATAAGATAAGACCTTTGAGTGGAGACTGCGATCGACAAGGGTGAGTGGATCTTGGACTCTCAGTCTAAGTTAGTTGTAACAACGTGGTTACAATGGGTAATTTGGTTTATTGCAATGATTGCTTTAATATTATATTGCCATGATGGTTATCCCTTGAACGATTTATTGGTGTCCTATATACTATGATAGTTTGGATTATTTGTTTGGGTGAAGGTCAACTAATGTGTTGGGTTGAGTACTATTACTTTGGACAACGTAATTGATTTGCACATGTGTTGGGCACTGAAATTACGTTGTATGTAGTATTAGTACTAAACTATCGGTCTAACCACTGTTTGGCCTTCAGTTGGTTATAAGTGTTAATTGGGGAACCACCGCGGTATGAAGGTACCTCAAGGACCACCGATCCTTCTATGTTACTTGAGATGTGCTAGTTGTAGTTACTTGTTAGCTAAGTTAAATTGTGAAACCTGGATTTGTTCACTTAGCTTTGTGCTAATCCCTCTCCCCCAACTTCCTGCAGGTTTAGCTTTTGATTGTGGGTACTAGAAGTTGATTGAAGGAATGTTTGGCACTGCTCTCTGATTATGCTTGATACGTTTTGGGTCAAAAACAATTATGTCATGGATTTCTATATAACGCCTAAATTGTGTTAATACTTTTAGTGGTGACTTGGTATTAAATATTGTATGTATTTGGGTTGCACATTTTGAAATGTAATATACACAGTCTTGGTTGTTGTGATTTTATGTATGCTTCCGTATAATAAAAAAAAATGCCTTGGTATTTTGGAGGGTGTTATAAGTTGGTATCAGAGCAAGGGTTTGGGTGAATTGGACAATTGTAAATGTCCAATCCCAAATCTATTGTGTCAGTCAAACATTTCAGGGTGCGGGATTTAGCTATGATAGAATAATTGCTTAGTATGTAGGTACTAACAATTAACGAGTTGTGAGATGTGGTTGTGCAGGATATGGCAGACAATGAGAACCCGACCGTTACTATCATCAATGTTCCAGTGTCTGATGTCTCTCCATCTGAAGACCAAAATGTTAGTCAAGGACAAACTGGTACCTCCTTCTCAGCCGAAGATATGACCCAAGAGGATTATCTGTTGCACTTAGAGGGGGAAAATGTTAGACTTAAGGCTATTGAGCAACAGTTTTTAGAGCAACAAGCCCGGTTATCTCAGCAGTTTCCTCAGACTTCACCACCAGTTTATAGTACTGTACCACCCACTTTAGTGACATCTCAGACTCCTACATCATTACCGTATTACCACCAGCAGCCTCATGGAAATATCTTTCACACATCGTCCCCATTTGCATCTTCTGGGCCATCGGGATTTCAATTTCCGGTATTTTCTCCTCCATTTCACCCTAAAGTTTGTTCTTTCAAGACATTTAAATCTAGTGGATCATCAGATTATTATAGAAGTTCAAATCCCTTCGTGACCATGGATTGGTTGAGGGATGTTGAACGAAAATTTGAGGTATGTAGGTGTGAAGAGGAAGTCAGAGTTCCTTATGCAGTACAGCTTCTCAAGGGTCCGGCTATGGGTTGGTGGGACTCGATTACATCACACTTGTCTCCTCAACAAAGGGCATCCATTAGGTGGACTGATTTTTATAATGAGGTTTGCAAAAAGTATTGTTCGGGATATGATATGACCTGTATTAGACGTGAATTTTTAGATATGTAATTGACGGATAAAATGACAATGGATGACCTTATTGCCCAATTCTCTGAAAAATTGAGGTTTATGCACCAATGGGTGCCGGATGAAAGGACCAAAATCGATCACTTTGTGGGTATGTTGCCCCATGCTTATCGGACGACTGTTAGACTTGCGGGTACTCTTAACCAAGCTTTTGAGTTAGCCCGTTCTGTGGATGGTGATGTTAGGGCTCAAGGATTAGATGTGAAGGACAAGTCTCCAATGAAACCCAAGAGTGAGTCTTCGGGTAGTCCGGGGAAGAAAAAGTGGCATGGTTATTCCCGTGGTAAAGGGCAAGGTTCGAGTGGTGGTGCTATAGGGGATAAATCGAACTGGTGTACTAATTGTAAATCAAAGCACAGGGGGTCCTTGTACTCCTCAAACGGCTAGGTGCATTAAGTGTGGACAGTTTGGCCATGATATCAAAGATTGTACTTTCCCTAAGCCGGTGTGTTGGAACTGTCGCAAGGAAGGTCACCGTTCGGGTTTGTGTCCGGAGACGGAGAGACAGAGAACGGGTACGATCGGAGGTTCTTCATCTTCTGGCCAGAAAAGAAAGAATCCACCTTTGGCAACGGGCAGGGCTTTCTAAATGACAGCCGATGAAGCTGTCAGGACAGAGGACGTCATCACTGGTACTTTTCTTGTAAATTCTGTACCGGCATGTGTCTTATTTGATTCTTGAGCTAATTGTTCATTCATATCCATGACCTTTTGTGATAAATTGAAATTGACTCCCTCTGTTATTACAAATCCTATTGAGGTTGAAGTAGCGAATGGTAAAATGGTTCCAGTTACCACATCAGTGACTGGGGCTAGTATTTTGATTGAAGGCCATAATTTTCCTGTCTCTTTTCTTTTGATGCCCATTCCGGGATTTGATGTGGTTTTGGGTATGGACTGGTTGAGTCAAAATAAGGCCAACATTGATTGCCATAGAAAGCTAATAAGACTTCCTACCTCGGATGAGTCGTATGTCATGGCTCGGGGTGTGCGGGTAAATGTTAGTATTCCTTTAATTTCGATGATGAAAGCTAGAAAATCTCTAGCTAAGGGGTGTGAATCATATTTGGCCTATGTTGTTAACGCTAAACTAGAAAAGAAAAAGGTCACCGACGTCCGAGTGGTTTCGGAATACTCGGATGTTTTTCCTGATGAATTGCCCGGCTTGCCTCTTATTAGAGATGTAGAGTATAGAATTGAATTGATCCCAGGTTCTTCTCCAGTAGCTAGGGCTCCTTATAGACAAGCTTCTTCCAAAATTCGTGAAATGATGAGTCAAATTCAAGAGTTGCTAGATAAGGGTTTTGTTAGACCTAGTTCCTCTCCTTGGGGTGCGCCTGTGTTGTTTGTGAAAAAGAAGGATAGCACCCTTCGGATGTGTATTGACTATAGGGAGTTGAATAAGAGAACCGTAAAGAATAAGTACCCTTTGCCTCGAATTGATGAGTTGTTTGACCAATTGCAAGGCTCCTCTTATTTTTCTAAAATTGACTTGAGATCGGGTTATCACCAAATGCGGGTTTGTGAGGAGGATATTCCTAAGACAGCTTTTCGCACTAGATATGGGCATTATGAATTTCTTGTTATGCCTTTTGGGTTGACTAACGCTCCGGCAATCTTCATGGATTTGATGAATAGAGTTTGTCGACCTTTTCTCGATAAGTTTGTTATAGTGTTCATTGATGATATCTTAGTGTATTCTAAATCCGAGATTGATCATGAAATGCATTTGCGTTTGGTTCTTGATACTTTAAGAAAGGAGCAACTGTATGCTAAATTTTCTAAATGAGAGTTTTGGTTGTGCGAGGTGTAGTTTTTGGGTCATATCATTTGTGAGGATGGAGTTAAGGTGGATCCATCTAAAATTGAAGCAGTCATGAATTGGCAAGCGCCTAAATCTCCTTCTGAAATTAAGAGTTTCCTTGGATTAGCTGGGTATTACCGAAAGTTCATTAAAGATTTTTCTAAGCTCGCGGGTCCTTTGACTAAGTTAACTCGTAAAGATGTGAAATTTCTATGGGGTGATCAACAAGAATCGGCTTTTCAGAATTTGAAACAGTTGTTGTGTCAGGCTCCGGTTTTAGCATTGCCTGACGGGTCCGATGATTTTATTGTGTATTGTGACGCATCTTCTGCAGGTTTAGGTTGTGTTTTGATGCAACGCGACCATGTTATTGCTTATGCTTCACGACAATTGAAACCTCATGAGATAAATTATCCTACTCACGACTTGGAGTTAGCGGCGGTGGTATTTGCTTTGAAAATATGGAGGAACTATCTTTATGGAACTAAATGTGTTATATGCACGGATCACAAGAGCCTTCAATATATGTTTACTCAAAAGGAGCTCAATATGCGTCAAAGGCGATGGTTGGAATTGATCAAAGACTACGATTGTGAGATTCGCTATCACCCGGGTAAAGCCAATGTTGTGGCGGATGCATTGAGTCGAAAAGGAAAAATAGAAAAAGTTTGTTTTATGCGTATGGAAATTTCTTCGGATTTGATTAATCGATTGAGAATGGTTCAAATGGAAGCATTGTTAGACCATAATTTGAAAGCTGAGGTCTTACATAAAAGAATGGACTTGATGGTTGATGACTCTCGTGGATTAAAGACTTTCCAAGATCGAGTTTGGGTTCCTTTGTTTGGTGGTCTTCGAGATGTGATCTTGTTAGAGTCACACAAATCTAGATTGTCGGTTCATCCCGGGAGTACCAAAATGTATCATGACTTGAAACCGCTGTATTGGTGGCCTACGTTGAAATTGGATGTAGCTCGGTTTGTAGAATCATGCCACATTTGTTCTCAGGTAAAGGCCGAACATCAGAAACCCTATGGAACATTGAAACAGCTCGAGATTCCTGAGTGGAAATGGGAGCATATTACCATGGATTTTGTGACCAAGTTGCCTCGAACGGTTAAGGGTAACAATATGATTTGGGTGATTGTGGATAGATTAACAAAAAGTGCTCATTTCCTTGCTACTTGCTAGTCGGCATCCTTGAGTAAGTTGGCCCAGTTGTACATCAATGAGGTTGTGGTTAGACATGGTATTCCGTTATCGATTGTTTCCGACAGAGATTCTCGATTTATATCGGGTTTTTGGCAGAGGTTGCAGCGAGAATTGGGTAATAGAATTAATTTAAGTACAGCTTATCACCCTCAGACGGATGGTCAGTCGGAGCGCACCATTCAGACCTTGGAGGATATGTTACGTGCATGTGTATTAGAATATGGTGGGTCGTGGGATTCTCACTTACCGTTGGTCGAATTTGCTTATAATAATTCATATCACTCTAGTATAGGTATGCCACCTTATGAGTTGTTATATGGTCGTAAGTGTAGAACGCCCACATGTTGGCTAGAGGCGGGCGAGAAACAGTTTTCGGGCCCCGACTTAGTTCAAATTACCGCCGATAAGGTAGCCATAGCCCGTGATAGATTGAAAGCGGCTCGTGATAGGCAAAGACAATATGCCGATCCACGTCGTAGACCCGTTTCTTTTGTAGAAGGTGTCGCACCCCCAAAACACGTGGCAGTGGAAGTAGGAGGTGTCACGGGGGCGCCGACCAAATCAAGTATCATCACACAAAGTTACATCGAACGACCTCTAGTATGTTGTTTCCTGTGGGTAGTCCTACTGCATCTGTGAACCTGAGAATACACGCTAAAATGGGTCAACATAATGTTGGTGAGTTCATAGGTTTAATCTGTAAAGTAATAATGTAAACTCATGATTTTCTTGTTGTAAAATAAAGTTCTGTAAAACAGAGTTTCTGTATAAATCAAGTTCTGTATACTATTGCCAATATCGTATTTGTAAATCACAAGATTAAATAGTTTGTATTGCTTTACCACAATGTCGAAATGTTTGTATTGCTTTACCACAATATCGTTTTGTATTGCTTTACCGCAATATCGTTTTGTATTGCTTTACCGCAATATCGTTTTGTATTGCTTTACCGCAATATCGTTTTGTATTGCTTTACCGCAATATCGTTTTGTATTGCTTTACCGCAATATCGTTTTGTATTGCTTTACCGCAATATCGTTTTGTATTGCTTTACCGCAATATCGTTTTGTATTGCTTTACCGCAATATCGTTTTGTATTGCTTTACCGCAATATCGTTTTGTATTGCTTTACCGCAATATCGTTTTGCGTAAATCAGTAGATTAAAATGGTTGTATTGACCTTAGTGGAATAGAAAGTAACTCATGAAATACGTATAAATGTTTTCCTAAAAACAGTTCATAAAACAGTTCACATAACAGTTCATAAAACAGTGCATGTATTCTCACCCCAAAACAGTTCAAACAAGTAAAAAGAGGGCTATGAAACTCACCTGAGTTCTAGCAAATAGTAAGCAAGCAATATCAAATAGCAAGCAAAGTGTGATCCAATGTGCAACCTTCTAACGTCCTAAACGTATAAGGTTGGATAAGTAGATGTCTTGAAAGATCATTTATGTAAGTGGAGTATTAATGTCCACTTATGATAGTTGTTCACTCAACTAATATGTCCAAATAAGTTTGTTTTATCAAAAGTGGGTACGACCCATTGGTGTAAGTTTGTAATAATAATTCTAAAAGATATTGTTATTATGTTTGTTTCATTGAATACTTTGTAATAGTATAAGTCATGTGTTATCGAGTTGTTCATCGTATGTAGTTATCGGTTGATACACAAGTTGAGTACTTAGTGAGAGTAAAGATTCAATTTTGGTCCAAAGGTTCTAAGTGTCGGTTTTTCGTTCGGGAGTGTTTTCTAGTCTTTTTTTTGGTCCAAGTTACAAATTATGTCACCCGAACCCGTTTTGTTTACAATTCTTTCCAAAAATAGTAAGTTTCCAAAATTAGAAAGTTTGACGTTTTCGAAACCGAACCCCGTTTTTGTTGACTTGGTCAAACCTACTCGGTTTGACCCGAAACTTTTACCAAAACCTTAAATATGTTTATAAGTCATGAAAAGTAAGTTTCATCACTTATGTTATGTTCGAAAAGTGTCGGTTTCATTTTTATACCCAAAACAGTCCACTTCTATATTTTCCAGAAATGCCTCTGTTCGTAGAATTTTTATAAAATTTTATAATCTGAAATAACATATGGGAAAAATCACAGATGCTCCTCAAGATCTTATATATTTCCAGTAATTTCTGTAGAACTTATAGAGAGGTCTAAGTATTTTTAATAATTATGTTGTTCTCTGAGGTGGCAAAACTGACCAATCAGGACACATGCATGAAGATTGAATTTTTGGGAAAAATCTACAACTTTTCAGGAAAAAGTTATCAGGACATCATTTTTAGATAACTCAATTTGTGAACTTTTGGAATTGGTTTCAAATCATTTGGAGGTGTATAGCTCGAGATATGGTCAAAACCATGAGGCTAAAGTTTCTGACTTTTCTGGCAGATTGTCTATACGTTTTTATAAAAAATATTTCAAGTATTAATGAACTCCAAATGGTATGAGACCACCTTTAAATGAAAGCTAACATATTGATATTAATTTTAGACTCATAAAAAGTCCATTTTAGTTGAGTTAAGTGGGATAAATGACTTGGTGAAATTCGTATTTGTTTCTGGACAGGAAGTAAGAGTTACATTTTCATGAGTTTTAAGTTATGAAAAATGGTTTTATGCATATTTTTGGACATGAATCTTTTGAGTGAACATTTAAACATATTGTTAGAGTATAATAAACATGAAAGAATCCTTACAAAGGTGTTTATGAAGATAGATGGCAAATATGAGATGAGTAGAGCTTGAAGCTTGCTTTTCTTTTAAAAATCTTTGCAAATTGATGAGGGTTTTTGTGGTGGTTCTTGGTGGTGAAGTGGTGGTTTATGGTGATGAATATGGTGGTTAATGGTGGTGTTAGATGACTGATTTTCAGTTGGTAGAGAGAGGGAAGGGTGTTGAGAGAATCTAGAGAGAAAATTGAAAGAGTATTGAGTGAAGAATGAGGGGAAATGAGCCTTGCATGCAATCTAAGTGGATCAAAAGGGAGGTGATCACATGGGGAAAGGTGTGAACGTTTTTGGGGACCCACAAGGGTGGGGAAATGGTTTAAATTTTTGATTTTTAGACTGTGTTTATGTACTGTGTTCGTTCGTTCGTTATTTCGTTGATCCGTTAAATCGTGTAACGTTATTTTGAGTCGTTTAATTTAACGATATATTTGGGATAAGTTTTCATTGAAGTATTATTAAAATACTTTATTTTGAGTTGTCAAAATATTTATTGACTTTCGTTTGGTTGCCGAATTCGATTCGCGCGTTTTTACCGCGTTTGTTACGTTTTAAACTAAACGTCTAGGTTTTTCGTGTATTATTATTTCAAATAATAATCTATGATAAATAACTTCTAAAAATAGATTTAAGTTATTTATAGAAAGGTTTTCACCAACGTCGTATAGTTTGTCGGACTCCGTCCGGTTGTTTCGCGTAATTTCAGCAAATCACGTAAGCGTAATATAAACAATTACGTAGGCGTATATTCACATAAATATAGAAATAGTCACAAGTAATTACAAGTATTTAGCCTAAATCACATCTAAATACACGTAATTAGGGTTTCGGTTAAGTTTAAAAGTTAACCTAAATTGTCGGGTGTCACATTCTCCCCCTGTTAGGAGAATTTCGTCTCGAAATTTGCTCGTAGTCATAGTCTGTGGGGTGTCTAAAAATAGATGTGGATGTTCAACCTTGTTTTGCTGGTATCCCCTTGTTTGATAAATGTTCCACCAGTATCGAGAGGCGTGCGATCCATTTCCCCGTCGTAGACGTTTTCGGTGCGAATCTCACAGAAGCCAATTAATGGCAATGATATCATCGAGGAGAGAGTGGAGAGAGTAGGATTTCAATTTCGTGTTTTGGATGTATCATTGACGCACAAGTGAAAGTAATAGTCATTCAAGGTCAAGTAATTAGTTTCGTAAAAGTATGGCGGAAAGGATTTCACCCATAAGTTCGTGTAGACGTGAGTAGGTCGTTGGGTTGCACCTAATATAAGTTATTAGAGACGCATTTCAATACATAATTCGTTAGAAGTCCCGCATGTCTTTTATAGTACAAGTCGTTATCGAGTGTTTAGAGGACATAGATCGTAATCTAAAAAGGTCTATGTGGAGGATTTCGCTTGCTAAACTCAAAGAGTAAATTCTACGATGCGCTTAGCTTCTAAGTCAGTGGGAGTGATGTGGAGTAACGAGCTACACTAATTTAGTATCGACTAAGATTTAATATAGTCGGTGATTGAAAAGAAATGTACCCGTAACAAAGTCAGGGGTAGTAGCAGTGGATGAAGCAGTAGTAGAGGTAGTAGTAGTAAGGTTATGGGTTGGTTTAGCTTGTCTCGGCAGTTTTTCCGGTTGTAAACAACATCCGTGCTGCCATAGGGTTAGGGGAGGATTGCTCATGTTCCTCCTCAGGTGTCATCGTCTCCAAGGGTTCATCTTCCAATAGTTTAATATCGTCAGCCAAAGTAAGTAGGTACGGGAATGTCGTTGGTTCATCACAGAGTTGGTTGTCGTCAGACACGTGTTTGTCTACAGAGGGACTTGCCATTTCCTACAAGAAAAGTGTTTTATCAAAATAATGGGTTTGTAAAAGAGGTGTTAGCCTCTGAAGTTGCATAAATTTCTGGTAATGTAACTATCTCATGTTTTATTACAAAAACTGTCGGTACCATTTCTGGTTAAATTAACGTTGTCAGTAGTATTACCTACGTTGTGATTTGTCTTTAGGTAGACTGTATGAAAATCAAGTGTTTGTACTTATAAAATGTTCGTCTATCATAATGTCAACTTAATTGTTGCTAAAAGTTTCGGGATTTGGACCTTGTACAAATGATTAGATAAGTAGTTTAAAATTTTTGACAAAGCTTCTATGAATTTTTTTACGGAGAAGTTTGTGTAAAATTTGTTGGAAATTTTCTATGATGAGAATTTATTTGAAAATAAAATGTTTGCTGAAAACTTGAGTCGGTTAAAATATGTTGGAAACTCTTGTCGTTGACAAGACGTTGAAAATTTATATCTAGCATTATCAATTGAAAATTAGAAGTTATAAATAATTTCGGAATAGATGTTTGATGAAATTCCTTTGAAAGCTTAGATTGGTAGAAATTTGTTGAAAACTTTTTTTTTTATTTTATAGTAAGGTATTGGGGAGTACGGTTGATTCTCGTAGTGGCGTAGCCTTGACTGAAAAGGGGATTAAAAGAGGATAAAAGAATGATTGAGATCTTTACATGAGAGCTAAGATTATCGCAGACGTGCTTGAAATAATACGTGACATCGTAGTACGAAGGTTAATTGGTACTAGGTGATATGATTAGTGATCAATATGGTGCAAGATTAATAAAATATAGAATTCGAAGTTTACAAAACATGTCGGGCATTGTTACATCCGGTCTACTACAAAAGTCTTATACAAAATGTGATGAGGTTTTATACACCCATCGGAATAGAACATGTGGTAGGAACAATTTCGCCATACGTGAGTTTTAACAAAACAGTTGTATCTCCCGACAGTCGTAAGTCCAGTCATCATCAAGCTAACTCTAGCTATGTTCTCTGTCGTTTGGGCACGTCGTTCTACTTCTAATCTATTCTAGGTTTAGGACGTGAGGATAGTAATGTGCTTCAAGCATGTCGCTGTATCGTAGAGGTGCATGATGAATTAAGATATCCTCTGTTGATTGTTTGTACATCCATTTGATCCACATTTTTTCCTTTGCTTTAAGTTAGTAGCTACCTCCCTCCAGTAGTGGATCTTATACCTGATTCGTTCGGAGAAAAAACGCGTAAATCGTTCGATTTCATCAAAGTGCTGGGAAACATTTCCAATGTGTAGGTGTTGTGGTTGACCAATTGCATCGGCGGCGTCTGCACGAAGACGGTCCTAGTGGGTGGAGCATCGGTAGTAGTAGTAGTATAGTTAACAAAATGTCTAGTTCATGATGGTCTGTTAGTCCTTCTAGTAGTGTATAACACACGCGATCCCGATTGTCTACTATGCGAGTGGGAGAAAGAGTGCGGAGTAGAGGAAATAAACGTTGCGTGCCTAGGTGACGAATCCTCGTGCGGTTCTAGTTCCATACGTGTTCCCGAATGATTAGAATGAGAGCGGGAGAAAGAGGGTGAAGTAGACGTCGCTTGTTTGTGTGGCGAATCCTCAGTTGGATTCTCCTCAAGTGAGTCCTCTTCGATTAAGTCGTTGCTCGATATGGTTGGGTGAGCGGGTACCGTGGAAGTTTCTAAAGTAGAGAGTAAGGCTTGAGCCTCATCTTCGGTGTCAGGTGACGTAGTTGTGGGAGTGGTTTCCATGAAGGGTGGCAATTAAGTTTAGTATACGTAAGGTTATATATATATATATATATATATATATATATATATATATATATATATATATATATATATATATATATATATATATATACATATACATATAAAACCTAGCACATAAGCACGTATAAAGGTTGGTCCCGTTCTATCCTCGTTCTACGTCTGCTACTGTACTCTCGTTCACTATAACCATTTCAGGTCTTGCATCGAATCTCCTTTAATTGTACATAGTTGATCAGGCTATGTTAAATTAAATTCAAATGATGCAATCGCTGAACCAGTCATACTAAACAAAGAATACTAACCTAATGGTTATAGTCTAGGTCACTAGTGCAATCCTAGTTCGCTATAACCTTAGGCTCTGATACCAATCTGTCGCACCCCCAAAACACGTGGCAGCGGAAGGTATGAGGTTTCGAGGGGGCGCCGACCAAATTAAATATCATCACACAAAGATTACAACAAACAACCTCTACATGAGACGTTTGAAAAATGGTTACATTGCCATAATCAAATGTTTACAACTGTTACCCAAAAACATTGGAGTTCGCAAAAATAGTCTAGAGATTTCTAATACATAGTTGTTGATACAAAATATCGTAATGCAATTAAATCTCTTGTTTGAAAATATGCGACTCGAGCTATGCTTTCCAAAAGCATCCTACTGTCTTGTTTCCTGGCTGTGTTGCGTATTCTATACATTAATAGTCTGTAAGATAGCAAGTCTGTACATGTGTTTAAGTAAAAATAGTTGTGTAAAGCAGTTGTAGTATGTATTCTCCCCCAAAACAATTTAAAACGAGTAAAAAGGGGCTATGAAACTCACCTGAGTTCTAGCAAATAGTAAGCAAGCAATATCAAATAGCAAGCAAAGTGTGATCCAATGTGCAACCTTCTAACGTCCTAAACGTATAAGGTTGGATAAGTAGATGTCTTGAAAGATCATTTATGTAAGTGGAGTATTAATGTCCACTTATGATAGTTGTTCACTCAACTAATATGTCCAAATAAGTTTGTTTTATCAAAAGTGGGTACGACCCGTTGGTGTAAGTTTGTAATAATAATTCTAAAAGATATTGTTATTATGTTTGTTTCATTGAATACTTTGTAATAGTATAAGTCATGTGTTATCGAGTTGTTCATCGTATGTAGTTATCGGTTGATACACAAGTTGAGTACTTAGTGAGAGTAAAGATTCAATTTTGGTCCAAAGGTTCTAAGTGTCGGTTTTTCGTTCGGGAGTGTTTTCTAGTCTTTTTTTTGGTCCAAGTTACAAATTATGTCACCCGAACCCGTTTTGTTTACAATTCTTTCCAAAAATAGTAAGTTTCCAAAATTAGAAAGTTTGACGTTTTCAAAACCGAACCCCGTTTTTGTTGACTTGGTCAAACCTACTCGGTTTGACCCGAAACTTTTACCAAAACCTTAAATATGTTTATAAGTCATGAAAAGTAAGTTTCATCACTTATGTTATGTTCGAAAAGTGTCGGTTTCATTTTTATACCCAAAACAGTCCACTTCTATATTTTCCAGAAATGCCTCTGTTTGTAGAATTTTTATAAAATTTTATAATCTGAAATAACATATGGGAAAAATCACAGATGCTCCTCAAGATCTTATATATTTCCAGTAATTTCTGTAGAACTTATAGAGAGGTCTAAGTATTTTTAATAATTATGTTGTTCTCTGAGGTGGCAAAACTGACCAATCAGGACACATGCATGAAGATTGAATTTTTGGGAAAAATCTACAACTTTTCAGGAAAAAGTTATCAGGACATCATTTTTAGATAACTCAATTTGTGAACTTTTGGAATTGGTTTCAAATCATTTGGAGGTGTATAGCTCGAGATATGGTCAAAACCATGAGGCTAAAGTTTCTGACTTTTCTGGCAGATTGTCTATACGTTTTTATAAAAAATATTTCAAGTATTAATGAACTCCAAATGGTATGAGACCACCTTTAAATGAAAGCTAACATCTTGAAATTAATTTTAGACTCATAAAACGTCCATTTTAGTTGAGTTAAGAGGGATAAATGTGTTGGGACATAGAGTGTGACAACAGATCTAGCTTGAAATAGGACTAGTGTAATTATTATTGTGTTTGTATATTGGTTTGGATTTGTAAAAGAATATTTGTTTTGTTAGTGATATTCGTTAAACATATTATTTTGTTAAAGTTAGATGAATAATTAAATACGAAATAAATATATACGTTTGATGCGAGTCGAGTTCTCAAGTCGCTGCGAGTTGAGCAGCGAGATGAGAACTGAACTCGTGGACACAGATAGGCATAACGAGCCGAAGCATAATGGGCTTGGGCTTGCAGAACGAGTCGAGTCAACTCGCAGGCCCAGCAGCAGCGAGTTGAGACGACATATTTAATGTTTTTCAATCGTGAAAAACATAACACTTTTGATACTTTTGCTGATCTGCGATTCCAGCAAACCAGAGAAAACATAACCTACGGCTAGGTTTTGACGATTTATCGTTTAAAGCTAAGTCTTACAAAACGCAATACGAACATATTCGTTGTTAGTAAGATAACACCGTATTGAGGGATTCCGCACCTTAATACTACAGATAACGAAGTTATCGATCCTAAAACTAGGGGACTTACATCTGGTATCAG
Organism: Helichrysum umbraculigerum; assembly: GCA_949592205.1. Lineage (NCBI taxonomy): Eukaryota > Viridiplantae > Streptophyta > Magnoliopsida > Asterales > Asteraceae > Helichrysum > Helichrysum umbraculigerum. The sequence goes on from CATIUR010000003.1 coordinate 36,415,534, forward strand.
AGCTTTCGGGCTAAATACGAGTGTGTTCATAAGTTTTAGTGTTATTGCGTTTTTGATTCGGATCGTTTTTACGTGCATTCTTGCAATACTAACGATCAAAATCATTCTCTGGACATTTTAGGGTTTGTTTACAGCCGAAATTTTAAGTTTCAGTCGTAAAAATACCTTAAAAATTCATTTTCGGGTTTATCAGCCGTTTCGCGAGTCGAGATTAGGGTTCCAGCGTCGCCTGCGAACCGAGTTGAACTAGCGAGTCGAACTGAGGCTTGCGAGTCGAACCAAGATTCCTCGCGAATCGACATCACTTGCGAATCGACATCTTTTAGCAATCCGAACTGAGGCTTGCGAATCGACGAATTCTGCGAGTCTAGCTGAGATTGCGAGTTGAGCTGAGTCTTGCGAGTCGAGTTTTCTGAATTCGCTGAAACAGTTTAATTTTACGTTTTAAGATGTCTGACTTAAGTAGAATGATCGAAATGGACCACGAGGTGGGAAAGTCAAACGTTCCACCTAAGTTGTTAAGAATCGAGGATTACTACAATTGGAAGGACAGATTTGAATCTTACTGTAGATTCCATGACCTGTCAATCTGGATGTGTATCAAGAGTGGATACACCCCACCTACTCAAACTGTTCAAAATGCTACTGTGGTTCTTACCTATGCGAACATGAGTGATCAAGAGAAGGAAGCTTACAGAAATGAAAATAAATCACATTCTTGCATAAAGATGTGTCTTCCTAAAGAGATTGCTCATCAACTGAAATCTTTTCATACTGCTAGAACGCTCTGGGAAGCTCTAGAGAAAAGAGGTGAAGGAAGTCCACATGTGAGAGCTGGCAAGAGGAGTCTTCTTAAAAAGCAGTTTACTATGTTTAAAGCTTTAAAAGGAGAAGATCTTGATGCCTATGTCACGCGTTTCTACCATCTGCTAAGTGAATTAGAATACCATGAGATTGTTGAAGAAGAAGTATCTAAAACCGACAAGTTTCTTGAGGGTTTGCCTTCTAAATGGGAAATGTATGGTGTTATGATTAAGGATAATGAAACTAGGTATTCTACTATGACCTTAGAGCAAGTCATTGACAAGCTGAAAGGTTATGATTTCTCCAAGAAGTCAAGAGATAGTGATTCTGATCAGGTTCAGAACCCTGGGTTGTATCATGGAAAGTCAAGTCTTTCGACTGCGTCATCTAGTTCGACCACTGCACTGTTAGTTGGTGATACTAGTGAAAATGGAGAAATGATTACTGAAGATCCGTGTTTTATTTCCTCTTCTGGTGATGAGACAAAGGGAAAGAATTCTGAGAAGTTACCCCAAGAGCATCAAAAGATGCCGATGAGTGTGAAATCTGCTGAACAGCAACTGTCTGTTCTTGCTTCCTTTGTGGCATCATATGAGAACTACATAGAGGGAAAGATCAATGATCCTATTCTGTTTGATGAGGATTATGAGCAGATAGATTCTGATTATCTTGAGGAATTGGAGCTTCAAGATCAACTAGCGTTGATATCTAGAAAGGTGAAGAATTTCCTCAAGAGAACTGGTAGAAAGGTGTTGGGCAATAGATCAGGGTTTGACAAAACCAAGGTCAAATGCTTTAACTGTCAGGGTATTGGTCATTTTGCTAGAGAATGCCAAAGACCTAAAGTAGAAGCACAAGGAAAACAAGGTTCGGGAAGTACTCTCGCTTCCAAAGCCTTAGTGGTGAAGCAGTTGGATGGCTCTTATGATTGGCAAGCTCATTCTGAGGAAGCCTTGATGGCCGAGATCGAAGAAACAACTGCTGGATCAGTTTCCTACATGCCCACTGATAAGGAACAGAGAGTAGAGGTGCCTAAGTCTGAAGTGAAGGCAAGTGATGATGACGTGCTATATATGGATTCAGCTCCAGATATGAGTCCTGAGGAATTCGTGGCACGCATGGCTGAATTACAAACTGACAAGAAGAAGGTATGTTTAGATATTCTTAATCTTGCTGATGTTTGTTACTTAGTTACTGATTTACAATCTCAGAATAGTGTATTAACTGTGTCAAATAACAACTTGTCATCTCAATTGAATTTGGATAAGGAATCTTATAAGACTGTTAGATCTGAACTCGATCAAGCCATTATGGATATTCGTAGATTAAGTGATGATAAACATGTCTTAAAAGATAAAATTAAGTCTGATGCTTCGGATAGAACAAAACTTAGAGATACCATAAGTGAAAAATCTGTGATCATAGATGGTCTCTATATGAATATTAAAGACTTAAATGAGACAATTGCTAGTAAGGATCAGGAAATAGTGAACCTTAACTTAAGGCTAATTGAGCAAAACCGTAAACTTGAGAACTATAGGACATCTCAAATGGATAAAATGTTAGATGCTCAACGTAGTGTAAAGGACAAGACTGGGTTAGGTTACAATGATGTATCCCCACCTTTTAATGCCAATTACACTCCTATTCCTGAAGATTCTGAGATGACTTAAGTTAATCCTGAGATTTCAGTAGCTGATAAACCTGAACAGTCAGAGGCACAGAAAGATGTTATTAAGAACGTATCATTAGGTAATAGCAAGGCTTCTCAGTTCACCAAAATACAGTTTGTATCGGGTGGAGTGATTAACGATGCTAAGACTGATGATAAAGTTGATAAGGAACAGCTTAAACCTTTAGTGCCTAAGACTCCGGATGAGAAAGCAAAAGTGAGTAAATCACGCAAGCAGATGTCATGTTTCAAGTGTCATCAAAAGGGACACGTGGCTTCGTGTTGTCCTAACAAAAAGCCTGAAATACCACATAAGCTTGTGATGAATGAAAAGACACAGACCAACTCTAGTATGACTGTAGATGGGTTAGATGCCAAACCTAACTTAGGTAATAAACCGATTAACATTCTTAAAAGACATGGTAAGCATAGTGTCTCCCCACCTAAACCTAAACGACCATATACTCAAGGTGATAATTCTGTCCATAAGAATAGGGATGTGACTCCGTCGAGGTTTAGAACTCCAAGTAGAGGCCATAGTCATTATGAGAGTGGTACTACTTCACGATCACATGAGTTTAATTATAATTATCATAATAGAGCTCATAATTATGTGCCTAAGAGGTTTTCCTCAAACTCACCTCTTAAGGCTGATCGTCCACAAACTCAAGCTACTTCGAAAGTAACCAAAGCTCCTGATGGGAAGGATGGTTATTTTAAAGAGCTTAAGTTTGTTGATAATAAGGGACAAACCAAGACCGTAATGGCTTGGGTCCCTCTTGATAACTGATCGTATTTTGTGTTATGTGCAGGAGCATGCTGTGAACAAGGACAGCTGGTGGTATGTAGACAGTGGATGCTCAAGGCACATGACCGGAGAAAGAAGTCTACTGAAGGACTTCAAGGATAGTCTCAAGCAAAAAGTAAACTTTGCAGGAGATAAAGGAGGAGTAATTTCGGGAAAAGGAAAAGTTTCAAATGGAACTTTGACTCTTGAGGATGTGAACTATGTTGAAGAACTTACTCACAACCTAGTGAGTGTTTCCCAAGTCTGTGATAAAGGTCACCCAGTTTATTTTAATGAAAAAGAGGCCTTAGTCCTGAAGCCAGGTTCTAAAATTCCTGATGAATGGATATTGATGAGGGCGCCAAGTAAGAAGGACATCTATGCTATCAACATGGGTGTTCCTAACTCTTCAATGGTGTCTACATGTTTATTATCCAAGGCTTCGGAAACAGACGCATTGTTATGGCATAGGAGAATGGCACACCTGAACTGGAGAAAGATGAATTATATAACCAAAAATGGTTTGGTTCTAGGTGTACCACAAAAACGTTTCGAGTCTGAGGATAAGTGTGTTCCTTGCATGAAAGGAAAGCAGCACAAGAAATCACACAGACCTAAGACTGAAAACTCTATCTCCTCGCCATTTGAGTTGCTACATATGGATCTCTTCGGCCCTATAAGCAAGAGAAGTATAGGTGGCAAATGGTACTGTTTGGTTGTCACAGATGATTATTCTAGATTCTCATGGGTATTCTTTTTGGGATCAAAGGATGAGACTCCTGGAATTCTAATTGAGTTCTTTGATCTAGTAGAGAATGTCTATAAAAAGAGAGTTAAGCGTATTCGTAGTGACAATGGAACAGAGTTCAAGAATTCAACGTTGAATATCTATTGCTTAAGCAAAGGGATATTACATCAATTCAGTGCACCTTATGAACCTCAACAGAATGGTGTTGCTGAAAGGAAAAATAGGACGTTGATTGAAGCTGCAAGAACAATGCTTGCTGATTCAAAGCTTCCGGTCATCTTTTGGGCAGAAGCAGTGAATACAGCATGTTATGTTCTTAATAGAGTTCTTACGGTTAAGAGACATAACAAGACTTGTTATGAGCTTTTGAACAATAAGAAACCTAACTTAAAAGGGTTTGAACCCTTTGGAGTTTCATGCACCATATTAAAGACTGGACATCAAGCTAAATTTGGTGAGAAGGCTGACGAAGGATTTTTCCTAGGTTATATGCCCAATTCGCCAAACAAGAGAGTCTTTAATAAAGTCACAGGACGTTTGGAGGTAGTTTATAATATTGAGGTTACAAGCTACTCACCTGATGTTCATAAGGGCTTAGATTGGCAATTTGATTATTCTGATCTTTTTGCATCATTTAAAGTTCCTATTAGTGACTATGTCAGTGATTCAGAGATAGCTGAACATTTATTGTTTGAAGATGAGAATATTGGTCCCGCTTCAACATCAAGTGTTAAGCAGTCTGGAATCAAGACTAATGTTGACTCAGATAAAGCTTCCACAAGTGAGTCACAACAACCTTCAGAGGATAAGTCTCAAGAAACAGAAGGTCCTGATGATCTTTCTACAAAGTTTGATGATATACTTACTCCTTTGAAACATTTAAGGATATCTTCAGCACGTACGGAAGATGTACCTGATTTGGAAGAGATTGGTACTAATTTGGAAGATGAGATACCGGTTGAACCAGTTACTACAACTAGAACGAGTAAGAATCATCCCGTTGAAAACATCATCGGTGATATTAATACTCCGGTTCAAACTAGGCATCAATTCAGAGCTAGTACGTCTGAGAATTCTGAATACCAAAGCTTGTATACTGCAATGAAAGAGATAGGGATTCCTAATCAATGTCTATATTCATGCTTTATCTCACAAGTCGAGCCTAAAAATGTTCAAATGGCTTTAAAAGAAAGTTCATGGGTAGAAGCAATGCAAGAAGAACTATCTCAGTTCTCTAAATTACAAGTATGGGAGTTGGTTGACCTACCAAAGGGAGAATATCCAATTGGAACTAGATGGGTATTTAAGTGCAAGAGAGATGATAAAGGAATCGTTACTCGCAATAAAGCTCGTCTGGTAGTTCAAGGTTTTAATCAACAAGAAGGTATAGATTACAATGAAGTGTTTGCACCAGTTGCTAGGCTAGAAGCAATTAGAGTGTTCTTAGCATTTGCATCATATTATGGTATAAAAGTGTATCAGTTGGATGTTAAGAGTGCCTTTTTGTATGGCAAAGTGGAAGAATTGGTGTATGTTTCACAACCACCAGGGTTTGCTGATCCTGAGTATCCAGATAGAGTATATCGTTTGAATAAGGCTCTATATGGATTACATCAAGCACCAAGGATGTGGTATGGAACACTATCAACGTATCTACTTGAGAATGGATTTACAAGAGGATCGATTGATAGTACACTGTTTGTGAAATGGAAAAAGAAAGACTTTCTTCTCGTGCAAGTTTATGTTGATGACATTATCTTTGGATCATCCGATGAAAAGATGTGTCAAGAATTTGAGAAAGTCATGAGAAAAAGGTTTGAAATGTCTGCAATGGGAGAGTTAAATTTCTTCTTAGGATTACAAGTTGATCAAAAGAAGGATGGATTCTTTATTCATCAGTCTAAATATACATATGAGCTATTAGAACGCTTCAAGATGGATGAAAGTAAGGTCTACAATACTCCAATTCCAGTCAATCATGGACTAGGTCCAGATACATCGAGTGATAGCGATGTGGATCCAACTCTTTATAGAGCCATGATCGGATCACTAATGTATCTTACAGCCTCTAGGCCTGACATAATGTTTGCTGTTTGTTTATGCGCAAGATATCAGGCTAATCCGAAAGAATCACACATGCAAGCTGTTAAACGAATCTTTCGTTACCTCAAAGGGAAACCTAAGCTGGGTCTTTGGTATCCGATTGATGGAGACTTAGATCTCGTAGCTTATACTGATTCGGATTATGGAGGATGCAATCAGAATAGGAAATCTACGACCGGAGGATGTCAATTCCTAGGAGGTAGATTAGTATCCTGGCAGTGCAAGAAGCAAACCTCGGTAGCCATTTCTACATGTGAAGCTGAGTATGTTGCAGCTGGCAGCTGTTGCTCACAAGTTCTTTGGATTCAACAGCAACTGCGGGATTACGGGTTAAATATAACCAATACTCCTATGATGATTGATAACGAATCTACTATGTCGATCACCAATAATCCTGTGAAGCACAGTAAAACTAAGCATATTGATATTCGACATCATTTTATTAGAGATTGTGCTGAAAAGAAATTGATAAAGTTAGTTAAGGTTCCATCATTGGAAAACTTAGCAGACTTATACACAAAGGCGTTCGACAGAGCAAGATTTGAGATGTTGGTTCAACTAAACGGAATGAGAAATCCAGAGTGATTAGTCTTCCAAGGGTATTTTTGTAATAGTTAGTATTTCTGTATTCATTAAAAAAAAAAAAAAAAAAAAAAAAAAAGTCGTATGGCATTCATTTGCTTGTTACCTAAGGGGAATCGCCTTCATTTAAGTTTTTATTTGCAAAAACTAAGGGAAATGATAGTACATTAGGAGAATAAGCTTCACAATAATAAGCTTAAGTCCTAAGTATGATATGGTAGTAGGTTCAAATAAAGTTGCTTTAGAACTACAGCGGTTCTATTAGGTATGTGTTTATATTTATTTGATTATACACCTATATCCACAAGTTATAATTTGTTTATTTCTATTAAAACTTTAGCTGGCTTCATCATATGATATACTGGTAGGCAAATTATATGAAATTTTCTAAGCCTTAAGAAATTAATTAACTAATTGTTTATTATTTTGTGTTACTATTCTATGATGTATGACATTAAGTCTTAATTGTTGAATGATGGTATTGCCATACACTGTTATCATACATATTAATTTGAATTGACAAATAGTAGCAATATGGGTATTAACTTAATTACTGGTAACTTTGTTGTACTAAGTACAGAACTGAAACCTTTAATTAAATTAATATTCTCAAATATATTTTGAATTATGCTAGAAGGGATCTTCTGTTGTACTACGTACAGACTTAGATAACATAGCATATTCAAAGTATGTTTGATATTTGTCTAACCTTAAAATAAAAATTCAAGTGTATGTTATATGTTTCGAAAAGATACATCATTTAGTAACCGCTACCTTGAAAATTTAATGATGCAGTGTTATGTGTTTTACTTGAATTCTTCAGTATATCATATAATAGGGAGCACTTGATAATACTCATACTAACAATAAAGAGTTTGCTTAGAAAATTGAGTCTAATTTGTTTATGTGAATCATAATACCGGTAATCGTCTTGAACTATCTATAATTAAAATATTCAATTTATGTGAATAATGCATTTATTAATTATGCTATGTGGATAAAGGTACCTAAGATATAGTTTTATAAATATAAATGTATAAATGATAAATTTAGTTGTAATTTTACAGTGATTTACTTGAATTTCATAAGGTATGTATACTACCAATCTGCTTAGACTTTTTAATATATAATTAATCGTTTATTCTTACTAATATGATCCCTAAGCAGATAAAATCTTATTTACTTTGTATATTTACTTTGTTTCAAGTAATTAATAAAATGGTACTTGATACCAAAGTTTATATAGTTGTATTTTTATCTTATTTTTATTTGTTTTTAAATTTTTGTTTATCTGAATTTACCCTTCGGAATTAAATTATACTGTATATTTTTGAGTTGAACAACGTGACAAATACAAGTGAAAATTAATCATAATTTAGACTTGTAAAATATCAGGTTTTTATTTATACTTAGCATTAAATTCGTGTTTTTTTTTTAATTGTTTCTGCGAGTTGGCATCAACTTGCGAGTCCACTTAAATCTCGCGAATCGGATATGTAGTATAAAGGGGGTCAAACGAGTCAAACCAGCCCACCGAACCCACACAAATCTCGCGAGTTCACTAAACTTTGCGAATCCGTCAAAAAGACGAAACGAGGCGATTTATAGTTTTCGTTTGATTTCGATTTTACGAGTACGGGAACGAGTTTTTGAATCCATAGATTATATTCAAGACTTCTTTGCGAACATTTTGAGGTATAATACAATGGATTTCACCGTTTAAATGGCACGAAATCGAAGTTTTAATAAACTTAGGGTTTCGGTTTATAATTCGAACGATTCACGTATATTAAAGGACTATTAGAACACGAATCCTTGTGGTTTATGTTAAATGGATGTTAATAAACGTAAATCAATCGATAGATCATGTTAAAATCAACAGATGAATCGATTTTAATTGAAAATTCGCGACGGCAGTTCATCAAACGAGCTGACATTGTGGATCAACTCGCAGCGAGTTGACTAGCGAATCCATGAGATTAGCGAGTTGATAACTTTAGCGAGTTGATCAATGTAGCGAGTTGATGAGTATAGCGAGTTGATAAGCAAAACGAGTTGAACTCAACTCGTTAGGCCAGTTTATGCGAGTCCAGTACTTAGAAAATTTTATTTTTTTAAAGTAGTGATATAAATGTTAAGATTTTTTTAAGTAATAACTTTTATATAATTAATTTAAATTAGACTTAAGACTTTTAGTTATAAGTTAAATTTTTATATATGACTTGAGACTATTTATGTAACAAGTTATATATAATTTCAATTTTAAACTAAGATGTTTGATGAATCTCGATTCATAATACGTAATAGTTTAAATATTTTTAATCGTGCATTAAATTATATCTGTTGTTTGTGTTTACTTTACAGATATGGCTAGAGCATTTGATAAGGGTCACAACGTTTTGGTTGATCTGAACCTTGAGGCCAAGCGGGCTGATAGGGTTGCTGATATTCTACGTTTTCTAGCACGATCAAGGATTAGATACGCCATTACGGCCAATCCTCCTATTTCTCAGGCTATACTGAATGATTTCCGGACAGATATAGTATATGACGAATCTGTCAACCCGCCAGAGATTAGAGCTACAGTTAGTGGTCATCCTGTTACATTTTCAGCTGGAAATCTCCGTGAGATTTTGCAGCTTGGCACAATAGAACAGGAGAATGGGGATATTGAGTATCCTATGGATTATATTGAGGGTGCTATCGGTCGTATGGGTTATAGCGGAGACAGATGCGGACGTCAGTTCCAGAAGCCTCTGGTCATTGGTCAGTGGAGGTTTCTCTGGCACGTGATGAATATTGTATTTGCAGCGAAGAAAGGTGGATTTGATGAGTTGAGTCCTGCTGTTCTCTCGGCTGCACTGTCACTGGTTTATAATAAACCATACAGTTTTTGTGATTATATTTTTGGTGAGATTGCGAAACAGATATCGGGGTCTGTTAGATCAAGATTTTTAGTTTATCCGCGATTTTGCATGCTGATTATCCGTGCACGTCTACCGGATTTGGCTATACCTGAACCACATCTAGTGGTTAATACGATTGATCATCGTGGGTATAATGCCATGTTTATGCAGACAGTCAGGAAGGAAGGAGTGGTGAAACCGGAAGTTAGACCACTTTTTGGATATGTTGTTGATCCAAACTACGTTGCACCGCCAAATCATGGGTGGTTAGATGTAGCTTCTGCTGCTGTTGTTGCTCCTGCTGAGGCTGATGTTGTACCAGAACCTGTAGCAGAGGAAGCTCAACCTGAAGATCCACAAGGGCTCCTTGAGGATGTTCTTATTCAGGTTGGTCAGGTGGATCAGCAAGTGAATCCAGATGTTGCTGCACATGTTGTGCAAGAGGTTTTGGAGCAGAATGACGATGCGACCAATCCTTTGCTTCAAGACATTGAGAGTTATTTGGCACCACCTGAGGTAAAATTTTATTTTATTTATGTAATAATATGGATGCTTAGTTGATAGATTGTTTTATTAATCATAGATGCATATTATTATTATATAATGATTCTGATATTAGATATTTAGTAAATTGGATATTATTTCTGATTTTAAAATATAAATATCATTACTCGAACAGGATGCTGAAGCTGAGGCTGCAAATCCCGAAGTTATATTACTTGAGGATGAGCAGATACAGCTTGATAGATCAGTTGTTGTACCGACTGAGGTATTATATCTGATTAATCTTAAATATATAGAACTTGTATGATAGAGCTTACGCTAATCATAAATGTTGAATATATTTAAACTTTAGGAGACTGTTAGATCATCTAGAAGTCGTGATGGTGAGACGGCTTCAGATGAAGATTCAGACAATACACCTTCCCCTCCTCCATCTGTTTCTGAAAGAAAGAGAAAAGGTAAGAGTGTTATGGAGGAAGGTACTGAGGAAGTTGAGATTCCTTTGATAAAGCGTCCGAGAACGCTTACTATTCGAGAAGGTTAGTATTGATTATAAAAGTTAAATAATCTTAACTTGTTGTTTATCAGGAGTTGAACTGAGACAGTTAATTCTGTATACAGTTGCTCAGGATACACCGCAGGTAGAGATGGATGCACCGGTGGCTACTGAATCGATATATTTACCGCTTCAGGTATGAGATATAAGTTCTATAACTATGAGTGTTATGCAATTAATTAGAGTTTGAAACAGAGTAATATGTAACAATAACTGATTTTAATTGTGTTTAACTTTACAGCATGAGGTTGCTGATCTAGTTCGTGGAGCTAATTTTCCGACGAACAAAACAGCTAGATTTGCGACAAGTTTGCTTACGCAAGCTTTGTCTCAACCTCATACACCGCTTACCAGAGACTGGCATATTGAGTCTCTTACACCGCCTGGACCAAGAACGATACCTGTTACTCCAACGACTGATGCAGAAAGGATTACATCCTTAGAGTCGAGGGTAAAGGATTTGGAGAAGCTTACTTCTCAGATTCCAGAGCTGGTGTCGAGCAATCTTCTTCTTTCACAGCAGATTCTCAACAGAGTCAATCGTACAATCTGTTGATGAAGACTCATGAGACTTTGCTTGCGGACTTCAATGTACAGAGACTGAAGTTATCTTCTTTGGAGAGTCTGGTCTTGAGATCGCATTCAGGACAGTCTACTCAGGGGGAGATATTGGTATATCTGGAGTCTTGCAAAGAGGATGAGCTAAGGAGGAAGAGAGATTCAGACAAAGACGATGATCCCAATGCACCGAGTGGTGAGCAGACTGGTCCTTCAAAGACTGGTGAGCAAGCTACTATTCACGGGGAGTCTGATGCTGGTGCTAGTGGTTCGGGTGCTGGTACAAGTGCTGATAAGACTGCACAGGTTGATACAGAAGCTGGTAAGATAGCTTAGTATTAGCATAGTGTAGTAATTATTGGTATTAATTTGTACAGAATAATTGTAACTTAATATTTTGGTAATATATTCGGCTTGAGATTGTAATTACAAGTTAAATGTATTAGATATTATTAAGTTATTTGATTTTATATAATTATCTTAAGATAAAATAGTGATCGAAAGACTTCCGACTCATTGAGTAGTCGAGTGGCGTGTTCCGATTAATATCGGCGGTCAAAATTTTATGATAACATATGCATTTTAGATTTGATTATGGACTTAAGACCGTAAGGTATATAAGTAATTAACAAGTTAACAATGTATTCGTATTAACTAGACAAATGATATATAATTTAAAGGTTAAATTGATAATGAATGAGATCAATTAACACTTGGAAATTATATAAGGTGATTAATAGTAAATTTAAATGTTTGGTGATTATTCACAATGCATTAGAATTTAAAATTAATTAATATTTGTTAAGTAGACTTAAGAAATTTTAGATTGATTCAGGGTAATCAATAAAAGATTTTATAAGTTGTATGTAAATTGCGTTTATATGTTAGGTTAAAATATACAAAAGAATTAATAAAGAAATTCTTAGATTGGTTCAGGGAAATCATTGAAGAATTTGAATTATTAATATATTTGTATTTATGTTTTTCTCTAGGAATGGAAATGCTTGATCTATCTGATTCGGAAGATGATATTTTTGATGAGATAGATGAAGATATTGATTATGATCTTGAGGATGGAGAATTCCAACCACCTACAGATTGGACTGCTGTACCTGAGAATGTGCAAGACATGGGTGTAGATCTAGATGCAAACATTGATGAACACCATGTGAGCCCATCTAGGACAGAAGTTGTTATTGAAAATGAACAAGGTCCAACAATTGTCGATATAGATGAAGATATTGATGATTCAACCTCTGATGAAGAAGAAGAAGTTCTTGTTCAAACCAAAAATCATGATGTTGTACTTAGGAAACTTCCAAAGAAAAAGAAGAAGATTGGAATTTCTGAAGTTGATGTTACGAAAAAGCGTGTACCACGTAAAGGGATTATTGGTTGGTACTTTGACTCAGAACTAAAGCTTTTTGCGATCAAAAGGTTTGACGGAGTTCAATATTTTGAAAGAAAGCTTGCAGTTTTTAGTTCTCTACCACGTTATGAAATACGTGATTTAGCTAGATTAGAGATTAACAACCCAAGTCGTGATGATTATGCTGATCGTGTTGAAAGAATCATTAGACATGAGGTTGGTACGAATAAGTTTGTTCAGATTAAGCCAAGAAAGGGAAAAACTGTGAAACTACAAGAGAGAAGTCAAAGAACAGGAAGAAGAAGAAGGAAGAAGATATATCCAGCTGTTAGATGCATACAGCAGATTCCACTGAAGACAATGCCACAAGATATTCTGGGTAATATGAAGAGATGGCATGTAGATTCAGGAACTGGAGAAGCTGTTATGGTTGAAGCTGATGATGAGGTTGACGGTGGTGAAAGAGAAATCTTCAGAGTCTATGACCATCGACACCTAATGAACATGTCGAAGAAAAATTTGATTAAGTTGAATGAAAATAGAATCTTGACGACAGACGCATGGGGTGATTTAGGACGAGATTATCAGATGATGGTTAAGACGTGTATCAAGATGAAGATTTACGCAGGCAGTAAGATTTACAAATGAAGACCAAAGACAAGCGTGAAGATAAAGACGCTAGAGCTATTGTCAAGGGGTAGTCTGTTGGGACATAGAGTGTGACAACAGATCTAGCTTGAAATAGGACTAGTGTAATTATTATTGTGTTTGTATATTGGTTTGGATTTGTAAAAGAATATTTGTTTTGTTAGTGATATTCGTTAAACATATTATTTTGTTAAAGTTAGACGAATAATTAAATACGAAATAAATATATACGTTTGATGCGAGTCGAGTTCTCAAGTCGCTGCGAGTTGAGCAGCGAGATGAGAACTGAACTCGTGGACATAGATAGGCATAACGAGCCGAAGCATAATGAGCTTGGGCTTGCAGAACGAGTCGAGTCAACTCGCAGGCCCAGCAGCAGCGAGTTGAGACGACATATTTAATGTTTTTCAATCATGAAAAACATAACACTTTTGGAACTTTTGCTGATCTGCGATTCCAGCAAACCAGAGAAAACATAACCTACGGCTAGGTTTTGACGATTTATCTTTTAAAGCTAAGTCTTACAAAACGCAATACGATCATATTCGTTGTTAGTAAGTTAACACCGTATTGAGGGATTCCGCACCTTAATACTACAGATAACGAAGTTATCGATCCTAAAACTAGGGGACTTACAAAATGACTTGGTGAAATTCGTATTTGTTTCTCGACAGGAAGTAAGAGTTACATTTTCATGAGTTTTAAGTTATGAAAAATGGTTTTATGCATATTTTTGGACATGAATCTTTTGAGTGAACATTTAAACATATTGTTAGAGTATAATAAACATGAAAGAATCCTTACAAAGGTGTTTATGAAGATAGATGGCAAATATGAGATGAGTAGAGCTTGAAGCTTGCTTTTCTTTTAAAAATCTTTGCAAATTGATGAGGGTTTTTGTGGTGGTTCTTGGGGGTAAAGTGGTGGTTTATGGTGATGAATATGGTGGTTAATGGTGGTGTTAGATGACTGATTTTCAGTTGGTAGAGAGAGGGAAGGGCGTTGAGAGAATCTAGAGAGAAAATTGAAAGAGTATTGAGTGAAGAATGAGGGGAAATGAGCCTTGCATGCAATCTAAGTGGATCAAAAGGGAGGTGATCACATGGGGAAAGGGGTGAACGTTTTTGGGGACCCACAAGGGTGGGGAAATGGTTTAAATTTTTTATTTTTAGACTGTGTTTATGTACTGTGTTCGTTCGTTCGTTATTTCGTTGATCCGTTAAATCGTGTAACGTTATTTTGAGTCGTTTAATTTAACGATATATTTGGGATAAGTTTTCATTGAAGTATTATTAAAATACTTTATTTTGAGTTGTCAAAATATTTATTGACTTTCGTTTGGTTGCCAAATTTGATTCGCGCGTTTTTACCGCGTTTGTTACGTTTTAAACTAAACGTCTAGGTTTTTCGTGTATTATTACTTCAAATAATAATCTATGATAAATAACTTCTAAAAATAGATTTAAGTTATTTATAGAAAGGTTTTCACCAACGTCGTATAGTTTGTCGGACTCCGTCCGGTTGTTTCGCGTAATTTCAGCAAATCACGTAAGCGTAATATAAACAATTACGTAGGCGTATATTCACATAAATATAGAAATAGTCACAAGTAATTACAAGTATTTAGCCTAAATCACATCTAAATACACGTAATTAGGGTTTCGGTTAAGTTTAAAAGTTAACCTAAATTGTCGGGTGTCACAGAAGGTGAGTTGGTTTATTTGAAGGTTTCACCTTGGAAGGGTGTTATCCGGTTTGGAAAACGTGGTAAACTAGCTCCTAGATACATAGGGCCATTTAAAATTCGACAAGTAGTCAATGACCAAACTGTTTCCTTAGATCTTCCTCCGGAATTGGCGGGTATTCACAATACTTTCAATGTGTGCTACTTAAGAAAATGCAATGTGGAGGACCAATCCCAAGTTCTTCCATTGCAAGACCTACGTGTGGACTTGAGCCAGAGGCTTGTAGAAGAGCCCGTGGAACTTTTAGATCGTAAAGTGACTAAACTTCGTAAGAAGGATATCCCCATGGTACTAGTTAAGTGGAATCATAGTTTGGGACCAAACCTTACGTGGGAGATCGAGTCTAGCATGAAGACGCGCTATCCTAGTCTTTTTGAGCATGGCGAGATTTCGGGGACGAAATCTCCTTAAGGAGGGTAGATTTGTAACATCCTCGTTACTGGCCTAGGAGAATACGGTATTTTCCTTATTTTTCTTTGTATTTAAATTGTATTTAGAAATAATTGGTACTATTCGGATAATTTAAATTAATAGGTCAAACGGTAAAATGATTTATTGTGTTAGATAAATTGTTACTTGTTTTAAATTAATTTAGTTGACGGTATAATAAAACTTATTTCTCGCAAATGGTTTTTAGGTTCCAGACAATAGATTTAGGACGGGTATAATATTACACTGTATTGAGTTTGGGTTAAATGAGTCAGTCGACCCCTTTTTCCCTCATTTCCTGATTTCGCTCAAAAACCACCAAGAACACATACACACTTTCTATAAGGAGTTTAATGAGAAATCAAAGTGAAATCATCAATTGAAGCTGTGATTTTGTGTTATAATCTGACTTTTCCTTCTAGCATCTCCATTGTAAGTATGCCTAACCCATTTTCATGTTTGTGCTTGAATTGGTGGAATTAGGTTAAACTAGTGATGAAATGAAGTTAGTTTGTGCTTGAATATGCTTTGTGTGATGATTATAAACTGAATTCATACTTAATTAGGTTGAATTACTTGTGATTCATGTTCTATTTGAATGAATGTGGGTTTTGGTTGAAATTGGGTAAAATGATGATGCATGTATGAATTTTGATGTTAGATGTTATTGTTTATGGTTATATTATGTTCATAGATAATATTTGAGGTCAAATGTTAAGTAAATTCGTGAATTACATCTGATTTGTGTGAAAATGAGAATTTAGGTTCGAGCTATATGTGATGAAGTTCTGGGTTTTGTTGCTGATGAACATAGAAACACGATCCAGCCTCAAATTCCGGATCGCGTTCCTCTGTGTTAATTTCGATCAGTCGTTTTTGTTCTTTGGAACGCGATCCTAGTTCCCTAAGCCCGGATCGCGTTACATAATGTAATTTCGAGTTCACCAGGTTTTACTCTTGGGAACGCGATCCAGACACTTCACCCGGATCGCTTTTAACAGTGTAAAATGGTAACAGAATGTTTTGTACATGGGAACGCGATCCAGCTCACTCCTTCCCGGATCGCGTTTGTTAATTATAATTTGACAAATTTGACAACTTGTGACTTGAGTACTCATGTTATTTAACTAGTAATGGAAGTATAGAGTAAGTAATTAATTGACATTATATGCATGATTAGATTGTAATAAACTTGATACGAGAATCTAATTTGGGTTTTGATTGTGTTCTCAGATAAACCGAAGACTCAATAAGATAAGACCTTTGAGTGGAGACTGCGATCGACAAGGGTGAGTGGATCTTGGACTCTCAGTCTAAGTTAGTTGTAACAACGTGGTTACAATGGGTAATTTGGTTTATTGCAATGATTGCTTTAATATTATATTGCCATGACGGTTATCCCTTGAACGATTTATTGGTGTCCTATATACTATGATAGTTTGGATTATTTGTTTGGGTGAAGGTCAACTAATGTGTTGGGTTGAGTACTATTACTTTGGACAACGTAATTGATTTGCACATGTGTTGGGCACTGAAATTACGTTGTATGTAGTATTAGTACTAAACTATCGGTCTAACCACTGTTTGGCCTTCAGTTGGTTATAAGTGTTACTTGGGGAACCACCGCGGTATGAAGGTACCTCAAGGACCACCGATCCTTCTATGTTACTTGAGATGTGCTAGTTGTAGTTACTTGTTATGCTAAGTTAAATTGTGAAACCTGGATTTGTTCACTTAGCTTTGTGCTAATCCCTCTCCCCCAACTTCTTGCAGGTTTAGCTTTTGATTGTGGGTACTAGAAGTTGATTGAAGGAATGTTTGGCACTGCTCTCTGATTATGTTTGATACGTTTTGGGTCAAAAACAATTATGTCATGGATTTTTATATAACGCCTAAATTGTGTTAATACTTTTAGTGGTGACTTGGTATTAAATATTGTATGTATTTGGGTTGCACATTTTGAAATGTAATATACGCAGTCTTGGTTGTTGTGATTTTATGTACGCTTCCGTATAATAAAAAAAATGCCTTGGTATTTTGGAGGGTGTTATAAAACCCATTTCATCCATTAAAACCTAAAACACATGCATTTAAAATAAGAACAAGATGATGATGATGATGATGATGATGATGATGATGATTATTAATTTCAGTAACTACTACTCATTCAAGTACAAATGTTCATATATGCATCAATTTTCTACCTAATTTCATCAAATGAGCTTTTAAAGAAAATGAAAGCAACTTACAATCAAAGTGGGGAATGAGATGAGCAAGATGATGATGATCAGGAAGATGAAATCAGTAGCTACAACCAAAATCACAGCATTCACTTTGATGGAATCAGATTGTGAATTTCTTTTGAGTGCATGTGTGTGTTCTTGAGAGAAAGAGGAGTTGGGGAAATGAAAATAAGTTAGGTCGGCCTAACAACCAAACCCAGTATACATGTTATAATTTTTATTCCCCTTCTAAGTCTATTGTCTGGAACCTAGAAACCATTTGCGAGAATAAATCTTTTATTTTACCGACATCTATAGTAATTTAAAAGAAACAATATTTTATTATCCACAATAAGTCATTTAACTAATTGACCTATTTATTTTCAATTACACAACTAATATAAATTATTTCTAACACATATAAATAATCAAATAAAATAAGAAGAATTACCGTAATTCTCCTAGGCCCGAAACGAGGATGTTACAATCACCAGGGGCGGAGACAGGGTGGGGGCAGCATAGGCAGCCGCCCCCACAAGAAATTTCAAATTACGTAAAAAATTAATTTTTTAAGGTATTAATGACATTTTAAAAATTTCGCCCCCACAAAACTATAAAGAAATTAAAAATATTTTTTTTTCGCCCCCTCTACTACGATTTCCTGTCTCCGCCCCTGGATATCACACAATGTCCCACTGATATCGCGTAAAAAGTCATGTTTTTACTACCGATATCTCTCTCATTCTGGAACGATTCTTGGCATTTTGATATCAAATATGGTACAAATCAGTAACATTATGCCAAGCTGGTCAAAACAAGGTTGCACGAGAAAAATCAAGCAAAACGGATGTAAAATGAAGATTCCACACACGTTTGAAGATTCAAGGCACCAAAACGAGATTTCAAGACTAAAGTGCCCTTCACCAACATCCATTCTATCCAAGATGTTCGTTTTCAAAATACGAATCCAACAGAAGAAGAATCAACTTAAACGGATAAAGAATGAAGATTCTACGCCCACCGGAAGATCCAAATGATTCGTATGCAATATATGGAGTTAGGAACCTCATCTCAGGGGCTATCTTATGTCAAAATCTTCGTTTTTGAATTACGAATCCAACAAAAAATAATCGACTCAAACGGGCGCATAACGAAGAAAACACGCACGAATCAAGAAACGAAGCAAAATGTTGGTGCAAAAATGTATAAAACTTGATTTTATTCTGTTTGAAAATATCTAAGTGTTATGCGACAATAGTTTGTAATCCGTGAATAGTGTATTCCGAGAATGTAATCCGTGATTATGTTATTGTCGGAGTAAATGGTTGATCCGTGAATGTCATTGACGGATTGACCAAGTCAAAGTTACTTATGTATTGTCGCACAAGTCTGTATGCATAAGTCTATAAATAGGCTTTTGTATTCCATTTTTTGGTAAGTCTTTTGTATGTTTGTTCAAGAAATTCTCTCTGTAATTTCTTAATAATACAAAAGCAAGTTTGATTGAATACTTTCTGTGATTACTTTCTAATTCATTTCTCTTGATTGATTAACTTGAATTCCGCACTTGTTAATCTGTTCTAATTGCGATTCGGAGATCTACGGTGTTCACACAAAAGACGGTGAAACGGGGCGCGTGGCAACCAGCCGCAGCCGGCCACCACCAGGCCGCCACCGGCCACCACCAGGGCACCGCCGACCTGCCGTCCCCCGTCTCGCTTTCCTTTTTCGGCTAATTCCAGTACCTAGTGCGCCTACTTTCCACGTTGTACGGTACCCGGTGCACCACCTTTCCGCGTTGTACAGTACCTGGTGCACCTTTTTACCCACGTTTTGCTAATGTGCACCCCTTGATGCTAATGTGAGCCAAAACTCACCTATAAATATGGGGCTTTAGTTCATTTGCAAAAACACACCTTCCATACTTTGGAAAAACTCTTTCTTTCTTACTTTCTCACTAGAAAATCTCTTGTAGTCTTTTAGTCTTTCTAATTCTAGGATTATTGTAATTAGTCTACGGACTAACATAGAAGCTAGGGCGAATGCTAGAGATTCGGAGATCAATCTTTGTACGTGCGAAAGCGTTTGTCAATTATAATAATACGCTGCTACGCATTAAATTCCGGGTGATATCTAAACTTTTATTATACTTGTCTCATTTCATATTTTGAATATGTATTATTGCCTGGTATGTGATTTATTTGTTGCCATGAATTGCGAGTAGTTTATTATTGTGATTGCTGATGATATAGATAATTATAAGTAAGGATGTCATTACATAATCAGTGCACGATAATCGTAAAATGATATAACGGCCCCTATTCAACTGTTTATTCGGTATAGTGCTGGAAATGCTTTATGCAAAGTACAAACGTACGGAAGCCGGTAAACGACCGAAGGTAGTTATATCATTGGAATCAGCTCTGGTTTAAAAGTTGGAATTCCGGAAGGATAATACAACTACACAACTAACTGGTGTATCCTACGAGAGTCAATGCATTATAAAATAATGTTCGTGAAACACGTTCAGATAAAATAGGAGATAATAATCCTTGTACTGTTAGGACTTTATGAATTTAAGTTTAGTTTATGGAGTACCCTTTCCAGTTATCCACGTGACTGCAACCTAGTAATTAGGACCTGATCAACCTTAATTATGGTAAGTAGTTATTTGTGCCCATGACATGCAATAAGTAAGACACAATGAAACCACTCGTTGTATATATTAGGTTTACATTTCTGCACTACTTTACATTTAATTAGATAGAGTGTCGCTTTCACTGTCAATTACTCTCGACCGCGTGTTGGATATAAGAAACCGTGGAAATCTCATGTAAAGTACACTGTCTATTATTGAAAGGCATGGTCCTCATATGAAACATGTTTCAACAAACTGCGAATAATCTGGAGATGTATAATTGTTTGAAAAGGAGAACTTAAACCATAAGTCGAAGCAATTAGAGCTTAATCGAGCAAAAACAAGACTTAGGAATAAGAGTAAAGTCCTAGTGACCTAGAATCCTTAAAACACTAAGCTTTACACAATCGACGGTCCAAACATACAAAGTTATTAATCTGCGTGCTAATAAAGTAGTAAACTACCTTAGGGGTTAAGAACGATCGGACCTATGAGACGATACGCTACTGATTCATGCACCTCGGTATAAAACCAAAATAGGTTGCTCATCTTTCAACTAGATGAGTATTGGAAGTTTGCGTATTGCTCCGATCAGAATCGCGATAACCTAGTTCCAAGTGACACGCCAATGGGAAATTGAGTTGGTAGGGTTCTAGAGTTCACACCTAGTAGTTTAACTGCCACATTAAGTATCAACCCTATTTGTTCTGTCATCCTGAAATATTAATTATCGAAATCTCAGCAATCACATCTTTATCTTTATCTGCTTTTCCTATACTTTATTTTCCTGCAATTTACTTTCCTGCATTTTAAGTATCTGTCTTTAAACCCCAAACCTACCTACTTTGTTCCATCCTAAATACTTCCCTACCGAAAGTGTCAATTTTAATCGCCCACACGTTTAGATTCATAGAACGATCTTAGGTTATACTTACCGCTTACTAATCAGAGTAGGTAGTACGGTTAATTTAAGCCCCGCAAAATATAAATTTAAAACCCCTGCTACGCTCGCATCATCATTTGGAAAACAACGACACGGTGTGAGCACAACACCCACCATCACATCAGCATCACACTCCTCTCAGTCTCACTCAAACACGTTATTTTTGGTGGTACGGTCACACACCCATCACATAAACAAAAAGACCCTCTAGGCTCCATCATATACGCCTCTCCTTGCCAGCAAGCGGCTTCCCTCCTTCTACACCATTATATCATGTCCTCTCCACGGTGGCATCACTCCAATTTCATGCACATGGTCACGTGGCTTTCCCTTTGCGGAATCTTTTTTTTATGGAATTGGAATTCATGAAAGGAATTGTAAATTTCAAGGAAGGTAATTTCTTTGAGTAGAGGGATTTGATGACTTCCAAATCATTTCATTCGTGAAACAAACAACCTTATAAAGAGAAATTGAAATACCAATTCCATTGAATTTCACAAACCAAACGCAACATTAGTTGCTACCATCTACATAGAATATCATACACATCTACTGTCGACTATTTAGAGCCCGCTCCCGACTTATTTTTTGAAAGAAGAGAAAAGAAGTAGAATGAATAAAAAATACATTTTGTTCCCAAGTTTTGTTTATGTAGAGAAGAGAAGAGACGAGAAGCAGAAGGAAGATTCAACCTTCTTTTCTCTCCAAACTTTCTCTCAAAAATTGGGAAGATTTGGAAGGAGGAAAGATTATACATGCTATAAAATGTCACTTCCTTCCATTTCTCTCCAACTCGGGAACACAAAACATATAAATTTCATATCTTTTCTTCGGGAAAACAAAAACGTTTTTCATCTTCTTTTCTTTTCTATCATTTTATATTCTCTTATATTATTTTCTTTCGAACAAAATCTCGAGAGAAAATACAAACACTCTTAACTCGGCCAATTTAAAAAAAAAATAATGCAATGTTTCTTTTTGGAAAGATTATGTCCAAATTAAATATTTACTTATTTACTGTACGTAATAAATACAGAGTAAGGTTCAAATGAGTACAACAATTTTTGTGAGAATGAGGGAATCAATAGGAATGCACCACGTGTCACTTTATCCTCTTTCCCCCACGTTTTTAAAAATTAAATATCTCCCAAACGGTAAGTTGAAAAATCACAAAAACTGCATTATAAAAATCAGCATTTTTTTCTCTTCGATTAGAGATGTGACAAGGTATACTTTCGACGAACTTTTTTTTTCCTTTTTCAGTGGGTTTTGAAAACAACTTAACACATGTGTTACCGGCGATTAACACATGTGTTACCGGCGAGTAACACATATGTTACCGGCGATTAACACATGTGTTACCGGCTAGTAACACATGTGATACCATCTTGTAACACCCCAAATTTCAGGATATTATTTTAGTACGCGAGAATATATTTATTTTAAAGTATTATGATATAAATGATACAATATAATAGAAAACGTAAATGGTTTACCAGTTCCAGAGTATAAAAGAATAAAGGAATTAATATTATACACATATGTGTACGTGGGTGGTCAATGTTTATCCCATTTTATTCTCAAACATTCCTGTGAGTTCCAGAAATGAGGTGAAAATCGCAGAAACCTATCAACACCACCAAAATCATTGAATTCAATCTTCAATCTAAGTTCTAATCCTTAATTCATCATCTCCTTCAATGCCTTCAATCTTTGGTAAGTTGATTTCTTCATGTTTTAACCTAGTTTTTGGGGCTTTCATGGGTTTAGAGAAATTGGTTAAATTAAATACGAAATTAGGTTTATTATGATAGAATTTTTGTTTGATAGTGCTATTGAGCTTGTACATAATCATATAACAACTTAAAAGTGATGAAATCATTGTTTGTGTTTTTGAGTGATTATGAGGGTTTTACTAAATTTTAATGAAATGATGTAATATAACTAGAGGTGTGAATAGAGGTGTTAATAAAGTGATGTTATGATGTTTAATTAAGAATTTCATGTAAACAAGTATTAAAAGTAAATATCATGATAAGTGGAATGATTATGTAGATATAATAAGAAGGATATGTGATGCGTTAAATCTAGTCTTAAAATTATCGTTGGAAAAGAAAACTAGAAAATACCTTGCTAAGACCAATACACAACCGGGCAGTTGACCCTATCGTGTAGTAGTATAGTCGGGTAAGTTCGGGTTCGAACACAGGGAACTAATGTTTTAGATAATCAAGTTAAGTGCAAGTAATTTAGAAAATAAAGAAAAAGTGGATTTGTGTGACCGAGTTGTCACGATGCTTAAAACTACAAACTTAGAGTTAGAACAAGAAAAGTGGACTCAGGAAGAGTCAAAATAGTCGTTTGGAAACTTTCGTATATTAAAAAAAATACTTGCTTGGACTATGTCGCTAGTGATTTCGGGGTGTGAATTTATAACCGGTTTAAATTATGCTAAAGTAATATCCATCAAACATCAGCTTAACGTTCGCCAAACCCCAAATGTTCAACTTCAATTAACAAACCTATGATTTAATCTAATAACGGACGTTCGCCATGGTTACCAACTTGCACATTTGAGCTTAAAGAATCTAACCCATTCCAAACTACATCCGTAATATTTATTCAACCATTTTTAGACAAATAATCGATAGCAATTTACCAAATAGAAAACATTCGCTAAATCTATTAGCAAATCACCAAACAAGTTAAACCATTAAATTCAAGCTCAAACACGCAAGGTTCACGATTAAACATAGATTAAAATTCAATGAGTTTACAATTCATCCATACAAAAAGCGTTCGCCGTATTCGCTAATTTATATATATAAATAGCTCACTAGTTTTACTTATACCAAATTTTACTTCCGCAAATTATGGTTCATTCATACATGGACATACAAAATGATAGGTATTTTTAATAAACAACGAACATTCACTATGGTTGTTTAGCTAAAATACCCACAAGTTCCACCAAAAACAAGCTAGTTACATACAAATTTATGGATGAATCATAAACTCAAAGCATAAATCTCACACCAAATATACACCCCTAATCAACTAGCTAGTTCATCCAAGCAAGTATATAAATGATTTAGCCACTAAACATGATCATATCAAAACAAACAAATATATTTATTTAAATCAAAGGAAACATGGTTATATATGAATAAAAATGCAAACCGAGTGATTACAATGTTTTGATGATGATTCTTTGTGACCAAAGGATGTAAGATGATGAAAGATCTTCAAGATGATGAAAATAGCTTCAAAACCCTCAAAAATCGTCCATGGAAGTGGCTGGTTTTGTGTGTGTAAAAGTTAATGAAAAAGTTGGTGAGATCCAAAAGAAAAGGTGCTTTTTTAGTACAAAAGTTGCTGGCCGCCCAAAGAACCCGGCTGATTTCCAAGTTACCCTGCGGGTTCCCAAAAAGGGGAAAGAACCCAGTTGATTGTCTTCTCCAGCCGGCGGGTTCTCAACAAGAGGGAGAACCCGGCTGATTTTGCTCTTAAGCCGGCGGCTTCTCCCCCATTTCCAGCAAACCATCTTTTTTTGTCAATTCTTCCTCAATCTTTAACCTTAACGCACAAAAATCAATTTCAAACTAAATAAGTACCAAAAGTTCATGAAATTAACTTGAAACAAATGCAACATAAATGATATCGCGAGAGATTCATATATACAAAATGAGCGATATCAATATGTTTAAATAAGAAATTAATTAAACAAGTAAGGGTATTTGATTTTGAATATGATTATGGTTATGATGATAGAGCAAGTGGTTACGAATATTGAAGGTTTAACTTTGGTAAATTAGTAATGGGTTAGTTAAAATGAATCATGAATAATTCTAAGTGGGGGAGGATTAGTGTTAATAGATGTTTAATTATGATGATTGGTAGTGTTAAAGTGTGTTGTTTGTTGTTATGAATCAATGCTAGGTGTTAAAGACGTGGAGATCGTACGTTGACTAATTGTTGTAATTCATCGTATTAAATCTCAAGGTGAGTATTATAGGGACTATTTGGGTAATGGTTGTATGTGTTTCCGGATTACTTCCGAGTAAGAGGATCATACTACCATGTGGAACTTATTTGTAATTTATGTGTTTTAAATTGTTAATTGTTAATGTTGAAGTATATGAATTATTATATGTGTTTCCGGATTGCTTCCGAACAAGAGGATCATACAATCAAGTGAAATATTAGCTAGCGTTGCTAGCATAGATTTGTTTCTTAACTTGGTAACCATTTCGACGTGATTTGGTACCTTATGCCTTGTTTCTTATGGCCGCGGATCCGCATAGTGTTTGGTTTTTATAGAGTGTTTCAGTGATTGTTGGAGTAAGATTATGTGTTTGATAATAGTGTTTTATAGAGATGATTACATGATTGTTATGAATTACTTAATTAGTTGCCTATATGTCACTAAGTATGCGTTCTTATTCGGTTATTCCTACCATGTTTCATGTTTTTAGGTAATTCGGGATAAAGTGAAGGGAAGGGGACTATAAAGGGATTATATGGATAGCTAAAGTTAGCAAGTGACAAGAACTTCTTTCTTATCTATTGTTTTGAATTCAACTTGTGTAATACGCCCATGGGTCAAAGTTTTTGGAAGTCAAATATGACATATGTCTTTTGTTCTATGGTATGTTGACTAAGAAAGTCAACCTTGATGTAAAGTCATAGATGTATGTATTTGGAATCATGTTGAAAGTATATATATATATATATATATATATATATATATATATATATATATATATGAAAATGGTATTATTATGTTTAAAATGAGTAGAAAATGTCAATGATTCGAAGTCTTGTGGGATTGGTTAAACGGAAGTCAAAGTATAGTCAATTGCGTTGAAATGGTCAAACACGTGTAGAATTGGGTAGTGTTTTGATTGGATTATGGTTGAATTCCCAAATGGGTCAAACAGTGTCAAAATGAGTCTAAAGTGGTCATGTGGTGGAATATGAATGGGTTAGTGTTATGGGTTGTTTGATGTATGCTTTAACTTTGTTTTGATGAGTCAAATGAGTGTGCAAAAAGCTAGAGTCTTAGTGTATATGGTTTGTGATTTGAGTTGTCACTTAAAAGTGGTCAAAATGGCCTCTAATTGGTGGCACGTCCAAAATGGTCATTTTTGTAAAAACTGAAAAAGTGTCAAAATAAAAGGTTTTATATTGTTATAGTGGGTGTGTGTGCAAAATTTCAAGTCCTAACTCCTAACGAGTAAAAAGTTATGCGCGTTTGAATTTGGTCAAAAATCTGACTTTTGTTGAGTTTCAAAAATAGGCATGAGTACGCAATCCCAGAAGAATTCCTAGATCGCGTACGACAGTGTAATTTCATCACAGTAGGATTTTCATGTACATACGCGCCCAGGATCGCATATCATAGTGTAAAAATGAAATTTTGGGTTTTAAAAGCTTGTTTCAACTATGGAAATTTATTAAAGATAAAATATATAAGTGGGGTAGTGTCGTATGCCCGATCAGTCACGGTCGTCAACGCAACGGAAGGAGGACACGGCAGTGGAGTTTTAAATTTATAAGAGCTGGGGAACTAAGTTTTACTACGGCTGTATAGCAGCAGTATGACCTAGGGTCGTTCTTAAAGCTAATCGTATTGTGAAACGAGAGTATCAAGACAAGTTGTTTAATTTAGTGATGGGACTTTTAAAACAGAGTTTGAGTGGGTTTTTGTTACTTAGGTCCGTAATTTAAAGCAATTAAATAAAAAGTAAATAAATGGAAAATAGAAATAGGGATGAAATCGGTATGGAGGATATGTGTCTGTTATGACTTCGTTAGCTTATGCGGAGGTGATGCTAGGGTTTTAGTATGAAAACGTCTTTTAAAGGTTTGTGTCTTATCTGAGCTTAATTGTTCGTAGTGTAAACACTAGTACCCTACTGATTGGGGAAACCAATCAATATGTCACTGAATACTAGGCCAAATTGAGTCTGATCGGAGGAGGATGCTCAACTCTTCAACGTTATCCAGAGATGGAGTAACGACCCTTCTTGGAATGTAAGTTCCTGGGTGCATGAGATAGAGTAACATACCCACTAAGGTTCCGACCTTTCTTAACACTACGAAGACAACAAAGTCAAACAAGGCATTTAAGATTAAGAATTGGTTTGGTGACTATTAACTTTATATTAATGGTTATATTTTAGCCTAGAGCTTTCATCACGGTGTACAGTGCGACTATGCATTTCCACAGTTTTCCAGACCTAAGATGTACTAACGGTGTACAGTGCATCTAAGCATTTCCACAATGTTCCTGATCTTTAGGTGTACTAACGGTGTACAGTGCGATCAAACATTTCCACAGCTTTGAAGTCAAACCAGGATGTGACACAGTCTTCAACCACCGACATTTCCTTAGCTCCACGTATTTGTACTTCACCAAAGGTGTTTCCAACGTTACACGAAGTACAGTGCCGTTTATCGTGGTCTTTCCGGGGTCACATTGTAACACCTGCATAATTAGGGTAATTAATTATGCCTAATTGTTTGTAACTAGTTGTAATTAGTATGTAATAGGACTAATTACATGCTCTATTTGTATGTATATATAAGGTGAATTATATATATGTGTGTGTACTTACGCGATTTGGATAAATCGTGCGAATTAACCGGACGGAGTCCGACACAGTTTACTTGGACGTTGGTGACAAAAATTTACTTAAATAATGAAAACGTATTTTGTTATATAAAATACGCAACCGAACGAGCATTGTTTATATATTATTGTGACGACATTTTAACTAGCGCAACAAAACGTAATAAACGCGACTTAATAATTTAAATATTGCGACAAATGGTTTTATTATTAATTTCAGAGTATTTTTATTTAAATATTCCAGTTACATTTTTAAAATATAACGGTTTGGTTAAATACTATAAACAAAGGATTAAACGATTAGGACACGGAGTAAATACTGAGTTTTAGGGAGCGTTTGCCCCTCCTCCCCTTTTGGAACCAGCCAAAAGCACCACCCATCCCCATCTCTTTCTTTTCATTTTCATTAAACACACACACACAAACTCAAAACCCTCTCTAAAAATCTTCACCAATTTTCGGATTCACAAATAAATTCCAAGTTAAGTGTTATACATTTCGGACTTCAAACGACTATACGATATAACATCTAAGGTACATTGAAGCATGTTTTTCAAAGATAACAATTCAAACAAGTATAGATAAATGTCGAGATTAACGTTTCAACTAAGTCACCAACGGGCCCAAACATGTTTTCAACAAACGAACAATTACAAACATACGAACAAACATTGGCTATACTAGTTGTGTACAACTAAACGAAACGTCACGTGAGACGCATACTTACATAACTTCATATGAATAGGCATTTGAAGGTTACGGGTTCGGAGAACCTACTTGCTATATTTACTACTTGCTATTTGCTACGGCATATTACCAGACTCAGGTGAGTCTCACATCCCCTTTTTACTGCTTTACTTTGGGGGAGATGCATTACTTGTTTTTGCTTAAACACAATGAAATTACTGTCTTCACTGAATTACTGTATATACTTGTATTTCACTGACTCATTACTTTACAGACTTACTCCGTTACCGACTTAGTACCTTACAAACTTACTGTTTTACTGGAAAACCACTTTATAAACTTACTTACTTACATTTGCGGGATTGCAAATACTGGTTTACGATTTCTAGATTGAAATTGCTGATTTTACGCCTGCGGGCATTACTGATGAAATCTCGTGTTCAAAGCTGATATTACTTACAAACCTGTGAGATTCACCAACCTTTTGGTTGACACTTTTTAGCATGTTTTCTCAGGTACCCGGATGGAGTAGGATTACTCCAGGATTTTAGCTAGAGTCGCATGATTTCAACACAACTGCATTAACGGAGATTCTTAGCATTATCTTTTGTATATTTTGATTATGTAATAGAATCTCCCGCTACACGCGCGGACTCTAGGGAAACTACATTTTTGTATACGAAAACACTAAGTTTTCAAACAATATATCTATGGAATGTAACTAATTTACAAACGTTGCATATAGATGTCGTTTACTTTATCTTTGTGCTGTGATATTTGATTAGTAACACCCCAAATTATGCTTCCGCAAAACAGTGAATTTCGGGGGTGTTACACACATACTTTATGGTCACTCTAGACTAGTTTAAACTACGTTTGTATTAAAGCCCAACCATCTATGATATAAACCAGCCCTCACTATTTCCCAATAAATCCCTGATTGATTCACGGTGTACTATACGAAAGGTTTTAAACAGTATTTCCACAGCTACGCAATTCAGACCATGTTTACAGTTTCAGAAAACATAGATAGGTAGTGACCGTTTGATCAAGGTTCGCGACTCCTTGTCATAAAGATTCTAACCACGTTTAATTGGAGGAAAGGCGATTTGGTTTAGAAATTCATAAATACAAGATTAATAGATCACCGGTTTTCATTTATATAATATAACTGGAAACATTATTTCCACAACGGATTGTGCCCACGACTTTCATAGCTTCCACGTTCCGTACTACACACATAAGTGATGATTCTGGCGCTATACAAATGAAAGCCGTATAACGTTACCTCCGTTATTTCATAATGTTATCCAATTATATGTTTAAAGCAGCATCACCCCACACATATATAAACTAACTACATCATAACAAACACACAAGGAAACTACTCACTACGCATAATAACAGATCCTAAATCTAGCATAATAACAATAGCAATTATCATTATAACAGATAAGGAAAGAAGTAACCGTTAATAAAGCGTAGATTGAATAAGCGTTTAGAGAGAGAGTACAAGCAGAACTTCCGCAATATCCTTGACAATATTACAATAAAAGCCCCTGGACTATTCCCTATGCTATTACAAAAGTAGTCCCTCCGTTAGTTTCATTTAAATATTAACTGAGAACTAACTGGATCAAACCCTAATTTCTAGAGAGAGAAAGAAAGAAAGAGAGTTTAGAGAGAGAGAGAGAGTGTGTGAGAGAGAAAGTGGAAATGGAGAAATGAATGGAATGGTGAAGTGTGTAGAATGATGGAGGAGTGGCCTCCTATTTATAGGCAAAGCTTGAAATCAGCCGAACAACTCGCGAAGCACGCACGTACAAGCAAACGAAGCACAAACGAGCAGCATATGGGGGACATAGGGCCGTATACGGCCTTCATAGGGCCGTATACGGTGTGTAGAGGGCCGTATACGGTCTATGAAGGGCCGTATACGGTGGCCAAGGCCGTATACGACCTCCGTCTGATTTCGTTCGTTGCTTAAAACGTCCGTATCTCCTTCGTTATGCGTCCGTTTGACCTGATTCTTTCGCCTGTGTCTTCGTAATTCCGTTACGCTTCTAATGGTGCCAATCTCACTTAAATTGGATGTGTACAACTTTAGCATAGCCGAAATCACTTTATAGGAGTTTGTAACCGTCCAGTCTTTTCCGTCCTTTGTCCGATTTGCATGATTCTTGATTTTCTCGTCTCGATTTTACCTATTACATCATATCATAAGGTTAGAATATGTTTATCATAGGATAAATGAGGGTGCGAGAATTGGTTGCTGCTTATTTGCTCCGTTTTGTTCGTTATTCGGATGTTTTTACTGATTTTTGTAGCAACGTCTATTTTCTGAGCACTTTAGTGAATTTTGGTAAATAATGATTGTTTTGGAATGTTTTCACTAAAGATGTGCCCAAAAAGTGTGGAATAATGGTCTTGAAAACATGACTTTTTGCGTTACATCAAGTTATCCCACACTTAGACGTTGCTTGTCCTCAAGCAACACTCAGTTTCTGAAAACATTTTAAAACATTTTTTAGAGCGAGCTTCAACATTTTTAAGAGTTACCACTGTCAAATGCAAATAAGATAGTTTCAGGAATATAGGGAAAGATAAGATGATCCTTTCTTAAACAAGAAAAGATTCTCTTAGGCATACATCCAAATCTCATGATCTTGGAGTACACATGACTAGGCGATCTCACTAAAGGTGGTCACTCAATTCACTCAAAGTGTATCGGGTTTCCTATCAGTCTAGAACAAAAGAAATCGCTCAAATAGCCAGTCATGCAGCACTCATCGTCATAGGCTTGGTCGAGAATCGGATCTCCACCACTTAGGTGAAGACGGTGCTAATTATCCCAAGACATTCATGAGGGTTGTAGTGAGGGGTAAAGGGTATGGATAGTGGTATTTTTGGGTTGTAATGGTTGCTTATCTTAAAACATCTGAGATTATGAACAACTTTATTTCAGAACAGAGAGAGAGGCAGCTTTTGGTCTTCTATCAGGACTTTAAGCTTTATTCTTGCGGAACTATTTTTCTTTCTTTTCTTTTTCTTCTTTTTATTTTCTTTTTCTGCTTTTGTATTTTTGTATTTTTCTTTTCTTCTTCAGAATTTCTTTGCCAGAGAATTTCCAAGGATATTTTTCTTCTTTTGATTCTTTCAGAAATCCCTTATCTTGAACGTTTCGAGTCTTTTCGCGGTGTCAATTTTACACACCAAGGATTCTTCAATTTTTTTGAGAGCACGAAAGGGGTAGGATAAGACATTCTAAAAGATGTTCTTCATAACCTCAGAAATTCTAAGATAACTTTGGGAGTATTTTGGGAAGTAGGGTTTATTGGGGGTTTTATGAAACGAAAGGTTTAGGCTCAACAGGGTTTACTAGGCGGATCATCGATACTAAAAATGAGTATCGAAAGGGTTTTGGGCTTGAAGAGATATGTGAAAAGGGGTTTATATCCTAGGGAATGTCAAGGTCATTTAATTGCACCTATACCGCGTACGGTACACACCAATGTGGTCTTGAAGCGTATGTCAAGAGCAAGTTCTAATTCAGAGATGCATGCATCGGCACACACAAGAAATGATTAGTGAAGCATTAAAGATGAATGCTATTAGGCTCAAGATACCTCACTGCAAATAGGGTTGTGCTTCGTCATGCTTCCATTAGATTATTATTTCTTGTTTAAGCAATTTCTACCTTATTTTCCCTAGACTCCGAAATATATTACTCACATCTGAAAATAGCTCCTCTCAAAAGATATTTCGGCTCAAAATTAGCAGAGTAAATCAATAGATTTAGCTCATACTTTTAATTTTCTTGAAAAAATTTTGAAAAATTTGAGGAACATTTTCTGAGTTTACTATTTCGGACATTAAAAATCAAAGAAAACTAACCAAGGTATTCCATACCTGCTATCCCACACTTAGAGGAACATTGTCGCTAATGTTCTCTTTAGTTGAGATTTACTGGAAGTAAAATCCCACACTTAGAGTTTGAACATCTAAGAAAATGTTTCTCAAGTGTTTGTTTTGGGCTGGAATCCCACACTTAGTGATAAGCTTAGGATAGGGTATAGACTACTTTCACAAACTAACAAAGCAAATAATATACAGAATCATAAACAAAAGAGAGTAAAGGTTAAGACACTCCCCAGATAGCGAGCAACAAAGAAGCTGAGAATCTGAATTTTGCTGAAAGGAGATGTTGCCAAGATCTTTTTCTGCATTCATGAAGAGCGGCACAGCTTCAAGCGTCTTGCTATTTGGTTTCTTTTCCATCCATTATTCCCTTTGTGAATCAATCTCGTAAGTGTGAACACGTTGGTCGTATCAGCTTACAAACTCAAGGTATTTGTAAATGAAAAGATAAATCACCGTCTCAGAACTTTGAAAAGATATTTTCTACTACAAATCATTTTTATAAAACATGTGTTTTTAAACGAGTTCGAGCATAATGCATAAAAGTAGTATGCAAGTACCTCAAATGCTTGAAACACATGAATTATCATTTTTCAAATTGATTTCCTTATTTCTGAGATGAGTGGTTTATTTGCAAATGAGTTTTAATATCAGAAAGTGTTTTGGTGACGACCAAGTGTGAAGGATAGTCAGAGATATATCTTCACTTATTGACATTGTTCTCTCTACACGTCTTATTACACGGGTTGCCTCCCGAGAAGCGCTGCTTTTAGAGTCGAGAGCTCGACTTTGCCTTCCTTCAGATTTAGTTGGTGTTGGAACCACCAAGACCGGAAGCGCGCAGAAGTGGAATCCTGGGGTTACGTGGGTATATCCTCAGAAAATGGCGAGCGATGATGTTGACGATGTTTGGAATCTCAGATGAAAATATGGGGAAGCTCTGCAGATGCTGCTCTGTAATCTTTTTTATGTGCAGCAGGTCCCAAGTAATCTCCTTTACTGTGCTGGAGATAATTCCGCGGGAATTTACAAAAGAGAATCCATCAGCTTCAATCATCTCTCGTTCAGGATGGTATTGTCTGAGTGAGTCCATAAATCCAAAGAACTGCAGGTGTAAGGTCTCGTGATCTGCAATACTGGAGTTTACTCCAAGTTCTCGGATAGATTCATGAATACCCTAGATGAGATTGGTCTGGTAGTGGGAAAACGTGAGGTCGGAGTTCTTAAAGGTATTGTTCATCATGTCGTAAACCTCACGTAATCCGTAGTTGAATATTTGACTGTGCTCTTCATCAGGTACTTCAGCGAAGATTTCCTTGATTCGATCAGTGAGGAAGTTCGCGATGTTAACCATCGAACCTTCTGGTATAGAAGAAGGGATGACACGCGTCCTATCGTCAGAACTCTCGTACTCGAGATCTTCGGTAATCTTGTGAGCGTGGTACTCGATGGTTGTCACACCCCCAATTTTCATGATTTGCGGAAGCGACGATTTGGGTGTGACTAATCAATATTCAAAGCACTAAAGTACAAGCAAACGACTCTAAATGAGACGTTTTGAAAATAGATATCACATTACCAAATAAGTTTTTACAAAGCTGCGAGGTTTATAGGTAATTTCCAAATACATAATTTGAAAATACAAAAGTAAATGCAATGTGGTCCCAAATGTTTGAAAGCATGCGACTCGTGATAGCTTAGCTTATCCTGTAGGCCATTTCTACGGTTGATGAGCACCTGAGAATACAACACTAAAAGGGTCAGCTATAAAGCTGGTGAATCTCACAGGTTTAACATAAACATTGATGTGATCAACATGATAATTTGACGATAATAAAATGTTTCGTCTGAACAAGGATTTAAATTAATAAACCAAACAATGATTTGAAACAATTAAGTTTTCTAAAACCATGATTTAACCAATTAAGGTTACTAAATAATGATTTGAACCAACGCAGGTTCCTCAAACAACCATGAAACCAACGCGGGTTTTCTAAACAATGATTTAACAATTTAGTTTTCAAAACAATGATGAAACCAACGCAGGTTTCCTAAACAATGATTAAACAGTTTAGTTTTCAAAACAATGATGAAACCAACGCAGGTTTCGAAATAATGATTTTTAAACAATGGTGAAACCAACGCAGGTTTCGTAATATTGAACAAACCAACGCAGGTTTTAGAACAACATTAAATTTAACAATGATGAAACCAACGCAGGTTTCGTAATATTGAACAAACCAACGCAGGTTTTCGAACAATATGAAATTTATCCATGATGAAACCAACGCAGGTTTCGTTATATTGAACAAACCAACGCAGGTTTTTGAACAATAATAAATTTAACCATGATGAAACCAACGCAGGTTTCGAAATAATGATTTAACAATGATAATCAAGACCAAATAATGGTAGTCAAACAATGTAACTAATATAGTTATCTGAACTAAATAATCATTTAATTCCTTGAGTTAATTCTCAAATTAACTAATCAAATAACATATGATCACGAAAACATGTAAGCATTGTATCTCACCCCAATATTTGAAACAGTAAAAATGGGGCTGTGAGACTCACCTGAGCCTATCCGAGCAATGAGTATATCCTACGTGGAATAGACAACCTCTGAAATCCCTTAGAGTCCTAAACACGCGAGATTCTAATGAGTAAATGGATTGTCCAATGTATTATTTAATGTTTATGTTTGAGTTTACAAAATTTGGTACGAGTCTGAAAACAGTAATCTGCCATTTTTGGCCCCTAAACGACCCCGGATGGCCTAAAACTGACAAGGCTAAGGTACTTAGCTTTGATCATTGGGTTGTTTTTGAATGACCGAGCGAATTTGAGCTCAATCCGTTATAATAAATTTTTCATCGAGAAGCTACCCTGTTGTTTTAACTTGTGAAATCGTCGACGTTTTCAAAATTTTACATGTTCTGTTTTAGCTAGAATTCGCAGGGCTAGTTTATTGATTCGTTGGATCCTGAAATAAAAAGGGGGAATCCGCCGGATTCCCTTGAATCCGCCGGATTGGTGGCATTTGTGGGGAATACGCCGTATTCCCTTGAATACGCCGTATTCCAGAAAAATAGAGGGAATACGCCGGATTCCCAAGAATCCGACCGTATTCATGACAAACCAAGGGAATCCGACCGTATTCCATTGAATACGCCGTGTTCATGTTTTCTGGGCAGGAATCCGCCGGATTCACCCGAATCCGCCGGATTCACGTAACTGGTTCGACTCTGTTCGTTCCAAAACACACCCAAACCCATTTTAAAACCATTTTCGCATATAACCAACTTAATAGAACAACATAACATGATCATATATGTATTTCAAACATGTATTTAAACTAAAATTTAAAGTTTCCTTACAAATTGTAAAACGATGGAATCGATGGTGATGATGAACGATGAAGATGGTGATGATCCAATGATGATGATGAAGATGATTAGATGATGAATATGATGTTAAATCTTGTTGTTGTTGTTGTTGTTGTTGTTTTGTTATTGTTGGTGTTTTTTGTTTAAACCGAGAGAGAAAAGAGAGAGACCGAGAGTGATATTGAGAATGAGATAGAAATGATCGGCCATCTCCAATTATTGGAGGTGGTTGATCCAGTTTCGCCCCGCTCCGTGGTACTTTGACCCGTGTTTTGGTATCCGATCGTTATTTAGTAAAAATGTTTTCGAACGATAAATTTCTAAAATTGAAATCGTATAAGTTTTTATTTGAAGTATTTCACAAAAATACTTTTAGTGTGATACTAAATTATATCGTTGTTTCACTTTGAACTTACGGATAGTTTTAATTATCCAAAAAGAGTTTTGCAAATTTTCCGAGTACCGTAATATTATTTCTGTTAATAATATTCTATTTGGAGATGTTTTGGGACAACTTTTATTTTTATGTTTCCTGAGTGTTTTCAGATTTGTTCGCGTTGTGATTATTAAATAATCATTCCATGTTATATATATAGTTATATATATTATCCGAATACTTTGTTTTTGAATCGTACATAGTACGAATAATTAAAGTTTAAATTGGCCCCTAATTTTGGCCCTTTTTTGACCGGGTGTCACATTCTCCCCTTGTTAGGAGAATTTCGTCCCGAAATTCATTTGAACCCTATGATCGCGTGTTTCAAAGGCCGACTATGTGTTATGTCTAATACTAAGACATCCGATTTATCCTTCTCCCCTTGTTAGGCTTAAACCTACTGATCTCAATGAATAATGGAGAAGTCCGATTCTTTACCCGCCCGTTACCTACATAACAGGGTCGGTCCGTCTTACCAAGTATCACTATGATTTGGATTTATAATCCACCGAATTCAATGAGTTTCTACGGTGTTCTTAGAGTTCAATGTAACTATCAACACCGTCATAATGTACACATGTCCTATATTAACAAATATAGTTTTTCGATACTTATCCAAATTCTATGTCACTAACGTGATAACCATGTTCCGACTAGATCACATCAGTGATAACAAGATTATATCACCTAAGTGATACCCGACTAGATCACCGAAGTGATAACCAATTTATATGCCACAACATGCATGCCTAGCCATATACTGTTTTAGCTAATCGAATGCTGTAGCGCATATTTTCACTGATACATTCATGATTAGGAAAAAAAAAAAAAAAAAAAA
This sequence comes from Helichrysum umbraculigerum, assembly GCA_949592205.1. Classification (NCBI taxonomy): domain Eukaryota; kingdom Viridiplantae; phylum Streptophyta; class Magnoliopsida; order Asterales; family Asteraceae; genus Helichrysum; species Helichrysum umbraculigerum. The sequence continues at coordinate 36,452,650 of CATIUR010000003.1, forward strand.
AAAAAAAACGATGAGTTTCCTTCAACAATGATTCCAACAAGATGGCCTATTAGCCTATGTATATCAATAATGATATCCAAATTGTCGATCTAGACAACAAGCCTAGCCATTGAATTCTAAAGTGAAATTACGTTTTACACTTCCTGATTCGATTAACCACAATTTGCTAATCTAATTGTACATTTATCATCAAGGAATAGAATAGACATGACGTATGAAATGTCATATGACAATAATAGATAATAGGATTGTAATCAGTTAACATGCAAGTCTAACAGATTACAAGAGTTGAAGTTTACAGAAGTGTCAAGAATATCTCATCAGAACAGATATTTAAATTTGTTTGTTATCCAACACGGGATTATCCATTGGGTGTTTGCCGATTTGAGAGAATTGGTTAGGAATGATAGGAAAAGATCTCAATCCTAAGAGGAATATTGATTTTGATCGTTAAGCATAACGACGGATGAAGAACAAGATTTTTTATCCTTACCGGAGTAAGACACTCTCGAAGAGATGACCCTCTATACCTAGGGCACATCCCGGTACTATTTTCCCTGATTCGATCTACTTACGACCGGTAAGTACTTATGATTTATCCAAGGCCCTATCATATATCTACAATATATAACATCCTAACATATATTTCATGTCCAAGGCATATCCATATATATATATATATATATATATATATATATATATATATATATACATTATATATATATATATATATATATATATATATATATATATATATATATATATATATATATATATATATATATATATATATATATATATATATATATATATAATAGCTTAATCATATACGCATATACCATATACGCGTATATATCCGCCTAGTTGTGTCTAGCACAAAACAGCTTGAGTCCCGGTTCTCTCGTGGTCAGAGTCTACTATTGTCTTCCTGTTCGACATAACCCCTTTCAGACTTCACATCATCTTCATTTAATTGTACATAGTTAGCTAGGCTATGTTAAATTAAATTCGTATGATGTAATTTCTGAACCAGTTATACCTAATGAGGAATACAGCCTAACGGTTATAGTCTAGGTCCACTAAATGCAACCTAGTTCGCTATAACCTCAGGCTCTGATACCAATCTGTCACACCCCCAATTTTCATGATTTGCGGAAGCGACGATTTGGGTGTGACTAATCAATATTCAAAGCACTAAAGTACAAGCAAACGACTCTAAATGAGACGTTTTGAAAATAGATATCACATTACCAAATAAGTTTTTACAAAGCTGCGAGGTTTATAGGTAATTTCCAAATACATAATTTGAAAATACAAAAGTAAATGCAATGTGGTCCCAAATGTTTGAAAGCATGCGACTCGTGATAGCTTAGCTTATCCTGTAGGCCATTTCTACGGTTGATGAGCACCTGAGAATACAACACTAAAAGGGTCAGCTATAAAGCTGGTGAATCTCACAGGTTTAACATAAACATTGATGTGATCAACATGATAATTTGACGATAATAAAATGTTTCGTCTGAACAAGGATTTAAATTAATAAACCAAACAATGATTTGAAACAATTAAGTTTTCTAAAACCATGATTTAACCAATTAAGGTTACTAAATAATGATTTGAACCAACGCAGGTTCCTCAAACAACCATGAAACCAACGCGGGTTTTCTAAACAATGATTTAACAATTTAGTTTTCAAAACAATGATGAAACCAACGCAGGTTTCCTAAACAATGATTAAACAGTTTAGTTTTCAAAACAATGATGAAACCAACGCAGGTTTCGAAATAATGATTTTTAAACAATGGTGAAACCAACGCAGGTTTCGTAATATTGAACAAACCAACGCAGGTTTTAGAACAACATTAAATTTAACAATGATGAAACCAACGCAGGTTTCGTAATATTGAACAAACCAACGCAGGTTTTCGAACAATATGAAATTTATCCATGATGAAACCAACGCAGGTTTCGTTATATTGAACAAACCAACGCAGGTTTTTGAACAATAATAAATTTAACCATGATGAAACCAACGCAGGTTTCGAAATAATGATTTAACAATGATAATCAAGACCAAATAATGGTAGTCAAACAATGTAACTAATATAGTTATCTGAACTAAATAATCATTTAATTCCTTGAGTTAATTCTCAAATTAACTAATCAAATAACATATGATCACGAAAACATGTAAGCATTGTATCTCACCCCAATATTTGAAACAGTAAAAATGGGGCTGTGAGACTCACCTGAGCCTATCCGAGCAATGAGTATATCCTACGTGGAATAGACAACCTCTGAAATCCCTTAGAGTCCTAAACACGCGAGATTCTAATGAGTAAATGGATTGTCCAATGTATTATTTAATGTTTATGTTTGAGTTTACAAAATTTGGTACGAGTCTGAAAACAGTAATCTGCCATTTTCGGCCCCTAAACGACCCCGGATGGCCTAAAACTGACAAGGCTAAGGTACTTAGCTTTGATCATTGGGTTGTTTTTGAATGACCGAGCGAATTTGAGCTCAATCCGTTATAATAAATTTTTCATCGAGAAGCTACCCTGTTGTTTTAACTTGTGAAATCGTCGACGTTTTCGAAAATTTACATGTTCTGTTTTAGCTAGAATTCGCAGGGCTAGTTTATTGATTCGTTGGATCCTGAAATAAAAAGGGGGAATCCGCCGGATTCCCTTGAATCCGCCGGATTTGTGGCATTTGTGGGGAATACGCCGTATTCCCTTGAATACGCCGTATTCCAGAAAAATAGAGGGAATACGCCGGATTCCCAAGAATCCGACCGTATTCATGACAAACCAAGGGAATCCGACCGTATTCCATTGAATACGCCGTGTTCATGTTTTCTGGGCAGGAATCCGCCGGATTCACCCGAATCCGCCGGATTCACGTAACTGGTTCGACTCTGTTCGTTCCAAAACACACCCAAACCCATTTTAAAACCATTTTCGCATATAACCAACTTAATAGAACAACATAACATGATCATATATGTATTTCAAACATGTATTTAAACTAAAATTTAAAGTTTCCTTACAAATTGTAAAACGATGGAATCGATGGTGATGATGAACGATGAAGATGGTGATGATCCAATGATGATGATGAAGATGATTAGATGATGAATATGATGTTAAATCTTGTTGTTGTTGTTGTTGTTGTTGTTTTGTTATTGTTGGTGTTGTTTGTTTAAACCGAGAGAGAAAAGAGAGAGACCGAGAGTGATATTGAGAATGAGATAGAAATGATCGGCCATCTCCAATTATTGGAGGTGGTTGATCCAGTTTCGCCCCGCTCCGTGGTACTTTGACCCGTGTTTTGGTATCCGATCGTTATTTAGTAAAAATGTTTTCGAACGATAAATTTCTAAAATTGAAATCGTATAAGTTTTTATTTGAAGTATTTCACAAAAATACTTTTAGTGTGATACTAAATTATATCGTTGTTTCACTTTGAACTTACGGATAGTTTTAATTATCCAAAAAGAGTTTTGCAAATTTTCCGAGTACCGTAATATTATTTCTGTTAATAATATTCTATTTGGAGATGTTTTGGGACAACTTTTATTTTTATGTTTCCTGAGTGTTTTCAGATTTGTTCGCGTTGTGATTATTAAATAATCATTCCATGTTATATATATAGTTATATATATATTATCCGAATACTTTGTTTTTGAATCGTACATAGTACGAATAATTAAAGTTTAAATTGGCCCCTAATTTTGGCCCTTTTTTGACCGGGTGTCACATTCTCCCCTTGTTAGGAGAATTTCGTCCCGAAATTCATTTGAACCCTATGATCGCGTGTTTCAAAGGCCGACTATGTGTTATGTCTAATACTAAGACATCCGATTTATCCTTCTCCCCTTGTTAGGCTTAAACCTACTGATCTCAATGAATAATGGAGAAGTCCGATTCTTTACCCGCCCGTTACCTACATAACAGGGTCGGTCCGTCTTACCAAGTATCACTATGATTTGGATTTATAATCCACCGAATTCAATGAGTTCCTACGGTGTTCTTAGAGTTCAATGTAACTATCAACACCGTCATAATGTACACATGTCCTATATTAACAAATATAGTTTTTCGATACTTATCCAAATTCTATGTCACTAACGTGATAACCATGTTCCGACTAGATCACAGCAGTGATAACAAGATTATATCACCTAAGTGATACCCGACTAGATCACCGAAGTGATAACCAATTTATATGCCACAACATGCATGCCTAGCCATATACTGTTTTAGCTAATCGAATGCTGTAGCGCATATTTTCACTGATACATTCATGATTAGGAAAAAAAAAAAAAAAAAAAAAAAAAAAACGATGAGTTTCCTTCAACAATGATTCCAACAAGATGGCCTATTAGCCTATGTATATCAATAATGATATCCAAATTGTCGATCTAGACAACAAGCCTAGCCATTGAATTCTAAAGTGAAATTACGTTTTACACTTCCTGATTCGATTAACCACAATTTGCTAATCTAATTGTACATTTATCATCAAGGAATAGAATAGACATGACGTATGAAATGTCATATGACAATAATAGATAATAGGATTGTAATCAGTTAACATGCAAGTCTAACAGATTACAAGAGTTGAAGTTTACAGAAGTGTCAAGAATATCTCATCAGAACAGATATTTAAATTTGTTTGTTATCCAACGCGGGATTATCCATTGGGTGTTTGCCGATTTGAGAGAATTGGTTAGGAATGATAGGAAAAGATCTCAATCCTAAGAGGAATATTGATTTTGATCGTTAAGCATAACGACGGATGAAGAACAAGATTTTCTATCCTTACCGGAGTAAGACACTCTCGAAGAGATGACCCTCTATACCTAGGGCACATCCCGGTACTATTTTCCCTGATTCGATCTACTTACGACCGGTAAGTACTTATGATTTATCCAAGGCCCTATCATATATCTACAATATATAACAGCCTAACATATATTTCATGTCCAAGGCATATCCATATATATATATATATATATATATATATATATATATATATATATATATATATATATATATATATATATACATTATATATATATATATATATATATATATATATATATATATATATATATATATATAATAGCTTAATCATATACGCATATACCATATACGCGTATATATCCGCCTAGTTGTGTCTAGCACAAAACAGCTTGAGTCCCGGTTCTCTCGTGGTCAGAGTCTACTATTGTCTTCCTGTTCGACATAACCCCTTTCAGGCTTCACATCATCTTCATTTAATTGTACATAGTTAGCTAGGCTATGTTAAATTAAATTCGTATGATGTAATTTCTGAACCAGTTATACCTAATGAGGAATACAGCCTAACGGTTATAGTCTAGGTCCACTAAATGCAACCTAGTTCGCTATAACCTCAGGCTCTGATACCAATCTGTCACACCCCCAATTTTCATGATTTGCGGAAGCGACGATTTGGGTGTGACTAATCAATATTCAAAGCACTAAAGTACAAGCAAACGACTCTAAATGAGACGTTTTGAAAATAGATATCACATTACCAAATAAGTTTTTACAAAGCTGCGAGGTTTATAGGTAATTTCCAAATACATAATTTGAAAATACAAAAGTAAATGCAATGTGGTCCCAAATGTTTGAAAGCATGCGACTCGTGATAGCTTAGCTTATCCTGTAGGCAATTTCTACGGTTGATGAGCACCTGAGAATACAACACTAAAAGGGTCAGCTATAAAGCTGGTGAATCTCACAGGTTTAACATAAACATTGATGTGATCAACATGATAATTTGACGATAATAAAATGTTTCGTCTGAACAAGGATTTAAATTAATAAACCAAACAATGATTTGAAACAATTAAGTTTTCTAAAACCATGATTTAACCAATTAAGGTTACTAAATAATGATTTGAACCAACGCAGGTTCCTCAAACAACCATGAAACCAACGCGGGTTTTCTAAACAATGATTTAACAATTTAGTTTTCAAAACAATGATGAAACCAACGCAGGTTTCCTAAACAATGATTAAACAGTTTAGTTTTCAAAACAATGATGAAACCAACGCAGGTTTCGAAATAATGATTTTTAAACAATGGTGAAACCAACGCAGGTTTCGTAATATTGAACAAACCAACGCAGGTTTTAGAACAACATTAAATTTAACAATGATGAAACCAACGCAGGTTTCGTAATATTGAACAAACCAACGCAGGTTTTCGAACAATATGAAATTTATCCATGATGAAACCAACGCAGGTTTCGTTATATTGAACAAACCAACGCAGGTTTTTGAACAATAATAAATTTAACCATGATGAAACCAACGCAGGTTTCGAAATAATGATTTAACAATGATAATCAAGACCAAATAATGGTAGTCAAACAATGTAACTAATATAGTTATCTGAACTAAATAATCATTTAATTCCTTGAGTTAATTCTCAAATTAACTAATCAAATAACATATGATCACGAAAACATGTAAGCATTGTATCTCACCCCAATATTTGAAACAGTAAAAATGGGGCTGTGAGACTCACCTGAGCCTATCCGAGCAATGAGTATATCCTACGTGGAATAGACAACCTCTGAAATCCCTTAGAGTCCTAAACACGCGAGATTCTAATGAGTAAATGGATTGTCCAATGTATTATTTAATGTTTATGTTTGAGTTTACAAAATTTGGTACGAGTCTGAAAACAGTAATCTGCCATTTTCGGCCCCTAAACGACCCCGGATGGCCTAAAACTGACAAGGCTAAGATACTTAGCTTTGATCATTGGGTTGTTTTTGAATGACCGAGCGAATTTGAGCTCAATCCGTTATAATAAATTTTTCATCGAGAAGCTACCCTGTTGTTTTAACTTGTGAAATCGTCGACGTTTTCGAAAATTTACATGTTCTGTTTTAGCTAGAATTCGCAGGGCTAGTTTATTGATTCGTTGGATCCTGAAATAAAAAGGGGGAATCCGCCGGATTCCCTTGAATCCGCCGGATTTGTGGCATTTGTGGGGAATACGCCGTATTCCAGAAAAATAGAGGGAATACGCCGGATTCCCAAGAATCCGACCGTATTCATGACAAACCAAGGGAATCCGACCGTATTCCATTGAATACGCCGTGTTCATGTTTTCTGGGCAGGAATCCGCCGGATTCACCCGAATCCGCCGGATTCACGTAACTGGTTCGACTCTGTTCGTTCCAAAACACACCCAAACCCATTTTAAAACCATTTTCGCATATAACCAACTTAATAGAACAACATAACATGATCATATATGTATTTCAAACATGTATTTAAACTAAAATTTAAAGTTTCCTTACAAATTGTAAAACGATGGAATCGATGGTGATGATGAACGATGAAGATGGTGATGATCCAATGATGATGATGAAGATGATTAGATGATGAATATGATGTTAAATCTTGTTGTTGTTGTTGTTGTTGTTGTTGTTGTTGTTTTGTTATTGTTGGTGTTGTTTGTTTAAACCGAGAGAGAAAAGAGAGAGACCGAGAGTGATATTGAGAATGAGATAGAAATGATCGGCCATCTCCAATTATTGGAGGTGGTTGATCCAGTTTCGCCCCGCTCCGTGGTACTTTGACCCGTGTTTTGGTATCCGATCTTTATTTAGTAAAAATGTTTTCGAACGATAAATTTCTAAAATTGAAATCGTATAAGTTTTTATTTGAAGTATTTCACAAAAATACTTTTAGTGTGATACTAAATTATATCGTTGTTTCACTTTGAACTTACGGATAGTTTTAATTATCCAAAAAGAGTTTTGCAAATTTTCCGAGTACCGTAATATTATTTCTGTTAATAATATTCTATTTGGAGATGTTTTGGGACAACTTTTATTTTTATGTTTCCTGAGTGTTTTCAGATTTGTTCGCGTTGTGATTATTAAATAATCATTCCATGTTATATATATAGTTATATATATATTATCCGAATACTTTGTTTTTGAATCGTACATAGTACGAATAATTAAAGTTTAAATTGGCCCCTAATTTTGGCCCTTTTTTGACCGGGTGTCACAATGGTACAGTCAATGTAGAACCTATGAGGAGAGGTCTCGTCGATATGATCATTCCTAGCCATGGAATCTAGAAGTCCCCTGAGATCATTCATCAACCGGATGTCTATGTCTGCGTCGGGACTCCCAGTAGCATTGTACATATTGCTGCGATAAGAATTTAAGAACTCGTGTTGCTCAGCAGAATATGGAAATGCGGATCTGAACAGCGTGTCATAGATCTTCCTGTACATGCGTCTCTGGTCTTCAAAGAACTCTAGCTCCTCAGGTGTTGGTCCAGTAGCGTGGTGCTCTCGTAGCAACTGAGCAGCGAGGTCTTCGGCAAAGGCATTTAGGCGGTTGTGGAAGAATCTGTAATCTTGGGAATTCTCGGCTTGGTTGACCTCAGATTCGGCTATGATTTTCTCAATCAGGTTCCTTTGGTGTGGAGTGTAATCATTGGTGGAGTTAATGATAATGCTTGTCATCATAGGTATGTCGTTTTCGAATTCTTCAATAGCACTTATCATTTCCTCATGGTTGGAGATAGTCGGAATTTGAGGAGAAGCGGGAACAGTCGAAGATGCAAGAAGTCGGACAGACCGAATATCTATTGGAACGTCAGTATAGATGATGTCATCGTCATCACTCTCCTCAGCTGGAGTATCCCTAGCCTGGAAATCAGGGAACTCAACACTATCGGATGGTGGAAGGGAGTCATCAGTAATCTGAGATATCGGCTGAGAGGAATCCATCTCGATGTCTTTCTCTTCCTGAGAATCAGAATTACGGCTAGATCCGGAAGTACTTCCCTTCTCGAACTGACTTCGAGGTGCAGATATGTCAATGGTTTGAATCCTTTGGGGAAGTCGGGATGCTTTATATGCTGCAATCTTTCTCAAGAGTTTGTCTCGAAGCTCCGGGTGCTGTGTGGATAAAGCTATAGTCTTCTCAATATTCAGCAGAGCGTCAAGTCGAGGAGACACGAGAGGTTTGGTGGGATCAATAGCTGATGCAATGAGTTTCTCCATGGTGAGACCAAATTCTGCATCGTGAGAGTAATCAGTCGGTGTGTCTTCATCTGATTCATCTTGTGACAGAGGGATGAAGTTCTCGAGGTTCTCGATCTGCATAATCTCTGCTGTCGGTAAATATGAGTCAGGAAGGTATTGATGAGGTGGTGTGGACTGATATACTTCCTCGGGCTCTGATTCTTCCTGTCCTTCCTCGGATTCTTCCATTTCTTCTGGTTCCGTTTCTTCCATCTCTTCTTCCTCTGGTTCTGTTTCAGGTTGTTCCTCTTCTTCTTCATCCTGTTCTGATTCTTCCTACTCTTCTATTTCTTCCTCTGGTTCAGATTCTTCCATTTCCTCGTCTTCTGATTCTGACTCTTCAGTAGCTGAGATAAGACAAGTATGCTCGTATGGCCTGTATGGTTCTGGCTCTGAATCAGAAGTGTCATCATCCGAAGTAATTCTGCCCATGGATATTGCGTATATCTCTGCATGCTCCATTAATGAACAGTCGTTCTGATCAATCTTGTATGATATTGTCTGTCCATGTGCTTGTAGACTGATAACCTGAGAATATACGTCAATAATAGCACGTGCAGTATTCATGAATGACCTACCTAGGATAATGGGTATGTTAATGTCTTCCTGTATATCCATCACTACAAAGTCAGTGGGGAAATAGAACCTGTCAACTTTTACCATGACGTTCTCAGCAATGCCTTTCGGGTATCGGACTGATTGATCGGCAAGCTGGACGCTCATTTTAGTGGGCTGGAGAGGTCCTAATTCTAATCTGGAGTAGAGCGAGTAAGGCATCAGATTGATACTAGCTCCAAGATGGGCCAAGGAGCGTATTGTGCCTGAGTGATAGATGGAACAGGGCAAGGTGAATCGACCCGTGTCTCCTAGCTTTTCCGGTAAGGCATTCTGGATGACGGCTGAACACTCGGCGTTCAGGGAGACTTTAGGAGTGGAAGGAATCTTGTCCTTAGTTGCCAGCATTCGTCGGATGTACTTCATACTAGAAGGGATTCTAGACACGGTGTAACACCTGCTAAATTAGGATAATTAATTATGCCTAATTAATTGTAACTAGTTGTAATTATTATGTAATAGGACTAATTGCAGACTCTATTTGTATATATATAAGGTGATTTATATATATATGAGTGTACTTACGCGATTTGGATTAATCGTACGAATTAACCGGACGGAATCCGACACAGTTACTTGGACGTTGGTGACAGAAACTTACCTAAATAATGAGAACGTATTTTATTATATAAAATACACAGCGAACAAACATTATTTATAATATCGCGACGACATTCTGAACAATTTAACGAATACGTATTGAACGCGAGTTAAGAATTTTAATACTTCGACAAATGTTTTTTTTTATAATTAATTTCAAGGTATTTCATTAAAATATTCCCGTCACCTTTTAAAAATATAACTGATTGACTTAACATTTAAACGACGGAGGAAACGAACACCGCACGGAGCGCGGAGGCGCGGACTGAAAATGGGAGGCTTAACCTCCCACCTCCTTTTCTTTCCTTTTTATTTTCTCATTTCTTTCTCTTTCTTTCTCTCTTTTCTCTCTAATTTAAAAACCACCACCATTACCATAAATCGCCAAATAACAACACGAAACGACACCGGATCACACCACTCCTTTGGAATAAAAGAACCACGGCATCCCGATCTATCTTTCCATCTTTTCGGATTTTCGATCCGACATTTTGTAAGTTCCCGACAAAACCCGAAACTCTCCGTTTTTACTCATTTTTACGTTTTTATGGTTTATATATGCTTAAAATGTCCAAAAATGGGTTGGGTAAAAGATTTGGACCTAACGGAAGTTTTCCGACCGATTTTCCGGCCACCAATTTCCGATCAGACCGCTACGTCGCAGAGACGCTGGGCTATCTGCGACGTAGCTCAAAACGTCGCAATACACCTCACAACGTCGCACATAGCGACGTCGTTACCAACGTCGCATTAAGTGGCCAACGTCGCATTAGCGACGCCACCCCCTACGTCGCATTGATTTGCGAAGGTCGCATCATGCGACGTACATGCCCACGTCGCACCCTACGTCGCTTGCAACGTCGCATGCTACGTCGCATGCTACGTCGCACCAACCAGAAACTAGAAAAACACATATTTTTACTAAGTGTCGGAACCAAGATTTTAACACCTGATTTTACCCAAATTCAGATCCAGATGCGTTTTTCGTCAAAGTAATATAGTAGAAATAAAAATTTTCCAAGCTGACCTGGCAGCTCGACCCCAGCCAGGGGCTCTGCCCCTTGGACCCCGCCAGGGGCTGCCGCCCCTTGGACCCCGCTACCAGGGGCGCTGCCCCCGGACCCCCGTCATTAAATGTTGTAAATACTTTTCACACTAAGTGTTGAACACTTACAAATAACGAAACCTGATTCAACGATACATATAATGATAACACTTTGAATCATTATTACAAACCGTCACCAACGGGCCATATTTGTTTTCAAACTACAAACGGATTACTAAACAAACACTTGGACTTAATGAGTTGTGTAAACAACTAGCCTAGATGGTCTTGCGAGACATCTACTTACTTAACTTTATATGTTTAGGCACTTGAAGGTTACGGGTTCGGAGAACCTACGGTTGATATTACTTACCCGTTTATTGATATAAACGTACTTGTAAAGACTCAGGTGAGTCTTACGGCCCCACTTTTACTGTTTTATCTTATTGGGGGAGATACATGCTACTACTTTTTCTTGAACACAAGTACTAAACTGTTTACTATACCAAACGGAATTGCATGAGTTGTTACTATTTACAGAAGTCTCTCCATCATATATCGTTAGTTATGACTTAAGCGCGAACACTAGTTAATGGATCCATTAGGGAAATGACCCTCCCCACCCGGGGCAGTAGCGCTGCCACGTACTGATTTACACGTATAAACGGGTGACTACCTATTCGTTACTGATGCTTGCTCAATTACGAGCATGTCACGGGAGCAAACTTATTACTTACGGGTTAAGCTTCGATTATGAGCCTCATGGCAACGGTATAAACTTACTTACTTACATTTGCGGGATTGCAAATACTGGTTTACGATTTCTGGACTGAAATTGCTGATTTTACGCCTGCGGGCATTACTGATGAAACCTCGTGTTCAAAGCTGATATTACTTACAAACCTGTGAGATTCACCAACCTTTTGGTTGACACTTTTTAGCATGTTTTCTCAGGTACCCGGATGGAGTAGGATTACTCCAGGATTTTAGCTAGAGTCGCATGATTTCAACACAACTGCATTAACGGAGATTCTTAGCATTATCTTTTGTATATTACGATTATGTAATAGAATCTCCCGCTATACGCGTGGACTCTAGGGGAAACTACATTTTGTATACGAAAACACTAAGTTTTCAAACATTATATCTATGGAATGTAACTAATTTACAAAACGTCTCATTTAGAGGTCGTTTGCTGTATATCTTGTGCTTTGTATATTGATTAGTAACACCCAAGTATGCTTCCGCAAATCACTAAATTTGGGGGTGTTACAGATTGGTATCAGAGCCTAAGGTTATAGTGAACTAGGTTGCATTTAGTGGGCCTAGACTATGACCATTAGGCAGTATTTCCTTACTAGGCATGATTGGTTCAGGAATTACAGCATACGACTTTAATTTAACATAGCCTGATCACCTATGTACAATTAAGGAAAAATGATGTAATGTCTGAAATGATTATGTTGAACGGGGATACGTAGTTGACTCTGACCACGAGAGAACCGGACCATTACTTGATACGTGCTAGACACTAGGCTGGATATGATATATGTATATATATATTAGCCTCGTCTTACTTACACTCTGCCACAGGAATGGCAAACACTCCACCTAATCCGACACACTCTCACTCACATGGGTCACGGAACCCACGAGTAGCCGGGAGGAATACAAGGTCACCTCGAACCAGCCCCTATCCTGTACATAATTTTCAGAACTCGGCACATCTCACGTTGCCAGTATTGGCTACCCAATTCCGCCGTCAGGAACAAAGACTCGAAAATCTTGAACTGGAACAACACCGAATGACCTACCTGCTTCGTCAAGCTTGTGACCGCATATCACAACTATAGCGAGAACAAGAGGATACCAACCTCTCTGTAAGCATAATTCAGGATTCCATGACCGCCGAACTGGGTGCGGATGAACTTGTAAGAGACCGACTAGAAGAATGTGAACATCGTTCACAGGAGACTGCGGATCACTCTCTAACACTAGCACAACGACTGGCCTTGGTGGAAGACAACGCCAGGCAAACCAACCGACTAGCAGAAACCGTGGACCGCCTTGTCGCGCTGATGGAACAAATTAATCTACATTAAGATTAGGGTAGTTTTTGTATTGTAATCTATCGCGTAATCTAGGGACTATCTAGCACTACTCTATAAACTAGTCGGATGTAACAATTCCCGACACCTTTTGTAATATCCCTGTAAGATGTAACTTTTGAACTCACTTTATCTATCAAATATCCCTTGTATTCTTAACTCATATTAATTGTCATTTTCCATGTTATTGTTATGTATTACTGCTTTCATACATATACATCTGTGACAATTACAAGTTCATACAAAATCTCATGTATCTTCATTTCTTTTATTGAAGAATCATGCCGCCAAAGACACGACCATACACCGACGCCCAGATTACCTCCCTTATAACCCAGGCTGTTACTGAAGCCTTGGCTCGGAATACTCCACCAAATTCCACGAGGAACAGCGATGCCGCTGAAACCTCTGCTGCTAAACCTTGTTCTTACAAGGACTTCCAGAACTGCAAACCCCTAAACTTTGCAGGTACTGAGGGAGCTATCGGTCTAGTACGCTGGATCGAGAAAGTTGAGTCTGTATTTCTGATCTGCAACTGTGCGGAGGGAGACAAGGTTAAGTTCTCCGTTAGTACTTTTACTGACACCGCACTCACCTGGTGGAATACTTATGCCCAGACTGTGAGTGTTGCTACTGCTTACCAACTTCCGTGGGAGGAGTTGAAGGAGATGTTGAGGGGCGAGTACTGCCCCAGGGATGAATTGAAACAGCTGGAAATGGAATTCTGGAACCACAAGATGCAGGGTGATGACATCACAGGATACACAAACCGTTTCCACCAACTGGCACTTCTGTGCCCAACCATGGGCGATCCTGAGTACAAGAGGATCGAGAAATTTGTTGATGGTCTTCCTGAAAGACTCCAAGACCTGGTAACTTCTTCCAAACCGGGTACTATTCAGAGCGCCATCCGTATGGCCCATGAACTAACGGCAAATTCTGTCCGCCGTGGCACAACTTCAACCCCATCTTCAAACAACAAACGCAAGTGGGAAGGAAACCCCAACTCATCCAACCAAACCTCCAACAAAAAGCCTGAGTACATTAAGGCTTATTCATCTGGAACTTCGGAGAAGAAAGGGTACAGCGGGAGCAGACCCTACTGTCCCAAATGCAACCGCCACCATGACGGTTCTTGCCCTTGCTCCAACTGCAAGCGGTTCGGGCATCTAGCCAATGATTGCCGAACCAACATTCCCACCCCCAACACTAATGCACCAAAGGCCTGCTTTGGGTGGGGAAATACAGGGCATTTCAAGAAAGATTGCCCAAAGCTGAAAAACAACAATAACCCTGCTCGCGGTAGAGCATTCGTTATCAAGGCTGGGGAAGCCAGACAAGACCCGAACGTCGTGACGGGTACGTTCCTTCTCAACGACCTTACTGCTTCTGTGTTATTTGATACCGGTGCCGATAGAAGCTTCATTTCTGAGAAATTTAGCCCTTTACTTGATATAACTCCCACTGCCTTAGATACTAAATACATTGTTGAATTAGCTAATGGCAAACTGATTGAGACTGATAGTATCATACACAACTGTACACTTAATCTCACGAACGAAACGTTTCCCATTGATTTAATCCCTGTCGAGATCGGCAGCTTCGATATTATTGTCGGTATGGATTGGTTATCCAAGCACCGAGCTGAAATAATCTGTCATGACAAACTCGTTCGCATACCTCTTGTCTCCGGTGGAACCTTAGTCCTACAAGGGGAGACCGGCAGACGGAATCTGAATATTGTCTCCTGTCTGAAAACTAGAAAATATCTACGAAAAGGCTATCAAGCCATCCTCGCACATGTAACGGAGAAGAAGTCGGAGGAGAAGCGACTTGAGGATGTTCCGATCGTGCGGGATTTCCCGGAAGTCTTTCCTGAAGACTTGCCCGGACTGCCGCCACCTAGACAAGTTGAATTTCAAATAGAACTTGTGCCCGGAGTTGCACCCGTGGCACGAGCCCCTTACCGTTTAGCACCATCCGAAATGCAGGAGTTGTCTAACCAACTACAGGAACTCCTGGACAGAGGATTCATTCGACCAAGTTCCTCGCCTTGGGGAGCTCCGGTCTTATTCGTGAAAAAGAAAGATGGATCTTTCCGCATGTGTATTGACTACCGAGAGCTGAATAAGCTAACCATAAAGAATCGGTACCCACTTCCTAGAATCGATGACCTATTTGACCAACTCCAGGGATCGAGTGTTTACTCAAAGATTGATCTACGGTCGGGTTATCATCAACTCCGAGTCCGTGACAATGATATCCCAAAGACAGCCTTCCGAACTCGTTATGGGCATTACGAATTCCAAGTGATGCCATTCGGTTTAACCAACGCACCGGCCGTATTCATGGACCTTATGAATCGGGTGTGCAAACCATATCTTGACAAATTCGTCATTGTGTTCATCGACGATATTCTGATTTACTCTCGCAACGAGCAGGAACATGCTCAACATCTGAAAACCATTCTAGGACTTCTTAAACACGAAGAGTTATATGCCAAATTCTCTAAATGTGAGTTCTGGATTCGAACTGTTCAATTCCTAGGGCACGTGATTGACAGCCAAGGAATTCATGTTGATCCCGCCAAGATTGAAGCAATCAAGGGCTGGGAGTCACCGACCACTCCAACCGAAGTGAGACAATTCTTAGGTCTTGCTGGTTATTACCGTCGATTCATTGAAAACTTTTCAAGAATAGCTGTTCCCCTAACCACGCTGACTCAGAAAGATAAGAAGTTCGATTGGACTGATAAACAAGAGTCAGCCTTCCAGCTATTGAAAAACAAACTTTGCAGTGCACCAATCTTTTCCTTACCCGAGGGCACCGACGATTTCGTAGTTTACTGCGACGCCTCACACCAAGGACTTGGTTGTGTGCTAATGCAACGGGAAAAAGTCATTGCCTATGCCTCACGACAACTAAAAATCCACGAGAAAAACTATACGACCCACGACCTCGAGTTAGGTGCTGTGGTCTTCGCATTGAAAATCTGGAGACATTATCTCTACGGTACGAAAAGCACTATCTTTACCGATCACAAAAGTCTCCAACACATATTTGATCAGAAGGATCTAAACATGAGGCAACGTCGCTGGGTTGAGTTACTTAGTGACTACGACTGCGAGATCAAATATCATCCGGGCAAGGCTAACGTAGTTGCCGACGCCTTAAGCCGAAAAGAACGAGTGAAACCCCTTCGAGTCCGAGCACTTTCTATGACAATTCGTAACGAGCTTCCTGCTCAAATCCTTACCGCTCAACTTGAAGCACTCAACGATGAAAACTTGAAAAATGAAGCCTTGCGAGGCTTGGATAAACAATTCGAAATCAAACCTGATGGAACTCGATACTTCTCTAACCGGGTGTGGTTACCCAAATTCGGAAACTTGCGAGATTTGGTGATGGCTGAAGCTCACAAATCTCGATACTCTATACATCCTGGTTCTGACAAGATGTATCACGACGTCAAGGGGTTGTATTGGTGGCCTAACATGAAAGCTGACATCGCCTTGTACGTCAGTAAATGCCTAACCTGTTCCAAAGTCAAGGCCGAACACCAAAGACCCTCGGGGTTGCTCCAACAACCTGAAATTCCTCAATGGAAATGGGAACAGATTTCCATGGACTTCATTACCAAACTACCAAAAACTTCGAGTGGTTGCGATACCATTTGGGTGATCGTGGACCGTCTCACGAAATCTGCTCATTTTCTGGCCATCAAGGAAACCGACAAGATGGAGCGTCTGACTCGCATCTACGTCAAAGAAATCATCTCGCGACACGGGGTACCTATCTCGATCATCTCAGATAGGGACAGCCGTTTTACTTCTAACTTTTGGCAATCACTACAGAAATCTCTTGGTACTCGTCTGGATATGAGTACTGCTTATCACCCGCAAACCGATGGCCAAAGCGAGCGAACTATTCAAACACTGGAGGATATGCTACGAGCCTGCGTAGTTGACTTCGGTACTTCTTGGGAAAATCACTTACCGTTGTGCGAGTTCTCGTACAACAACAGTTACCATACCAGCATAAAGGCTGCACCCTTCGAGGCACTTTACGGGCGTAAGTGTCGATCACCTATCTGTTGGACTGAGTTAGGAGATCCCCAACTCACGGGTCCAGAAATCATTCATGAAACTACTGAGAAAATCATCGGTATTCAAAACCGGCTGATAGCCGCACGTGATCGTCAGAAAAGTTATGCTGACGTGAGACGCAAACACCTTGAGTTCCAGGTAGGGGACAAAGTACTTCTCAAAGTGGCACCGTGGAAGGGTGTCATTCGATTCGGAAAGCGAGGCAAACTAAACCCTAGATACATCGGACCATTCGTGATCCTTGAAAGGATTGGCCCAGTGGCATACCGCCTGCAACTTCCTGCTGAACTTAGCAGCGTTCACAATACATTCCACATTTCTAACCTGAAGAAATGTCTGTCTGACGAGACACTGATTATACCGCTCGACGAAATCCAAATCGATGATAAGCTTCATTTTGTCGAGAAACCTATGGAAATCATGGACCGAGAGGTCAAGCAATTGAAACAGAGTCGTATTCCCATCGTAAAAGTCAGGTGGAATTCTAGGCGTGGCCCTGAGTTCACCTGGGAACGGGAAGACCAAATGCGACAGAAATACCCACATCTCTTCCCAGACAACGCACCGTCCGTGCACTCAAGCTAATTTCGGGACGAAATTTCTTTAACAAGGGGAGAATGTAACACCTGCTAAATTAGGATAATTAATTATGCCTAATTAATTGTAACTAGTTGTAATTATTATGTAATATGACTAATTGCAGACTCTATTTGTATATATATAAGGTGATTTATATATATATATGAGTGTACTTACGCGATTTGGATTAATCGTACGAATTAACCGGACGGAATCCGACACAGTTACTTGGACGTTGGTGACAGAAACTTACCTAAATAATGAGAACGTATTTTATTATATAAAATACACAGCGAACAAACATTATTTATAATATCGCGACGACATTCTGAACAATTTAACGAATACGTATTGAACGCGAGTTAAGAATTTTAATACTTCGACAAATGTTTTTTTTTATAATTAATTTCAAGGTATTTCATTAAAATATTCCCGTCACCTTTTAAAAATATAACTGATTGACTTAACATTTAAACGACGGAGGAAACGAACACCGCACGGAGCGCGGAGGCGCGGACTGAAAATGGGAGGCTTAACCTCCCACCTCCTTTTCTTTCCTTTTTATTTTCTCATTTCTTTCTCTTTCTTTCTCTCTTTTCTCTCTAATTTAAAAACCACCACCATTACCATAAATCGCCAAATAACAACACGAAACGACACCGGATCACACCACTCCTTTGGAATAAAAGAACCACGGCATCCCGATCTATCTTTCCATCTTTTCGGATTTTCGATCCGACATTTTGTAAGTTCCCGACAAAACCCGAAACTCTCCGTTTTTACTCATTTTTACGTTTTTATGGTTTATATATGCTTAAAATGTCCAAAAATGGGTTGGGTAAAAGATTTGGACCTAACGGAAGTTTTCCGACCGATTTTCCGGCCACCAATTTCCGATCAGACCGCTACGTCGCAGAGACGCTGGGCTATCTGCGACGTAGCTCAAAACGTCGCAATACACCTCACAACGTCGCACATAGCGACGTCGTTACCAACGTCGCATTAAGTGGCCAACGTCGCATTAGCGACGCCACCCCCTACGTCGCATTGATTTGCGAAGGTCGCATCATGCGACGTACATGCCCACGTCGCACCCTACGTCGCTTGCAACGTCGCATGCTACGTCGCATGCTACGTCGCACCAACCAGAAACTAGAAAAACACATATTTTTACTAAGTGTCAGAACCAAGATTTTAACACCTGATTTTACCCAAATTCAGATCCAGATGCGTTTTTCGTCAAAGTAATATAGTAGAAATAAAAATTTTCCAAGCTGACCTGGCAGCTCGACCCCAGCCAGGGGCTCTGCCCCTTGGACCCCGCCAGGGGCTGCCGCCCCTTGGACCCCGCTACCAGGGGCGCTGCCCCCGGACCCCCGTCATTAAATGTTGTAAATACTTTTCACACTAAGTGTTGAACACTTACAAATAACGAAACCTGATTCAACGATACATATAATGATAACACTTTGAATCATTATTACAAACCGTCACCAACGGGCCATATTTGTTTTCAAACTACAAACGGATTACTAAACAAACACTTGGACTTAATGAGTTGTGTAAACAACTAGCCTAGATGGTCTTGCGAGACATCTACTTACTTAACTTTATATGTTTAGGCACTTGAAGGTTACGGGTTCGGAGAACCTACGGTTGATATTACTTACCCGTTTATTGATATAAACGTACTTGTAAAGACTCAGGTGAGTCTTACGGCCCCACTTTTACTGTTTTATCTTATTGGGGGAGATACATGCTACTACTTTTTCTTGAACACAAGTACTAAACTGTTTACTATACCAAACGGAATTGCATGAGTTGTTACTATTTACAGAAGTCTCTCCATCATATATCGTTAGTTATGACTTAAGCGCGAACACTAGTTAATGGATCCATTAGGGAAATGACCCTCCCCACCCGGGGCAGTAGCGCTGCCACGTACTGATTTACACGTATAAACGGGTGACTACCTATTCGTTACTGATGCTTGCTCAATTACGAGCATGTCACGGGAGCAAACTTATTACTTACGGGTTAAGCTTCGATTATGAGCCTCATGGAAACGGTATAAACTTACTTACTTACATTTGCGGGATTGCAAATACTGGTTTACGATTTCTGGACTGAAATTGCTGATTTTACGCCTGCGGGCATTACTGATGAAACCTCGTGTTCAAAGCTGATATTACTTACAAACCTGTGAGATTCACCAACCTTTTGGTTGACACTTTTTAGCATGTTTTCTCAGGTACCCGGATGGAGTAGGATTACTCCAGGATTTTAGCTAGAGTCGCATGATTTCAACACAACTGCATTAACGGAGATTCTTAGCATTATCTTTTGTATATTACGATTATGTAATAGAATCTCCTGCTATACGCGTGGACTCTAGGGGAAACTACATTTTGTATACGAAAACACTAAGTTTTCAAACATTATATCTATGGAATGTAACTAATTTACAAAACGTCTCATTTAGAGGTCGTTTGCTGTATATCTTGTGCTTTGTATATTGATTAGTAACACCCAAGTATGCTTCTGCAAATCACTAAATTTGGGGGTGTTACACACGGTGTCTAAGAATTTTCCATCAAGTTTGAATGACTTGGCATTGTACTTCTTGTGCAGGCGGTTAGGGAAAGGAATCTCAACCTCACGATTCGGCGTGGGAATTGATTTGGTCTCAACTGTCGGTGGGACAGGAGAATGTTCCCTTAGAGAAGTAGTCATAGAAGGAGTTGGTTTATCAGAGTTTAAGGTCTTGGCTTCCTCGACGTGGGGGTTCTGAATAGTATTGCTTGGTAAGGTCCCTTGCGGTCGGGTATCGAGACGTTGGGCTAACTGACCGATCTGGTTCTCAAGGCTTTTTAGGACCGAGAGTTGATTTCGAAGGAATAGATCAGTTTGGTCTTGTCGAGCCGTAGTCTTTTTGTAACATCCTCGAAATGGACCTAGTTATTTGTATAGTATTATTTCTTGATTTAAATATGTATTTAAATGTGTTTGGAAATAATATTGTTTGAAATAGTTGAAATAATTGGAATAGGATCCGAATATTCCAATGTGATAAGTGAAATATTAATTGTTGTAAATTAATATAGTTGACGGTGCAATAAAATGTTTGGACTCGCAAATGGTTTTCGGGTTCCAGACAATAGATTGAGATGGGGTATTAAATTATACCCGTATATTGAAGGCGGTTCGTGAGGCCGACTTATATATATCCTTTCCTATTTAGGAAAGTTATTCATTTTTATTCCAAAACTCACAGAAACTCTCTGAAAACCTCCAAATCAATCCAGAAATCAAATCAGGAAGTTGTGATTCTCGTGAAACTTCCTAATCATCAGATTACCATCGTTAGATTCTTCAATCAGTAAGTATTCTTGAGTATTTAAGAATTTGATTTTGATTTAAATTTGGGTAAATTGATGATTTGAGAGAGTTGGATGTTAGAAACATGTTATAAGTGTTATATGTGGATTATATGATGTTTCTAGTGATTTATAACTGTTTGAAATCGTGTTTTGGGTGATTTCGATATAAAATCCGCGAGTTAGGGTTTATGCAGTTCGTACAGGGCTGGGACGACAGTGGAAGCCGGCGGCTTCGTGATGAAGCCGGCGGCTTGGTCTTGTTGTGTAGAAGCCGGCGGCTTCGTAGGTCAAGCCGGCGGCTAGTGGTGATTGATAAGAAGCCGGCGGCTTCTTTAGGCAAGCCGGCGGTTTGTGATGCTTTGTAGGAACCGGCGGGCGTAAACCCGACCCGGCGGTTGGTAAAGACTTTAAAACGGGTTTTAGTTCTGTTACCCCATTTGGTAAATTACCCGGCGGTTGTTGAAGTGAAGCCGGCGGGTGAGGTTAGGAAGCCGGCGGCTTCTAAGAGGAAGCCGGCGGCTTGAAGGGCTGGTGCAACATTTCTTGTTTGTTTGTTAATAAGTAATGTGATTGCTAATTAATATATATTAATATATGATAATGATTATGTAGTAAATCATTAGTGTATAATTAGGAACTAGTAATCTTGATGTAGATTATGTTAAGTTCTTAATGTAAATGGTTAATATAAGTTTAGTATATTGATATGGATTACTAACTTATATTTGATTTGTTGATTCTCAGATTTGGAGAAGGCTCAGTGATATTAGACTACTGAGTGGAGGCCTGAGGTAGTCGGTGAGTGGATCTGTAACCTCAGTGTGATTTAGTTGTAATGATTTGATTTACAACAAGTAATTATAGTCTTACTTTGATAGAATGTAATTGTTGAGATATCTTGCCATGATAGTTTGACTAGTTGCTTACTTGGCTGTTTGAGCTAGTATGTAAGATTCTGAGGTCAACTTGATTTGACAGTTGGACTTGGTTGTTATTGTAGACGACAGGAGATCTTGAAACTTGAAATGTTGGTTTGGAGATCTAGGTCGTGTGTGATTAACAACTGGTTACCGGTAAATCTGTATAGGCCAATACAGATGATTGATAAGGGTTCCCTGAGTACCAAACCGGTATTAGGGTATCTCAGGAGCCACCGGTCCTCATGACGATTGATAATGTTTGATTGGTGTAGCTTGACATTGATTGGATGTCGAGTGAATGATTGATTTTCTGTTTATTGTTATTTGATGTAAACAGATTGTTATGCTAGGTTGTACTGTTGCTTATAGTTTCATTCACTTAGCTTTATGCTAACCCCACCACAGTTCTTCCTGCAGGTTAAAATAGAGGGGACATATTGGGCAGGGCAGGAAGTGTTTGACTGGATGGAATGTTTGACAGGCTTTTACTCTGATATTATTTTGATAATTATAGAAATGTTTTTAATAACACCCAGTGTGTTGAAATGTCTTGTACTTTGAATTGAAAAAGTTTATTGACATTTTGAGTACATTGATAGTATGTTTTAAAAATACGCTTCCGTGTCGCTATTATTATATTGATTGTTTATAATGAACGAGGGGTGTTATAAGTTGGTATCAGAGCAATAGTTTGGGTGAATTGGACTTGATAGAATGTTCAATCCTAAACTTTGATGAGTTGAGTCAAACATTCCAGTGGGTGTGGGTGTGGGTTTAGTTGATTAGTTGATGCATGAGAAAGTGTTTAGTTGAGTATGTACTAACCTTTAACAAGTTGTGAAGTTGTGTTTGATTTCAGAGACGGAGGAACATGAGTATCTGATTGGAATATTTCATGTTTCCTCAACGCTTGTGGGCTTAAGATTGTCAGGTAATCTTCGATAAGCCTATGTTATATTATATTAACTTGAATTGTTTACTCTGTTATGTTGAGTAAGCTTTGTTGAGAAGTTAATTGAGTCAGACTAATATGATTCCCCAGTTTGAGTCAACTACGATTGTTATATGTTGATATCAGATAGAGGTATTAAATGAGTTGCTCATTGTTGCTAGTATTTCTGATTGAATTGAAAAATGCAGAAATGTGATTAAATGAGTAGAAAACGAGTTGATTAAGGTTTTAGCAAGATTGATGTTAGAACCTAAGGAGTGTCTTTATTGGGAGACAAGATGATTGATAGTACTATATTAGTAGATTGATCACAGGTTGTGATCTAAATTCTTATTAAGGATTTTTGTGTCATCTGATTTGAGAATGACTGCTATTTGAGGAAATATGTGTTTATGTGGCTATATGATATGTTTTGACTATAGCTAAACCTTTGAGCTAAACCAAGCCTGATAGGTTTATAAGAAATATGGCTTATGATAAAGCTAAATTGATTAAGGAAGTGGTAGATCTTTCTGGTCAATTGTAAATTAAGAAATGAAATGTTTTATAGTAACATGATTGAGTAGATTTGTGGTGACATTGATGCTTGATAGTATAGCATATGTCAAAGTGATGCTAGTTAATTATGATGTGTCCTGAATTTTGTAGTAAATAGGGACATTGAATTGTGTTTAGTATTAAAATTATGATGATAGGTTATCATATGTTTGAGGTTTCAGATAAGTGATATACTGAGTGATTCAGTTGTTGAAAATTAGAACATTGTGTGTATGTGAAATGGCTTGCATATGTAAGATTGAATATGTAAGTAGTAAGCTGATTTTGAGTGTGTATCAGCTGATAGAAACTACTAAATAGATGTTGATTGATTTGAAATCATGAAGTATTTAATATATATGAGATAAGAGTATATCACATTGATAATTATAATGTAGAGTGGCCTGAGGATGGATTGTGAAGAACATAATCTTGCAACGCCTGATCACCGTTGTTATATTATGTTGTGTCACATGAACTTGTTGAGGCTACTTGGTATAAAAGAAATGTAATGTGATTTTGGAAAAAAAAATTGAGCATGAAAGTATGCTAAGTTGTTTAGTACTTGTTTTGATAAGAAAACAAACAGTTGATAGAACGGTGACCTTTAAACTGTAAAGGCGAGAGTGTAAATGATAGTTGTCATTGATAGAGGTTTTGATGATAAACCTAAGTGATTAATTTGATTTTGTTGAATATGTAATTGTAACTGATTGTGTTACATTGATCTTAGGTGGATTTGATAGTGTTTAAATGAGTCACTATTTTATATTTGGCTTGTAGGATGCCAAAGTTGAGATATGTTGAT
The DNA here is from genome assembly GCA_949592205.1 of Helichrysum umbraculigerum. Taxonomy (NCBI): domain Eukaryota; kingdom Viridiplantae; phylum Streptophyta; class Magnoliopsida; order Asterales; family Asteraceae; genus Helichrysum; species Helichrysum umbraculigerum. The sequence goes on from CATIUR010000003.1 coordinate 36,477,396, forward strand.
ATTACCTTGCTTGAGAAATTTCTAGTATTATTGAATGTAATAATAAGAAGATATGTTTGAAAGTAAACATACAATATGAAATGGCTTGTATGGAGCCAAGATTGATATAGGTTGACCTTGTCCTAGTAAAGGATTGATGAAATTATTGAAAGTAATAACTTGAAATATATGTGAAAGTGAACATATAAGATGAAATGGTTTGTTGGGAGTTAACTTGATAGTATGTTAACTTTGAAAGTCAAACCATAAATAGAGAATTGTGTATAAAATTAATTGCTTGTGATTGGTTTGAGGATAGGTCAAACTTGAGAAAAGCAATTAGAAGATTTTATTGATTGGTTGATTGAAATCAAAGTTGACATGTAGTCAACTGTGTGTGTTGAAATAGTCTAACATAGATTGTAATGTTATGATTGCGAGGAATAGGATTGAATTCCTTGATTAGTTAAATTATGTTGAGATGGGTCTTGTAAGATCCAAAGGAGATAGATGAATGGTCTAAGTTTGTGAGACTTGAGTTATTACTTAAAGCTAGTATTAAGTAATTGAAATAGTGTTAAGTATAATTGAGTATTCAGTTGGGTAATATTTGATATTTGAACTGAATATGTGTTGAAGAATTATACAGATATGAAGTCATTGTTTGATATGACAGTTATAATTTGCTAAGATATGTTAGAATGATTAAATCGCATTGATTAGAATTGTGATAGGAAAATCTTACCAGGGTGTGAAGCTTGTGATAATAGCTTTGATTGGGTAAGAAGGTGAGATAAGAAATAATTGAAAGCTATTATTATTAGTTGCCTAGGTTGATTGGTATCTTATAGTGAATCACTTAAGTATTGAAAGAATTTAATGGATTCTTTAGTTATTTGTTGATTGTATACAAATAAAGTAAGTGATAAAGTGATGAATTGGGATTAGATCCAATTAAGAAATTATATGAAAGTATATCTGGAGTTGGACTGTGTTAAAGGTCTAGTTTGACCTTGGTTGATAAATTGAGGTATATGAATTGGAAAGTTGTTCATATTTTAAGAAATTGTATGTGTTAGGAAGTAAGGGAAACCTTGAAATTGATAGGTGATGATTGTATTCATCAAACTTTTTGGAAGTTTAGATTGAATTGTTTAAGTTATATACTGGCTGGTATGTATATAAGTGAAACATAGAATTGATAATTATTCCATGTCCTGTGGTAAGGATATGTGATGATTAGTAGTACTGAGAAGGCTTGATAAAGACTTTGACAGTCTGAATGGCCTATTAGATAAAAAATAAAATGGAATTGAGATGTATATGTCCATTTTAAAGAGTTACTGAAATTGTGTATGTATGTATGTATAGTATACATGATAATAGATGGCATGATAAGTTTTAATAGAATGAATTAAAATATGCCATCAGTTGTGTGGAGGTCAGTTAACTGTGATTAACTTGATGTGGACTTTGTTAGAAATGTGTTGAATAGTGGCACATTTTAATAATGGGGATATTGTGATACTTGATTGTAGTATCATGATATGTTGATTAAGACCGACTTAGTTGCTAGATTAATGGGATCTAGTGTTGAATGACTAAGTGGTTATGTGATTAAAGTTGTATAAATTCTAATTGCTTGTGATTAGTAGTTTAAGATTGTAAAGTTGAATTGAAATAACTGGTTGCTAAGAGAATATTATTGATGTCTTACCAGTTTAAGTAATAAATAAGTTTTAACTTGATGGTTAGTTAGACTTTGGAGATACATAGTAAGTATTGATGGGTATACTGTAGTGTATAATCATTAGTGTTGTGATTATTGGTTGTGTAAATTGTTGTTGTTGACAATTGATAGATTGTAATGAAAGGAGTTACAAGCAGAAATAAGTCAAAGTAGAGGTTGGTTGAATGTAGGTAATATTTGATTGTGGTACTATTGTTGATTGAGCAAAGTACTTGTTGATTGTAGTTTTACCTACTGAGTGTGACCTCTGCTGTGCTTATTAAGGTGATATGAATCTGGATTACTTCTAAGTAAAGGATTTCATATGATAGTGATAATGATATGTGAATATGATAGGTTGTTCAAAAGAGTATAGGTATAAAACTTTTGGATGAAAAGTTGACTTAGATTTGAATTTCAGATCTTTGATGGTAGAGATTTAAGATTGTGATCTGTATATTAGATTGATTGTTGATCGTGAACTGAATTATATTTCAGTGTCGCTAGGTATACTGTGGTTTAATAAATACCGTTGTTGTGATATTGTTACTGCTGTTTTATTGTTACCAGTGATGAACATTGAGAGTAGGTTAAAGATTTTAGCATGTTGCTAATTTCTGGTTGTGTAGACCTAGTAAGTGATGTTAGATTTCACTTATTGTTGTTGGTTAAAGCGATTGAGTGCTTTAAACTTTTATCTGATTGGTGATAAAGGAATTAGATAGATGATTGGTTCCTATGAGATGTTGGTTGGATGCACTGTAAGTGTGCATAGGAAAAGATAGAAGCATGTACATTTGGATATGTGCATGTGGAAAGAATTCAAACAGTCTAAGTATAGTTGTAAGTTGCTATTGAGGACAAATGTATGTTAAGATATATGTGATTATATCACATTAGTTAGATTGATTAAGGTTAGATTTCGGGAACGAAATCTCTTTAAGGGGGGGAGAGTTGTAACATCCTCGAAATGGACCTAGTTATTTGTATAGTATTATTTCTTGATTTAAATATGTATTTAAATGTGTTTGGAAATAATATTGTTTGAAATAGTTGAAATAATTGGAATAGGATCCGAATATTCCAATGTGATAAGTGAAATATTAATTGTTGTAAATTAATATAGTTGACGGTGCAATAAAATGTTTGGACTCGCAAATGGTTTTCGGGTTCCAGACAATAGATTGAGATGGGGTATTAAATTATACCCGTATATTGAAGGCGGTTCGTGAGGCCGACTTATATATATCCTTTCCTATTTAGGAAAGTTATTCATTATTATTCCAAAACTCACAGAAACTCTCTGAAAACCTCCAAATCAATCCAGAAATCAAATCAGGAAGTTGTGATTCTCGTGAAACTTCCTAATCATCAGATTACCATCGTTAGATTCTTCAATCAGTAAGTATTCTTGAGTATTTAAGAATTTGATTTTGATTTAAATTTGGGTAAATTGATGATTTGAGAGAGTTGGATGTTAGAAACATGTTATAAGTGTTATATGCGGATTATATGATGTTTCTAGTGATTTATAACTGTTTGAAATCGTGTTTTGGGTGATTTCGATATAAAATCCGCGAGTTAGGGTTTATGCAGTTCGTACAGGGCTGGGACGACAGTGGAAGCCGGCGGCTTCGTGATGAAGCCGGCGGCTTGGTCTTGTTGTGTAGAAGCCGGCGGCTTCGTAGGTCAAGCCGGCGGCTAGTGGTGATTGATAAGAAGCCGGCGGCTTCTTTAGGCAAGCCGGCGGTTTGTGATGCTTTGTAGGAACCGGCGGGCGTAAACCCGACCCGGCGGTTGGTAAAGGCTTTAAAACGGGTTTTAGTTCTGTTACCCCATTTGGTAAATTACCCGGCGGTTGTTGAAGTGAAGCCGGCGGGTGAGGTTAGGAAGCCGGCGGCTTCTAAGAGGAAGCCGGCGGCTTGAAGGGCTGGTGCAACATTTCTTGTTTGTTTGTTAATAAGTAATGTGATTGCTAATTAATATATATTAATATATGATAATGATTATGTTGTAAATCATTAGTGTATAATTAGGAACTAGTAATCTTGATGTAGATTATGTTAAGTTCTTAATGTAAATGGTTAATATAAGTTTAGTATATTGATATGGATTACTAACTTATATTTGATTTGTTGATTCTCAGATGTGGAGAAGGCTCAGTGATATTAGACTACTGAGTGGAGGCCTGAGGTAGTCGGTGAGTGGATCTGTAACCTCAGTGTGATTTAGTTGTAATGATTTGATTTACAACAAGTAATTATAGTCTTACTTTGATAGAATGTAATTGTTGAGATATCTTGCCATGATAGTTTGACTAGTTGCTTACTTGGCTGTTTGAGCTAGTATGTAAGATTCTGAGGTCAACTTGATTTGACAGTTGGACTTGGTTGTTATTGTAGACGACAGGAGATCTTGAAACTTGAAATGTTGGTTTGGAGATCTAGGTCGTGTGTGATTAACAACTGGTTACCGGTAATTCTGTATAGGCCAATACAGATGATTGATAAGGGTTCCCTGAGTACCAAACCGGTATTAGGGTATCTCAGGAGCCACCGGTCCTCATGACGATTGATAATGTTTGATTGGTGTAGCTTGACATTGATTGGATGTCGAGTGAATGATTGATTTTCTGTTTATTGTTATTTGATGTAAACAGATTGTTATGCTAGGTTGTACTGTTGCTTATAGTTTCATTCACTTAGCTTTATGCTAACCCCACCACAGTTCTTCCTGCAGGTTAAAATAGAGGGGACATATTGGGCAGGGCAGGAAGTGTTTGACTGGATGGAATGTTTGACAGGCTTTTACTCTGATATTATTTTGATAATTATAGAAATGTTTTTAATAACACCCAGTGTGTTGAAATGTCTTGTACTTTGAATTGAAAAAGTTTATTGACATTTTGAGTACATTGATAGTATGTTTTAAAAATACGCTTCCGTGTCGCTATTATTATATTGATTGTTTATAATGAACGAGGGGTGTTATACTTTTGGTTGAAAGCGGTTTGACCTTGGATGAATTTGTTGAGGTTGTCATCAGTACTCGTGACTGGAATGATGGTCTTTGCAGGCTCAGCAGGCTGGGTATCCTCAGTGGCGGTTAATGGAAGTGGTTGATTGTATGGAAGTTGTGGTTGTTGGGGGTACGTCGGATATCGTGGCTGAAACCTGGGCTGGAAAGGGGGTTGGTTGTTCCGTGGAGGATATTGGTTTCCTCGAGTTCTGGGTGGTGAAGTTCTAGCGAAGCAGGGAGGATTTTGAGGTCTGACAGGAAACTGGGCATAGTAGACTGAACCGTCAGTAGGATCTTCGTACTCAACCTCGTATTCTTCAGCGGGATGGTTGGTACAGTTCTGGCAAGCCTGAACTTGGTGGATCTGCTGTGGTTGTTTCTTCAGATCTGCTATCTGTTTTGTCAGAGTCTCAATTTGATCGCTCAGAGACTTAATGGCTTCAGTTTGGCGGGTGTTGTTTGCGGAGAGGGGTAAAGATGAGGAGTGCTCATCAGACTTCCAATCGTGGTGATGCATCATCATATCCTCAATCAAGCTCCATGCTTCATCATCAGTAAGTTTCATGAAGTTTCCTTGAGCTGCTGCGTCAAGATTGATGCGATGGTTAGGATCAAGACCTCGGTAGAAGGTGCACACCTTGTCAGTCTTTGTCATTTGGTGGTTTGGACATTTCCTCAGTAAACTCTTGAATCACTCCCATGCTGAGTAGATAGATTCATCGTGGGCTTGTTGGAAGTTTGCGATGTCATTCTTTGCCTGAGTTTGTTTGGACGGGGGAAAGTATCTAGCGAGAAACTTATTACCCATGTCGGTCCATGAGGTGATTGAGCCGGTCTCAAGTCCCTCAAACCAGGTAGAAGCATGTAAAGCGAGAGAATAGGGGAACAAGTATAAGCGGATGATATCCTGCTCAACCCCATTCTGCTTATAGGAGTTTGAAACCTGAATGAATTTGTCGATATGAGCGTTGGGATCATCACGGGGTAGACCGTGGAATTGGCAGTTGTCTTTTATGAGTTGTACGATGTGGTGTTTAAGCTCAAAAGAAGCTCCGTCAATCACTGGATAGCTAATCGGTCCTCCTCGTCCTTCGATGGATGGTTTGGTGTTGTCGGCGAGAGTAACACGAGCGGCCATTTGTGGAAAACGGGAACGTCTTTCTTTGCGGATGGTACGGATAATCGACTCAGGATCGGGTACGAAAATGAGAGATTCAGATCCGGATGATCTGGTCGAATATCGTTGTGGGATATGGGAAGATATTGTCAGTTGGAACAAGGAAAAGAAAATAAGAATGGGAAAGAAGTATCACTAAATAGAAAACTCGTCTGGATGCTTCAGAGTCTTACGATTAACTCCCCGGCAGCGGCGCCAAAAACTTGTCGTATGCCCGATCAGTCACGGTCGTCAACGCAACGGAAGGAGGACACGGCAGTGGAGTTTTAAATTTATAAGAGCTGGGGACCTAAGTTTTACTACGGCTGTATAGCAGCAGTATGACCTAGGGTCGTTCTTAAAGCTAATCGTATTGTGAAACGAGAGTATCAAGACAAGTTGTTTAATTTAGTGATGGGACTTTTAAAACAGAGTTTGAGTGGGTTTTTGTTACTTAGGTCCGTAATTTAAAGCAATTAAATAAGAAGTAAATAAATGGAAAATAGAAATAGGGATGAAATCAGTATGGAGGATATGTGTCTGTTATGACTTCGTTAGCTTATGCGGAGGTGATGCTAGGGTTAGTATGAAAACGTCTTTTAAAGGTTTGTGTCTTATCTGAGCTTAATTGTTCGTAGTGTAAACACTAGTACCCTACTGATTGGGGAAACCAATCAATATGTCACTGAATACTAGGCCAAATTGAGTCTGATCGGAGGAGGATGCTCAACTCTTCAACATTATCCAGAGATGGAGTAACGACCCTTCTTGGAATGTAAGTTCCTGGGTGCATGGGATAGAGTAACATACCCACTAAGGTTCCGACCTTTCTTAACACTACGAAGACAACAAAGTCAAACAAGGCATTTAAGATTAAGACTTGGTTTGGTGACTATTAACTTTATATTAATGGTTATATTTTAGCCTAGAGCTTTCATCACGGTGTACAGTGCGACTATGCATTTCCACAGTTTTCCAGACCTAAGATGTACTAACGGTGTACAGTGCATCTAAGCATTTCCACAGTGTTCCTGATCTTTAGGTGTAGTAACGGTGTACAGTGCGATCAAACATTTCCACAGCTTTGAAGTCAAACCAGGATGTGACACAGTCTTCAACCACCGACATTTCCTTAGCTCCACGTATTTGTACTTCACCAAAGGTGTTTCCAACGTTACACGAAGTACAGTGCCGTTTATCGTGGTCTTTCCGGGGTCACATACTTTATGGTCACTCTAGACTAGTTTAAACTACGTTTGTATTAAAGCCCAACCATCTATGATATAAACCAGCCCTCACTATTTCCCAATAAATCCCTGATTGATTCACGGTGTACTATACGAAAGGTTTTAAACAGTATTTCCACAGCTACGCAATTCAGACCATGTTTACAGTTTCAGAAAACATAGATAGGTAGTGACCGTTTGATCAAGGTTCGCGACTCCTTGTCATAAAGATTCTAACCACGTTTAATTGGAGGAAAGGCGATTTGGTTTGAAATTCATAAATACAAGATTAATAGATCACCGGTTTTCATTTATATAATAGAACTGGAAACATTATTTCCACAACGGATTGTGCCCACGACTTTCATAGCTTCCACGTTCCGTACTACACACATAAGTGATGATTCTGGCGCTATACAAATGAAAGCCGTATAACGTTACCTCCGTTATTTCATAATGTTATCCAATTATATGTTTAAAGCAGCATCACCCCACACATATATAAACTAACTACATCATAACAAACACACAAGGAAACTACTCACTACGCATAATAACAGATCCTAAATCTAGCATAATAACAATAGCAATTATCATTATAACAGATAAGGAAAGAAGTAACCGTTAATAAAGCGTAGATTGAATAAGCGTTTAGAGAGAGAGTACAAGCAGAACTTCCGCAATATTCTTGACAATATTACAATAAAAGCCCCTGGACTATTCCCTATGCTATTACAAAAGTAGTCCCTCCGTTAGTTTCATTTAAATATTAACTGAGAACTAACTGGATCAAACCCTAATTTCTAGAGAGAGAAAGAAAGAAAGAGAGTTTAGAGAGAGAGAGAGTGTGTGAGAGAGAAAGTGGAAATGGAGAAATGAATGGAATGGTGAAGTGTGTAGAATGATGGAGGAGTGGCCTCCTATTTATAGGCAAAGCTTGAAATCAGCCGAACAACTCGCGAAGCACGCACGTACAAGCAAACGAAGCACAAACGAGCAGCATATGGGGGACATAGGGCCGTATACGGCCTTCATAGGGCCGTATACGGTGTGTAGAGGGCCGTATACGGTCTATGAAGGGCTGTATACGGTGGCCAAGGCCGTATACGGCCTCCGTCTGATTTCGTTCGTTGCTTAAAACGTCCGTATCTCCTTCGTTATGCGTCCGTTTGACCTGATTCTTTCGCCTGTGTCTTCGTAATTCCGTTACGCTTCTAATGGTGCCAATCTCACTTAAATTGGATGTGTACAACTTTAGCATAGCCGAAATCACTTTATAGGAGTTTGTAACCGTCCAGTCTTTTCCGTCCTTTGTCCGATTTGCATGATTCTTGATTTTCTCGTCTCGATTTTACCTATTACATCATATCATAAGGTTAGAATATGTTTATCATAGGATAAATGAGGGTGCGAGAATTGTTTGCTGCTTATTTGCTCCGTTTTGTTCGTTATTCGGATGTTTTTACTGATTTTTGTAGCAACGTCTATTTTCTGAGCACTTTAGTGAATTTTGGTAAATAATGATTGTTTTGGAATGTTTTCACTAAAGATGTGCCCAAAAAGTGTGGAATAATGGTCTTGAAAACATGACTTTTTGCGTTACATCAGGTAGTCATGGGACATTGTCGAGAGTGTTATAAAAAATATATATATATATATATATATATATATATATATATATATATATATATATATATATATATATATATATATATATTTGGGGCGTTTCAAGTTGGTATCAGAGCAATGGTTTAAGGGAGTTAAGTAATCCACGATAGGAATGCCTAGACTTTAAACCTTATAAATTGATAGATTTGTTACGATGATGATTATGCATGATAGTGAATTTGATTTAGTGAATTAATATGATTCCCTGATATGAATTCTTTGATAGTAAAGATATTAAATGAGATGTTTAGTGTCATTTGAAGCCTAATTAGACCTTGTTTCTGGATTTTAAATTATGTTTCGGTTTGGGACTTCTAAATTATGATTCAGGTTTGGATTATTATTTCTAAAAGTTTTAGAGATTGATTCTGTGATTGAATGCGTTTCTAGAGTATGTTTCTATGATGTATTAGGGATTTGAATGATGACCGGATTAAGAAAAATACGAAGCTAATAGTGCAAGTGTTTGTGAATAAATTGCAAAGAGTAGTTGAAATTCCTTGCTAGTGATTAAGTGGTGTGATTTGCTTCTGTGGGAGAATATGTGGAATTATTTGCTTATGTGAAGTTGGAAATAGTGAGTAGTTTCTTATATGCATAAAAGGTGAACAGTGTAGTGAGTTAATGTTAATCATGTATCTGTTGTTGCTGATGTATTATTGAATGTAGTTAACTGTTGCTCGAATTATGTGCTATGTGTTTAAATAAAGAGGAATTACATTGGAGATTGATGGTATTGAATAGCCTGAGAAAGAAGTGTGAATGACATAATATAACGACGTCTGGCCAACGTATATATATTATGCCATTTCACATGGAATTGTTGAGGCTACCAAAATACCAGAATGATTTGATGTGATTGTTGAGATAGGTGCTGGTTGATATTAAGTAGTAGTAATTTATTAAGTGGTCATTTTAGTAAAGTATCAATTGTAAAAGAGTCGTAATATGAATTTGATGCAAAGAATGACATGATTTAGTGAAGAATAATGTATTGATTTGATAGTAATTGATTACTAATGTGGATTAGTATGTATAAAACTATAGAGGGTTATAGTTGGGTAAGGGCTCTAAGAAGCTTGAATAACCTATTTTAAAGGAATGATGATATCATATATATGAGAAGAAGAAAGTCGTAGAGAAATAATTGGATTTTCGGTTAATAAAAGTAGTAAAATGTTATGAGTATTAGCTGTTGAGGAATTAAGATTGATAAGTATGTTATCATTAGAGAAAAGTTTATGTGTAAGTATTAATATGTAATAAAATTCTTGGCTAGGGAAATCAACAAAATCATGACTAGTGAAGTTTAAAACGAGTAAATGTTTCTGTATAGTAAAGGAAAATGTTAAGATTGAATAGAAACTAGTCGCATTCGTGAGGACACGAATGAGATAAGTGGGGGAGAGTTGTAACACCCCAAATTTCAGGATATTATTTTAGTACGCGAGAATATATTTATTTTAAAGTATTATGATATAAATGATACAATATAATAGAAAACGTAAATGGTTTACTAGTTCCAGACTGTAAAAGAATAAAGGAATTAAAATTATACACATATGTGTACGTGGGTGGTTAATGTTTATCCCATTTTATTCTCAAACATTCCTGTGAGTTCCAGAGATGAGGTGAAAATCGCAGAAACCTATCAACACCACCAAAATCATTGAATTAAATCTTCAATCTAAGTTCTAATCCTTAATTCATCATCTCCTTCAATGCCTTCAATCTTTGGTAAGTTGATTTCTCCATGTTTTAACCTAGTTTTTGGGGCTTTCATGGGTTTAGAGAAATTGGTTAAATTAAATACAAAATTAGGGTTTATTATGATAAAATTTTTGTTTGATAGTGCTATTGAGCTTGTAGATAATCATATAACAACTTAAAAGTGATGAAATCATTGTTTGTGTTTTTGAGTGATTATGAGGGTTTTACTAAATTATAATGAAATGATGTAATATAACTAGAGGTGTGAATAGAGGTGTTAATAAAGTGATGTTATGATGTTTAAACAAGAATTTCATGTAAATAAGTATTAAAAGTAAATATCATGATAAGTAGAATGATTATGTAAATATAATAAGAAGGATATGTTTAAATAAGAAATTAATTAAACAAGTAAGGGTGTTTAATTTTGAATATGATTATGGTTATGATGATAGAGCAAGTGGTTATGAATATTGAAGGTTTAACTTTGGTAAATTAGTAATGGGTTAGTTAAAATGAATCATGAATAATTCTAAGTGGGGGAGGATTAGTGTTAATAGATGTTTAATTATGATGATTGGTAGTGTTAAAGTGAGTTGTTTGTTGTTATGAATCAATGCTAGGTGTTAAAGACGTGGAGATCGTGCGTTGACTAAATGTTGTAATTCATCGTATTAAATCTCAAGGTGAGTATTATAGGGACTAATTGGGTAATGGTTGTATGTGTTTCCGGATTACTTCCGAGTAAGAGGATCATACAACCATGTGGAAGTTATTTGTAATTTATGTGTTTTAAATTGTTAATGTTGAAGTATATGAATGATTGTATGTGTTTCCGGATTACTTCCGAGCAAGAGGATCATACAATCAAGTGAAAGATTAGCTAGCGTTGCTAGCATAGACTTGTTTCTTAACTTAGTAACCATTTCAACGTGATTTGGTACTTTATGCCTTGTTTCTTATGGCCGCGGATCCGCATAGTGTTTGGTTTTTATAGAGTGTTTCAGTGGTTGTTGGAGTAAGATTATGTGTTTGATAATAGTGTTTTATAGAGATGATTACATGATTGTTGTGAATTACTTAATTATTTGCCTATATGCTCACTAAGCATGCGTGCTTATTCCTTCCATGTTTCATATTTTTAGGTAATTCGAGATAAAGTGAAGGGAAGGGGACTATAAAGGGATTATATGGATAGCTAAAGTTAGCAAGTGGCAAGTACTTCTTTCTTATCTATTGTTTTGAATTCAACTTGTGTAATACGCCCATGGGTCAAAGTTTTTGGAAGTCAAATATGACATGGGTGATGATTCGTACACTACCCGTTTTTCTCCGTACACCACCAAACATGCTTTAAGTTGTTGTACTGTACAACAGTCTAAAGTATGTTTGGTGGTGTACGGAGAAAAATTGATGGTGTACGAATCACCGCCCATATGACATGTGTCTTTTGTTCTATGGTATGTTGACTAAGAAAGTCAACCTTGATGTAAAGTCAGAGATGTACGTATTTGGAATCATGTTGAAAGTATATATATATATATATATATATATATATATATATATATATATATATATATATATATATATATATATATATATATATATATGAAAATGGTATTGTTATGTTTAAAATGAGTAGAAAATGTCAATGAGTCGAAGTCTTGTGGGATTGGTTAAACGGAAGTCAAAGTATAGTCAATTGCGTTGAAATGGTCAAACATGTGTAGAATTGGGTAGTGTTTTGATTGGATTATGGTTGAATTCCCAAATGGGTCAAACAGTGTTTGTTTTGATGAGTCAAATGAGTGTGCAAAAAGCTAGAGTCTTAGTGTATATAGTTTGTGATTTGAGTTGTCACTTAAAAGTGGTCAAAATGGCCTCTAATTGGTGGCACGTCCAAAATGGACATTTTTCTCAAAACTGAAAAAGTGTCAAAAGAAAAGGTTTTATATTGTTATAGTGTGTGTGCAAAATTTCAGGTCTAACTCCTAACAAGTAAAAAGTTATGCGCGTTTGAATTTGGTCAAAAATTTGACTTTTGCTGAGTTTCAAAAATAGGCATGAGTACGCGATCCCAAAAGAATTCCTGGATCGCGTACGACAGTGTAATTTCATCACAGTAGGATTTTCATGTACATACGCGTCCAGGATCGCATATCATAGTGTAAAAATGAAATTTTGGGTTTTAAAAGCTTGTTTCAACTATGAAAATTTATTAAAGATAACATATATAAGTGGGGTAGTCATGGGACATTGTCAAGAGTGTTATAAAAAAAAAAAATTTTGGGGCGTTTCACATCTAGTAACACATGGTTACCAATTTTGTACAATTTGTAAAACCAAAAAAAAAAAGTCGTCCAAAGTATACCCTGTGAGATGGCAAAGCTGATTTTTATGGTGCAATTTTCATAATTTTTTGACTTACCATTTGTGAGATATTTGATTTTTAAAGTCGTGGAGGAAAATGGATTTTATGATACGTGGAACGTTTTGGTTGATTCTCACATTCTCACAAAAATTTCTATTCACATTTGAAACTCACTCTATATCAACAATCATTTCAAAATGTCATTATATTTCATTGTGGTCTAAAAACTACATCACGAGTCCTATATCACGTTTAATCTTCGCATGTGTTCTCGAGTTTAATATTAGATAGAAAAGAAAGGAAGGGAAAGGATTTGAAAACAAAATGTTGTTATTGAGTTTTGTAATGGAAGGAAGGGAAAAGAAAAAGATGGAAGGGGAGGGAATGTTGTAATGCATTTCTTCTTTCATCATTGCGTCCCATATTTTTCCTTTCTAACCCTTCCATCTTAAGAACACAAATTTTTAATTTTCCTTATTCTCATTTCTTTTCTTTTCTTTTCTCTTCTCCCTTCTTCCATTCTCTTCTTTTCCATTTAGTTTTAACTCGTGAACACAGACCACCAAATCATTGTTTCTTTTCTTTTCTCTTCTCCATTCTTCCATTCTCTTCTTTTTTACTTAGTTTTTAACTCGAGAACACAGACCACCAAATCACTAGCATGTGTAGTGAAATTACATCATCCACCCTCAAGTAGGGTTCATTCGGTTAATTTTGTTTGAACCGGACAAATACATAAAACCGATTGATTTTCAGTTTTAAAAATTTAAACCGAACCGTCCAAACAAATAAAAAACCGAACCGAACCGAATTGCTATTCGGTTTGTTCAGTTTTAACAATTCGATTTACGTTTTCATATATATTAATAAAGACATTCAAACAAAATTAAAGAACTTGAATATTAAACAAAACGAATTGACACACTACGTAAGTTTTTGACAAAATCTTTTGTAATTTGAATAACTCTAAGATACAATTGAGACTTTAGTGATAAATGATGAATAAAGTTAATGGTATCACGTATACATTTGTACAAAGTTTAAAAATATCACCAAAATATATTACTATTCGGTTTATTTGAACTATTCGGTTTTTACAATTGTAACCAAAACCAAAATAAATATTCGGTTTTAAGCCAAACCGATCCAAAAACCAAATTATCCGAGTTGTCCGCTTGGACAATTAAGTTTCTCCAAATAGTAAACACCCCTTCCCTGAAGTCCAATAACTTGCATTTAGACTGTACTTAGGAAGGCCGGAAACATCCCATTACAAAGGATCTTGTAAACATAAAAGAGAATGAATGTCATATATACCGTAACAGTTACATTAGCCATATAGATATGTTAACTTTTGGAAAATAAACAATTCTGAATACCGTGACAGTTTCTTTACAGTTTTGGTGAAATTTGTGTTCATATATTTGAATTTTCGCTTACAAAATCTAGCACATGGTATGATAAAATTACCATGAGACTACAAATTTTTGCATCTTCAGCTACTGTGTCATGTGTGTAAGCTTTTGGGTCACCTGGATAACTAACGCTATACATCACAAACAGGTAACCGCTCATCAATACTAACGCGACAAATAGGGCACTTTTTACACTTTTCGGAACAAATGCTGCACAGAAAGAAGTTAAAAAAAATAATGATAAACACTTTAGTGACGGTAAATGGTTATCTTAAATAGTAATAGTCTAATAGAGTACCTGCAAAGGACCCGATGCCGACATGGAAGGAGTACTATGCTTATTTCTCTTTCAAAGCAAACCCGACACAGAATTTTTTCCTGAGATAATGTTTTCAAAGTGCAATAGTATTCACATGTCAATATCATACAACCACTTGGGAGCAGAGATCCGAGTATGACCAATTCCCATAGGGAAACATCGTTTGGAGGGGAAGGAGGGCTTGATTTGATAGATATTTAAGGCAACAATTTCATTGGTATATGTGAATGGAGTAATAATTTATGAGTATCTATCTAATTAAAGGAATAACTCTCGGGCTACATGTATGGTATAAACTCCAACTTCCATATAAAAAAATTGAACTTCCATCAAGCACCATGAAACAGCCAACTACATTCGGTTAAATATTGAACAATAACAACATTAATTAGTTATTTAACCACAATTTACCAACCACCTATAAGATGTTAGTTATTATCCATAGCCATAAGGACTATCTTTAGCATAATCTTTTTTCTTATTTACCTTTTTCACTTTCTGTATTAGTTTACTCGGTTATTGTATCAAAGGTTACACTTTGTTTTTTTGTTTTTTTACCGTTCTTCACTTTTTGTATTAGTCTTTTGGGTATATATCTAAGCTTTACACTTTTTACTCATGTTTGAGCATGCTTAACTATAGAGTTTTCATGGGATCTGTGGTGCTTTTGGCCCCAAAAGGTGTTTTGTTATAAAAGACCACATTTTAACTCATATACCGATCATCTTACCTGTCAACGGCCTATGTGATATTCGCCTAGTGTGTTACAAACACCCTTTCCTTTCAGGTCCTCGATGAGGTTTGTCCCACCAACGTGAACAACACAGAAGTTGCTTAGATATCATTTGAGTCTTCACCAAACATTAGTGTTGCGGAATTTTATATACTTTGCCATGTCACACTTTTTTTCACACATCCCCTCTTGCAAATTGGAGTTTCCTCTTCATGTACTCAATCTTATTCTTGAGTGCATGATTTTCGTAGTAAAGGTGCCTTATCTCTCCAAGTTGTTCACTGTACAATGATGATTTGTGTCCTTCCAATTGCTTCGGAACCAATAGTGATGCCTTCAAATGGGTTAAATGTTCGGTACCTATGGAGCCAACGGTGGATTTGGAGGTGCTATCGAATGTTGGAGAGGTGAGGCTTTCTTAATGTCGAGCTCATAATTGGAGTCATCGATTGCAATTATGGCCACACACCCAATTATGAGCACGACATTAAAGCAGCCTCACCTCTCCCACATCCAATAACAACTCCAAATTCATAATTGCCTCCACAACCACCGCAAGTTACCCATTTGTAAGGCATGGGTATTGGTCCCTATGCAATTGGAAGGACACACATCATCAAACCATGCGCTCGGGGAAAGGAATGATTACTTGAAGAGGAAACTCCACATTAGGCGGGATGTATGGAAAAAATTGTGACATGACGAAGTATCAAATACCATGCCGCCAATGCTTGGTGAAAGGTTAAATGATATGAGAGTAACTTGTGTGCCATTCAAGATGGAGCAAACCTCATCGAGGAGAGAGGAGTCTACTCGGCAAATTCCATATTGGTCGTGGACAAAAGAGATGTTTGGTTTAAAGGAAAACATTGGCCTTTCATGACAATGCGTTTTGGGATCTACAAACACATCATATCTCATGAGAACTGTTTAATTAAGTGTGCTCCAGAGGGAGTAGTACCAAGATGGCAGGATGGGTGACCTCCAAAAAAGTCCTCATGAAGTCGCTAAGAGAAGGTCATGCACGTGTGGGCATAGCGGACAATATTGTGGTATCGAATTTCCTAACCAGAATTGTAGATAGGCGAAACATGTTGAATTACGTGAGCCTAGTCGTAGTGCTAATTTCTTACACATCATGGTGGACATGAACATCCCCGATGATTAGACTAGCAAATTTGAAGAATTAGGGAGGTTATCATATGTTTCTTTTCATATTTTTAAGATTAAAATTCCTAAGCTTTGGTGTCATCAGATGCCTTTTTTTAATTTTATTTCGTGGCTAGTTATTCCTTTTGAAAACCATTCAGGTTATTGAACCTCTAATCAAACATCCAGAGTTATGAGTCTTAGAATTGCTCAACGAAAGGTACCATCCAACGCACTATCTCTAAATGTCATCCTTTTTTAACTCATTGTCACATAAGCAATCAAACCATTGTAATAACATTCTCTTCTATTTTCTTATAAATCAAACTATTGTATTAACCTTGGCCACCTGGTACAGGTAAGGCCATGTTGGTCAGGCAGTGGCTCATCGTATTAATTGTACCTTTTTCTACTTACTTTTGTTCTTTATACTAATGCTATTTTAACTGTGAATATCCTACCAAGTAACTACATCTTTTACGATGATATACTATTATAAAAAGAAAAGAATGTGTATATATTACCAAGTCACCAAACGACGTTACTGTTGTTACCACCTCTTCCAACTAAAGTGATGCGGTGGATTTAAAGAAGTATATATATTATATGTATGTGTAAGTATAGCCAAATCTATGTAATATTTTAAGAAGTAAGAGCAATCTCAGCCAAGAATCAAGATTTAGAAGTTTTACATTTTGTAGTCTTTCATACTCCTGCTGGCTGAATTTCGTGATTTCAGTTTGTTCACCAAGAGCAGCTTGAAGTCTCCAAACCTGAACCAATAAATAAAAGATTAAACTTGTAGTGGCTATACATTTTGTTAATGTGTTGCTGTAAAAAGTGACACAGAGTCTTAAATGCAGGTGGTTACCTCTTCAGCAAGATCCTTCTTGGGCATTTTCTTTACTACTTCAGGTGGATATCCGCAAAAAGTATTATAACTGCACAAATACAAAAATATTAATATTTCAGAACACGTTCCTACTGCACATCAACAGCAAAAATGTCCATCAAGATGTGTTTTACACTTTTACTGATATATCCATATTGACTAAAAGTGAAAAGTTTGACCCATTTATATCGCTGTATTGGGTTGAGGTTTATCTCTTCACTTAAAATAGATTAGTTATGAGCCTAAAAGCGGAATGGCTCAAATGGGTTCAAAGTCACCCAAAGTCTAATTCTAATCTATACAATCTCCTTATGAAAATTATTTACAGAATATAGTAATTTCCCTTATTAGTAATAGTACTGTTATCGTGATCATAATCAACACTTCAATTATTTACTAAAACTGGACAAAAACTCTTGACTGATTAAACCTGTTACCAACCCATCTGTAGTAAAAACAGCATGTTTCAACCCAAATTTGTGTTGACCCGTTTGCAAACCGACCCATCTTCCGCATTTAGTGTTGAATGATTCGAATGTTGTTGGCTTGAGGAAATAAAAGGGTTATCACAAAAGAGGAACAAAATAAAAATGTGGATAAGTATCATAAGATTTCTCGTTGATCATTAGGTTCCCGTTCTTAAAATATCTAAATAAGCAATTGGCATACACAAACACAGAGCTAAAGTGATGACGTATCTACTAAAAAACAAAAACAAAATATAGATAAATCCGAGTACACTGTTTATTATTATATTATTACTTGAAAGTACTTAATTACTTATCATTATGTTAATGGTACTTACCCCAAAGTCCAATCATGGTAAAGCCGTGCCTGTTCTTCTCGACTTTCTTCATCAATGGACCACCAACCAAGCAATCTATTCACAAGTTAGAGTAAAAAGCATAATGAGTAACTTTGACATGGATTTAGTCAACATTTCATCAATTGTTACATAGCCACATGATTTACCTAGAGCCACGGTACAAAAACCCGAAGCAGTCGCGATTTCTAGCAGAAATGACGAAGTATCTTCCTGTGCGAGCCTGATTACATAATAGGACGATACTTTTCTCCACCAATCGAGATCCAGAAAGAAGAACTCCTACTCCTTGCAGTAGAAGTAAAGGAGCAAAGACAATTGAAAGAGGAATAGATCTAGCAGCAGCAGGTCCTTCCTGAAACTCGAATAACGTACATTCAGGGTTTTTTTAAAGAAGAGATACTAAATCCTCAGAGGGTTAAGTGCATAGTAAAGTAACCAAACCCCAAACTCGCAACACTTGAGTTAAGGTAACCTTCAAGCTTGAAAGCAGGTATCTAATAGCCAATACAGTGCACATGTATGAAAAAGTCAACCTATGTAAAATAATTATAACCTGATTTTCGTCTGAAACTTGAATGTTTCCATCAAAAAATTGGTTTAATGGTTTCTATCAAAATTTTAGAAAGCTTGAGGGTTTTTACAGGCAAAAAGACGGTGACATGAAGAAGAATTCGACCATTGTTGTACCTTTTTATGGATTAAAAAAGTAAAATTTATTGGAGACCAACAATTTAACATACCTCCAAGCGTATACAAAGCAGGATTTGAAATACAATAATGGGAATTTTCGTTATGTGGCCACCAATGTCTTGCAGTCCACACATCCTATCCTCTGAAATATCCTCATCCGAGGAAACCACTAGGCCCCTATTCACGTCAAGATATCTAATTCTCGTTGATGATGAGCTGCCTTCATGTGTTTGGAAATTTCTGTGAATAGCTGGATTTGACCACTTTGTGCAAACCAGAAATGCAAAGCACTCCGCAATTCTGTAGACAACAAATTGCAACAAGTTATAAGTTATAACAAACAAAGGGGGAAATTTTACAATTAAAAGTAATGAGCGTTGGTCAGCTTCTGTTTTGAATGGCACAAAATTTTCACTCAAAAAAAGGCTCAAGCTTTCAGAACTTTCCCTATAAGATAACTTGACCCAATTATGCAGAACGGTGACATGACGGAAACTTTGACCATGCTGACTTTCTAAGACCTATTTATTGAATGAAGATGATGTACCCAGTACCCTGAAGAAAAGTCTTTTGATAGTTGAGCCTTTTCTGGGTGCAAATAAAGTGTATTAGATAAAACAGAAATAAGACAACAGTTCATTACCTTTATATGCAATTTACCACTAGAAAATGAAGACAAATTGTACCGATAGAGGACAATACCCAAAATTTATAAACAAGTCCCACCAGCCAAAAGCACCGATATCAGCTACTAAATGAAAGTAATCAAATCAGACAAGGTGTAATGACTCCCTTTCTTTCACAAACAAGAAAAGAGATGTTGCATAGGTTGTGTAATGGCAATTATACGGATAAGACAAAGAATAAATGATAGCATCAAATAGTACTACTTTTATATACTAATATTCCCTAGTTTTTGTATACTTTTGTTGCATTTACTTGATAAAAGATATGTATTTCGTTCATATTTACAAAATAGGTAGAAATAGAGTTTAAATTAGAAAATGAATAAAAATAGAGTAAATTAAGTAATTTTTGTATAAAAGTTAGTTGTACATAAATATGATTGGGACAAAGTAGTTAAAAGAGTGATAAAAATAAATAAAGTTTGTAAATATTTGAGTTCGAGAAGTTAAATGAGTTGAGCAAAAATAGTTAAATTGTATATTTATTGTAGTTTATAAGTTGAACCAAATAATTAGGTGGGTTAAATAATAATTATAATATATTAGTAATAAATTAAGTCATAGTAAATATATATGTATATGATACGTAGATACTAGTATTAGTACTTAGCAATAACTAATCTAATAATAATAATAATCATATAATCATAAATCATAACAATATTAGTTATAATAATAGATAATGACTATTGATCTTTTGTTCTTGTTTAGGCCACGTGAAGACACAAGCCAAAGTCAAAGTCAATAAATAAGCTTTGGTCAAAGAAGAGATCAAGCGTGGCATTTATATGCCCAAAGTCAAAGACGGATCGATGATGAATATTGGGCCAAGCGCTTAAAGTTGCATATATGTTCAATGGATCGTGCATGCTTGGATCAAGATTAATGAGTTGGGCCGCATAAATGTTGAAGGCTTTTGAATGTGGCGCTGGGCTGTGGCTTGTTGTGTACGCCATTTTCAACCTCAACAGCAAGTATATATGATCACTTTTCATTAATTGTAGCAGCCGCAGTATGTAGGGTAGAGTTCGACGATAGGAGACTTTTCCACCACTTTTGTATATTATTATTTTAGGGTTACGAAATATTTAGTTTAGGGTTTATTATTTCAAGTTTCAAGAGCGTTTGGGAAGCACAAAAAAGTGAAGGTTGAAGCCATTTCAATTGATCTTTGCGTGATTCATTATTCGGTTTGTTATTACTTTCATTTATTTAATATCATTGATGATTTTGGTATTTATAAATCTGTGTTTTACTTATCTTGTGATGATTTGAATATTTAAAGTGGTTGTATAATTGATGTAGCTCGGATTATGATTATTGAATGATTAATATTGCGTATTGACTAAGTTATTTAATTGAAAACTATTATATCCTTGTTTATTGGTAACTAGTAGTTATTATTGCTCAACGTGATTGATAATGTTAATGAGATTGATTTCCTTTAATGTTATTAATTATTGATGGTCATAACTTTAGGGTTTTGGTCATTGCTAAATAGATTGAGTTTGATAGGTTGAGTAAATGATAATTATCTACTTTAAAATGAACAAGACAATAAGTAATTATTGGGTATTGTTGAGTCATACCACTAGAGTTAATTATAATGAGTTGTGAATGTTTAATGCATGATTTAGGGAAAGGCACACAATTGACTGATCATCTTGTGACATTGGAACCAGTGTTTTATGTTGGACCCTAGATTGTAGGAATTAGTTGGACCCGAACCGTTGGCTAGTTCACATTCAATTTAGTATCATTGAAGAATTTGGTATTAAATTGATATAAAAGAATCACAATTAGATAATCAATACGTAATAAATCAGGATATATGAATCTGAGTGGAGTTATTTACACAATTACTTATTCCTTCCTATTGTTTCCTATTGTTATTTATTTTATTATTTTAATTTAAAGTTTTATTTCGTTTTAATTATTATTTATAAATCTTATGTTCGCACGGAACTAAAACGTCCCCCTTTGTTTACTGTTTTCTAGGATAATTAGTATTTTCTATTTTAATTAATAAACCACCGTGTCCTGTGTTCCTGAGATCGACCTGGACTTACCATAGCTATACTATTCCGATCAGGTATTCTTGCCTGGTTGTGTGATAGTAGTGATTGGTATTTCCTGTACTTTATAAATAATAAAACAAGACGCGCTTTCACACGCATCAATAAACATAATCATATAGAAGGCAATACAATACTCATATGAGGAGAATATTACCACATAACTTGAGAAGGGTGAACAAGGTAGCAGCAATGAAGAAAATCATAGAAATAGAAACCCAGAAATGCTGAAAGAAGATTGAAAGGCCAGGTGGTAATAGTCATTTAGAATTCTTAAGCATTTTAAGAGATTTAATGTTTCCTTAGTTGTGTAAGCTAAACTTACAGGAAGTGTCTCCCATATTTCATCATCACTAAAATTTTCTTCATCTCCTGGGAGTAAAGCCTTGCACATCCTGTAGACAATACATTATATGAATTCAACATGTTACATATAATCACAAATTAACCAAACAGAAAAAAGCCTAACAATGCAATTTTTGAATTGGAATTGGTTGTGCTAAGTTCATATAAGCCAATAATAAGATTTAAAAGAAATGTCTTCAATGTCGTCACAGTGTTCGTCATCATGAAAGAGAATTACTGTAAATTGCTAGTAGCGCCCACGAGGTACTTAATAACCTCATCTTTCATTCCACCAATTGGCACTATAGAGTTTAGATTACTTACGTACTTTGCATCTAACTTTAAGAAGCTTTGAAAGCTTTAACATTTTAGTACATAGACAAAGCCTTAGCTTTGATTTAAATAAAAGCGCATCTTTTGTAAGTGAATCCCTGAAACTTTGTTATCATTATTGATATTATTTTGAAATATAGTGAAACTACTAAATTTTTCATAGGATAAAAAAATATGAAAGCTGAAGTAATTTATGCATAAAGAACTGATTTTTGGGGATTCGGTAGCCGGTCTTGGGATCGAACACAATGATTTATGAAACAAATAACAACCAAAAGATCAAACTAATCACATTCCGACTTAAGAGTTGTAGAATAATCTAGGTGAGAATAACTAACAATAAAAACATGAAAGAGACTTATACGTAGCTGAATAATCGAAAAAGGGTGTTCCTATAATTTTGTAAATACTTTTTCTGTCGCTATCATTTGGTTTAGTTCCTATTCTGGAGGTCATCACTGTGCTATTTGTTTTAGATTTCACAGCTTGTAATTATTGCAAGTGATGTTAAGTTGCATAACACAATTGAATAATTGTTTTTAGCGAGATTTCTGGATTTGCAACTTTCTGATTTTATATAAAAATATCATGGCAGTGACTAAGACACTTCTATATATAAAAACTCCATTTATGTGGATGGGGAAAACTCTCCATTGGGTATTAGTTCCTATCCTCTTATAGCAATATGTTTATGATTATTGGTTAACTTAGAAATTTTATCTTATCTAAAATTTATGTTACAAAAACATACTTAATCAACTTTAAATAAGTTCTTGAGAAATTAGCGATTTTGTATTTATCGAGGAAGAAAATCAAATTACACTGTAAACTTTTATGTCATTCCTTGGTGGAATGTAAAAAGAACACTCCTCCCCAGAGGAACTAGATAAGTAGAATTTCATTCACAAAAGAATGGTCCACCCCGTTCCCAAATGGTGTAAAACTTGTCCTTTTTCATCCCCTCGGGATGACCTATTCAATTATGTCTTCCATTCCTACAAACCAAGCACTAGCTTAGTCTTTATATAACCTACGCAATTAGAACTCCACGTATTTAGTCTTTGTAGAAGGCTGCCAACCTGTATATGAGTTCACGTTGTAACTAGCCAATTTACCTATGGAATGAATCACTTGGTTTATGAAGGTGTAGTGATCATTAGTATCTCAAGTTCTCAACCCTATTCTCCCTTTATAGTTCTAGAGCAACCTGTTAAAGTGGTGTCTTACTAGAGCCTAAAGTAGCAGTTCTGGACTTCTGGGTACAGATGGCTGAATTAACTGACACAAACCATGTAAAGTGCACATAAAAGTTGAATCATATCAACTTTTCACATTATGAGAACTTTTTAACAACTAATAATATCACCATCATTATTAAATCTCTTCCTCAATTATTAAGAAAGTAACGCAGCAGTAATTCAAACAATTTCATCCATTTAAGAAAGATAACAGAACTTTGAGACAGCAACATTACGTATGGTAGATAGCCACCAGCACAAAAAAAAACCAGCACCATTTATGTATCTAACCTGACATTGTCGACAAAAATTGATATTTCAAATACCAACAAAGGAAGAAAGACAATCTTCAAGTCTACAGCAGGAGGTCTTCTAGCTACATAAAAGAAACAAATACGCTTTAAGAACCTTTAACTACACACTGTATGACAAAAGGCAACCTTTTGGTTTACTAGATTATATAACCAACTAAAAATGACATAGCTAAACATACTGCACATGTATTCAAAGAATAATGAGAGATCGAGTCTAGAGCAAGTATTGGTTCACAAAACTTTAATAATAGAAGAAAATTAGATATATGTTCCGTACCATAAACACTCTCGAGAAAGACACAAAGAAGCAGTTCAAATGCAACAAGCAAAGGTATGCCAACAATTGAATGACATGGTGCCCACTGCACAAACAGAGATAGGATTGCATGATGCATATTGTACAACTCGTCTAAATTTCAAATGCACGCTTACAGATCTATGAATGAGCATTAAAAATCAAACACAAGTATAGATGAGATAATCATACGTGACGGTCACAGGTAGCGGATGGCGCAGGTAAAGAGAATCTTCCACGCACTACAGCTAAATGAAATAGGAAAAGCGGCGAAAAGATAACCCTGCATAACAAAGTAAAAAGATGCTGCAGTCCACCAAATGAATCTAAAACATATATCTATATAAGAATTAAAAAAAAAAAAAAAAAGTTCTAACTTAGTCAGGTATTTGTATAAATTATATTAGCACATAACAACATGTTGATCAATAGGTCGAGTAAAATTACACCAATGAACCAAAACCTAGGTCATTCCTCCTGACATACACTAAAGAGTCACTGATATAAATTAACAACATATTTTCAAATATTTAATAATTATTTTTAGGGCTTATTGAAATCTGAAAAAATTTGATAAGCTCAATTTTATCAGTCTAATTCAAGCTCGCAGTTAAAATTGAGTTTATAGACATTTATAGATTCCAATAAGCCTAAGAATATTCAGTAATCACAAACATATAAATATAAATGATTATTATTTTACCAGAAATTAGTCTTCTTGTAATATGATTTTTATAAGATTAGTACAAAAGTATGTTGCTAGAGTCAATATACATACAGAATTTAAGAAAAGGAAAATAAATTGATATTAAAAAATTATAAAAGATACTAACCACCAAGAGGAAAAGATGAAGTGATCTAACTTGAGAACAAGTAATAAGGTAAAGCAGAAGAGTAGCGTGTGAGCAGAGAAAGTTTGTGCTACTCTGCGCCATCTCATTTTTTCTTTTTATTTTATTTATAAACTTGTTTGTTTATATTGTTTAATATAATACAGGGTGATGATGATTAAGGAGGATGATGATGACGATGATTAATTCTGGACGGAGGAACCCTAGAAATTCAAAAGGAACAAGAAAAAGAAAAATGTCTTCCAAAGTCCAAACGATAGTTGAGATCGTTACGATGAACCAGGTACAAAACCCGTTTACCTCATCTTTTTCAAAATTAAATATATCACCAATAGCAACTTCAAAAATTATAAAAATTACACGATAAAAATTAGCGTTTTCTCCTATTCGATTAAAGATCTCTCAAGGTATACATTTGACAAATTTTTTTTGTCATTTTTAGTATGTTTTACAAATTACTAACACATGTGTTAACATGTTCCTTTTAGGGTTTAGGGTTTTTTTCCCAAAAATCCTCAAACATAAACCCTAAACCCTACACGGTTTACTATACCCTAAACCCTAAATCATACTAAACCCTAAATCATAAATCCTGTTACACCATAAACCCTACTAAACCTTAAACCCTAAATCTTAACTATAACCCTAAAACAAATATACAACCAAACAATAACACGTGTGTTAATAATTTGTAAAACCCATCAAAAAGTGGAAAAAAAAAAAACTCGTCGAAAGTATACCTTGTGAGATCTTAAATCGAATAGGAGAAAACGCTGAATTTTATGGTGCAATTTTCATAATTTTTCAATTTGCTGTTTGAGAGATATCTAATTTTTAAGATCTTGGGGTAAATGGATTTTTGTACAAGTCTCACAATCTCATTAGTTCTCCCATACTTTCAAAAAATGTTATACTCTAATTAACTTTTAAGAATATTAATTATTAATTATTTAAATATCCCTTAAATAATAATAACTTCACATGATAGTAAAAATTTTACAACATACAGACGAGCAGTGATATGAAAGGTTCATGAAAAAAAAAACATAGTTTTTAAGATTAAATATGTTATAAACATCTTCATACAATTTTTATTATTGTTTTTCACTTATATTCTAAGGTAGTTGACGTCAATTACGTAAAACTCAAATTTTGATACACTGATTTTGGAGTGATGAAGTCTTGAGTTGATCTTCATAACACTCACTGATAATACCCATATTTTTGATATATGAACTGTTCTCGATGTTAAGTAACAAAATAATAATAACAGTAACATCAACATACAATAAACATTAAATCTAAAAAAAGAAATTGGTATGGAGACATGTGGGTATATACGTACCTTGCAATACATAATAGAGAATGAATGATGTGAAGGTTCAAAATCCAATTTGTGTAGAGATGTGTAGGTATAGATGATCATAAAGTTTGAAAACATTTCATAACTTTGGCATATTACCATTTTAGAAGCTATATTACCACATTACCAAAGGGCCTATTGTAACACCCCCAAATTTCACTGTTGGCGGAAGCAAGCTTTGGGATGTTACTAATCAAATATCACAGCACCAAGTAAAGCAAACGACATCTATATGCAACGTTTATAAAATAGTTACATTTCCAATATATATATATATATATGTTTGAAAACATAGTGTTTTCAGTTACAAAAATGTAATTCCCTAGAGTCCACGCGTGTAGCGGGAGATTCTATTACATAATCATATTATACAAAAGATAATGCTGAGAATCTCCGTTAAATGCAATGTAGAAAATCATGCGACTCTAGCTAGTGTCCAGGGTAATCCTACTCCGTCTGAGTACCTGAGATACAAAGTTAAAGAGTGTCAACCAAAAATGTTGGTGAATCTTACAGGTTTAGTAATAAAGTATCAGTATGAACCATAAATATGTACCCGTATGGCTAACAAGCAAAGTAAGTAAATCAGTAAATCATCACAAGTGCCATGAGCTCACAAGTTGAAGCTTAACAGTGTAGTGTGAATGGTACAATCAAGTACAGTATCACGTACCCCCGTGAGTGCTATCCGAACACTCATATGAAACAAGTATCAAACGCCCGTTTCTACGGAACGGTTCGTGGTAGTGCTACTACCCCGGGCGGGGATTGTCAGTCCCTAATGGATCCATCCTACTAATACTCGCGCTTAAGTCTATAACTAACAACTTATGATAGGAGGCTTTCAGTGGATAAAAAGTAACTCATGCAGTGTGTGTAAAAAGTAGAGTAATCAGTTCAGTACATTGTGTTCATATGTAAAATAGTTGCTAAGTATCTCACCCCAAAGTATAAAAACAGTAAAAGTGGGGCTGTAAGACTCACTTGAGTCTAGCAAGTATGTAGGTGAAATCAAGTAAGTAAAGCGGATGTAAGTCCGTAGGCGTGTCGGATGTAAGTCCGTATATCGGTTCTCAGAACCCTGCAACCTTCTGGCGTCCGAAACGCATAAGGTTGTAAGTAAGCAAGTAAATAAGTTGGTGTCTTAAAAGACCACTCATGCTAGTTGTCCACTCAACTAGGAAATGTCCAAGTGTTTGTTTAGTGTTGCGTTTGTAGTTTGAAAACAAGTATGGCCCGTTGGTGACGGTTTTGTAATAATAATCCAAAAGTGTTATTATTATATGTATCGTCGTATGTGAGTATTCGACACTTAGTGTAAAAAGTATTTTCAAGTTCCTGGATGACGGGGGTCCGGGGGCAGCGCCCCTGGTAGCGGGGTCCAAGGGGTGGCAGCCCCTGGCGGGGTCCAAGGGGCAGAGCCCCTGGTTGGGGTCGAGCTGCCAAGTCAGCTTGGAAAATTTTTATTTCTACTATATTGCTTTATTAAAAACGCATCGAAAATTTAAAATCGGGAAAATTAACCAAGTCTGGCTGCGGTCTGAAATGGTGTTGCGAACTGAGTTCGCGGTGCGAGCTGAGTTCGGCTCGCAAGGCAGTAGGCTGCGAACCGAGTTGGGTTCGCAGCACGAGGTTCGGCTCGCAATTCAACTCGCAAGTTAACTCGCAGGTCGACTCGCAAGTCAACTAGCGAGTGGGTTCGGTTCGCAGTTTGGCTTCGCAAGTCGAGATCTCGGTTCGACTCGCAGGACGGCCGAGATCTGGGATCTCAACTCGCAATATGAACTGTCAGCGTTTTTCAAGCGGGTTTCGATTTTTAAAGCATTTTCGGCGGGATTTTTGGACATAATCTCGTTGAGTAATGTTCTAGCATGTTAATAAAAGCTTTATAAGTAATTTAAGAGAGTTTTAAAGTTTCATACCACGAAATTGAAAACGAAGAAGATGAAGATGAAGCTCGCGATGTGGTGGTCGTTTTCTCTTGAATCAACTCCGCAAGATGGTGTGTTTTTGATGATGTTTTGGGCTGATTTGGGCTGCCGAATGAGAGAAGAAAGGAGAGAGAGAATTTGGGTTGGTGATGTGTGTGTAAAATGAGATGAAATTGGGGAAAAATGGGGTTAAAAGGGGTGGATCGGTGGGTCACGGGTCGGGTCCGCGGGTCTGGGCCGACCCACTTGCGGGCTCGGGCTCGTGGACTCGTTCCTCGATTTGCGTCATGTTCCGCGGTCGATTAAATGTTATTTCGCGTTATATGACAAAGTATATCCGTGATATTTTTAACCGAAGTATTTTATCATAATACTCCATTTCAAGTTATAAAATTATAAAAATATAATTTTTGTTACTAATCGCTCGTTGGGGTGCGTTTCGTGCGGTTTCATCGCGTAGGATATGTCTTAAACAATAGGAAATTGCGTAATATGTTATTGTAATATATTATAGTAAACAATGTTTGTTTGGATAATTTCACGTTATTTATTAGTTTTGTCACCAACGTCCATATTAAATAAAGTCGGACCTCGTCCGGTACATAAGTGCACGATTTAATCAAATCGTGTAAGCGTGTATGTAATTACACCAAAATGTTACATATATTTAGAATATTACAAATCAAAACACATGTAATTACAAGTAGTTTAGGCACTAATTAAAGTCCTAAATTGGCGGGTGTTACACCTATGGCCTAGCGATATGTGAGGAATCTTTCAACCTAATGGTTGTGGGTTCAAGTCTCACGAGAGACAATTTGTAAATATTCGTGGTTGTATATAATAATCGTGGTAGGTAGTGTAGGCTACGAATAAGAAATTCAGATACGCATCTAATGTTCATACCTTAATAATAAGTACTCACCCCCTAAATTTAAATGCTCTCAACTAACTTGATATACAACCTCTTCATTCATGAATTTAAATCTTAAACATAAACCTTATGTAACACCCGCCAAATTAGGACTAGTAATTAGTGCCTAATTCTATGTTAATACATGTAATTAGTTCCGTGTTAGGCTAATTAATGTATCGAAATATATTGTTGAATATATACGAATATGCGATTTGATTAAATCGTACGCAATTTAAATCGAATGTAAATCGGTTCAATAAATACGGACGTTGGTGAAACATTTTATATTAAAGCTTGAAACGTTATTTAAAAAATGTTACTGGATCCGAACTGACATTTAAATAATATTTCCAAAATTTGTCCCGTTTCGTACAACTAAAACTTACGCAACATAAAAACAAAACACACAAATCTATTTAAAGGTTTGGTAAAATAATTCAATTAGATTATTTAACAAAAATTCGTATTTTAAAATGGATAATTAACACATAAAATAAATATTTAACGCTTAAACAACGGAGAAAACGAACACCACACGGAGCGCGAAACGGAGACTGAAAAAGGGAGGCTTTCATCAAAACCCTTCCACCCCTTTTCACCTCCGCATTTCCATCTTTTCCTTTCTCTCTCTTTCCACTCTTTTTCTCTCAAAAATCTCCATCACCACCATCTAACAAATCATCAAAATAACAACATAAAACGCACCCGAATAATCAAGCTTGTTTGGAATAAAAGACTCACCGCATCACGATCTACCTTCCTATCTTTTCGGATTTTCAATCCGACACTTTGTAAGTTTCCGACAAAATCCCGAAACCTCTCGTTTTTGAGTACTTTTACTTGTTAGTTGTTTGTTTTAGCTTGTAATGTCCCTAGAAGGGTCGGGTAAAAATATTAAGTCGAACGGTGGCCGGAAAACGTGTTTTTGGGGGCAAAATTCCGATCAGTCGCGTAACGTCGCATCTGGCCTGGGGCCTCTACAACGCAGCGACTTACGTCGCACAAACCGAACCCACGTCGTATTAGCGACGCAGCCTATTACGTCGCATTAAATTGCGAATGTCACACGTAGCGACGCAGACCTTAACTTCGCAAACCGAACCCACGTCGCATTAGCGACGCAACACCCTACGTCGCAATGAATTGCGAAGGTCGCATAATGCGACGAACACGCCCACATCACACCTTACGTCGTATGCGACGTCGCATGCTACGTCGCATAAAACAGAACCCTGAAAACTCATACTTTTACTAAGTGTTGGAATCAAGATTTTATCACCTAATTTCACTCCAAATTCAAATTTCGGATACGTTTTCACTAAAGGAAAGTAGTAGGAATAAAAATTTTCCACCCCAACCAAGGGCTCTGCCCCTTGGACCCCGCCAGGGGTTGCCACCCCTTGGACCCCGCTACCAGGGGCGCTGCCCCCGGACCCCCGTACCCAATTCCCCCACTTTGATTAAATACCATGAAATAAACTCACAAAACTATCATTATCATCAAAAACCGTCACCAACGGGCCGTACACGTTTTTAAACCACAAACGAATCAACCAAAGGTAATTTGGACATTCTAGTTGGACGAACAACTACAAGGTAGTCTATTAAGATACCTTCTTATGTTATAATCATCGCGTGTCATGGACACCCTCAGGTTACGAGTCTTCGAACCCTCACTAATCGGCTAATCAACTCACGGTCATTGATTAAACGCTTCAAGACTCAGGTGAGTCTTACAGCCCCACTTTTACTGTTTTACATACGGGGTGAGATACATTGCTTACTTTTCTTGAACACAAGTACGAACTATACATTTTACTATACGGGATTGCATGAGTTACATACTTTCACTGAAGTCTCTCCATCATATATCGTTAGTTATGGACTTAAGTGCGAACACTAGTTAATGGATCCATTAGGGAAATGACCCTCCCCGCCCGGGGTAGTAGCACTACCACGAACCGTTCTGTATAAACGGGCGACTATTATTCGTTACTTATGCTTGCTCAGTTACGAGCATATCACGGGAGCAAATTATTACTTACGGGTTAAGCTTCGATTATGAGCCTCATGGCAACGGTATAACTTACTTACTTTATATTTGCTGGATTTGCAAATACTTGATTTACGCCTGCGGGCACTACTGATGAAATCTTGTGTTCAAAACCGATATTACTTACAAACCTGTGAGATTCACCAACATTCGTGTTGACCTTTTTAGCATGTATTCTCAGATACCCAGAAGGAGTAGGATTTCTCCAGGACATAGCTAGAGTCGCATAATTTCACTCAATTGCATTAACTGAGATTCTTAGCATTATCTTTTGTACATTTTGATTATGTAATAGAATCTCCCGATATACGCGTGGACTCTAGGGAACTACATTTTGTTTACGAAAACCTTGAGTTTTCAAACATTTATTTACTATGAATTCGTTTTACAACGTCTTATTTAGAGGTCGTTTGCTGTATATCTTGTGCTTTGTATATTGATTAGTAACACCCAAGTATGCTTCCGCAAATCATTAAACTTGGGGGTGTTACAGATTGGTATCAGAGCCTAAAGTTATAGTGAACTAGGTTGCATTTAGTGGGCTTAGACTATGACCGTTAGGCAGTATTTCCTTATTAGGCATGACTGGTTCAGGAATTACAACATACGACTTTAATTTAACATAGCCTGATCAACTATGTATAATT
This sequence comes from Helichrysum umbraculigerum, assembly GCA_949592205.1. Classification (NCBI taxonomy): domain Eukaryota; kingdom Viridiplantae; phylum Streptophyta; class Magnoliopsida; order Asterales; family Asteraceae; genus Helichrysum; species Helichrysum umbraculigerum. The sequence goes on from CATIUR010000003.1 coordinate 36,509,324, forward strand.
AAGGAAAGATGATGTAAGGTCTGAAACGATTATGTTCAACGGGGATACGTTAGTGACTCTGACCACGAGAGAACCAGACCATTACACGATACGTGCTAGACACTAGGCTGGATATTATGTACTTACCTATATATTGGCCTCGTCTTACTTTCGCTTTGTCCCAGAAATGACAAACTCTCCGCCCAATTCATCGCGCTCTTATTCCCGCGGACCCCGAACTCATAGGGTAGACAGGAGGACCACCAGATTGCCTCGAGCCAGTCCATACCCAGCTCCTAACGTCCAGGACACCACACGCCTCGCAGTACCAGTGTTAGCTGCCCGACTCCATCATCAGGAGCAAAGGCTCGCGAATCTCGAACAGGAACAACACAGAATGACCTACCTACTCTGCCAAGCTCTTGATCATATATCACAACTCCAAAATGTTCTTGTTTGATGTTTATGATTTATTAATTGAAATGTTTATTACCATGATATTATGCAAGTAGTTGCTTATATGTTTGCCACGATTTAGATAGTTATAATGGGATGATATTAAATATTGTGAAGTAATGTGATGGCCCCTATTCAACTGTTCCCAGATATAGTGCTGGAAACGCTTTATGCGGAGTACAAATGTACGTAAGTCTGAGAACGACCGAAGGTAGTTGCATTATGGATTAATACTATAAAAGTGCTAAATAAATTTCTGTTTATAGTTTAATTATAACATTATGAACGAATGATGGCATGTTTGGCCAACCGCTTATGACCAGACTGCCCCAACTTATTCCGGTAGGGTAAAACCTGTTTGTGTGACTATTTATTCAATAGACCATGCCATGATACGGACATCTCTGACGACCGAGATTGGGGAATAGGATTCGAGGGTAGTTGTTAGCCGATATGTTCAGTACATTTGGGAGAACTTCCGGTGTATTGTAATTGTTTGTGTTTACTATCCATGTGACATATCTTCTATCTGATTGCGGACAACTCTACGTTAGTTAGTTGATAGGATCGTAAAAACAACTCATTCCAACATAGTTTAAATTTATAAAAAAGAAACTTATATGAATGGGAATTATTATACTTTGTTATTGTTTAAATATATGACTCCTGACCTAATTTATGGAGTACCCTTTCCAGTTATCCACGTGACTGCAACCTAGATATTAGGGAGTCATGAACCTTAATTGTGGTAAGTAGTTATCTGTGCCCATGACATGCAATAAGTAAGACACAGTGAAACCACTTTTTGTATATATTAGATTTACATTTCTGCACTGCTTTACATTTAGTTAGTTTAGAGTGTCACCCTCACTGTCAATTACTCTTGACCGCATGTTAGACGTAAGAACCCGTGGAACTACCCTGTAAAGTACTCCGTCTATTACTGAAAGGCATGGTCCTCATATGAAACATGTTTTAAACAAACTGTGAATAATTTGGAGATGTATAACTGTTTGAAAAGGAGAGGTCTAGGTCATAAATCAAAGTAATTAGAGCTTAACAAAAGTATTAACAAGGTCTAGAAAGGAAAGTCCAAATGACTTAGATACATCAATCCCCCTAGATCTTACATATTTGATTCTTTAAACATAACAAGTTAATAATTAGATACACTATTAGAAGAACGAGAGATAAGCTTAGGTGTTAAGAACGGTCGGACCTATGAGATGATACGCTGCTTTATTCATGTACCTCGGTTAACCACCAAAATAGGTTGCTTATCTTTCAACTAGGTAAGTATTGGGAGTTTAGCGTATTGCTCCGATCAGAATCACGATAACCTAGTTCCTAGTGACATGCCAATGGGAAAATTAATTGGTAGGGTTCTAGAGTTTACACCAAAGTCTGTCAATCTATTAATCTGAAAATGTCCCCATCATAAACACCATCCCGATATTATACTATCCCAAGTCATGGTAAACCACGTCTTCCTTATCCTTAGTTGTTTCTTATATGCTAGCTAGCTCATTTTAGCTTTATTGCTTTAGTAGTTTAAATTAGATAAAAACCCAAACAAAACCAACTATCTGAACCCCATCTTGAAGACTTAATTATCCAAACAAGCTCTGTTTCAAATTCGACCGTCTGGAGACGACCCTGATCATCCTTACCACGTACTAGTATCAGGTACTTGTGCCTAGTACCAGTAGGTAGTTCGGTGGTTTAGGCCCCAAGCAAAATAAATTTTAAAACACTATGATCGCACCCTCGGTCGTTACAACAACACCAACGACACCGACGGCTGAGGGTGCATCAAGTTTTTGGCGCCGCTGCCAGGGACGGTAGTACGATTTAGAGCCTGTTTAGATAAGTTAGTTTTTAAGAGATCCTTTTTATTGGGACTCACCATCCTTATCAGAAGTTACATTTTGCACGTAGTTTAGCGTAGTTAGGATTGCCTTAGTATTACTTTAGATTAAGTTCCCTTCTCACCCCCAACTTTAATTCTGAAACCTTCTCCCTATGCCACCTGTTGTTGACCCTTGGGAAATGTTAACTCAATGAAAACAATTAGATCAAATGCAAAGTCTTGTTAATTCAATTGAAAATAGATGTAGCATGTGCGATAATACCCACGTAGATGGAGAATGCCAAAGCCATAGTATGATGTATTCGGATAACCTATGGTACTTAGATCCTCAAACACTGTATCAAAATAACCCAAACACTTTCCAACCACATCCATGCCAACCTTTTCACCCTATGAGAATCCTGACTTGAGAGATACGCCCTTAACCTGTCCCAGCAGTAATACTGCTTTCTCACCCCCCCCCTTCCGAATCACTTGAAGAAATGATTAGAGAACAAGAGGACATACTTAGAAGTCAAACTTATAATATGTCTAAATTCTGTACTGAACTACCAACACAAGCCCAAGAGAGTAGTGAGGAGAGTAGGAATCAAGCTGGAGCCAACTCTAGGATACAGAAAGTTGAGAGACACACACACACCACATCTAGCACTCCAGATATAGACTTACATTTTCATGAGTTCGGTTTCAATATCCCTTCAACTCCCACACCAACCCAATCTTCTAAACCTTCAATTTCATCTATTCCTGACCTATCAACATCAAAGATCGACGGAGGGTTTGTTCTAGAAGAACTTTCCGAACCACTGCAACTCAAAACTTCCGGCCGGAGTGACGAGGATGACGAAGTAGACGAAGAGATCGAGATGGAAAGCCCGAATTTGGAGATTTACATAGATGACTCGGCTTCACATGGACTGAAGGAATACATACCGACTCTGAGTAGTGAACTCATTCAAACTGATATGGTTGAACACGTCCCACAACCAGTTGTGGTTGACTGTATCCCAAAAAACCCCTTTGATTGATTCACTTCCTGATCTAATTGACTCCACTAGTATCTTAGAGGAGACAAACACCCATGTATTTGATGATAATGTTGCTACAAGATTGGAGACACCAATGGACATTGTCCCACCTCCATGCCCAGAGTACAACGTTATCATCCAACCAAAGGCTTTAGGAAGCAAGGTGGGTTTTGCATCAAGAGCACCCTACAAACCATCTCTCCCTTACATAATGACGTACACGTCATGGAGTGATGTGGAACTCTTTGACCAACCCGAACAACCCAAAACTCAAGAGGTAGAAAAAGTCGAGAGCTTTGTTTTACCTCAAATAAAACAAATCACTCACTTTACCATGCCTCTTCCACTGATTGGACATACCCTGACCATAGTCCACTTTAATCCCCTAGGTATGTACCAATACTTCCGCTTGTATCTACTGATGGATGCAAAGGAGCCCCCTAGATTTCCTGAGAAATAGGTTTGGAGTCAAGCTAGTGACTCGAACAAAAACAAGCGCTTCTCGGGAGGCAACCCATGTCTAACATAGGATTATCAGTAGTAGTTAAAGTAGTTTAAGTAGTGAACTAACCCCAATAAGTAGAAATGAAACCCTAAAATGAATGTTCCAAGTTTTCTATCTTTATGAACAAAAATGGATGGTTTGCGAAATTACTTCGTTAAAAGTCAAATTTTTGTCAAACCTTAATATTTCCTACTCCCAGTCGTTTGGAATTTATTGCAACATCTATTTTTCACCATTTTCTAAAGTTCTTGTTATCCCTTTCACTCACAAAAATGGAAACCTACTAGGAGTTAGGAGCCTTAGTCATTCTAAACACCCACTGACATGTTTCGAGCATTTGAGGTACTTACATATATTATTGTGAACATACATGAGATACTAATGCTTAATCTGATAACATGATTTGTATGTCAATATGTGTATTATGCTCGAACTCGTTTAAAAATATGTGCTTTGGATATCTTTATACTTGGCTACCTGATTCAACTGATAATACTGGTATTTCCATGTCTGCTATTTGTGCTGCGGTTAAATTATAGGCAACTAACACTTTTTGTGTAAGATTAAAATCAAAGTCATACACTGGTTTCTTTCATCTACAAAGCACTCACTTTGATAGGTTCTTCGTAAACCAGTGAATTTATGATTTGGAGGATAATCACTTGTTTGTTAGATCATATTTATTTGATATACTTGTAACAGACAGGGACTGACGCCTATGGATAAAAGATCTTTAAAAATAATGGAAAGACGACAAGAGGAGCTTACAGTTCATTGAGTATGAGAATCTTTGGAGCATTGCTTTGCAGGGGACAAGTGATGACACTTCTAGATATGAAGATGATTTCTAGTTGTCTAAAACTAGTTCATCAAGTTGACCAACTCAATACTCATCATATGTGCCCACAAATTCCAAGTCCTATAGCTAAACCTTGCCACATAATGGAACCCTAAACCATCATCACCATATCTACCCACATTCACCCATCCATCCACCCCTTCACACATACAATCATCACCCTTAGGGACTATTCATACAAAGGAATAGATACAGGGACAATTTGGAAACTGGAGATCTCAGTCGATAAAAGAACAACATCAGATTCATTACATCAGTAGTCGACAAAAGATCTCGGGTCATAAAGATTCATGGTCATTGGATTCAACACTTTCAGATCATTAGGAGCAGTTGAGTTACAGCAGCAGCTCTTGAAGATTAGGATCTTTGTCCATTAACCTCTACCCAACATTCGGTGTTTATTGATTAATTTTGCTTATGTCCAGAGGGCGACATAACTTCATTTTCTGCAATCTATCCTTTAGTTCTTAGTTATTTTCGTGAGGAAACTGGTTGAGATATTGAAGAAAGGTTATACTGTTGGAGCTCGAGTTCAATACATGAAGGCTGATGCCGACCAAGTTCAGAAAACATTGGAGCTGACACAGTCAACCACTCAGATCCTCAGCTCACAGTCATAGGGGAGTTCTGCGTTCCTTTCTCTAGTTTATCTATTTGTTTTTGCAAGATTATATCGACCTATATCCCATTCCAAACACTAAGTGTGGGATCCTTAGAAACCACAAAATACTAAGAGGTATTTTCCATAATTAGTAGAAATTCTAAGTATGGGATACTTCGACAAGAGGTGTTCAATGCATAAATTCGAACATTAGGGACAATGTTCCTCTAAGTGTGGGATATACGGTCTGCAACCGCAAGTTTAACCACTTGTCCGTAAAATAAACAATATTTTCATTAAAAATGCTAAAAATGGATAAATTTTCAAAATTTTCAGTTTCAAAAACATCGTTTTTTAGAAATCCTATCTTTCAGAACTATGAATTATAGCAAGAAACGAGTTTTAACAAAGAAACAAAATTGTTTACTTAGAATAAGATACGGATGAAAAGGGCAACACATGGCTAGGCACACAGACCAAAACATTCGATTCGTGAGGTTTGAGCCCATAATTAGCATTCATCTTTAAAATGCTTCACTTTTCGTTTCATGTGTGCGCCGATGTATGCATTTGAATTAGAACTTGCTCTTGTAATGCATTTCGAGATCACATCGATGAGTGCCACACGTGGCATAGGTACAACCTATCTTGATAGCTTCTAAGGAATCCAAAACACCTTTCCACCATCAAACATCCACCCACTCAACACCCACTCTTCACACCCAATAAAGATCTCCTGTCATTTATCCCGAACCTACATAAGTCTCATCAACCCACAAACCTTCGGAGACACTCCCAAATTCCTAAGACCTTTGCAAGAAAAGCCATCATAACCCAAAATCATTAGAAACCTTCCAGGCCACGAAGTACATTATTAAGATCGGCAGAGTAGAAGAAAAGAAATCGAAAGAATCACGCCGGCACAATCATGAAAAGGGCCAAGAAAAAGGAAGAATAAAAAAAAAAGGGCTATGTAGTCCTTTCAAAAAACTAAGGAATTTCAAAGAAAAGCTTCAAGAAAATACAAGGAAAACCATCACACCCCTCACCACTTACCTTCTTCAAACCAAAAACCCGATTCCTTCCAAGATATCTAGAAAGGTTAGTATCGTCTTCATCGAAAGTGATGGAGATTTGATTCTCGATCAAGCCTATGACGAGAATGCTGCATGACTGGCTATCCGAGTGATTGACACTAGTAAGTAGGAAACCCTAAACACTTGAGTGATTTGAGTGACCCACTTGTGAGGATTGCCTAGTCATGATCACCTTATAAGTTGCCCGAAGAAGGTACCAAGTTCTATAAACCCTTAGTTTCCAGCAAAAAACTCTTTCATAACCATAATTTTATATTTTTTGAAAATAGTATTTCTAGCAAATGATGCAATTAGAATCCTTCCAGAAGTTTTTATGAATGAGTTTGCTTGAGAACAAGCAAAGTTCTAAGTGTGGGATACTTGATATCGCGTAAAAAGTCATGTTTTTACTACCGATATCTCTCTCATTTTAGAACGATTCTTGGCATTTTAATTCAAATATAGTACAAATCAATAACATTATGCCAAGATGGTCAAAACAAGGTTGCATGATAAAAATCAAGCAAAACGGATGAGAAATGAAGATTCCACACACGTTTGAAGATTCAAGGCATCAAAACAAGATTTCAAGACTAAAGTGTCCTTCACCAACATCCATTCTATCCAAGATGTTCATTTTCAAAATACGAATCCAAAAGAAGAAGAATCAACTAAAACGGATAAAGAATGAAGATTCTACGCCCGCCGGAAGATCCAAATGATTCATATGCAATATCTGGAGCTATGAACCTCATCTCAGGGCCTATTCTATGTCAAAATCTTCGTTTTTTAATTACGAATCCAACAAAAAAAGAATCGACGCAAACAGACGCATAACGAAGAAAATACGCACGAATCAAGAAACGAAGCAAAGGACGGCGAAACGGGGCGGGTACAGGCCAGCCGCCGCCGGCCACCTGGTGGGCGTCGCCGGTCACCTGTCCCCCACCTCGGTTTCCGTTTTTGGAAACTTTTGGTACCTGGTGCGCCTACTTTTCGTGTTGTACAGTACCCGGTGCGCCTACTTTTCGTGTTGTACAGTACCTGGTGCACCCTTTTGGCTACCTTTTACTTCCATGCACCTCTTGATGCTAATGTGAGCCCAAAACTCTCCTATAAATAGAGGGCACGAGGCTTCATTTCAACTGGCACCATATGCACCTCCTTTTTTGCATATTTCTCTTTCTCTCTAGAATTCTCTCTCTAGCACTACTCTTAGGAGTTAGAGGAGAATTGTTCTTATAGTTAGTTCTTCTCTCTAGTTTCTCTCTCTAGAACTACTCTTAGGAGTTAGAGGAGAACTAGAGAGAAGATTAGGAGAGAATCCTTTCTTTTAGATTAGTTATGTATTAGTTAATTATAACACCCCATGATTTCAGACATTTTTTTTTTTTTATTTCGGAAGCGTAAATCCCATTCATACCAATATAGATATAATATTATATATATATGACATTTAGTCATACCAAAACATTACAAGTTCATAAGTATTAAGTATAATTACAATGCTAATACAATAACTGGGTGTTATATTAACAAAACATGATTTATCCAAAACGATCAGAGTTCCCATTGTCAAACATTTCTTCAAACAACACCATTGCCTAAACATATCCCAAAAAGTTAACCTGCAAGAGTATGTGGGGAATTAGCACAAAGCTAAATGAATGAACTAAATCTAACAATCTAACTTAGTATAACAATCAATTCACAACAATCATCTAAATAAACAATCAAACAGAGGATCGGTGGTTCTTGAGATACCCTCAGTCCGCGGTGGCACTCCAAGAACACTTAATAATCAACTGCAGGCCAATACAGGGATTTTTACCGATAGTTTATTGCTATCTTTAACCAATATGGATTAATTCACAACGAATGTTCATCCGACCCATAAGGATTAACCTATAGCAACTAAACCCAAAATTGACCTCTATCATTCCAACCTATCATGGAATTATTCACTAGCAAACAATCAATCTATCAAACCACAAGTTTAATCAATAATCCTATCATTAACGCAACGATAAATCACTCTTTACAAGCAACTTAAAATTGATGCAACTAACTGTTAACACCAAGGTTAAATTATGAGAATCAGTCCACTCACCTGTCTCGTTTCAGACTCCAACTCAAAGATCTTATTTTATTGAGTCTTCGGTGCCTCTGTAAACACAATCAAAACACAAGTTAATAACTTGTTTCATAATTCAAATTATATCTTTATTTAAATACTTACATCAATAATCAAGAAATATCAATGGATAAATGATATAAGTATTGAATTCTAACAATTTCTCAAAACATCAAATCTGTCAAAATATAACTAGCAAACGCGATCCGGGTGAGGATGGTTGGATCGCGTTCACAGGCATAAAAATTTCTGTTACCGTTTTTCACTTTCGAACGCGATCCGGGTTAAGGTGCTGGATCGCGTTCCTAAGAGTAAAACCAAACCGATTCAATTAAACACTGACTAACGCGATCCGGGTAACTGTGGCTGAATCGCGTTCGAATGCACAAAATCGTTTTAAAACCAAACTTCACTATGGAACGCGATCCGGGTGATGGAGCTGGATCGCGTTCACACGTTTTAAAGCAGAAGTTCAGACCTGCAACTTTTTAGCTCGAACCAAAACCCAATTTTCTACCAAATGCTATTGAAATGTACGATTTTTACCAGTAATAAACCTCACATAACATGTAATAATATGTATTAGCAACAAACAAACTTCATCCAAATTCTAATTACTAACATGCATCAATCTTTTAACCTAATTTAAACCAAAACCCACATTTATTCAATAGAACATGAAGAACACCATTGATATCTAAGATAAGCATGAAATCAGTCCAACAATCATCACACAAACATTTTAACATGAATTTACTCTATCTCATCATTACATGCTATTAAATCAACCATTTCAACTAATTCAAGTTCATACATGGAAATAGAGGATTACACTTACAATGGAGATGCTTATGAAATAAAGAAGATGAAGAACACTATGATATCAAGATCATAGTCTTGAATTGAAGAAATCAGATTCTTTGTTTGATGTCTATGAATTCTTTGAAATGAGGAGAAATGAAAATATGGAAGAAATGACATGTTAATACCCAGAAGCCACAGGTGTCGACCTATGGTTATGACTCAGCAATTTTTGGGTATAAATTATACCCGTGTTAAATCTATTGTCTGGAACCTCGATTTCAAATGCGAGAAAATTATTTTATTTTACCGTTACCTAAAATTATCTAAAACAAATAATATTTCACTAGTCACAATATTTCCTGATGCTTATTTACCTATTAAATTTAAAAATTTAAACACAGGTAAGAATTATAAATTGCATAAATAATTTAAAGAAAATACCTTTTTCTTCTAGGCCTGATTTGGGGATGTTACAAATCACCCCTCCTTAGAAAGATTTCGTCCCGAAATCTAACTAGATACAAATAAACTAGGGTATCTAGCCCGCATACTCTCCTCCGTTTCCCAAGTGAGATCCGCACCCAAACTATGTTTCCACTTAACCAAAACCATAGGAATTTCTTTTCTACGTAATTTGGTCACTTTCCTATCTAAAAGCTCGACAGGTTCTTCTACCAATTTCTTACTTGAGTCAACCCGAAGATCTTGCAAAGGAAGGATTTGGGATTGATCCTCCACATTGCACTTTCTTAAATAACAAACATTAAATGTATCGTGAATACCAGCTAATTCAGGCGAAAGATCTAAAGAAACCGATTGTTCATTAATCACCTGACGGATTCTAAATGGGCCAATATACCGGGGAGCTAACTTCCCACGTTTACCAAATCTAATAACACCCTTCCACGGAGAAACCTTTAAATATACGAGTTCCCCTTCAACAACAACAACAGGTCGTCTACGTGGTTCAGCATACTGTTTCTGTCTATCACGTGCCGCTTTCAGTTTCTCACGAGCAATCTTAACTTTGTCAGCTGTAATTTGAACTATATCGGGACCCGCAAACTGTTTTTCTCCCGCTTCTAACCAACATGTAGGTGTTCGACAACGGCGCCCATACAACATCTCATACGGCGGCATACCAATGCTAGAATGATAAGAATTATTATAAGCAAATTCTATCAATGGTAACTGTGAATCCCAAGAACCGCCATACTCAAGTACACAAGCTCTCAACATATCCTCGAGTGTCTGAATAGTACGTTCTGACTGCCCGTCTGTCTGAGGATGATACGCTGTGCTAAGATTAACTCTGGTACCTAATTCACGTTGCAAACTCTGCCAAAAACCAGAAACAAACCTAGAATCTCTATCGGAAACAATGGATAAAGGAATACCATGTCTAACAACAATCTCATGAATGTACAATTGAGCAAGTCGAGTCAATGATGCCGTCTCACTGGTGGCTAGAAAATGTGCACTCTTGGTTAATCTATCAACTATCACCCATATCATATCATTACCTTTATGAGTGCGGGGAAACTTGGTAACGAAATCCATAGTAATGTGCTCCCATTTCCATTCCGGAATATCTAACTGTTTCAATGAACCATAGGGCTTCTGATGTTCTGCTTTAACCTGGGAACATATATGACAAGTCTTCACCATTCGAGTAACATCGGTTTTCATAGTTGGCCACCAATACAATGGTTTCAAATCATTGTACATTTTCGTACTCCCTGGATGAACAGATAACCTCGATTTGTGTGCCTCTGACAATATCAAATTCCGAAGTCCCCCAATCAATGGAACCCAAACCCGTGACTGGAAAGTTTTCAATCCTCGAGAATCATCAATCAATAAATCTTTCCGTTTCAACAAAATCTCAGATTTTAAATTTTGATCCAACAATGCCTCTAACTGTGCAGCTTTTAACTGGGAAATCAAATCAGAAGATATTTCCAAACGCATAAAATAAATTCGATCGGAAGGTACATTTCGGCTTAAAGCATCGGCAACCACATTAGCTTTACCCGGATGGTATCGGATTTCACAGTCATAATCCTTAATCAATTCCAACCATCGGCGCTGTCTCATATTGAGTTCCTTCTGAGAAAACATGTACTGGAGGCTTTTATGATCCGTGCATACGACACATTTGGTTCCGTACAAATAGTGTCTCCAGATTTTCAACGCAAATACCACAGCTGCAAGCTCTAAATCGTGTGTGGGGTAATTTCTTTCATGAGTTTTAAGCTGGCGAGAAGCGTAAGCAATAACACGATCATGTTGCATTAAGACAGCACCCAAACCAGCATGAGAAGCATCACAATAAACCACAAAACCCTCGGAACCATCAGGTAATGCTAACACTGGCGCCTGACATAACAACTGTTTAAGAGTCTGAAAAGATGTTTCTTGTTGATCTCCCCACTGAAATTTAATATCCTTCCTAGTTAGCTTGGTTAACGGGCCAGCAATTTTGGAGAAATCCTTGATAAATTTTCGATAATAACCCGCTAAACCTAGGAAACTTCTAATCTCAGAAGGAGTTTTAGGAGCATTCCAATTCATAACGGCTTCCACTTTAGAAGGATCCACTTTGACTCCATCTTTACAAATAATATGCCCGAGAAACTGTACCTCTCGGAGCCAAAATTCACATTTGGAAAATTTAGCAAAAAGATGCTCTCTTTTCAAAATCTCAAGAATCAATCTTAAATGATGTTCATGTTCAGCCTCAGACTTAGAATAAATCAAGATATCGTCAATAAATACAATCACAAACTTGTCTAGAAAAGGTCGACATACACGATTCATTAAGTCCATAAAAATAGCAGGAGCATTAGTCAATCCAAAAGGCATAACTAAGAACTCGTAATGACCATACCGGGTACGAAAAGCAGTCTTAGGAACATCTTCCTCACGAACTCGTACCTGATGATAACCGGATCTCAAATCGATCTTAGAAAAATAGGATGATCCCTGTAACTGATCAAATAACTCATCAATTCTGGGCAACGGATATTTGTTTTTCACTGTTCTTTTATTGAGCTCTCTATAATCAATACACATTCGAAGAGTACCATCCTTTTTCTTAACAAACAATACCGGAGCACCCCACGGGGACGAACTCGGTCGAATAAACCCTTTATCTAACAGTTCCTGAATTTGACCCATCATCTCACGGATTTCAGAAGGAGCTAATCTATAAGGAGACTTAGCTACATGAGTCGAACCAGGAATTAAATCGATCTGAAATTCTACATCTCTTATAGGGGGTAAACCAGGCAATTCATCCGGAAAAACATCCGGGTATTCAGAAACCACCGGAAAATTTGCCAAAGATTTCTTTTCTAACTTGCTATCTATCACATATGCCAAATAAGAATCACATCCCTTAGATAGAGATTTCCTAGCTTTCAACAAGGAAATCAATGGTAGAGTACCCTTTACTCGTTCTCCTCGAGCCATGACGTATGACCCATCAGAAATCGGAATTCTTATAATCTTTTTATGACAATCAATGTTGGCCTTATTCAAACTTAACCAATCCATACCAATAACTACATCGAAACTAGGAATTGGCATTAACAAAAAGGAGACTAAGAAATTATGACCCTCAATAAGTATACTAGCTCCAGCTACCGATGTGGTAACAGGAACTAATTTACCGTCAGCAATTTCAACTTCTAAAGGTTTAACAATCAAAGAGGGGATCAATTTCAGTTTATCACAAAAGTTCACAAATATAAACGAACAATTGGCACCAGAATCAAACAATACACGAGCCGGTATAGAATTTATGAGAAATGTACCAGTGATGACATCTTTAGTGGCGACAGCATCATCAACTGTCATTCGGAAAGCTCGGCTAGCAGCTACTGGTGGATTTTTCCTCTTTTGACCAGATGATGGCGAACCTTTACCCGTACCCATACTCTGTCTCTTCGCCTCAGGACAATCCCCTGCACGATGCCCTTCTTTATGGCAATTCCAACACACGCTATTTGGGTAGGTACAATCCTTTGCAGCGTGACCAAAAATTCCACACTTAACACATCTAGATGTCTGGGGAGTACAAGGACCATTATGTCTAGCTCGACATCTATTACAATAGTTACTATCCGTTGGAATACCAGGATTCGATCTCCTGTTTTGTTGACTACCTTGTCCTTTCTGTTTACTCGAAGAATCTCCTTTGTTTTTCTGTGAATACTTTTCTTTATTCAACACTCTTTTAGCCATAATATCCCCATCAACCGAACGAGCTAAATCATAAGCTTGAGGAAGTGAACCTGCTAGTCTCACTGTGGTACGGTAATCAGGAGGTAATGTTTTCACAAAGTGATCAATTTTGGTCCGGTCAGTTGGAACCCACTGTTGCACAAACCGCAATTTATCTGAAAACTGCTTAATTAATTCATCAATCGTCATTTGATCAGTCTTTTGTAAGTCAAGAAACTCTTGCCTAATCCTGGAAAGATTATACTCCGAGCAAAATTGCTTGCAAATCTCAGCATGAAAATCTGACCATCTTATATCATTCAACTGTTGTGGAGATAATGGTGCAGTAATTGAATCCCACCATGACATGGCTTGACCCTTTAATAATTGAACCGCATAAGGTACCTTATCCTCCTCCTCACAATGACATACATTTAGTTTTCTCTCTACATCTCGAAGCCAGTCAAGAGTGACCGTAGGATCGGTACTTCCAGAATAAGTTGAAGGATTGCAAGACATAAAGGTTTTAAGAGAACAACCTTTCTTCAACTGTTGAAAAGGTGGAATAGGTATTTGATAAGTAGTATAACCAGACGAAGGAAAAGGACCCGAGGCCTGATAAGTATAACCCTGTTGCTGCTGTTGTGAAATAAAAGGATTAGATACCGGAATCCGTGTAGAAGATACAATAGGTGGTACATTAGTCACAATGTGGGGTCGAGTAGAAACTGGATGTTGAGAAGATCCAGCTCGTTCTCTCTGAAGTTCCAACACTCTATTCTCCAATCTCATAATATACTCCTGATCAGTTTCAGTTTCTCCACCGGCTAAATTAGATGTACCATTATGACCTTGGTTCTCTGGTGGTGCATCTGTCCGCGTAGTATCATTGAGAGTATGGGAAGGTGGCTCATTATCCGCCATACCTGTCACCACATCACATCTCAACATTCGTTAATTGTTAGTACTAGCAACTAACCAAATCAACTATCATAACTAATCCCCACCACAAGAAATGTTTGACCAATATGACTAAGTTTAGGATTGAACACCTTAAATATTCAATTCACCTAAACTTACGCTCTGATACCAACTTATAACACCCCATGATTTCAGACATTTTTTTTTTTTTTATTTCGGAAGCGTAAATCCCATTCATACCAATATAGATATAATATTATATATATATGACATTTAGTCATACCAAAACATTACAAGTTCATAAGTATTAAGTATAATTACAATGCTAATACAATAACTGGGTGTTATATTAACAAAACATGATTTATCCAAAACGATCAGAGTTCCCATTGTCAAACATTTCTTCAAACAACACCATTGCCTAAACATATCCCAAAAAGTTAACCTGCAAGAGTATGTGGGGAATTAGCACAAAGCTAAATGAATGAACTAAATCTAACAATCTAACTTAGTATAACAATCAATTCACAACAATCATCTAAATAAACAATCAAACAGAGGATCGGTGGTTCTTGAGATACCCTCAGTCCGCGGTGGCACTCCAAGAACACTTAATAATCAACTGCAGGCCAATACAGGGATTTTTACCGATAGTTTATTGCTATCTTTAACCAATATGGATTAATTCACAACGAATGTTCATCCGACCCATAAGGATTAACCTATAGCAACTAAACCCAAAATTGACCTCTATCATTCCAACCTATCATGGAATTATTCACTAGCAAACAATCAATCTATCAAACCACAAGTTTAATCAATAATCCTATCATTAACGCAACGATAAATCACTCTTTACAAGCAACTTAAAATTGATGCAACTAACTGTTAACACCAAGGTTAAATTATGAGAATCAGTCCACTCACCTGTCTCGTTTCAGACTCCAACTCAAAGATCTTATTTTATTGAGTCTTCGGTGCCTCTGTAAACACAATCAAAACACAAGTTAATAACTTGTTTCATAATTCAAATTATATCTTTATTTAAATACTTACATCAATAATCAAGAAATATCAATGGATAAATGATATAAGTATTGAATTCTAACAATTTCTCAAAACATCAAATCTGTCAAAATATAACTAGCAAACGCGATCCGGGTGAGGATGGTTGGATCGCGTTCACAGGCATAAAAATTTCTGTTACCGTTTTTCACTTTCGAACGCGATCCGGGTTAAGGTGCTGGATCGCGTTCCTAAGAGTAAAACCAAACCGATTCAATTAAACACTGACTAACGCGATCCGGGTAACTGTGGCTGAATCGCGTTCGAATGCACAAAATCGTTTTAAAACCAAACTTCACTATGGAACGCGATCCGGGTGATGGAGCTGGATCGCGTTCACACGTTTTAAAGCAGAAGTTCAGACCTGCAACTTTTTAGCTCGAACCAAAACCCAATTTTCTACCAAATGCTATTGAAATGTACGATTTTTACCAGTAATAAACCTCACATAACATGTAATAATATGTATTAGCAACAAACAAACTTCATCCAAATTCTAATTACTAACATGCATCAATCTTTTAACCTAATTTAAACCAAAACCCACATTTATTCAATAGAACATGAAGAACACCATTGATATCTAAGATAAGCATGAAATCAGTCCAACAATCATCACACAAACATTTTAACATGAATTTACTCTATCTCATCATTACATGCTATTAAATCAACCATTTCAACTAATTCAAGTTCATACATGGAAATAGAGGATTACACTTACAATGGAGATGCTTATGAAATAAAGAAGATGAAGAACACTATGATATCAAGATCATAGTCTTGAATTGAAGAAATCAGATTCTTTGTTTGATGTCTATGAATTCTTTGAAATGAGGAGAAATGAAAATATGGAAGAAATGACATGTTAATACCCAGAAGCCACAGGTGTCGACCTATGGTTATGACTCAGCAATTTTTGGGTATAAATTATACCCGTGTTAAATCTATTGTCTGGAACCTCGATTTCAAATGCGAGAAAATTATTTTATTTTACCGTTACCTAAAATTATCTAAAACAAATAATATTTCACTAGTCACAATATTTCCTGAGGCTTATTTACCTATTAAATTTAAAAATTTAAACACAGGTAAGAATTATAAATTGCATAAATAATTTAAAGAAAATACCTTTTTCTTCTAGGCCTGATTTGGGGATGTTACATTAATAGTAGCTAGCATAGCAATGTAACGCTTTGGAATATTTGGAAGTAATATAAGCATCGTTTGGCTCGCAATAATTACGGGTAATATCTATCCTTTTCTTCTATTAATTAATTGTAATGTTCTTGTTTGATGTTTATCATTTATTGATTGAAATGTTTATTGCCATGATATTATGCAAGTAGTTGCTTATATGTTTGCCACGATTTAGATAGTTATAATGGGATGATATTAAATATTGTGAAGTAATGTGACGGCCCCTATTCAACTGTTCCCAGATATAGTGCTGGAAACGCTTTATGCGGAGTACAAATGTACGTAAGTCTGAGAACGACCGAAGGTAGTTGCATTATGGATTAATACTATAAAGTGCTAAATAAATTTCTGTTTATAGTTTAATTATAACATTATGAACGAATGATGGCATGTTTGGCCAACCGCTTATGACCAGACTGCCCCAACTTATTCTGGTAGGGTAAAACCTGTTTATGTGACTATTTATTCAATAGACCATACCATGATACGGACATCTCTGACGACCGAGATTGGGGAATAGGATTCGAGGGTAGTTGTTAGCCGATATGTTCAGTACATTTGGGAGAACTTCCAGTGTATTGTAATTGTTTGTGTTTACTATCCATGTGACATATCTTCTATCTGATTGCGGACAACTCTACGTTAGTTAGTTGATAGGATCGTAAAAACAACTCATTCCAACATAGTTTAAATTTATAAAAAAGAAACTTATATGAATGGGAATTATTATACTTTGTTATTGTTTAAATATATGACTCCTGACCTAATTTATGGAGTACCCTTTCCAGTTATCCACGTGACTGCAACCTAGATATTAGGGAGTCATGAACCTTAATTGTGGTAAGTAGTTATCTGTGCCCATGACATGCAATAAGTAAGAAACAGTGAAACCACTTTTTGTATATATTAGATTTACATTTCTGCACTGCTTTACATTTAGTTAGTTTAGAGTGTCACCCTCACTGTCAATTACTCTTGACCGCATGTTAGACGTAAGAACCCGTGGAACTACCCTGTAAAGTACACCGTCTATTACTGAAAGGCATGGTCCTCATATGAAACATGTTTTAAACAAACTGTGTGTAACACCCCCAAATTTGATGATTTGCGGAAGCTTGGATTGGGTGTTACTAATCAATAACAAAACACAAAGATATATAGTAAACGACTCTATATGCGTCGTTTTAACAAAATATATTGATAATAGAAATGTTTACAACATTTAAGCTTTACATAGCTCGAGTTTAAATCAAATGAGATTTCAGTACATAAGTACTTGTACAAAATATACTAATGCAAGAAAATCTCAATCTTCTGTATGCAGACTCGAGCTAAAATCCTGAAGCAGAACATCCTACTGCTTGGTACCTGCGATATATGCTAAAAGGTCAGCTAAAAGCTGGTGAGCTCACAGGTTTGAAATCAGTTAATATAGTGTGAACCGCAAGATTTAAATAATGAATTGCATCCAGCAATTTAATAATGAATTGCATCCAGCAATTAAATGATTGTCATCGTGTATACAGCCATGAGCACATAGTTGAGCTTAACTCGAGGGCCGGGTCCCCTATAGAGAATTCCGGGCGAGGTGCCTCCACGAATGCCTAATCAACATTCGTCTTCCCAAATATTAGTACGTCCGTTTACCCGGTTAGTGCTTGCTAACCCGGACGAGGTGGGTCAATCCTATATGGTACCATATACTAATATTCACGCTACAATGTATTAACAACTATGCTGACGGAGGACTTTAAAATGATTAGTTTCGAAAAACTCATGTAGTATATGAAATGTTTGTACTTGCGTTCACATGTTAAAAGTTGAGCAATATATCACACCCCTGAGTAAAACAGTAAAAGAGCGGCTATGAGACTCACCTGAGTCTGAGTGCGTTTAAACAAACGTAAGTTGATTAGCCGAGTATGAAGTCCAAAGACTTGTAACCTGAGGGTGTCCACGACACGCGATGGTTATAATCATGATTGGGTATCTCAACAGATCACCCTTGTAGTTGTTCGTTCAACTATAATGTCCAAATTTCCACTATTTGGTTGATAAGTTTAAGTACTTGAAAAGTGTACGGCCCGTTGGTGACGGATTTGTAATAATAATCTAAACTATTATTATTTTGATTTCGTGTCGTTTTACTTGAAAAATGTGTTTTGATTGTGTTTTAGAAGCCGTTACGGAATCTAAGTACGGGGGTCCGGGGGCAGCGCCCCTGGTAGCGGGGTCCAAGGGGAGGCAGCCCCTGGCGGGGTCCAAGGGGCAGAGCCCCTGGCTGGGGTCGAGCTGCCAGGTCAGCTTGGAAAATTTTTATTTCTACTATATTGCTTTGACGAAAAACGCATCTGGGATCTGAATTTGGGTAAAATCGAGTGATAAATTTCGAGTCTCGACACTTAGTAAAAATTTGTGTTTTTGAGGTTCTGGTTTGTGCGACGTTGGGTGCGACGTCGCAGGTAGGATTGCGACGTTGAGCATGACGTCGCTAAAGGCGACGTTTCGCAATTTAATGCGACGTTGTACGTGGCGTCGCTATATGCGACGTTGTTGATTTCTGCGACGTAGGGGCTTGCGTCGCTAAGTGCGACGTAGTGAGGTATTGGCGACGTTAAGGCTGATGTCGCTATATGCGACGTGGCAATTTAATGCGACGTTGTGACTGACGTCGCACCATGCGACGTCACGAGGGGTTTTGCGACGTTGAAGTTGACGTCGCATAAATTCTGGGCCAACTGCGACGTAGCGGTCTGTTGGCCGGAAAATGTGTCGAAAACGAGTTTTTCGGTTTCCGTTCGGTCCAAAACTTTTACCCAACCCTTATATGGACATTATAAGTTGTTACAAACTACTAACAAGTGAAAACATTTAAAAACGGGAGATTTCGGGATTTGTCGGAAACTTACAAATTGTCGGATGAGAAATCCGAAAAGATAGGATGATAGATCGTGATGCGGTGGTCGTTTTCTTCCAAAGGAGTAGTGAGATCCGAGGCCGTTTGATATGTTTATTTTGCGATTTGGATGGATGGAGGTGGTGATTTGATTTAGAGAGAAAATAGAGAGGAGAGAGGAAGAGAGAGAGTGAGTGGAATGAAATGAGAAAGAAAAGGTGGGGAATGGGAGGTTATCCTCCCATTTTTCGCCCCGCGTTTCCGCTCCGTGCGGTGTTCGTTCGCTCCGTCGTTTAAACGTTAAATAATAATTTTATGTATTAAATGGTATGTTTTAAAATGTAAATTATTACGCAATATTTCATTTAAATATTTTAAAAATAATTTTATATTTGAATTATAAAATATAAGTTTGTTTATTTAGTTTGCGTGTCGTAATATTTCAAATTGTGTAAGTTCGGTTTGTATTATACGAATGAATACGAAATATTATCAAAATAATATTTTTGATATAACAACGTTATTTGATAAAATTGGTCACCAACGTCCGTATAAAATTGAATCGAAATACATTCGATTTAAATTGCGTACGATTTAACCAAATCGCATTTTCGTATATATCCAACAATATATAAAATTCGATACATTAATTAGCCTAACACAGAACTAATTACATATATTAACATATGATTAGGCACTAATTACTAGTCCTAATTTGGCGGGTGTTACACTGTGAATAATTTGGAGATGTATAACTGTAAGGAGAAGTCTAGGTCATAAATCAAAGTAATTAGAGCTTAACAAAAGTATTAACAAGGTCTAGAAAGGAAAGTCCAAATGACTTAGATACATCAATCCCCCTAGATCTTACATATTTGATTCTTTAAACATAACAAGTTAATAATTAGATACACTATTAGAAGAACGAGAGATAAGCTTAGGTGTTAAGAACGGTCGGACCTATGAGATGATACGCTGCTTTATTCATGTACCTCGATTAACCACCAAAATAGGTTGCTTATCTTTCAACTAGGTAAGTATTGGGAGTTTAGCGTATTGCTCCGATCAGAATCACGATAACCTAGTTCCTAGTGACATGCCAATGGGAAAATTAATTGGTAGGGTTCTAGAGTTTACACCAAAGTCTGTCAATCTATTAATCTGAAAATGTCCCCATCATAAACACCATCCCGATATTATACTATCCCAAGTCATGGTAAACCACGTCTTCCTTATCCTTAGTTGTTTCTTATATGCTAGCTAGCTCATTTTAGTTTTATTGCTTTAGTAGTTTAAATTAGATAAAAACCCTAACAAAACCAACTATCTGAACCCCATCTTGAAGACTTAATTATCCAAACAAGCTCTGTTTCAAATTCGACCGTCTAGAGACGACCCTGATCATCCTTACCACGTACTAGTATCAGGTACTTGTGCCTAGTACCAGTAGGTAGTTCGGAGGTTTAGGCCCCGAGCAAAATAAATTTTAAAACACCCTGATCGCACCCTCGGTCGTTACAACAACACCAACGACACCGACGGCTGAGGGTGCATCAAGGAGCTATATTTCTGATGAGTTTTGCCCACTACTTGACATCACCCCCGTGGCCTTAGATGTTAAGTACACCATAGAACTTGCAAATGGTAAACTCTTAGAGACCGATAGTGTAATACCTAATTGCACTATAAACCTCGCAGACGAAATCTTCTCAATCGATCTTATGCCTGTTGAACTAGGAAGTTTCGATGTCATTGTGGGCATGGACTGGTTATCCAAACATCGGGCCGAAATTGTTTGTCATGATAAGATCGTCCGCATCCCTCTCGCCATCGGTAGAACCTTGATCATACAGGGGGAGACCGGTGGGTCGAGACTAAACATAATCTCCTGTTTGAAAACCCGAAAACTTCTGAGGAAGGGTTACCCAGCAATTCTCGCACACATCACGGAGAAAAAGTCGGAGGAGAAGCGACTTGAAGATGTGCCAATTGTTAGAGACTTTCCCGAAGTCTTTCCAGAAGAACTACCTGGTCTACCTCCACCAAGACAGGTTGAGTTCTCGATTGATCTCGTGCCGGGTGCCGCACCGGTGGCCCGAGCACCGTACTGCCTAGCCCCATCCGAACTTCAGGAGCTGTCCACTCAATTACAGGAACTCCTGGATAGAGGATTTATCAGACCGAGTTATTCACCTTGGGGAGCTCCGGTCTTGTTTGTCAAAAAGAAAGACGGTTCATTTCGAATGTGTGTTGACTACCGAGAGTTGAACAAACTAACCGTCAAGAACCGATACCCACTCCCGCGAATCGATGATCTGTTCGATCAACTTCAAGAATCAAGCTGTTATTCAAAGATTGATCTTCGATCGGGTTATCATCAATTAAGTGTTCGCGATGCCGACATCCCAAAAACCGCATTCAGAACCCGTTACGGGCATTACGAATTTCAAGTGATGCCATTCGGTCTAACCAACGCACCGGCTGTATTCATGGACCTTATGAATCGGGTGTGCAAACCTTATCTCGACAAGTTTGTCATTGTCTTCATCGATGACATCCTCATATACTCACGAAACGAACAAGAACACGCACAACACCTCAGAACCATCCTAGAACTGCTTAGACACGAGGAGCTTTATGCCAAATTTCTAAGTGTGAGTTCTGGATAAAAACCGTTCAATTCCTCGGACACGTTATTGATAGCCAGGGAATCCATGTTGATCATGCCAAGATTGAAGCAATCAAGGGCTGGGAGTCACCGACCACTCCAACTGAAGTGAGACAATTCTTAGGTCTTGCTGGTTATTACCGCCGATTCATTGAAAACTTTTCAAGAATAGCTGTTCCCTTAACGACACTGACTCAGAAGGATAAGAAATTCGATTGGACCGACAAACAAGAGTCAGCCTTCCAGCTATTGAAACTCAAACTCTGCAGTGCACCAATCTTGTCCTTACCCGAAGGCACCGATGACTTCGTAGTTTACTGCGACGCCTCACACCAAGGACTTGGTTGCATGTTAATGCAACGGGACAAAGTTATCGCTTACGCCTCCCGACAGCTGAAAATACACGAAAAGAATTATACAACCCATGATCTTGAACTGGGAGCCGTAGTGTTTGCACTCAAAATTTGGAGACACTACTTGTACGGTACCAAGTGTACTATTTTCACTGATCACAAAAGTCTCCAACACATATTCGATCAAAAGGATCTCAACATGAAGCAACGTCGATGGGTCGAGTTGCTTACCGATTATGATTGTGAAATCAAGTACCATCCGGGCAAGGCGAATGTTGTTGCCGATGCCCTCAGTCGAAAAGAACGGTCGAAACCACTTCGAGTCCGAGCCTTCAGTATGACCATTCACAACGACCTGAACATCCAAATTCTCACCGCCCAACTCGAAGCTCTCAAACCCGATAATGTCAAAAACGAGGCCTTACGAGGCATGGACAAACAATTCGAAATTAAACCAAACGGAGTTAGGTACTTCGCCAACCGAATCTGGTTGCCAAATTTCAGGAATCCGCGGGACATGGTGATGGATGAAGCTCACAAGTCCAAATATTCTATCCATCCGGGATCCGATAAAATGTACCACGGCATCAAGGAATTCTATTGGTGGCCAAACATGAAAGCTGAAATCGCCACATACGTCAGCAAGTGTCTTACTTGCTCAAAAGTCAAAGCCGAATATCAAAAGCCGTCCGGCTTACTTCAACAACCCGACATTCCCGAATGGAAATGGGAACAAATCGCCATGGATTTCATAACCAAATTACCCAAGTCATCGAGAGGTTGCGATACCATTTGGGTGATCGTCGATCGTCTCACAAAATCTGCACACTTCCTGGCAATCAAGGAAACCGATAAAATGGAACGCTTCGCACAAATTTACATCAAAGAAATTGTTTCTCGACACGGTGTTCCAACCTCGATTATCTCCGATAGAGATGCCCGCTTCACCTCTCACTTTTGGCAATCACTTCAGAAATCTATGGGTACCCGTCTCGATATGAGTACCGCATACCACCCTCAAACCGATGGTCAAAGTGAACGAACTATTCAGACACTGGAAGACATGCTACGAGCTTGCGTAGTTGACTTCGGTGAAAACTGGGAGAGACACCTACCATTGTGTGAGTTTTCCTACAATAACAGTTATCACGCCAGCATTAAGGCTGCACCTTTTGAGGCACTATACGGTCGTAAGTGCCGATCACCGATCTGTTGGACCGAAGTGGGAGATAGTCAGCTCACTGGTCCCGAACTCATACATGAAACCACTGAGAAAATTGTTGAAATCCAGAACCGACTCAAGGCCACGCGTGACCGTCAGAAAAGTTACGCTGACGTGAGACGCAAACCCCTCGAGTTCCAGGTTGGGGACCGAGTACTCTTGAAAGTATCGCCTTGGAAAGGCGTAATCCGATTTGGCAAACACGGGAAATTAAATCCCAGGTACATTGGGCCTTTTGAGATCCTCGATCGGATTGGCCCCGTGGCATATCGATTGCAGCTGCCATCCGAACTCAGCAGCGTGCACCCTACCTTTCACATTTCTAACTTAAAGAAATGTCTGTCTGACGAGACACTTATCATACCACTTGACGAGATTCGAATCGATAACAAACTTCACTTCGTTGAGGAACCCGCTGAAATTATGGACCGTGAGGTCAAACAACTCAAACAAAGTCGTATTCACATCGTCAAAGTCAGGTGGAATTCGCGGCGTGGACCGGAATTCACTTGGGAACGGGAGGACCAAATGCGACTCAAGTATCCTCACTTATTCACTGATTCTACATCGAACGCGACTTCGACTTAAATTTCGGGACGAAATTCTTTTAACAGGGGGAGAATGTAACACCCGCCAAATTAGGACTAGTAATTAGTGCCTAATTCTATGTTAATACATGTAATTAGTTCCGTGTTAGGCTAATTAATGTATCGAAATATATTGTTGAATATATACGAATATGCGATTTGATTAAATCGTACGCAATTTAAATCGAATGTAAATCGGTTCAATAAATACGGACGTTGGTGAAACATTTTATATTAAAGCTTGAAACGTTATTTAAAAAATGTTACTGGATCCGAACTGACATTTAAATAATATTTCCAAAATTTGTCCCGTTTCGTACAACTAAAACTTACGCAACATAAAAACAAAACACACAAATCTATTTAAAGGTTTGGTAAAATAATTCAATTAGATTATTTAACAAAAATTCGTATTTTAAAATGGATAATTAACACATAAAATAAATATTTAACGCTTAAACAACGGAGAAAACGAACACCACACGGAACGCGAAACGGAGACTGAAAAAGGGAGGCTTTCATCAAAACCCTTCCACCCCTTTTCACATCCTCATTTCCATCTTTTCCTTTCTCTCTCTTTCCCCTCTTTTTCTCTCAAAAATCTCCATCACCACCATCTAACAAATCATCAAAATAACAACATAAAACGCACCCGAATAATCAAGCTTGTTTGGAATAAAAGACTCACCGCATCACGATCTACCTTCCTATCTTTTCGGATTTTCAATCCGACACTTTGTAAGTTTCCGACAAAATCCCGAAACCTCTCGTTTTTTAGTACTTTTACTTGTTAGTTGTTTGTTTTAGCTTGTAATGTCCCTAGAAGGGTCGGGTAAAAATATTAAGTCGAACGGTGGTCGGAAAACGTGTTTTTGGGGGCAAAATTCCGATCAGTCGCGTAACGTCGCATCTGGCCTGGGGCCTCTGCGACGCAGCGACTTACGTCGCACAAACCGAACCCACGTCGCATTAGCGACGCAGCCTATTACGTCGCATTAAATTGCGAATGTCGCACGTAGCGACGCAGACCTTAACGTCGCAAACCGAACCCACGTCGCATTAGCGACGCAACACCCTACGTCGCAATGAATTGCGAAGGTCGCATAATGCGACGTACATGCCCACGTCACACCTTACGTCGTATGCGACGTCGCATGCAACGTCTCATGCTACGTCGCATAAAACAGAACCCTGAAAACTCATACTTTTACTAAGTGTTGGAACCAAGATTTTACCACCTAATTTCACTCCAAATTCAAATTTCGGATACGTTTTCACTAAAGGAAAGTAGTAGGAATAAAAATTTTCCACCCCAACCAGGGGCTCTGCCCCTTAGACCCCGCCAGGGGTTGCTACCCCTTGGACCCCGCTACCAGGGGCGCTGCCCCCGGACCCCCGTACCCAATTCCCCCACTTTGATTAAATACCATGAAATAAACTCAGAAACTATCATTATCATCAAAAACCGTCACCAACGGGCCGTACACGTTTTTAAACCACAAACGAATCAACCAAAGGTAATTTGGACATTCTAGTTGGACGAACAACTACAAGGTAGTCTATTAAGATACCTTCTTATGTTATAACCATCGCGTGTCATGGACACCCTCAGGTTACGAGTCTTCGGACCCTCACTAATCGGCTAATCAACTCACGGTCATTGATTAAACGCTTCAAGACTCAGGTGAGTCTTACAGCCCCACTTTTACTGTTTTACATACGGGGTGAGATGCATTGCTTACTTTTCTTGAACACAAGTACGAACTATACATTTTACTATACGGGATTGCATGAGTTACATACTTTCACTGAAGTCTCTCCATCATATATCGTTAGTTATGGACTTAAGCGCGAACACTAGTTAATGTATTCATTAGGGAAATGACCCTCCCCGCCCGGGGTAGTAGCGCTACCACGAACCGCTCTGTATAAACGGGTGACTGTTATTCGTTACTTATGCTTGCTCAGTTACGAGCATGTCACGGGAGTAAATTATTACTTACGGGTTAAGCTTCGATTATGAGCCTCATGGCAACGGTATAACTTACTTACTTTATATTTGCTGGATTTTCAAATACTTGATTTACGCCTGCGGGCACTACTAATGAAATCTTGTGTTCAAAACCGATATTACTTACAAATCTGTGAGATTCATCAACATTCGTGTTGACCTTTTTAGCATGTATTCTCAGGTACCCAGACGGAGTAGGATTTCTCCAGGACATAGCTAGAGTCGCATAATTTCACTCAATTGCATTAACGGAGATTCTTAGCATTATCTTTTGTACATTTTGATTATGTAATAGAATCTCCCGCTATACGCGTGAACTCTAGGGAACTACATTTTGTATACGAAAACCTTGAGTTTTCAAACATTTATTTACTATGAATTCGTTTTACAACGTCTCGTTTAGAGGTCGTTTGCTGTATATCTTGTGCTTTGTATATTGAATAGTAACACCCAAGCATGCTTCCGTAAATCATTAAACTTGAGGGTGTTACACCTTAAGCCTATAATAAATAGCAAAATTGTTAGGTCTAAGTCATTAATGTTGTTAACTCTGTTAGTGCTGCTACTCAAAGTTACTACTGCTAAGCTTGTTTCTACTGCTAAGTTCAGTTACTGTTGTGAAGTCAAGATTAGTACTGCTCTACAAAGTTTGTGCTGCTAGAGTAGTTAATGCTGTTAATGTAAATATTAGTCAAGTCGGCTAATTTTAGTAGTTATCTGTTTGCAAAAGGAATAGATTGTTATTCCTTATAGATAGGAAAGTTAGTTGAGGACTCTATAGGATATATACATTGCATTAAAAGTTTGTTCGTTTTTCATAATAGTCGAATAAGACACGTAAGAGTCAAAGTCATTTAGTTGAGGTTCGAGTCGCCTCGTTTTTAAATTTTTTTACTTGATTTGCAAGAACCGACTTGTGAATCGTAACAGTTTAACAACTATGTAATTATCAATCAAACACTTAATATTAAAAATAACTTTTAAACAAAAATCTACTAAAGAAAATATTAACGTTAGGATTGGGTTGTGCGTATGCACAGCCAGCCACGATTGTTCCTAGTCATGTCTTATAAAGATCTTTGATAGCTTATAACTTTCCCTGTTGTTCCCTCCAAGTTCTTACAGGACGATCTTATATAGATCGATCTGTTCAACGTATGACTCCCTCACATTATACGTTCTTACATGTCTTATATAAATTTGCACGGCTCCCACCACCCTATGGAGATTATTGACACAATTTCAATGTATATATTACACCATTTTATGGGTGTTAATAGAATGCTCCCTTGGGCCGGTTTAGAACACAACTAGACAATCACTGTTAATCACTACAACAAATATATCATTTATCCACATTTTTTCCACCATTTTTAAAATTGTGTGGAATTATGTTAAAATTATTCACTTATAATTGTGGAGAAAATTGTTACATCAATAAGTGTGGAAATCACCACAATCTTTACATATATAATTGTGAGAAAAAAATTTTACACTTAAAAGTGTGGAGAAATTACAACTTATCAACACTTAAAAGTGTGGAAAAAAATTTATAACACCCAATTTATCCACACTTACTCTTGTGTGGGAAAATCATGTATTACAATTTTTTTTTCAAACTTTAAGTGTTGAAAAGTTGTAATTTCTCCACACTTACAAGTGTGAGCTTTTCTTTCTTACATATATAAATGTGAAAAATCTTATATTTTTCAAAAAAGTTTACTCACTCTGTGGAGAAAAAAGTGTAATAAAATAACAATTTTTTTAGGGTTAATTACCTAAAAACACAACGTATTTTCAATTTTGTCCCTTTTTCTCAATGAACTTTTTAATGTCTCAATTCCCCATCGAACTTCCAGGTTTTGTCCTTATTTTCTCAATTTGTAACAAATTTATCATTTTTCAAGTTTTATTTAAAGTTTTTTTTATATCATTTATAATTAAAAAACATTTCATTTCAAAAAAAATTATCAATTAAACTTGAAATAAAACTTTTTTAATTGGGAAGTAAAAATTTATTAATTAAACTTGAAATAATATAAAACTTTAAATTAAACTTCTAAATAAAATTTGAAAAATGACTTAAAAAATGATAGATTTGTTACAGATTGGGAAATAGGGACAAAAACCGAAAGTTCGATGAAAAATTGAGACATAAAAAATAACATTGGGAAAAAAGGGACAATTAAAAGTACGTTGTGTTTTTAAGTAATTAACCCTTTTTTTTTTAGTGAATTAATATCATGAGCTAGATATTTTCTAGAACATGTTTAGGGTATGAGATGAGATAGGTATATGGATCACATTACATAATGTAATTTTCTAACTTTAATCTATTAAGACAAGAACGATTTAACATTAACGTAATTATATATAATCATCAGAAATAATCTTATGGTTTTCCACTCATTTTTCATGTAATATATTTATTGCAAAAAAGAACGATCAATGATGTATATGGTTACAAAAGTGTACAAAAATGATACAAAATAATGTGTATATATACTAATTACACTGGTACGTAAAGAGAGAAACAGAAAATGATAATGATAATTAATATGATTGGTCGATCTATTTTATTCATCCGTGTCATTTTGTATCTTTTTTTATTTTGTAAAATTTGTGTAACCTTAGTAGTTCTCAAAACGATATATATGTAGAGATTGATTACACAAAACATTGCTCAATTAACATGACATGTCATGTAACCATGTGAAAAATTGTTGCAATATCGATTTCTCGCACGGTGTGGTTGATCACCGGAAGAAAACAATATATATATACACTTTTTTGGGAGAATGACCCTTCGAAAAGCAATGAAATTACCTTTGCACAAAGGCATATAGTTGTTAGGCTAACATTTCTATTGTAAAGTACAATGTCAATATTATTCTTTCCTTAAAACATCCTAATCCTAATAATATAATAAATCTAAATAATATATACTACCTTTATCCCATAATCATTGTCCAGTTTTGACTTTATGAAGTTTTTATTTTTCAATTTTGATCTTAAATATTTTTATTTGTGTTATCTAATACCTGATGCAAAATATATGAACGGATTGGGTTTTAAATGCGTTTTCATTGGTATATTTTTCATCAAGTATTATATAACACAAAAAAAAATATTTAAAGTAAAAGTTGAAAAAGAAAAATTTTAGAAAGTCAAAACTGGACAATAATTTTGGGACGGAGGTAGTAATAGATTATAAATAAAATGAGTTGTGACAAATTATCTAATGAAATACAACATCCTGCATATAGCAAGTCAAAGTCTTCGCTTCAAGAATATATTCTCACTAGAGTATGGTATTGGATTTGCATAGGAACATTTCATATCATGCTAATGACCGAAATGCATTATACGGATTATTATATTTTGGAGTAGCTAGGTCTTATCATAGGTGCTTATTCTACAACTTTTTACACTATTCACAACAAAACCTCGATCTAAAAGTAAAATTAATATAACAAAATCGATCTTTTTGAAAAATACAATCATTAGTTTGCAAACCTTGAAAAATTAAATATAATTTAATCCGGCTTTACTAAAACCCTTATGTAAACTTTTTAAAAATCAACCCTGGACCACATTTATCTGTTCAAACTGTGAACAAAAACCCTAATAAATTAAATCGTTGATACACAAGTGTCCAAAGACAATAAAAATCAATTGATCGACTTTAAACAAGGAAAATCCAAAAGTTACAATTAAACCCTAAAAATTATACACGTAAGTGTTACAAGTTTAATCAAATAAAGAAACTCATGATTCAAGCAGCTGGCTATTGGTGTCATCACAAAGTCACCTTTAATGTTATTGCTAAAGATGGAAAGTGATTCACGACCCCCTGCAGGTATTTATGCATCAACCAATAATTATGCTATTATACCAAATGCAGATGAATTGAATCTTGTGGGCAAACAGCCCTGGGTGGGGATTGGAAAATGACCAAAAGTACAGAGTGGGAATAATTAGAGAATTTAGATGACGTGTAGGAAGTTGAGTGAATCGTACACGAACAACGCACAATGCACAAACGTAATGTCTGTATAGTGCTATATATGGTCGTTTTCAGCTCAACTCGTAAAACCCGGTATACAAGCCCAATTATATCGAATTAACAATTTATAGTCAGTTATTGATGATTAAATTGGACTATATTAATCCATTAATTAGCTTATACATGCTTAGAGTTTTCACTTGGGTTTGCACTTTGCACCTCACAAATGAAATAGAAAAAATTAAGATCATATATATTTACTTTTGAGTTTATATGGTTTAGCTGATCAATGTGAATATGTGATTGACCTAATCCATAGTCTTATTACCAAGCCAATATTAATGATTTGAATAGTTTAGAATTTACATTGATTTAGGCCCAAATTTTCATATGGGCCCGTCATAGTTTTAAACTTCCGTACAGTTAGCCCGAATGAGGCGCTTAGACGCCTTCAAACTCGCGCTACATCTGTGGTAACTGTTAATACCAAAATTATCAAAACCATGATCCCTGCTGTCCAATACGGTCTTAGGATCCCGATCTCAAAAACCTTATGTAATATCACATATATAACGTTTTGGTTTTTTTTATTAAGTTCAATTGTAACTTATTTTTTATATAAATCTGTTCATTAGAATAGTATTTTACAGTCTCGAGACTATTTTACGCTATCGATCCTGTAAATGTGAAGATAATATATACTACCTCCGTCCCATTTAAAATGTCCACTTTGATTTTGTACGTAGTTTTAGGATTCCTCACTAACTACACTTTTCACCAATCAAATATTAAATCTACCCACTAAAGTCTTAAAAAATTGGTTAAATATTAAAGTGGACACTTATAACGTGACGTTTCAAAATAGTAATATGGACATTTTAAATGGGACGGAGGGAGTACTGGGTAAGATCTTGAAATGACATCTTCCAAATATGAACCATCTCAATATGAACCTAGCTAATTTCAAATATTAAAGAGTTAGATAGAGAAGCATCATATCATATCAACTTCAACTCTTTTAGCACTAGAGTACAAAGATATGAAAGGTGCATATATGCAAGCTAAAGTAGAATTGAAATGAAAGCACTTAATAATTATTAGGGTTGTAAGATGTATGGCATAGTACTAGTACACATTATTCTTAAGGAGTTGGCCTCCATGTATATTGTCATACTTATCTTCTTTAAAAATATTTGAAAGCAACCCTAGAAGCAAATAATCCCATATATATATATGTGGTCCTGTTTAAGTGGTCATAAAATCATAATGCCATGCCAGCAGTCTAAAGGGAAATGACAGCGTAAGTTAGGGCTTTCTAGCTATGTATAATTCTTTTTATAGAAATAGAGAGAGAAATATAAAGATATAGGCGGCATGTAAATATGGAAAGCTAATAGTGTAGTGCTTGCTGGCTTCACATGGACTAACTTGGTCGACTACATTTTTCAAGAAATTGTACTACCTGCTACCAGTGCAACAGTAAAAATCGAACACGGCAATGGGTTTCTTCTAATTTATGTAAATTGTGAATTATTAAAAAGATTTTGTTATCTCTTCCCAGAAAAGATTGATGATTTACAGGATATATTAAGGTTTGGTTAATTGGTTTAAAATTATCAAAACCATGATCCCTACTGTCCAATACGGTCTTAGGATCCCGATTTCAAAAACCTTATGTAATATCACATATACGAATGTTTTAGTATTTTTTATACGAATGATTTTAAGGAAACTGACTCGAATTCTTTAATATTATCCGATCGAGGTGGGCTTGGTTGAACTCCTTTATCAAATTAATTTTGCGCAAGAACTTCAGATTAATAGACAGTCGGATATCAAACTTTCATAATATGTTCAATTTAGGGAACAAATATTAATTTTTTTTACTTAAACCAACCCAAACTATACGTAATGTGTTTAAGGATAACTAAAGTTTATAAATTTTGTTTAAGAATAACTAAAGTTTATAAAATTGTTTGAAAAGATGAATCCAAATGTTGCTAATCGGTTTCATTTTCTACTAGACGACAAGTTTTAAAAGTTAAGTTTTTTTTTTACAAAAATTGGATTGTTCCCTAAATTGAACATTTTGTGAAAGTTCAATACTCTACCTATCTATTAGTCCAACAATTTTTAGCTTGAGTGTGAACTACGTTGAGAACTAGCTAGCTCATTACTCTAAATAAATGTCGTAACATGTACGAATGTTGAGACCAAAATGAGATTAAACCTTCTGATGCGGGCCCTAGCGTGGAGGAGTGGAGCCCCATGATCGAGTGACCAAAGGGGCGTCACGAAAATAACCATAACTTGAGTTGCAATGCTCCGACTTAGGCTAATGAACTATCAATTCGAAGCTTAAGACGAGGAGTACAATCGCACTAGCAATTTATTTGGCATGTTGCTTCTTTTAGGCCCAAAAACGCCTCCTAAAATAAGTTATGTGTAGGGGTGAGCTTGGTACCGAACCGGTACCGAACCGGTTGGTACCGGTTTGTTTTTTGCCCCAAATCAAATACCGAATACCGTACCACTTGTATCGGTTCGGTACCGGTTCGGTCCGAGACTGGTGCGGTTTCGATTCGGTTTAGGTATTTTGGTGTGCATGTACCATACCGGTACCGAACCGGTTGATACCGGTTTTTTTTTTGCCCTAAATCAAATATTGAATACCGTACCACTTGTATCGGTCGGTACCGGTTCGGTACGGGACCGGTTTGGTACCGGTTCGGTTTTGGTATTTCGGTGTGCATGATCATCCCTAGTTATGTGTTATTTTATGTTTTTATGTTTATTTTGGGCTTTTTGTTTGGCCCGTTGGATCTTTTAGGCCAGTTTGAATTTCTGGGGTTCTATTATGATGATGAACATTTAAGTTTTGATTTTTATAAAATTTCAATTTCAATTTTCTCTCAAGTTGTGTTCTAACAACTAAGTTGAATTTACCCTAACCGCAACATTTTTTGAATCAACTTGCGTTTGAAAGAGATTATCCTTATATTATATGAATCAACATGATTAATTGTTGTTTCGTCATATGCACTCTGCATCACCTTCAAAATTTTACATTGAGGAGAAAATACTTAGTTGTGTGATCGTTGCTGTACATGTGTGTTGTGAGGAAGAGAGATGGATATAGGATCTTTATGGTGAAGATGACATCAGAGTAGGCAAGTCAGAGTAGGCAAGTCAAAAGAAGGGTTTTTCTTTCACATAGAAGAGCTACGATGAATAGAATATGGTCTCAATTGTCTTTCTTCGGATTCTTTTTTTTTTTATTTTTCTTTTTTAAAATATAAAAAAATAAAAAAATTCTACTTTTTTTCCGCAAGGAATTGTGATGTCTTTCTATGGGATCGCGGGTCTTTTTATTAGCTCCTATTTGTGGTGCACAATTTCGTGGAATGTAGGTAGTGGTTATGATCGATTTGATAGAAAAGATGGAATAGTGTGTATCTTTCGTTGGGGATTTCCCGGAAAAAATCGTCTGGTCTTCCTCCGAACAATGTCATACAGTAAGAAGGAAACTTATGTAATATGTTTTGATGTTCTTTTTCTATTGGTCATACGTACGTACAGGTGACCTAGGGAAATTAATATATAATGTTTAATTTCAAGCCCTTGATTAACCCCATTAATCATACTAGTATCAATTAAGCAACCTAAGGCCATTGAAAAAGAAATTGACCCTAATTAAAATGCCTCTCAATTGCGGGCGTGAGAACAAAAAATGTACAGGAGATGATTGATCGATAACTTCTATTATTTGTTAATTGACATATATGTATCATGCTAACTAAATATCAGATTGTACATAACATATATGTACTACTGTAGCAGTCTTTAGTACTATATGATATTTATTTTGTTTATATATAAAATAACTTAAACCTCAATATGATGGAGTGTAGCTTAATTAGAGTGCTCCCATTGGTCTTCATCACCATCTGTTGGTTTTGAAGTGACGATCGTCGGTTAAGTGACACCGATGTCACGGACTCGTCACTTTTGATCGTTACTTTTTTCATCGGATTACTGATGTGCAATTGTTTTTTTTTCCTTTTTTTTCTGTGTGTGTAGTGTATAAAACTAAAAGTAAATTGGTAAATGTGGGACCCAAAAATTAAAGTGAAGGTGTCACTGATGGCAGATGTCCGTCAGTTCAGTCAGTTTTTAAAAAAACTGATGTCACTAGTACACAAACGGATATATATGACGGTGAAAAAGGCTATGAAGCGGTGATCTAACCGCCCCTGATGCCGGCGACACTAAAGCCTGAATATCTTTTAAAGCGGTCAAACGACCGTTTCAAAAGAATGAATTTGAAACGGTTACTTTGCTTTAATAAAACGGTTGTTGGACAATACATGAGGTGTTTGTTGGGCTAATGAACCGCTTCAAAAGTCAAACGAAAATTCAAAAAATTCACTTTTACCCCCAAAAGCGTATATTCATTTCCATTTTTTCGCTAATCACCCAAACATATTCATTATTCTTGCTTCAACTTACACTTCAAAATCAAATTAATTTTCTTTTATGAAAAAAAAAAATTAGATTCTTTTTCAACTTAAATAAATATACATACACAATAACTGAAAGGAAAATTATCAACATGTTTTAATCGAACAAAAAATTACATATCTTAAATAAACATACCAAATTACAATAAATCAAGAATACATGGATTTGAACATAGCAATACTATACTACAAGTCCACAACCTCTATATATTTATAAAGTAAAACTTCTTCAATTGCACCAACGATACACTACAATTCATCGCCCTTTCAGTAACCACTAGTCCACTAACAATTTGTCATTTGTTTCTTGAGGATACTGCAATAGATTTAAACACACTATAAATTATATATTATTTTTATGTTTATTGTATCTACATATACATAGAAGATACATATGCTCACCACAACAATCGATGAAGTACTACTAGATGTGAACCGTCATCACGGACGAGATCTGAACACAAATACAGATATGTAAGAACACGGATCTGATGAACCAAAACACAGATCTAAAAAAAACATTAATTCATAGTATTTTATAATCTTATATTAATTTACTGGTTTGCTGCCACCGTGACTCACTGTTATTCACCACCCGACCAACATTTCAATTTATTTTCTATAGTGGGGAATAACTTAAATAAATCTTGCTTGTGTGAGCTAGTGGGTACGTGCGAGAGATAATATGTATGTGGTGGATAAGATATGTATTTATGTTTATTTATAGGTAAAATGAGAAAAGATTATGGAGCGGTTCTTTGTTATTTTATTGCGCGGTTCACAAATAACGCGCTATATAATTATTTTATGGAGCGGTTCCTTTTTATTTTATAGCGCGGTTCACAAAGAATGTGCTATATAATTCTTTTATGAAACAGTTTTTTGTTATTTTATTTATGTTTATTAATGATTTTTTAGATCGGTTCTTATGGATGTTCCAAAAGATCACAACTCATTTTTTAAACTATACTCATTTTTTTACTTTGGAAACAACCGCTCAATTTTTTTCTAATTGAAACGGTTTTTTACTTAACCGTTCTAAAATTGCACTTTTTTGAAGTGAGTTGTTTTAAACCGCCACAAATAACAGTATTTTTTGGAGCGGTGTTTACTAAACCGTTACAAATATAAGTAATTAGAGCGGTTTTTTCTAAAACCGCTACAAGTAGTGCCATTAAACCGTCCCAAGAAAAATTTTAGACCCACTTTTTACTTTTTACGTAAAACTGCTATAACACTGCGTTCTAAATAGTCATTTTTGTACTAGTGTGTGGCGGTGACGTGGCTCAGTCGTTTCGGTCAGTTTTAGTCACGGTTGAAAGGGGTATTAGCGATGGAAGTTTTAGATTTTTAATTGAGACTCGAGTCGAATTCCCACATGGAGCAACTGTGGTATGCGCCATCATGTCCAAACTTACTTGGTTCCAGAGGCAATCACATCAGTACATATTTCAAACTAAAATAATACATCTTTCCTTAGAAAAATAGGTCTTGATTTTGTTGTCTTTCTCCTGTACAGCACTCAAGCTAGTATCCATTGAGATCAACTAAAATAGGAACCCTAACTTCCTAAGCTAGTTTCCACCTTCAACAACCCAAATCACCACCACAACCAAACCAGGACCCCCACCTTATCGTCATGGTGGAAGAAGACTGGGAAAGCATGCATAGTTTGGTCAAGGCACCAATTAGAGTTGCTTTCAAAGAAAAGGTGTTTTGGATTAATCATAGCTTCACAAGAAAACAAACATCTGCTGCTATCAATCACGTGAAGTGGCACCATAAGAAGTAATTCCTATCCACTCACTTATCAATTAAGAAACTACTTCTTCTTTACCTAAAAAATTCTCAACTTTTACTCAAAAAGGTATATGTCTCCATTATTAACTAGTGCTCTACTTATGTTCTTGATTCTTGACCATGAAGAGGTACATATATGGGCCTCCCTTAATTTCTCTCACTATCAATATAAATGTTTCTAGTGCTCTATGATGACAAGTGTAGCATGCTTGCCAGTAGTCTTTCTCAAAGTCTCAATTCTTAATATATGTTCAATGAATCTTGATCATCTTCACCTCTTCATGTTTAATCATTCATTCTTAACTTTGTACCTTCACAAAGTTATGGTGAATGTATACTTTCTTGTAGTGAGATATAATTAAGTCTTTCATTTTCATGCTTTCTACAGTTACTTAACTATATGTAGCTTTCTGGAGGCTAAAGACAAATGATATGATGTATCCCTCTTCAAATAAGACCCCTCAAGAGAATTATCATACTCAATCGTTTTCATCTTCCTTCCCACTTCCATCCCCTATTTACATTCCTTTAGAAGATGAAGCTGTATTTTGTGAGTTCCTTAAAAAACAGCAGTTTTTCACCAGTGATCATAACTACCACAATTCAGTCAGTCTAGCTGATGAGATGACTAATCATACGGAAGAATGTAGTAACAATAATAATGGAAATGTTGTAATGAACCATAACGGAGATGTTGATCAATGGGATAATAATACTCAAGTGGAGCCTGAAAGTAGTAGTCAAAGAAAAAGGCCTTCGAAAAGAGATCGTCACAGCAAGATTAACACCGCGCGAGGCCCTAGAGATCGAAGAATGAGGTTGTCCCTTGATGTTGCTAGGAAGTTATTTGGGTTGCAAGACCTGCTAGGTTTTGATAAGGCTAGTAAGACAGTTGATTGGCTGATAACCAAAGCGAAAGCATCGATTTTAGAACTTCTTCCTGACCCCAGTTGCAGCTTTATGGGTGTATCCAACAGTGCATCTTCTACTTCAGAATGTGAGGTTCTGTCAGGAACTGTTGATCAATCCATGTTAAAGACTGGAGATGATGATCAAGAAACTACAAAATATAAGGCCAAGTCTTCTTCTGAAAGCAGCAAAAAACAAAAAGAGAAAAGTAGTAAGGGAGTTAGGAGATGTGCAGATTTTCATCACCCTCTTGCAAAAGCAACAAGAGAAAGGGCAAGAGAAAGAGCAAGAGAGAGGACAATTTCAAAGAGAAATAATAAGCATGGTGGTGATGATCAAGTTTTGAAATTTAGACCTTTTTTAGATCAGGCAGTAAATCAAGATGTAAACCACTTAGGATTTTGGAGCACTTCCGAAGAAAGGCAACGTCAAAGCAACGATCAACTCGATCGGATGAGCTCAAACTTACAAACCAACCCGGGATTTGTTGGTGATAATTCTTCATTGTTGATGACAGGCAATTGGAGCCCAAACTACTTGTTCAATTACCAGCACAGTTTTGGACAACATGAGGTAATACTGTATTCCAGTTAACACATTTCTTATAAAATAATTAATAATTAGAAAGAAAGACGGTTTTTATTCATTGATATTATTTGATTAGTCGATATCTGATGTAAATTTATGTAACCAGATTCTTGTAAATTTGTTTTGCAGCATCAATTGAATGACTATCAGTTAATTGGTAAAGCATGGGAAGGCTATTACAATTAGGTCAGTGTTACTTGTGCATATTATTACCGGTTTGATCATCGATTTCTCTAATTAGTGCCTACTTTATTATAAGATTAGACCAAGGGTACTGCTCTCTTTGAAGGTTTCTGAATGTTATATTTTGATGTTCTAGATTGATTTTTGTTTAATAATTTATGACTGATGATTTAGTTCTAAGTGTGAACTGTTTCACTGTCAATTATATTAATGAATTGAAGATTGTTGTTCTTAAACTGGTACATTAGTTCTAGCTTGTGCCTCAGTGTTTGATACTCGAATGATGCAGAAGATCAATTAATCTCTCACAAATAAGATATAGCTGGTCTATGTATGTCGATTAGTCCCTTAATTATGTCTATATCAATGTATAATCGATTGGATACATTGTGTTAAACAACATATTTATGTATGAGCTATACATCTCTTAATTCAGATACTTTGTGTTAATCACTATAAATGTGAGCTATCTTATACGATGAAAACAGTGATCAAGGATAGACCTTTTGGCACACAACTCATTAACCAATAAACCTTTAAGGTGTTATATCGCGAAACTCATGCGTATTCTTCAAGAGATCGATCATAACTTCAGTGTACAGTATGAGTACAATATATATAACACCCTACATTTCATACCACCTAGAGGCCTTATAAATTCTTGGTTTATATTTTTATATGCTGACTTTGTTGTATTTCTCCTATCAAGAGAGAGATAAACATTACATCCAACTTATTTACCATTATTATGTGTGTTGTGTATGCACATGCATACTTGTATATTCAGGATTATCATTAAGATGCTAAGATCGTCTAGATCCTAATACTACCTACCACGTACCTATGGGTTCAAACTACGATCTTTAATTTGGATAACCAATATTAATACTGAGTTTAAGATAACAAAATAAAAGTTATGTAGATCCTGATCTATATCCTTTTTGCCACTTAGGCACCAAACTAATAGCTAGCAAAAGAATGTTGATCAATACGAGTGAAAGTGTTTAAATAAAAACGAGTGAAAGTAGTGAGGAGATGAGGAATATGTAGGTAGATATGGTGTGTATATTAGGAAAAATCCCGCAGCAATCTGATGCTAACAATCAGCTGAAAGAGTAGAGCTTTTGAACTATTTTGGTATTCTCCTCCTATCAATTTTTTTCTGTATAAGAGGCATGTAGCTGTATGGATACATATAGTTATTTTGCACCTTAGTTTATCCACAGATTTACAGCAGATGAGTTGCTGTTCTAGCTTTTGCAGACCTGTGACATAAAGTAAAGATTTTTGTTCTAGGGGTTTATAATTAGAAGTTGATGATTTATGCTCACACATGCATTTCGTTAATTTATACTGGCCGTTATGGGCTAACAGCATTGCATTCATCCGGCAAATGAAGTAGCAAACTACAAGATCGTATAGTTCGATATATATAAATCACAACAGTATGTTTGGTTACATGAAAAAAAATAACTCAATCATCACCAGCACAGCAGTACTAAGAGCAAGAGATTGTGTTGTACACTTGCAACAAACTCACACTCTTGCAGAAAATATTGAATAAATGATTTCTTCTTAAATAATATGATATTTATATGGAGTGTACTATTTATTCGGATAACCATGACAAGATAGCCTAGTGGTTGGCGTCCTGTTATCCTCACAGGAGGTCTCAGGTTCAAACCTCATTAGAAACATATCTTGGGGAGGCCAGAGAAAGGGTCGGAAACGGTTACAGGATAACCCGGTTAGACCGCGTACATCTGAGCAAAAAATGCTCGCCCTCCCCGGGTAACCTGAATAGGGAAAACCTCTTCCATTTACCCGTTTTTGTACTATTTATTCGGCTCATTGTGTTTTTGAATATATGGAGTATACAATTGCTATTTGGCTTCTATGATGATATTTATATTAGGTATTACCTTAAAATATCTTGCCCATATCTATTCGAAAGAAAACATAGAAGTGGTTAGATGAGTTACGGGGGATGTACATGTACACACAGAGTTATATCAGTCAAGAAATAATTAAGATAATAGACAACATATATATATGTCCAAAACGTTATGTACACGTGTATATATAATTATGGCTTATGGTAGAAAAGCATCATATCATGTATTTAATAATTTTTATTTAATGTAATGTTTATTTTTTCTAATGAACAAACATATTCATGGTTTGAAAAATCTTAAAATCGTGAATTCGTGATCGATCTATATAGTTAAAGTGTACATGGTATATATGATTGAGATAGCTAGACCCATGGATTGCAAACTCACAATGATCAACCCAAAGATGAACAGTTGAGCCGATCGATCGATAACTGATAACTGTGAGCGTAATGAAAATTTCAAGAGAGATTGAGACTCTTTAAAATCGGAGGAAGTGTTGCGTAATCGAAGCGATCGGAAAGACAATACAAAAAGGCTAAGGTGAAAAATACTGAGCCAACAGAAAAACATTGTCTTAGTTTTGACTTGTAATGAACCAATTGTTTTGGTCAATAATGTGAACATGTCCATCGTTAAGTTGGACCCTAGTTTATACATGTACTAAACTAGCTAGTTGATCAACAAAGAAAGTTAATATAATGAAGGGGTGAATGCAGTGTGATAAAGAATACTTTTCTTTTTTCACGTCAATAATATTATGTAATAATGTTTTCATATTTTGAATGCTGTGGAATAATAGTCCAAGATTTATAACGATATATCGAGAACGTGGTGTACGTCATAAATCGGCGAGATCGATGAGATGATAGCTTTTAAGAAAAATCCGGCATGGAGTGTGAAGTTGTCCACTCATGGCTTTCATTTCATCGTACGATTTTTGTCTCTTAAAATCTTCCCTGTCGACACTTCAACATCACTTGGTCAAACATATCATGCTAGCTCTTAAATCATACAGTAGCAATGTAGCATGCTTTTCTTGTTTTATGCTCCAGCAGTTTAATTTGCAGAATATATATATTTTAAAAAATATAGAGTAAATTACGTTCCCGGTCCATATGGTATACACGTTATTTTACTTCCAATCCTTGGGTCGTTTTTTTTTTATCCCAGTCCCTCGACCTGGGTTTATGTTTCATACCCGGTCCCTGACCCTTAACGCCGGTTAATTTTACCCGTTAAGTTGGTCAACATGCGTGGCACAAGAAGACGAAAATGACTTTTCCGTCTATTATGAACTATTTTTTCAGTATTTGAACATCCACCTACCTTTTTCAAGCCCTTAAAAAGTCCTTTTTGCCTTTTTATACCGCGCAAGTTGGATGACTTGATGAGAAAAATTAACCGACGTTAGGGTTAGGGATCGGGAGTGAAACATAAACCCGGGTTGAAGGACTGGGACCGCAAAAAAAATGACCCAGGGACTGTGAGTGATACATTATTTGATTTAGTTGAAGAGAAATTTGGAGTACTACATTATCTTTATTTTTAAGGAGAATAACATATATCCCCAATATAAGCATGTAAATAACATATTTCCCCAACATAAGCATGTAAATTACATATTTCCCCAACATAAACCCTTAATATCAAATATCCCCAATCTAAACTTAATTCTATCATATTTACCCATATTTTTAATTTAATAATGATTAATACTTCTGATTGCATAAATTATAACTCTATTGACCATTGTACCCTACCAACAAACGAAAAATGAGAATGTGACGATTAATAACTTGCACTATCTTTTATTTTCCTAATTGAATCCATCACAACATTCATTGAACCAAGAGAATATGTGTTTCATATATACATAAACACATGACACTAACTAGCAGTAATTCATATTTATACACACATATGCCTTTTGACCAAATGTCAAACAGTTTTCTTTCTTCACCAAGTTCACGCAAGTCATTTGCATTTCTAGAAAAAAATAGTTAATACAATTCAACCAAAAACAAGTACATAAGAAACAAGTGAAAATCAAAGTATTACGGAGTATCATTTACGAAATGTAGAGGTGTGAAATAAGAGACTACCAAGACAAAGACAATACACATACATACTTAATTAAATCATAAAAAATATATACCAAAAAACAAAGATTACAATAGTGTTCATATATATATATGCTTCTACAAATGACTTATTAAATGAGAAAAAACAAACAACAATGATCGTACACTAGTACATAAATGGATATTTATGGCGGTGAAAAAGGTCATCTAAATCGGTGATTTAACCGCCCCTGATGCTGGCGCCACGAAAGCCTAAACATCTTTTAAAGCGGTCAAACGACCGTTTCAAAAGCATGAATTTGAAACGGTTACTTTGCTTTAATAGAACGGTTGTTGGACAATAAATAAGGTGTTTGTTGGGCTAATGAACCGCTTCAAAAGTCAAACCAAAATTCAAAAGAAATTCATTTTTACCCCCAAAAGCATATATTCATTTTTAGTTTCCCGCTAATCACCCAAATATATTCATTAGTTTTACTTCAACTTATACTTCAAATTCAAATTAATTTTCTTTCATGGAAAAAAAATTAAATTCCTTTTCAACTTATATAAATATACATACACAATAACTGAAATGAAAAATATCAAACTGTTTTAATCGAACAAAAAATTACATATCTTAAATAAACATACCAAATTACAATAAATCAAAAATACATAGATTTGAATATAGCAGTACTATATTACAAGTCCACAACCATATATTTATAAAGTAAAATTTCTTCAATTGCACTAGCGATACACTGCAACTCATCACCCTTTCAGTAACCACTAGTCCACTCACTCATTTGTTTCTTGAGGATACTGCAATAGAAATAAACACACTATAAATTATATATTATTTTTATATTTATTGTATGTGCATATACATAGAAGAAACATATGCTCACCACAACAACCGATGATGTAACACCTGCTAAATTAGGATAATTAATTATGCCTAATAACTTGTAACTAGTTGTAATTAGTATGTAATAGGACTAATTGCAGACTCTATTTGTATATATATATAAGGTGATTTATATATATATGTGTGTATTTACGCGATTTGGATTAATCGTACGAATTAACCGGACGGAGTCCGACACAGTTACTTGGTCGTTGGTGACAGAAACTTACCGAAATAATGAGAACATATTTTATTATATAAAATACACAGCGAACAAACATTATTTATAATATCGCGACAACAATTTAAATAATTTAACGAATACGTATTAAACGCGAGTTAAGAGTTTTAATACTTCGACAAATGTTTTTATAATTAATTTCAAGGTATTTCATTAAAACATTCCCGTCACCTTTTAAAAATATAACTGCTTGATATAGCGTTTAAACGACGGAGGAAACGAACACTGCGCGGAGCACGGAATGGGGACTGTGAGGTGAGGCTTTCACCTACACCCCACCTCCCTCCTCCTTCTCTTCCTTATTTCTTTCTTTTTCTTTTCTCTTTCTTCTCTCCATTTTCTCTCAAAAAGGATCCACCACCACCATCACTCAAAAACGCCAAATAACACCTCAAGGAGCACTCGGATTATACCCTCCGTTTGGAAGAAAAACACCACCACATCACGATCTACATTCCTATCTTTCCGGATTTTCATTTCGGCATTTCGTAAGTTTCCGACAAAACCCAAAACTCTCCGTTTTTACTCATTTTTACGTTTTTATGGTTTATATATGCTTAAAATGTCCAAAAATGGGTTGGGTAAAAGATTTGGACCGAACGGAAGCTTTTCGACCGATTTT
This sequence comes from Helichrysum umbraculigerum, assembly GCA_949592205.1. Lineage (NCBI taxonomy): Eukaryota > Viridiplantae > Streptophyta > Magnoliopsida > Asterales > Asteraceae > Helichrysum > Helichrysum umbraculigerum. Next base: position 36,553,520 of record CATIUR010000003.1, read on the forward strand.
CCGGCCACCAAATTCCGATCAGACCGCTACGTCGCAGAGACGCTGGACTATCTGCGACGTAGCTCAAAACGTCGCATTTTGTGGCCAACGTCGCATTTAGCGACGTCACGGCCTACGTCGCACAGATATCCCAACGTCGCACTAGCGACGCAGCCTATTACGTCGCATTAACTTGCGGACGTCGCACATAGCGACGTAGACTTTTACGTCGCAAACCGAACCAACGTCGCATTAGCGACGTCGCCTCCTACGTCGCATTGATTTGCGGAGGTCGCATCATGCGACGTACCTCCCTACGTCGCACCCTACGTCGCATGCTACGTCGCATGCTACGTCGCACAAACCAGAACCTTGAAAAGTCAGATTTTACTAAGTGTCGAACTTACACAACTTCAATACTTATGTCATACGACTGAACAAACGTCATAGAACATACTTTCTATTACAAATACACTAAATTTCGTTATAAATGATAACGCTTTGAATCAATATTACAAACCGTCACCAACGGGCCATATTTGTTTTCAAACTACAAACGGATTACTAAACAAACACTTGGACATAATGAGTTGTGTAAACAACTAGCCTAGATGGTCTTGCGAGACATCTACTTACTTAACCTTATATGTTTAGGCATTTGAAGGTTACGGGTTCGGAGAACCTACGGTTGATATTACTTACTCGTTTATTGATATAAACGTACTTGCAAAGACTCAGGTGAGTCTTACGGCCCCACTTTTACTGTTTTATCTTATTGGGGGAGATACATGCTACTGATTTTTCCTGAACACAAGTACTAAACTGATTTCTATACCAAACGGAATTGCATGAGTTAATTACTATTTACAGAAGTCTCTCCATCATATATCGTTAGTTATGGACTTAAGCGCGAACAGTAGTTAATGGATCCATTAGGGAAATGACCCTCCCCACCCGGGGCAGTAGCGCTGCCACGTACCGATTTACACGTATAAACGGGTGACAACTTATTCGTTACTGATGCTTGCTCACTTACGAGCATGTCACGGGAGCAAACATATTATTTACGGGTTAAGCTTCGATTATGAGCCTCATGGCAACGGTATAAACTTATTCATTTACATTTGCTGGATTGCGAATACTGATTTTACGATTGCTGGATTGCAATGGCTAATTTTACGCCTACGGGCACTACTAATGAAATCTCGTGTTCAAAACCGATATTACTTACAAACCTGTGAGATTCACCAACCTTTTTGGTTGATACTTTTTAGCATGTTTTCTCAGGTACCCGGATGGAGTAGGATTACTCCAGAATTTTAGCTAGAGTCGCATGATTTCAACACAACTGCATTAACGGAGATTCTTAGCATTATCTTTTGTATATTTTGATTATGTAATAGAATCTCCCGCTATACGCGTGGACTCTAGGGGAAACTACATTTTGTATACGAAAACACTAAGTTTTCAACCATTATATCTATGGAATGTAACTAATTTACAAAACGTCTCATTTAGAGGTCGTTTGCTTTATCTTTGTGCTGTGATATTTAATTAGTAACACCCCAAACTATGCTTCCGCAAAACAGTGAATTTCGGGGGTGTTACAGATTGGTATCAGAGCCTAAGGTTATAGTGAACTAGGTTGCATTAGTGGGCCTAGACTATGACCATTAGGCAGTATTTCCTTATTAGGCATGATTGGTTCAGGAATTACATCATACGACTTTAATTTAACATAGCCTGATCAACTATGTACAATTAAGGAAAAATGATGTGAGGTCTGAAATGGTTATGTCGAACAGGAATGCGTTAGTAGACTCTGACCACGAGAGAACCGAGACTCTTACTTGTTATGTGCTAGACATACTCTAGGCTATTATGTGATATACGAGTATATACATACATAGGCCTCACTCGCTGACTATACTAATAGGCTATTATATATTGAATATATATATGAATAGGCCTCACACGTAAACACACTCGCTATAGAGATAGCCGACGTTTCTCTGGTGACACTTACGAATTTCTCTCAGCGGTTTGCACCGACCATGACAGACTTGATTACCGTCACACCACCTTGTGGCGCACTCTAATGATTTTACGAAAATCACATCTAACACCCTGAAACAACGTACTTCCAAGGACTAAAATCCTCTCTCTGTCATTTCTATAGAACTCAAAGACACGAATTCCCAAATGGACGACTACATGTCTGATAGTGACCAAGTCCACGGGGAACAAATCCAGTACACGTATCTCGATGAGGACATCGTACCAGAAGAAGAAATCATGCTGGAGGGAAACGAAAATCAGGATTTCGGAATGACTGGCATCGATATTGAAGAATATGAAAGAGTACGAGATCAGGCCGTGGGACTAGACGGCCGAAATTGGGTACTTAAGCGTAAGTGCATAGACTATGAACAAAGATTGAGAATCTCAAACCGATCTGTCCCTACGCGAATCAAAGATAAGATCCGTTACTGGAAGAAAGTGGCCACCAACCTAACCCGTAGGACCAAAACATGGATCAAACGTTTGGGCAGGAAATCAACGGAGGAGACTAAGTACCACTCCACGACTCAAAGATACAGGGACATGCTCGAGGCACGCTACCACCCACACGACCTGAACCTGGAATCGGAAGACGAATCCGAAGGCCAGGAACCTTAACTAAGAATGAACCAACCGACTAGCAGAAACTGTGGACCGCCTTGTCACGCTGATGGAACCAATTAATCTACATTAAGATTAGTGTAGTTTTTGTCTTGTAATCTATCTCGTAATCTAGGGGCTATCTAGTACTACTCTATAAACTAGTCGGATGTAACCATTCCCGGCACCCTTGTAATACCTCTGTAGAATGTAACTTTTGAACTCACTTTATCTATCAGATATCCTTTGTTATCTCAACTCACCTTAATTGTCGTTTTCCATATTGATGTTATGTATTACTGCTTTTATACATGTACATCTGTGACAATTACCAGCTCATACAAAATCTCATGTATCTTCATTTCTTTTATTGAAGAATCATGCCGCCAAAGACACGACCATACACCGACGCCCAGATTACCTCCCTTATAACCCAGGCTGTTACTGAAGCCTTGGCTCGGAATACTCCACCAAATTCCTCGAGAAACAGCGATGCCGCTGAAACCACTACTGCTAAACCTTGTTCTTACAAGGACTTCCAGAACTGCAAACCTCTAAACTTTGCAGGTACCGAGGGAGCTATCGGTCTAGTACGCTGGATCGAGAAAGTTGAGTCTGTATTTCTTATCTGCAACTGCGCGGAGGGAGATAAGGTTAAGTTCTCCGTTAGTACTTTTACTGACACCGCACTCACCTGGTGGAACACTTATGCCCAGACTGTGAGTGTTGCTACTGCTTACCAACTCCCGTGGGAGGAGTTGAAGAAGATGTTGAGGGGCGAGTATTGCCCCAGGGATGAATTGAAACAACTAGAAGTGGAATTTTGGAACCATAAGATGCAAGGTAATGATATCACCGGCTACACCAACCGTTTCCACCAACTGGCACTTCTGTGCCCAACCATGGTCGATCCTGAGTACAAGAGGATCGAGAAATTCGTTGATGGTCTTCCTGAAAGACTCCAAGACCTGGTAACTTCTTCCAAACCGGGTACTATTCAGAGCGCCATCCGTATGGCCCATGAACTAACGGCAAATTCTGTCCGCCGTGGTACAACTTCAACCCCATCTGCGAACAACAAACGCAAGTGGGAAGGTAACCCCAACTCATCCAACCAAACCTCCAACAAAAAGCCTGAGTACATTAAGGCTTATTCATCTGGAACTTCGGAGAAGAAAGGGTACAGCGGGAGCAGACCCTACTGTCCCAAATGCAACCGCCACCATGACGGTTCTTGCCCTTGCTCCAACTGCAAGCGGTTCGGGCATCTAGCCAAGGATTGTCGAACCAACATTCCCACCCCCAACACTAATGCACCAAAGGCCTGCTTTGGGTGCGGAAATACAGGGCATTTCAAGAAAGATTGCCCAAAGCTGAAAAACAACAACAACCCTGCTCGCGGCAGATCATTCGTTATCAAGGCTGGGGAAGCCAGACAAGACCCGAACGTCGTGACGGGTACGTTCCTTCTCAACGACCTTACTGCTTCTGTGTTATTTGATACCGGTGCCGATAGAAGCTTCATATCTGAGAAATTTAGCCCTTTACTTGATATTACTCCCACTGCCTTAGATGCTAAATACATTGTAGAATTAGCTAATGGCAACCTGATTGAGACTGATAGCATCATACATAACTGTACACTTAACCTCACGAACGAAACGTTTTCCATTGATTTAATCCCTGTTGAGATCGGCAGCTTCGATATTATTGTCGGTATGGATTGGTTATCCAAGCACCGAGCTGAAATCATCTGTCATGACAAACTCGTTCGTATACCTCTTGTCTCCGGTGGAACCTTAGTCTTACAAGGGGAGACCGGTAGACGGAATCTGAATATTGTATCCTGTCTGAAAACGAGAAAATATCTACGAAAAGGGTATCAAGCCATCCTCGCACATGTAACGGAGAAGAAGTCGGAGGAGAAGCGACTTGAGGATGTTCCGATCGTGCGGGATTTCCCGGAAGTCTTTCCTGAAGACTTGCCCGGACTTCCGCCACCTAGACAAGTTGAATTTCAAATCGAACTTGTGCCCGGAGCTGCACCCGTGGCACGAGCCCCTTACCGTTTAGCACCATCCGAAATGCAGGAGTTGTCTAACCAACTACAGGAACTCCTGGACAGAGGATTCATTCGACCAAGTTCCTCGCCTTGGGGAGCTCCGGTCTTATTCGTGAAAAAGAAAGACGGGTCTTTCCGCATGTGTATTGACTACCGAGAGCTGAATAAGCTAACCATAAAGAATCGGTACCCACTTCCTAGAATCGATGACCTATTTGATCAACTCCAGGGATCGAGTGTTTACTCAAAGATTGATCTACGGTCGGGTTATCATCAACTCCGAGTCCGTGACAATGATATCCCAAAGACAGCCTTCCGAACTCGTTATGGGCATTACGAGTTACAAGTGATGCCATTCGGTTTAACCAACGCACCGGCCGTATTCATGGACCTTATGAATCGGGTGTGCAAACCATATCTTGACAAATTCGTCATTGTGTTCATCGACGATATTCTGATTTACTCTCGCAATGAGCAGGAACATGCTCAACATCTGAAAACCATTCTAGGACTTCTGAAACACGAAGAGTTATATGCCAAATTCTCTAAGTGTGAGTTCTGGATTCGAACCGTTCAATTCCTCGGGCACGTGATTGACAGCCAAGGAATTCATGTTGATCCCGCCAAGATTGAAGCAATCAAGGGCTGGGAGTCACCGACCACTCCAACCGAAGTGAGACAATTCTTAGGTCTTGCTGGTTATTATCGCCGATTCATCGAAAACTTTTCAAGAATAGCTGTTCCACTAACCACACTGACTCAGAAAGATAAGAAGTTCGATTGGACTGATAAACAAGAGTCAGCCTTCCAGCTATTGAAAAACAAACTTTGCAGTGCACCAATCTTGTCCTTACCCGAGGGCACCGACGATTTCGTAGTTTACTGCGACGCCTCACACCAAGGACTTGGTTGTGTGTTGATGCAACGGGAAAAAGTCATTGCCTATGCCTCACGACAACTAAAAATTCACGAGAAAAACTATACGACCCACGACCTCGAGTTAGGTGCTGTGGTCTTCGCATTGAAAATCTGGAGACATTATCTCTACGGTACGAAAAGCACTATCTTTACCGATCACAAAAGTCTCCAACACATATTCGATCAGAAAGATCTAAACATGAGACAACGTCGCTGGGTTGAATTACTTAGTGACTACGACTGCGAGATCAAATACCATCCGGGCAAGGCTAACGTAGTTGCCGATGCCTTAAGCCGAAAAGAACGAGTGAAACCCCTTCGAGTTCGAGCACTTTCTATGACAATTCATAACGAGCTTCCTGCTCAAATCCTTACCGCTCAACTTGAAGCACTCAACGATGAAAACTTGAAAAATGAAGCCTTGCGGGGCTTGGATAAACAATTCGAAATCAAACCCGATGGAACTCGATACTTCTCTAACCGGATGTGGTTACCCAAATTCGGAAACTTGCGAGATTTGGTGATGGCTGAAGCTCACAAATCTCGATACTCTATACATCCTGGATCTGACAAGATGTATCATGACGTCAAAGGATTGTATTGGTGGCCTAACATGAAAGCTGACATCGCCTTGTACGTCAGTAAATGCCTAACCTGTTCCAAAGTAAAGACCGAACATCAAAGACCCTCTGGGTTGCTTCAACAACCTGAAATTCCTCAATGGAAATGGGAACAGATTTCCATGGACTTCATTACCAAACTACCGAAAACTTCGAGTGGTTGCGATACCATTTGGGTGATCGTGGACCGTCTCACGAAATCTGCTCATTTTCTGGCCATCAAGGAAACCGACAAGATGGAGCGTCTGACTCGCATCTATGTCAAAGAAATCATCTCGCGACACGGTGTACCTATCTCGATCATCTCGGATAGGGACAGCCGTTTTACTTCTAACTTTTGGAAATCGCTACAGAAATCTCTTGGTACTCGTCTGGATATGAGTACTGCTTATCACCCGCAAACCGATGGCCAAAGCGAGCGAACTATTCAAACACTGGAGGATATGCTACGAGCCTGCGTAGTCGACTTCGGTACTTCTTGGGAAAATCATTTACCGTTGTGCGAGTTCTCGTACAACAACAGTTACCATACCAGCATAAAGGCTGCACCCTTCGAGGCACTTTACGGACGTAAGTGCCGATCACCTGTCTGTTGGACTGAGTTAGGAGAATCCCAACTCACGGGTCCAGAAATCATTCAAGAAACTACTGAGAAAATCGTTGGTATTCAAAACCGGCTGAAAGCCGCACGTGACCGTCAGAAAAGCTATGCTGACGTGAGACGCAAACACCTTGAGTTCCAGGTAGGAGACAAGGTACTTCTCAAAGTGGCACCGTGGAAAGGTGTTATTCGATTCGGGAAACGAGGCAAACTAAATCCTAGATACATCGGACCATTCGAAATCCTTGAAAGGATTGGTCCAGTGGCATATCGCCTGCAACTTCCTGCTGAACTTAGCAGCGTACACAACACATTCCACATTTCTAACTTGAAGAAATGTCTGTCTGACGAGACGCTGATTATACCGCTCGACGAAATTCAAATCGATGATAAACTTCATTTCGTCGAGAAACCTATGGAAATCATGGACCGTGAGGTCAAGCAATTGAAACAGAGTCGTATTCCCATAGTAAAAGTCAGGTGGAATTCTAGGCGCGGCCCTGAGTTCACCTGGGAACGGGAAGACCAAATGCGACAGAAATACCCACATCTCTTCCCAGACAACGCACCGTCCGTGCACTCAAGCTAATTTCGGGACGAAATTTCTTTATCAAGGGGAGAATGTAACACCTGCTAAATTAGGATAATTAATTATGCCTAATAACTTGTAACTAGTTGTAATTAGTATGTAATAGGACTAATTGCAGACTCTATTTGTATATATATATAAGGTGATTTATATATATATGTGTGTATTTACGCGATTTGGATTAATCGTACGAATTAACCGGACGGAGTCCGACACAGTTACTTGGTCGTTGGTGACAGAAACTTACCGAAATAATGAGAACATATTTTATTATATAAAATACACAGCGAACAAACATTATTTATAATATCGCGACGACATTTTAAATAATTTAACGAATACGTATTAAACGCGAGTTAAGAGTTTTAATACTTCGACAAATGTTTTTATAATTAATTTCAAGGTATTTCATTAAAACATTCCCGTCACCTTTTAAAAATATAACTGCTTGATATAGCGTTTAAACGACGGAGGAAACGAACACTGCGCGGAGCACGGAATGGGGACTGTGAGGTGAGGCTTTCACCTACACCCCACCTCCCTCCTCCTTCTCTTCCTTATTTCTTTCTTTTTCTTTTCTCTTTCTTCTCTCCATTTTCTCTCAAAAAGGATCCACCACCACCATCACTCAAAAACGCCAAATAACACCTCAAGGAGCACTCGGATTATACCCTCCGTTTGGAAGAAAAACACCACCACATCACGATCTACATTCCTATCTTTCCGGATTTTCATTTCGGCATTTCGTAAGTTTCCGACAAAACCCAAAACTCTCCGTTTTTACTCATTTTTACGTTTTTATGGTTTATATATGCTTAAAATGTCCAAAAATGGGTTGGGTAAAAGATTTGGACCGAACGGAAGCTTTTCGACCGATTTTCCGGCCACCAAATTCCGATCAGACCGCTACGTCGCAGAGACGCTGGACTATCTGCGACGTAGCTCAAAACGTCGCATTTTGTGGCCAACGTCGCATTTAGCGACGTCACGGCCTACGTCGCACAGATATCCCAACGTCGCACTAGCGACGCAGCCTATTACGTCGCATTAACTTGCGGACGTCGCACATAGCGACGTAGACTTTTACGTCGCAAACCGAACCAACGTCGCATTAGCGACGTCGCCTCCTACGTCGCATTGATTTGCGGAGGTCGCATCATGCGACGTACCTCCCTACGTCGCACCCTACGTCGCATGCTACGTCGCATGCTACGTCGCACAAACCAGAACCTTGAAAAGTCAGATTTTACTAAGTGTCGAACTTACACAACTTCAATACTTATGTCATACGACTGAACAAACGTCATAGAACATACTTTCTATTACAAATACACTAAATTTCGTTATAAATGATAACGCTTTGAATCAATATTACAAACCGTCACCAACGGGCCATATTTGTTTTCAAACTACAAACGGATTACTAAACAAACACTTGGACATAATGAGTTGTGTAAACAACTAGCCTAGATGGTCTTGCGAGACATCTACTTACTTAACCTTATATGTTTAGGCATTTGAAGGTTACGGGTTCGGAGAACCTACGGTTGATATTACTTACTCGTTTATTGATATAAACGTACTTGCAAAGACTCAGGTGAGTCTTACGGCCCCACTTTTACTGTTTTATCTTATTGGGGGAGATACATGCTACTGATTTTTCCTGAACACAAGTACTAAACTGATTTCTATACCAAACGGAATTGCATGAGTTAATTACTATTTACAGAAGTCTCTCCATCATATATCGTTAGTTATGGACTTAAGCGCGAACAGTAGTTAATGGATCCATTAGGGAAATGACCCTCCCCACCCGGGGCAGTAGCGCTGCCACGTACCGATTTACACGTATAAACGGGTGACAACTTATTCGTTACTGATGCTTGCTCACTTACGAGCATGTCACGGGAGCAAACATATTATTTACGGGTTAAGCTTCGATTATGAGCCTCATGGCAACGGTATAAACTTATTCATTTACATTTGCTGGATTGCGAATACTGATTTTACGATTGCTGGATTGCAATGGCTAATTTTACGCCTACGGGCACTACTAATGAAATCTCGTGTTCAAAACCGATATTACTTACAAACCTGTGAGATTCACCAACCTTTTTGGTTGATACTTTTTAGCATGTTTTCTCAGGTACCCGGATGGAGTAGGATTACTCCAGAATTTTAGCTAGAGTCGCATGATTTCAACACAACTGCATTAACGGAGATTCTTAGCATTATCTTTTGTATATTTTGATTATGTAATAGAATCTCCCGCTATACGCGTGGACTCTAGGGGAAACTACATTTTGTATACGAAAACACTAAGTTTTCAACCATTATATCTATGGAATGTAACTAATTTACAAAACGTCTCATTTAGAGGTCGTTTGCTTTATCTTTGTGCTGTGATATTTAATTAGTAACACCCCAAACTATGCTTCCGCAAAACAGTGAATTTCGGGGGTGTTACAGATGAAGTACAACTAGATGTGAGCCATCATCACGGACGAGATCTGAACACAAATACAAATATGTAAGAACACAGATCCGATGAAACAAAACACAGATCTAAAAAAAATATTAATTCATAGTTTCTTTTAATCTTACATTAAATTACTGGTTTGCTGCCACCGTGACTCACTGTTATTCATCACCGGAAACACTTCAATTTATTTTCTATAGTGGGAAAAACTAAAATAAATCTAGTTTGCTTCTGTAAGTTAGTGGGTGAGTGCTGGAGATAATATGTGTGTGGTGGAGAAGATATTGTGTGTGTTTATTTATAAGTAAAATGAGAAAAGAAGAGCGGTTATTTGTTATTTTATAGCACGGTTCTGAAACAACGTGCTATATAATTATTTTTGGAGCGGTTATAATTGTTTTTGGAGCGCTATAAAATACTTTTAAAATAATTATTTTTGGAGCGGTTATAATTGTTTTTGGAGCGCTATAAAATACTTTTTATATAATTGTTTTTGGAGCGGTTATAATTGGTTATAGTTGTTTTTGGAGCGGTCCTTATTTTATAGCGCGGTTCATGTGAACCGCGCTACAAAATACTTTTTATGGGGCGGTTATTTGTTATTTTATAGCGCGGTTCATATGAACCGCGCTATAAAATACTTTTTGTGGGGCGGTCATTTGTTATTTTATAGCACGGTTCACAAAGAACGTGCTATATAATTATTTTATGGAGCGGTTCTTTGTTATTTTATAGCGCGGTTCACAAACTCATTTTTTTACTTTGGAAATAACCGCTCCGTTTTATTCCATTTGAAACGGTTTTTTACTTAACCGTTCTAAAATTGCACTTTTTTGAAGCGGGTTGTTTTAAACCGCCACAAATAATGGTATTTTTTGAAGCGGTGTTTACTAAAACGCTATAAATATAAGTAATTAGAGCATTTTTTTTAAAACCGCTACAAGTAATGCCGTTAAACCGTTTCAAAACAAATTTTGAACCCACTTTTTACTTTTTATAGCGGTTTTCACGTAAAACCGCTATAACACTGCGCTCTAAATAGTCATTTTTGTACTAGTGGTACAATTATATATCACAGCTTAATGGTATTGAGGAAAACTCGAAAAAGTAAACTAACATTTTCAATGTCTATGTATCTGTACATGTATAGAAATATAAATAGGATAGAAAAAATTTGATCGCCCAATTTTATGATCATGTAGGGTTTGCATAAGTTGATGTAAATGGAGGCAAACCTAGTAATGAAAAAAAAAAACGGCATTTTGAGGGAATAGTAAAAGGGTAGTTATAATTTATACATTTAGAAGTATTATTCATTATTAAATTGTTAAAAATATGGGTAATTATGATAAAATTGGAGTTTAGATTGGGGACATTTGATATTAAGAGTTTAGGTTGGGGAAATATGTAATTTACGGAAAATGATTGAAAAACCTAATTAGATAAACCTAATGGAGACCTAAAACTGTAAGAGTGACACGTGTCAAGTTGAACCAATAAAATTAGGAGAGAGAAACTATGTTAACCAATCAATGCATTAGGCCTACATTTAGGTCCATCTAAGTAAGTCTGTAGGATATGTTATTCTCCCTTATTTTTATCAGAAATATATGTTGTTATTAACAATTCATTTGATATTTACTACTCCCTCCGTCCAGTTTTATTATCCTCTTTTGACTTTTGGAGTCTTTCTTTGATAATTTTGACCTTGAATATTTTTGTTTGTGTTATATAATACTTGATGCAAATTATATCAATGAAAATACATTCAAAACCCAAGCCATTCATATATTTTGCATCAAATATTATATAACACAAACAAAAATATTGAAGGTAAGTTGAAAAAGAAAGACTTTAAAAGTCAAAATAGGACAATAAAATTGGGACGGAGGGAGTGTTTTTCTCAAATAATTAAGAAATTTAGAGATAAATTAAATCCTAATTAAGCGGCGCTTGAAAATTCTTATTGAGGGGACCAAACAGAATTATTCATTTTTCATTTTTACATTTCTAAGAGTAATGTGATCATGAGTTATGATTAATATCCTTAAAGTTTTTTTTTTTTTTTTTTTTTTTTTTTACATAAATTTAAGTTTATTGAGAGGCAGCTACCCCTTACATAGTTACATCTCTTCTATAAATTGAACCATATAATGCAACTGGTCTCTATATATTTAAAACAAAAAAACTTATTGATATATATAGAGTGTGTTGACGGATGATGTATGATTGAGTACTGCTAATGGAGGTGAATGAGTTTCGTTTATAAGGTAAGAACGTGTTTGGTGTATTGATGAAATACATTAAGAGAAACTTATTAAAATAAGGGTTAAGTGTGTGTAAATGTATATAACTATGTGTTGACTTCTTTCGTATGTATACAATTAAATTGATCACCATTGTATGTATGTATTTATCTATGTGTGTATACAACTAATGGTTAGATTTAATTGTTTATATCTTGTTATTTGTGAAATCTTTAGATTTCGATCATCATCAATCATCATTATTATAAATATTCAAATATTTTGCTCTAGTCGTAGCAATTTAGAGCAACAAAAAAAACAGATCTCGTTTCACTTAAATTCAAAAGTACTCGCAAAAACTTAATATAATTCGCTCTAATACAACAATTAGATGAAATTCTTGAATATATACAACACACTTCCAATTATTCTTTAATTCGCTTCAACTCAAAAAATAGGAAAAATTTCACTTCAACTCAATGATTTAGGGAAGATTAGCTATAATTCGTTCAAATTTAAATGAAACAAAAAATAAGATAGGAAACTTCAATTCGCCGTTTTAATTCAAAGGGTGGAACGAATTGTGATGTAGGGTGAAATTAACAAACAAAAATTAAACTTGTTGATTCAAAGAATACCCAAGAATAATTTCTTCCAACGAACGTTGATTCTAAATGAATACCGTTGCTAGGATAATTCAACTCAATTGTTAACACAATATTGAGAGAAACTTGAACTTTCATAAAAAAACATAAATTTCAACTTCCATTCTATTACAACTTAAAATCCTTATAAAGGGAAATAAAAGAAGCTTTAACCTATGGAATATCAAAAGTCTAATATTAATGAAAACTTAAAATGCAATTAAACATAGATTAGTTAATAAAAGAAGCTTTAACCTATGTAATATCAAAAGTCTAATATTAATAAAGACTTAGAATGCAATTAAACATAGATTAGTTAATTTGTTTCCAAACTAATCAAAGGTCTTCAATATAATTCCGCATCATTCTCCCCGGGTTAAAGCAACTCGTCCTCGAGTCTTGACTGCTTCTTCAACATTTGGAGATAGATTAGTAACATTAACAACTTAGATGTTAAAAGAGCATAACCAAAGATAATAAGGGTAGTAGTAGACAAATAAAACATTTTCACATTATTGTGAAAAATACTTCTCTCTCTTGAAAAATGAATTGTTTGTTGATTGTTCTTAACATTATCTTGCCACTTTGAAGGTTCATAACAACATTCCAATAAAGATGAAACAATCAATATCTTCGTGGCACCGTTAAAATCTTTTTCTTTGCTAAGAAAAGATTGATTATGATGATGTGTGTAGTCTTCCTCTTTAAATGATAAGTTATCAAAGATATTCAATGAAATAACATTTTTACATGTTACTCCATTGTTAATGAAATCACAATTGTCATTTTTGTTGTTGCAACTCGTAAGATATATGTCTTCCATTTCATCAAAACTAGAAAACCCAACTTTACCATCGAGAATTCTGTTTATAAACAAAATCTCACGTTCATCGGGTTTCTCTATCTCCTCATAAACATCGTAGATTACCATTTCTAACAGGAATTTCGGCTCTGATACCAACTAATGTAGGGTGAAAATAAGATAACAAAAATTAATCTTGTTGATTCTAAGAATACCTAAGAATAATTCTTCCAACAAGCGTTGATTCACAAAGAATACCGCGGTTAGGCAACAAATTCAACTCAACAATTTGAGAGAAAATTGGATTTTCATAAACATAAACTTATCATATCTCTCCTTTTTCATTACAACTTAAAGGACTTATATAAGCTAAAAATTAAGAAAACTATAACTCTTGGATATCAAAAGTCTAAGACTAATGAAGAGTTGCAAACTATTAAATAAAACATTAAACATAATAATGGTACTAATTACCATTAATATAAAACTTAATATTATTATTATTATTATCATTATTATTATTATTATTATTATTATTTTGTTGAAGAGAACAATGTTGGTTCCGCATCATTGCCAAAGAAATAGCAGTAGCTCCATTTCATGTTTTCAACATTTACGTCAAAACATATATGCTATGTATGTATAGGTTAATGGCTATGTATAATTGCAATTAAAGAATTAAATCTAATGAAAGTTATATGATTTGAGTATTGTGTTTGATGATGAAATTCAGGTCGGATAAAACTTAAGTGAGAAAGTGTGCTTGTAAAGAAGAAGAAGGAAGAGGGGTATTTTAGTCATTTCGTCATGATTTAACGAAGATAATTAACGAAATTTGTTAAATGGACTATTAGTGATGCAAAACATATATTATAACGACGTCTGGTGACATTATTGAAACTAAAGGACGGGGCATGATTTTTTAGCAAAACACAGGGATGAATTCGACAGTTTTCTCTTTTTTGGGACGTGACGAAAACATAACATGAAGAAAATAAACATGCTAGGGTAAAACATTTGGTATCATGAAAATGCTTATCAATTTTATACGGGTTAACACATATCGTGGGCTTGGCTACCATAATTTTATCGATCCGATCCTAAAATTCGATCATTTGAGTGTCTTTTATCTAAAATAATTTAGCTACGAAAAACAGTTGCTCAACATGATCACAGAAACATGTATAAAACAAAATGAAATAAAAGTAAAATCAGTTGCGCAACAATATTTTTATTGATCAAAATCTTATAGATGCAACAATCAAAACAATACTTTTATTCATTAAAATGTCTCTCAACATAAAACATGAGATAACAAAAACTAATATAAAGGACAAATGGGGTACTCAATGCCACAACTATTGCCAATTTGTCGCATATATTGATAGTTTGGTGGCAATCTTGGGTAATGAATATCAATATATTTACACAAACAATCTCGATTCTCATTTAACTCATTGCAACATGTTGGAGTTGGAATTGATCCTGGTGATTTGAGGGCAGGATAACAGGCACCAATCTCTTGTTCCGGATAACAATCGCGACCACGAACATTACCGAAAAGAAACATAAGTGTGATAATAGTAGCAAGAGCAAGAATCATGTTCTTCATGGTTTTTATAAATTCGTGAAAAAATCAACTAGCTAAAGATGATTAAGAATGAAAAAATTGAGTGTATAAGATGTATGTAATGTTTGGCCACTATTTATAGATGAAAATTTTGGTTTAACGTATTTTAAGAATGAATAAAAGATTTCGTTAATAAATAAAAAATATATATATATAAATATATATCATAAGTTTTTATGAACGAGATATTTTTACCTAAAATGAAATTAAAATTAGTCAACTATACAAAAATACTTTCATCGGTTCCTCTGTTTGGCGACGAAAGACAATTGCTAAACATGATCACAAAAACACATATAACACAAAAATAAAATATAAGTAAGCCATTAATTAAAATAATACTTTTATTCATACGTTATACATACATGCATATCATATAGTGTAGCCATGAAACCAAATTAATGTGAAGGACATAGGGGAAACTTGATACCACATTGTGTGCTAATATTGCGAAGAAATGGGTAATTTGGTGGTAACAAAATGGGATTTTTGATATCAACATATTTGCATAAGCAATCTTTGTGCTCCTTCAATTGATTGCAACAGATGGAAGATGGTGATCCTCGCGCTTTTAGGGCAGGATAACAATCATTTATCTGTTGACTAGCATTACATTCGCGAGCATGCACACTGTTACTAATCAAAACAAACATTAGGGCAACAACCGCAAATATCACATTCTTCATTTTATACTTTTGCAACAATCAACTTCAGAAAGATCGAGACGGAAAAATTGGATAACTATATAACATTTTGGACATTTGACGACTATAAATAGACGATGATCTCTTGTAACATAGTCCCATTCCGTAGAATGGATAGGAAATGTTACGATTTCACTGAAGTACATTTATGACAAAGCTAGTTAAATGAACCGAAACATATTTGTTTTATATTGTAAAATGCGATTAATCCATGCTAATTATGTTTGGTTTTTATATTTAATTATCAAATGCAATAATCGATATCGATATTATGAAATAAAAGTTTCGGTTCATTTAAGGTTTTCCTTTATGTGCCCGACGACGATTATTAGCAAAACTTTGTAGTAAGTAGTAACCATCCCAACCCAATACGTCTTAGAAAACATATGTGTATACAGTATACAGTATTCCCTAATTTACATCTTAGGATTTAATCTGTGTTTATTACCTTAAGAGAAGATTTGTCATAATATCAATTTTTCTTATATTTGTTAACGTATTACCAAGTCCAAAACATTTTGTTACCACACCACATTATGTCCAGGCAATTTGATTTGGGCCTGTCTCAAGCCACTAGACCAGGCCCAGAAGTAATTTCAATATGAGAGACAGTGAGAAACCGAGATATTTTGTGTAACCAGGCCCAGACCCAGAAGTAATTCAAGATGAGAAACCGAGATGTTTTGTGAAACCAGGCCCAGGCCCAGAAGTAATTCAAGATGAGAAACCGAGGTGTTTTATGTAACCAGACCCAGGCCCAGAAGTAATTTAAGGTGCCTTTTAAATGAAAGTTTTGTGGTTAAACTTATCACCCTTGATTTACATTAAGGTGTGTATGAATATTGATCCTAAAATAAATGTTGCAATTTATTGTAGAAAAAATTACACGGATCTTCTTTGTGGTGTGTTCAAAATATCACTCCGTGTCCCTATTTTTTTATTTTTATTTTTATTTTTTTGACGTGGATCATCCATGCGGTTGCAAAAAGAGCGTCTAGCTAACGGTCATTAACAACTAACGTTGAATGTAAGGGGAGAATGATCATTTAAATAATTAAAGGAACAACAACGCGTAATTTCATAAGCCACAGGAATCATCCGTGTAATTTTTATATTTCAAATCTTAATTTCATTTAACAATTCTTTTTTTATCATTGTGTATAATTAATTTATCTTTCTAATGAGCTTATTAATCTAGTTTAATTATTTTAAGTTTAATGTTACATTTTTTTTTACAATTATAAATTACCAAATTAGATACGGAGTATTTGTTTATTCTAGTTTCGATAAATATAATGTTATCATATTTGTTCGATTTTATTTATTTTTATGGTTTTCTTTTTCTTATTGAATCAATTAGTTAATGTTTTATACATGCGTGTTTGTCAACGGTAAATGGTGGACTACGAAATTACACTTGCGGTCTTTTTTTTCTTTTCTTTAAATACGGACAATTTGAAAATTCTTGTATACAAATTCTAATATTTAAGAAAAATTACGGATCCAATGAAATGTATCTTAATGTGTGTCACGGGGCTGACATTAGCCAAACCTTAATTTATTTTTGAAATTTCAAAATTCTCAATTTGTGAAAATATCAACTAATAGAGATGATAAAGAATGAATAAATTGAATGAAAAAAATGTAGGTGATGTTTGGCCACTAAGACAAATTTGGTTGTAACGTATTTATTTAAAAGAACGAATAAGATATTTCGTTAAGATTAACAAAAATATCATACCATCACATTAATCTAAAGGACATATGGGGAATTCGATACCACATTCTTCGCTAACATTGGGAAGAAATGGGCGGTAATTTGGTGGTAATACAAAGGAATTGACACTAACATATTCGCATAAGCAATCTTTATGCTCTTTCAATTCATCGCAACAAACTGAAGATGGTGATCCTTGCGCGTTTAGGGAGGGATAGCAATCATTTATCTGTTGGTCTGGATTACACTCAAGTACGGCATGCACGTTACTAATCGAAAGAAGCATTAGTGCAACAATTATGGCAAGCACAAAAATCACGCTCTTCATTTTACTATAATCTTGCAACAATCAACTTGAGAAAGATAGAGATTGAAAAACCAGATGATCATAGTGAATATTTGACGAGTATTTAGAGAAGATAAATTTTGTTGTAACGTAGTTCTGTTTTGACATGTAAATAGAAAATGTAATGAGTTAAATGAGGTACAATTATGACATGATAACGCGTGATTTTATAAATGAGCTAATTGAATTTTTATATAACCGTTGTAAGTATTTTTAATTTTAGAAAACGTATTTCGCTTATAAATCTTACACAATATCCGTCAACTTTCGCAATATATAGTAAGGGCAAATATAAAAGTTCAAAGATTTCTCAATCAGGGAATATCCGTCACCTTTTCCATTGTCAAAAAAAGACTCATATCTTTAATTCTTGCCAGAAAATGACTAATTTTTTCAAAACCATAAATTAAGGGGAATATCGCTTAATCAATTTTGTCTAATTACAAAATTAAGGCCCAATTAAAGACGATGCACATCATTTATAAACTCTTTATATCACAAATTTGGGTTTGAAACATTTGGAGTCATGAGCACAACCGCTTAGCATTCCAAAAATGAAGTTACAAATTCGTATCTAAAAGATGGCGAATCGTGAAATTGAAGATTGCTTGTGTGTTGATAATGCAAGAATGTGAACCTTTTAGATATATAGGAACTATATCAATTCGTTTCAAGAGTCG
This sequence comes from Helichrysum umbraculigerum, assembly GCA_949592205.1. NCBI lineage: Eukaryota > Viridiplantae > Streptophyta > Magnoliopsida > Asterales > Asteraceae > Helichrysum > Helichrysum umbraculigerum. The sequence continues at coordinate 36,572,198 of CATIUR010000003.1, forward strand.
ATTTTGCATTAAAACAACTTTGATCAGGTGATATTCCCCTTCATTTAAAATTTTTGACAATAACAATCATTTACTTAGCAAAAATTCAAGATAATGGTCATTTTTGAGCAATGGAGAAAACGATGTTATCTTAATTGAGAAATTTAAGATTTTACATTAATTTTTTGGGTTATTCGCCCTATATAGTAATTACTACCTTAATTTTAAGGTCAATAACAACTATTATTAAAATGTTAGAACATATGCAAAAGATTTATACCTTTGTTAATGATCATGGGGCATAGTACAAATATTTATGTATATATCTTGACGAGTTGATGAAAGACCTTAACGTTGTCGTTATACTTATCTTAGTTTTAATATTTAGTTATTTACCTTTAGAGTTTTAGTTGTCCTAGTATATATTTACTTATACTTAAGGGTAGATTTTATAACGGGAAGTATTATGTATCAAAAACATCGATAAAGGTAAGATAAAATGATGTCTTACAAACTACATCAATTTGTAAAGAAAATGGATGTATTACTTTGGCACTTGGAGACATATTATCAAAATAGCAAGAATCTTTTTACGGGGTTAATAACGTTTTAACCATTCAAGTTTCAACTTTTTAACTATTCAAGTTTTTTTTAATGATTTAATCTAAGTTTGTGTTAACTTATTGGTTTAACTTTTTAAAAGGTTAAACCACTAAACTTTTGAAAGTTAGATTATTAAACTAAATATAGTTAGAAGGGTAAAATCACTATAAGAAATAAACTTATGGGATCAAACATCATTTTGAAGTATATAATGCATATTATCTCCGTAAAGAGTTAAATCCTAAAGGTTGAAACTTGAATGGTTAAATCATGAAAAAAAGCCTTAGAGGGGTAAATCGAAGAGAAAAAAAATTACTTTAAGGATTAAACCATTTTTAACACAAAGAACAATATTATCAACAAATTTCAACAATCTAAAGTGTATGTTCAAAAGAAAAGTTATTAATGAGAAATTGGGGATGAAAAGTTTCAACAAAAACTGTAGTGTTCGTGATGATTAAACGGTCATCCTTCAGGCTATCTGATTCCCCAATGGGCCTGGGGGCAGGCCCATCAGACCTGGCCCAGAAATAGTCCAATTTGAAGAATTTATTTTTTCTTTCTAAGAGCATCTCCAATGATAGCTTTTTTAAAAGCTTTTTTTGAGCAAAAAAGCTTTTGAAAAGCTTTTTATCATTGGAGTGTATAGCTTTTTTATAGTAAAGCTCGACAAATCTCAAGCTTTGAGATAAAAGCTTTTCTCCAAATTTGTGTGTATAGGTTTGAAAAGAAAAGCTTTCTAAAAAGCTTTTATCATTGGAGCTCAAAGCTTTTTTAAAAGCTTTTTTGAAGATTGATGACGTGTGTTGGATAAAAGCTTTACAAAAGATTTATACATTGTGGGTGCTCTAAAGAACTAGCCAACATAAAAGTAGTTCAAATATATTATATTTTTCTTTTAAGTAACTTGTTATTATTTATGTAATATAATGTTTACTTCATCTATTCCATTTGCCTCTTTTAAGCTTGGATGACTAAAAACTTAGCATAATTTGTTTAGCATACGTGACTTAAAATTGAAATTATATTGTGCTTCATCTAAACAAAGACACACCATCGATCTATTACATACTTTTTTTTTTTCGTAAAACGATTACACCACAAGATACATGTTACACAACGCGAACATAATTCATATAAAGCACATACATGACTAATACGAAAACATAACTAACAATCGAAACGATGCTTTATTCATCAAAATGTGTCTTGTCGCACCCCCAAATTATGATGCGGAAGCGGGTCGGTTCGGGGCGCGACTAATCAATATACGAAGCACACAAGATTACATAATGAACGACCACTACATGCGTCGTTTACAAATACATTGATATTATAAAAGTTTTACACTGTTATAACATAGTTTACAAAAGCTCCTGAGTTCGATTGATAGAGATTCTATGGCATAACTAAATTATACAAAATATAGTAATGCATGACAATCTCTTGATGTCTGAATGTGACTCGAGCTAATGGGCATCTTGAGTGGCAGACCTACTGCTGCTGAGTACCTGTGATACATGCTAAACTGGGTCAGCGAAAACGCTGGTGAGCTCACAGGTTTGTATGTCAACACATATTTGTATGAACCGCAAGATTTAATGATAATTGAATTTAAAATGCAATTAAGCAAAATAAAAGTTATACAGCCATGAGCACATAGTCTGAGCTTAACTCGAGATGTCAGGTCCACATTTAAGGTATCCTGATCGAGGTGCCTCCTACGAGTGCCTAATCAACACTCGTCTACACAAATATTAATACATCCGTTTTACTAGTTAGTGCTTGCTAACCCGGATGAGGCTGGTCAAACCTATATGGTACCATATACTAATATTCACGCTACTACGTATTACCAAACTATGCTGATGGAGGGCTTTAAAATGATTAGTGAAAATAACTCTTGTAGTATTTGATTTGATGGTACTTGCGTTCATATTGTAAAACAAAACAGAGCAATGAAATCACACCCCTATGTAAAAGTATTTAAAAAGGGGCTATGAGACTCACCTGAGCCTAATGATATGCTATGAAGCACAATTGAGATTATACAAGAGAATTGATGTCGTTCACTCGACTGAAACCTGCAGGGCGTCTTAGACGCGCAAGGTTTTGATTGATTAGATGACTTTATAGACCATCTATGCTAGTTGCTCATTCAACTATAAATGTCCAAATGATTAGTTTTGGATTGTTTATATTTTGTAAATATGTACGGCCCGTTGGTGAGTTTTTGGTAATAATAATCTCAACTATTATTATTATACTTTGATTGTTGTATCGTATTTAAATTGTTATAGTTAAAACTGCTAGTTATAGGTTTCTGCTGAAAGTTATGGTTTCTGCCGAATAGTTGCTACCGAAGGTTAAGGTTTCTGCCGAAGGTTATAGTTTCTGCCGAAGGTTATGGTTTCTGCCGAAGGTTATAGTTTCTGCCGAAGGTTATGGTTTCTGCCGAAGGTTATGGTTTCTGCCGAAGGTTATAGTTTCTGCCGAAGGTTATGGTTTCTGTTTTTATATAACTTTTTCCAAAAACGTGTTTAAGCTTATGTTTTGGACATTATTTTGTTAGATGAGCATAATAACATGTAAATAAGTGTAAAGCAAGTAAAACTAGTGTGAGAAAGTATGTTCTTACTAAGTATGGAGTGATCTAAAACCGAAGATGATGGTGATGGACTCGGTTTGCCTCTAGCTCCCTTTTCCTTGTGTTTTCTCCAAGTGAAGATGGTGGATAATGGTGGTGATGTGGTGGGGTGATGGCTGCCGAATGGAGGAGAGGAGAGGGAGATTTAGTGTGTGTTTTTCTAGAGAGTATTTAGTGAGAGAGAGGTGAAGAGATGAATGAGTAAAGTGAGAGTTGTGTTAGGACTTGAGGTCAACAAACAAGATCCACCAATTGTGGATCTTGTTGGCCGGTTTTCAAAGTCAAAAAGGGGAGGTGAGGTTTGCAAAATCTTGCCTCCCAATTATTGGTATTATACCCGCGTTTGTTTACCCGATCGTTGAAGTAGTATAATGTTTTAATTCGATAATTTTCTATAAATGATATCGTACGTATTTCAATCGAAGTATTTTAATAAAAATACTTTTAATTAGATATAAAAATATATCTTTGTTTCATCTTTCTGAGACGGACACAAATTTGAATGGTTTCGTCGCGTTTGAGTAAAATGGTATAAAACGAAATATGTTTTATTTTATCTAATGTAAATAATAATTACTATCTCCAATAATAATATATTATTTATATGTTTTGTCGCGAATGTTTTATATTTGTACGATACGAATACTTTATATATTATATAAATAATATATAATAAATATGTGGATATTAAATAATAATTCCGTATTACTTAATATTTGATTTTCACCAATGCCGTATAAATGAATCGGAAATTTGGCCGATTTGAAAATGAACGATTAAATATAATCGCGTACTGATATATATTCATCAATATATATATCGATACATACAATTAGCCTAATACATAGAACTAATTACACGTATTTCTAAATGATTAGGAACTAAAACTAGTCCTAATTTGACGGGTGTCACATTCTCCCCTTGTTAAGAGAATTTCGTCCCGAAATTCAGCTTTGAGTTGATGCGTGAGTGGAGTTTGAAAATAGATGTGGATATTTGAGTCGCATCTGGTCTTCCCGTTCCCAGGTGAATTCCGGACCACGCCGCGAATTCCACTGAACCTTTACGATGGGGATACGACTTTGCTTAAGCTGTTTGACCTCACGGTCCATGACCTCCACTGGTGTCTCGACAAAATGAAGTTTGTCGTCGATTTGAATTTCCTCGAGCGGGATGATGAGTGTCTCGTCGGACAGGCATTTCTTCAGGTTAGAAATGTGAAATGTGGGATGCACGCTACTAAGCTCTGGAGGTAGCTGCAATCGATAAGCGACTGGACCAATCCTTTCAAGGATCTCAAAAGGTCCGATGTATCTAGGGTTTAACTTCCCACGTTTGCCGAAACGGATGACACCTTTCCAAGGTGACACTTTGAGCAAAACTCGATCCCCAACCTGGAACTCGAGATGCTTGCGTCTCACGTCAGCATAACTCTTCTGACGATCGCGTGCGGCCTTCAGCCGTTGCTGGATACCAACGATCTTCTCGGTGGTTTCATGAATGATCTCAGGACCAGTGAGTTGACTATCTCCAACTTCGGTCCAACAGACAGGCGATCGGCACTTACGACCGTATAGTGCCTCGAACGGTGCAACTCCAATGCTGGTATGATAGCTGTTGTTGTATGAGAATTCACACAATGGCAAGTGATGTTCCCAATTTGCACCGAAATCAATTACGCAGGCGCGTAACATATCTTCCAGTGTTTGAATAGTCCTTTCACTTTGGCCATCGGTTTGAGGATGATACGCAGTACTCATATCCAGACGAGTACCTAGCGATTTATGTAATGATTTCCAAAACTGAGAAGTAAAACGACTATCTCTGTCAGAGATAATCGAGATAGGAACGCCGTGTCTTGATACGATCTCCTTCATATAGACTCGCATGAGACGTTCCATGCTGTCAGTTTCCTTGATGGCAAGAAAATGGGCTGATTTGGTGAGTCGGTCCACGATCACCCAAATGGTATCGCAACCGCTTGATGTCCTCGGGAGTTTAGTGATGAAATCCATAGCAATTTGCTCCCATTTCCATTCAGGAATGTCCGGTTGCTGTAGCAGACCGGAGGGCTTCTGATATTCAGCTTTGACTTTTGAACATGTGAGGCACTTGCTGACATACGTGGCAATCTCTGCTTTCATGTTTGGCCACCAGTATGATCCCTTGATGCCATGATACATCTTGTCAGATCCAGGATGTATAGAGTATTTGGACTTGTGAGCTTCATCCATCACAAAGTCTCGAAGATTCCCAAACTTGGGTAACCAAATTCGGTTTGCAAAGTATTTGACCCCATTGGGTTTGGTTTCAAATTGATTCTCCATATTTCGCAAGGCCTCTTCCTTGACGTTTTCAGGTTTCAATGCTTCGAGTTGAGCAGTGAGAATTTGAATGATTAGATCATTATAGATGGTTATGCTAAGGGCTCGAACTCGAAGTGGTTTTGTGCGCTCTTTGCGACTTAGGGCATCGGCAACTACATTAGCCTTCCCTGGATGATACTTGATTTCACAATCATAGTCGGTGAGTAACTCGACCCAGCGACGTTGCCTCATATTTAGATCCTTCTGATCGAATATATGCTGGAGGCTTTTGTGATCGGTGAAGATGGTACATTTTGTGCCATACAGATAGTGTCTCCAGATCTTGAGAGCGAACACTACGGCTCCTAATTCGAGATCATGAGTTGTGTAGTTCTTCTCGTGAACTTTGAGTTGTCGGGAGGCGTAGGCAATAACCTTGTCTCGTTGCATCAACACGCAACCAAGACCTTGGTGTGAGGCATCGCAGTTGTGACACCCGGTCAAAATAACCCAAAAATTGAGTCCCAATTTAAACTTTAATTATTCGTACTCGGTACGAATCAAAAACAAAGTATTCGGATAATATATATATAACTATATATATATAACACGAAATGATTATTTAATAATCACAATGCGAACAAATCTGAAACCACTCAGGAAACATAAAAATAAAAGTTGTCCCAAAAAATCTCCAAATAGAATATTATTAACAGAAATAATATTACGGTACTCGGAAAATTTACAAAACTCTTTTTGGATAATTAAAACTATCCGTAAGTTCAAAGTGAAACAACGATATAATTTAGTATCACACTAAAAGTATTTTTGTGAAATACTTCAAATAAAAACTTATACGATTTCAATCTTAGAAATTTATCGTTTGAAAATATTTTACTAAATATCGATCGGATACCAAATCACGGGTCAAAATACCACGAAACCGATCAAGCTCGGGCCAACCACCTCCAATAATTGGAGATGGCCGGCCATTTTCTTCTTCCTCATTCTCATTCTCTCGGCTCTCTCCTCTCTTCTCTTTCTCTCTCGGTTAATCATCAAACAACACCAACAATAACAATAACAACATCACAGCAACAATCATCATCATCATAATCAGTGATCATCATCATCATCTTCATCGTTCATCATCACCATCTAACCTCCATTTCAAATTGTAAGAAATCACTAACTTATCTTTTATAATTTCATGTTTAAATAACATATATTATCATGTATTATTATTATTATAAGTAGATTGTATGCGGAAATCGATTTAGATATGGGTTTGGGTGATTTTGGAACGAACAGACGCCCAGGAAAACATGATCCATGCGGCGTGTACTTCTGTACGCGGCGCGTCCTTTTGAAAAACCAAAGAACGCGGTGCGTCCTCTAGAACGCGGCGCGTTCTTCTCAAAACAAAGTACACGGCGTGTACATGTAGTACACGGCGTGTACCTCATAAAATCATATTGGACGCGACGCGTCCTCATGCACACGGCGCGTCCTTTAAATGGCAGTTCCCCTGTTATATTTCATGATCCAACGGATCAATAAACTAGCCCGACGAATTCTAGCTAAAACAGAACAAGTAAATTTTCGAAAAAGTCGACGATTTAACAACTTAAAACAGGGTAGCTTCTCGATGAAAAATTTATTGTAACGGATTGGGCTCAAATTCGCTCGGTCATTCAAAAACAGCTAAATGGTCAAGGCTAAGTACCTTAGCCTAGTCAGTTTTAAGCCATTCGGGGTCGTCTAGGGGTCGAAAATGGCATAATTCAGTTTTCGGACTCGTACCAAATTTTGTAAATTCAAACATAAACATTAAACAATACATTGGACAATCCATTTACTCATTAGAATCTCGCGTGTTTAGGACTCTAAGGGATTTCAGAGATTGTCTATTTCACGTCGAATATACTCATTGCTCGGATAGATTCAGGTGAGTCTCACGGCCCCATTTTCAATGTTTACATGTTTTAATAATTGGGGGAGATGCAACACAAATTGTTTTCGTGATCACTGTTATTCGGTTAGTTAATTTAGTATTAACTCAAGTTATCTGCATGGTTATTTAATTCGGTTAATCACATTGGTTACATTGTTCGGTTATCATTGTTAGTCATGATTTTCATTGTACGGTATATGCACGAGTGTTTTAATTCGGTAAAAGTCCTCAACAGTGTATGATTCATTAACTTAATAAGGCGCGATTACTAAAGGATAGTACTATCATGGGAGTGACATCCCCGTCCGGGTTGCTAGCTACAACCAAGTTAAAAACGGGCACTTTAGTAATTGTTATGGGTGTGTCACCAAATCGGGAGGCAAAGATCGGGTTAGGCTTTGAATCATAGCTCAGTGCAATACAAATGTCATTATCGGTAAATCATTGTTCGGAAACCTTAATTGGTTTAATCATTGGTCGGTAACTCTAATGGGTTAATCATTGTTCGGTTACATTGTTGCTCACTGTTCGGTTTTCATTGTTTAATTATCGTCGGATAATCATGTTGATCACATCAATGTTTATTTAAACCTGTGAGATTCACCAGCTTTATAGCTGACCTTTTAGTGTTGTATTCTCAGGTGCTCATCAACAGTAGAAATGGCCTTCAGGATAAGCTATCTACTCACGAGTCGCATGCTTTTAAACATTTGGGACCACATTGCATTTACTTTTGTATTTTCAAATTATGTATTTGGAAATTTCCTATAAACCTCGCAGCTTTGTAAAACTTATTTGGTAATGAAATATCTATTTTCAAAACGTCTCATTTAGAGTCGTTTGCTTGTACTTTGGTGCTTTGAATATTGATTAGTCACACCCAAATCGTCGCTTCCGCAAATCATGAAATTGGGGGTGTGACTGCAGTATACCACGAAGTCTTCATTGCCTTCGGGTAATGATAGAATTGGTGCACTGCAAAGCTTTTGCTTCAATAGCTGAAATGCTGACTCTTGTTTATCAGTCCAATCGAACTTCTTTTCCTTCTGAGTCAGTATTGTGAGAGGTTGAGCTATTTTGGAGAAATTCTCGATGAAACGTCGATAATAACCTGCCAGTCCTAAGAATTGGCGTACTTCGGTCGGCGTCGTCGGCGCTTGCCAGCACTTGATAGCCTCAATCTTTGATGGATCTACATGAATTCCTTGACTATCAATCACATGACCAAGGAATTGAACGGTTTGCATCCAGAACTCACACTTGGAGAATTTAGCATATAACTCTTCGTGTCTAAGAAGTTCTAGAATGACTTTGAGATGTTGCGCGTGTTCTTGCTCATTGCGCGAGTAAATAAGAATGTCATCGATGAAAACAATGACAAACTTGTCTAGATATGGTTTGCACACTCGGTTCATAAGGTCCATGAATACTGCCGGTGCGTTAGTCAAACCAAAGGGCATCACTTGAAACTCGTAATGTCCATAGCGAGTTCGGAAAGCAGTCTTTGGGATGTCAATGTCACGAACTCGTAACTGATGATAACCTGATCTTAGATCTATCTTCGAATAGATACTTGACCCTTGAAGTTGGTCGAATAGGTCATCAATACGAGGTAGCGGGTAACGGTTCTTGACGGTCAATTTGTTCAACTCTCTATAGTCGATACACATTCTGAATGAACCGTCTTTCTTTTTCACAAACAGAACCGGAGCTCCCCATGGTGAAGAACTCGGTCTAATGAATCCCTTATCCAGGAGTTCCTGCAACTGAGTAGACAACTCCTGAAGTTCTAAAGGGGCTAAATGATATGGTGCTCGTGCAACGGGTGCTGCCCCCGGCACGAGATCGATCGAGAACTCAACTTGTCTCGGTGGTGGAAGGCCAGGTAAGTCTTCGGGAAAGACTTCTGGATAATCTCTAACAATGGGCACATCCTCAAGTCGTTTCTCTTCCGACTTTTTCTCCAAGACATGTGCGAGGATCGCCTGGTACCCTTTCCTAAGGTACTTACGAGATTTCATGCAGGATATGATATTCAGTCTCGTCCTACCGGTCTCCCCTTGTATGATTAGAGTACTACCGGTGACAAGAGGTATACGAACGATTTTGTCATAGCAGATATTTTCAGCTCGGTGCTTGGATAACCAATCCATTCCAATAATGACGTCGAAACTTCCAATTTCAACAGGTATAAGGTCAATAGAGAAGATTTCATCAGATAGATTTAAAGTGCAATTTGGTATTACACTGTCAGCCTCAATTAACTTGCCATTAGCTAATTCTACAATGTACTTAGCATCTAAGGCAACAGGGACAATGTTAAGCAATTTACTAAACTCATCAGATATGAAACTCCTATCAGCACCAGAATCAAACAGAACAGAAGCAGTAAGATTGTTGAGAAGAAACGTACCCGAGACCACATTCGGGTCTTGACGGGCCTCTCCTGAATTCAGAACGAAAGCTCTTCCCTTCGCAGTGTTGTTTCCCTTGTTCTTCAGCTTTGGGCAATCATTCCTAAAGTGCCCAGTTTCTCCACACTCATAGCATGACTTTGGTTGGCTGGTGGTGTTGGTGTTGACGGTAGTAGAACTACAGTCTTTGGTCAAATGTCCATACCTTTGACATTTTCCACAAGGTGTGCTGCAAGGACCATCATGATGACGGCGACACTTTGAACAGTAGGGTTTATTTCCAGTGTAACCCTTGTTGAAACCAGAACCAGTGTTGAGGGTCTTATCAGACTCAGACCTCTTTGATGATGATTGGTTTTGAGTGGTGTTCCCAGACCACTTTCTTTTGTTGTTGTTACCAGAAGATGGAGCAGATGTCTCACGGATGACAACCATGGCCATGAGTTCATGAGCAATTTCGATAGCTCTTTCCAGAGTGGTTGGTTGAGCTGAGGCGACATTCCCCTGGATATTCTCTGGAAGTCCACGGATGTACTTCTTGATACTTTTTCCTTCCGTATCAACTAAACCTGGGCACAACAGAGCAAATTGCTGGAACTTGGTGGTGTACCCAGCAATATCGTTCCCTTGTACCGCCAGATGCCAGAACTCGACTTCCAGTCGGTGTAGTTCTTCCTCGCGACAGTACTTCTCCCTTAGCTTTTTCTTCAATTCAGGCCAAGGAAGTCGGTTTGCGATCTCAACGCCAATAGAGTTTGCGTGGGTGTTCCACCACGTTAGTGCACCTTCTTGAAAGGTGTAAGCAGCAAACTTGACCTTACTATCTTCAGCACAGTTACAGAGACTGAAGACAGATTCCATTCTTTCAATCCATCGGATTAAGCCAATAGCACCTTCCGTGCCCTTAAAGTAGAGTGGCTTGCAGCTGAGAAAGTCCTTGTAGGAACAAGGTTTGATAACAGGAGTAGGAGTAGCATTGACTGTCTCTGCATTCCTTAAAGCTTCTTGAGCAGCCATGGCTTCGGCTACAGCTCGGGTAACCGCAGCATTGAGTTCAGCTTGACAGAAACCAGTCTTCTTTGGTGGCATGATTCTGACATAAGCTGTAACACCCCAGACATTTTAACGATTTGCGGAAGCATACATTGGGTGTTACTAATCAATATACCAAGCACAAGATTAATAGCAAACGACCTCTAAATGAGACGTTTGTAAAATAGTTACATTTCATAATTAATAATCGTTTGAAAACCGAAGGTTTTCGTATACAAAATGTAATTCCCTAGAGCCCATGCGTATAGCGGGAGATTCTATTACATAACCATAGTTACAAAAGATAATGCCAAAGAATCTCCGTTAAGTGCAGTTTGTAAAATCATGCGACTCTAGCTAGTAATCCTGGAGTGACCCTACTCCGTAAGTGTACCTGAGATACAAAGCTAAAAAGTGTCAACCAAAAAGGTTGGTGAATCTCACAGGTTTAGTAATAAGTAAGTGTTATGAACCACAAGTATGTACCCGTATTGCTATCGAGCAAAGTAAGTAAATCAGTTAATCAGTACAGTGCCATGAGCTCATAAGTTGAAGCTTAACCGTGTAGTGTGATTATATCACGTACCCCCGTGAGTGCTATCCGCACACTCATATGTAACAAATACTAATATGTCTGTTTCTACGTGTAAATCAGTACGTGGTGGCGCTACCACCCCAGACAGGGATTGTCAGTCCCAAATGGATCCATCTATTAGTAATCGCGCTTAAGTCCATAACTAACAACTTACGATTAGGAGGCTTTCAGTGGATAAAAGTAACTCATGCGTTTGTTTGTAATCAGTAATGTTTTCAGTTCAGTACATTGTGTTCATACGTAAAACAGTTGCTAAGTATCTCACCCCAAGTATAAAACAGTAAAAGTGGGGCTGTAAGACTCACCTGAGTCGAGCAGTGGTAAATAGCAAGTAGTAAATATAGCAAGCAGGTTCTCCGAACCCGTAACCTTCAAATGCCTATTCATATGAAGTTATGTAAGTATACGTCTCACGAGACGTTTCGTTTAGTTGTACACAACTAGTATAGCCGATGTTGGTCTGTATGTTTGTAATTGTTCGTTTGTTGGAAAACATGTTTGGGCCCGTTGGTGACTTAGTTAAAACGTTAATCTCGACATTTATATACTTGTTTGAATTGTTATGCTTGAAAAACATGTTTCAATGTACCTTAGCTGTTATATCGTATAGTCGTTTGAAGTCCGAAATGTATAACACTTAACTTGGAATTTATTTGTGAATCTGCTGTGTTTTGCGACACAAAATGCGACACTAAAATTTGTCATGCGACACAAGGGTTGTGTCGCATGAAGGATGCGACACAAGAGCCCTGCGACACAGTGGTTGTGTCGCAAAAAAGCTTGCGATGCTAATTCAATAGTGACATAAAGGTTGTGTCGTATAAAATACGACATAGTATGCGACATAGAGTGCGACACAATATTGTGTCGCAAAGGTTACGACACAAACGGATTTGTACGACACAAGGTGCGACACAAACGGGTTTATGCGACATAGCATGCGACACAAGGCTTGTGTCGCATGTATGAACACCAGCCCAGAAACTTTCGGGTTTCAAGAATTTCCGACCAAAAACGCAAATCTAACCCATTTTTGAGCTATAAAATCGTGTATTCTTCATGTATTAGGTTATATCTAAGTTGTGTACACATCAAAACATCAAAACATTACACCAAATTGAATAGATCTAAGATTTTAGAAATTTCTTACTTTTGCAAATCGAGCTAAATGGAGGATGAAATGGTGAAAACGATCTTGATATTCTTGCTCCACTCGTGATGGTGATTCCGAAAATGTAAATTTCGTGTGTCGGTTTGTACTCCGAAAATTTGGTGTAGTTTGGAGTTGAGAGAGTGTTTTGAGGTGTGTGTGTTTTTGTGATAATGAAAATGAAAGAGAAAGGTGGGTGTGGGGTGGGGTTTGGCTGATCCAAGGAGGGAGGAAGGGAGAATACTCCCCAAAACACAGTATTGACTCCGTGTCATAATCGTTTAATTCCTTTGTTTTTAGTATTTTTAACCAAACCGTTATATTTTAAAATGTGACTGGAATATTTAAATAAACATACTTTGAAATTGATAATAAAAACATTCGTCGCAATATTTAAATTATTAAGTCGCGTTAGTTAAAATGTCGTCACTATAATATATAAAAATGCTCGTTCGGTTGCGTATTTTATATAACAAAATACGTTCTCATTATTTAAGTAAATTTCTGTCACCAACGCCCAAGTAAACTGTGTCGGACTCCGTCCGGTTAATTCGCACGATTTATCCAAATCGCGTAAGTACACACATATATATATATAAATCACCTTATATATATACAAATAGAGTCTGCAATTAGTCCTATTACATACTAATTACATCTAGTTACAATTAATTAGGCATAATTAATTATCCTAATTTAGCAGGTGTTACATTCTCCCCTTGTTAAAGAAATTTCGTCCCGAAATTAGCTTGAGTGCACGGACGGTGCGTTATCTGGGAAGAGATGTGGATATTTCTGTCGTATTTGGTCTTCCCGTTCCCAGGTGAACTCAGGGCCGCGCCTAGAATTCCACCTGACCTTTACGATGGGAATACGACTCTGTTTCAATCGCTTGACCTCGCGGTCCATGATTTCCATAGGTTCCTCGACAAAATGAAGTTTATCATCGATCTGAATTTCGTCGAGCGGTATAATCAGTGTCTCATCAGACAGACATTTCTTCAGATTAGAAATGTGGAATGTGTTGTGTACGCTGCTAAGTTCAGCAGGAAGTTGCAGGCGGTATGCCACTGGACCAATCTTTTCAAGGATTTCGAATGGTCCGATGTATCTAGGATTTAGTTTGCCTCGTTTTCCGAATCGAATGACACCTTTCCACGGTGCCACTTTGAGAAGTACCTTGTCCCCTACTTGGAACTCAAGGTGTTTGCGTCTCACATCAGCATAGCTTTTCTGACGATCACGCGCGGCTTTTAGTCGGTTTTGTATGCCGACGATCTTTTCAGTTGTTTCATGTATGATTTCTGGACCGGTGAGTTGTGTATCCCCCACCTCAGTCCAACAGATAGGTGACCGGCACTTACGACCGTACAGTGCCTCGAAGGGTGCAGCCTTTATGCTGGTGTGATAACTGTTGTTGTACGAGAACTCGCACAACGGTAAGTGATTTTCCCAGTTTTTACCGAAGTCAACTACGCAGGCTCGTAGCATGTCTTCCAGTGTTTGTATGGTTCGTTCGCTCTGGCCATCGGTTTGAGGATGGTAAGCTGTACTCATATCCAGACGAGTACCAAGAGATTTTTGCAGTGACTGCCAGAAGCGAGAAGTAAATCGAGCATCTCTGTCGGAGATGATTGAGATGGGTACGCCGTGTCTTGACACGATTTCTTTCAGGTAGATCCGTGTCAAACGTTCCATCTTATCAGTTTCCTTGATGGCTAGAAAATGAGCAGATTTAGTGAGTCGGTCAACGATCACCCAAATGGTATCGTAACCGTTAGAAGTTTTCGGGAGTTTAGTAATGAAATCCATGGTGATCTGTTCCCATTTCCATTGTGGTATTTCGGGTTGTTGTAGCAAACCGGAAGGTTTCTGGTGTTCAGCTTTAACTTTAGAACAAGTAAGACACTTGCCAACATAGGTTGCAATGTCAGATTTCATGTTAGGCCACCAATACATTTCCTTGATGCCGTGATACATTTTGTCGGCACCGGGGTGTATAGAGTATTTAGACTTGTGAGCTTCATCCATCACCAAGTCTCGCAGGTTCCCAAAACTTGGCAACCAGATTCGATTCGAGAAGTATTTGGCCCCGTTAAGTTTGGTTTCAAATTGTTTGTCCATGCCCCGCAAGGCCTCGTTTATCAAGTTTTCTAGTTTGAGTGCTTCGAGTTGAGCGGCGAGAGTTTGATTGATGAGGTCGTTGTGAATGGTCATACTGAGAGCTCGAACTCGAAGTGGTTTCACTCGTTCCTTTCGGCTTAAAGCATCGGCGACAACATTCGCCTTGCCAGGATGATAGCGAATTTCGCAATCGTAATCAGTGAGCAACTCGACCCACCGACGTTGCCTCATGTTGAGATCCTTTTGATCTAAGATATGTTGGAGACTTTTATGGTCAGTAAAGATTGTACACTTGGTACCGTATAAGTAGTGTCTCCAGATTTTTAGAGCGAATACAACAGCCCCCAACTCTAGGTCATGAGTTGTGTAATTCTTTTCGTGGACCTTGAGTTGTCGAGAGGCGTAAGCGATGACCTTGTCTCGTTGCATCAACACGCAACCAAGACCTTGGTGTGAAGCATCACAGTATACCACGAAGTCATCGTTGCCTTCGGGTAAAGATAAGATAGGTGCACTGCAGAGTTTCTGTTTTAGTAGCTGGAAAGCTGACTCCTGCTTGTCAGTCCAATCGAACTTCTTTTCTTTTTGAGTCAGTGCAGTGAGCGGTAGGGCTATTTTCGAAAAATTCTCAATGAATCGCCTGTAATAACCGGCGAGTCCTAAGAATTGGCGTACCTCGGTCGGTGTAGTAGGTGCTTGCCAACACTTGATAGCCTCGATTTTTGAAGGATCGACATGGATCCCTTGATTGTCAATGACATGTCCAAGGAATTGAACGGTTTGCATCCAGAACTCACACTTAGAGAATTTGGCGTATAACTCTTCGTGTTTGAGCAGTTCTAGGATGGTTTTCAGGTGTTGCGCGTGTTCTTGTTCGTTAAGCGAGTAAATCAAGATGTCATCGATAAAGACGATAACAAACTTGTCAAGGTAAGGTTTGCACACCCGATTCATAAGGTCCATGAATACAGCCGGTGCGTTGGTTAAGCCGAATGGCATCACTTGGAATTCATAATGCCCGTAGCGAGTTCGGAAAGCTGTTTTAGGAATATCTTCATCACGAACTCGGAGTTGGTGATAACCCGATCGTAGATCAATTTTTGAATAAAAACTCGACCCCTGAAGTTGGTCAAACAGGTCATCGATGCGAGGAAGTGGGTAACGGTTCTTGACAGTTAATTTGTTGAGTTCACGGTAGTCGATGCACATACGGAAAGAACCGTCTTTCTTTTTCACAAACAGGACCGGAGCTCCCCAAGGTGAGGAACTTGGTCGAATAAATCCCTTGTCCAGGAGTTCCTGTAACTGAGTAGACAACTCCTGAAGTTCGGATGGGGCTAGTCGGTAAGGGGCTCGTGCCACGGGTGCTGCGCCGGGCACAAGATCAATAGAGAATTCGACTTGTCTAATTGGCGGTAGGCCAGGCAAGTCTTCAGGAAAGACTTCTGGAAAGTCTCGAACAATAGGCACATCCTCAAGTCGCTTCTCCACCGACTTTTTCTCCATAACGTGTGCGAGGATTGCCTGGTACCCTTTTCTCAAGTATTTTCGGGTTTTCATGCAAGAAATGATATTTATTCTCGTCCCACCGGTCTCCCCTTGTATGCTCAAAGTTCCACCGGTGACGAGAGGAATGCGTACAATTTTCTCGAAACAAACGATTTCGGCTCGATGCTTGGACAACCAATCCATACCGACGATGATGTCAAAGCTGCCGATTTCGACAGGTATCAAGTCAATGGAAAATAGCTCGTTAGCTAAGTTTAGAGTGCAATTAGGTATTACACTGTCGGCCTCAATAAGCTTTCCGTTTGCCAATTCTACCGTGTACTTAGAATCTAAGGCAATAGGTGTGGTGTCAAGTAGTGGATAAAACTCATCAGAAATAAAGCTCTTATCAGCACCAGTATCAAATAACACAGATGCAGTCAAGTTGTTGAGAAGAAACGTACCCGTGACCACATTCGGGTCTTGACGGGCTTCCCCAGATTTCAGCACAAAAGCTCTTCCTCGAGCATTGTTGTTGTTCTTGTTGTTGTTGTTGTTCAGTTTCGGGCAGTCTTTCTTGAAATGCCCCGTACCGTTGCACCCATAACAAGTCTTTGGTGCAGAGGTGTTGGTGTCAGTGGTGTTTGATCTACAGTCCTTAGCCAAGTGTCCAAACCTCTTACACTTGCTACAGGGACACGAACCAAAGTGGTGTCGTTGGCACTTTGAGCAATAGGGCTTGGTTCCCTTGTACGCTCCCTTGTCATCAGAATTGGAGGTGTAGGATTTAATGGTCTTAGGTTTCTTGGTTTGGTGGTTGTTGTGGTTGTCGGACCATTTTCTTTTATTGTTGTTGGAGGATGGAGTGAGTGGTTCTGGTTCCTCGTTCATCGCTAGAAGTTCATGGGCCAACCGAATGGCACCATGAAGAGTGGTTTGGTTTGATGAGGCAACATTCCCCCGGACGGGTTCCGGGAGGCCGCGGATGTGTTTCTTAATCTTGTCGGGCCCAGTACCTGCCATAGCTGGGCGAAGGACGGTGAGTTGTTGGAATCGGGTGGTGTATCCAACGATATCAGTTCCTTGCACTTTTAAGTTCCAGAACTCTTCGTCCAGCTTGTGAAGTTGTTCGGACGGGCAATACTCATCCGTGAGCATTTTCTTTAGATCCTCCCAAGGGAGTAGATAAGCGGTGTCAATCCCCACGGACTGGGTATTGGAATTCCACCACGAAAGGGCACCATCTTCGAGGGTGCAGGTGGAGAATTTGACCTTGTCGTCCTCCGCACATTTGCTGATGCGGAAAACGGATTCCATCTTTTCGAACCATCTGATAAGTCCGATGGCTCCTTCGGTCCCCTTGAAGCTCAAGGGTTTGCAGTTTTGAAAATCCTTGTATGAACAAGGTTTAGCAGCAGAGGTTTCAGCGGCATCGCTGTTTCTTGTGGAATTTGGGGGAGTATTCCGAGCCAAGGCTTCAGTAACAGCCTGGGTTATGAGTGACGTGATCTGAGCATCAGTATAAGGTCTTGACTTTGGCGGCATGACTCTTCAATAAAAGAAATGAAGATACATGAGATTTTGTAAGAAAATTGCATTTATTTCAGATGTACATGTATAAAAATGGTAATACATAACATCAATATGAAAAAGGATTATGGCAATTAATATGAGTCGAAACAGCAAGGAATATTTGATAGATGATACGAGTTCAAAGGTTACATCCTACGGATGTATTACAAAAGACATCGGGAATTGTTACATCCGACTGAAACTTAGAGTAGTGCTTAGATAGTTACTAGATTACAGGATAGTTTACAAAACAAAGACTAAGTTAGTCTTAACGTAGGTTAATCTGCTCCATCATTTCGATGAGACGATCCACAATATTTGCAAGTCTGCTGGCTTGTCGAGCATTGTCTTCAGCTAATGCTAGTCGCTGTACCAATCCACGGGTATATTCTTCCGTTTCCCGTGAGCGTTGTTCACACTCATCAAGTCTGTGTTTCAAAAGAGTGGTTTCCACGCTTATCTCCACCACTTTGTTGAGAAGAACGTCCACATTATTAACGGTGGTTTCGTGATCCTCAGAGACTTGTTCGATGCGCTCAAGTGCTGTAAGTCTCCAGTTTTCGTTTGTTTCCTGCAACACGACATCCATGGTGCGAAGTCGTTGCTCGTGTTGGTTCACCCTAGCAGCTAAGGCTGGCAAGGTGAAGTGAGTGGAGTACGGGCCAGCTCGAGGCAACCTGTTGTTCCTCCTAGCTACCCTCGGGTTCTGCGACCCGGATTGAGAACGAGATGAATCGGATGGGATGTTTGCCATTTCTGAGACAAAGCGTTAGTAAGATCGAGGCCTATATTCATATAGTCCCTATATAATATAGCCTATTGAGTGTCTAGCATAAACATGTTTAAGTCTCGGTTCTCTCGAGGTCAGAGTCTTCTATTGTACCCTGTTCAGCCATAACCCCTTTCAGATCTTACATCATCTTTGCTTAATTGTACATAGTTGATCAGGCTATGTTAAATTAAACCCGTATGATGAAATCACTGAACCGGTTATACCTAATAAGGGATACTGCCTAATGGTCATAGTCTAGGCTCACTAAATGCAACCTAGTTCACTATAACCTTAGGCTCTGATACCAATCTGTAACACCCCAGACATTTTAACGATTTGCGGAAGCATACATTGGGTGTTACTAATCAATATACCAAGCACAAGATTAATAGCAAACGACCTCTAAATGAGACGTTTGTAAAATAGTTACATTTCATAATTAATAATCGTTTGAAAACCGAAGGTTTTCGTATACAAAATGTAATTCCCTAGAGCCCATGCGTATAGCGGGAGATTCTATTACATAACCATAGTTACAAAAGATAATGCCAAAGAATCTCCGTTAAGTGCAGTTTGTAAAATCATGCGACTCTAGCTAGTAATCCTGGAGTGACCCTACTCCGTAAGTGTACCTGAGATACAAAGCTAAAAAGTGTCAACCAAAAAGGTTGGTGAATCTCACAGGTTTAGTAATAAGTAAGTGTTATGAACCACAAGTATGTACCCGTATTGCTATCGAGCAAAGTAAGTAAATCAGTTAATCAGTACAGTGCCATGAGCTCATAAGTTGAAGCTTAACCGTGTAGTGTGATTATATCACGTACCCCCGTGAGTGCTATCCGCACACTCATATGTAACAAATACTAATATGTCTGTTTCTACGTGTAAATCAGTACGTGGTGGCGCTACCACCCCAGACAGGGATTGTCAGTCCCAAATGGATCCATCTATTAGTAATCGCGCTTAAGTCCATAACTAACAACTTACGATTAGGAGGCTTTCAGTGGATAAAAGTAACTCATGCGTTTGTTTGTAATCAGTAATGTTTTCAGTTCAGTACATTGTGTTCATACGTAAAACAGTTGCTAAGTATCTCACCCCAAGTATAAAACAGTAAAAGTGGGGCTGTAAGACTCACCTGAGTCGAGCAGTGGTAAATAGCAAGTAGTAAATATAGCAAGCAGGTTCTCCGAACCCGTAACCTTCAAATGCCTATTCATATGAAGTTATGTAAGTATACGTCTCACGAGACGTTTCGTTTAGTTGTACACAACTAGTATAGCCGATGTTGGTCTGTATGTTTGTAATTGTTCGTTTGTTGGAAAACATGTTTGGGCCCGTTGGTGACTTAGTTGAAACGTTAATCTCGACATTTATATACTTGTTTGAATTGTTATGCTTGAAAAACATGTTTCAATGTACCTTAGCTGTTATATCGTATAGTCGTTTGAAGTCCGAAATGTATAACACTTAACTTGGAATTTATTTGTGAATCTGCTGTGTTTTGCGACACAAAATGCGACACTAAAATTTGTCATGCGACACAAGGGTTGTGTCGCATGAAGGATGCGACACAAGAGCCCTGCGACACAGTGGTTGTGTCGCAAAAAAGCTTGCGATGCTAATTCAATAGCGACATAAAGGTTGTGTCGTATAAAATACGACATAGTATGCGACATAGAGTGCGACACAATATTGTGTCGCAAAGGTTACGACACAAACGGATTTGTACGACACAAGGTGCGACACAAACGGGTTTATGCGACATAGCATGCGACACAAGGCTTGTGTCGCATGTATGAACACCAGCCCAGAAACTTTCGGGTTTCAAGAATTTCCGACCAAAAACGCAAATCTAACCCATTTTTGAGCTATAAAATCGTGTATTCTTCATGTATTAGGTTATATCTAAGTTGTGTACACATCAAAACATCAAAACATTACACCAAATTGAATAGATCTAAGATTTTAGAAATTTCTTACTTTTGCAAATCGAGCTAAATGGAGGATGAAATGGTGAAAACGATCTTGATATTCTTGCTCCACTCGTGATGGTGATTCCGAAAATGTAAATTTCGTGTGTCGGTTTGTACTCCGAAAATTTGGTGTAGTTTGGAGTTGAGAGAGTGTTTTGAGGTGTGTGTGTTTTTGTGATAATGAAAATGAAAGAGAAAGGTGGGTGTGGGGTGGGGTTTGGCTGATCCAAGGAGGGAGGAAGGGAGAATACTCCCCAAAACACAGTATTGACTCCGTGTCATAATCGTTTAATTCCTTTGTTTTTAGTATTTTTAACCAAACCGTTATATTTTAAAATGTGACTGGAATATTTAAATAAACATACTTTGAAATTGATAATAAAAACATTCGTCGCAATATTTAAATTATTAAGTCGCGTTAGTTAAAATGTCGTCACTATAATATATAAAAATGCTCGTTCGGTTGCGTATTTTATATAACAAAATACGTTCTCATTATTTAAGTAAATTTCTGTCACCAACGCCCAAGTAAACTGTGTCGGACTCCGTCCGGTTAATTGAAGTTATAATATGATAATGTATTAATGATGTTTGTTTTTAAGGTTAAATAAGTGGGAAGCGTTTGGTTTTGAACCTTGTAATTTTGGTACTATGACTTCCAGGGGCGGTGCTAGGATATTTCGTATAAGGGGGCAAAAAAAGATTTTTTTTCTTTTTTCTATCATTTTGAGAGGCAAAACTCCAAAACTGTCACTAAGACTGCTACTAACGGGACGTCGGTGGGGGGCGTCGGTTGTACCGACGCACCGACGCCGTTGGCACGGGGCGTCGGTACGCCGCGTCGGTGGGTGTGCGTCGGGAATCCGACGGGAGAGAGAGAGGGAAATAGTGGGGGCCACCGGTCGGGATCCGTTGCAAGCTTAAAAAAAAAAAAAAAAAAAAATTTAAAAATCAATTTACCACTATAAATTCAAACCAAACCCAACCAATTTTTCACAACATTCACACTCTAACTTTCAAATATTCCACAACTTTATACAATTTTACTTTTCAATTTACCACTTTCCACCCATTTTCACAACATTCACACCCAATCCAACAAAATATTTCACAACTTCTACAACTTCAATATTATTTCCATTTCATTTCTTTTACCCATTTTTTCACCATTTTTATACCAATTCATCTACAAATTAAAACACCATTTTCTTAACATGTCTGGATCCGATTCCGATCGAGACGATTTAAATGCCGTCCTAGCCGCATATAATCCGGTCGCTACCCGTGTACAACAAGATACGTCATCCGATTCGGACGAGGAGATTGAAGTACGCGTTCCACGTCCGAGACGTTATTTTCCAAGAGATCGTTATGCCGCCGGCCAACGTTTATATCAAGACTACTTTGCCGAGAACCCGACATTCCCGCTTGATTTCTTTCGTCGTCGCTTTCGGATGAGTCGGCCAATGTTTATACATTTATGCCAAGGTATCTTATCGTACTCCCACCATCCGATACCCCCTTACTTTCTTTATTTCCATCAAGGTCTAGACGCAACCGGAAAACCCGGATTTAATGTTTTCCAAAAAGTCACGTCGGCCTTACGGCAAATGGCATACGGTTGTGCCGCCGACTTGTTCGATGAATACCTACATATGGGTCAACAAACATCATACGATTGTTTGGACAACTTTTGTAAATGTATTTTTCATATGTATTCACGTGAGTATTTAAGAAAACCAACACTCCATGATGTGCAACGATTGCATCAACGCCATGCGGAACTACACGGTTTTCCGGGTATGCTTGGAAGTATAGATTGTATGCACTGGGCTTGGAGAAATTGCCCAATTGCATGGCAAGGTCAATACACTCGAGGTGATCACGGGTATCCAACAATCATGCTTGAAGCCGTTGCCTCCTACGATTTGTGGATTTGGCACGCTTTCTTTGGTCCTGCCGGATCGAACAACGACATCAACGTTCTCAATGAATCTGATTTATTCCAAGACTTACTACAAGATCAAGCTCCTCAAGTCAACTTCACTATTGCCGGTCAACAATTCACCAAAGGGTATTATCTCGGCGATGGAATATATCCGGAATGGTCGACGATTGTGAAGTCGTTCAAGTATCCGTTGACAGAAGCCGAGTCAAGGTTCAAGAGGTACCAAGAATCGGCAAGGAAAGATGTGGAACGGGCATTCGGGGTACTTCAAGGCCGTTGGCAAATCTTGAAAAACCCCGCTAGACCATATAGCGTCAACAAAATACGGCGAATCATGTATTGTTGTGTAGTTTTACACAACATGATAATCGAAGACAATGGACGCAATATGTGTACACACGAGGAAGAGTATTGGACAAACCCGGAAAATCTACCTCAACGAACGTGGGAAGAAAGGGTAGCGGTGCAACTACGTATGGATAAAGAATTGCGTGACCGTGTCGTCCATCATCGTCTTCGCGATGCCCTCATCGAACACATCTCGAGCCTCCCACCAAATTTCCGAACGCGTTAGCTAGTTTTAATTTATTATTAATAAATGTATTTTTTTTTTCCTTTTTAGGAATTGTAATTTTTTCTTTTTTTAGGAATTGTAATTTTTTCTTTTTTTAGGAATTGTAACATTTTATTTTTTTAGGATTTGTAATATTTAATTTTTAATTAATGTAATGTTTTTAGTTTTAATTTAATGTGTTATTTAAGTTTTTGTATTAAATAAATAGATTAAATAGTGTGTGGGGCCCTGAAAATAAGGGAAGTGATGTTGCTGTTGGCAGGGGTGTGTCAGTTGTGTGTCAGTTGTGTCAGTCTGACGTGGCGCTGAGCTGGCAGGCAACTGACGCGTCAGTTCGTGTCACGGTTGGGAGAGGCCTAATAACCTTAAAAAATTTATTTTTTTCCACAATTCTAAATTTTTAGGGGGGGGCGACTGCCCTCCATGCCCCCCCTCTAACTCCGCCCTTGATGACTTCATTGGCGACTACAAACAAGTGACATACATTAATTTGCTTATTTTACAATGTTTACTAGCTTATAACCCGCGAATTCACGAGATGAAATATACTTTATTATTGGGAGGATACAAATTAAATTGACACAATTCATGATTACAACTGAAAAATAAATTTGAAAAAAAAAGTCATTGAAATATTGAAGTAGATAATAATTTTAAGAAAATAATTATCAAGGCTGCTACAACCCACAAAAAGATTATAGAGTGTGGTCTTGTGTCTACTTTTGATACTAAACTTAAATGTTTTATATGATTAAATCAATAAATTTATTATGTGTTCGATCAAAAGAATGTGTTAATTCGATTTGCTAATGAAGCAGATAGTGAAGTTGTTCCAAATACATCAAAGTTAGAATATCATATAAATATAATTGTCCTTAAATTTACAATTTTATACTATCTACAACTGAATATTTTCTAGAAAAAAATCATTTTCAAACATGATAAAAATAAGAAATTGGTTCAAGTTTAATTAACAATGGAAAGTCTAAGGGTGCGTTTAGTTGTGGAAAATTTTCTACAATTTTCCATCTCAAATTTTTTAAGAAATGAAAAGTGTTTTCATTTTCTAGAAAAGTGATGAAAATTTAGAAAATGTGTTCAAATGTTGTTGTATTTTCTATTTTGGAAAACTAGTTAAGGTTATAAGGGTTTGGAAAATTTTAGAAAAGTGAGGGTGATATTATAAAGGAAAAAAGTGGAAAATTTTAGAAAAGTGGGGATGGGTGATTTTCCAATTCCCCCTTATAACATGGAAAATGAGTTTTCTATTTTCTATGAAAACTTTTCTAGAAAAACCCCGTTTTGAACACATTTTCTACTTTTCCATTTTTCTTAGAAAAATTTTCTGAAAAACTCGATGTTTTCGTACATCTAAACACACCCTAAGTTTTTAGGGAGAAATAAAGTGATACGCAACCCGGCCCTAAGGTCTAAGGATGTGCTACCTGGGCTGTGGCACAGGGCCCAACTTTTTCTGGGCCCCAAATGTGGATAAGTTATATGTTATATATTTTACAAAATGAAAAATTAACGATGTGCTGTACTAGTTTACTTGGCAAGTATTTGTTATTCAAACCAAGGTCCTGCGATCGAGTCTTGTTTGGGCTCTAAGCGTTTAGTAATAGGGGTGGCAATTCGGGTTGGGTTGGGTTGACGGGTTCAGATTGTCGGGTTGTCGGGTTGAATGGTTCAGGTTGAATGGTTAAGGTTGTCGGGTTGAATGGTTCAGGTAGAATGTTTCGGGTTGTCGGGTTGTCGAGTTCGGGTTGACGGGTTCGAATTTTCGGATTGGCGGGTTGTGCTTCGGAAATATTCGAGTCGGGTTCGTGTCGGGTTTCGTGTCGAGTCAGAAATTTCCAGCCCTATTTAGTAACCTTTATTACTTCATATATTTTTCTTACTTACCAAGCTACTATTTTGTTTTTTTGACAATTTGAACTAAAAATTGATCGGATATATATATTTTCACTATTTTAAAATTCAATTTTTGAGTAAAATATTATTGGATCCGAAATTTATTTATACGAAATTTTTTTTTGACAATTTGAACTAAAAATTGATCGGATATATATATTTTCACTGTTTCAAAATTTAATTTTTGAGTAGAATATTGTTGAATCCGAAATTTTATTTATACGAATCACTAACCAATTAACAAAATATTTTGTATCAATATAAAACTCAATGAAGATCTTGAATAAGGGTCTTAGTTTTAAATTACGGCACAGGGCCCACAAAACTCACGGGCCGGGCCTGGTGATGTGTATTATTTGTGATTCAAAAATTTAAGTTAGTTGAGATTTAATGTTATTATAATATTAAGCAATGGAAAAGGCAAATTTTTTTTTTTTTTGGTAATATAAAGTAACTATTATTTTTTTGAATAGGATTAATGATTGACGAAATTTAATTAGGGGTAATATTGTAAGATTAATGAGACTTTTTATTCAAATTGAATAGGATTAATAATTGACGAAATTTAATTAGGGGTAATATTGTAAGATTATCGTGGATAATGAGACTTATTGCATGAACAAATTAGAGATAATGGATCAATGGTTAAAGATTAGGGAAGTTAATATATGGAATGGATAGATTAATTTTATGAGGATTAATTTTAGGATGTCTACATAATTTAATCATCCTTAATTTCTTATAATAGTTAATAGAGAAGAGATAGAGATATAGATGATTAAGTGTACAAAAAGACGCTTAACGTGATATGATCAATCACGCTTAACGTGATATGATCAATCACTAGGTTGCAAAGTTCAAGTCTCAGTTGAAACAAAATGTCTATAAAAAATATACAATGTACTTTTGTTTTCTCTCTCAATAGGCCATATATACATTGTCACATTATGATATATCATAGTTGTTAGACTCGTACGAGTCGAGTCAAAAACCTCAAAAAAAGTCGACTCGGTATTTGACTCGTTTTTGCCTATGACTCACAGTGTGACTCGTAAATTCTGAACTGACTCGGTCCGAGTCGACCTGACTCGTGAATATAACGAGTCAGGGGAAACATAGCAAATCCACACCTACTTCCTTGAACATTAGATAATATGTAAGAAGAAAGAGAATGGCAAGAATGTTGAATGAAGATGAGGGAGGTGAAGAGAGAGTTGTAGCATCTTTATCTTCATTTTCATTACATAAAAATGCATTTTCATGTTTTTATTCTTCTGTTAAAGCTCTTTTCTTAAATCTAAACTAAAAGTAAAGTAATGAAGTTTGGAACTTGGTGGTGGTGAACTAGTACTGTAATGTTTCTTGGAAGAAGGTTATTAGTAGGTGGACATGATGTTGGGTGGCCGTTGGTTATTAGCTTTGTTTAGCATGTAATATTTTATAGTTTAAATTGTGAGCTGGAATCACCTTATTCTTACATTGGGAAGTAAAGCTACATTATTTTTAACTAGCAAAGGCCCGCGCTATGCGGCGGATAAAAACTTTGAGGTTTTATTTGAAAATATTATGATTAACCATTAGTTTATGCGAATAATATGTCTTGTTGTTAGTCTAGTCATATTGAAGCCTAACTCTATCTTGATAACAATTAAAAATATCATTTATGCTGTTATCGAACTATTCTAACAAAATAAGAGGAGTCGAATTTGTTGTTTGATCCTAAGAAGCTAAACTATATTTTGTGAACTACTCATACTAATTAACTTAAATTATTATAATTTTCTATTTTCATATATGTTGTACTAATAGTTTTATAATAAATTACTTTCAAATTTTCTAGATATTTTAATAATATATTAGTAGAAAATATCTTATACTTATTCCAGTCGCATGTTAATATATTCTATTAATACGTAATTATAATTATAATTATATGTTCTAAATACATATAGAGCATGATATCACATTGAAAAAGGAAAAAGAAAGTAAATAATTTGGTAAAAAGTGTTCATGGATGTGATGTTAAAGTAATATCTCATTTAACTGTAAAAAATGAATATTTTGATCTTACTATTTGTTGAATGCCATAAACTTGTCTCTAATTGTAAGTAGGTATTGTATAGTAATTTTTGTTTGATCTTACTATCTTCAAATACAATTATAAACTCTTTATAAATTATCGAGGATTTCTTACATTTGACAGTTTGTCAAAAGTAACAAAAATGAGTGACATTCTAATGAGTTGTTATGTCCATTTTCATTTGTCTAATAGACAAGAATCGATAGTAAAAATCATTTTGCCATATTTTGTGTGAGATCAGGTACTATGAATAGAAATGGATTTGTGATTATTTATTTCAAAATTAAAGTCTTTTATTTATACAATAAATTACAATTTATTTAATATTATAAATCATTTCCTAAAGTATAGGTCGTTTATTTATGGAAGATATCCTAAATATTATAGGTCGTTTCCCAAATTAGCTGAGGGCATTAGGGTCTATTTTGTTGTAGGTAGGGGTATATATGTCATTTGCATTTTTTAAAAATGTAAGTTATTGAAGAAAATGTGTAAACAATTTATAATGGTGTTAGATTAGATGTTAGATTAGATTTTAATTAATGGCTAGTTTCACATGCCCCATCCCAATGTGAACTCTTGATCAGAGTCTCAATCGAATTAAATGTTTTTCTACAATAATAATAATAATAACAATAGTAATAATATTGTTAATAATAATAATAATAATAATAATAATAATAATAATAATGAATAAGTACATGTGTAAATACATATATACATACATATATACATACATATATATATATATACATACATATATATACATACATATATATATATATCTATATAGGGGAATGTTCAAATGAGAACCAACCCAATCTTGAGAACCATGGGAACTAAATATTAACCAATCATTTTTTTTTATTTTTCAAAAGAAATTTATAATTCAAAAGGGTATAATGGTAAACAACCACTTATTGACTTCATAAACAGGCTGGAGTATAACCTTTATTTTAGGAACCTCCATAATATTTGAAGATTTTATCTAATTTACGTTCTTCCTCATCTGATTTTTTCATTTACTATTTTTAATTCACATGCATATCACACTAAAGTAATTCATATGAAGTCATGATGAAACAGTACAATAAATATAAAAAATCAAATATAATTACATTAGGATTGTACGGTTTGATAAAAAATCGTATTATGTGCACATATGAACAAATTAAAGCACCCTTTGTGCACATGTTAAAGGCCAATCTTAATGATCATTTAAACTCCTCGGTTCTTATTCTTTAATCTCCCTAGTTCGTACAATATCGTGTTTAGGTGCACATATGAACAATGCATATATTTACAACCCAAACAAGCATGTGAATAGCCCGTGTGCACAAGTGAATAGCCCGTGTGCATACGTGAACAAACCAAACCGACTTCCTCATGGTCTGGTTTGCCTTTCGAACCGGCTTCCTGATCATGGACTCATTCGCCTAAAAGCCTTTGTTGTCATATTTATACACAAATTTGTCATGTGCACAAATGAACAACCGATGTTTTTTTTTTGACGATATTCGGCGTACAATCATCTTTGTCTTTGGTATCAATTAAGAAGATGGTGATGTGCACACGTGAACAACCAATTTTTTGTTCTCGATATTCATATCATCGATCAACTTCCTTTTTCTCATGAGATTTCATCATCTTTGTATGGTCATTAAAACGTTGTTTCATATTCTTCTTGAAACTCCATTAATCCCATGAAAACCTAAATCATATCATGTAGATAAATTGTTTCTTGAAGATCGAAACAAAACAAAAAGACCCAGAAAAACATCATTGAGATAGAATGGATAGATTTACTAATCATCTGCAAATCGTGGTTTTTTTAGAAGAAGTCAAAGAAGATGATGATTAATGACAGAAAAAAAATGCGTGGATCTGATACACTAGAGAGAATAATTAAATACCAATTTTATTGTGTGAGAGAGAGAGCTGGAAACGTGACATACGGAAAGTGAGTGGAAGTTTTCAAATTACTTCATATTGAAATGTCTTTAATACCCTTCTCAATCCTACAAAACATTATATTTAATTACAAAACTGCCATGGTCAATTGACACGGTTGATCTAAAATCTAAGGGTGGAGAGTTGGTTCTCATAGTTCCCTATTTTTGTATAGTTCTCAAATGAACTCCCCACTATATATATATATATATATATATATATATATATATATATATATCAAAATTACTTGGTATCGTGACTTTTACGAGTCGAGTTACGATACGAGTCACGAGTTGAAAATCCGGAAAACGAGTCACGATACGAGTAACGAGTCGACAACTATGGATATATGATTATTCAAAGGGTAGAAATCTAATGAATAGTACATTGATATTCTTAATAAAGTTACTAATTGAGTAATTGATCATAAAGTTACTAAACTAGACTATTATTTGAACCTTTGAGGTGTAAAAAACACAGTACCATCATAAACAGATCAACAGATCAAACAACAAACAGATAGAAAACAGCATGAATATCAAAAGCTTAAAATCATTTCTCAGGTGTAAAAACACAAGTATGTATTCAAACGAAAACGCCCAAATGTCGATTAAACTCCAAATTTCAATCTCAATTCAGAATCAAAAGAAATCAAAACCAACAAAAGAAACATTACTATTTCAAGATTCTTCAGGTTCTATCTATATAGTACAAGTCATACCCTCGCACTACCATTTGAGTTCGTTTTCAAGTTCAAGTCCATATGGTTCAAACCCCATATGCGTATTGTTCGATCATCACTAGATGTCGCCAACATATGTGGGTTCACCGGGTTCCAGCTAGTACAGTTCACAGCTCCTGAATGACCACTTAACGTCTCAATAAGCTCACCCGTTTCCCTGTGCCATATATAAACCTGAGAGTCTTCACTCCCACCAGCAACAAACGCCTGCTCAACTCCACCAAAACAAGCCCTGACCACAAATCTTGAACATTTATGCCCTTTATACTTTGCCAAAATTCTTGTATCTCCATGAATATTCCGCAAATGTATTTCTTGATTCACCAAACTAACCAACAAAAACTTATTATCACTAGATATAGTAAATGAAACTATGTTACAATCCTCTTTGATTATTCTTTCAGTTCCTAATTCTCGATCAGATATAAGTATCATATTTTCCTTACAAATCGAAATTATAAACTTCCCATCACTTGTAATCTGCAAATCTGAAATCCGTAACGTTTTCTCCCCTTCCCATGATTCTAACTCATTCCCGTCCAAATCCCACATCACGATACTTTTATCGTTAAAACCCGAAAACACCCTTTGACCATCGGGAGACCAACCACTCGAAATCACACCAAGATCAGTCTTATCATAACCACGAATGCACTCACCAGAAGAAACATCCCAACATTTCACAACTTCCTCTACACCACAAGTAAGTATCTGATCATCATTTGGACTCCACGAAACACATGAAACCGGTTGTTTGTGGCCTACTAATCTATGCTTAAGCGAGAGTTGACCATCAAGACTAACTTCCCAAATAAACACTGATTTATCTTTGGAACATGAAGCCAAGAATTTCCCATTATGAGAAAACTGCACAAACCAAACTTCGTCTTGATGTTCTTGTAATATCTGTAGCGTCTGTGATGGAATTTGACTTCTTCCACAGTTATGATCACTAAACAATGTATCACCACTTAGTGAATTGTGAAATGAACAAGCATCATGCTGCATTTCAAGAGCTTGTTCAACTAAATGTAGCAATCTACCTTGTGGGATCATAATATTTGGTGGAAACAACTTCTTCAAATCTAAAAGTACTTCTGATTTAGACTTCGGTTTAACTTCATCTCCACCAGAACACAACAGTAACAACGAAAGCTCACGGACCCTTTTTTCATTAATTGAAAGCGGCGATATCTCATTCCTTAATGTCACAAATGCATCATTCCACTTATGAGCATTCAACAATTGTATATACTTTTGTTCTAAGATAACAAAAGACGACGATTTAACTACGGATTCATCTAAACCTGACATTTTTGGCAACAAATTCAAACTTTCATCCCAATTCCCATCAAGAATCTGTTTAGTGAATTCAGTAACAATGGATGAACAAAGTGTAATGCCTGATTCTTGTTCAAGATATGAACTTGCATTCTCATACCCTAAAGAATGTAATGATTCGGCTATTAATCTAACGAATTCGACTTTCTTAATTCCTTTTGAACTGATCAAATCATCGGATAAAGATTCTGTTACAGATTCCCCCATTGGAGTATCAACAATTAATGAATTGTTTTCAGTTAACTTCTGGCGTTTTACCGGTGGTTCAGTTATCTCAACACCATCCATGAAAATGTACAATCAGCTCATAAACAAAATCAAAATCAAACAAATGATAAATTCAATCTTGATAAATCCTACAAAATCAAGAAACCCCAATTCAGTTTTACACTAAAGTTACAATCTTGATGAATAGAAGAAGTAAATTTGAAGTAAGATGGTGGTGGATTACCAGAGATGACGGTGGCGCGTGGATTTAGGATATGGCAGCAGGTGGCGCGTGGGGATTATGAATGGGTTTGGATTAATTAAATTGTTGATTGTTCGGTGAAATGAGTTGATGGTGGTTGCGGATGTTGGGTGACGGTGGGTGGTGGTTTTGGAGAAGAAACCGATTGGATTGTGGTGGTTATTGGGATGAGAAAAAACAAAGAGAAAGTAAAAGGGAAAATACACGTGGGGTAACAAGGAAATGCACAACACAGCAAATGGTTTTCAAGGGAGAAAGTTTTACTGGGGAAAATGGGAATGTAACTAATGTGTAAAACAGTACAACTAAATACTTACTACGTGTCTACGTATATATATAGTTAAGCATTTTGGTTGAGTTTTCTTTTTCCATTTTCGTTAGACGATGATATTGGTGTATTTGGGTCTGGGCCGTATCTGGCCTTAAGGCCTATGATCTAAGATAGGCTCGTTACTAGTTACTCGTTGGGGGCTCTAGATGGTGACATCGTGTATTCGTGTAGTATATGATTTTAACAGTTGAGGACTTGAGGTTTTTAACAAATTATAAAAGTCTCTCACACATAAAATTACCATACGAATTATCATATATATCAAATTATCCTATCCTATATACATATTTTAAATTTTTATAATGTAATGTTTTTTTTATTGTTTCGAACACATTCAAATACTATACAAATTGTTATTTTACATTAATTGGGTAAAATGGTCATTTATGATATTAAGATCGTTCAAAATAAGAAACAACATTTACTGAAATGACACTTGTTGAAAATAGACATATATATATATTCAAACATACCGTATATTAAAATAGTATAGAAAAATGTAAACACTCCCTAAGGGTGTAGTAGGATTAATTCAAGAGGAAAGAAGTAATTAATTCATTAAATAAAATTAAAAGATGATAATGTCTCAATGTGGATCGAAAATGGTGAAAGTGTATATAGATAGTTAATATTATATATATTGTTGTGTTTTATATAGTATTCATTTGTTTAGTATAATATATTAGTCACCATTTTATGTGTCTATTATTTCTTTGCTTTAGAATATAGTATTAAATGGTTAAAATGGTAATTTTATTATATTCAGATATATGTTCAGAACCGTTATTAAACAATATATTTATTCAGAGACAAGTTCATTCAGGACCTATAAATCATTTAGACATTTGAATTGTTTAACGCTAAATCATTATGTTTTATCAAACGCAACATTAATCACTTAAGAGGGCCCCTGACCCCCAATTCGGAACACATTATCATCGAGTACATAAATCATAATGCATATACATTCTAATAATCCTAGTAAATTCCATAAATCATCCTCGCAATTTATAGAGATTTATGAGAATCGTTCATATGTTCTTTTATATCGTTTCAGTTCAATACGTTTACATTTTATTCGAAAATGATCTCTCTTTACTAAAGTACTCTTTTATATGATTTATTATTTTGCTAATTACTTAATTACTTTTCTTATTGTTTAATTAAAATAAACTAATATTTAAAATAAACTAAAAACACCACCATGATACTGATCTAGAAATGAACAAAATCACACCATACTATACACCACCATTAGAGAGAATAATCAACATATGATCCATTACCCCCTAATATCAATTACACCCTACTTATGAATAGTAACTTCTTTGTCTTATTATGATTTATATTTCAAAATAAATAATAAACATATCAAGGTTTTGAGAATAAGACAACTAGATCAAAGGGGTAATTACCTCCTAATATCGATTACACCCTACTTATGAATAGTAACTTCTTTGTCTTATTATGATTTATATTTCAAAATAAATAATAAACATATCAAGGTTTTGAGAATAAGACAACTAGATCAAAGTGGTAATTAACTAATTTAATGAAGCCACTTTCAAAACAAGCATGGTGCAAGTTCAAATCCATTATCCTACCTTTTTTTCTACCACTCTTTATATTATGAACTAAGACACTAAATACTTAGTATTAATAAGGTTTACTACTAATTGAGATCAAGGGTAATATATTCTTGAATTTTTTTCACGGTAATATATAATCTTTACTTTGTAAGTATTTTATTTAATTTTAAACGCAAAGATTACTTTTAATTTCTTTATCCTTTGGAGATTTGTTAAATATATAACACAAAATAAATTAAGAAAATTTACTAGGTATAGCATACGTTGTTAAATATAAACATATAAATTGTTGTGATATTTTAATTTATTCTTTTATAGGCAAATATATACGTTTAATTTTGAGCCCACATTTATATATACTAGGAAAACTAAAAGGCTATGCGTGACAACGCTAGAGTCGAGTTGTAAGGTTAAGGTATTGCAATAAAAGATGGAAGCAATGAGAACAAAACGTATCAATAGCTTTGGACCATGTTCAAATAAAAAAATGTGGCCAAATGTAAATCATGGAGTATAAATGTATTTCAATTAGGATTGAGCTACCGTGTTGGCTGTGAAACCGATCATTGAGAAGTCGTTAGAGGGTCGATTTACCTTTTCTTTTTCTTTTTAATATAAATTAATATTGATATTGATATATTACAAGTTTCGAACAAATACATAAGCTAGAAGGTCGTTTGTCTAATGTGGATGTTGTATAATTCTTAGTATGGTCGTATATACGGTGTCTTCCGATCCTCCAAAATCTTTTTTCAACCAAACTTATCTTTAGAAAAGTTTTCTTCACATGTAGCTAATCTTAAATTTCTGACAAAAAAAAGATATTGGATAGTTTATAACGGAGCATTATAAAGACAAAAACTAATGTAATCAAAAAGTCTATGATTTAAAATTGTATTGCGCAGTGACAAATGAATAATTGCATAAAAAGTGAATAATATTAGAATTTAAAATAAAAGGTATAGTATGTTTACCTTCTAAATGTGTTAATACCATCATTATATGTGTATAAAATTTAAATTTAAGGTTATAACATTAATTATTAATTATTGAAGATTAAAAAAAGAAATAAGATATAAAATTTATGGATACATGATATTTAGCAATATGCTTATGTGTCTTCATTAGAAATGAAAGTAATAAAAAATATAGTATGTATATTTACCTTCTAAATGTGTTAATATCTTCATTATATGTGTATGAAATTCAAATTTAAGGTTATGACATTAATAATTAACTAGATCATAACCCGTAAATTTTGCGGGCTACAACATTCAAAAACCGTAGGGTGATTAGTTTATGAAACTTTTGAAAGTAATGAAGACTTTATATCAAAATACAAACACCGAAATAATTAAATATATAGAAATAATCGTTGAGGTAATGGTCCTTCAAGGCCTTTTTTAAAATAAAATCAGCTTGATAATTGTTTGCGCTTTAATGTTTTACAAATGTTTTACAAAATGTGAATGAATGTAAAATTTGAATCCGATATTATGAAATCTACCTGAAGTGTATTGCCACCACTAACAATATGAAGCTTATAAGCAGAAGATCAACCTTATATAAGCCTTACATTTTACTAATCATAGTTCTAGAACATATGACGTAGAATCCACCCAAGACGTGATCAATGCACATTTATAACTTGTTGAATGTTTATTACCTTCGGAATAGAGTGAAACGAATTCTGTTTTGCTACTCCCCCTTGATAACCATGTATATGAAATAAGAAACAACAAAAAGGAAAGTCACCATGAAACTCACATCAAGAATGACATCTTAATGATTTAATGTAGCTTACCATTTCCTATTTATGAAAATTCAGAATACCAAAAACTAATTGCGTATCATCATTATTCATTCATTATAAAAAGGCATAACAATTTCTTGAGCTCTTATAGCAGCTCCTCAGAATGGCATACATTGTTTTCTTGTGCAAGGGAAAAGTCATACAATTGTATAAGTGTATATGGTTATTTCAATGATTATCGAGTTATACAATCAGCTGGAGCTTAAGCGATGATCATGCGATTAACTGCATAAATGTGTGGTTATGAAGTCTTTAAAATCGCATAACCTATAGGAGATCTACTCACAATTACACAGTTAAAGATGAGCTCGATCGAATTCTAGAATTTTTCTTCATTGACTACTCAAGCCAATGAGGGAATAAGAACCATCAGCAAGTTTTAGTATTTTAGTTAAAACCAGTTGCCCCAAAACAATACTTATAAGGCATAATTACATATATGAGTCATTGTGATGGCCTAGTTAAGAAAAACGGTACTTGTCATAATAGTATTAAGCCTTCAAATAGTACTTGGTAAATATATTTAGAATATGTAATACTTAACGAACTATCACACAGTACTTAACGGAAAAGATAAAAGGTAGTGGAGCCAATAATTAGTTTCTTACTCAAAGTCAAGCATGCAAATTATTTTTTAAGAACATTTAAATAAGTGTTTTAAATCAAGTTAAACGTATCAAAAAATTAACAAATTTCACATGTAACACAACCCAACCGTACTGTCACCTCATATTGATTTAAATTTAAAATTTCTAACCTTGATATGGCTTCAGCAAAGAGGCGAATAAGCGGGCTTTGCATCTGACATTCGTTGGGCATCCCTATTTGGAAGACCACGTCCATATGTCAATGATGTTTGTTGGCTGATTCTTGATTCTAGAGTAGTGGAGTTAACTCTCCTTGAAATCACATCATCATGTATATCTGCCAATTATTCAATTAAGCATTATATCTACCAGTTGGTGTGAGAAAACTTTAAGTACTGAAAAACACCAAATACCCAATCTTAATATCCCTTAATCACCAGTTCCCAAATGATTACACATTCATGCATTTTATTAAACACTTATTGCCATGTAAAATTGTCGAATCAAAATCTGTCCATTAATAGAAATCCAGATTAAATAGGTTAGAATTCTAATCAACGAAAACAACCATACTATAAAAGAGAACATAAAAAATACCTCAAATGAGCTACAATTATCTTATATGATCACTGTAACACCCCCAAATTTACTGTTTAGCGGAAGCATACTTTGGGTGTTACTAATCAAATATCAAAGCACACGAGATATAGCAAACGACTCTATATGCGTCGTTTTAACAAAATATATTAATTATAAGAAATGTTTACAACATTTGAAGCTGTACATAGCTCGCGTTTGATTAAATGAGAGATTTCAGTACATAAGTACTTGTACAAAATATACTAATGCAAGAAAATCTCTAACGTCTGCATGCTGACTCGAGCTATAGTAATCCTGAGGCAGTCCAATCTACTGCTGGGTACTTGTGATACATGCTAAAATGGGTCAGCTAAAGCTGGTGAGCTCACAGGTTTGAAATCAGATAATATCGTATGAACCGCAAGATTTAAGTAATGATTTGCATCCAGCAAATAAATAGTAGTGTATACAGCCATGAACACATAGTCTGAGCTTAACTCGAGGGTCGGGTCCCATATAGAGAATTCCGAGCGAGGTGCCTCCACGAGTGCCTAATCTACACTCGTCTGAACAATTATTAGTACGTCCGTTTACCCAGTTAGTGCATGCTAACCCGGACGAGGAGGGTCAATCCTATATGGTACCATATACTAATAATCACGCTACAATGTATTACCAAACTATGCTGACGGAGGACTTTGAAATGATTAGTGGAAAACAACTCATGTAGTATATTGTAAAAGTTGTACTTGCGTTCACATGTTAAAAATAAGCATTGAATCACACCCCTGAGTGAAAAGCGGTAAAAAGAGGGGCTATGAGACTCACCTGAGCCTGAAGAGTTTATCTAAATAAACTTTGATTGATTAGCCGAGTATCGATGTCCGAAGACTTGTAACCTGAGGGTGTCCACGACACGCGATGGTTATAAACGTGAGTCGGTATCTCAAAGGACTACCTTTGTAGTTGTTACACAACTATATATGTCCAAATTACTACGATTTGGTTGATTATTTGATTTGTGTTTTGAAAACGTGTACGCCCCGTTGGTGATTGTTTTGTAATATTAATCTCAACATTATTATCTTGTTTTTCGAAGTATTTTGCTTGTATCATATATATACCAATGCATTTCCGAAGTCGTGTAGTTTAAAAGTTTAAGGTTTTACTAGTCCAACACTTAGTGAAAATCTGAGTTTTAAACATTATGTTTTATGCGACACAAGATGCGACATAAAGATTTGTCATGCGACACAATGATTGTGTCGCATAGAAGTGCGACACAACGAGCTTAGCGACACAAGGGTTGTGTCGCATAAGCGTACAATGCTGATTCAACAGCGATATAATGATTGCGTCGCATGGTATTTGATACATAGGGTACGACACAATATTGTGTCGCAAAAGGTTCGACATAACGGGGTTCCTACGACACAAAATACGACACAAGAGGTTTTATGCGACACAACCTGCGACACAAGGCTTGTGTCGCAAAGATGAATACCAGCCCAGAACCCAGCGACTGTCGAGATTTCTCAACCCAAAACTCTAATCTAACTCACTTTTAAGTTGTAAAATCATGTTTTCTTCATATATTTGGACAATACTAAGTTGTGTACACAATATTACATCAAGATATTACACCAAAATGAATAGATCAAGGAATTTAGATATTTTCTTACAATTGCAAATCGAAGCTAAAGGAGGCCGAAAATGATGATGATGCTTTTGTAAATCTCGTTCCTTGCTTGATGGTGATTCCGAAAATATGAGTTTTGTTGGTTGGTTTGCAATTTCGAAAATTTATGGAATTTTTAGGGAGAGAGTTTGAGGTGTGTGTGTGTTTTTGTTGAAATGAAAATGAAAGAAAGAGGGAAGGAGAGGTGGGGTGTAGGTGAAAGCCTCACCTTTTTCAGTCCCCGCAATCGCGCTCCGTGCGATGTTCGTTCCCCGGTTGTTTAAACATTTAATAATTATTTTAAACGTTAAATTTTTAGGTTTTTAAAAATGTGAATAATGACTTGATATTTTCATTGAAGTATTTCATAAAATACTTATTAGTTGAGTTGTACGATTTAACTTAAACTTGTTTTGTTTTGTTTGCGCGTTTAATACTTTAATTGCATGGACCTTGTTTGTACGATATGAATTAAATACGGAATATTATAAAAATAATATTTTGGATATAATTGTGTTATTAAATAATATTGTATTATTTAGTAAAAATTGTTCACCAACATTCGTACTTAATTGAACCGAAATACACTCGATTTTGAAACGCGTACGATTTAATCAGATCGTATAATTGTATATATATTCAACAATATATATATTGATACATTAATTAGCCTAATCACAGAACTAATTACATGTATTACATAGAATTAGGCACTAATTACTTGTCCTAATTTGGCGGGTGTCATAATCACTGTTTATAGTATGATACCAATAATGGGTTTCAAAACCTAAAATTATGTAATAAACCTATCCACGAAACCAAAAGCCACACTATAAATTTGTATAAACTATTTCATGAGGTAATTTGACCATCTAAAAGTCAAAATTCAAAGGTCAAACGATGTCATTTATTAAGTATTACTAGGTAGGCTCATGGGCTGGCACAGCCCGGGCCCTGGGACGTTTGTAGTGTGGTTTGAGCCGTAGCAAAATTACATTAGAGAAGGTGATGACGCTATACATGGATATGTAGATACACATTTATATAATTTGACCTCCTGTTCAATAAAAAAGAGTAGGAAAATGGAGGAAGATGTATTGTACGTAGAAATATTATGCAGTAACATGCATATCATTTTAATACTTCAATAGTACATGTTGAGGAAGCATATCCCTTGCTTCATGATAGATATCAACAAAACATTGGTCAATATACAACCAATACATACTGTCTACCTGCAGTTCTAACATCGGTACTAACAACCTACTTACATCACCATTAGTTCTATAATTAGTGCTCAAAACCTACCTACACCAAAAGCCTACTTACATCATCACCTGCAATTGTTGCGGTAATACTTGGCGTGCAAACATTACCCAAAAATAAACGATTATAGCAAAAGATATGTGCATCACGTTAGTGATTCAATGGGTGAAAGACTGAAAACAGAAGTAATTTTAGCTACGGTGGTGGATACTTATGATGGTTGTTGTCTTCATTTGGAAGACTCCTTGGTCTTCTTGGTTGGGCTTTCATAACCCCCAACAGTAGGAATGGCAGCCTGATTTTTTATGGGAGAACGATTGGTCTGGATTGTTTTCTGGGTATCATCCTTTTTGCAATAAAGATCATCTTTAGAAACTGGTATTTTTGCTGCTATTGGCAGTGATTTTTAGTAGTTTTTGAAGGCGAATGTGGGTCTAAAAGTTTATCTTTTGCCTTCTGTACAGCATCTGAGGTCGAGGTAGAGTTGTCCTTTTCCAATTGAATGTCGATGAGATTTGGTGAAGGAAGAGGTTCATCCAACTTGTAACATTTTACAACACAAGTGTTCACCGTAGGCTGGCCATAACGTGTTGTTTCATAAGATCTTAAAAAGGCAACGACTGTGTGTTGGTTCACTGACTTGGCAATTTCATTGTGAAGATCAACACCCTAACAGTAATGTGTACGTGAGTAATTGAACATCAAGATACCAATTTTCTAAGGATATACCAAATCTGATAGATGTACCGACCCATACTAAATAATAGAGAAGTAATAGGGGAAAGCACAGCTTGCAAATCCCAACTTACATTATTTTCTGCTTCCATGAGTTGTATAGTATCAAACGGCGTCAGTTTTTCAGCATCTGGAGAACATATAGTTGCAGTACCGTCATCAATATTGACCAATAGTCTAGACCTGCTCGTTTCATGTAGGTGTCAAAGTGAAATACAATTCAAGTGTCAAGAGTAAAATTTAGACATGGAAAAAGGTGCTTACATTGCTTCAACCTCAGAATCAAGCTTACATGAAGAGCAGACTACAGACCAATTGATTTCTGCATCCATGGTTTTTCTACAATTTGTGCAAACAATGTACCAACAGCTCCTATCTTGTTCATCAAGACTTATCTTACCCTTAACCCATCCAGCCTGCAGTCAGTGGGGATGCTATTACACTACTTATTTAAGGTATCAAACTAACAAAACTAAGAAGTAACTTTGACTGCGAGTTACTGAATGACCAACTTACAGTAGTAAAGAAATGTACATATATAAGAATATAAATGACAATTCCTTTTAAAGTATACAATTATACATAACACGACCAGAAAAGTAATGGACCAAACATATCACCTGCTATAGCAACAATTATATATATTCATACTAAATATAGACGAACACAATGAGTCAAATATATTTTATTATCTTAATATGTTAGAATTGTTACGTACAGGACTTGGCAAAGAAGCAGCTTTGGAAATGGGTATTATGTCTTTTTGATGTGGGTAAGGTAAAAGGAATTCGGTATTCCTGTAGCTTTTCAGTTCAAGAAATCTCTGAAGTTGATCCTTGTTCTTATTGTACCTACAGTTAATTTCATACATAGCAGTAAATGCAAGCTAGTAATTTGTAGAAAAAACGGTACACTAAGCAAATAGTTCAGTCTTAAAAGGGTACCAATCTTACATCTGCAATGATTCAGCAACAGGTGGATTGATCATTAAAGAGGAGGATGGCCTTGTGGTAAGTGAAAGTGCTGAACGAAAAAGAAACATTCACACGTGACGTTGCGATTCTATAAGTAGGAATCAATTACGTACACAGATTTTTTTGCTCACAATTGAAGGTTGTAACCCTTAGCCGCATCCGAAAGAGCATTGGCCCAGTGTGAATTAAGTTTTCCAAAGTCGGTCCATCCAACTGATCAAACTTATTCCAAATTGTAAGCAACAACAACTTCATCCTGAAAGAAAACAATATTTTAAAAATAAGACAAAATAAAGTATTTAAAAGAGAAGTGTTAAATTCCACTTACTCTTCATCCACCAGAACAATATCCCTTCTAGTCGACCTCTCATATGGATTGTTAGATTGTGAACCGAGATCTCGACTTGGGAAACAGTGTAGCACTACGCCTCTAACATCTGTATTGAAGAAAACAATAATGAAATTGCGAACATTATAGCTACAACATGGGAAACACAATTGAAAATACTAAAGATTGGTGGAAGGGAAGATGAACTTTACTGAGGACGGTATCTGAATCAGCATACTTGTATAGGTCACTGAACCTTGTAAATTCCAACTGACATGATAAAGGAGGCGGGATTGGTTCCACAAATTCTTCTACCAAAGTCCTGTTGGTAAGAGTCCAATAATACTTGTATACACCGCTTTCATAACGGGAATCATTCGGATTCACATTAGCATTCGAGATGTAATATCTTTTATACTGTTGAAGAAGACATGCATAGTAGGCTAGTAGCGCACATCTGAGCCGAAGATCATTGCAGTTACTGTTGTTCCTGTTATACATATTTTAGCATCAAAGCATAAGTAAAAGGAGGAAAGTGGTCTGAGCTACTGAAATAGTAAAAATGGACTACGGAAATAGCTATTGAACACCTCTGAATCACATAGAAGCAGCTTCCTGTACTCATTATTCGATTGACTTATTTGCTTATGGCCTCTTTCAACTATCTGAACAAGGACGGTCCACCTTTTTGACCCTGGATTGATGTCTGAAACGGATGAAATACGTCTCGACATTGCAGCCTTGCAAGGAAAACTTTGGAGCCTTGCAAGGAAAACTATAGAGGAGCAGCGTTAGAAGGGTAAAAACCATTAGAAAGTACAAACTAAACCA
Source organism: Helichrysum umbraculigerum (assembly GCA_949592205.1). Taxonomy (NCBI): domain Eukaryota; kingdom Viridiplantae; phylum Streptophyta; class Magnoliopsida; order Asterales; family Asteraceae; genus Helichrysum; species Helichrysum umbraculigerum. Next base: position 36,614,539 of record CATIUR010000003.1, read on the forward strand.
TGGAAAATGAAAATTTTGTTTGATTCTAATGTATAAGTTGGTAGACTGATTTGCAGTTGCTTATAATACGCTACAACGTTCAGAACCATCTTAGGTGCATGAAAAGTCATGAATTGCATTATCGAAATACTTGAATTACACTTCGACTGGTAAAGATGTGCATACTTAGTTTAATAAGCAAACTGTAATTTAGATTTGCCATGACTTGGATACCAAAAACCATAAAAACAGAACAAGAACCATGTATTAAGTAAACCTTAAACAATAATAAGGAACACTATCTTACATGATATTCGAGAATCACAAAATGTTACCAGTTGGTCTTTGTGAAAATTTAAATTACGTCCAATGGATACAAATGTATGGTAGTAATGACTACTGCAACTAAGATACATATGAACATTCACTTTTAACTAAAGCATGTGAATTTTAAGAGTACACCATCACGACACTCTGATAAGCTAAATTTAAACATAGAAGTGTTTCATCTCCCAAGTTGTAAGCAAAGTAAAAGTATTTCATTTTACTTTTTGCAACTCTACATCACAAATCAATAATCATTTAACACAAAAAACTACATCACAAATCAACATAATGTTTTATTCAAATTTTATTAAATTAGTTTGAGTAATTCAATCATCGTCAAACCACAGGGGCTCAACTCTCAAGTACCGATTTCTTGATTTTCTTTTGTATAATAATTTCCCCCCCAAAAATCTATGTATAGAAGAGTTAAGAATCTCACGAGAAGCATGTAAATATCCTTCAATTATCACTTCATGCCAATCGTTGAAACAAAATATGAAATAAATTAAAAAAAATAAGAAAATCTTACTACAACCTAATTGCAGTTTAGACATAGAGATAACTGATTACTTCTAGCAGAAACCAAACATGGATTTTGTGATTAAATAATAAGCAACATAAATCAATACTAAAAAAACAAAACCCTCAATTTAACCCTAAAAAACACCTAGGGTAAGGGACTGATTAAATAACAAAGTAATTGAAGATGAAATTGATAGTATGAATGGCTTAGAAGAACACTTACATTTAGAGGAGATGGGAGCTGAAGGAAAAAGAACATCGGAGAAGATGAAGAAAAGAGCAAGCCGATATATGATCGAGGGAATGGAAGGAATAAAACACGTGGAAGTGAAAGAGCAAGATGAGGTATACACGTACCCTAATTACGTGGTAGAAGCTAAAGTGTATACGTGGAGACTTAATATGAAAGGGCAAAGACTTATATGCTTCTTATTTAAAAGGAAACTAGTTGTATGACCCGTGAAAACACGGGATACAACATTTAACTTTGTAAACTTTCAGTTTGAAACTTGTAGTTCGTAAGATAAAAGAGTAATCAATTGTTGTGTAAAATGTCATATGTAACTTCTACCAACAGTAGACCCACAAAAAAAAAACCCCAAACACACCCTGCTACAATGCTGCTCCCACAGCAACTCCAAAGGTTTGATCCGTGTTTTCATCTATTCAAAGCTCATAATCAGCACCTCTTGAAAAAGGCGAACACCTCTCAATGTTTTACGCCCAAAGACTCTTGCGTTTCTATTTTACCAATCAGATATGTAGTAGTGATAATGTAATTTTACCAATCAGATATGACCCATTTAGAAAATTGTTTCTGTTTTGTCTTCATTCTTGTTCTGCACATAACACACAATCAACTTAAGAAACATGAAGCACAAATGTTCAAGTTCAATAGAGACACAATGCACGGTTATGTACAAATTAATAATATTTCTTTTTCTATATGAATAACACAAAATATCAGGTGAGAAACAATTGGCTCACCATCAACTGTTATCAAAATCTCATCTCCACAAATCTGGCAAATCTGACCACGTAATGCTTTAACAGAACTCACCTGTTGAAATTTAACCAAGCTTAAATTCAGATCACGCATAAGCTTCCATCTAAAGTTAGCGATAATCAAAAGAGAAAGAAATTATGCAATAACATCGGTAAATTCAGATCAACCATAAGCTTCTATGAGATCAAGCAGTCATATGCAACGATAATCAAACAAAGAAATTAATCGATATCAGTTTGATTACAAAACAATAAAATTAGATACACTTAAAAGAAGATGTCTATAAGGTGAAATAGTACCACTTTCATCACCAATCAAACATTTACCTATGGAATGGATTGATTAGGGTGCAATCTTTTTTATTTTTTTTTTGTCCAACACATGTAACCAAAACAAAAGTGTAACCTGCAGTGTGGATGTAAGGAGCCCAACAGCATCAACCGCAACAAATCAGCTTTTACCCGCTGCGCTAACATCAACCATATCCCCTTTTTTCTCTAACAGTCAATATATATATATAATTGTTAGCAATGACATGTAAAAATACAACCTCATTGATTCATGGGTTCAATAGACTGTTATATACCAATTAGGCCAAAGGATTACACTTTATGCTTCTAAAAATAGAAGTTTGTACCTTTTTAACGCATATGACTAACCTGGATATACATCAATTCAGGAAAATCACTACATACAATATATTTGGTAGGTTGTAAGCATTTAGAGCTTCCATCACACGCTCAGCCTGCAAGCTCAAGTTTAATATCATTTTAACAACATATTTGGTAGGTTGTAAGCATCACAATAAGACTGAAATATCATGTTACATTCTAAATGCAATCATAAAAGCCTTCAAATAATTAGGCCTGGTAATAGCACTATACACAACGTGTAAAATGTACCTTTAACCTCCCAAGTGCCATAGCAATAGAACTATACACAACGTGTAAAACGGCAAGAAAGAATATGAGTATGTGCAAGATACCTTCTTGCAGGTGGACGCTGGTGCACCAGCAGCTAACAATCTACAGTTCTCGTACCATAACAGTAACCGATGGGCTCCTTTTGCAACTTTATGTTTCTTAGCACATGGTAACGTTGTATCAGCTGCACCAACGGGTATGAATATTTTTGCAATGTAATATTCACTAAAAGTCAATATGAATGAATTATATCACAGAATCATCAACTCAACAATTGTATCCAAGTGGGTGTAGGAAAAGACTAAACCAATCATCAACTCAACATAAGTTTCTTCAGAAAAAAAGATAAAAAAGTAAACAGTAAGTACCTTTCCAAGTGTATGAAGAATTTTCTCTAAAGCTATGGAAATGATAATAATAACTGCACAAAACCAATTTCAGGCTGTAGATAAAACACTTGTCCAGACATGGCTCATCTAAATGATTAAACCAAAATAATTTCATACAATAATTTTAATAACATAATTTATCTCATACCTCATGATGTAATTGGTGGCTATAGTTTTCTCTGTCAAGTACCTTTCTATTATCATCTATCATTTATCGTAACGAACACGTGGTGGTAGCGACGGAGCGTTATTTTGCGGCGAGGCGATTGAGGGTCAACCGGAGCTCGGGCAGCCGTTGCCGGAGATGGTGACGGTGAAGTGAAGGTGGCGAAGTTAAAGAGCTTTTGAATTCTGGGGAGAAGATAGAATATGAGAGAAAGATGGATGAATTCTGGGGTTTTGATTTTGGGCGGTGGCGTAAATACAGTTGCAGGCGTGGGAACATGTTCGGATAAAGAGCCCAGTAAATAAAAAGCTTATCAAATAAGTTTGTTGAAAAGGCTGTAATTGGCTTTTAATTGAAAAATCAAGATTTCCAAGAATTATTAAATCGCTTTTAATATTCTTAATAACTAAAACTATTTTAATTTAAAAATACATTTATTTTTAAAAAAATACATACGTTTTTTAAAAACTTCTATAATCAATACCCTATATACATTTTAAAAATATCCATTCCATTTACCAAAAAAGTATCCTAAAAAATACAAAAGATTCTCAATACGTTTTTTAAAAAATACCATAATCAATACCCAATACACATTTAAACAAATACTAATTTCATTTACCAAAAAAGTATTCTCAAAAATACAAAAGATTCTCTCCTACAGAATAATCAATATCCATTTACTTTACCCAAAAAATTTATTAATACACAATAATCAATACCCACTTGTTTTTTAAAAAACAATAATCAATAAAAAATTCATTTAAATACTAAAAACTCGTTTTTAAAAAAATATGTTTAAACACATTTCAATTTAAAAAGACATTTAAAAAAAGAATACTCAATACGTTTTTTAAAAAAAATACCATAATCAATAAAACTATTTTAATTTAAAAATACATTTATTTTTAAAAAAATACATACGTTTTTTAAAAACTTATATAATCAATACCCTATACACATTTTAAAAATACCCATTCCATTTACCAAAAAAGTATCCTGATCACTAAAAAAAAAAAATTTCAATATGTTTTTTAAAAAAAATACCATAATCAATACCCAATACACATTTAAACAAATACTCATTTCATTTACCAAAAAAGTATTATCAAAAATACAAAATAAGGGGAAACTGAAAGGTTTTTGCCTTGAATATAACAACAATATCATTGGAAAGCTAGAAATAATAGTATTAATTAGTTTTTTTACACGCCGATTCATGTAGTTTAAATCTACACGCATGATTTAAAAAGTCCATTAATGTGTTTTTTCAATTTATAAAACAATTGAATTAAATAAATATTACTTAAGCATGACATCAGCGGATCAATATGGACTTGACACGTCAGCGAATTCGAGTGCTGCAATTGGAGCCAAGTCAGCTGAATGATGTCATCCAAACCCCCCTTTAGTAGATAGAATAGATGGATATTAATATATTTATATATGTTTACTAATACAAATATTGGGTTCTAAAAGTTAAAACCAAATAGTTGGAGCTCATTTGAGTACATTGAAATGACAAATAAGTTGTAGTGTGAAACTCACCACGTAATCAGAACATCTTGGTGGATAATGGTCGAATCTTCAAAAATCATTCCATGTTACCAATCACATTCATGTGCATACTCTTCAGCCCTTCTTCCTTATAACTTCTGAAATATATTTAGGATAACAACAATTTGTTGAGCTTCTAGTGCCATTAGGTAGTATTGTTTTCCAACATTTACTTGTTCAAGTTCATGATCAGCACTTTTCATATCAACCTCGTCTTTGAACTTTAAGAAGAACTTGGATGACCAATAGTCTTTTGCCAAGTAAGTCAAATAAAATAGAGGTTTAGTCCACTAAACCTTAATTATAGAATCATAATATTGTCTACTGATTATTGCAATATTTGATGAAGTCATGTTTTGAATAACCTTGAATCACTTACCAAAGACATAAGTTTTGTGGTTCTAATAAAATCAATTCTTACCACAACTAAAAGCAGACATTTGATGGTGACTTGAAGCCACATGATCTCTTTCACGTGTCTCATCCAAAACATAAGATAGCACCCATACACCTGGGAAGGTAAACCAAGAATAATTGTAACCAACAAGAACTAAATGAACCTTGATTAAGCATATAAATGACTTGCAACATATTGTCCAAAGTAGATGGAAACCTAATGCATTCGATGAGATTATTTACAGAATTTTTTAGCTGAACTCTACATGTATGTTAAGAAAATACAACTGCAAATATTGCCTGCTGAAGGTGTTTGAGCTCAAAGAAATTTAGTCTTTATGATGATTGGCTCCAGTGTACTTTATCATTATCTTCTCCTGTGAATATTCGATATTTACATACATAATGAGTAAGAACTTGTATCAATTTCTGTAAGCTCTTCTAACGAATTCAAGTAACATCATCCAAACAAATGCAATTTTCTTTCGTATCATTAATCAAATGGCTATTTATTCTTAGGGCCAAAGATATGAAAACTGTCGCACCCCCAAAATCACTGTTTAGCGGAAGCAATCATTGGGCGCGACTAATCAAGCACAAAGGTATAAGCAAACGACTCTACATGAGATGTTTCATACATATTACAAAAGTAATTACATTGTGTAGGTTTCAAGTTTACAACATTACCGAGTTCGCATAATAAGATTCTAAAGATTTTAATACATAACCGTATTACAAAATATAATGTAAGAAAATCTCCGTATGTGTGGATAATGCATGCGACTCAAACTAGCTAACACATCCTGCTAGCAACCCTACTGTTACTGAGCACCTGAGAATACAACACTAAAAGGTCAACCAAAAGGTTGGTGAATCTCACAGGTTTAAGGTAAAACATGATGTGATACACAAGATTTAGTCGATGAATTGCAATCAAGCAATTAAATTAAATAAATTAAATTATTTCCGATTTCCATGACATGACATGAGCCCACGGTTCGAAGCCTAACCCGAATTCTGCCTCCCGGAGGTGTCTAATCCGAACACCTTTATACAACTACTAAAGTGCCCGTTTGATGTGGTTGTAGCTAGCAACCCGGACGGGGACGTCACTCCCATGATAGATCTATCATTTAGTAATCGCGCCATTGAAGTTAACGAACCATGTGTGATGAGGACTTTTACCAGATTATAAAACAACTCACGTAATAACCGAATTAAATAACCGAATTTAACTAACCGAATACTTGTGATCACGAAAACAATTAAGTGTTGCATCTCACCCCGAAGTTTAAAATAATAAAAATGGGGCTGTGAGACTCACCTGAGTCTCCGAGCACTGTATATCCGATATGGAATGGACAACCCGGAACTTTCAAATTCCCTAAGCATATAAGGTTATACATATGAGTGAATGTCTATATAGATCATTCCCGATATGTGTCCGCTCAACTATTAAATATCCGATATTATCCGATTGTATGTTTTTGAAACCGATTGAATTTGTATTTTATAAATGTGTACGGCCCGTTGGTGACGGTTCATGCTATTGAATTAAGCATTATTTAGTGTTTGTGCCGTATAGTTGTAAAGTATATTCCGTATATTATACCGTATATAAATGTTGTCGCATGATGGAGTTCGATATTTATTGTGAAAATGTTTGTAAGTATTTATTTAAGAGAAACTAGGAATGTTATATTCATGAGAAACTAACAAAAGGGGTCAAGAGAAACTAAGGGGGTTCGAGAGAAACTAGGTAAAGAGAAACTAATCCAAAAGAGAAACTAGACAAAAAAAAAAAAAGAAACTAGCGTTTTCATGCCTAGGTGCGAATGTATTTATATGTCCGAAAGTAGCTATGGTGCGAAAGTAGTAGTTTCTCATATGGACATATCCGAAAGTGTGGTCCGAAGGTCAAGTCCGAAAGTCAATATGAAGATCCAGTTTCGCAATGTTCAGTTTCGCAAAGCTCAGTTTCGTGAGTCCGAAGGTTTCTAATTTGGGAATGTGGTCAATGATCTTGGTTTGACCCGAAACTTTTAGGGTAGCCTTAAATATGTTTCTAGGCCTCGGAAAAATTACCGTTACGCTTTATGTTTGGCTCGAAGTGTCGGTTTTATAAAACTCCTAAAATCAGTCCCTATATGGTGGTTTTAGATTTTTCACTCGATTAAACTCTCGTTTTCAACACTTTCTACACCGGAACAATTCTCCACAAAAATCACATATCTTAACCTATGAGTCTAGTACTCTTACAAATTTTCCCATGAATTTTAAAGTTCACCTTAATGGCTAACAAAAATCAAGAACAAAAAGTGTTTAAATTCGGCCAAAAACATCTATCATTTAGAACTCGATTTTTCTACTAAAATTCATGTATATCTAGTCCATGAGCTTAACACGAAAGTTGTAGTTAACTTCAATACCAAAATTTTGACATATTTTTCATCCTTTAATTTTGTGTGTACGATTTTATATAAATTTTCTCGAGGACTGTTTTTCAGGAACCGAAAGCAGAAAATGAATAAGTGTATAAAAACGAGTTTTGATCATTATTTCGGACATTTTTAAGTTGAGTGAGCTTTTATAATATGTAAATGAACTCAGTCCTAGATAATTTAATGAAAAAGATTGGAAATCTTACAAGAAAACGTGATCTAGAGTGAAGATGGGGACGATGAGCTCGGTTTTTGCTTTCTCTTTGTTTCCTTTGCTTCTCCTTCGATTTCTTCAAGTAGAAAAGCTAGATTGATGGTAGTTTATGAGGGAAATGATGATGGTTGGTGAATATAGAGAGAAAACCGAGAGAGAGATGGAGTAGAGTAAGAAAGTGATGGTGAAAATTATATATTGCACATGTATGTATGTACTTAAGTCAAAAGGTAAAACAACAAGATCCTAAATTTATGGAGGAAATATGGGGGCTGAATTTCGGTGGGGGTGGGGCCCATATGGGTGTGAGTTTGTCTCAAATTTGTTTCCCTAAATTTGCGCTCCGTGCGGTGCTCGTTTCCCCGATCGCTTCGTCGTCCGATTAAACGTAAAATGTTTTATATTTAAGTTTTCGTAACGATTTAAAGCTCTATATTTTGAATGAAAGTTTTGTCCAAAATAATATACTTTGAGTTGTTAAAATATGGGTTGATTCCATTTGGTTGTCGGTTGAAAGTTTTACATTTGTTTGATTAAAGTAACGTTTTTAGACGTTATTTTTGTACGTATTTATTTGTATTGTTTTCACTTGAAGTATTTTACTAAAATACTTAACTTTGAGTTATAAAAATATAGCTTAGTTTCATTTCATTTTCCAGGCGCATTTTGCGTGTTTTTGTCGCGTTCAGATTACGTTTTAATAAACGTATATTTTTATTATATTATTAGCATAATATAACATAATAAATAATGTTATTAAATAATTTCGTATTATTTAATAAATGATTTTACCAACGTTCGTATTTTTGATTTGTCGTATTTGATTCGACCCGAACTTTATACGATTTAAATGAATCGTATATCCGAATATAAATATAACATACAATTTCCGTACGTATTTAGCCTAATATAAACTAAATACACATAATCACATAGTAATTTGAACTGATTAAAGTCCTAATTTTTCCGGTTGTCACATTCTCCCCTTGTTAGGAGAATTTCGTCCCGAAATTTATCCAAAGTCGAGGTCCGAGTGTTACTAAGGTCAACTATTTAATATGTCTAATACTAAGACATCCGATTTATCTGAGTCTTCTCCACTTGTTAGGCTAACGCCTACCGGTTACTAAAAGAAAATGAGGGGAAGATTCCGATTTTGTTTTTGCTTGACCGTTATGTCCGCGAGACAGGGTCGGTCCGGTAGTTATCAAGGTATTACTATGATTAGAACTAGTAATTCACCGAATTTGTATGTCCTACAGCGTGCATAGAGTTTAGAATAACTTGGGGTATTATACCGTGAACTAAACTCTACCGATATAGTATGAGATTTAAAGTCGTTGTGTAGGACGTACCCGTTGTGTTGTTCGGATCATTGTTCTTCATTTTCAACTATGGACATCCATTCTTAAAATGTCCGGTGTCTCCACATTCGAAGTAAACTTTTGAGGAGTTAGGGTTGGCGCCTACAGCGAGAAACTTGTAGTTTTTGGTTCGGTGTCCGAATAGTTGACATTTCTCACATGGTGTACTACAGGGGCCCTTGTGATGATGTTTGCATTTGGAGTAGTAGGGCTTGTTCCCTGCATAACCCTGTTCTCTCTTTGATTCAGAGATGCCGGTCTTAACTGTTTTTGTTCTTTTGGCCTGTGGTTGAGATGGGCTGTTATCGAGATTTTGTCCAAATGTTTTCTTAGTAGAAGCACTAGGTTGAGTCGTTGGTGGTGTCAGGTTGGTGTTTTGGATGATTGGGTGAAGTAGCATCAATTGTCTTAAAGTGTTTTCCATGGTTAGCATGCGTAATCCGTTCTCGCGGGCGCGTACTTCACTAAGGTAGGCAAGATGACGTAGGTCAATGATTTCCCCCTGTGCTTCAGTCAGTTGATTGTGTAGCTTGTCAAGAGTTTCGTTGATGAAGTGGGCAACCTCCATGCTGATGTTAATAGTGATAGGGGTATCAGCATTGAGTGAAAAGGTAATACAGGGAGGTAGTGCGCCTGTCGTCATTGATTCAGATGGGTTTTCCTCAGGTACTTGCACAGGCGTTACTTCTTCCGATGGTTCCTCTACCAGCAGTTCCGTATCATTATCTAGAGTGATTAGGTACGGGAACATTGTCTATTCCTTGCTGAGTGGTTCGTCATTTGACACGCGATTGTCGTTATGATGATTCGTCATTTCCTACGAGGTAGATGCTCTATTAAAATAATGTTCCGACAAGATTTATAACCATTCTATATTAGCATGTAAGGATTTTTTATATATGAACCGAGTTATATTTATCCCGATGTTTAATATATGACTACCGATAATATAGCACACACGACTATAATGTTATCCGAGAGGGTAGGAAGATGAATGGTTCCTCCGAATTGAACGATTTCAACATGATGACCGAACCGCCTATACGTATCAATGATGACATCCGAGTTCCCGATCTCAACAAGTGTGCAATTATATATTACACTGCTAGACTCGAGTAACCGTCGTTTGCTAATTTGATTGTATACTTACAGTCTAAGTAAATAAGATAGACGTCATGCAGCAATCAAAAATTTCATGGAGTAAGTAAGTAGTACAGGGGTGGTTTAGTTACGCGAGAGTATACGTACCCGTATCAGGGTCCTGTCGAGTGTTCCCAGCATCCAGCATAAAGACTCTGCCTCGTGCATTGTTGTTTCTTTTCACTTTGGGACAATCACTCCGGAAATGTCCCGTGTTACCACACTCGTAGCAGGCTTTCATCTGACAGTCTCTAGTTAGGTGACCATAACGCTTGCACTTGTCGCATGGGGTGCCACAAGGCCCGTCATGGTGGTGGTTTGTTGCACCCCCAAATTTATGATGCGGAAGCGGTTCGGGTCGGGGCGCGACCAAATACAGTATTCACAGCACACAAGGTATACAATGAACGACTCTATATGCGTCGTTTAACAACTTGTATTGATTAAACAAAAGTTTACATCAACATTTATAATTACATTAGCTCGGTTTGAAATTGAGAGATTTACATACATAATTAATTTATACAAAATATAATAATGCAGCTAAATCTCTGAATGTTTGTATGCTGACATGAGCTAAAGTATCCTGATCGGGCAGCCCAACCTACTGCTGAGTACCTGTGATACATGCTAAATTGGGTCAGCGAAACGCTGGTGAGCTCACAGGTTTATATGTCAAAACATATTGCATGAACCGCAAGATTTAATTGAATTTAAAGTGCAATTAAGCAAAATAAAAGTTATACAGCCATGAGCACATAGTCTAAGCTTAACTTGAGGGTCGGGTCCACATTTAAGGAATTCCGATCGAGGTGCCTCCTACGAGTGCCTAATCTACACTCGTCTACCCAAATGCTAATACGTCCGTTTGACCAGTTAGTGCTTGCTAACCCGGACGAGGATTGTCAATCCTATATGATATCATATACTAACATTCACGCTATAGATGTATTACCAAACTATGTTTGTGGAGGACTTTAAATTGATTAGTTGAAAACAACTCATGCAGTATTTGATTTTAATTGTACTTGCGTTCACATGTAAATAAATCGAGCAATGTATCACACCCCTGATGAAAACAGTAAAATAGGGGCTATGAGACTCACCTGAGTCTTGAAGTGTTTAACTTAATAAACTTGATTTGATTTTCCGAGTATTGTTGTACGAAGACTTGTAACCTGAGGGCGTCCAATACGCGCGATGGTTATTGATTATTTATAGGTATCTTAAAAGACTACCTTTTTAGTTGTTCGTCCAACTAGAATGCCCAAATGACTACGATTTGGTTGATTAACTTGTCCAAATGACTACAATTTGGTTGATTGGTTTGAGTTTTGAAAATGGGTACGGCCCGTTGGTGATTGTTTGTAATAATAATCTCAACATTATTATTTTGATTTCAAAGTGTTATACTTAAAAGTATGTCCCAATGTGTTTTTAGAAGTCGTATCCTATAAGTGTTTGAGGTTATACAAGTTCGACACCTAGTATAAAAATAGTTTGTAAACTTTCTGTTTTTAGCGTCACTTATAGCGACACTTAATAGTTTATGGCGACACTCAGGAAGTGTCGCATAAAATGGTAAGTTCTGAATTATTGGCGTTACTTGAGGAAGTGACGCATAAGGGGCAACACTTATGCAAGTGTCGGGTATATTGCAAATCGATTTCGAGGTGACACTTAAGCTAGTGTCGGGTACAAGTGCCGGGTATTGAATTTGCGACACTTAGGCAAGTGACACAAAAAGAGGGTTTTTAGCGGCACTTAGGTAAGTGACGCAAGATTAGGGTTTTTGGCGACACATAATGCGTCACTTAAGGAAGTGACGCTATACTGTTTTTGGCCCTAGCGTCACTTACGTCTGGTTAGATCCGAAATTTGTCGAAAACGTGTTTAACGACCACCACTTGGTCTGATTCTTTTTCCCAACCCATATTTTGGTTCAAAAAGTTCATAAAAATCATTACTTTGAGTTTGTTGCGTTTCTAGAGTCGTTTTCTTTAGAATGACCAAAATCGACATTTTCTGACAATGTTTCCGAAAACGAGTTTTATATATATATTTGGACATTACGAAGCTAGATAAACAACATACAACTAAATAAATTGAAATCTAGAAATTTTTCGAAAGTGTCGGGGATCTTACAAGTTAACGCGAGAGGATTCCGAAAAGATAGAAGTGTAGAGCTTGACGTCGTGGTTCTTTTTCTCCAAATGGGCTAGGTGATTTAGTGAGTTTTGGTGGTGGTTTTAGGGTGGTGAATGGGTGGCCGGTGGTGGTGTTTCAAGAGAGAGGGGAGAGAGCAAAATTTGAGGTGGTGTGTATGTTTGTGTAAATGTGTTGGTGTGATCAAATGGTGAGGGCTTGGTGTCCCCTCACCTTGACCGATTTCTAGGGGCCCCACCATGTGTGGGAGTCTCAAATTTTTATCCCCTGTGTTTGCGCTCCGTGCGGTGTGTGTTTTCCCAGTCGTTTAAACGTTAAATAATTATTTTATACATTTAAATATACGTTTTAAAATACGAATAATTATTCGATATTTTTGTTGAAGTATTTCATCAAATACCTTATAATTGAGTTATAAACATAACTTAGATTTGTTTCAATTGTTTGCGCGTTTAATATTTTAATCGCGTAGATGTTATTTGTACGATACGAATTAGGATTCGAAATATTATCAAAATAATATTTGTGATATAATAGTGTTATTAAATAATGTTATATTATTTAATAATTTTGTTCCCCAACGTCCGTATTAATTGAACCGAATTCCATTCGATTAAAATAAGTACGATTTAATTCAAATCGCATAATTGTATATATTCAACAATATATATATTGATACATTAATTAGCCTAACATAGAACTAATTACATGTATTAGCAAGTGATTAGGCACTAATTACTAGTCCTATTTTGACGGGTGTCACACGGTTACAGTTTGAACAGAAAGGTTTGGTGCCAGTGTACTCCAGATCCAGAAGTGTAGGCCTTAACAGGCATCGGCTTTTTGTTGGTTTGGCTTTGATTGTTGAGGTTTCCATCAGATTTCCTTTTGTTATCCGTCCCTTGGCGGACAATTTATGCCATGAGGCTGTGCGCCATACGAACGGCACTTTGGATTGTCCCTGGTTTGGAAGCAGTCACTTGGATGTTTGCGGGAAGTCCCCAGATATACCTTTCGACCCTTTTGTATTCGGGTTCGACCATGGTTGGGCACAAGAGGGATAGCTGGTGAAAACAGGTAGTGTATCCAGCTATGTCGTCGCCTTTGATTGAGTGTTGCCAGAATTCGACTTCTAGCTGTTGTATTTCCTCCCTAGGGCAGTATTCTTCTTTCATCATCTTTTTCAGATCATCCCAGGGTAATTGGTAGGCAACATCGATACCCACAGTCTGGGCATGGGTGTTCCACCAAGTGAGAGCACCGTCCATGAGGGTGCAGGTAGAGTAGTTGACCTTGCAGTCATCGGGGTAGTTGCAAATGCGGAAAATGGATTCCATTTTCTCAATCCACCGAAGTAAGCCAATGGCTCCTTCCGTACCCTTGAAATTGAGGGGTTTGCAGTTAAGGAAATCTTTGTAGGAGCAGAGTTTAGTCGGTGGCGTGTTGTTCGTGGTATCCTCACTGCCGGAATGTGGTTGTTGGCTGGCCAAAACGTCAGCTACGCCCTGGGTAACGAGTCGGTTGATTTCAGCTTGGCTATACGTTTGACGTTTTGGAGGCATGTTCCTTTAATAACAAGATAAAGGACATGTAAGAATTTGAACCGAAGGAAGTGGTTATCACAATTGTGTAAATACCGAAAAAGTGTACCGATGCCGAAAGTTAACATGACTGTGAATGAATGTTGTGGATGTTACGATTAGAAAAGTCGGCTATTCCTATAGCGAGTGTGTTACCGAGTATCCGAGGCCTATATATATATATACCATATATAATAGCCTATATATATATATATATATATATATATATATATATATATATATATATATATATATATATATATATACATATATATCCGCCTAGTTGCGTCTAGCACAAACAAGTATGAGTCCCGGTTCTCTCGTGGTCAGAGTCAACTAGTGCATTCCTGTTCAACATAACCCTTTTCAGATCTTACATCATCTTCATTTAATTGTACATAGTTGATCATGCTATGTTAAATTAAACTCGTATGATGTAATCCCTGAACCAGTTATACCTAATAAGGAATACTGCCTAACGGTCATAGTCTAGGCCCACTAAATGCAACCTAGTTCGCTATAACCTTAGGCTCTGATACCAATATGTCGCACCCCCAAAATCAATGTTTAGCGGAAGCAATCATTGGGCGCGACTAATCAAGTAATCAAGCACAAAGGTAAAAGCAAACGACTCTACATGAGACGTTACATACATATTACAAAAGTAATTACATTGTGTAGGTTTCAAGTTTACAACATTAGCGAGTTCGCATAATAAGATTCTAAAGATTTTAATACATAACCGTATTATAAAAGATAATGTAAGAAAATCTCCGTATGTGTGGATAATGCATGCGACTCGAACTAGCTAACACATCCTGCTAGTAACCCTACTGTTGCTGAGCACCTGAGAATACAACACTAAAAGGTCAACCAAAAGGTTGGTGAATCTCACAGGTTTAAGGTAAAACATGATGTGATACATAAGATTTAGTCGATGAATTGCAATCAAGCAATTAAATTTAATAAATTAAATTATGTCCAATTTCCATGACATGACATGAGCCCATGGTTCGAAGCCTAACCCGAATTCTGCCTCCCGGAGGTGTCTAATCCGAACACCTTTATACAACTACTAAAGTGCCCGTTTGACGTGGTTGTAGCTAGCAACCCGGACGGGGACGTCACTTCCATGATAGATCTATCCTTTAGTAAGTGCGCCATTGAAGTTAACGAACCATGTGTGATGAGGACTTTTACCGGATTATAAAACAACTTATGTAATAACCGAATTTAATAACCGAATTAAATAACCGAATTTAACTAACCGAATACTTGTGATCACGAAAACAATTAAGTGTTGCATCTCACCCCGAAGTTTAAAACAATAAAATAGTAAAAATGGGGCTGTGAGACTCACCTGAGTCTCCGAGATCTGTATATCCGATATGGAATGGATAACCCGGAACCTTCAAATGCCCTAAGCATATAAGGTTATACATATGAGTGAATGTCTATATAGATCATTCCCGATATGTGTCCACTTAACTATCAAATGTCCGATATTATCCGATTGTATGTTTTTGAAACCGATTGAATTTGTATTTTATAAAAGTGTACGGCCCGTTGGTGACGGTTCATGCTATCAAATGTCCGATATTATCCGATTGTATGTTTTTGAAACCGATTGAATTTGTATTTTATAAAAGTGTACGGCCCGTTGGTGACGGTTCATGCTATTGAATTAAGCATTATTTAGTGTTTGTGCCGTATACTTGTAAAGTATATTCCGTATATTATACCATATATAAATGTTGTCGCATGATGGAGTTCGATATTTATTGTGAAAATGTTTGTAAGTATTTATTTAAGAGAAACTAGGAATGTTATATTCATGAGAAACTAACAAAAGGGGTTAAGAGAAACTAAGGGGGTTCAAGAGAAACTAGGTAAAGAGAAACTAATCCAAAAGAGAAACTAGACAAAAAAAAAAAAAAAAAAAGAAACTAGCGTTTTCATGCCTAGGTGCGAATGTATTTATATGTTGTTGAGACATGTTATGGTGACAACAGATCTAGCTTGTAATAGGACCGGTGTAATTATTATCAAGTTTGTACATTGGTTTAGATATAATATATGATATTAGTTTGTTATTAATATTTGTTAAATATATTAATATGTTAAAGTGTTAGACAAATATCGAATACGAACTAAAGTCAAAAGCTGATGCTAGATGAGATCTCAAGTCGCAGGTCATTGGACTGCGAGATGAGATCTGGGCTCGCAAGGGTAGCAGCGAACCGGGCTGTAACTGGGCTTGGGCTGGATTGCGAATTGAAGTCAACTCGCAGAGCCCATGCACTGCAAGTTGAGACGAAATATATATATGTTTTCCGGTTTAGAAAACATAACTTTGGCATTCGAATTCTGATTTCTGCGAACTGATCCAGAGAAAATAAATTTTCTAAAGGATAGGTTTTGATTGTTTCATACTCGTAGCAATTAAAACAAAACATATTAGTTGATAAACGTATTATAAACGCAATATTAATCGTTACATAACCATATAACACGTATTAAGGGATTCCGCACCTTAATTCCTAAAGATAACCTCGTTATCGATCCAAGAACTTGGGACTTACAATTGGTATCAGAGCTTTCGGGCTAAATACGAGTAAGTTCGAGGTTATTGTTATAATAACGATTGATTTCGGGTCATTTTTACGTGCATTGAGTACATATTTACGATCAAAATCATTCTCTGGACATTTTTAGGTTAGTTTACGGTTGAAATTGCTAGTTTTAATCGTAAAAATACCTAAAATTTTCGTTTTGGGGTTTTTCAGCCGTTTAGCGAACTGAGATTAGAGTTTCAGCTTCGTTTGCGAACCGAGTTGAACTTGCGAACTGAACTGAGTTCTGCGAGTCGAACAGAGTTGCAAACTGAGATCTCTTACGAATCGAGATCACTTGTGAATTGACATCCACTGCGATCCGAACTGAGGCTTGCAAACTGAGATTTGCATTCCGAGCTGAGATCTGCGAACCAAGTTGAGTCTTGCGAATTGAGAACTGAACTCGCAAAACAGTCTGATTCTTTCAACTGTCACGATGTCTGATTTAAGTAGAATGATCGAGATGGAACACGAGGTTGGAAAATCTAATGTTCCACCTAAATTGTTAAGACTTGAAGACTACTATAGTTGGAGCGATAGGTTTGAATCTTACTGTAGATTCCATGATCTGTCTATCTGGATGTGTATCAAAAATAGATACACTGCACATACTGCTGTTGTTCAAAATGCAACTGTGGTTGTATCCTATCAGCATATGAATGATAACCAAAAGAAGGACTTTGAAATTGAGAATAAGGCTCATTCTTCAATCAAAATGAGTCTTCCAAAGGAGATCAATCATCAGCTGAAATCTTTTCATACTGCTAAAGCGCTCTGGGAAGCACTTGAGAAAAGATGTGAGGGTAGTCCACAGGTTAAGGCTGACAAGAAGAATCTTCTCAAGAAGCAGTTTACTGTGTTTAAAGCTTTGAAAGGAGAAGATCTTGATGCATACATTACAAGATTCTACCATCTACTGAGTAAGATTGAGAACCATGAGATTACCGTTACTGAAGAGGAGAAAACCGACAAATTTATTGAGGGTTTACCTACTAAGTGGGAAATGCATGGTGTAATGCTCAAGGACAATGATGAGAGATATGCAACAATGACCTTAGAGCAGGCTATTGACAAGCTCAGAGGTTATAATTTCACTTAAAAGACAAGAGATACTGATTCTGATCAAGTTCAGAATCCTGGGCTTTATCATGGAAAATCAAGTATCTTGAATTCTTCATCTAGTTCGACCACAACTTTATTAGTTGGTGATAATGGTGAAAATGGTGAAATGATAACTGAGGACATGTGCTTTCTTACATCATCTAGTGGTGAAGCAAAGGGGAAATCATCTGAGAAGTCACCTCAAGAGCATCAGAAGATGTCTATGAGTGTAAAATCTGCTGAATAGCAACTGTCTGTTCTTGCTTCCTTTGTTGCTTCTTATGAAAACTACGTTCAGGGTAAAATCAATGATCCCATCTTGTTTGATGAAGACTATGATCCGATAGACCCTGATTATCTTGAAGAAATAGATCTCCAAGATCAACTAGCAATGTTATCTAGGAGAGTTAAGAATTTCTTGAAGAGAACTGGTAGAAAGGTAGTGGGAAATCAATCAGGGTTTGATAAGACCAAGATCAAGTGTTTTAACTGTTAAGGTTATGGACATTTTGCTCGTGAGTGTCAAAGACCTAAGGTTGAAACACGAAATGGGAAACAAGGTTCGGGAAGTTCCCTAGCTTCCAAAGCCTTAGTGGTACAGCAGTTAGATGGTTCTTATGATTGGAAAGCTCAGTCTGAGGAAGCTCTCATGGCTGAGATTGACGATCAAGAGAAAACTGCTGAGCCCACATCCTATATGCCTACTGATGCAGAATTTCAAGTGAAGGTGCCGGAGTTTCAAGTGAAAGCAAGTGATGAAGATGTGCTGTATATAGATTCAATTGAAGATATGAATCCAGATGACTTTGTAGCACGCATGGCTGAAGTGCAAACAGACAAGAAAAGGGTATGTATTGATATTATTACTCTTGTTGATATCTGTTATTTAGTTACTGATTTACAGTCACAGGTTAGTGTTTTAACTGAATCAAACAAGAATCTGTCATCTCAAGTTAATGTGTTTACTGAATCTAATAAGACTGTGTTATCTGAACTTAAACTAGCTAAGGTTGATGTGCGTAGGTTAAGTGAGGATAAACAAGCCTTAAAAGATAAGATTAAGTCCGATGCTTCTGATAAGACTACACTTAGAGATACCATTAATGAAAAAGCTATTATTATAGATGGTCTCTATTTGAACTTAAAGGACTTAAATCAAACAATCACTAATAAGGATAAGGAGTTAGCTGAGTATAAGTTGAAGCTAGTTGAGCAAAATCGTAAGATAGAAAATTATCGAACATCTGAAATGGATAAAATGCTTGATGCTCAACGTAGTGTAAAGGATAAGTATGGATTAGGTTACACTGATGTACCTCCTCCATTCAATTCAAATTACACTAAAACTTCTGTAGACATTGAGATGACTGAAGCAAATCCTGAGACTAAATAGTCAGAGGCACAAAAGAGTGTTATTATGAATACTTCATCTGATAATAGTAAGAAGATTCCTTTCACTAAAGTACAGTTTGTATCGAATGGAATGATGAATGATACTAAGACAGATTATGAGATTAATAAGGAACAAACTAGTGATCCTTTAGTGCCTAAGACTCAGACTAAGAATGCACAAGTTGGTAAGTCACGAAAACAGATGTCTTGCTTCAAATGTCACCAATAGGGGCATGTGGCTTCTTGTTGTCCTAACAAGAAGTTGGAAGCATCACATAAGTTAGTGAAGAATGAGAAGACACCGATCAACTCTAGTTCAATTGTAGAAAGGTTAGGTACCAAACCGGGATTAGGTAGCAAACCTGTAAACATTCTGAAGAGAAATGGTACTCATAGTGTCTCCCCACCTAAACCTAAAAGGCCTTATACTCAAAATGACGATATTTTCAATAAGCCTAGAGATAAGACACCTTCGAGGTTTAGGACTCCCAGTAGAAACCATAGTCAGTTTGAAAGTGGTTCTACTTCACGTGCACATGGAGCTAGTTATGTGCCTAGGAGGTTTTCTACTCACTCTCCTCATAGGCATAAGACTTCTGATTATCAACAAACTCAAACTCCTTTGAAAGTTACCAAGACTCCCGATGGAAATAGTTATGATTACTTTAAAGAAGTTCAGATTGTAGATGATAAGGGACAGACCAAGACCATAATGGCTTGGGTCCCTCTTGAAAACTAATTGTGTACAACTTGTCATGTGCAGGAGCAGACTGTGAACAAGGATAGCTGGTGGTATGTAGACAGTGGATGCTCGAGACACATGACAGGAGAAAGAAGTCTACTGAGAGACTTCACTGGAGGAAGGAAGCAGAGAGTGAACTTTGCTGGAGATAAATGAGGAGTTATAACTGGGAAAGGAAAAGTTTCAAATGGAACTTTGACTCTAGAGGATGTGAATTATGTTGAAGAACTAACTCACAACCTAGTGAGTGTTTCCCAAGTCTACGATAAAGGTCATCCAGTTCATTTTAATGAAAAGGAGGCTTTAGTCCTGAAGCCGGGTTTTATAATTCCCGAGAAATGGATATTGATGAGGGCACCAAGGAAGAAGGACATCTATGCTATAAACATGGGTGTTTCTAACTCTTCAATGGTATCTACATGCTTATTATCCAAGGCTTCTGAAGCAGACGCATTATTATGGCATAGGAGAATGGCACACCTGAACTTTAGAAAGATGAACTACATAACCAAAAATGAGTTAGTTCTGGGTGTACCACATAAACGTTTCTAGTATGAAGACAAGTGTGTTCCTTGCATGAAAGGAAAGTAGCATAAAAAACCACACAGGTCTAAGAATGAAAACTCAATTTTCTCGCCATTTGATTTGCTACACATGGATCACTTTGGCCCCATAAGCAAGAGAAGTCTAGGTGGTAAATGGTACTGTTTAGTTGTCACGGATGATTACTCTAGATTCTCATGAGTATTCTTTTTGGGAACTAAGGATGAAACTCCTGGTATACTAATGGAGTTCTTAGATCTAATAGAGAATGTCTATAAAATGAGAGTTAAGCGTATTCGTACTGATAACAGAACAGAGTTCAAGAATTCGACGTTAAATATCTATTGCTTAAGCAAAGGGATACAACATCAATTCAGTGCACCTTATGAACCTCAACAGAATGGTGTAGCTGAAAGGAAAAATAGAACGTTGATTGAACTACTAGAACAATGCTTGCCGATTCAAGGCTTCCGGTCATCTTTGGGCAGAAGCGGTGAATACAGCATGTCATGTTCTTAATAGAGTTCTTACGGTTAAAAGACATAACAAGACTTGTTATGAGCTTTTGAACAATAAGAAACCTAACTTGAAGGGTTTTGAGCCCTTTGGAGTTTCATGCACAATATTGAAGACTGGAAATCAAGCAAAATTTGGTGAGAAGGCCGACGAAGGATTTTTCATAGGTTATATGCCAAATTCGCCAAAGAAAAGAGTCTTTAATAAAGTCACGGGACGTTTGGAGGTAGTTTATAACATTGAAGTTATAAGCTATTCATCTGATGTACATAAGGGAGTTGATTGACAATTTTATTATTCAGATCTCTTTGCATCATTTAAAGTTCCCATTAGTGACTATGTAAGTGATTCAGAGATACCTGAACATTTATTGTTTGAAGCTGGGGATATTGGCCCTGCTTCGACATCGAGTGTTCCAAATTCGGGAATCAAGAAAATTGTTGACTCAAGTGAAGTTTCTTCAAGTGGGTCACAACAACCTTCAGAGGATAAGTCTCAAGAAACAGAAGATTCTGAGGATGATCTTCAAACAAAGTTTGATGATATACTTACTCCTTTGAAACATTTAAGGATATCTTTTGCTCGTACGGAAGATATGCCTTCATTGGAAGAGATTGGTACTAATTTAGGAGATGATATACCGGTTGAACCAGTTACCACAACTAGAACGAGTAAAAATCATCCCGTTGAAAATATCATCGGTGATATTAATACTCCGGTTCAAACTAGGCATCAATCCAGAATTAGTATATCTGAAAACCTAGAATACCAAGGCTTGTATACTGAAATGAAAGAGACAAGGATTACTAATCAATGTCTATATTCATGCTTTATCTCACAAGTTGAGCCTAAAAAAATGTTCAAATGGCTCTAAAAGAGAGCTCGTGGGTAGAAGCAATGCAAGAAGAACTGTCACAGTTCTCTAAGTTAGAAGTATGGGAGTTGGTTGATTTACTTGCTGGTGAATATCCAATTGGAACTAGATGGGTATTTAAGTGCAAGAGAGACGATCGGGGAATCGTGACTCGCAATAAGGCTCGTCTAGTAGTTCAAGGTTTTAACCAAGAAGAAGGAATAGATTACAATGAAGTGTTTGCACCAGTGGCTAGGCTTGAGGCAATCAGGATATTCTTAGCATTTGCTTCATTCAAAGAAATGAAGGTGTATCAGTTGGATGTTAAGAGTGCCTTTTTGTATGGCAAAGTCAAGGAATTGGTGTATGTTGCTCAACCGCCAGGGTTTACTAATCTAAAATATCCAGATAGAGTATATCATTTAGATAAAGCTCTGTATGGATTACATCAAGCACCTAGGGCATGGTATGAGACACTATCAATGCATCTACTTGAGAATGTATTTACAAGAGGAGCGATTGATAGTACATTATTTGTAAAATGGAAGAAGAAGAACTTTCTGCTTGTTCAAGTATACGTAGACGATATAATCTTTGGGTCTTTTGACGAAAAGATGTGTAAAGAATTTGAACAAGTAATGAAAGGTAAATTTGAGATGTCTGCAATGGGAGAGTTGAATTTCTTCTTAGGATTACAAGTTGATCAAAAGAAGGATGGATTCTTTATTCATTAATCTAAGTATACAGCTGAGCTATTAGAACGATTCAAGATGGATGAAAGTAGAATCTATCATACTCCCATTCCAGTAAATCATGGACTTGGTCCGGATACATTGAGTAATAGCGATGTGGATCCTACTCTTTATAGGGCCATGATTGGATCACTAATGTATCTGACTGCATCTAGGCCTGACATTATGTTTGCTGTTTGTATTTGCGTAAGATATCAGGCTAATCCGAAAGAGTCTCACATGAAAGCAGTTAAGCGAATTTTTCGTTACCTCAAAGGGAAACCGAAGCTGGGACTTTGGTATCCGACTGATGGAGACTTAGACTTCGTTGCTTATACTGATTCGGATTATGGAGGATGCAATTAGAATAGGAAGTCTACAACAGGTGGTTGTCAATTCTTAGGAGGATGACTAGTGTCTTGGCAGTGCAAGAAGCAAAGCTCTGTAGCCATTTCCACGTGTTAAGCTGAGTATGTTGCAGCTGGCAGCTATTGCTCTCAAGTACTATGGATTCAACAGCAACTGCGGGATTATGGGTTGAACATAACCAATACTCATATGATGATTGACAACGAATCAACAATGTCGATCACCAACAATCTGGTGAAGCACAGTAAAACTAAGCACATTGATATTCGACATCATTTTATTAGATACCGTGCTGAGAAGAATTTGATAAAGTAAGTTAAGGTTCTATCATTGGATAACTTAGCAGACTTATACACAAAGGCATTCGACAGAGCTCGATTTGAGACGTTGATTCAACTGAACGGAATGAGAAAAACAGAGTGATTAGTCTTCCAAGGGTACTATGTAATAGTTAGTATGTATGTTTAAAAAAAAATGTGTGGGCGTATGGCATTCATTTGCTTGTTACCTAAGGGAATCGTTTTCATTAAAATTACAAAAATATAAAATCAAAATTGTTTAAGTTTTTGTCTGCTAAACGGGAAATGATAGTACATTAGGAGAATAAGCTTAATAATAATAAAGCTTAAGTCCTAAGTCTGATATGTTAGTAGGTTCAATTAAAGCTACATTAAGACTTCTGCAGTTTTATCAGATATTTATTTATATTTATTTTATTATACACATTTTTCCACGAGTTATAATTTGTTTGTTTTGTTTAAGATTAGACAGCTTCATCATATGATGTACTGATAGGCAAATTATATAAATATTTTTAAGCATTTAAGAAGTTTTAATATACTTGTTTATTATCAAGTGCAACTATTATATGGTGTATGACATAAGTCTTAATTGTTGAATGATAGTATTCATATACACTGTAATCATAAAGCTATAAAAATGACAAATAGTAGTAATATGGGTATTAGCTTAACTAAGGGTAACTTTGTTGTACTTAGTACAGACCTGAAGCCATTAGTTAGGTCAATATTCTCAAATATATTTTGTTTATACTAAGGGTTTCTCTGTTATACTATGTACAGATCTGGGCCACTAGTATCTTCAAAGTATGTTTGATATTTGTCTAAATTTAAAAGTCAAGTGTATGTTTATTCAACCTCTACCTGGTCTCTAAAAACAGTGTTATATGTTTTACTTGAAGTCTTCAGTATGTCATATATTAGAAAACACTTGATACTATTCATACTAATAATAATAAGTATGCTTAGAAATGTAGTATAATTTGTTTATGTGGATCATAATATCGGTAATCATCTTGAACTTTCTATTATGAAAAATATTCACTTTAAGTGAATAATATGTTTTTAAATTATGCTATGTGGATAAAGGTACCTAAGATATAATTTTATACATATAAGTTGATAAACGATAAAATAAGTTGTAATCTTATTGTAATTTATTTGAATTTCATGAGGTTTGTATACTAACAATCAACTTAGACTATTAATATCTAATTAATAGCTTGTTTTATCTAATATGATTCCTAAGCAGATAAATTCTTATTTAGTTGGTATATGTATTTTTAATTCAGTGATTAATAAAAGGGTACTAGATACCACTGTTTGATTATTTTATTTTTAGCATTTTGTTTATCTAAAGTTAGTTTTATTTTATTTTAATTTTATTTTATTTTAATAAGTGCTACCCTTTGAATTAAATTATACAATGATTCTTTTTCATCCATGTTGAACACTCGTAACAAATACAAGTGAAAAATAATCTTATTTTAGACTTGTACGACATAAATGGATTTAAAATTATACTTAGTGCTAAATTCGTGTTTCTGGTCAAACTTGAGAGTTGACTGGTCAAACGGTACGAATCGAGTCAATGGTATAAAAGGGTGCGAGTTGACAAGTCAAACACACACTGTAACACCCGCATAATTAGGATAATTAGTTATGCCAAATTGTTTGTAACTAGTTGTAATTAGTATGTAATAGGACTAATTACAGGCTCTATTAGTATATATATATATAAGGTGATTTATATATATATGTGCATACTTACGCGATTTGGATTAATCGTACGCATTAACCGGACGGAGTCCGACACAGTTATTTGGACGTTGGTGACAGAAATTTACTTAAATAATGAGAAAGTATCTTGTTGTATAAAATACGCAACTGAACGGCCATTATTTACATATTATCGCGACGACATTTTAAATAATGCAACAAAACGTAATAAACGCGAATTAATAATTTAAATACTTCGACAAATGTTTTTATCATTAATTTCAAGGTATTTTTATTTAAATACTCCAATTATATTTTAAAAATATAAACTTTTGGTTAAATATTAAAAACAAGTGATTAAACGATTAGGACACGGAGTCAACACTGTATTTTTGGGAGTATTTCCCCCTCCTCCCTTGATGGATCAGCCATCAACCCCACCTCCACCCCAAATTCCTCTTTCATTTTCATTTTTACCAAACACACACAAACCATAAATTCTCTCTACTCAAATCACACCCAAATTTTCGGAATCAAATCTCGACCACGAAAATTACATATTCGGAATCACCATCACGAGTGGAGCAAGAATATCAAGACCGTTTTCATCATTTCATCCTCCATCTAGCTCGATTTGCAAAAGTAAGAAATTTCTAAAATCTTAGATCTACTCAATTTGGTGTAATGTTTTGATGTTTTGATGTGTACACAACATAGTTATAACCTAATACATGAAGAAAACACGTTTTTATAGCTCAAAAATGGGTTAGATTTGCGTTTTTGATCGGAAATGTTCGAAACCCGAAAGTTTCTGGGTTGGTGTTCATCATTGCGACGTCGTGGGCGACGTCGCACAAATACTCAACGTCGCATATAGCGACGCCAGCCTTTACGTCGCATTAATTTGTGAGGTCGCATATAGCGACGCAGACTCTAACGTCGCAGACTCAAACAACGTCGCACTTAGCGACGACCCATATTACGTCGCATTAATTTGCGAATGTCACACTTAGCGACGTCGTACTCAACGTCACAATCCTTGCCTGCGACGTCGCACCCAACGTCGCAGAAATCAGAATTTTTAAAGAGATTTTCACTAAAACTATGTAGAAAATGTGCATTTTTCCCTCCGAGCTGACTCGGCAGCTCGACCCCGACCAGGGGCTCTGCCCCTTGGACCCCGCCAAGGGGTTGCCACCCCTTGGAACCCCGCAACCAGGGGCGCTGCCCCCGGACCCCCGTCGTTTCAGTACAAAATGTTTCAAACGCAATGATAATACTTTGACTATTACTAATACAAACCGTCACCAATGGGCCAAACATGTTTTCTAACAAACGAACAATTACAAACATACGGATAAACACTGGATATACTAGTTGTGTACAACCAAACGAAACGTCTCGTGAGACGCATACTTACATAACTTCATATGATTAGGCATTTGAAGGTTACGGGTTCGGAGAACCTACTTGCTATAATTACTACTTGCTATTTGCTACAGCTTATTTCAAGACTCAGGTGAGTCTTACGGCCCCACTTTTACTGTTTTATCGTATTGGGGGAGAAACATGCTACTACTTTTCCTTGAACACAAGTACTAAAACTGTTTACTATACCAAACGGAATTGCATGAGTTGTTTACTATTTACAGAAGTCTCTCCATCATATATCGTTAGTTATGGACTTAAGCGCGAACACTAGTTAATGGATCCATTAGGGAAATGACCCTCCCCACCCGGGGCAGTAGCGCTGCCACGTACTGATTTACACGTAGAAACGGGTGACTACATATTCGTTACTGATGCTTGCTCATTTACGAGCATGTCACGGGAGCAAACTTATTACTTACGGGTTAAGATTCGATTATGAGCCTCATGGCAACGGTATAAACTTACTTATTTACATTTGCTGGATTGCAAATACTGGTTTTACGATTGCTGGATTACAATTGCTGATTTTACGCCTGCGGGCATTACTAATGAAATCTCATGTTCAAAGCTGATATTACTTACAAACCTGTGAGATTCACCAACCTTTGGTTGACACTTTTTAGCATGTTTCCTCAGGTACCCGGATGGAGTAGGATTACTCCAGGATTTAACTAGAGTCGCATGATTTCAACACAACTGCATTAACGGAGATTCTTAGCATTATCTTTTGTATATTACGATTATGTAATAGAATCTCCCGCTATACGCGTGGACCCTAGGGGAAACTACATTTTTGTATATGAAAACACTAAGTTTTCAAACATTATATCTATGGAATGTAACTAATTTACAAACGTTACATATAGACGCCGTTTGCTTTATCTTTGTGCTGTGATATTTGATTAGTAACACCCCAAACTATGCTTCCGCAAAACAGTGAATTTCGGGGGTGTTACAGATTGGTATCATAGCCTAAGGTTATAGTGAACTAGGTTGCATTTAGTGGGCCTAGACTATGACCATTAGGCAGTATTCCCTTACTAGGCATGATTGGTTCAGGAATTACAGCATACGACTTTAATTTAACATAGCCTGATCAACTATGTACAATTAAGGAAAGATGATGTGAGGTCTGAAATGGTTATGTTGAATAGGAATACGTTAGTTGACTCTGACCACGAGAGAACTGGACCATTACTTGATACGTGCTCGACACTAGGCTGGATATTATATACTTATATATATATTAGCCTCGTCTTACTTACACTCTGCCACAGGAATGGCAAACACACCACCCAATTTGTCATGCTCTCATCCACAAGGATCTCGAAACCCACAATTATCTTATCCTTCTTTCCTTGTCCTTTTCTTGTCAGCATCATGCCTCCTCGCCGACAAGTCACCCTCAGTGAAGCCGAAATTGCGGGTCTGATTGCCCGTAGTGTAGCCCAAGCCTTAGCTACCCGAACACCAACTCCTGGTAGCGAAGATACAGCTAACAATGGACCACAACCCAAACCCTGTCTTACAAAGACTTCCAGAACTGCAAACCCCTGAACTTTGCAGGTACTGAGGGAGCTATCGGTCTAGTACGCTGGATCGAGAAAGTTGAGTCTGTATTTCTGATCTGCAACTGTGCGGAGGGAGACAATGTTAAGTTCTCCGTTAGTACTTTTACTGACACCGCACTCACCTGGTGGAACACTTATGCCCAGACTGTGAGTGTTGCTACTGCTTACCAACTCCCGTGGGAGGAGTTGAAGGAGAT
The DNA here is from genome assembly GCA_949592205.1 of Helichrysum umbraculigerum. Lineage (NCBI taxonomy): Eukaryota > Viridiplantae > Streptophyta > Magnoliopsida > Asterales > Asteraceae > Helichrysum > Helichrysum umbraculigerum. The sequence continues at coordinate 36,642,788 of CATIUR010000003.1, forward strand.
GTTGAGGGGCGAGTACTGCCCCAGGGATGAATTGAAACAGCTGGAAATGGAATTCTGGAACCACAAGATGCAGGGTGATGACATCACCGGATACACCAACCGTTTCCACCAACTGGCACTTCTGTGCCCAATCATGGTCGATCCTGAGTACAAGAGGATCGAGAAATTCGTTGATGGACTTCCCGAGAGACTCCAAGACCTGGTGACTTCATCCAAACCGGGCACTATTCAGAGCGCCATCCGTATGGCCCATGAACTAACGGCAAATTCTGTCCGCCGTGGCACAACTTCAACCCCATCTGCAAACAACAAACGCAAGTGGGAAGGAAACCCCAACTCATCCAACCAAACCTCCAACAAAAAGCCTGAGTTCGTTAAGGCTTATTCATCTGGAACTTCGGAGAAGAAAGGGTACAGCGGGAGCAGACCCTACTGTCCCAAATGCAACCGCCATCATGACGGTTCTTGCCCTTGCTCCAACTGCAAGCGGTTCGGGCATTTAGCCAAAGATTTCCGAACCAACATTTCTACCCCCAACACCAATGCACCAAAGGCCTGCTTTGGGTGCGGAAATTCAGGGCATTTCAAGAAAGATTGCCCAAAGCTGAAAAATAACAACAATCCTGCTCGCGGTAGAGCATTCGTTATCAAGACTGGGGAAGCCAGACAAGACCCGAATGTCGTGACGGGTACGTTCCTTCTCAACGACCTTACTGCTTCTGTATTATTTGATACTGGTGCCGATAGAAGCTTCATTTCTGAGAAATTTAGCCCTTTACTTGATATAACTCCCACTGCCTTAGATACTAAATACATTGTTGAATTAGCTAACGGCAAACTGATTGAGACTGATAGCATCATACACAACTGTACACTTAACCTCACGAATGAAACGTTTCCCATTGATTTAATCCCTGTCGAGATCGGAAGCTTCGATATTATTGTCGGTATGGATTGGTTGTCCAAGCACCGAGCTGAAATCATCTGTCATGACAAACTCGTTCGCATACCTTTTGTCTCCGGTGGAACCTTAGTCCTACAAGGGGAGATCGGCAGACGGAATCTGAATATTGGCTCCTGTCTGAAAACTAGAAAATATCTACGAAAAGGGTATCAAGCCATCCTCGCACATGTAACGGAGAAGAAGTCGGAGGAGAAGCGACTTGAGGATGTTCCAATCGTGCGGGATATCCCGGAAGTCTTTCCTGAAGACTTGCCCGGACTTTCGCCACCTAGACAAATCGAATTCCAAATCGAACTTGTGCCAGGAGCTGCACCCGTGGCACGAGCCCCATACCGTTTAGCACCATCCGAAATGCAGGAGTTGTCTAACCAACTACAGGAACTCCTGGACAGAGGATTTATTCGACCAAGTTCCTCGCCTTGGGGAGCTCCGGTCTTATTTGTGAAAAAGAAAGATGGATCTTTCCGCATGTGTATCGACTACCGAGAGCTGAATAAGCTAACCATAAAGAATCGGTACCCACTTCCTAGAATCGATGACCTATTTGACCAACTCCAGGGATCGAGTGTTTACTCAAAGATTGATCTACGGTCAGGTTATCATCAACTCCGAGTCTGCGACAATGATATTCCAAAGACAGCCTTCCGAACTCGTTATGGGCATTACGAATTCCAAGTGATGCCATTCGGGCTGACCAACGCACCGGCCGTATTCATGGACCTTATGAATCGGGTGTGCAAGCCAAATCTTGACAAATTCGTCATCGTGTTCATCGATGATATCCTGATTTACTCTCGCAATGAGCAGGAGCATGCTCAACATCTGAAAACCATTCTAGGACTTCTTAAACACGAAGAGTTATATGCCAAATTCTCTAAGTGTGAGTTCTGGATTCGAACCGTTCAATTCCTCGGGCACGTGATTGATAGCCAAGGAATTCATGTTGATCCCGCCAAGATTGAAGCAATCAAGGGCTGGGAGTCACCGACCACTCCAACCGAAGTGAGACAATTCTTAGGTCTTGCTGGTTACTACCGCCGATTCATCGAAAACTTTTCAAGAATAGCTATTCCCCTAACCTCACTGACTCAGAAAGATAAGAAGTTCGATTGGACCGATAAACAAGAGTCAGCCTTCCAGCTATTGAAAAACAAACTTTGCAGTGCACCAATCTTGTCCTTACCCGAGGGCACCGACAATTTCGTGGTTTACTGCGCTTCACACCAAGGACTTGGTTGTGTGCTAATGCAACAGGAAAAAGTCATTGCCTATGCCTCACGACAACTAAAAATCCACGAGAAAAACTATACGACCCACGACCTCGAGTTAGGTGCTGTGGTCTTCGCATTGAAAATCTGGAGACATTACCTCTACGGCACGAAAAGCACTATCTTTACCGATCACAAAAGTCTCCAACACATATTTGATCAGAAAGATCTAAACATGAGGCAACGTCGCTGGGTTGAGTTACTTAGTGACTATGACTGCGAAATCAAATACCATCCGGGCAAGGCTAACGTAGTTGTAGATGCCTTAAGCCGAAAAGAACGAGTGAAACCCCTTCGAGTCCGAGCACTTTCTATGACAATTCATAACGAGCTCCCTGCTCAAATCCTTATCGCCCAACTCGAAGCACTCAACGATGAAAACTTGAAAAATGAAGCCTTGCGAGGCTTGGATAAACAATTCGAAATCAAACCCGATGGAACTCGATACTTCTCTAACCGGGTGTGGTTACCTAAATTCGGAAACTTGCGAGATTTGGTGATGGCTGAAGCTCACAAATCTCGATACTCTATACATCCTGGTTCTGACAAGATGTATCACGACATCAAAGGGTTGTATTGGTGGCCTAACATGAAAGCTGACATTGCCTTGTATGTCAGTAAATGCCTAACCTGTTCCAAAGTCAAGGCCGAACACCAAAGACCCTCGGGGTTGCTCCAACAACCTGAAATTCCTCAATAGAAATGGGAACAGATTACCGTGGACTTCATTACCAAACTACCAAAAACTTCTAGTGGTTCCGATACTATTTGGGTGATCGTGGACCGTCTCACGAAATCTGCTCATTTTCTGGCCATCAAGGAAACCGACAAGATGGAGCGTCTGACTCGCATCTACGTCAAAGAAATCATCTCGCGACACGGTGTACCTATCTCGATCATCTCGGATAGGGACAGCCGTTTTACTTCTAACTTTTGGCAATCACTACAGAAATCTCTGGGTACTCGTCTGGATATGAGTACTGCTTATCACCCGCAAACCGATGGCCAAAGCGAGCGAACTATTCAAACACTGGAGGATATGCTACGAGCCTGTGTAGTTGACTTCGGTACTTCTTGGGAAAATCACTTACCGTTGTGCGAGTTCTCGTACAACAACAGTTACCATACCAGCATTAAGGCTGCACCCTTCGAGGCACTTTACGGGCGTAAGTGCCGATCGCCTATCTGTTGGACTGAGTTAGGAGAATCCCAACTCACGGGTCCAGAAATCATTCAGGAAACTACTGAGAAAATCATCGGTATTCAAAACCGGCTGAAAGCCGCACGTGATCGTCAGAAAAGCTATGCTGACGTGAGACGCAAACACCTTGAGTTCCAGGTAGGGGACAAGGTACATCTCAAAGTGGCACCGTGGAAAGGTGTCATTCGATTCGGAAAGCGAGGCAAACTAAATCCTAGATACATCGGACCATTCGAAATCCTGAAAAGGATTGGTCCAGTGGCATACCGCCTGCAACTTCCTACTGAACTTAGCAGCGTTCACAACACATTCCACATTTCTAACCTGAAGAAATGTCTGTCTGACGAGACACTGATTATACCGCTCGACGAAATCCAAATCGATGATAAACTTCCTTTTGTCGAGGAACCTATGGAAATCATGGACCAAGAGGTCAAGCAATTGAAACAGAGTCGTATTCCCATTGTAAAAGTCAGGTGGAATTCTAGGCGTGGCCCTGAGTTCACCTGGGAACGGGAAGATCAAATGCGACAGAAATACCCACATCTCTTCCCAGATAACGCACCGTCCGTGCACTCGAGTTAATTTCGGGACGAAATTTCTTTAACAAGGGGAGAATGTAACACCCGCATAATTAGGATAATTAGTTATGCCAAATTGTTTGTAACTAGTTGTAATTAGTATGTAATAGGACTAATTACAGGCTCTATTAGTATATATATATAAGGTGATTTATATATATATGTGCATACTTACGCGATTTGGATTAATCGTACGCATTAACCGGACGGAGTCCGACACAGTTATTTGGACGTTGGTGACAGAAATTTACTTAAATAATGAGAAAGTATCTTGTTGTATAAAATACGCAACTGAACGGCCATTATTTACATATTATCACGACGACATTTTAAATAATGCAACAAAACGTAATAAACGCGAATTAATAATTTAAATACTTCAACAAATGTTTTTATCATTAATTTCAAGGTATTTTTATTTAAATACTCCAATTATATTTTAAAAATATAAACTTTTGGTTAAATATTAAAAACAAGTGATTAAACGATTAGGACACGGAGTCAACACTGTATTTTTGGGAGTATTTCCCCCTCCTCCCTTGATGGATCAGCCATCAACCCCACCTCCACCCCAAATTCCTCTTTCATTTTCATTTTTACCAAACACACACAAACCATAAATTCTCTCTACTCAAATCACACCCAAATTTTCGGAATCAAATCTCGACCACGAAAATTACATATTCGGAATCACCATCACGAGTGGAGCAAGAATATCAAGACCGTTTTCATCATTTCATCCTCCATCTAGCTCGATTTGCAAAAGTAAGAAATTTCTAAAATCTTAGATCTACTCAATTTGGTGTAATGTTTTGATGTTTTGATGTGTACACAACATAGTTATAACCTAATACATGAAGAAAACACGTTTTTATAGCTCAAAAATGGGTTAGATTTGCGTTTTTGATCGGAAATGTTCGAAACCCGAAAGTTTCTGGGTTGGTGTTCATCATTGCGACGTCGTGGGCGACGTCGCACAAATACTCAACGTCGCATATAGCGACGCCAGCCTTTACGTCGCATTAATTTGTGAGGTCGCATATAGCGACGCAGACTCTAACGTCGCAGACTCAAACAACGTCGCACTTAGCGACGACCCATATTACGTCGCATTAATTTGCGAATGTCACACTTAGCGACGTCGTACTCAACGTCGCAATCCTTGCCTGCGACGTCGCACCCAACGTCGCAGAAATCAGAATTTTTAAAGAGATTTTCACTAAAACTATGTAGAAAATGTGCATTTTTCCCTCCGAGCTGACTCGGCAGCTCGACCCCGACCAGGGGCTCTGCCCCTTGGACCCCGCCAAGGGGTTGCCACCCCTTGGAACCCCGCAACCAGGGGCGCTGCCCCCGGACCCCCGTCGTTTCAATACAAAATGTTTCAAACGCAATGATAATACTTTGACTATTACTAATACAAACCGTCACCAATGGGCCAAACATGTTTTCTAACAAACGAACAATTACAAACATACGGATAAACACTGGATATACTAGTTGTGTACAACCAAACGAAACGTCTCGTGAGACGCATACTTACATAACTTCATATGATTAGGCATTTGAAGGTTACGGGTTCGGAGAACCTACTTGCTATAATTACTACTTGCTATTTGCTACAGCTTATTTCAAGACTCAGGTGAGTCTTACGGCCCCACTTTTACTGTTTTATCGTATTGGGGGAGAAACATGCTACTACTTTTCCTTGAACACAAGTACTAAAACTGTTTACTATACCAAATGGAATTGCATGAGTTGTTTACTATTTACAGAAGTCTCTCCATCATATATCGTTAGTTATGGACTTAAGCGCGAACACTAGTTAATGGATCCATTAGGGAAATGACCCTCCCCACCCGGGGCAGTAGCGCTGCCACGTACTGATTTACACGTAGAAACGGGTGACTACTTATTCGTTACTGATGCTTGCTCATTTACGAGCATGTCACGGGAGCAAACTTATTACTTACGGGTTAAGCTTCGATTATGAGCCTCATGGCAATGGTATAAACTTACTTATTTACATTTGCTGGATTGCAAATACTGGTTTTACGATTGCTGGATTGCAATTGCTGATTTTACGCCTGCGGGCATTACTAATGAAATCTCGTGTTCAAAGCTGATATTACTTACAAACCTGTGAGATTCACCAACCTTTGGTTGACACTTTTTAGCATGTTTTCTCAGGTACCCGGATGGAGTAGGATTACTCCAGGATTTAACTAGAGTCGCATGATTTCAACACAACTGCATTAACGGAGATTCTTAGCATTATCTTTTGTATATTACGATTATGTAATAGAATCTCCCGCTATACGCGTGGACCCTAGGGGAAACTACATTTTTGTATACGAAAACACTAAGTTTTCAAACATTATATCTATGGAATGTAACTAATTTACAAACGTTGCATATAGATGTCGTTTGCTTTATCTTTGTGCTGTGATATTTGATTAGTAACACCCCAAACTATGCTTCCGCAAAACAGTGAATTTCGGGGGTGTTACACACACCCCCTGCGCATCAGATCCAAATACCTTTGCGAGTCGAGTTTCTGCGACGCGGTACGAAACAATGTTTTCGTTTGATTTCGAGATTACTTGCTTGAGGATCAAAATTTTTACTCCGTGACATTTATACATTTTTATATTGCGAATCTTTTGAGGTATAAATCAAAGGATTTCACCTAATCATTCGATTTGTGTTTTAAGGGTTTCGGTTTACACTATAAACGATTAAACACTGATATAGTACCTAAACAAACACGAAACCTTAGGGTTTATGTTAATCGAGTATTGTATAACATGAATAAACTGATAGATTGCATTAAAACTTGCTCTTTAATCGATTTTCAGTTTAACCTCGCGACGGCAGTTCGTCCTGCAAGTTGAGATTCAACTCAATTCGCAGCTTCTTAAATTGCAAGTTGAAACTTGAACAGTTGACTCGTTTGACTTTGCGAGTTGAACCGTGTTGACTTGTTGACTTGCGGATCGACTTACGAGTTGAGTTGCGAGTTCACTAAGCCTGTGACTTGAACTCTCTGCGAGTTGAGGACTTAGTTATTTTCACATGTACTACCATACGATATATATACGACTTATGTTATACATATATCTATTCGACTTGTGACCTTGTGTTATAAGTTAAATAATTATATTCAACTTAAGACATAAAATGGTAACAAGTTAAATCATGTTAGTCTTATCAACATTATATATATAATTAACGACTATAATTGTTAATTAAGTATTACTTAATAGTTTAATTATGTTTCGTAGATTATATAAGTTTGATAAATTTAGAACTAAGATGTTTGATGATCCTTGCGAATCATAATACATTATAGTTTAAAATTTATTACATGTCGTTATTTTTTATCTAATTGTTTGTCATTTGTGTTTTTACAGATATGGCGCGACAATTCGATGAAGGTCACAACATTCTTGTTGACCTAGATCTTTCTGTATGCGAAGCTGTTAAAGTAGCTCAAGTGCTGATATTTTTGGCATGTTCACGTATTAGATATGCCGTTACAGAATCACCCCTATCTCTCAGACGATACTGAATGAGTTTTGGGAACATATTCAGTATGACGAGACGGTCAACCCACCGGCGATACGCACAACGGTCAATCAGAGACCAGTTGTCTTTTCGGCTTCTGATTTAAGCCAGATTTTGCATTTGGGTACAGTAGACCAGGAAGATGGTCCGACTGAGTACCCGATGGATTTCATTGAGGGTGCGTTAGGTCGTATGGGTTATACGGGTGAGAGACGAGGACGTCAATTCCTCAAGGCTCTTGTTATTGGAGAGTGGAGGTTTTTATGGCATGTTATCGTCACAGTTTTTGAACTGAAGAAGGGCGGTTTTGATGAGTTAAGCCCTGCTCTTATATCGGCTGTACTGTCACTGGTTTATAATAAACCATACAGTTTTTGTGATTATATTTTTGGCGAGTTAGTGAGATAGATCTTGGGGACTGTTAGATTTAGATTCCTGATCTATCCGAGATTCTGCATGCTGATTATACGTCATCATCTTCCGGATTTAGTAGTTCCTGAGCCGCATTTACGCGTTGATACTATTGCGCTCAGATGCTACAATGCCATATTTCAGCAGACTATCCGTAGGGAAGAGTATGTGAAGCCTGAGATCAGAGACCTCGTTGGTTATCTTATTGATGAAGTTTACATTACATCATCGAACAATGGTTGGCTGGATGTTCCTGCTGCTGGTGTTGTGCCAGAGCCTGTTGCTGATGTGGTTCCACAGCCTGAACCACAAGCGCTTCTTGAGGATGTACTTATTCAGGCAGATCAACCTGGTCAACAAGTGGATACAGAGGTTGCAGCATAGCTAGTGCAAGAGGTGTTAGGGCAAAACGATGATGCTCATGATGCTTCTTCAGGCGATTGATCAATATGTTGCACCTACACAGGTATGATTTAAATTATAAAGATATAGATACTGAGTAATTAGATTCTATTCTAACTTTAAAGTCTAAATATTATTATAAATATACCGATATAGATACTTTGTTAATAGACCTTAGTGTTAATCATAAAGTATAAATATTGTTATATACAAATGTTACTTATATAGATATTTCGTTGATCGGTTGTATAACTAATCATAAAATATAAATTTTTATTATATACAGGAACCTGAGGCTACAGGCCCAGAGGTCGCAAGACCTGAGGGTGAGCATGCTCGGGGAAAGCTACCAGTTACCGGGACATCTGGTGGTTTTGGTCCGTCTGGACTAGATGGTGTTACAGCTTCTGATTCCAGCGACACTGAGGATGATCTGGTCCTATATCGGGTATTCCTGCTGGAATGATTCGACGAGGTTCCAAGGTGTTTATGGATCTTGCTTTAAAAGAAAAGCGAAAGGCTATAGAGATTGATCCTGATTTCAATCCAACTACTAGGGAGGCTGTGGAAGAGGAAGAGGGTTATTCCTTACAGACCCGACGACGAAAAAGAGCTAGAATTGCTAGTTCTCAATTGACTATTGGTCATGTTTCAAGTCCGGGTTAGTTTTATATTGTTAAATAGTTTTAACTTGTTGTTATTCAGGAGTTACAAACTGAGACAGATGTTTCTGTAACGGTTGCTCAGGATAGACCACAGGTTGAAGTGGTTTCACAAGTTGTGACTGAACAGATATCAGTGCCTTCTGAGGTATAGATATATGTTTAGTAAAGGTTTGTAATATTAAATAGGTTAGAGATTGAGACAAAGTATTCTGTAACAATTATTAATTCTATTTGTTAAACTTAACAGGCGGAGATGATTGCTGCTATCATACGTCCTGAGACGTATACGACAAATAAAGCTAGCAGAGCTGCAGCTCAATTGCTCTCTGATGTAGCTACTGCAGCAGCTCGTATCATTACACCTCCGTCTCAACCACCAACCACTACTGCTACTACCCCACCTACGACTGATACTGAGAGGGATACATCCTTAAAGTCTAGGGTTCAGGAGTTAGAGGCTTCCACCACCACGTTGTCTTCACAGTTTCTGCTTCTCTCACAGCAGTTTATCACTTAAGGTGAATCTTATAAGCTGTTGTTGAAGACAAATACTACACTTGTTGCTGATTCTGCTGCAAACAGACGAGAGATTGACAGACTTGATCGTCTAGTTGCTGAGTTGCGAAAGGACAGGCCATCTCAAGGGGGAGTGGTTATACTGGATGAGTCCTGTAGAGGTGACGAGCTGGCTAAGAAGAGGCGTGAAGATACAGATGATGATCCCAGTGCACCAAAGGATAGTGTTGGTGCATTTTGTGTGTCAGTCAGTTGGTCAAACTATTGTAATTGTCAAAGTCAATTAGTCTACGAATGTATAGTGTTTAGTGTGTATATTCGAGTCTGTAATTATGGAATATACATAGAATGGTGACATTGTAATTGGGCCTGCGACATTGGGTCAGACGTCGCAAGGGTCTGGGCCTGCGACGTTGGGCTTAACGTCGCAGGGTCCGATAGGTGTGATATAAATACGAGTGTTAGGTTTCATTTGAGGGTTGATCAAACCCTAGAGAGAGAGTGAGCCGTTTTGTGTGAGAGAGGAGAAGAGAAAATCGAGTTTGTGTTTGTGATTGTAAAGCTTCATACGTTCAATTGTGAATATATACAAAAGCTTATAGAATCGTTTGTGTGTTTGATTCGTTTAACATTTATTATTCAATTGTTTGAATTCCGCGCATTCAATTGTTTATACGATCCGATCAGATCCCACGAGTACAGGACTATCAACTGGTATCAGAGCCGTAGAATCAAGGATTCGTCGGTTTCGGATCGTGCTTTAGAACGTTTTCGGTTTGATTCGCGAAGGTTTTATTGATTAATCTTCGTTTCTGGGTTAGGTTACTTGAAGATTTCGTTTACTGAAGAGTTTTTCTGGGTTTGTTCGTCGTTCGGTTTTCGAAATTCGTTAGCGTTTCGAAAATTTTCGATTTTAGGGTTTTGGAGCTGGTCAGTCTCGTTTTTGCGACGTTAGCTGCGACGTCGCTAAGTTCTGCGACGTTACTAGCGACGTCAGGTGCGAAGTCGCTTGATTTTTGCGACGTCACCTGCGACGTAGCCTGCGACGTTATTAATTTTGACCTTGACTGGTCTTTGCGACGTAGTTAGCGACGTCGTTATTTTGACCTTAAGTGGTTATTGCGACGTAGGCTGCGACGTTGGATTGCGACGTTATACACTACGTCGCATTTTCGATTCTTAATTGAGTCATCGGACTTCTGCGACGTTGCTAATTTTTCTGCGACATTACCCTCGTTCTAGATTCGTAAAAAAAAAAAAAAAAAAAAAAAAATTTTGGCGGGAAACTCCGAAAATTTTTGCGTTTTCAAAATTTTTCCATAGGCTTAAAACTGTTCAATTTTAGTCTGGAAAAAGTTTCATTTTACCCGGCCAGTTTTTGACGTTTTCGGACGAAATTTTGGTGGGAAAAGCGCGAAAAATTTTGTAATTTCAAATTTTGTTTTTAGGCTTAGAATAGCTTCATTTTAGTGTCGGAAAAATTTCGCTGTACTCGTATTTTTTTTTAATTTTCAAATCCGATTTTGGAGGGAAAATTCGTAAATGGCTTTTGGTAACAAAGTGCCTCCTTCTACATCTTTGTTTTATAGTGATTTTGCGAGTTGGAAGATTCAGTTATGCAATTTCATTGAATACAAAGATCCAAATCTGTTCAATTGGTTTAACACCATTGATCGAAATGAGCAACCAAGACTCGATGGGGTGCTTAAGTCAAGAGCACAAATGTCAGTCAAGGAACGAGCAGAGTTTGATAAAGACAATAGAGTGTATAAGATGATTACCAAGTGCTTGCCAGAAGTTGTGATTAATAAATTTAAAGATCAAGCAACTTCTATAGGATTATGGGATGCTCTTATAGCGGCTTACGATCAAAAGGAAAAGAAGTCAGAGGCTAATATTCAAATTCCTAGTCTAAATGATACTTCCAGATCTACTTCCAACTCGGCAGCATCTACTTCTACTAGCACTTCATATGCTTCCTATACTTCTCATACAGCTCATACAGCTCCTTCAAAGGCTACAGAGAACCATGCTAAAATTTTTACAGCTTTCCTCAATTCTTATGAGAATTTTCTTTCCAAGAAGGCAAGTACTCTGCAGCTCAATGAGGAAGACTTTGAACAGATCGACTCTGATGATCTCGAGCAGATGGATATCAAATGGAGCATGGCCATGATAACCCAAAGGACAAAGAAGTTTCTTCAGAGAACGGGTAGAAAAGACCTGGATGATGATGGTGATACATGTCTTGGTTTTAATAAAAGCAAAGTGAAATGCAAGAACTGTCAGATTCATGGGCACTTTGCTAAGGAGTGTGAGAAAGAAAAATATCCTTTATCTGGATTCACTACTCCTACAGCTCCAATGACTCCAGAGAAAAACACAATATCACAGGCTATGACGGTGTATTCTCAGGGAGTGTTTGATTTTAGTGCACTTCAAGGAGAGATTCAACACAGTGCGCTTTTGGCAAAGATACATGTGGTACATGATGAACCTAAGGTACCCATAAACTGTGTTTCTTGTTTAACATTGACTGAATCTCTTGAGAATTATCAATATGACAATTTAGAGTTGCGAAACAAGGTTGTCAAACTTACTGAATCAAACAATTTTCTTAAAGCTAATGAGAAACTTTATGATAACAAAATTGAGGCATATAAGTTAGACACACAAACTTATAAAGCAAAAGTCTTTAGTCAACAAGATGCAATTAATAGTTATCTTGCTGAAATTGAATTGTTGAATAAAGAGCTTTTTGATTTAAAAAGTGAGTACGATAACCATAAAAGCAAAATTTTAGGTTCTTCATCCGCAACTTTTGTCATTAATGAAATCGTTAATAAGCAAGGGACAGGCGGTAAAAAGAAGGCAGGACTTGGTTATAATCAAGTACCACCACCTTCCCACGCCGAATACTGTCCTACGCCTGTTAAGGAAGGTCTTGAAGAGATTCCAGTTGATTATATGAAGCTTTATGGTATTAAAGCTAAAGAAGCTAAGCAAAACAAACAGGCAAAGGAGAAAACCATAAGGCCAGAGTATCCTTTACCTAAGTTTGTTAAGTCTGATAATGCACCTCCAGTTCGTGTTGAGGAGGTCGTTGAGGTAGAAGATATACCTGAAGAGTCTACCATTAAGGTTGAGAAAATAAATGTCAAACCTGAAAATTTCATCATTACAACTGAAAATGATGATTATTTTAAATGCAAAGGCAAAGCTAAGGTTGACAATGAATCCTCAAAAGTTGTAGTTGATAAATCTAAAAAGAATAAACCTTCAAAATCAACTAACTCAACCTCAGGAACATCTACTTCAACATGTTCTCCTAAGAGTGCATGTTCAACAAATGTTCCTGGTCATAGACCTTCTGTGTATTGTCCTCCACCGAAACGATTTGAGGGAACTCATTGGAATCAATCTTATGTTGAGAGACGTTCTTGTTATCGTTGTGGTCAACAGGGACATATAATTAGGGATTGTCGGTTATTATCCCTAGATAGGTTTGGTAGAGGGATGCCAAGAACTTCCTCCTTTAGGAATTCTTATTCAAAATCGTTTTCTAGGCGTGCTTCGTATTCGCCTATATCAAGATATGCATCCTCTTCTCCAAAACCCGTGGCTAGAGTAAACAAAGTTGTGCCTAGTAAACCTCAAGTTCAACAGCACAACATTGTTGAAAACAACTCATCTGAACCTAAACAGGTTTGGAAACCAAAATCCACAAACAACGCATCAATGAAATCTTCTGAGTTTTTAAAATATCATAAACTCATTGATGTGATGGTTATGGATGATCATGGACAACCCAAGTCTATCAAGGCTTGGGTGTCCCATAAGTACATCAATGAAATCTTTGTTTGTTTGTGGTGGTGCAGTCAGATTTTTACTAGCTAATATTTTTAGTGACTGCAAGGATGTTGATATTGTTGGAAGATTGTTTTTCAAGGTGGTTATAATTTGAGATTGGATGAGATTTTCGATGTTTCAAGGTGGTAACAGTGCCAAAAGTCATTTGATTTGACTTGATATGTGATTTTGATACTTTTCTTTTAAATTTAATTATTAATGCAACAGCCATTCTTTATACTTTTTAGTATTAAAGAAATGCAATGTTGCGAAATTTATTCAATTAAAAAAATACAAAAATATGTTTAATGTTTAAGGGGAGTATTTTTGGATTGGATATAAGAATTTGCTGTTCAGGGGGAGTAATTCTGAATATTAAAAATTCTGATTATTTAATTCAGAAATGTGAACATCAAGATTCTTAATTCTTGAAAAGATGTTGGATTGTGTGTCTGTAAAACAACTTGGGATATGATAGTACATCGGGGAACATGTACAAAATGGAAATTTTAAGGTTTATCCTTGATGTATCAGTAGGTTTATCTAGCATACTTAATACAGTTTTTATGAAAATTATCTTCATCATATGATGTATTGGTAGGCATGATACATACCGGTCTATGGGTTATTAAGAAGTAATTCAAATACGTGTCTATGATCTTGTGGTAAACACCTTGTGATGTACGACTCTAAGTCTTAATTCCTTAGCGTAGCTTGACATACTTCTATTTTTAGATCGTATATCTGAGATCTCTTGGGGGAGTTAGCTGATTGATTCCTTTGTTGTACGTAAGTGCAGACCTGTTCTCAATTCAGCTTACTCTCAAAACTAAGCAAACGTGAGTCAATGTACTTGCAAAGTCTTATATTTAAGGTACTAGTCAAGGTCGCCAATTGAATAAATCAAGTTTGGTTTGACTGCGATCGGTTTTGCTTAAACCTGAATCAAGTGTATGTCGCTCTGTTGTACACAAGTACAGACCTGTCACCGCTGGCTTGATTCTTAAAATTGATTCTCTTATATTCTTTCTAAATTTGGAAACTATGTTCTTGTCTGGGCTAAAGGGGTATGTCTATGGTAGGGACCACAGAGAAATATTCATACTAATAATAAAAGTTTAGCTCGCAGACACGGATGTAACATGTTTAGGTGGATAAACAATACCAATAATCGTCTTGAAATAATTTTTATAAAAGGTGTTTTTAAATATGCTAAGTAAATTTAAAGAGGACAAATATACTGGTAATTGAGATAACACTTACTATTTGCTAATAATTGCATGTTGTTCTGATATGATCCCTAAGCAGACCTAAAGCAATCCTATCTCCAAATTTATTTTAATCTTCGTTCTTTACTTTTCATTTATAAAGAAAAATTCAAAAAAAATTTTATTTCTATGTTATTTTCTTCAATATCACATATCTTGTTAAAGTCAAATATTGAAGATGTAAAGGATGTCGGTTATTCTCCAAAGTTTGTGAAGATAATTCTATCGGAGAATCTGCTGATGATTGAGAGATGGTCACATAGTTTGAAGATCTTATTGTATGATAAATTTGTGTCAGTCACATGAATTTGGACACCAAGATTTCTTTGAAGACCATGCTATCTCAAAGGGGGAGTTTTTAATTGTCAAAGACATGAAAGAGTTTGTTGATGAAGACTAATTGAAGACTTATTTGACCAAGCTGATGACAAGGGGGAGTTTGTTGGTGCATTTTGTGTGTCAGTCAGTTGGTCAAACTATTGTAATTGTCAAAGTCAATTAGTCTACGAATGTATAGTGTTTAGTGTGTATATTCGAGTATGTAATTATGGAATATACATAGAATGGTGACATTGTAATTGGGCCTGCGACGTTGGGTCAGACGTCGCAAGGGTCTGGGCCTGCGACGTTGGGCTTAACGTCGCAGGGTCCGATAGGTGTGATATAAATACGAGTGTTAAGTTTCATTTGAGGGTTGATCAAACCCTAGAGAGAGAGTGAGCCGTTTTGTGTGAGAGAGGAGAAGAGAAAATCGAGTTTGTGTTTGTGATTGTAAAGCTTCATACGTTCAATTGTGAATATATACAAAAGCTTATAGAATCGTTTGTGTGTTTGATTCGTTTAACATTTATTATTCAATTGTTTGAATTCCGCGCATTCAATTGTTTATACGATCCGATCAGATCCCACGAGTACGGGACTATCAGATAGTGAGCTGGCTGGTCCTTCAACAACTGGTCAGTAGGCTACACTTCAGGGGGAGTCTGCAGGTGTTGAAGCAAGTGGTTCGGGTACTGGTACCGATATAGTTGTACCTATTGAAGGTGAAGCTGGTGAGTTATTAGCTTAACTATATTTGATATTTTGTAATCATAATTGTAACTTAAAATATTTGGTTATATATTCGACTTAAGATTTTATATTATAAGTTAAATATGTTTGAAATATTTTAAGTTATATAATTATTAAAAGTTAAATAGATCTTTGATCGAAAGTCTTCCGACTTATAATTAGTCGTGTGGCGTGTCCTGATTGATATCGGCGGTCAGATTTTCTATTGTAACATTTACATTTTAGACTTGAGAGTTTTTATAACTGACTAGTTAATTATGTAATAATATTTTATAACTTGCAAACGATATATAATCTACTTATATTATAATAAGAAAGTATAAATGTTTAAAAAACTTTGACCAAATTTAAAATAGGGAAATCTAGACCTTCCATTTCATAAGTCAACATGCTCATCCATCCATTGGTTAATTTGCTGACATCATAATCTTTTAATTAAAAAAACATTAGTGCCCTTAACTATTGTTTCAATTCTGAATTTATCATTTTGAATTTAAAATTAAAAGATTTAAACATTATTACTTTAATTAACAAAAAATTAAATAAAAAAATCAAAAAGGTACTAGCCTTTCACTTTTAAGTCCGATGGAAAAAAAAAATCCTATCCTTATCCTCAATTCCATCGTGCAGTCCGATGAAAAAAAATACACTTCTTTCACTTTTAAGCCCCTCGTCACTGCGTAATCATGAAACGAGGATTCATTAATTGGATTGGGAATCACTATACGACAATGATAACCACTTATACGCTCCAAAGACGACAACAGTATTTTCGTGAGATCATCGACCGGATTGGTATCATCAGTAATTTCGTCTTATGAATACTGTTGTCAGATACGATTCACATACATGAATTTTTGAATTTTTGATTCAAAGACGATTACGGGAGCTCTTGGATTCATTAATTGGATTGGGATTACCATCCACATAATCTTTTGATCCGATTAAAGCAGACGTTTCAGATCCATAAAATCAATGAAGTCTCTGGTTATAAGATTCTAAATTTGTAATTCTTTTTTGTTGTTAAGCTTAGTATGAAATTTGCAATGTGTATATTGATTATTTGGTATAAGGTAAGGATTGCATATTACATGTTTCGGTGTCTATATAGGGAGGTTTATTATAGAGTATATTTAGAATATTGAATAATTGGTATATTGTTAACCTATACATTTTATTTTAAAAAAAGTTGAAGATTATGTCACACTGTATATGTACATGTGACAGAGTTAGATTATCTAAAGAAACAGATACTGCTACATATTCTGCAAGATTTTAGGAATGCAAGTCAAAAAGATCCTTATACATTCTCTCAGTCGTATCTGTTAATTCAATATGTTGAAGTTAGTTCCTTTTTTTTTTTTTTGCAAAAGTTTGTTATTTCAGTAGATTATATATATATATATATATATATATATATATATATATATATATATATATATATGGGAATATGTTAGCTACACCTTGGTGTAGCCAACTTAGCTACACCAAAACGCCAATTTTAAGTATAAAACTATAATTTTTTTGCCGTTTTGTATCCTAAACTTGTTAATATCTCTAATCTATTAAAAACAACATCTATGATTGACATTTACATTTAAGATAATTACAGTTGCAAATGTAAACTATTTGGAACCATTTTCGTGAAGGGAAGTTGATTAAAGAATAAAAACCAAAAGACACTAGCAACTATATTAATGAAAGATGTTAGAGGTGATTGATTAGAGATATTAACAAGTTTAGGATACAAAACGGCATCAAAAATTATAGTTTTATGCTTAAAATTGGCGTTTTGGTGTAGCTAAGTTGGCTACACCAAGGTGTAGCTAACATATTCCCATATATATATATATATATATATATATATATATATATATATATATATGATATTAGTCATACGGCTTTCAATTTTCTTATCATTCAGCCATTTATCAATTCCAAACAACCTTCACTGCTAACTGGGAATCGTAGGCAATGGCAACCCCTGTTGATGATTTTTACACTCCCTTGAACCTTCTTCACCTAGGCAAAGACTCTTGGAAGGTTTGTGTGAAGGTGTTTCTTCTGTGGACCAAAACTACATGAACAATCCTAAACAAATTGCCAGCCATGAGTTGATTCTCATGGATGTTGAGGTATCCGCTACTTATTTTATTTTTGTTAACTCTCATGCCTTTTGTACTATGTTATTGATTGATGTTTGGTATATACAAATGAAAATGAAATAAAGTGTAAACCTGGAATTTAAAAATAGGTATTGTATTTGATTGTGGTGGTGAAATGTAATTAGAAAAATATTTGATTAAAGAGACATGTGCTCTTTGAGGAAGATGATATTTAATTAAACGATGTGGTCTTGGTGATAGATTAGCATGAATTATTTTTTTAACTTTAAATAATATGATTTCTTGTCTGGGCTAAAATTCAGATGTGATCTATTTTAGAACTGTATCTCAATTCCATACATGCATCTGTAAATGATGGGAACAATTATTTTCACTTTTTAATGTAATGTTAAAGGGTTGAATTCTTTTTATCTAGAGGAAATAGCAAATTTAAAGTTTAATATCGATAAGAACTGAATGTCTGAAGCACTTATTTGGACCAATCATTTTGAGATGCACATTAGATGTAATTCATCTTAATTGTAAGTGATAATATGTGTGTATGACATATCAAGTTTACGTTTCAGTATTTGTTGATGGGTATATATACTTGTGAGTATGGCTTAATTTATGCCCATGATTGTTGTGAGATCAACAAGTTTAAATATAGACTACAGGCTGTGTGTGGATTAAGAAGACATAAACGAAAGTGTTTAAAAATTTTGATATGATATAGTTTTCGGTTAAAGGAAACTGGTTATTTCACAGTTAGGAATGTATGACTTAAAGGCAACTGGTTATTTAACAATTTGCAATCTATCATTCTACATCATTACACTTATTGTTTTGTTGTGTATGTCTCATAACACTTGTGGTATGTTATTGTTTGCTATCTGTAAATCTAAAAGAAGCAGAATTGACCCTCATTTCTTTTTTTTTTTTTGAAATTATATCAAAATGCTTTGTGTTATGTTATTGTTTGCTAACTGCCTCTTTTAAGGCTTTTTTTTTGTTTATCTATAACAACAATTGTCTTATTTTATTAATAACCCTGAAGTGTAGACTTTTAATAGACTTTATAAGTGTACATAGAATATAGACTTTATATTCTGATAACGTCTGGTTGCGATTGTATTTGTAGTATTAGGACTGTTATAAGTGTCTAATCTGCCTCTTTTAATGCTTTTTTTTGTTAATCTATAACAACAGTTGTCTTATTGGTGGTATTCATGCTACTGTTTTTATGACGTTTATTTTGTGTGAAACATCAGGGTAACAAGATCTGCGCGTCCATTAAGAATCAACTCATGCCCGACTTCGAAGATTCTATTAAAGAAGGAAACTACTGTGAATTGTATAACTTTGGTCTCGGCCCATATGATACGGACTACATGCTGGTAGAGCACAACTGCAAGATCAACTTCTTCCGGACAACAAAGGTCCGAAGGGTTGAACCATTTGAGGCTGATGTTGACGTAATCAATCTGGTTTCGTTCAATGACATACTGGAGTGGAAAGTATCCACTAGACTTGCATTCGGTAAAATGCTACATAGACCCTATGTTAAAAACCAGCTGATTTGCTATATTTTATGGATACTTTTTTAATTAATGCTAACTATCTTTAATGTGCTTTGTTTCATATAGATGTTTTGGGTTACTGCTTAGTAATGATGGACTCAACATTAAGAGGGAGAATGGGAAGGAACGGAAGTCTATCAACTTTGTCTTGCAAGACATTAAGTAAGATTTAAATAAGTTATTGTTTTTTTTTTACATTTTGTTTATATATATATATATATATATATATATATATATATATATATATATATATAAGTATATTTATATGTGTGGCTGTATGTAGCACAATCAATGATTCAGACTCACTATTAATAGTTATCCATTTCATTCATTAAATTTTAGTGATAAGAGAATCAACTGCTGTCTATGGGGCAACTTTGCTGAGCAGTTGCATACATATATAGTGACAATCAGTCTTCAAATGATCACATCATTGTCTTCATCCAGAATGCTAAAGTCAAAAATTGGAAAGGTAGTAAAATTCAATACCCGTAATTCGTATAATTGGGATGACATTTTACTTATTATAATGTTCATCATGTGACAGATAATGCACAAGTATCCAATCAAATCTTTGGATGTCGTGTCTACATTAACGATGAAGTTGATCCAATCACGCAATTCAAAAAATTGTAAGACCGTTAATATGTTTTTCCCACGTATGTTTATTATAATCTGCGAATATCTGTTGTTGTATGTTGATTGTATACACAATGTTGACGAGAATTATCAGGATGCTTTCAATATCCAAACATGGATTGCCGTCAACACCGCTTACAAATATTGAAGCAAAAACAGTCATTAAGGATGTCATTGATGATTTTCCGGTCTCTCTTCTCAAGTCTGTTAATGAAGTTTGCGAGGCTCGTGAGGTTCGTTTACACACACCAACTCTATGCTCATTTTTCCAAGGTTTACTTTGGAATTTATACTTTTCAGACTTTTGTATGTGACTAACAATAAAAAACTATTAAATACACATGTAGTCACCCTTGCAAGAGTAGCTTCTGACACCATCAATTGTTTCATGCAACTCTCCATCACTTTAACTTTAAAGTCCTCTCAGAATAATCCCAAAAATGTTTTTTTTACGTATTATACATATCAGTTACATAGTCTCACAGCTATCTACCTTTCATTTCCTGAAAATCCTATGACCTGATAGTGTATGCATATATATATATATATATATATATATATATATATATATATATATATATATATATATATATATATATATATTATATGTACTATACAAAGCTTAAAATATATAAAATTGTTGACCAACTTTTAAATGGATGAATCTACACCAAAATTGACATGTTATACAGTTCATATTTATAGACTGACAATCATATTCTTAAATATTGAATCCTTCATGTCCAGGCCCAGGAATGTGTTACTAAGGCTACTGTGCTCAAAGTTTTATCGAATGAAGGTTGGTTCTACTACAGTTGTCAAACCTGTGGTAAAACTGCTGGTCCAAAAGATACTGGTGATGTCAAAGTGAAGTTATATGAATGTGATATTTGCGGTCCCGTGATTGACGTTAAAACCAAGTAAGAGTATCTTTTCTTCTACAAACCCTATTTTATCACATCTCTATTTATTATGTAGTAATTGTAATTTGTATATTTGCGATTGTATTTGTAGTATTAGGACTGTTATAAGAGCTAAAGATGTGACTGGCTCTGCATCTTTTGTTTTGTTTGAGAGGTTGATGTCCAAGTTCCTGAATAGGAGCGTCAAATGGCTGAATTCAAAGTGTGCAAGTGTATGTGTTATTACAAATACTGTCATATTAATAGAATATTAAATACGTTTTTTTTTACAATCACTGATTTATTGTGTTTTTAAATCAAACTCTGTTTTACAGTCTGGAGATCCAACAGTTATACCTGATGAGTTTAGCTGCCTTATCAACCGGGAAATGGTTTTTAAGGTTGTTGTCAGTTCTTTCAATTTGAAGTATCAATTTTCGACCTTCACTCTGAAATTACTCACCGATGATGAAGATGTTTTATCTGAGATTCAACGTGCTTTTGATGAAAAGTATACTGTTGGTACTGAGCTGGACGTGGATGCCATTACTCCAAATACAAAGGTTAACAAACAACTCTCATAAATATGTCATTAAACGCAAGTGTTTTTCAGACTTTCTAATTTACATATATGTCTTTTCATTAAACAAATATACAGGTTGTTGGGTCAGATACCGGGGATCACTCGATGTCAAGTTCTTCATCAGACCAAACTCCACATAATTCTGGTCTCAAGAGGAAGAATGACACTCCACCTGATGCCCCTTCTTCGCAAAGACATACCTCAAAGACTGTAAAAGGGATTGAGGCAATCAACATAGGAAACCTCGATGACATGTCTCCATGAGTGAATTCTAGTCTGCACAATCTTCAGTTTTATTTGTTATGCCTATTAGAAATAATCCCGTGACTTCATCTTTTTGATGACATGATGATTTGATTTATCGTTTTAGTGATTCAGTTTATTTAGGTTAATGCGAACTTGATTATGAAGTTGTTCACAGGTCACCATGTGACTGTGCTTTTCTAAAGACACTATAGGCGTAACATTTTTTTATTTATTTGGTTAATGAATCTTTCAGATCTTTTTATCATGATTTTTGCAGCACAATAACTATGATACTTATCACATATTCGGGCTAATGTTGTTTTGTTTGTTATTTTAGTTTTGTTTTCTACGTTTTACCGGTTACACCTTTTTTACTGGCCTGGTTTTAGATTTTCTGCTGTATCTTGATACTGTTTATGATAGTGTTGAGGGCCCGAAAGTGTTATGGTGTATGTTTGTTACAGTGTTTTTAGTAGCCAACACATGAAATAGTTACTAGATGTCATGTATTGCATGATTCAAAACCATCAAAATTGAAATACGCGGGTGTCTAAATGGGTTTCCTGGTAATGCTGGAAAATGATGGTGACATATGTGACTACTAATGGGTACTGAGATGGTGGTTCATATGTTCAATTTTTGTAAGTTATTTCTTAATGATGAAAGTTGACCTCATCATACTTATTTAGATTCTTCATAGGTTACTTTGTGACTTTGATAGTTTAAGGACACCTTAGGCATACATTTTTATATCGTCAGGACACTGTCGATTAAGCTTATCAAGGGTGTATATTATATGAGTAAGGTTAAATATCGCGCGTGGATTCAAGTTACAAATCCATTCTTCATTTATGTTGTTTGCATTTAACATAATGGCACATAGTTATGTAACTGTGTGTTCTAACTTATTTATAATATTATTTTATTTACTATTCCCGTGTTTACTGTACAGAAAGATGAAACGGCTCAAAACCAACGCGTAATTCTCTACATTCTTCATTTTTGTATGAAACATGAATGCAGTTGGTTGACAATAAATTAAAAAACCTAAAAGAAGACCAAAAAGGTAAACTTCTTGAATTGCAACAACATACCGTTGATGTTGAGAAAGATCTTTCAAGCAAAATGGAAAATTTTCGGCATTAGTTGGCATCAACATTGGCAATTGCTTCAGACGTGATCCCATCTGATTCGTTTGAAATGAGCAATAACATGGAGCAAATGGACTTTGCTATTGGAAAATTGGGTTCACTAGAGGTATACCTAAGCCAGGTATTACCATTTACCAACATCATATTGCTGATACAACACTAATACTTATGTACGAACGTACCTAACATAGTTATGTGGTTTCATTTTTTTACATCAACTTTCAATATATATATATATATATTGGATATCAGGCTGAGCTGTTGTGGGAATCAACATTACAGCAGTTGCATAAATTACTGACAAAACACAATCAGCACGTGCCATTCTTTTCATAAACGACTACTTTTACCGACTTCGCGAACTGAACGCTCTTTGGATTGCTCGTCCGAAATAATAGCATATGACAAGGCTATTTTGTGTTTAATTTCTAATATATGTAATTTAACGTTCAATTATCAATGCCTTTCTGTAATTTGAAATTCCATACAATACAACGTTATATTTTCGTTCTTAAACTTAAGTTGTCAGTGTTTAACTATGCAGATCGTCTATATCTTGCACACGCAAATGTATTCGTTTACATTCCTAGCTAATTATCACGTATGATTCTTACGAATATCCATTATGCATCCCGCGAAGCCGCGGGTCTTAAGCTAGTTTAAAGATATAATTGATAGTTAAGTTTTGGAAATATAACAGTTCAATTAAGTCTTGGAAATTATATAAGTTAAATAATGCGTTTATATTATGGATTATATACACAAAAGAATTAATAAGGAGATTTTTAGATTGATTCAGGGAAATTAATGAAAGAATTTATGTTATTAATATTTTATTTGTGTTTTTGCTTTGATAGATATGGAAATGCTTGATCTATCAGATTCTGGAAGTGACATGTTTGATGAAATCGATGAGGATATCGATTATGATCTAGAAGAAGGAGAGTTTGTGCCTCCTGAAGATTAGACTTCTATTTCTGAACCTGAGATAGATGAAGGTGCTAATCCCAATGTAAATGTAGATGAGCACGTCGTCAGTCCGTCAAAGACTGAATTCATTTTTAGAAATGAAGACGGAGAATCAGATATTGATTTAGAAGCATTTGAAAATGATTCTACAGATTCAGAGGATGAAGTTACTGATGAGATTGATGAAAAGCTTAAACATCTAGTCGGAAATCAAATGTTTATTCAAGAGATGTTAAAGAAGAAAAAGGAAAAGAAGCCACGTGTTGATGAAAGAAGTTGATATTACAGGAAAACGTGAGCTTAAGACTGGCATTATCGGTTGGTATTATGATTCAGAGTTAAAAATTTTTGCTATGAAGCGATATGACGGAGTCCAGTACTTTGAAAAGAAGATGGCTGTATTTAGTTCATTACCTAGATATGAAGTTCGTGACTTTGCTAGATTGGAATTGATAAATCCCAGTAATGATGATTATGTAAAGTATGTTGAACCAATTATCAGGACTGAGGGTAGAACAATGAAGTTTGATCGAATTAAGCCAAGAGTTGGACGAACTATTAAGTTGAAGGAAAAGAGTCAGTGAACTGAAAGGAGACGTAGACATAAAGTCTATCCAGCTGTCAAGTGTATACAACAGATTCCTGTGAAGACTATACCTCAAAATATTTTGGGAAATTTGAAAAGTTGGGGTGTAGATTCTGCAACGGGTGAAGCTGTTATGGTTGAGGCTGATGATGACTATCCGACTGGAGAAAAGGAGATCTTGCGCATATATGATAAAAGACACTTGATGAACCTCTCTAAGAGTGACTTGTTGATGTTATACAAGAACAAGATCATGTCTACTTATGGTAGGGGTGATGCTGCAAGAGATTATCAGAAGATGATTAAAACATGTAACAAGTTGAAGATTTACGCAGGAAGCAAAATTTATAAGTGAAGACCGAAGACAACTTGAAGATATAGACGCTAGAGCTATTGTCAAGGGGGCGTCTGTTGAGACATGTTATGGTGACAACAGATCTAGCTTGTAATAGGACTGGTGTAATTATTATCAAGTTTGTACATTGGTTTAGATATAATATATGATATTAGTTTGTTATTAATATTTGTTAAATATATTAATATGTTAAAGTGTTAGACAAATATCGAATACGAACTAAAGTCAAAAGCTGATGCGAGATGAGATCTCAAGTCGCAGGTCATTGGACTACGAGATGAGATCTGGGCTCGCAAGGGTAGCAGGGAACCGAGCTGTAACTGGGCTTGGGCTGGATTGCGAATTGAAGTCAACTCGCAGAGCCCATGCACTGCGAGTTGAGACGAAATATATATATGTTTTCCGGTTTAGAAAACATAACTTTGGCATTCGAATATTGATTTATGCGAACTGATCCAGAGAAAACAAATATTCTAAAGGCTAGGTTTTGATTGTTTCATACTCGTAGCAATTAAAACAAAGCATATTAGTTGATAATCGTATTATAAACACGATATTAATCGTTATATAACAATATAACACGTATTGAGGGATTCCGCACCTTAATACCTAAAGATAATCTCGTTATCGATCCAAGAACTAGGGACTTACATATGTCCGAAAGTAGCTATGGTGCGAAAGTAGTAGTTTCGCATATGGACATATCCGAAAGTGTGGTCCGAAGGTCAAGTCCGAAAGTCAATATGAAGGTCCAGTTTCGCAATGTTCAGTTTCGCAAAGCTCAGTTTCTTGTGTCCGAAGGTTTCAAATTTGGGAATGTAGTCAATGATCTCGATTTGACCCGAAACTTTTAGGGTATCCTTAAATATGTTTCTAGGCCTCGGGAAAATTACCGTTACGCTTTATGTTTGGCTCGAAGTGTCGGTTTTATAAAACTCCTAAAATCAGTCCCTATATGGTGGTTTCAGATTTTTCACTCGATTAAACTCTCGTTTTCAGCACTTTCTACACTTCAACAATTCTCAACAAAAATCACACATTTTAACCTATGAGTCTAGTACTCTTAGAAATTTTCCCATGAATTTTAAAGTTCACCTTAATGGCTAACAAAAATCAAGAACAAAAAGTGTTTAAATTCGGCCAAAAACATCTATCACTTAGAACTCGATTTTTCTACTAAAATCCATGTATATCTAGTCCATGAGCTTAACATGAAAGTTGTAGTTAACTTCAATACGAAGATTTTGAAATATTTTTCATCCGTTAATTTTGTGTGTACGATTTTATATAAATTTTCTCGTAGACTGTTTTTTCAGGAACCGAAAGCAGAAAATGCATAAGTGTATAAAAACGAGTTTTGATCATTATTTCGGACATTTTTAAGTTGAGTGAGCTTCATAATATGTAAATGAACTCAGTCCTAGATAATTTAATGAAAAAGATTGGAAATCTTACAAGAAAACGTGATCTAGAGTGAAGATGGAGACGATGAGCTTGGTTTTTGCTTTCTCTTTGTTTCCTTTGCTTCTCCTTCGATTTCTTCAAGTAGAAAGCTAGATTGATGGTAGTTTATGAGGAAAATGATGATGGTTGGTGAATATAGAGAGAAAACCGAGAGAGAGATGGAGTAGAGTAAGAAAGTGATGGTGAAAATGATATATTGCACATGTATGTATGTACTTAAGTCAAAAGGTAAAACAACAAGATCCTAAATTTATGGAGGAAATATGGGGGCTGAATTTCGGTGGGGGTGGGGCCCATATGGGTGTGAGTTTGTCTCAAATTTGTTTCCCCAAATTTGCGCTCCGTGCGGTGCTCGTTTCCCCGGTTGTTTCGTCGTCCGATTAAACGTAAAACGTTTTATATTTAAGTTTTCGTAACGATTTAAAACTCTATATTTTGAATGAAAGTTTTGTCCAAAATAATATACTTTGAGTTGTTAAAATATGGGTTGATTCCATTTGGTTGTCGGTTGAAAGTTTTACATTTGTTTGATTAAAGAAACGTTTTTAGACGTTATTTTCGTACGTATTTATTTGTATTGTTTTCACTTGAAGTATTTTACTAAAATACTTAACTTTGAGTTATAAAAATATAACTTAGTTTCATTTCATTTTCCGGGCGCATTTTGCGCGTTTTTGTCGCATTCAGATTACGTTTTAATAAACGTATATTTTTATTATATTATTACCATAATATAACATAATAAATAATGTTATGAAATAATTTCGTATTATTTAATAAATGATTTTACCAACGTCCGTATTTTTGATTTGTCGTATTTGATTCGACCCGAACTTTATACGATTTAAATGAATCGTATATCCGAATATAAATATAACATGCAATTTCCGTACGTATTTAGCCTAATATAGACTAAATACACATAATCACATAGTAATTTGGTACTAATTAAAGTCCTAATTTTTCCGGTTGTCACAAAAACTGCATTTCAATCATAACAGGAATTATTTGATACTCATTTAGAACCCGATTATGTTAAGCTTTTAGCATGAAATGCCTTTTGAACTTAGTAGTGAGTTACATATCTCTCTATATGGATCATATGTTCCATTCCTCAAAGTCTGCAAAAATGTAAGAAACGTTAGAATTACAAATGTAACACAATACTAATTTAATTCACAATATAATAACTCAGGCATTTTTTCAAACACTTGGTGAGCGCTTCATGAAACACCATAACAAACACTCATAGCCTGACAAACGTCACAAGCCGTAGAATATAGAAACACATATAAAGTAAAACCATAAATTTAAGAAGATATAAAACATCAATTCGAATGTATTACAATTCATAAAAACACTAAAGCTATAAAAACGTAGTAGGCAATTAAAATCTCTATATCTATATCAAGCATTAAAAAAAATGCTATTACCAGAATTTAGAAAAATCTCCATTCTCTTGCAATTTTTTTTGATTTTTTTGGTTTATATCTACATTGATTGGGTTGTTTCTACTAACCCATGTGTATGGCTTCTTAAAACGTCGTACGAATCATTTCAATTTCAAATGTTCGATTTCAATTTCAATTCTACTAACAGACATTGAGTTATTTTTTATTTGTGTTATTTTTTATTTGTGATTTATAAAGCAAGATCAAGGAAATTCAAGATTCAATTAATGTAGAAATCAAGTAAAGTTTGTACCTGTGAATCGATTGAATCAGAGACAAGATATTAAACACCATCGTCATTTTGTTTACCTCAATTTTTGAATTCCGTTAGGGTTTAGAGTGGCCAGAAGTATGGGAGTGAAAGGGAACATGATTTGTCTTTGGCTTCAGTTGTACCATTGAATCTTTGTCTTCGCCAACTAAATTTGGTCTGGTCGATCAATTTCTTTATATATTGAGTTGCTATATAATTGCCATTGGCGATGGTTAACTCTTGTTTTGAATCTGTTTTTTCAGTACAAGGAACAACTTAGGTCACATTGCTGTAGTATGGAGTTTCATATGTAAAGGAGTTTGAAGAAAGGGAAGTGTCATATAAATGGCAAGCATTAATAATATTCAATTTTCACCATTAATATTGCCCAAATTAATTTGCATGTTTATATTTCAAATTCAAATTCTACAGGATATTATGAAGTATGATTTTTGAATTGAGCTTTAAAAATATTGGTAGTATAAAGGGGCAAAAGGGTAATTATATAATCAACTAAGTGATTTATTGGTTAATCATGGTGAAGGTTAGTGATTTAATTCAAAGGTAATTTAAAAATGATTAGACTAATCAATGCGTCTTTTAATAGTAAAGAGGGAAAGGGATTATTGAAGATTAAAAATAGAAATAAGTTATAAAATTTTGAGGACACATGGCATTTAGCAAGATGCTTATGTGTTTTCATTGGAATGAAAGTGATGGTTTTTATATACTAACTAAAGATTAAAGTTATTGGTCTCAAGAGAAAAATATCCTATTAGTTGGGTAAAAATGAACATCTAACATAAATAGTATTCCATATTAAGCCAAAAACATTTTGATTAAAAGAGATGATATATTTTAAAATCAATATAAATAGTAGTTTATCCCGACGCAAAGCGTGGGCAAATAAACTCTAGTTGGATATCATTTATCCAATCCACATGTAATGGATACACATGGTCTAAATAGATGTATAATGGAATAAATATGGATGTGGGTGACAAATTGTTATACATGGATTCACTCATTATCATACGAAAGACATATATGTGTACAAATTATAATGCAAAGTCACTTATACTATATATTTTTGTAAAGTTAAAGGATTGTTATTATAACTATTTCATATGGTCACAAAGTTCATTTATATTAACTACCGATTGGAAATTTTATTTTCTCTCAGTTATTTTCCATTATATATTTATAGTAAATCAAAATCTCACATCCTTATATATAGTTAAAAAAACACAACTGAGTTAAATTTTGATTACCACCATACAACGAGAGTCACTTATCGTGTCAATATTGACAAGAAATCAAGAAGTGTTTTAAAATTTTCAAATACTACGATATATAATATAATAGATGAGTAAGGTTCAAATGAGTACAACAATTTTTGATGAGAATAAAGAAACCAATAGGAATAAGCCACGTGTCACTTTACTCTTTCTCCTCCAAATTATTAAAAATTAAATATCTCTCAAATGGTAAGTCTGAAAAATTATAAAAATTGCATCATAAAAATCAGCGTTTTATTCTCTTCGATTAGAGATGTGACAAGGTATACTTTTGATGGACTTTTTTTCGGTTTTTTTGTGGGTTTTGAAATCGAGTAACACATGTATTAGAAGCTGATAACACATGTGTTACTCGCTGCTATAATATGTGTTATACGCTGGTAACACATGTGTTACAGGCTAGTAACACATGTGTTACCTGTGTGTAACACATGTGTTAGCAGCGAGTAACACATGTATTAACAGCAACTAGCACATGTGTTAACAGCTAGTATCACATGTGTTACTAATTTTGTAAAACCCAAAAAAAAAATTCGTCGAAAGTATACCTTGTGAGATGGAAAATCGAAGAGAAAAAAATGCTGATTTTTACGGTGTAATTTTTATGATTTTTCGACTTACCGTTTCGGAGATATTTAAGTTTAATAAACATGGGGGAAAGTAGGCTTTGTGACACGTGGCACGTTCTAGTTGGTTCCTCCATTCTCACTAAAAAATTTATTCTCATTTGAACCTCACCCTATAATAGATATCCATTAATCTACTTCATCTAACGAATATGGATATGGGCGGACGATTTTGAAAATAGATGAATATAATATGAATGTAAATAAAGAAATAAATGGATATAGATGTGGAAATAATCTCATCCGATCCATTACCATCTATAAGAGCAAACAAAGTGAGATGTCAAACTCGTCCGGCGTTCAAGGTCGATGTGCGCAAATGAATACTGCGTTCAAGAGTATATTTTTTTTATTCTTCTTAAATTTATCTTGAAGGTGTTTTAAAGGTGGAAAGATTTTTGGGGATTTTGATCTACAGTAAAGTTATCTTAAATGAGTATGGATCAAATGAGACCATAATTTTTGAGTAAAACTAAGGGAACCAATAATATCATGCCACATGTACAAAGAGAATGTTTCATACTACAAAACCCATTTACCCCAAACATCAATTATCTCACAAACGACAAATCGAAAAATCATAAAACTTGCACCATAATTTTCAGCGTTTTATCCTCTTCGATTTGCCGCCCCTCAAGGCATACTTTCGATAAAAAAAAATTCGGTTTTTTGGTGGGTTTTATAAATTAGTAACACATGTGTTAGTGATTGATTGTACATTTTATTTACGATTATGGTTAGGGTTTAGGGTTAGAGTTTAGGGTTAGGATTTAGCAGGGTTCATGGTTTAGGGTTTAGGTTTAGGGTTTATTAGGGTTTAGGGTTTTGTATTATTTAGGGTTTAGAGTTTTATAAAGCGTTTAGGGTTTGGGGTTTGGGATTTAGGGTTTAGGGTTTGGGGTTTGGGATTTAGGGTTTAGGGTTTAGGGTTTAGGGTTTTGGGATTTAGGGTTTAGGGTTTAGGGTTTCTAAAAGGAGCGCGCCAAACACACCCATAGACGGCCCGTCTCCCCATAGACGGCCTGTCTCCCCTAAGACGGGGACACAAATACACAATGGTGCTGAGTAGTGAACGCCCCCTAATTGGCCCAATGGATGTGTAATATAAATATTTTGTTCACTGAATTTCAGCCCAATCTCCCCTGTAATTTTAGCTCAGCACCCCCCATTCAGCTTTAGACCAGCCTCCCTATTCATTATTGGCCCAGCCCAGCCCAGCCCAGCCCAGCCCACCATTCAGATCTTTTTTTGTACTGTGAAATTGTTTCAACTCATAATTAGCATAGCATACAGATCTATCTATGATTAGAATAAAAAGGGAAAAATAACATACAAATCTGCCTAGTCCGATCCTCTCCTATGATCAATTAACTTTGTTTTTTCTCCTTTTCTTAACGATAAATTGTAAGTTGTTTAAATTATAATTTAATTGATTAGTTCCTTTGATATTTTTTGTAACTTATAAAGACTCGGAGGTGCTATGAAAGTCATAGAATTGTTTGCTATAATGGGTGTTTTTGTGGTCTTACGTTAAAACATGGGATAAAAAAAGAAAAATTGATAGCTCTTTAATTACTATTTTGGCAACATGCATTGAAGATGGATTCTTGTAACAATTACGTGTAAGTTAAAAAAATTTCAGTTTCTTCTATCTAAAACAGTTATGATTGCTAATTTCTCTTCTTAATTATAATACTTCGATACGTTCCGTGAATAAATTTTTTATTTATTGACATTTCATGATAAAGTAAGCACCCCTTAACTTGAAATCCTAGCTAGCCCTGTCTCCAATACATCTGATTATAGCTTGAGTGTTGAACCGAACAATGAGCACAAGGTCAATCACTCATTGTGCTTTAAACCATTGATAAGTAGTTATAGTTGTTCTTCCTAATTTCTAGAAAAATAGTACCACACGGATGTATTGCGTTGCAAAAAAAAGAAAATATGGGTTATTGTTTATTAGTATGATGATTTGTACAAATTCGTACAAGAATATCTTGTATTTTATATTGTTTGGCTTTTACCATCTTTTAATGTTGCGAAACTGTGCATGGATTGCATTGATGAACACATAATTAGGTTGGTGTTTTCAAATTTCTAAGTACAAAAAATCAGACATAATCAGCTATACATCACTACAAATGATTTGTACGCTTTTAAGGTTGCAAATTTTTAATTTTTTCATGCTTATAAATGTTAACATTTTGTCTTATACATTCGTTTACATATTATCTACTCTATTTATAATAAGAAAGTATAAAATATTTAAAAACTTTGACCAAAATTTGAATGGAGAAATCTGGACCTTCTATTTCAAAAGTCAACATGAAAATCCATCCATACGTTCATTTGCTGACATCATAATAATCTTATTAAAAAGACATTAATACCCTTCCTAATTTTTTGTTCAAATTCAAATTTAATAATTTAATTTAATTTCAAATTTCAAAAGCAATTGGAACCCCACGACAACATGTATATCCAATTATTACGTTATTCAATTAAAATAAAAACAATTAACAAAAAATAGTAAACTAAAATTGATACCCCTCAATTCGTGACCGGCAAATGCGAGGATTTGATTTGCATAAACGGATCAAATACATAACAGGAGCTCATGAAATATAGATTGGATTGGTATCACCATACTCTTAATCTTTTGATCCGATTAACAGAGTCGCTTCAAATGCATAAAAGGAATGAAGTCTTTGGATTCGATTTACATAATCGATGGTTAGTCCCCATTCGTATATACGATTTTAAATTTCTGATCCTCTTCTTTTGGTAAGCCTATTATGAAATTTGCAGTTTGTATATATTGAGTATTTGATATATTGAATTATTGCATATTACATGTTTGATGAAATGCCTCAATAGTAAGCTTAACTTTGCAAATTGATAGAGTATTTTTATTGATTCTTGAAGACTGTGTTATTTGTTACGGTCCACGTATTAACATAGCTTTGGACTGATAACTCACATCGATTTAGGATTATCATAGAAAACTTTTTTATGCTACATGTTAGCCTACATTCTAGGAATTTCAATTACAACCAATCCTTATCCAATCTCTTAATCCAAGCTGATAATTCAAAATTTAAAATTCGATCCTACTTTTATGCATATATAGAGTGTGTTGGTTATGTATTTGAAATATATATTTATATCCTGTAACATATTATCATTGACACGGCCTATTTTCTGCATTGCATTCAATCATTCATCGTTTAAGACACATAATTAAACACTACCTACAATGTGCAATCTAAACTGATTTTGAGCCCACCTTTTCGGAAACAAAATCAACGGACCCCATACAAATAATCTACTGCATTATGCATAAATTGTTTTCAAAATTCAAATTAAAAAATATGCAACTATGACTTCACCCAGGTTTGCTTCTACACAAAGAATCAATATCATTGTTATCTTCTTCCAATTTTTTAATTTAATTCTAATTTCTTTTATGTGTTTTTTATTTATGTAGGTGTTTAAACCTATATTTAGAGTTTTTATTGTTCAATTCTCAAGTTTTAGGTTGGATTTAGTTATATTATTGCCTTAACATGAATTAGTGCTCTTGTCACCATTTTCAGTTTTGATTTATGCCTGAACTACTTAATCTTCTTAATATTATTGTTGTTTTTTGGTTTGTGGTTAATTGAAAGGTTCGACTCTTTTAAATACTACAATATCATTCATTTCCTTTTTTTTTCACCAGCAAGTATGCACCATATAAAATCAGGTATACTTTGATTGATTCCGCAAAGAACGAGAACGAAAGAACCAAACAGCCGGTTAGTTTCATCATTTTTGAAACTTGATTGATTTCTAGACGAATCTTTGTCAATTATGATACTACAGTTATCTAACTGGTATAAAATGTTTGGTTTACTATTTATTTGTTCAACTTTCATTGGATGAAAATCGAATAATATAGTTTGCAATTGAAGATGAAGTTTGTGTGCCTACCAACTGTTCGATGATATATCAACGAATTTGAAGTTAAAATGTTTTTCATTCTGAAAGTGACAGAACATTTATATACTAAAATACGTTTATGTTGTTGCGTTTGATTGAAGAATCTTTCAATAAACCCTTTAATGACGGTTGGGTGTATGCAATATGTGATTCTGATGGAAAGTGTGGTGTTGGATGCATTTTAGTTGTTTCAAAGTTTAGGCCATACATCCTTGGAAGTAATGAGCTTATTAAAAATCTAACATACACTTAAAAATTACTAAGCAGAAGAACTCCATATTTGGGTATGTAATTTGCATGAAGTTTGTAATTGCATCTATTATTATACTTTATACGATACATTTTACCATTTACTCTTTGTATTATATTTCAATATATGAAGATAACAAGGGAAGACATTCATGAAGGTTTAACGTATCGCTCTGTACTCTATTCCCTTTTTGTTCTTTCAATCGGTATATTTGAGTAGCTGACTGTTTTGTTTGTTATATATAGTCGATTGCGAGTCGTTTTCTTGATTTAGAAATGTGAATCCTTTCATGCAGCTGATCTTATAAAGTCAGCTTATTATATTTGATCAACCGCTTGATTATATCTTATGAATATCTTTTTAAACAACTAGACAGGTTCCACTTCTTTTGCACTTGCAGTATAGAGTTTGACGGAGATGATCAGCTTTTTGCTACTGCTGGTCTTTCACGGCATATGAAAGTTTTTGAGTTTGATTTTCTAAGTATTGCACTATGATTGATCTAAACTTCTGCTTACTAATATCAAAACCCCTTAAAAATACAAGTATATGGGATTCGTTGTGTAAATATTCATTATAAGTTAATTGTGGTTGACAATTGGAATGTATGTGTTTGTTTTAGGGACTGTAAATCCTTTCTGTAGCGCAGGTTAAACTACGAATGGTTT
Source organism: Helichrysum umbraculigerum (assembly GCA_949592205.1). Taxonomy (NCBI): domain Eukaryota; kingdom Viridiplantae; phylum Streptophyta; class Magnoliopsida; order Asterales; family Asteraceae; genus Helichrysum; species Helichrysum umbraculigerum. The sequence goes on from CATIUR010000003.1 coordinate 36,677,661, forward strand.
GATGACGGAGCTCAGCCGCATAGCCACTCAAACCAGAAGAGGTTGATAAGGTAGTATGATCAATTAAAGTTTTTAGCATCTTTATATATAAAATAATTCTTTTGTTTTTCATCAATCTTTTCATTATTTGTATGTATCTTATCTATATTTGAAGTAATGCATTTAATTATAACTAAAATTTTAAGGCATACCTAATGAATGTTTATACTAAACTTTTTGATTATTTTAATCTAATTAAAGATGAGATAACTGGATGTTAAACCGTAACAAGAATCATTTATAGTCAATGGAAGGTGATTTTTCTTTTTCATTTTAATTTAATAGACATTGCAAGAAGATGGCTCATAGACGTGATTATTCTTATACGCCTTGAGTGGATTCCTTAATCCCAATGCAATTGTTTACAGACCTTATTGCATTTTTTTAGGGGTTGAGTTATTGGTCCTTAGCTATGCAATGGTCCTTAGATGTATATTGGGTTAGTTCATACTATGAATTATTGATGTTTTTTCAATTGTACTCAGTATAGGAAACTTCTTTAATTGCTTGGGTTTTTATGAATTTAGGTTTTCAACATAAGCTATGAAATCAATGTGTTACTGGATGCTACAAAGTACAAAGTAATGGTGAATTTGCCATGACTTTGGTGCTTTATTAGTTTTGTACGATCTTATCTGCATACAAAACAGGTATTGTACTTGATTAAAGGCCAGGTGAAAATTATAAATGTTTTGTATTGTTCTTTATGAAGATATTTAAGATGTAATCTATTATTGAATTTGAAAATGCTAGATAAGTTATCAAGATCTTGAATACATTCAGAAACAATAAATAAATGAAAAAAATCTTAGGTTATGCATCGCAGATAAATTCTCTTACTTTTTGTTATGGGAAATAATGATAAGTTGCTCATTTTAGCAAGTAATTTATCCGTGTGTGCTTTTATTATTGATACATCAGAAGGCATGGATCACCTAAGGGTCAGGGTTCATCCAAGGTCCTTGCATTCTAATGCTAGGAGTAAGTGAGCACCGGGAATTAACCATGCATTCTGAACTCACCAAATACTTGTAGGGATGGTGATGCTCAAATATTTATGAGGATGGGAAAAAGTAGGTCTATCATACAATAGATATTTTCATTTCAATCCACAGGTACTACGCGGTATTATAGGTTGCAAAATGGGCGGTTTGGGAAGTTGTCAAATTTGGGTGACTGTTACGACTGGTCAAAACAGTTTGATTGACCCACACAAACTTTATTTTGTAAGTTATTTACAGTAATATTCTATTAACAGTTAACTATATGAAATCGGAATTGCATAAGACATTTAGCTAAACTTTTAGTATTCCATTTAGCTAAACAGATTTCGGTGCATTCCAATTCATCACAGCTGAAATCTTTGATGGATCCACTTTCACACCATCTCGACAAATTATATGGCCCAAAAACTGAACTTCTTGAATCCAGAATTCACATTTGGAAAACTTTGCATATAACTGTTCCCGTCTCAATGTTTCAAGAACCAATCTCAAATGCGCGGCATGCTCGGTTTCAGATTTCGAATAGATAAGTATATCATCAATGAAAACAATAACAAATTGATCCAAAAACGGTCGACACACACGGTTCATCAAATCCATAAATACTGCTGGTGCATTTGTTAAACCAAACGGCATGACCAGAAATTCATAATGACCGTACCTAGTACGAAAAGCAGTTTTAGGTATATCTTGTTCACAAACACGGACATGATGATAACCCGACCTCAAATCAATTTTAGAATACACTGACGAACCCTGCAACTGATCAAACAAATCATCTATTCTGGGCAAGGGATATTTGTTCTTAACAGTCCTCTTATTTAATTCCCTATAATCAATACACATCCGCAATGACCCATCCTTCTTTTTCACAAACAACACTGGTGCACCCCACGGCGAGGAACTAGGCCTGATAAAACCTCTATCCAACAATTCCTGAATCTGATTCATCATTTCACGAATCTCCGAAGGGGCTAACCTATAGGGAGCTTTAGCAATCGGCGATGAACCCAGAACAAGATCAATTCTGTATTCTACTTCTCTAACTGGCGGTAACCCAGGCAACTCATCAGGAAACACATCGGGGTACTCACAAACAACAGGAACATCCGAAACAGTTTTCCTTTCTAATTTGGCATCAACTACATAGGCTAGGTATGACTCACAACCTTTTGATAATGATTTCCTAGCTTTCATCAACGAAATCAAAGGAATAGCTACACCATCCCGTTCTCCTCGAGCCACAACATATGACTCATTGGAGATTGGGATCCTAACCAACTTCTGGTGACAATCAATACTAGCCTTATTCTGACTCAACCAATCCATACCAATTATTACATCGAAACTAGGGATTGGCATCAACAAGAAGGAAATAGGAAAAACGTGATCATCAATAGTAATATTAGCTCCAGTCACCGAGGTGGTAACAGGAACTAACTTACCACTAACTATTTCTACTTCTATAGGCTTTGTTATCACAGTAGGGGCTAATTTCAACTTATCACAAAATTGCACAGAAATGAAAGTACAATTAGCGCCCGAATCAAACAATATACGTGCAGGTACAGAGTTTATAAGAAATGTACCCGTGATAACATCTTCAGTACGCACGGCCTCATCAACCGTCATCTGAAAAGCCCTACTAGTTGCTGGAGGAGGGTTCTTTCTTTTCTGACCGGAAGATCCCGAACTCCCGACCGAACCCGACCCCGTCGACCTTGCCTCCGGACATTGACCAACCCTATGTCCTTCCTTCTTACAAGTCCAACAAACAAAATTGGGATAACGACAACTCTTTATCTCATGACCCAATTCACCACACTTCATACATTTGTTTGTCTTATCCGTACACGGACCATCATGCCGAGATCTACACGAACTACACCAGTTTGAACTATTATAACTTCCCGAAGAACTACTTCTTCCAACATACTTCTTACCACCTTGTCGATTCCCTTGCCACTTAGATTTATTCCGACCCGACGATTCAGTTCTTGCCTTAGAGAAACTTGTATCTTTTCCTTGCCATAATCTCAAACCTCTCAAATCACTATCGGCAGACCTCGCAAGATTGAAAGCATGCGATAAATCCTTAGCTAATCTCACAACCGTTCGGTAGTTATCCGGTAAAGCATCCACAAATTGTTCAATTTGAGTTTTCTCATCCGGAACCCATTGTTGCACAAATCTAAGCTTATCCGTAAACTGTGTAATCAATTCATCAATAGTCATGTCCTCCTTTAATCGAAGATTCACAAATTCTCTTCGAATCCTAGCAATGTCAAAATCCGAACAATATTGATTACGAACCGCCTGATGAAATTGAGTCCAATTAATAGATTCCTTTTGTTGTTGTGTGAAATGACCGGTAATGGAATCCCACCAAACCATAGCATCATCTTTCATGCATTGAACCGCATATTTGACTTTAAGTTCCTCATTACAGCAAGTCACATCAAATTTGCGTTCCATATCTCTCAACCAATTTAACGTTACCGTAGGATTTTTACTTCCCTGAAATTCCGGTGGTCGACTAGCCATAAACGTCTTGTATGAACACTTCTTTTCAGTTTGAGAGGACGAACCAGAACCAAAGGCTGGGGCTTGCTGAAATAACTGTCTAGTCGCAGCTTCCTCAGCTTTCCTCTTAAATTCCCTAAGAAATACCAACTCGTCTTCCATTTCATGAATATACTCCTCTCGATTAGATTGTTGTCCGGTTGGTTGAGAAGTACCATTATGATCCTGTTGCTGAGTAGGAGTCTCAAATTGAGGTGCGACAATCCTGGAGGCATTGTTGGGGTTGGTGGTCGGTGGTTCGTTATCTGCCATTTCTGAAATTCAACACAACACTTGAACTTTGTTAATCGTTAGCATCTAAATACTAACTACCGTCAACCAATACTAATCCCATACCCAAGAATGTTTGATATATCACGCTCCGGTTTTGGAATTGATCATTCAACAATGAACAATTATCCCAAAACTATGCTCTGATACCAATTTATAACACCCCTCATCATTATTATATAAAATACGGAAGCGAAGATAAATAAAACACATTACTTCATTACATATTTTCCAAAATACCAAACAGTTTAGATGGTTGAGTTACTACCACTTAAAAACCTGTTCAAAAGATTAGCATGTCGGGGTATTATATAAACTAAACTGAGTTACAACAAAATAATCAGAGTAGCTTGAATATCAAACATTCCATTCTTCCAAGGTTTGACCTTCCTGCTACCCACCCGCATGCTCAAAACAAAAGTCTGCAGGAAGCAACAACGAGGGATTAGCACATAGCTAAGTGAGTAAATCCAACACTCAACATTTAACTTAGCTAAACCAATTAACTACAACAAGTATACGCAACCACAACAATCAACAACAACTTAATGAGGATCGGTGGATCCGGGGATAACCTTAGCACCCGGGCGGCTCCCCAAGATCACTTATCCAAACATATCCGTATGGCCATAACGGACGAGACCGATAGCTAGTGTTCGTTATACTTAGGTACAGTTCAGCACACACAACAAATGAAGTACATCCCTGTACCATTCACACAACAACACACTAGCCCAACCAACAGTTCATCAACTCGTTGACCTCATTAACAACAATGCCCGAAGGCCACACAAGGCATATATAGGCAATATGAACAACAATACAACTAATCAACTCAATAATCAAGTCTACGTTTACCCGTCGTAATCAAATGATTACAACTAAGCCAAACGGTGAGTTTTGAATCCACTCACCAATACCTTCGTCTTCAAAATCTCTGATTCCAGAGATCACTTATCTTTCGGAGGATCTGAGAATCAATAATCAACATAAGTTAGTACTTTGCTTCATAATTTGTAAATATCAAAATGAGCATTTTTATAAAATACTACTATAGCATTCAATAAATGCCACTATAAACATCACCTTCTAAACACTTAAGCATTTTTGAAATTTTCAGAATCCATCAAAATTTACTATGCAAACGCGATCCGGACTAAGGGGAGTTGGATCGCGTTTGTCCTTAGGAAATAATTCTGTCACCGAAAAACACTATCAAACGCGATCCGGATAATAGGCCTGGATCGCGTTTCACAGGCCAAAAACTCGACTAAGGCGTTTACAACAAGGGAACGCGATCCGGAAGCGTAGCCGGGATCGCGTTCATCTGTTCTTCAGCTCAAGAACAGACCTGAACGACCTTAACACCATTTTTAACATTCAAACTCATCAAACTCGATTCTAATGCTACAAACATCTTTAATAACATCACATATCATCATATATAACAAGTGATCATCTTACAATTGCAATAACAATTTCATTAAATCACTTAATCATCAATTCTATCATTTGAAATAACCCCACTTACCTTCAAAAATGGAGATGAAGATGATGAATAGGAGAAGTAGAAGATGGTGATGATTATAGTTTGTAGATTACAACTTCCAACACTTTCCAGTTTGATTATTGATCTTGATTTTCACTAGTTAGGGTTTATGTTTTATTTGAAAGAGGAATTGGGAAAGTGATCAAGTATTAGGTCGATCCCCTAATTTAACCAATCGACACTATTGGTAAATTATACCCGCTATAAATCTATTGTCTGGCACTTAATTACTAAATGCGAGAAATTCATTTTATTGTACCGTCAACTTTAATATATTAAAACAAGCAATATTTCATTATCCACAATAAGTCCTAAGACCTATTTCACTAAGTTTCACAATTAAACAATTATATCGTAAAATTATTTAAAACAGTTAAATACGAAATTATAAATAGAAAATACCAGTCTATCGGAGAGGATGTTACAAATCTCCCCTCCTTAAGGAGATTTCGTCCCCGAAATCTCAGCCCCCCTCAAACAATCCAGGATATCTGGACTTCATCGACTCCTCGGTCTCCCAAGTTAGGTCGGAACCTAAACTATGTCTCCATTTAACTAATACCATAGGAATTTGTTTCTTCCTAAGTTTGGTAATCTTTCGGTCTACAATTTCAACTGGTTCCTCTATTAACTTCTGGTTTAGATCAACCTTTAAATCTTTCAACGGAAGAATTTGCGACTGCTCCTCTACGTTGCACTTTCTCAAATAACATACGTTAAACGTATCATGAATACCAGAGAGCTCTGGAGGAAGATCCAATGTCATTGACTGATCATTTACAACTTGTCGAATCTTAAATGGACCAATGTATCTAGGCGCCAACTTTCCACGTTTTCCGAATCTAATCACACCTTTCCACGGAGAAACTTTAAGATACACTAATTCACCTTCAGAAAATACAACTGGTCGTCTTTTAGGATCCGCATACATTTTCTGCCTATCTCTTGCAGCTTTCAACTTCTCACGTGCAATGGCTACTTTATCAGCGGTTATTTGAACAATATCGGGTCCCGCAAACTGTTTCTCACCTGCCTCTAACCAACATGTCGGTGTGCGACAACGACGACCATACAACATTTCATACGGAGGCATCCCAATACTAGAATGGTACGAATTGTTATAAGTAAACTCAACCAACGGAAGATGTGAATCCCAAGAACCTTCATATTCCAGAATGCAAGCACGAAGCATATCTTCTAAAGTTTGAATTGTACGTTCTGACTGACCGTCTGTCTGAGGATGATAAGCTGTGCTAAGGTTTACACGTGTACCCAACTCTTGTTGTAGACTTTGCCAAAAACGAGAAGCAAAACGAGTATCTCTATCTGACACAATCGATAAAGGAATACCATGTCTAGAAACAATTTCGTTAACATACAATTGAGCAAGTTTAGTCAACGATGTCGTCTCACTCGTAGCAAGAAAATGCGCACTCTTGGTCAAACGATCCACTATTACCCAAATCATATCATTGCCTCGAACAGTACGCGGTAGTTTAGTCACAAAATCCATGGTTATGTGATCCCACTTCCACTCAGGTATTTCCAACTGTTTTAACGACCCATACGGCTTTTGATGTTCCGCTTTGACCTGAGCACAAATATGACACGATCCCACAAACTTTGCAATGTCGGTTTTCATCGTTGGCCACCAATACAACGGTTTCAAGTCATTATACATTCGAGTACTACCCGGATGAATGGACATGCGTGACTTATGAGCTTCATTCAAAATTAAATCCCGAATACCACCAATGGAAGGAATCCAAACACGAGACTGATAAGTCTTTAATCCTCTTGAATCATCAACTAATTCATCCTTGCGTTTTAACATGATTTCCGATTTCAGATTCTGATCTTTTAAAGCTTCAAGTTGTACCACTTTAATTTGATCAATCAAATCCGAGGAAACATTCACTTTCAAATAGAAAACTCGATCGGGAGTATTCTTTCGACTCAAAGCATCGGCTACCACATTCGCTTTGCCCGGATGGTATCTAATTTCACAATCATAATCCTTGATTAACTCTAACCACCGCCTTTGTCGCATATTCAATTCTTTCTGGGAGAACACATACTGCAAACTCTTGTGATCGGTACACACAACACATCGAGTCCCATATAAGTAATGTCTCCAAAGTTTAAGGGCAAATACAACTGCGGCGAGTTCTAAATCATGCGTAGGATAATTCTTCTCATGTGGTTTCAACTGTCGAGAAGCATAAGCGATAACTCTATCCCTTTGCATTAAGACACAACCCAAACCCGAATATGAAGCGTCGCAATAAACCACAAAATCATCAGTACCTTCTGGTAATGCTAAAATCGGTGTCTGACACAACAATTGTTTCAATGTCTGGAAAGCTTGCTCCTGTTGATCAGTCCACACATACTTCTCCTCTTTACGGGTTAACTTAGTTAACGGACCGGCTATCTTAGAGAAATCCTTAATAAATTTCCGATAATATCCCGCTAATCCAAGGAAACTCCTTATCTCAGAAACAGATTTCGGTGCATTCCAATTCATCACAGCTGAAATCTTTGATGGATCCACTTTCACACCATCTCGACAAATTATATGGCCCAAAAACTGAACTTCTTGAATCCAGAATTCACATTTGGAAAACTTTGCATATAACTGTTCCCGTCTCAATGTTTCAAGAACCAATCTCAAATGCGCGGCATGCTCGGTTTCAGATTTCGAATAGATAAGTATATCATCAATGAAAACAATAACAAATTGATCCAAAAACGGTCGACACACACGGTTCATCAAATCCATAAATACTGCTGGTGCATTTGTTAAACCAAACGGCATGACCAGAAATTCATAATGACCGTACCTAGTACGAAAAGCAGTTTTAGGTATATCTTGTTCACAAACACGGACCTGATGATAACCCGACCTCAAATCAATTTTAGAATACACTGACGAACCCTGCAACTGATCAAACAAATCATCTATTCTGGGCAAGGGATATTTGTTCTTAACAGTCCTCTTATTTAATTCCCTATAATCAATACACATCCGCAATGACCCATCCTTCTTTTTCACAAACAACACTGGTGCACCCCACGGCGAGGAACTAGGCCTGATAAAACCTCTATCCAACAATTCCTGAATCTGATTCATCATTTCACGAATCTCCGAAGGGGCTAACCTATAGGGAGCTTTAGCAATCGGCGATGAACCCAGAACAAGATCAATTCTGTATTCTACTTCTCTAACTGGCGGTAACCCAGGCAACTCATCAGGAAACACATCGGGGTACTCACAAACAACAGGAACATCCGAAACAGTTTTCCTTTCTAATTTGGCATCAACTACATAGGCTAGGTATGACTCACAACCTTTTGATAATGATTTCCTAGCTTTCATCAACGAAATCAAAGGAATAGCTACACCATCCCGTTCTCCTCGAGCCACAACATATGACTCATTGGAGATTGGGATCCTAACCAACTTCTGGTGACAATCAATACTAGCCTTATTCTGACTCAACCAATCCATACCAATTATTACATCGAAACTAGGGATTGGCATCAACAAGAAGGAAATAGGAAAAACGTGATCATCAATAGTAATATTAGCTCCAGTCACCGAGGTGGTAACAGGAACTAACTTACCACTAACTATTTCTACTTCTATAGGCTTTGTTATCACAGTAGGGGCTAATTTCAACTTATCACAAAATTGCACAGAAATGAAAGTACAATTAGCGCCCGAATCAAACAATATACGTGCAGGTACAGAGTTTATAAGAAATGTACCCGTGATAACATCTTCAGTACGCACGGCCTCATCAACCGTCATCTGAAAAGCCCTACTAGTTGCTGGAGGAGGGTTCTTTCTTTTCTGACCGGAAGATCCCGAACTCCCGACCGAACCCGACCCCGTCGACCTTGCCTCCGGACATTGACCAACCCTATGTCCTTCCTTCTTACAAGTCCAACAAACAAAATTGGGATAACGACAACTCTTTATCTCATGACCCAATTCACCACACTTCATACATTTGTTTGTCTTATCCGTACACGGACCATCATGCCGAGATCTACACGAACTACACCAGTTTGAACTATTATAACTTCCCGAAGAACTACTTCTTCCAACATACTTCTTACCACCTTGTCGATTCCCTTGCCACTTAGATTTATTCCGACCCGACGATTCAGTTCTTGCCTTAGAGAAACTTGTATCTTTTCCTTGCCATAATCTCAAACCTCTCAAATCACTATCGGCAGACCTCGCAAGATTGAAAGCATGCGATAAATCCTTAGCTAATCTCACAACCGTTCGGTAGTTATCCGGTAAAGCATCCACAAATTGTTCAATTTGAGTTTTCTCATCCGGAACCCATTGTTGCACAAATCTAAGCTTATCCGTAAACTGTGTAATCAATTCATCAATAGTCATGTCCTCCTTTAATCGAAGATTCACAAATTCTCTTCGAATCCTAGCAATGTCAAAATCCGAACAATATTGATTACGAACCGCCTGATGAAATTGAGTCCAATTAATAGATTCCTTTTGTTGTTGTGTGAAATGACCGGTAATGGAATCCCACCAAACCATAGCATCATCTTTCATGCATTGAACCGCATATTTGACTTTAAGTTCCTCATTACAGCAAGTCACATCAAATTTGCGTTCCATATCTCTCAACCAATTTAACGTTACCGTAGGATTTTTACTTCCCTGAAATTCCGGTGGTCGACTAGCCATAAACGTCTTGTATGAACACTTCTTTTCAGTTTGAGAGGACGAACCAGAACCAAAGGCTGGGGCTTGCTGAAATAACTGTCTAGTCGCAGCTTCCTCAGCTTTCCTCTTAAATTCCCTAAGAAATACCAACTCGTCTTCCATTTCATGAATATACTCCTCTCGATTAGATTGTTGTCCGGTTGGTTGAGAAGTACCATTATGATCCTGTTGCTGAGTAGGAGTCTCAAATTGAGGTGCGACAATCCTGGAGGCATTGTTGGGGTTGGTGGTCGGTGGTTCGTTATCTGCCATTTCTGAAATTCAACACAACACTTGAACTTTGTTAATCGTTAGCATCTAAATACTAACTACCGTCAACCAATACTAATCCCATACCCAAGAATGTTTGATATATCACGCTCCGGTTTTGGAATTGATCATTCAACAATGAACAATTATCCCAAAACTATGCTCTGATACCAATTTATAACACCCCTCATCATTATTATATAAAATACGGAAGCGAAGATAAATAAAACACATTACTTCATTACATATTTTCCAAAATACCAAACAGTTTAGATGGTTGAGTTACTACCACTTAAAAACCTGTTCAAAAGATTAGCATGTCGGGGTATTATATAAACTAAACTGAGTTACAACAAAATAATCAGAGTAGCTTGAATATCAAACATTCCATTCTTCCAAGGTTTGACCTTCCTGCTACCCACCCGCATGCTCAAAACAAAAGTCTGCAGGAAGCAACAACGAGGGATTAGCACATAGCTAAGTGAGTAAATCCAACACTCAACATTTAACTTAGCTAAACCAATTAACTACAACAAGTATACGCAACCACAACAATCAACAACAACTTAATGAGGATCGGTGGATCCGGGGATAACCTTAGCACCCGGGCGGCTCCCCAAGATCACTTATCCAAACATATCCGTATGGCCATAACGGACGAGACCGATAGCTAGTGTTCGTTATACTTAGGTACAGTTCAGCACACACAACAAATGAAGTACATCCCTGTACCATTCACACAACAACACACTAGCCCAACCAACAGTTCATCAACTCGTTGACCTCATTAACAACAATGCCCGAAGGCCACACAAGGCATATATAGGCAATATGAACAACAATACAACTAATCAACTCAATAATCAAGTCTACGTTTACCCGTCGTAATCAAATGATTACAACTAAGCCAAACGGTGAGTTTTGAATCCACTCACCAATACCTTCGTCTTCAAAATCTCTGATTCCAGAGATCACTTATCTTTCGGAGGATCTGAGAATCAATAATCAACATAAGTTAGTACTTTGCTTCATAATTTGTAAATATCAAAATGAGCATTTTTATAAAATACTACTATAGCATTCAATAAATGCCACTATAAACATCACCTTCTAAACACTTAAGCATTTTTGAAATTTTCAGAATCCATCAAAATTTACTATGCAAACGCGATCCGGACTAAGGGGAGTTGGATCGCGTTTGTCCTTAGGAAATAATTCTGTCACCGAAAAACACTATCAAACGCGATCCGGATAATAGGCCTGGATCGCGTTTCACAGGCCAAAAACTCGACTAAGGCGTTTACAACAAGGGAACGCGATCCGGAAGCGTAGCCGGGATCGCGTTCATCTGTTCTTCAGCTCAAGAACAGACCTGAACGACCTTAACACCATTTTTAACATTCAAACTCATCAAACTCGATTCTAATGCTACAAACATCTTTAATAACATCACATATCATCATATATAACAAGTGATCATCTTACAATTGCAATAACAATTTCATTAAATCACTTAATCATCAATTCTATCATTTGAAATAACCCCACTTACCTTCAAAAATGGAGATGAAGATGATGAATAGGAGAAGTAGAAGATGGTGATGATTATAGTTTGTAGATTACAACTTCCAACACTTTCCAGTTTGATTATTGATCTTGATTTTCACTAGTTAGGGTTTATGTTTTATTTGAAAGAGGAATTGGGAAAGTGATCAAGTATTAGGTCGATCCCCTAATTTAACCAATCGACACTATTGGTAAATTATACCCGCTATAAATCTATTGTCTGGCACTTAATTACTAAATGCGAGAAATTCATTTTATTGTACCGTCAACTTTAATATATTAAAACAAGCAATATTTCATTATCCACAATAAGTCCTAAGACCTATTTCACTAAGTTTCACAATTAAACAATTATATCGTAAAATTATTTAAAACAGTTAAATACGAAATTATAAATAGAAAATACCAGTCTATCGGAGAGGATGTTACAAATCTCCCCTCCTTAAGGAGATTTCGTCCCCGAAATCTCAGCCCCCCTCAAACAATCCAGGATATCTGGACTTCATCGACTCCTCGGTCTCCCAAGTTAGGTCGGAACCTAAACTATGTCTCCATTTAACTAATACCATAGGAATTTGTTTCTTCCTAAGTTTGGTAATCTTTCGGTCTACAATTTCAACTGGTTCCTCTATTAACTTCTGGTTTAGATCAACCTTTAAATCTTTCAACGGAAGAATTTGCGACTGCTCCTCTACGTTGCACTTTCTCAAATAACATACGTTAAACGTATCATGAATACCAGAGAGCTCTGGAGGAAGATCCAATGTCATTGACTGATCATTTACAACTTGTCGAATCTTAAATGGACCAATGTATCTAGGCGCCAACTTTCCACGTTTTCCGAATCTAATCACACCTTTCCACGGAGAAACTTTAAGATACACTAATTCACCTTCAGAAAATACAACTGGTCGTCTTTTAGGATCCGCATACATTTTCTGCCTATCTCTTGCAGCTTTCAACTTCTCACGTGCAATGGCTACTTTATCAGCGGTTATTTGAACAATATCGGGTCCCGCAAACTGTTTCTCACCTGCCTCTAACCAACATGTCGGTGTGCGACAACGACGACCATACAACATTTCATACGGAGGCATCCCAATACTAGAATGGTACGAATTGTTATAAGTAAACTCAACCAACGGAAGATGTGAATCCCAAGAACCTTCATATTCCAGAATGCAAGCACGAAGCATATCTTCTAAAGTTTGAATTGTACGTTCTGACTGACCGTCTGTCTGAGGATGATAAGCTGTGCTAAGGTTTACACGTGTACCCAACTCTTGTTGTAGACTTTGCCAAAAACGAGAAGCAAAACGAGTATCTCTATCTGACACAATCGATAAAGGAATACCATGTCTAGAAACAATTTCGTTAACATACAATTGAGCAAGTTTAGTCAACGATGTCGTCTCACTCGTAGCAAGAAAATGCGCACTCTTGGTCAAACGATCCACTATTACCCAAATCATATCATTGCCTCGAACAGTACGCGGTAGTTTAGTCACAAAATCCATGGTTATGTGATCCCACTTCCACTCAGGTATTTCCAACTGTTTTAACGACCCATACGGCTTTTGATGTTCCGCTTTGACCTGAGCACAAATATGACACGATCCCACAAACTTTGCAATGTCGGTTTTCATCGTTGGCCACCAATACAACGGTTTCAAGTCATTATACATTCGAGTACTACCCGGATGAATGGACATGCGTGACTTATGAGCTTCATTCAAAATTAAATCCCGAATACCACCAATGGAAGGAATCCAAACACGAGACTGATAAGTCTTTAATCCTCTTGAATCATCAACTAATTCATCCTTGCGTTTTAACATGATTTCCGATTTCAGATTCTGATCTTTTAAAGCTTCAAGTTGTACCACTTTAATTTGATCAATCAAATCCGAGGAAACATTCACTTTCAAATAGAAAACTCGATCGGGAGTATTCTTTCGACTCAAAGCATCGGCTACCACATTCGCTTTGCCCGGATGGTATCTAATTTCACAATCATAATCCTTGATTAACTCTAACCACCGCCTTTGTCGCATATTCAATTCTTTCTGGGAGAACACATACTGCAAACTCTTGTGATCGGTACACACAACACATCGAGTCCCATATAAGTAATGTCTCCAAAGTTTAAGGGCAAATACAACTGCGGCGAGTTCTAAATCATGCGTAGGATAATTCTTCTCATGTGGTTTCAACTGTCGAGAAGCATAAGCGATAACTCTATCCCTTTGCATTAAGACACAACCCAAACCCGAATATGAAGCGTCGCAATAAACCACAAAATCATCAGTACCTTCTGGTAATGCTAAAATCGGTGTCTGACACAACAATTGTTTCAATGTCTGGAAAGCTTGCTCCTGTTGATCAGTCCACACATACTTCTCCTCTTTACGGGTTAACTTAGTTAACGGACCGGCTATCTTAGAGAAATCCTTAATAAATTTCCGATAATATCCCGCTAATCCAAGGAAACTCCTTATCTCAGAAACAGATTTCGGTGCATTCCAATTCATCACAGCTGAAATCTTTGATGGATCCACTTTCACACCATCTCGACAAATTATATGGCCCAAAAACTGAACTTCTTGAATCCAGAATTCACATTTGGAAAACTTTGCATATAACTGTTCCCGTCTCAATGTTTCAAGAACCAATCTCAAATGCGCGGCATGCTCGGTTTCAGATTTCGAATAGATAAGTATATCATCGATGAAAACAATAACAAATTGATCCAAAAACGGTCGACACACACGGTTCATCAAATCCATAAATACTGCTGGTGCATTTGTTAAACCAAACGGCATGACCAGAAATTCATAATGACCGTACCTAGTACGAAAAGCAGTTTTAGGTATATCTTGTTCACAAACACGGACCTGATGATAACCCGACCTCAAATCAATTTTAGAATACACTGACGAACCCTGCAACTGATCAAACAAATCATCTATTCTGGGCAAGGGATATTTGTTCTTAACAGTCCTCTTATTTAATTCCCTATAATCAATACACATCCGCAATGACCCATCCTTCTTTTTCACAAACAACACTGGTGCACCCCACGGCGAGGAACTAGGCCTGATAAAACCTCTATCCAACAATTCCTGAATCTGATTCATCATTTCACGAATCTCCGAAGGGGCTAACCTATAGGGAGCTTTAGCAATCGGCGATGAACCCAGAACAAGATCAATTCTGTATTCTACTTCTCTAACTGGCGGTAACCCAGGCAACTCATCAGGAAACACATCGGGGTACTCACAAACAACAGGAACATCCGAAACAGTTTTCCTTTCTAATTTGGCATCAACTACATAGGCTAGGTATGACTCACAACCTTTTGATAATGATTTCCTAGCTTTCATCAACGAAATCAAAGGAATAGCTACACCATCCCGTTCTCCTCGAGCCACAACATATGACTCATTGGAGATTGGGATCCTAACCAACTTCTGGTGACAATCAATACTAGCCTTATTCTGACTCAACCAATCCATACCAATTATTACATCGAAACTAGGGATTGGCATCAACAAGAAGGAAATAGGAAAAACGTGATCATCAATAGTAATATTAGCTCCAGTCACCGAGGTGGTAACAGGAACTAACTTACCACTAACTATTTCTACTTCTATAGGCTTTGTTATCACAGTAGGGGCTAATTTCAACTTATCACAAAATTGCACAGAAATGAAAGTACAATTAGCGCCCGAATCAAACAATATACGTGCAGGTACAGAGTTTATAAGAAATGTACCCGTGATAACATCTTCAGTACGCACGGCCTCATCAACCGTCATCTGAAAAGCCCTACTAGTTGCTGGAGGAGGGTTCTTTCTTTTCTGACCGGAAGATCCCGAACTCCCGACCGAACCCGACCCCGTCGACCTTGCCTCCGGACATTGACCAACCCTATGTCCTTCCTTCTTACAAGTCCAACAAACAAAATTGGGATAACGACAACTCTTTATCTCATGACCCAATTCACCACACTTCATACATTTGTTTGTCTTATCCGTACACGGACCATCATGCCGAGATCTACACGAACTACACCAGTTTGAACTATTATAACTTCCCGAAGAACTACTTCTTCCAACATACTTCTTACCACCTTGTCGATTCCCTTGCCACTTAGATTTATTCCGACCCGACGATTCAGTTCTTGCCTTAGAGAAACTTGTATCTTTTCCTTGCCATAATCTCAAACCTCTCAAATCACTATCGGCAGACCTCGCAAGATTGAAAGCATGCGATAAATCCTTAGCTAATCTCACAACCGTTCGGTAGTTATCCGGTAAAGCATCCACAAATTGTTCAATTTGAGTTTTCTCATCCGGAACCCATTGTTGCACAAATCTAAGCTTATCCGTAAACTGTGTAATCAATTCATCAATAGTCATGTCCTCCTTTAATCGAAGATTCACAAATTCTCTTCGAATCCTAGCAATGTCAAAATCCGAACAATATTGATTACGAACCGCCTGATGAAATTGAGTCCAATTAATAGATTCCTTTTGTTGTTGTGTGAAATGACCGGTAATGGAATCCCACCAAACCATAGCATCATCTTTCATGCATTGAACCGCATATTTGACTTTAAGTTCCTCATTACAGCAAGTCACATCAAATTTGCGTTCCATATCTCTCAACCAATTTAACGTTACCGTAGGATTTTTACTTCCCTGAAATTCCGGTGGTCGACTAGCCATAAACGTCTTGTATGAACACTTCTTTTCAGTTTGAGAGGACGAACCAGAACCAAAGGCTGGGGCTTGCTGAAATAACTGTCTAGTCGCAGCTTCCTCAGCTTTCCTCTTAAATTCCCTAAGAAATACCAACTCGTCTTCCATTTCATGAATATACTCCTCTCGATTAGATTGTTGTCCGGTTGGTTGAGAAGTACCATTATGATCCTGTTGCTGAGTAGGAGTCTCAAATTGAGGTGCGACAATCCTGGAGGCATTGTTGGGGTTGGTGGTCGGTGGTTCGTTATCTGCCATTTCTGAAATTCAACACAACACTTGAACTTTGTTAATCGTTAGCATCTAAATACTAACTACCGTCAACCAATACTAATCCCATACCCAAGAATGTTTGATATATCACGCTCCGGTTTTGGAATTGATCATTCAACAATGAACAATTATCCCAAAACTATGCTCTGATACCAATTTATAACACCCCTCATCATTATTATATAAAATACGGAAGCGAAGATAAATAAAACACATTACTTCATTACATATTTTCCAAAATACCAAACAGTTTAGATGGTTGAGTTACTACCACTTAAAAACCTGTTCAAAAGATTAGCATGTCGGGGTATTATATAAACTAAACTGAGTTACAACAAAATAATCAGAGTAGCTTGAATATCAAACATTCCATTCTTCCAAGGTTTGACCTTCCTGCTACCCACCCGCATGCTCAAAACAAAAGTCTGCAGGAAGCAACAACGAGGGATTAGCACATAGCTAAGTGAGTAAATCCAACACTCAACATTTAACTTAGCTAAACCAATTAACTACAACAAGTATACGCAACCACAACAATCAACAACAACTTAATGAGGATCGGTGGATCCGGGGATAACCTTAGCACCCGGGCGGCTCCCCAAGATCACTTATCCAAACATATCCGTATGGCCATAACGGACGAGACCGATAGCTAGTGTTCGTTATACTTAGGTACAGTTCAGCACACACAACAAATGAAGTACATCCCTGTACCATTCACACAACAACACACTAGCCCAACCAACAGTTCATCAACTCGTTGACCTCATTAACAACAATGCCCGAAGGCCACACAAGGCATATATAGGCAATATGAACAACAATACAACTAATCAACTCAATAATCAAGTCTACGTTTACCCGTCGTAATCAAATGATTACAACTAAGCCAAACGGTGAGTTTTGAATCCACTCACCAATACCTTCGTCTTCAAAATCTCTGATTCCAGAGATCACTTATCTTTCGGAGGATCTGAGAATCAATAATCAACATAAGTTAGTACTTTGCTTCATAATTTGTAAATATCAAAATGAGCATTTTTATAAAATACTACTATAGCATTCAATAAATGCCACTATAAACATCACCTTCTAAACACTTAAGCATTTTTGAAATTTTCAGAATCCATCAAAATTTACTATGCAAACGCGATCCGGACTAAGGGGAGTTGGATCGCGTTTGTCCTTAGGAAATAATTCTGTCACCGAAAAACACTATCAAACGCGATCCGGATAATAGGCCTGGATCGCGTTTCACAGGCCAAAAACTCGACTAAGGCGTTTACAACAAGGGAACGCGATCCGGAAGCGTAGCCGGGATCGCGTTCATCTGTTCTTCAGCTCAAGAACAGACCTGAACGACCTTAACACCATTTTTAACATTCAAACTCATCAAACTCGATTCTAATGCTACAAACATCTTTAATAACATCACATATCATCATATATAACAAGTGATCATCTTACAATTGCAATAACAATTTCATTAAATCACTTAATCATCAATTCTATCATTTGAAATAACCCCACTTACCTTCAAAAATGGAGATGAAGATGATGAATAGGAGAAGTAGAAGATGGTGATGATTATAGTTTGTAGATTACAACTTCCAACACTTTCCAGTTTGATTATTGATCTTGATTTTCACTAGTTAGGGTTTATGTTTTATTTGAAAGAGGAATTGGGAAAGTGATCAAGTATTAGGTCGATCCCCTAATTTAACCAATCGACACTATTGGTAAATTATACCCGCTATAAATCTATTGTCTGGCACTTAATTACTAAATGCGAGAAATTCATTTTATTGTACCGTCAACTTTAATATATTAAAACAAGCAATATTTCATTATCCACAATAAGTCCTAAGACCTATTTCACTAAGTTTCACAATTAAACAATTATATCGTAAAATTATTTAAAACAGTTAAATACGAAATTATAAATAGAAAATACCAGTCTATCGGAGAGGATGTTACAGTTATTTCCATGCTCAATTAAGTGGAAGTGTAAAACTTCTATCATGGCCTCTCTTTGTTCCTCAATTGATGTGATGGAGTATAGTGTTAAGATTTAAGAAGTTTTTTGTTCCAAAGATGGATCACTTGCAAGTTTAAAATTGGTGTTGGATCAAATTTTAATCAACGGTGTGAGTTGCAAATGGTATACAAACATTGAACTCAAAGCTTTGAGTTTTATGTTAGAAATGTGTACATATTATTTTTAGCTTAGTTTTGGTTAAAATTAGTGATGGTGATTTCAACCCATTTCTCCTTATTATATTGGATTGATTAATGACATGTTTAATTTGAATTTATGTTGTTTTAATGGGATTAACTATGTATGATGGTTATTGTTTTTGATGAGTCGTATTTTTTGTTTAGTTTGAAGCCTCATTGTGTATATTGTTGTTATTCCTTATGATGCACATATCACATATCTCCTTTAGCGTATACATCATTGTGTTACCAAATTCTTTGCATCATTGTGTATATTGTTGTTTGAAACTTTTTTCAAGCTAAAATTGAACACTTTTAAGCCTAGGAACAAAATTTGGTAACACAAAATTTTTCGCAACTTTCTCTCCAAATTTTTTTTATTTATTTTTATATCGAACTATTGAAATGCTACAGTAAAATGCGAAACTTGGAGGAAGTCTCGCAAGAAAGTTTCGCAAAGGAGGAAAGTCTCACAAAAAAAGGAAGTTTCGTAGATGAATTGAAGTTTCGCACAAATCAAACTCTCACGCTGAAGTTTCGCAGAAATAACAAGTTTTGTAGGTTTTAAAGTTTCCCATGTACTATTCTTAGTTTCGCAAACGGTTACATCAAAGTTTCACACAAAGTTACGAGTTTCGCATAGCAGTAGATATGCAGAGTTCCAAAATCACCAAAACTTGATCAAAGTGGCCAACTTTTGATTCCAAACAACTCGGAATCACTACTGTAACATCAATCCGGTATAAAGCAAGTGAATTTGGTTGTAATTGAGTTTGAATTCCAGGAGAACACTTAAATCCGAGTGTACGAACAAAAACCAAACTTTAATCTCAAAAATTCTTCAAATTCGCCTCTGATTTCAGCAAATTGAATGTTCCGTAATCAACTACAGCAATAAACCGGCCTCATACAATCCTATTCGCAATCAAAAACTCAGAAAACAAGCCGTGATCTTTTGCGTTTTCGAAACCGAAGCAAAACCGAACTCAAATCGATCTCAATTCGATCAATTAATCCACGCAACAATGAATCCGAATAACCTTCGGCTCTGATACCACTTGTTAATCCCATTGCGGACCTTTTGTTTCGAATTCAAACGCCTAACACGTGCGGAATCCGAATTAGTCGTTAATACGTGAATTTATTGAATAACGAAACGCGAATATAATAAAAGATATGATCTTTTATTTATTTAACCGTAAAACATACACAATCAGCTTGTCTCTCTCTCAAGCTCTCTCTTTCTCTCTCTAAAATATTACAACTAAGAACCAAAACTAAAATGACACACTAGGCTACCATTTATACTTGAACATAGTAGCCACTATTGTTTTGACCAAAAATTGCTAAGTATAATTTTGTGATCAAATAAGCAATGTGAGGTAGAGTGCTTAAGTGATTTTCAAGATAATCAAGTTAAGATGCAATAAAAAGTCGATATAAAGCAAATTGAACAATGAAAATGCAACATATGTAAAGGTGACACGATGATGTACGAGGAAAGCCCTTGATCTTGTTAGATCGCCGGCACAAAACCTTGGGAAGGAACAATCGCTCCTTGCCTTTGTTGTTTTTATTAATCAAATTCGTGTTAGGTTCTTTGATTCTGTAAGTTTGTCTTGTTTAGATTGCATGTGTGTGTGTGTGTGTGTTTTTATGAAGATGGTAAAAAATGTAAGTGAATAAGTGTGTTTGATCGTAAGTAGTGAAGCAGCCGAGTGTTCGTAGTGTTCAAAGTGTTTCCTATCGATCATTTGCCTCGTTTTTATACTAGATACAACATAACAAATGTTTCCGAAATATCCAGGATCATCCGAGATACCCGAGATCATCCAGCGCTCCTCTTGACTTGTTATTCCCACACGTTTGAAGTTATATCCGTTTGAATTTGAATTAGTCTTGATCCATGTATCACGGAGGAAATTAGTCACGTTTAATTCCTGCTATATATGACTTAGTCAAAACACACAAACAAACACCAGTTAGTAACATATGATCCCAGGATACTGAATATATCCGGGATTCTGAGTGTATCTGAGATCATATCATATCCGGGATCCTTAATATATCTGGAGTCCTGAATGTATCCGAGATCTTGGACATCTGTAAAATAAAAATACGTAATTTCGGGATCTTGCACTTTAAGCATAAAAATCAACCCCTAACAACTGTATTGAGACTGCGAAACTTTGACTAAGTTTCGCAACATGCGAAACTTAACCGAGTTTCGCAACTCTTGACACTACGAAACTTCGACTAAGTTTCGCACAATACAGAGTGTCACAATTCACGATCAATCTAAGCTAAGTATTCTATACAAGCTGTTTGTCACAAAATGTTGATTTTGCATCAACAACTTTAATTGTTGAGTTCCACATTTACCAATTACATTTATTTCTATACACTAAATAAATACAAAAAACAATTAAATATTAAGCTGGTCTAACACATAAAAAACTGACCGAACGTCGGATTTCAGACGAAAACCAACCGGCGACCGACCGACTATACCGATGGGAATGGTCTAACTTGCTCTAAATCTAGCAAATCAAGTACTATAAGTCAAGATCTTTATACACACAAAAACACATATACACCTTTAACAATAAAAATCGTATGTTATCTTCCTCTTTTCTCTCGTATGAAAACTAAACAATTTATTATTTTCACAATCTAAAAATGCTATTTGAATCTTATTACAGTTATCTTGGGTTATATGTATGAACTTGAGTATTATTTTGTC
Source organism: Helichrysum umbraculigerum (assembly GCA_949592205.1). Taxonomy (NCBI): domain Eukaryota; kingdom Viridiplantae; phylum Streptophyta; class Magnoliopsida; order Asterales; family Asteraceae; genus Helichrysum; species Helichrysum umbraculigerum. The sequence continues at coordinate 36,699,682 of CATIUR010000003.1, forward strand.
GTATTCATTACATAAGCCGTATATGGACGACGATTGTACGTTATGGTGGTCATGAGGCGGTGGGTTAATTAGACGGTTGCGCTGAAGGAGTTATCTCAGATCTAAGGGCGATAGTGGTGGGTTAGGCCAGATCAAACGACGATGGCGATGGGTTAGGCCAGATCTAACGATAATGGCGATGTTGGTACCAATTCTATATATTTCTTTTACTTAAGTTTTGTTGTTATTTGTGTTAGTTTAACAGATCTAACGACGATGACGGGGTTAGTACAAACTATACATATTTTTTTAACTTAAGTTTTTTGTTGTTGTTGTTGTTGTTATTTTTGCAAATATAAGGGTAATGGTGGTGTTGTTGGCTTGGTAGGTACTATATATGTGTCTTTTCATGTTTTAAAATTTTATAAACTTTTTGTTATATACTTATTACTTATTATAAATAATATAACAATTTTATTAAATCTAATACTATAACTCAATTTCTATCAATATTAAAAGATACACATATCAACTATATATTTCTCTTTTCCTATATAACCGGTTCTGGCGGTTCGCACCGTTTTTAATGGTTTTAGAACCGAACCGGACTACGAACTATTAAGGTTAAAAGATAGAACCAAGAACCGGACCGTTGTGCTTTGGCCCCATAGGCGGAACTATATGGAGACAAAAGAGGGCTGTGGCCCCCCCAAACTTTGGGGTTATTTGTGTAATATTATTAATATCTAGGGGTAAAATATTTTATATCCTTGACTGGCCCCCCCTAAATTTTTAGCAGATTACATATTAACTATTAGAAAACCTCAACCGTCTTAAATCTTTTTTAGCCCAATACTACTTTCAAAGCATCTAAACAAATTCTCCAATCAATTTATCACTTTGATCGATGCAATTCATGCTTCTTTTTTTTTTTTTTTTGGTTAATGCTCAAATTTTCAACAATATTACCTGTATACGCAAATATAAATAGGCATTGGTTCATCATATCATATTTGTTATATATGTCTACACCTAAGGCCACTCCCATCGGGTACGTCGGTTTGCAACTGACGGCCGTCGGTTAAATCGACGCCGATGGCACGGCCTCGTTGGTGGTCGCCGTCGGTTGCTCCCTTCGGTTTGGTGACGAGAGAAACGGGTGGGGTGTGTGGGGCCCACTCGGTTTTTTTCTTTCTTTTTTTATAAAAAAGTTACCGTTTGAAAAAAAAAAAAAAAACATTTTTTTTCCAACGGCTAGGAGACCGTTGGTTTTTTTTTTTTAATATATATATTTTTAATTTTTTTTAAAAACTCACTTTTTCACCTATAAATACACACCCTTTTTTCCAAACAATTCACACCAACTTTCATAAATTCATACAATTCACTCTTCACATTTTTTATATACTTTATCACTTTCATATTTTTATAAATGTCTTCCGATTCTGATCTCCAAGATTTGCAAGCGCTTAATGACATTTTTTATCCAAAATTACGCGATCAATTTTATTAACGCCATATCCTCCGAATCGTCCGACGACGAAGACGAAATTCTGATCCCGAGAGCTCCACGTCGATACTTTCCGAGAAACCGTGAAGCAATGGGGCAACGTTTGTATATGGACTACTTTACCGATGACCCAACATTTCCGACGGATATATTTCGACGACGCTTTCGAATGAGTAAGCCATTATTTATCCGTATATGTCAACGTATTATATCATATTCACAAGATCCGGTACCGGAATATTTTCAATACTTTCATCAACGTATTGACGCAACCGGTAGATCCGGTTTTAATGTTTTTCAAAAATGCACTTCCGCCATACGTCAAATGGCGTATGGTTGTGTGGCGGATCTGTTTGATTAATACTTGCGTATGGGTGAACAAACATCATATTTGTGTTTGGATAATTTTTGTAAATGCATATTTCATTTATACTCTACGGAGTATTTAAGGAAACCAACACTACAAGATGTTCAACGTTTGCATCAACGACATGCCGAGTTGCATGGTTTTTCGGGTATGCTCAGAAGCATAGATTGTATGCATTGGCCTTGGAAAAATTGTCCAATTGCATGGCAGGGTCAATACACTAGAGGTGATCAAGGTCGTCCCACAATCATGCTCGAGGCGGTTGCCTCTTACGATTTGTGGATTTGGCATGATTTCTTTGGTCCGGCGGGGTCGAGCAACGACATTAATGTACTTAATCAATCGGATTTGTTCTCCGATTTAATGCAAGATAGAGCTTCCCAAGTTAACTTTACGATTGCCAGACAAGAATTCACCAGATGATATTATCTAGGGGATGAGATTTATCCAGAGTGGGCGACTATTGCAAAGAATCATGTACGCTTGTGTGATTCTACATAACATGATAACTGAGGACAACGGGCGAAATATGTGTCAACTAGAAGAAGATTATCCCTCTGATCCGGCAAACAGACCAACACTCACGTGGGAAGAAAGAGTTGCAACTTCATTGCGTATGGACAACGAGTTACGCGATCGGGACATTCATCATCAACTTCGCAACGCGCTAATCGAACACATTGCGCAACTACCACCAAATTTTCGTACTCGTTAAACTATTGTACTTTTATTATGTAACGTTTATTTTTTTAATTATTGTACTTTTTTATTTTTAGGGTTTGTAGTTTTTTTAAAAAAATTTATTGTGCTTTTTTTTTGAGGAAATGTTGTATTTTTAATTATGTAATGAAGTGTGTTTTATTTAAATTATTGTGTTTATTTGAATTATTGTTTTTAAATTGATTAATTAATTAGTCAGTGGGTCCCAGAAAATGAAGTGACGGACCATGGATGTGAGTGGTCAGTCAGTTTCAGTCAATTTGGAGAAAAAGCTGACGTGGCACTGATGTGGCTCTGTCAGTTTCAGTCAGTTTCAGCCACGGATGGGAGTGGTCTAATATTTATGTTTTATGTTTAGGAACTTCAGTTTGTATATTTTGGTTATTAATTTATATTCTATTGTAACTACTGAAATTTAGATCAAAAGTCACTACTTCTTTAGGTTTCGTTTTTGGAATATGAAGTTAGAGTGCTCATTGTTATAAGTGTTAAACTGCTAAATTTGTTCATGTGTTCTAAATATATTGACAATTTATATCACAGATGATGGATTAACTAAACTAGTTTTTTAATTATTTGCTATACCTTACATTGCTCGATTTACAATTTGCAAGCTCTTGTCTATACTCTAATTATAAATTTTCGAACAATTATAAATTCGGAATTTGTTATCGAAGATTTTAAAAAGCTTAAAGGTCGTCGAGCAAAATTTGCAGGCTTTGACTATGCTCGTGTTCATAATGAGCCACATTATGAAGAGTATGCACATTCATTGTTTTCTCATTTCCGCCCCCCAAGAAAAAAGGTCAAGTTCCGCTCCTGTTTGGCCCGGTTGGGTTTAGGTCCGGTCCCGATTCGGTTTACCGGTTCTGACAGTTCCGGACCATTTATGTACACCTCTAACTATGTGAACTTAATTAATATACAAGAAATTATTAAAATGGTCGAATTTGTTCATAAATACCTTAATATGTAGGGGTGTTCAAATGGATGGATCGGTTCGAAACCGATCCGTATACATGAATCCAAATGGATTATGGTTTCGAAAATATGAATCCGATCCGTCCAAACAAATTCAAAAACCGAACCAATCAATCCGAATTACTATTTGGATGGATCGGTTTGGTTTTTGGATATCCAAACACATACATAAATATTTACAATATCTACTAAAAATATGTTATATATCATGATAAACTTATACGGTTCTCATTTAAACCTCTCTGTACATATACATGTGTGTAATATAATAGTAAAACGCAAAACGAAACTATAATTTACCTATATATATAAGTAAACAATTTCGTAAAATATAAACTACCTATTATATTTGGATATATATAGAATATTAATAAGTTAGTAAACTATTTTGTATGCGCATGTATACATATAATGTTTGAAAAATAAATATTTATTTGTTATTTGGTTTTTTTGGATAATCTGGTTTGTAATTTACTAACCAAACCACTTGCCTAGATGGCCTAGTGGTAGGATCTTCCACAGGCTTCCTAGAGGTCAGGGGTTCGATCCTACCCTGGGTAAACATTTAGCATGTTAGGTACCGCCACCGCAAATCCACATGGCACACCCGGGTTCGAGTCCGATAAAGGACTGCCGGTATAATTTCGTGGGCTAACTGTGGCCAGGTGCTTTTCCGGGCAGATGTCTCTTGCGGGTGGGACGTTGCGGATCTCAAAGAGATCCGGGGTCAGGGGTACCCTCCAAATACCTTTTTTTTTTTTTTTTTTAATTTACTAACCAAAACCAATCCGTGATCCAAAATAATAAGTTTGGTTTTGATCCGAGCCGATCCAAAAATCCAATTATCCAAACCATATGGTCCGATCCGAGTTATCCAATTGGATAATCTGGTTTTATCCGAACTGTGAACAGCCCTATTAATATGAACGTTTACTAGACGAATTGTTATTCAATAAGGTACATATATTGTGCTCTAGATTAAAATTATATTTTCTTAAACACCCGAACTTATTATAGAAAGGCTAAATCTAACCTCGAATCGCTCTAATAATTAAGATGATGTGTGAATTAAAAAATTTGCTCCACGAAAATATTTTGCTCATTTTGACATTTGTTATAATCTGGATAAAATATAAGCACAATTTGATGCGGAACCAACATTGTTCTCTTCAACAAAATAATAATAATAATAATAATAATAATTATAACACCCCTCATTTACTATCGTATTATTTAATACATCGGAAGCGTCAGTCCATTTTTCAACATTTTAACTTATAATATTAACATCTTTAAAATCTGATAATTCAAAACCAGATTCAAACTAGTCTTATGACTTACAACCAAAATACATTAAACTGGGTGTTATATGAAATTAAAAGACAACACTGATTTATACAAATCAGTTATCAGAGTAAAGCTTTGTCACCAAACATTCCATCCAGCCCGACTTCTTGCCCAACTAATATCCAATCTATAACCTGCAAGAAGGGTTAATGGGGGGGATTAGCTCAACGCTAAGTGAGTGAATAATAAACAACAGCCCAACTTAGCATAACAACTCTGTTTACATCAAAGCATCGTAAATACACAATATCACAGAGTATCTAGAGTTCTTAGGGAAACCTTCAGCTAAGAACATACAGTTCTATTTCAATGAGATAACATCTCAATACAATAACATGTCAATGAGAATCGGTGGCTCTGGAGATATCATAATACCCGGGGATTCTCCAAGAACACTTACCGTCAATCTGTAAGGCCAATACAGAATAGACCGATAGTTTGGTACTAATCACATACGACCTAATTTCCTATTAACGATAAGTACAAGAAAATTCCTGTCGTATTTCAATAGTAACCAAACCCAACTATCGCGTTGACCTCAATACTGATGCCCGAAGGCCAAATATAGCATGTGATCACATATTCAATTAGGTCAACATATCAGACTAAACAGTCTATCAACAGTATTATTACTACTAGCCATAATCATAATGGAAAACAAAAACAGTAATAATACGTTACTTGTTGTAACCAAACCTGTTACAACTAAATCACACTGAGGTTATAGATCCACTCACCGAATACCTCAGTTGTCCACTCAGTAGTCTAATGTCACTGAGTCTTCTGTTTATCTGGAATTACATCAACATAACACAAGTCAGTCACTTGTCTCAAATCTATATAACATCATATTAATGTAGTTACATTAAACAACTTAGGTAAGTAACTACAACATGATTCATAATCCCAATTTCAATGATTATTACTCAATCATTATTCACTTATAATTCTCATTTCAAGATTATGAATAATCACTTTAAACATCAATAATTCACAATCACTTAACAAGTTATGATCATTAGGATCACAACATCATCTTAATCAACTTTAATTATTATCATTAATCAACCACGATTATCAATCAAACACTAATAACATAAGTTTAAAAGCTTTCTTTCACAATTTTTGTCAATTACACATCACTAACTTAAGCTTTCAAATCATAATTCATAAATACTTACTTAAACCCATAACTTTCTTAATGATCATATATCATTTTTCTTCATTTCAAGGTTAGGGCTTAGATGCTAATCATCATTTAAGCATCAACTAATTATTATATCATAACCACAAGCTTAATTTCATGAAAATCAACTAAACCCACCACTTTTATCATGAACATACATTCAAATCTTCAATTATAGCTTAGGGCTTAGCTTATAATCATAAAGTAAACATCAATTAATAATTCTACAAGCATTACAAGCTTCAATTTAACATCAATCACTCTAATTTCATCAAATACCCAAAAACCCACTTCTAGGTTTATATGAACATCAAGATTTAACACTTACAAGATGATTAGGAGGATCAAGGAGTGATTAATTCATGTTTTGGAAGCTTGAATCAATGTTCTATAGCTTCAATTTCACCTCAAGGCTTGTTTCAATATTTACAATTCGTCCCTGTGGTGTTTTTGGTTCGGCCAAAGAAGGAACAGGGAAGAACAGAAGTTAATTTCACAAGAATTTGGGGTTTAATGATGATTTGGGGTTTAGTTCTAGGGTTTCAATATTTCTCACGTACTCAATCGATGATACTGGAATTTTGGTGAAGACTAGTACGTATTACACACATATATTAGAAATATGTGTACTAGTTTTGTCCTCCGTACTTATCATTGTCTGGAACTTAAAAACCATTTGCGGGGAAACATTATTTTATTTTACCGTCAACTAGGTTAATTTAAAACAATTAACAATTTACTAGTCACAATAAATTATGTGACTTTTTAACCAATTATTTTCAAATAATAACACCGAACTATTTTCTGACACACGAATTAAATATTAAAAGTCATAAAATATTAAAATACAACTAGACCCGAGGAGTGGATGTTACAAATCTCTCCCCCTTAAAGAGATTTCGTCCTCGAAATCTGATTATACTTATCCAATCTATTTAATAGAATCACCTATTCGCTCATTTACTATATGTACATAAAATGTGTGTAACATTTTAAATTGTTTATGCATATTATCATTATGCATATCTTTATCCCTGCAAACACAAATTGTACATACATTATACTCTATTCCAATAGCTATCACCAATTCAGTATCCAGCATAAAGTGTAGCATAATCAACTATTTAATCACAATATACACATATCATACGTTACTCCCTTGAGTAACTTATAAATATATATACATATATTGAATTCTTTTCACATGCACATAACCGAATGTACACGTTTCTATCTTTTCCCCCTGCACATATACTGTGCATATATCCTGTCTCTAAACAGATAACTAATCACTTACATGATCATTTATAACTAGCCAAGTATACAACACAATCACTTGACATAATTGAATCACATATTCATATGAACTTTTTATTGTTATGTCAATAACACTAGTGGTAATAAATACCACAATATACACATTAGCAACACAAGTTTATCTCAATTCACAACTAGCAATTTAGCTAATAACTATGTATTTCTTTAGCTAACACATTGCTAGAATCTCTACTTTCGCAACTAGTTCTTTACTGATTCACAACTTGTATTTATACACAATTACTAGGTTATATGAAATTCTTTACTCGAAAGTAATCCAATTCATATAATCATAAACACATAAGAGAAAGCAGTATGTAAAGGTCAAATCCAATAGGTAAAACTATTATCACATATTCAATTAGCATCCTACCATATCCAGTTTGATGCTAAATCAGCACCAGTTGATACCATGCTACATTAGCATAAATCTTTCAACAACATAAGGTGATGTCTTTAGTCACATATTCAACACATTGTTATTCACAATCAACTGACCTCCACTTTGCTTAGCTCTTATTTTAATTCACACTAGTTGCAATTAACCACATACACATTTCTTGTACCATAGATACCATAGTAAAACAACAGATTAGTGGTTTATTACTTTTTCATTTCAGTCAATCATTGACTATTTCTCAACTACAGGTCAACATATCTTACCTGTTATTTCAAAATCACTCTAAATTTTCTGGAACTTGGTAACCTCAACAATTCCATGTAAAATGGCATAATACAAATACGTTGACCAGACGTCGTCATATTATGTCAGTTACACTTCATTCTCAGGTAACTTTATACCATTTACTTTCCAAAGTAATTAATCTTTACTTTCACATATATCATTAACAGTGATATCACATTCTTACACATATATGATAACACTTTTACAGCAGATATATAGTCAAATATCAACTTGCTACCAGTTCCATGTATCCCTTGGAAGATGTAATTACCCATATAATCAGATAGGTATAATCAACACAGACATTTACATCCTTTTCATTATCTCATTAACTTAGATGTAATGTCTAACACAACTGCACCAATCAATACCTTTAATTTAATTACAATTGAGCATTTCATGTCCAGTTATCACATAACTACAAGCTCATGCACTTAACTTACAAATTCTTAAAATGCTCAATTTAACCAATTTTAATGTTCTACATGATTCAAGTATTCCATCATGTTCAACTAATTTACATGATATAATCCACATAATTCCATAATCAATGTTTACTAATCTTAGTTAGCAACAATCAACAATACCATTTACTGGTACATTTTGCAATTAAATAAACCGCATGAGAATAACTCATACACAATAACACATGTGGACCTCTTAAAACAAGTTCTAATATTGCACATAGTCATAGGAATGATCCCTGGGCTTAAAGAAACAAAAGCCCATTCCAAAACGTAAGTTAAAAGTCCGAAATAAAGTCCGAAAAACAGTAAAATGCCATTTTCGAGCCCCAAACGACCCCGAATGGCCAAAAACCGCCTAGGCTAAGGTACTTAGCTTTGATCATTGGATCATTTTCGAGTGACCATGTAATTTTTAGCCCAATCCGTGCTTATAGAAAATTTGTCAAATTTTCCGTCGCTAAAAACACTACTAAAGACTCGTGCACTTTTGGAATTTGCAAAAATTTTGTCAACTTTATTCTTTCAAACGCGATCCGGACTAAGGTGGCTGGATCGCGTTCACCTTTAAAAAACTTTCTGTAACCAAATAACACTTGGCAACGCGATCCGGAACAAAGGGCTGGATCGCGTTCCTATGCATTTTTCAGACCTGCAATTTTAATGCAATTTTTCGAAATTCAAACGCGCGTATCTCTTAAACCGTAAAGAATTAAGGTCTGAAATTTTGCAGGCACGTTCATATAATCAAAATGCAACTTTCTATTTTTTCACTTTTTCAAAATTCACGTTTATCGAGAAAACGGACGTACGACTCATTTTAGTCCATTTTTAACCATTTTCGTTGACACGCCATATTCCAAATGGCTAGGTTTCTGACTTCAACCCTTTGCCAACATGTTCCTATATACATTTGTGACGTGTGGGCATATTCATCTCTTTCATATACTCGTTCTATCATGTTTTGACTCGTTGACCCGTTTGAGGGTCCAATTGGACACTTTCACCCATTTCAACCATTTTGACTACTACCACACTTTCAACACACTTTGCTACTATATTTATGACTTAAAGTCACTTCAGCATTCGTTATATACGAACCACCACTCGTTTTAATCATTTATCCAATAAATGACCCATTTAGGCACTTTAACAACCCATTTGGGTTTCAATCTATATAACTACCATTTCATCACCCATTTCACATTACGTTGACTATTATAAGTCAAACTAACCCACTTTCACTATTAATGTCTTATTCTATCATCATAACACCAATTTCACATAAAATTCATTATGTTTAGGCCAATTACAACAAATTTTCAACCTTGACATTTCACAAACTTGTCAACGCATATAAAGACACGTTGACCACTTTGACTTTCAATTTTACCACTTTTAACACCTAGATCATAATTCAACCACAATCATGATCAAGGCACAATACATAAGCATTTAGCCACATTTTCAAGTATTCTCCCGAAGGAGCAACTATACTTCAGACAACTATCACATAATGCCTTGACAAGGATTTATAATCACCTTGCATTTATCAAATCATAATCACACAATGATTTATACTTTATTTTCCTATCGTAGACACACTTTAATCCAAATAATCCAATTGTTACACTTCATTCAACAATGTGTCTACACAATCCATTTCTAGTTCATTTTGAACTACTCATGATGCTAAACATCTCAACTAATATTCCTAGCATCACATTAACAAGTAATAATCACCAATGACTCATAACCGGGGTATCATATCAGTCTGACTCAATCACTTTACTACTAATCATATGATAGCAAAGTAGTCAATTCAAGCTTATTGAAATTCATCAAGCTTAATGAGAAGTACCTGATATTCTTAAGCCCACGGATATTGAGGAATCATTGAGAATACCCTTGGTTCCTCATATTCCTCCGTCTCTGCAACCAAAACACAATCTTGCATCTTGTTATAGGTTAGTACACATTCAATAACCATTTCTTCATACAACTACTAATCCCACACCCTGGAATGTTTGACTTAACACATCTTATAGATTTGGGATTGAACATAACCAATGTCCAATTCACCCAAACCAATGCTCTGATACAAACTTATAACACCCCTCATTTACTATCGTATTATTTAATACATCGAAAGCGTCAGTCCATTTTTCAACATTTTAACTTATAATATTAACATCTTTAAAATCTGATAATTCAAAACTAGATTCAAACTAGTCTTATGAATTACAACCAAAATACATTAAACTGGGTGTTATATGAAATTAAAAGACAACACTGATTTATACAAATCAGTTATCAGAGTAAAGCTTTGTCACCAAACATTCCATCCAGCCCGACTTCTTGCCCAACTAATATCCAATCTATAACCTGCAAGAAGGGTTAATGGGGGAGATTAGCTCAACGCTAAGTGAGTGAATAATAAACAACAGCCCAACTTAGCATAACAACTCTGTTTACATCAAAGCATCGTAAATACACAATATCACAGAGTATCTAGAGTTCTTAGGGAAACCTTCAGCTAAGAACATACAGTTCTATTTCAATGAGATAACATCTCAATACAATAACATGTCAATGAGGATCGGTGGCTCTGGAGATATCATAATACCCGGGGATTCTCCAAGAACACTTACCGTCAATCTGTAAGGCCAATACAGAATAGACCGATAGTTTGGTACTAATCACATACGACCTAATTTCCTATTAACGATAAGTACAAGAAAATTCCTGTCGTATTTCAATAGTAACCAAACCCAACTATCGCGTTGACCTCAATACTGATGCCCGAAGGCCAAATATAGCATGTGATCACATATTCAATTAGGTCAACATATCAGACTAAACAGTCTATCAACAGTATTATTACTACTAGCCATAATCATAATGGAAAACAAAAACAGTAATAATACGTTACTTGTTGTAACCAAACCTGTTACAACTAAATCACACTGAGGTTATAGATCCACTCACCGAATACCTCAGTTGTCCACTCAGTAGTCTAATGTCACTGAGTCTTCTGTTTATCTGGAATTACATCAACATAACACAGTCAGGCACTTGTCTCAAATCTATATAACATCATATTAATGTAGTTACATTAAACAACTTAGGTAAGTAACTACAACATGATTCATAATCCCAATTTCAATGATTATTACTCAATCATTATTCACTTATAATTCTCATTTCAAGATTATGAATAATCACTTTAACATCAATAATTCACAATCACTTAACAAGTTATGATCATTAGGATCACAACATCATCTTAATCAACTTTAATTATTATCATTAATCAACAACGATTATCAATCAAACACTAATAACATAAGTTTAAAAGCTTTCTTTCACAATTTTTGTCAATTACACATCACTAACTTAAGCTTTCAAATCATAATTCATAAATACTTACTTAAACCCATAACTTTCTTAATGATCATATATCATTTTTCTTCATTTCAAGGTTAGGGCTTAGATGCTAATCATCATTTAAGCATCAACTAATTATTATATCATAACCACAAGCTTAATTTCATGAAAATCAACTAAACCCACCACTTTTATCATGAACATACATTCAAATCTTCAATTATAGCTTAGGGCTTAGCTTATAATCATAAAGTAAACATCAATTAATAATTCTACAAGCATTATAAGCTTCAATTTAACATCAATCACTCTAATTTCATCAAATACCCAAAAACCCACTTCTAGGTTTATATGAACATCAAGATTTAACACTTACAAGATGATTAGGAGGATCAAGGAGTGATTAATTCATGTTTTGGAAGCTTGAATCAATGTTCTATAGCTTCAATTTCACCTCAAGGCTTGTTTCAATATTTACAATTCGTCCCTGTGGTGTTTTTGGTTCGGCCAAAGAAGGAACAGGGAAGAACAGAAGTTAATTTCACAAGAATTTGGGGTTTAATGATGATTTGGGGTTTAGTTCTAGGGTTTCAATATTTCTCACGTACTCAATCGATGATACTGGAATTTTGGTTAAGTTTAGTACGTATTACACACATATATTAGAAATATGTGTACTAGTTTTGTCCTCCGTACTTATCATTGTCTGGAACTTAAAAACCATTTGCGGGGAAACATTATTTTATTTTACCGTCAACTAGGTTAATTTAAAACAATTAACAATTTACTAGTCACAATAAATTATGTGACTTTTTAACCAATTATTTTCAAATAATAACACCGAACTATTTTCTGACACACGAATTAAATATTAAAAGTCATAAAATATTAAAATACAACTAGACCCGAGGAGTGGATGTTACAATAATAATAATAATAATAATAATAATAATAATAATAATAATAATAATAATAATAATAATAATAATAATAATAAGTTTTATCTTAATGGTAATTAGTACCATTATTATGCTTAATGTTTTATTTAATAGTTTGCAACTCTTCATTAGTCTTAGACTTTTGATATCCAAGAGTTATAGTTTTCTTAATTTTTAGCTTATATAAGTCCTTTAAGTTGTAATGAAAAAGGAGAGATATGATAAGTTTATGTTTATGAAAATCCAATTTTCTCTCAAATTGTTGAGTTGAATTTGTTGCCTAACCGCGGTATTCTTTGTGAATCAACGCTTGTTGGAAGAATTATTCTTAGGTATTCTTAGAATCAACAAGATTAATTTTTGTTTATCGTTTTACTCACTACATCAGTTGGTATCAGAGCCGAAGTTCCTGTTCGAAATGGTAATCTACGATGTCCATGATGAGCTAGAGAAACCCGATGAACGTGAGATTTTGTTTATAAACAAAATTCTCGATGGTAATTTTGAGTTTTCTAGTTATAAAGAAATGGAAGACATATTCCATCCAAGTTGCAACAACGAAAATGGCAATGATGATGTCATTATGGATGGAGGAAGTTGTGTGAATGTAGCATCAATTGATATGCATGTCGAATCTTTCGAATTTGAGGTGGACGCTAAATCTCATGAATCTAATTTTGAAGATGCTTCTTTTGAGCCAAATTTGGATCACAATTCTTTCGAATATGATATGGTTACTAAATTTGTCAAATTATTTACATATGGTTGTCAATTTCAAAAAAATGATTTAATTGTTGAATTCTATGGTTACTCATTGTTCTACAAAAGTGATGTTTATAGTGGCCACCGTAGAGCAATGATTGTATATGGAAATGATTGGAAGATTAGATGCAAGATGAAAGGGGTACAAAGTCTATGTGAAAGGACTTGAGGACAAGTCCCAAATTAGAGGGGGAGAATGATGCGGAACCAACATTGTTCTCTTCAACAAAATAATAATAATAATAATAATAATAATAATAATAATAATAATATTAAGTTTTATCTTAATGGTAATTAGTACCAGTATTATGTTTAATGTTTTATTTAATAGTTTACAACTCTTCATTAGTCTTAGACTTTTGATATCCAAGAGTTATAGTTTTCTTAATTTTTAGCTTATATAAGTCCTTTAAGTTGTAATGAAAAAGGAGAGATATGATAAGTTTATGTTTATGAAAATCCAATTTTCTCTCAAATTGTTGAGTTGAATTTGTTGCCTAACCGCGGTATTCTTTGTGAATCAATGCTTGTTGGAAGAATTATTCTTAGGTATTCTTAGAATCAACAAGATTAATTTTTGTTATCTTATTTTCTCACTACATGATGCCAGCAAAACTCAAAGAAGTTAAATAAATTGCATCAGCTATGATTCACCTAATACCCTTGCAATAAACATTGATCTACCCAAAAAACTACGAAAGACATACAAACGTATATGATTAAAACGAAGAACATGAAGACAAAAAGGAAAACGATTTGCAGGTCACCACCGCCACCACTGGCCACCGATCGTGACCGCCACACACCACCCACCACCCACTATTATCGGAAACTAAAAACTCCGATCAGTTGTGGCTCTTCGTTGACCAACCACCACCCACTTAACCCGTCAATGGACCCGTTACAAACACACACCTTTAATTAGTCGCGTTCATCCGGCAACTTTGCCGGCGACCTTTAACTCTGCCAGCGGCTACCTGACTTTTCACGAAAACCAACCTCAGAAACCTTGTAACCATACTGTTTCTGGCCGAAATCGTCACCGTTTTTAGATCCAAGTTTGAATATTTGTTTTTGTGTTAGAAATTCGGGACTCTAGAAACTGATTAGGATCACCCTCACTGGCACCTGGGTTTGTTTAGATCGGTGGCGAAGGTTAGGTTCTAGTGGTAAACTGTCAAATCGAAATTTGTTGGCCATATGGTGTTCTTGGTTTTAGATCTTGGTCTTGGAATTCTGTTTGGAGATCGGAAAACCTGTTGACGTCGAAAATCTGTTTAAACTTACCATTGAAGGTTGTGTTTATTACTCTTGATTTGGTTTCAGATTTATGTTTGTGGAACTCAAATTAGAGTGTTGATTTTGATTGGTTCTAGTTTTATACGATGAATATGCAAATGAAAAAGATTCTAAGAAGACTAGGATTTGCAGTGTTAGTTGCTGGGAAGAAGACAAGGGTATTATGGTCATTTAATATGATTTAACCGATAAACTTAACAAATTTAACGAAGTGGACCGCTAGTGATGCAAAACACATAATATAGGGATGCCTGATGACATTATTGAAATTTAAGGATGGGACGTGATTTTTGAGCCAAACATAGGGATGATCATGGCAATTTTCTCCCCAAAAAATTAAAGAAGTTTATAATATGACTTGAACTATATAATATTTTTTTACTAAAATATATAGGTCAAAATGCATAACAATACCTTGAATTTGATTCAACAAAATTTTTAATACCATGAACCTGTAAATGTACATCATGGTACCTTAAACTCGTAAAGATGGTCATTTTACTACATTGACTCAGTTCGACACTGTCATGTGCTCATCATGTAACTTTAATTTTTTTTTATTATTAATTAACCGGCAATATGTATTAACTAGGAGGGAATGTATTGATCATTAAGTACAAAAGTTCGAATTGTTAATATGATGCGTGTCCGAACATCTTAAAAACAGCCCTTAGGGCTATCGTTAGAAAAATCTTTCTCATAATTGTAATTTATAAACGTTTAGTAATTTTTTAGCAGCTATAAACGTACATTTATAATCTTCTATGTTTTTATATATCAAATTGTTTTAACTAGAATGGAAACAATTTGCTGTAATACAAAATATGTAATATATTTATTTTTATAAACAATATGATATGTCGAAGTATTGAATTGAATTTATGCTACAAATCTTCTTCTACCGATATATAAAAAGGATGTTGTGCGTAAAGTTGACTTTTTAATTAAAGTTATGATAAGTATCTCAATTAGAAAGAAGAAAATATATTTAACAATACTTTCGAGATTTAATCTACATTTCAATAGTTTTCTTCTTTTTATTTGAATATATATAATTAAGATTAAGATTCACATAGCATTATAATATTATATATTTTAAAAAAATAAAATATATTTTGATAGTATATGACTATTTGAAGGTGTCATCTTCATCCATATATAAGTGATTGCATGATATCTTTGTTATTTTTAATCAAAATCTCTTATTGATAACTAACGAAAATACGTTCCAACCAATTTTTCTTCTATATAAATCGATCAGCCAAAATTGAAACCACACATTCTATTCGTCCAATTTTTTTTCACTCTTTACATTCTCTAGCTAATTTTATTTACAAGTACGTAAAACGATGAAGAACTTTTTGTTTGCTCTTGCTACTATTGTTGCACTAATGTTACTTTTGGGCAATGTTCATGCTAATGATTGTAATCCAGATCAACAGATAAATAGTTGTTATCCGGCTCTAAGCACACGAGGATCGCCATCTTCAGATTGTTGCAACGAAATTGTTGAGCACAGAGATTGTTTATGCAAATATACTGATCTTAATAGCTTTATTTTGCCTCCAAATCACCTATTTCTTCGCAATATTTGCGGAAATTGTGGTGTCGATTTTCCCATTTGTCCTGATCATTGATTTGTTAATTTGCTATTATAAGTAGCATTTTTTTTCTAGAGCGATAATGAAAGTAGCATTTTATGATATGCATTGGTGTTTTCGTTATTGTGTTTAAACAAATGTCTTTCTTAGGTTATTACTCGTTTTTGTTACTTCTTTTCATGTTTATTATAAATATAAATAATCGTATTCTTATAATGGATTATCGACCATGTATCGGTTACAATGTTAATTAGTTTGTTTTAATATTTAAACAATGAGTTAATAAAGTGACAAATCACAAATTGATTATAGTTCTAGTAATAATAATAATAATAATAATAATAATAATAATAATAATAATAATAATAATTAAGTTGACCTAACTTCCTAAATGTGTTGAGTCATTTTTCAACCACATTTGCTTTTTGTACTTGGAAGAAGCCAACACAAACTTTTCCTTCATTAGAAATTATTAACTTAACTACTACTACTATTACTCATAATATTATTTTTATTATTAATTAAGTTTTACAAAATTTATTTATAACGAGTTGAGAAACATAATTGAATTCGAATTTCATAGTTTTTTGTTTTGAAAATAAGAACTAATATAGATTTCAAGATAAGAGAAGTTAGAAGTAATTGAAATTGAACGGATTAAAAGTCTTTCGGTGAAAATCCATTAGTAGATATATTTTTACATGACAGGTTAGGTTTTTAGTTAATCAATGGATATAACCTAAAAGAATACATCCCCGAAACTTTTTTATCAAATCGAAAAAACTTAATTAATTAGCTATCAACTAAATTAGAATGTTACCGTTGCAACGCACGGGCAATATACTACCCGTTAATATCATTTACTCCATTATTATTATTTAATATAAATATATTTCCTATTTATATATTCCAAAAGTAGAAAAAAAATAAATTAAGAAAATAAAATAAAATAAAGGTAACAAAATATGAGAATCACCGGCTATAGGCGGTCACCTTCATCAATCTTTTACCTATATATACTCTCTAAATCCTCATCATATAATTTACTTGCTACAATTACAATTAATCCTCCTTTCAGCATGAACACTGATGTCAAAACTAAGCACACTTCAACAAGCGTTTTTCGATCCGTAACAAACCTTCTTCTTCACTTCGCGAAACACGCAATCATAGTTTCGAAAAAATTGAAAAACAGTTCAAAATTAACCCAAAGGGGGACACCAAGAAAACTCATGTCATCAATTAGCAATAAAGCGATGAAACTGCGTAGTCTGAACAGGAAAAACCGAGAAGACGATGGGGTGTGGCGAAGAGAGATTCTTATGGGAGATAAATGTCAACCTTTAGATTTTTCTGGAGTTATTTATTATGATAAAGATGGGAATCAACTCGATGAATTGCCGATGAGATCACCCCGTGCAACTCCGTTGTCGGAATTTTTGTATACTCCAACGAATTAAAGTTAGTTTAATTTCATGTGTAATTAATTAAAAAGGTTTGTTTTGTTTTAATTATTTTAAGATTTTTGTAGTATGGAGTTGATATTATGGTTATTAATTACTCCGTATTAAGGAAAATAATTTGCGCTTTTAACAACATGGATAGTTTTAGTTGCTGTTAGCTAGAATAACTAAACATTAAGGGCCGCTTAATTACTTAGAGTACCTTGTAACTTCATATTGAGTTTAATTCCTTATAAGTTAATAACCGTATAATAAGTCAAGTAATAATATTTTTCAATTCTAGTCACGAGTCGACTTTTACGAATTGACTTAAAAATTTATATTATGAGGCAACTCGGACTCGGACTCTGACTCTTTAATGAATTTGACTCTTACAAGTCGTTTATTGACTATTCCGAGTCGTGTGATTCTTAACCCAGAAAATCAGATAAACTTTTACTATAATGTAGTAAAAAAAATAATATAACAAAAAATAAAATAAAAAAATGACTAAACTATTTCAAATTAAGCTTTTGTATTGATTGTCAATCAACGACTTGACTATTTATTCTCATCATGTTTTACTATTCTTAGAATAAAAATCTTAAACAATAATATACATATAATAAATATAAATATAAATAGTGATTGTTACGAGTTGAGACGAGTCATAAGTTAACAACCGTAGTTTACGTTATTGGAAGAAAATGGATACTTGCAACTTTGCAAGAATAATATATATATTTATTGTAATATAGTGACTATTACGCATCGAGATGATTCACAAGTCACGACTTAAAAATTAAGATTTCGAGTCACCCGTTAGAAACTATGGTTTACGTTATCGGGAAAAAATGGATACTTGCACGAATTATAATCCCTATTTGGCCAATTTGTAAAGTTACTTTAAAAAAATACATTAATTCGCATCCATTCAAATATGATGCGTTTTGTAAATGAATGGTAATATAATAACTTTCATTATTCTAGTTACTATATTACACGGTACGTGTTTATGTACCAAAAAGAATTAAAGGGATAGGTGTAGCTTTTATTGTGCGTCATTATTTAACTATTTTGGCTAAAGGAATTAAAGTATCATTATCTTGTTTGTTAAAGTATCAGATTTTTAAAGATTGACGCAATCTTTAACTAGTTAGAAGGTAACACGATAATACAAATTAAACTCATGATGTCAAATATAGGATGAAATGATAATTAATTACCATCATTAATTGTTTATTTTATTAGTAACTAATTTTCCTTTCCCCTTAATAGTCATCATGTTTGACTTGAAGTCCTAATAATTCTATCTTATGTTTAGAAATAAGGTTAATAATGGTTTAATACCTAAAGTTTCTTTTTTTTTTTGTTTTAACCACTTAACTTTTTTTTTTGAATGTTTTAACCACTCAACTTAGGGTCAATAATGGTTTAATCCATGAACTTTCAATTTGTTTTCGTTTTAACCACTCAACTTTGTTTTAAACGTTTTAACCACTCAACTTATGAGTTGACCGTACTTTAACCACTAAAGTTCATTTACCCATTTAAAAAACCCTTTCGTTAACTTATAATGAAAGTTTAGATCGGGATATATAAACTTTGAACTGATTTTTTTATCGACTAAGGTTGTCAAGAGAGAGATCTTATCTAGAATCGTTTTTGTATTCACAAGATCGAAATCGTAAGATCAAATCGGGATCGTAAGATCCTACTCATACATTATGATCTCATAAATGAGTATTATAATGCATATAAAAGATTAATTGCATGACAAATAATAAACCTATTAACCTTTTATTGGACAAAAATTAACTAATTTATATTTTCTTAACTTATATTCATGTTAAGTAAGATCGGATCTGATCGACATCGTAAGATCCTATGCTCAAATCGAAATCGTAAGATCTTACGATCCCGATTTGATCTTATGATTTCGATCTTGTGAAGACAAAAACGATCCTAGGTAAGATCTCTCTCTTGACAACCTTGATCGATAAAAAATCAGTTCAAAGTTTATATATCCCGATCTAAACTTTCATTATAAGTTAACGAAAGGGTTTTTTTAAATGGTTAAATGAACTTTAGTGGTTAAAGTATGGTCAACTCATAAGTTGAGTGGTTAAAACGTTTAAAACAAAGTTGAGTGGTTAAAACGAAAACAAATTGAAAGTTCAGGGATTAAACCATTATTGACCCTAAGTTGAGTGGTTAAAACATTCAAAAATAAGTTGAGTGGTTAAAACGAAAAAAGTGAAACTTTAGGGATTAAACCATTATTAACTCTTAGAGATAATGATGATAATAAGAATAATTTTTCTAACACAAATTTTGTACTCACTAATATTATGCTTTTATTTAGGATCGTTTTTGTATTCGCACTATCAATGCAACTACATGATTCCGAATTGACTTGAGCTCGGCTCACAAGTCCAATCTAACTAATTATTTTTTTACAAATGTGACTCGACTAAATACACATTTGAACGACTAAAGTTTGACCTCGACTCCTAGCATGTGGTTCTAGCTTTTGTTGAGAGAAAAATATTCTCCAAATCACCCAAATAGTAGTATCGGTCACCGCCTCGAGCATCTTCATAAGCTTCGTCGAAATTGAAAGTTTGTCGAGTTACGAAAAATGTCTTTTAATTCCATGATTTTTGGTTGTTAGCTTCTCTAATCTCTAGTTCTCTACCTTTAAATTCAACAGTATACTGTTTTGTCAGGCCCATCAAAAAAGAACACGTTAATTAATCAACTGGTCTGGTCTTGATCCAGCCCATTTTGAAGGCATCTCCTTGAAGCCCATAATTGTAATGATATCAGACAGAAACTTAGCTAATTTTAGAATGCTAATCAAAGGAAAAACAATCAGAAAATTACACACACACACACACACAAAAAGAAACATTAATTGTGTAAGGAATATTGAGAGCTGATAAACAGCAGAAAACTTGTGATCATGAAGAGTAAATGTGTTAATTTCCACTTTCGATGTGGTTTTGTTGTATGGACTTATAAACGAAAGGCGGCAAGCAAAATGAGCCGAATTTTGCACAATGTTTCGAGTCTACCTCTATACCAAAATAGACCATGCACACCTCTAACTATTGCATTAAAAATACTCGGTATTCACTGTTTTCTTCGTCTTCTCGATCTCCATATAATTGCTGATGGATCTGGACATATTTGATATGGGATTTTGGGTGGAGGATCTTCAGGTACACTGCAACGATCGTATTATTAAAACAAATTAAGAGTTATCACAAGAATACCATATGGATTTTTATAAACATCACCCTTAGGGTGATGGATAAGCATTCCAATTATAAATACAAACATTAATTAAACATCAATATTACCATATTTGTAATGGATTTATGATTTAAATTTGAAATGTAAAGTTAGGATTCCTCTAAACATGGTAACTTTGAACATTATTAAATGATGAATAATTGTCTCTTCTTTTGTACATCTGTTTTACATACGTTTGTGAATAACTTGATAAAAGATAAATTGATTCGCACACTGTGTTTTCACGAAATAAGCACGGTATATTTTTAGGAGTGGAGATACACATATATACACACACGAAATAGTCAATTTATGGTTTTTAGGAGTGAAGACACATATATATACACACACGAAGTAGTCAAATTATGGGATAGTGATACATTAATAAAGTACTTAAAAGAGTCTTTTTTTTTAGAAACGCAAACATACAACTACCTCACACATTATATTTACACAATGCCTCCCATGAGGCTTGAACCCACACCCACTAGGTTGAGCGACAACTTACATACCGCTAGGCCAAAGGCCCTTTGATCTTAAGGGAGTCTTTGTGATAGCTTATTTGTTTAAAAACTAGATATGTCTCAACAGTCTTATTTTTACGCGTCTATTTCTTATCAAATAGGCAATAAACAGTCTGAGAAAGGGTATTTCGATTTGCTTCTCCGATGTAAGATAAACAACCATTACAAACACCCGCTTATTATAGTTAATGCTTACATCATAGGTTAGTATATGATGTAAGTAATGAATTGGGTTCAAACTATTTGACTTTAAAACCATTTGGAAACTAATTTGTTAACATATATTATATATTTATATCATACAATAAGAAGTGAAAGATGTACCTCAATGTAGAAATTTCAATCTGAGAAAAGTCCATGCTTGTTGAGCTATCTGACAAAGTGGGTCTACTTGATGTTAATGGTGAAGTAGGTTCCTTGATGGCAAGAACTTTGCAATTGAAGTTGTTAGAAATGTTCTGGTGGGCCATTGCTAACCTATTCCATAACAAGAATAAGAAGATTACTACACGTTTTTCGTCACCGAAATGTCTTGCTGAGAATTGTACTAGTACTAGTTATCTGTTACAAAACCGTTTAGAGTCTACGTCGATACAGATCAAGTGTTACGATAGAATTAAATTTCGAGTTGTTTGCAGCTGGGAACTTATCAATCACAAAACGATGATCTAATCAAATTGGGACCATCTAATTTGGCTAAAGTATTTATTGTACAACCATAAGGTTTGGTTTTCATTCATACCATGTTCATTTATTTTGGAATGTACCCTTTAATGTAAAAAATACATAAAAGTGTACATCCTATAAGAATGAGGGAGTCTAAATATGCTATGAATACTTTAAGGCATGAAAACATCATCTTGACACATGTTGAAAACATATTGGTTTTGCAACAATATTATAAGATAATAATTTTGTAACCAAAATAAGGTTTTATTTATAGGCACATAGCATCTTAGAAAGTTTAATCAAGTTTTGGTATTTTCTTTGTTGAAAAGTGTTTGAAGGATTAAAGCAAATGATCTCTAAAGATAAAATCAAGTTAATCATAAAATCTATTCAAATAATATACCTGACAACACCTAGTTAGAACTTAACTTTATAGCTAGAGCTGATACCTAGAATCGGAAGTTAAAGTCATTTGTTAATGAGATCCATATTTGAACAACGTTTTATCTGAAAGTTTATAAAATTTATTATTTCTAAAAAACCATATATACATATCTTTATTTGTCAAACAAAATTAAGTTGTCAGACTCCGCGATTGTAATATAGTGGTGTAAGACATGCAACACAAAGGCGGGGATCACGGCCTTACGGGTTCATTCCCCGACCCATATTACTTTAATCGCTAGTTAAGCGATTTACCTTACTGATGCTTCTGCGTCAGACCGATCGATGGGCCAAAAAAGTTCGATTCTTACCTTCTTTTTTTTTTTAATTATTATTTTCAAATACAACCTAATTGGATATATACAATATCCTATCTTGTATGTTTACATGTGTGCTGTCTACCACCACTCTCCACTAACAATTTTTTTTTTTTTTTTTCTATTTTTATTTTTTTTAATAAAAATATTATTATTAGTATTAATTATTATATTTGTCAAATACATTCATAATTTCATACATGTACGATGTAAATGCTAAATGTGCACAGATTGATTGATGTAAGGGAGCTGATAAAATGCTAAATGTGCACAGATTGATTGATGTAAGGGAGCTGCAGATTGATTGATGTAAGGGAGCTGATAAAATGCTAAATGTGCACAGATTGATTGATGTAAGGGAGCTGATAAATACAACAAATAAAAATGATTCAAACACTAAAACTATGATATTAATACTTGTACTATATGTAATAAGTGCTGTACAGTTGGTGTAAGAATCACTTTATTTGTTGTATTTATCAACTCCATTGTATTCAAATTAAACATAGAAACAGAATCAATTAACACATAGTGCATATTTTAATCATCCACGTAGTGTACCATTTATGACATTTTCTGGACATGAATTCAATCAATCTTACTTAACTTTATAAATAAACAAAAATGTTCATTATTTACTAAAAAGAATTCCCATTTTGTCCTCATCTACCATCTATATAGTTCTATTTTAATCAGATACATTAAATTAATTATTTAATTCTAAAAAAAACATCATAGTCGGTGATGAACAAAAATTTATGGCGTTGACCAACATCAAGCAACTACGGAGTACTACTCTTGAGTCTTGACAAATCATAGAATCCTGAAATTTAAATCTTCATAAAACTTTAAAATTGTACGATGTGTATATTTTTTTTCACGAATGACACATGAATTTCACTTATTCGACCGGTCTATATTACTGTTCATTGTACCAATCATATTTTCAGACCCATGTTCTAGACATATCAATTATTTTTCTCTGTAGCATGATTTACATAAAAGTAAATGAAATTACCGGTAAAGAAAGCTTTGATCATGAAGGCCAACAACAAGAGTTTGTGCACCAATCTGTCGAACCAAATCCGTGATCCGTCCACCTTCTTCATCACCTTCCGTCACAACAATCTCTATTTTCGTCTGTTACGGATACTAAACATACTCAGATAACAAAAAAGGTGAAAACAAATGTATAATTGATCAAAATCAATAATAATTAACTTACATTAGGAAAACTATGAATGCAAATATCCTTAAACGAAAGAGCTAACTGAAACCCTTTTAAACGAAGCAATCTAAGTTTCTTTCGGTTACGCGATTTGCTTCCACCGTTCATAGTTGCCGGAAACACGTGAAGAAGAGTTACTAAATCGCCATATCGAAGAACGTTATGAAGTGCCCAAACTAGAGCTGTTTTGGCTACATCTACATCTTCTACTATTACTACTATCTTCCTCACTTCCATTTCCATGAATGGTTAATCGAAATTTTCGACCAAAATCGTTGAATCGCATTTAAAATGATGAAACAGTTTTGAAACTTGTCGGGATTATTTTGGTTTCTGGGGAGTGGTTTGGCCGCCTACACATGATCGGTGTGGTTGTGTGGGCGCTAATTGTCTAACTTATTTATTATATGGCCCAAAATATAAAAGGGGGTCTTATTTTTTAATTCTTTTTGTGAATGCAAGGGAAAACATTTGGACATTTTTAAACGGGGAAGGTTAATTTATAATGAGTTCCGGGGAGAATTACATATATCCCCTCAACAAACACCCTAAATTACATATATACCTAAACACATTTTTAAATTACATATATAACCAAATCCCTATTTTAAGTATACTATAATTAAAAAAAAATAATAGTATAAATTGTCATAACTATACAAAATTTTCAGCTCAGCAATTGGTTATATTTAAAATAGATAATATTTACTGTTTTTTTTTTTTTTTTTTAATTTTAGTATACTTAAAATACGGATTTGGGTATATATGTAATTTTAAAATGTGTTTGGGTATATATGTAATTTAGGGTGTTTGTGGAGGGGATATATGTACAAATAACCTCTTTTTATTTTCTAAAAAAAAACTACTTAATATTAATGTACTTCACAAATCGTCAACTAAAAATAAAAAATTGAGAAAATTGCTCAAATAGTCATTGTGTTTGTCCAAAATATTACAATCCGTCCCTTATTTTATAAAATATCACCAGTAATCCTTGTATTTGCAATTTTCGCTCACTAGTCATCCCACTTAACAAATTTAGTTAATTGATTCGTTAAGTCATAGTAAAATGACTATAATACCCTCATTTTTTCTTTTTTTATTTGTTTTACACTTTTACTCTTTCCATCATTGTTGTTTTTATCTACTACTTGTAATCCATTTAAGCAATCTTCACCACCACACTTTTATCACATGGACCACAACACCACCATTATAAACGATCGCCACCATTGACTGTCAGCATCATCTACGACCACAACTGTAACACCCTCAAATTTACTGATTTGCGGAAGCACGATTTGGGTGTTACTAATCAATATACAAAGCACAAAGATTTATAGCAAACGACTCTATATGCGTCGTTTTAACAAAATACATTGATATATTAAATGTTTACAACTTTTGAAGCTATACAAAGCTCGTGTTCGATTAAATGAGAGATTTCAGTACATGAGTACTTGTACAAAATATACTAATGCAAGAAAATCTCTAATATCTGCATGCTGACTCGAGCTATATTAATTCTGAGGGCAATCCGATCACTGCTTAGTACCTGCGATACATGCTAAAATGGTTCAGCTAAAGCTGGTGAGCTCACAGGTTTGAATATCAAATAATGTTGTGTGAACCGCAAGATTTAAGTAATTGAATTGCATACAGCAATTGATAATGTAAGTGTATACAGCCATGAGCACATAGTTGAGCTTAACTCGTGGGTCAGGGTCACAGCCTGAGCGTTTTTGCCTCCACGAGTGCCTAATCAACACTCGTCTTCCCAAATATTAGTACGTCCGTTTACCCGATTAGTATTTGCTAACCCGGACGAGGAGGGTCAATCCTATATGGTACCATATACTAATATTCACGCTACAAATGTATTAACAACTATGCTGTCGGAGGACTTTAAATGATTAGTCGTGTAAAACTCATGTAGTATACGTAAAGTTTGTACTTGCGTTCACATGTTAAAAATGAGCAGTGTATCACACCCCCGAGTAAAACAGTAAAAGAGGGGCCATGAGACTCACCTGAGTCTAGTGAGTTTAACTTAATAAACTGAAGTTGATTAGCCGAGTAATGAAATCCAAAGACTTGTAACCTGAGGGTGTCCACGACACGCGTTGGTTAAATATGAGTCGGTATCTACCAAGAATACCTTGAAGTTGTTCGTTCAACTAGAATGTCCAATTTCCCATAATTTGTTTCGATTGTTTGAGTTTCGAAAGTTTGTACGGCCCGTTGGTGAACGGTTGTAATGTGACACCCGGTCAAAATAACCCAAAATTGGGTCCAAATTTAAACTTTAAATATTCGTACTCGGTATGAATTAAAACCAAAGTAATCGGATAATATATATATTTATATATATAACACGAAATGATTATTTAATAATCACAACACGAATTAATTCTAAAGTACTCAGAAGACATAGAAATAAAAGTTATCCCAAAATATCTCCTAATAAAATATTATTGTTAGAAATAATATTACTGAACTCGGAAAATTTGTAAAAAAACCTTTTTGGATAATAAAAACTATCCGTATATTCAAAGTGAAACAATATTATGTTTATATAACCCGAATGGATTATTTTTATAAACTATTTCGAATGAAAACATATACGATTATATTTTTAGGAAATTATCAATTGAAAACATTATACTACATTACGATCGGGTAAACAAACACGGGTCAAAATACCAAAAATAAGCAAGCCGGACCAACCATCCACAAAATGTGGATCTGGTTGGTAGACTTTGTCCACCAAACCTCACGCACCCTTTTTGTCTCAATTATTTGCTTCTTCTTTATTTCCTTCACCAATTCATCAATCTATCAATTCTCGGCTCTATCTCCTCAAGCATCAACAACAATTAACCACATTAACAACAACAACAAAACAGCAACAACATTGATCATCATCCTCATCTATCGATCATCATCATTTATCATCTAAACTTGTCTTATCTCTCTCGGTAAAACTACACCCACCACCGCCGACCACCATCACAAACATCATCTTTCTTTTTTTTCGGAATCACAATTAGAGAGGAGGAAGCGAGAGGAAGAACATCATCATCATCTTCACAATCAATATCATCATCATTGTTCTTCATCACCATCTCGGCACCCTCACCACCGAGCACCACCACAACCGGCTTCCATCATCATCACGACTTCACCTTCACCGTGAGCATCATCTTCTCTCTTAAATATTCACGTTTGGAAAACTTGTAATCGTTGTGGATTAGTGTTATGTTTATTGCCATGTCGAGTTTAAAATGGGTTTCGATCAAGTGGGTTGCACCCTCACGGGTGATGGATTTTCATGGCAAGAAACACATAAATTAGATTTAGCTGGTAATACGTTATAAATACATAGTTGGTGAATGATTAACAAACGTAGGTGCTAGCCCACTGGTTAGAGCGTGTGTTTAGAAACCAAAGGTCACAGGGTCGAGCCCCACCTGTGACCTGTTTTGATTAAATTTTCATTTTTGAACAACCTGTTACCAACACATAAATATATATATTTGGCATCATATTATCGAATGTAACACATAGTCTGTTGGTTAACGATTGGGAACTTCGATGGCAAGGTCACTGGTTCAAAACCTGGTGTGACCAGTTTTGACTTCTTTTTATTTATTTTATTTTGATACGATTACGTACAAAGTATATTATATGAATATATTTATACGAAACGATCAAAATTATATTTTTGGAATATAATTTCAATCCGTCACCAACGGACCGTACTTATTTTACGAACTTCAAAATAAACACTTATCGAATACTCGGACATAGTTTAATCGAAGAAATACTATTATGGATGGTTTATTAAAAACATCCATTTACTCATTATAATCTCGCGCGTTTAGGACACTAGGAGGTTACGTTTTGGATCACAAGCTTATTTTAGGATCGCTAGCTCATCAGGTGAGTCTTACGGCCCCATTTTCACTGTTTACTGTTTTTAAATTCGGGGGAGATGCAACACAAATTGTTTTAGTGATCACAAGTTATTCGGTTAGTTAATTTAGTATTAACTTGTTCATTGTTTCGGTTATTATTGTCGGTATTGATTTTCATTGTACGGTTATTGCACGAGTGTTTTAATTCGGTAAAGTCTTCATCAGTGTATGATTCATTAACTTAATAAGGCGCGATTGCTAAAGGATAGTACTATCATGGGAGTGACGTCCCCGTCCGGGTTGCTAGCTACAACCAAGTTAAAAACGGGCACTTTAGTAATTGTCAAGGGTGTATCACCAAGACGGGAGGCAAAGATCGGGTTAGGCCTTGAATCATAGCTCAGTGCAATATCAGTGTCGGTTATAACATTGTTCGGTAACCTTAATGGTTAAATCGTAGTTCGGGAACCTAATTGGTTCATCATTGTTCGGTTATATTACTTATCATTGTTCGGTTCATATTGTTTAATTATCGTCGGATAATCATGTTGATCACATCAATGTTTATTTGAAACCTGTGAGATTCACCAGCTTTATAGCTGACCTTTTTAGTATTGTATTCTCAGGTGCTCAACAGTAGGATGGCCCGCAGGATACGCTAGTTAGCACGAGTCGCATGCTTACAAACATATGAAGATTTTCTTGCATTATATTTTGTTAAACGTTATGTATTAAAATCTTCTAAACTCATTTTGCGAACTCACTAGTATATTGTAAAAGTTTGACTTATGACTTTAAAACATTGTACCACTTTTGTAATATATTATAAACGTCTCATGTAGAGTCGTTTGCTTGTACTTTGGTGCTTTGATTATTGATTAGTCACACCCAAATCGTCGCTTCCGCAAACCATAAAATAGGGGGTGTGACAGATTGGTATCAGAGCCTAAGGTTATAGTGAACTAGGTTGCATATAGTGGGCCTAGACTATGACCGTTAGGCAGTATTCCTTATTAGGTATGACTGGTTCAGTGATCACATCATATGAGTTTAATTTAACATATCGTAGCTAACTATGTACAATTAAATAAAGATGATGTGAGGTCTGAAAGGGGTTATATTGAACAGGAATGCATTAGTTGACTCTGATCACGAGAGAACCGGAACTT
The DNA here is from genome assembly GCA_949592205.1 of Helichrysum umbraculigerum. Lineage (NCBI taxonomy): Eukaryota > Viridiplantae > Streptophyta > Magnoliopsida > Asterales > Asteraceae > Helichrysum > Helichrysum umbraculigerum. The sequence continues at coordinate 36,729,232 of CATIUR010000003.1, forward strand.
CTAATTGTTATGTGCTAGACATGGCTAGGTGGATACATAGGTATATATGGTACATACATATATGAATAGACTATTATGTGATATAGGGATATATACATACATAGGTCTCGAATACATACTACGCTCCATGCTATTGTATATTGAAGACGTATGAATAGGCTTTATACGAGGATACTTTTGTTACCACCTACATCACTGTAACTGACAAACATAACTACTCCAACGTCCTTAGATATGAAGATCGGGACTTAGTGTTTATTTACAGCCGCCTACATAATCATACGCCTGTAACTTTTTATGACAAACTCCACTGTACTGTTAGGTGTTCACTAGGAGACCAGTTAGGTTTTCACAAACCAAACCTTATTTCGCCCATACTGTTGATAACTTCACTTTTATCCGAACAAACCCCGAATCACGATTCACAACTCACCATATTAGTTGTAAACCATATCCTGAAAACATTTGAAAACTCTCAGCCTACATCAAACCCTGTTGTCTACCGAATCATGACTTCGCCTGTGTTGTCGTATATTACAACATAAATATAAATACATATGTGATATGTCATGATTTGGTACAGATAACTCACCCATCTTCTTTTTGCTTTTGCAAGAATCATGCCGCCAAGACGAACCTACACTCAAGCTCAGGTTGATCAACTGGTTGCTGAAGCATTAATTGCGGGGCAACGGCGATCTAAAAGTTTAGAGACACCACCAAATTCCAATCCGGTAAAACCCTGTACCTATAAGGACTTCCTTAGCTGCAACCCTTTGAGTTTCAAAGGCACTGAAGGTGCTATTGGCTTATTGCGATGGCTGGAAAAGACTGAATCAGTCTTTCGTATCTGTAACTGCCCAGAGAACTCAAAGGTCAAGTTCTCCACCTACACCTTCATGGACGATGCTCTGACATGGTGGAATACTTATGCTGACTCTGTGGGTCAAGACATTGCTTTGGAAACCCCTTGGGACGAACTGAAGAAAATGCTCAAAGATGAGTATTGTCCCAGGGATGAGATTCAGCAATTGGAGGCTGAATTCTGGCAACTTACTACCCAAGGTAATGACATTGCCGGCTACACTTCTAGGTTTAACCAACTAGCACATTTGTGTCCATCAATGGTTAGTGAGGAATCCAAGCGTATCGAACGTTATATCTGGGGACTCCCTCCGCAAATCCAAGGGATGGTGACTTCATCCATCTCTCCCACATTTCATGGTACTGTGCGCATGGCACACAAGCTGATGGCACAGATTGTTCACCAAGGAACGCCTGTTGTCAAAAGTACTGTAAACCACCCTAGTGATAACAAGAGAAAACCTGAGGGAAACGCTGACAATCAAAGTCCGGCTACCAAAAAGCCTGCAACCATCAAGGCCAACACCTCTGGGTCTGAAAACAAGAAAGAGTATACTGGAACCAAACCCTATTGCTCAAAGTGTAAACGCCACCATGACGGACCTTGTGACACTCCCTGTGACAAGTGCCAGCGTTATGGTCATTCTACTAAGGATTGTCGTGCGAAAGCTTGTTTTGAGTGTGGAACTGTAGGTCACTTCAGAAGTGACTGTCCAAAGCTGAAGGACAAAAACATCAACCCCGCTCGAGGAAGAGCCTACGTACTCAAAATTAGGGAGGATGACCAGGACCCGAGACTTATTGACTTACTCAACCCGGGTATGGTCACTCATTAATGACCTGACTGCTTTTACACTGTTTACATGGATAGATATTACTTGCTGGTTGATATCTTTTATGTGTTCCCTAGATTCTAACTGCACGATAGGATTAGGGAAAAACGACAAAGTAGATTCTATAGTTTCTATTGGGGACGAGGTTTAGCTTACATATGAATAGGAATAAGATATCCTACCCTGTTTTATACCGGAAAACATACCGGTGATACCGAAAAACATACAGGTTAACTATTATACAGTGGGTAACATCCCACATAAAACTAATGTATGTTGAACCACTTCGTTTTCATATGAGACTGATAGGGTCTAGGTTATGCATCTTGTATGGTAGGAGACAGTAAGATTTACAAAGTTCGGTGAACTATAAGTTCAATCCATGGTTAACCTCAGCAACATAGACCAACCCTGTCGTGAAGACAATGGTCGTGTAAATATCGGAAATCTTACTATCAATCCTCCTAAATGATCGGTAGAGTTTAGTTCGGAATAATAGATCGGTAGTTACTCTAAACTCTAAGAACATGGAAAGACTCACTGAATTCGGTGGATTAGTCATCCAAAACAAAGTAACACTTGCTAATACGGGACGACCTGGTCAAGTAGACATAACGGTCGGGTAGAACTCGGACCTCTTCATTTCTTAAGTAATCGGTAGGTCAAAGCCTAACAAGAGGAGAGTACATGGATAAATCGGATGTCTTAGAATTAGACATATCACTTAGTCGGCCTTAGTAACACGCGAGCATAGAATACAAATGAATTTCGGGACGAAATTCTCCTAACAAGGGGAGAATGTGACACCCGATCAAAATAACTCAAAATTGGGTCCAAATTTAAACTTTAAATATTCGTACTCGGTATGAATTAAAACCAAAGTAATCGGATAATATATATATTTATATATATAACACGAAATGATTATTTAATAATCACAACACAAATTAATCCGAAAGTACTCAGAAGACATAGAAATAAAAGTTATCCCAAAATATCTCCTAATAAAATATTATTGTTAGAAATAATATTACCGAACTCGGAAAATTTGTAAAAAAACCTTTTTGGATAATAAAAACTATCCGTATATTCAAAGTGAAATAATATTATGTTTATATAACCCGAATGGATTATTTTTATAAACTATTTCGAATGAAAACATATACGATTATATTTTTAGGAAATTATCAATTGAAAACATTATACTACATTACAATCGGGTAAACAAACACGGGTCAAAATACCAAAAATAAGCAAGCCAGACCAACCATCCACAATATGTGGATCTGGTTGGTAGACTTTGTCCACCAAACCTCACGCACCCTTTTTGTCTCAATTATTTGCTTCTTCTTTATTTCCTTCACCATTTCATCAATCTATCAATTCTCGGCTCTATCTCCTCAAGCATCAACAACAATTAACCACATTAACAACAACAACAAAACAGCAACAACATTGATCATCATCCTCATCTATCGATCATCATCATTTATCATCTAAACTTGTCTTATCTCTCTCGGTAAAACTACACCCACCACCGCCGACCACCATCACAAACATCATCTTTCTTTTTTTTCGGAATCACAATTAGAGAGGAGGAAGCGAGAGGAAGAACATCATCATCATCATCTTCACAATCAATATCATCATCATTGTTCTTCATCACCATCTCGGCACCCTCACCACCGAGCACCACCACAACCGGCTTCCATCATCATCACGACTTCACCTTCACCGTGAGCATCACCTTCTCTCTTAAATATTCACGTTTGGAAAACTTGTAATCGTTGTGATTTAGTGTTATGTTTATTGCCATGTCGAGTTTAAAATGGGTTTCGATCAAGTGGGTTGCACCCTCACGGGTGATGGATTTTCATGGCAAGAAACACATAAATTAGATTTAGCTGGTAATACGTTATAAATACATAGTTGGTGAATGATTAACAAACGTAGGTGCTAGCCCACTGGTTAGAGCGTGTGTTTAGAAACCAAAGGTCACGGGGTCGAGCCCCACCTGTGACCTGTTTTGATTAAATTTTCATTTTTGAACAACCTGTTACCAACACATAAATATATATATTTGGCATCATATTATCGAATGTAACACATAGTCTGTTGGTTAACGATTGGGAACTTCGATGGCAAGGTCACTGGTTCAAAACCTGGTGTGACCAGTTTTGACTTCTTTTTATTTATTTTATTTTGATACGATTACGTACAAAGTATATTATATGAATATATTTATACGAAACGATCAAAATTATATTTTTGGAATATAATTTCAATCCGTCACCAACGGACCGTACTTATTTTACGAACTTCAAAATAAACACTTATCGAATACTCGGACATAGTTTAATCGAAGAAATACTATTATGGATGGTTTATTAAAAACATCCATTTACTCATTATAATCTCGCGCGTTTAGGACACTAGGAGGTTACGTTTTGGATCACAAGCTTATTTTAGGATCGCTAGCTCATCAGGTGAGTATTACGGCCCCATTTTCACTGTTTACTGTTTTTAAATTCGGGGGAGATGCAACACAAATTGTTTTAGTGATCACAAGTTATTCGGTTAGTTAATTTAGTATTAACTTGTTCATTGTTTCGGTTATTATTGTCGGTATTGATTTTCATTGTACGGTTATTGCACGAGTGTTTTAATTCGGTAAAGTCTTCATCAGTGTATGATTCATTAACTTAATAAGGCGCGATTGCTAAAGGATAGTACTATCATGGGAGTGACGTCCCCGTCCGGGTTGCTAGCTACAACCAAGTTAAAAACGGGCACTTTAGTAATTGTCAAGGGTGTATCACCAAGACGGGAGGCAAAGATCGGGTTAGGCCTTGAATCATAGCTCAGTGCAATATCAGTGTCGGTTATAACATTGTTCGGTAACCTTAATGGTTAAATCATAGTTCGGGAACCTAATTGGTTCATCATTGTTCGGTTGTATTACTTATCATTGTTCGGTTCATATTGTTTAATTATCATCGGATAATCATGTTGATCACATCAATGTTTATTTGAAACCTGTGAGATTCACCAGCTTTATAGCTGACCTTTTTAGTATTGTATTCTCAGGTGCTCAACAGTAGGATGGCCCGCAGGATACGCTAGTTAGCACGAGTCGCATGCTTACAAACATATGAAGATTTTCTTGCATTATATTTTGTTAAACGTTATGTATTAAAATCTTCTAAACTCATTTTGCGAACTCACTAGTATATTGTAAAAGTTTGACTTATGACTTTAAAACATTGTACCACTTTTGTAATATATTATAAACGTCTCATGTAGAGTCGTTTGCTTGTACTTTGGTGCTTTGATTATTGATTAGTCACACCCAAATCGTCGCTTCCGCAAACCATAAAATAGGGGGTGTGACAGATTGGTATCAGAGCCTAAGGTTATAGTGAACTAGGTTGCATATAGTGGGCCTAGACTATGACCGTTAGGCAGTATTCCTTATTAGGTATGACTGGTTCAGTGATCACATCATATGAGTTTAATTTTACATAGCGTAGCTAACTATGTACAATTAAATAAAGATGATGTGAGGTCTGAAAGGGGTTATATTGAACAGGAATGCATTAGTTGACTCTGATCACGAGAGAACCGGAACTTCTAATTGTTATGTGCTAGACATGGCTAGGTGGATACATAGGTATATATGGTACATACATATATGAATAGACTATTATGTGATATAGGGATATATACATACATAGGTCTCGAATACATACTACGCTCCATGCTATTGTATATTGAAGACGTATGAATAGGCTTTATACGAGGATACTTTTGTTACCACCTACATCACTGTAACTGACAAACATAACTACTCCAACGTCCTTAGATATGAAGATCGGGACTTAGTGTTTATTTACTGCCGCCTACATAATCATACGCCTGTAACTTTTTATGACAAACTCCACTGTACTGTTAGGTGTTCACTAGGAGACCAGTTAGGTTTTCACAAACCAAACCTTATTTCGCCCATACTGTTGATAACTTCACTTTTATCCGAACAAACCCCGAATCACGATTCACAACTCACCATATTAGTTGTAAACCATATCCTGAAAACATTTGAAAACTCTCAGCCTACATCAAACCCTGTTGTCTACCGAATCATGACTTCGCCTGTGTTGTCGTATATTACAACATAAATATAAATACATATGTGGTATGTCATGATTTGGTACAGACAACTCACCCATCTTCTTTTTGCTTTTGCAAGAATCATGCCGCCAAGACGAACCTACACTCAAGCTCAGGTTGATCAACTGGTTGCTGAAGCATTAATTGCGGGGCAACGGCGATCTAAAAGTTTAGAGACACCACCAAATTCCAATCCGGTAAAACCCTGTACCTATAAGGACTTCCTTAGCTGCAACCCTTTGAGTTTCAAAGGCACTGAAGGTGCTATTGGCTTATTGCGATGGCTGGAAAAGACTGAATCAGTCTTTCGTATCTGTAACTGCCCAGAGAACTCAAAGGTCAAGTTCTCCACCTACACCTTCATGGACGATGCTCTGACATGGTGGAATACTTATGCTGACTCTGTGGGTCAAGACATTGCTTTGGAAACCCCTTGGGACGAACTGAAGAAAATGCTCAAAGATGAGTATTGTCCCAGGGATGAGATTCAGCAATTGGATGCTGAATTCTGGCAACTTACTACCCAAGGTAATGACATTGCCGGCTACACTTCTAGGTTTAACCAACTAGCACATTTGTGTCCATCAATGGTTAGTGAGGAATCCAAGCGTATCGAACGTTATATCTGGGGACTCCCTCCGCAAATCCAAGGGATGGTGACTTCATCCATCTCTCCCACATTTCATGGTACTGTGCGCATGGCACACAAGCTGATGGCACAGATTGTTCACCAAGGAACGCCTGTTGTCAAAAGTACTGTAAACCACCCTAGTGATAACAAGAGAAAACCTGAGGGAAACGCTGACAATCAAAGTCCGGCTACCAAAAAGCCTGCAACCATCAAGGCCAACACCTCTGGGTCTGAAAACAAGAAAGAGTATACTGGAACCAAACCCTATTGCTCAAAGTGTAAACGCCACCATGACGGACCTTGTGACACTCCCTGTGACAAGTGCCAGCGTTATGGTCATTCTACTAAGGATTGTCGTGCGAAAGCTTGTTTTGAGTGTGGAACTGTAGGTCACTTCAGAAGTGACTGTCCAAAGCTGAAGGACAAAAACATCAACCCCGCTCGAGGAAGAGCCTACGTACTCAAAATTAGGGAGGATGACCAGGACCCGAGACTTATTGACTTACTCAACCCGGGTATGGTCACTCATTAATGACCTGACTGCTTTTACACTGTTTACATGGATAGATATTACTTGCTGGTTGATATCTTTTATGTGTTCCCTAGATTCTAACTGCACGATAGGATTAGGGAAAAACGACAAAGTAGATTCTATAGTTTCTATTGGGGACGAGGTTTAGCTTACATATGAATAGGAATAAGATATCCTACCCTGTTTTATACCGGAAAACATACCGGTGATACCGAAAAACATACAGGTTAACTATTATACAGTGGGTAACATCCCACATAAAACTAATGTATGTTGAACCACTTCGTTTTCATATGAGACTGATAGGGTCTAGGTTATGCATCTTGTATGGTAGGAGACAGTAAGATTTACAAAGTTCGGTGAACTATAAGTTCAATCCATGGTTAACCTCAGCAACATAGACCAACCCTGTCGTGAAGACAATGGTCGTGTAAATATCGGAAATCTTACTATCAATCCTCCTAAATGATCGGTAGAGTTTAGTTCGGAATAATAGATCGGTAGTTACTCTAAACTCTAAGAACATGGAAAGACTCACTGAATTCGGTGGATTAGTCATCCAAAACAAAGTAACACTTGCTAATACGGGACGACCTGGTCAAGTAGACATAACGGTCGGGTAGAACTCGGACCTCTTCATTTCTTAAGTAATCGGTAGGTCAAAGCCTAACAAGAGGAGAGTACATGGATAAATCGGATGTCTTAGAATTAGACATATCACTTAGTCGGCCTTAGTAACACGCGAGCATAGAATACAAATGAATTTCGGGACGAAATTCTCCTAACAAGGGGAGAATGTGACACCCGATCAAAATAACTCAAAATTGGGTCCAAATTTAAACTTTAAATATTCGTACTCGGTATGAATTAAAACCAAAGTAATCGGATAATATATATATTTATATATATAACACGAAATGATTATTTAATAATCACAACACAAATTAATCCGAAAGTACTCAGAAGACATAGAAATAAAAGTTATCCCAAAATATCTCCTAATAAAATATTATTGTTAGAAATAATATTACCGAACTCGGAAAATTTGTAAAAAAACCTTTTTGGATAATAAAAACTATCCGTATATTCAAAGTGAAATAATATTATGTTTATATAACCCGAATGGATTATTTTTATAAACTATTTCGAATGAAAACATATACGATTATATTTTTAGGAAATTATCAATTGAAAACATTATACTACATTACAATCGGGTAAACAAACACGGGTCAAAATACCAAAAATAAGCAAGCCAGACCAACCATCCACAATATGTGGATCTGGTTGGTAGACTTTGTCCACCAAACCTCACGCACCCTTTTTGTCTCAATTATTTGCTTCTTCTTTATTTCCTTCACCATTTCATCAATCTATCAATTCTCGGCTCTATCTCCTCAAGCATCAACAACAATTAACCACATTAACAACAATAACAAAACAGCAACAACATTGATCATCATCCTCATCTATCGATCATCATCATTTATCATCTAAACTTGTCTTATCTCTCTCGGTAAAACTACACCCACCACCGCCACCATCGCCGACCACCATCACAAACATCATCTTTCTTTTTTTTCGGAATCACCATTAGAGAGGAGGAAGCGAGAGGAAGAACATCATCATCATCATCTTCACAATCAATATCATCATCATTGTTCTTCATCACCATCTCGGCACCCTCACCACCGAGCACCACCACAACCGGCTTCCATCATCATCACGACTTCACCTTCACCGTGAGCATCACCTTCTCTCTTAAATATTCACGTTTGGAAAACTTGTAATCGTTGTGATTTAGTGTTATGTTTATTGCCATGTCGAGTTTAAAATGGGTTTCGATCAAGTGGGTTGCACCCTCACGGGTGATGGATTTTCATGGCAAGAAACACATAAATTAGATTTAGCTGGTAATACGTTATAAATACATAGTTGGTGAATGATTAACAAACGTAGGTGCTAGCCCACTGGTTAGAGCGTGTGTTTAGAAACCAAAGGTCACGGGGTCGAGCCCCACCTGTGACCTGTTTTGATTAAATTTTCATTTTTGAACAACCTGTTACCAACACATAAATATATATATTTGGCATCATATTATCGAATGTAACACATAGTCTGTTGGTTAACGATTGGGAACTTCGATGGCAAGGTCACTGGTTCAAAACCTGGTGTGACCAGTTTTGACTTCTTTTTATTTATTTTATTTTGATACGATTACGTACAAAGTATATTATATGAATATATTTATACGAAACGATCAAAATTATATTTTTGGAATATAATTTCAATCCGTCACCAACGGACCGTACTTATTTTACGAACTTCAAAATAAACACTTATCGAATACTCGGACATAGTTTAATCGAAGAAATACTATTATGGATGGTTTATTAAAAACATCCATTTACTCATTATAATCTCGCGCGTTTAGGACACTAGGAGGTTACGTTTTGGATCACAAGCTTATTTTAGGATCGCTAGCTCATCAGGTGAGTATTACGGCCCCATTTTCACTGTTTACTGTTTTTAAATTCGGGGGAGATGCAACACAAATTGTTTTAGTGATCACAAGTTATTCGGTTAGTTAATTTAGTATTAACTTGTTCATTGTTTCGGTTATTATTGTCGGTATTGATTTTCATTGTACGGTTATTGCACGAGTGTTTTAATTCGGTAAAGTCTTCATCAGTGTATGATTCATTAACTTAATAAGGCGCGATTGCTAAAGGATAGTACTATCATGGGAGTGACGTCCCCGTCCGGGTTGCTAGCTACAACCAAGTTAAAAACGGGCACTTTAGTAATTGTCAAGGGTGTATCACCAAGACGGGAGGCAAAGATCGGGTTAGGCCTTGAATCATAGCTCAGTGCAATATCAGTGTCGGTTATAACATTGTTCGGTAACCTTAATGGTTAAATCATAGTTCGGGAACCTAATTGGTTCATCATTGTTCGGTTGTATTACTTATCATTGTTCGGTTCATATTGTTTAATTATCATCGGATAATCATGTTGATCACATCAATGTTTATTTGAAACCTGTGAGATTCACCAGCTTTATAGCTGACCTTTTTAGTATTGTATTCTCAGGTGCTCAACAGTAGGATGGCCCGCAGGATACGCTAGTTAGCACGAGTCGCATGCTTACAAACATATGAAGATTTTCTTGCATTATATTTTGTTAAACGTTATGTATTAAAATCTTCTAAACTCATTTTGCGAACTCACTAGTATATTGTAAAAGTTTGACTTATGACTTTAAAACATTGTACCACTTTTGTAATATATTATAAACGTCTCATGTAGAGTCGTTTGCTTGTACTTTGGTGCTTTGATTATTGATTAGTCACACCCAAATCGTCGCTTCCGCAAACCATAAAATAGGGGGTGTGACAGATTGGTATCAGAGCCTAAGGTTATAGTGAACTAGGTTGCATATAGTGGGCCTAGACTATGACCGTTAGGCAGTATTCCTTATTAGGTATGACTGGTTCAGTGATCACATCATATGAGTTTAATTTTACATAGCGTAGCTAACTATGTACAATTAAATAAAGATGATGTGAGGTCTGAAAGGGGTTATATTGAACAGGAATGCATTAGTTGACTCTGATCACGAGAGAACCGGAACTTCTAATTGTTATGTGCTAGACATGGCTAGGTGGATACATAGGTATATATGGTACATACATATATGAATAGACTATTATGTGATATAGGGATATATACATACATAGGTCTCGAATACATACTACGCTCCATGCTATTGTATATTGAAGACGTATGAATAGGCTTTATACGAGGATACTTTTGTTACCACCTACATCACTGTAACTGACAAACATAACTACTCCAACGTCCTTAGATATGAAGATCGGGACTTAGTGTTTATTTACTGCCGCCTACATAATCATACGCCTGTAACTTTTTATGACAAACTCCACTGTACTGTTAGGTGTTCACTAGGAGACCAGTTAGGTTTTCACAAACCAAACCTTATTTCGCCCATACTGTTGATAACTTCACTTTTATCCGAACAAACCCCGAATCACGATTCACAACTCACCATATTAGTTGTAAACCATATCCTGAAAACATTTGAAAACTCTCAGCCTACATCAAACCCTGTTGTCTACCGAATCATGACTTCGCCTGTGTTGTCGTATATTACAACATAAATATAAATACATATGTGGTATGTCATGATTTGGTACAGACAACTCACCCATCTTCTTTTTGCTTTTGCAAGAATCATGCCGCCAAGACGAACCTACACTCAAGCTCAGGTTGATCAACTGGTTGCTGAAGCATTAATTGCGGGGCAACGGCGATCTAAAAGTTTAGAGACACCACCAAATTCCAATCCGGTAAAACCCTGTACCTATAAGGACTTCCTTAGCTGCAACCCTTTGAGTTTCAAAGGCACTGAAGGTGCTATTGGCTTATTGCGATGGCTGGAAAAGACTGAATCAGTCTTTCGTATCTGTAACTGCCCAGAGAACTCAAAGGTCAAGTTCTCCACCTACACCTTCATGGACGATGCTCTGACATGGTGGAATACTTATGCTGACTCTGTGGGTCAAGACATTGCTTTGGAAACCCCTTGGGACGAACTGAAGAAAATGCTCAAAGATGAGTATTGTCCCAGGGATGAGATTCAGCAATTGGATGCTGAATTCTGGCAACTTACTACCCAAGGTAATGACATTGCCGGCTACACTTCTAGGTTTAACCAACTAGCACATTTGTGTCCATCAATGGTTAGTGAGGAATCCAAGCGTATCGAACGTTATATCTGGGGACTCCCTCCGCAAATCCAAGGGATGGTGACTTCATCCATCTCTCCCACATTTCATGGTACTGTGCGCATGGCACACAAGCTGATGGCACAGATTGTTCACCAAGGAACGCCTGTTGTCAAAAGTACTGTAAACCACCCTAGTGATAACAAGAGAAAACCTGAGGGAAACGCTGACAATCAAAGTCCGGCTACCAAAAAGCCTGCAACCATCAAGGCCAACACCTCTGGGTCTGAAAACAAGAAAGAGTATACTGGAACCAAACCCTATTGCTCAAAGTGTAAACGCCACCATGACGGACCTTGTGACACTCCCTGTGACAAGTGCCAGCGTTATGGTCATTCTACTAAGGATTGTCGTGCGAAAGCTTGTTTTGAGTGTGGAACTGTAGGTCACTTCAGAAGTGACTGTCCAAAGCTGAAGGACAAAAACATCAACCCCGCTCGAGGAAGAGCCTACGTACTCAAAATTAGGGAGGATGACCAGGACCCGAGACTTATTGACTTACTCAACCCGGGTATGGTCACTCATTAATGACCTGACTGCTTTTACACTGTTTACATGGATAGATATTACTTGCTGGTTGATATCTTTTATGTGTTCCCTAGATTCTAACTGCACGATAGGATTAGGGAAAAACGACAAAGTAGATTCTATAGTTTCTATTGGGGACGAGGTTTAGCTTACATATGAATAGGAATAAGATATCCTACCCTGTTTTATACCGGAAAACATACCGGTGATACCGAAAAACATACAGGTTAACTATTATACAATGGGTAACATCCCACATAAAACTAATGTATGTTGAACCACTTCGTTTTCATATGAGACTGATAGGGTCTAGGTTATGCATCTTGTATGGTAGGAGACAGTAAGATTTACAAAGTTCGGTGAACTATAAGTTCAATCCATGGTTAACCTCAGCAACATAGACCAACCCTGTCGTGAAGACAATGGTCGTGTAAATATCGGAAATCTTACTATCAATCCTCCTAAATGATCGGTAGAGTTTAGTTCGGAATAATAGATCGGTAGTTACTCTAAACTCTAAGAACATGGAAAGACTCACTGAATTCGGTGGATTAGTCATCCAAAACAAAGTAACACTTGCTAATACGGGACGACCTGGTCAAGTAGACATAACGGAAAGGTAGAACTCGGACCTCTTCATTTCTTAAGTAATCGGTAGGTCAAAGCCTAACAAGAGGAGAGGACATGGATAAATCGGATGTCTTAGAATTAGACATATCACTTAGTCGGCCTTAGTAACACGCGAGCATAGAATACAAATGAATTTCGGGACGAAATTCTCCTAACAAGGGGAGAATGTGACACCCGATCAAAATAACTCAAAATTGGGTCCAAATTTAAACTTTAAATATTCGTACTCGGTATGAATTAAAACCAAAGTAATCGGATAATATATATATTTATATATATCACACGAAATGATTATTTAATAATCACAACACAAATTAATCCGAAAGTACTCAGAAGACATAGAAATAAAAGTTATCCCAAAATATCTCCTAATAAAATATTATTGTTAGAAATAATATTACTGAACTCGGAAAATTTGTAAAAAAACCTTTTTGGATAATAAAAACTATCTGTATATTCAAAGTGAAACAATATTATGTTTATATAACCCGAATGGATTATTTTTATAAACTATTTCGAATGAAAACATATACGATTATATTTTTAGGAAATTATCAATTGAAAACATTATACTACATTACAATCGGGTAAACAAACACGGGTCAAAATACCAAAAATAAGCAAGCCAGACCAACCATCCACAATATGTGGATCTGGTTGGTAGACTTTGTCCACCAAACCTCACGCACCCTTTTTGTCTCAATTATTTGCTTCTTCTTTATTTCCTTCACCATTTCATCAATCTATCAATTCTCGGCTCTATCTCCTCAAGCATCAACAACAATTAACCACATTAACAACAATAACAAAACAGCAACAACATTGATCATCATCCTCATCTATCGATCATCATCATTTATCATCTAAACTTGTCTTATCTCTCTCGGTAAAACTACACCCACCACCGCCACCACCGCCGACCACCATCACAAACATCATCTTTCTTTTTTTTCGGAATCACCATTAGAGAGGAGGAAGCGAGAGGAAGAACATCATCATCATCATCTTCACAATCAATATCATCATCATTGTTCTTCATCACCATCTCGGCACCCTCACCACCGAGCACCACCACAACCGGCTTCCATCATCATCACGACTTCACCTTCACCATGAGCATCACCTTCTCTCTTAAATATTCACGTTTGGAAAACTTGTAATCGTTGTGATTTAGTGTTATGTTTATTGCCATGTCGAGTTTAAAATGGGTTTCAATCAAGTGGGTTGCACCCTCACGGGTGATGGATTTTCATGGCAAGAAACACATAAATTAGATTTAACTGGTAATACGTTATAAATACATAGTTGGTGAATGATTAACAAACGTAGGTGCTAGCCCACTGGTTAGAGCGTGTGTTTAGAAACCAAAGGTTACAGGGTCGAGCCCCACCTATGACCTGTTTTGATTAAATTTTCATTTTTGAACAACCTGTTACCAACACATAAATATATATATTTGGCATCATATTATCAAATGTAACACATAGTCTGTTGGTTAACGCTTGGGAACTTCGATGGCAAGGTCACTGGTTCAAAACCTGGTGTGACCAGTTTTGACTTCTTTTTATTTATTTTATTTTGATACGATTACGTACAAAGTATATTATATGAATATATTTATACGAAACGATCAAAATTATATTTTTGGAATATAATTTCAATCCGTCACCAACGGACCGTACTTATTTTACGAACTTCAAAATAAACACTTATCGAATACTCGAACATAGTTTAATCGAAGAAATACTATTATGGATGGTTTATTAAAAACATCCATTTACTCATTATAATCTCGCGTGTTTAGGACACTAGGAGGTTACGTTTTGGATCACAAGCTTATTTTAGGATCGCTAGCTCATCAGGTGAGTCTCACGGCCCCATTTTCACTGTTTACTGTTTTTAAATTCGGGGGAGATGCAACACAAATTGTTTTAGTGATCACAAGTTATTCGGTTAGTTAATTTAGTATTAACTTGTTCATTGTTTCGGTTATTATTGTCGGTATTGATTTTCATTGTACGGTTATTGCACGAGTGTTTTAATTCGGTAAAGTCCTCATCAGTGTATGATTCATTAACTTAATAAGGCGCGATTGCTAAAGGATAGTACTATCATGGGAGTGACGTCCCCGTCCGGGTTGCTAGCTACAACCAAGTTAAAAACGGGCACTTTAGTAATTGTCAAGGGTGTATCACCAAGACGGGAGGCAAAGATCGGGTTAGGCCTTGAATCATAGCTCAGTGCAATATCAGTGTCGGTTATAACATTGTTCGGTAACCTTAATGGTTAAATCATAGTTCGGGAACCTAATTGGTTCATCATTGTTCGGTTATATTACTTATCATTGTTCGGTTCATATTGTTTAATTATCGTCGGATAATCATGTTGATCACATCAATGTTTATTTGAAACCTGTGAGATTCACCAGCTTTATAGCTTACCTTTTTAGTGTTGTATTCTCAGGTGCTCAACAGTAGGATGGCCCGCAGGATACGCTAGTTAGCACGAGTCGCATGCTTACAAACATATGAAGATTTTCTTGCATTATATTTTTTTAAACGTTATGTATTAAAATCTTCGAAATTCATTTTGCGAACTCACTAGTATATTGTAAACGTTTGACTTATGACTTTAAAACATTGTACCACTTTTGTAATATATTATAAACGTCTCATGTAGAGTCGTTTGCTTGTACTTTGATGCTTTGATTATTGATTAGTCACACCCAAATCGTCGCTTCTGCAAACCATAAAATAGGGGGTGTGACATGTAATAATAATATTAATATTATTATTTTGATTTCGAAGTGTTTTATAAGTTTGACACTTAGTAAGAAATGTATTTACAAACTCTTTATGACGGGGGTCCGGGGGCAGCGCCCTGGTTAGCGGGGTCCAAGGGGCAGAGCCCCTGGTTGGAGTCGAGCTGCCAAGTCAGCTTGAAAAATTTTTATTTCTACTATATTGCCTTGGAGAAAAACGCATCTGAGAGTTGAATTTAGGTAAAATCAAGTAATAAAATTTTGGGTCTCGACACTTAGTAAAAATCTGTGTTTTCTAGTTTCTGTTTTGTGTGACGTTGGGTGCGACGTCGCAGGTCCTGACTGCGACGTTGAGCTTGGCGTCGCTATGTGCGACATTCGCAATTTAATGCGACTTTGAGGTCAATGTCGCTATATGCGACGTTGTGAGGTATTAGCGACGTTAAGGCTGATGTCGCTACATGCGACGTTGTGAGGTATTAGCGACGTAGGGGCTCCCGTCGTTATGTGCGACGTCGGCCAACTAAGGCGACGTTGAGGCTGATGTCGCACCGTGCGACATCGCGATGAGTTTTGCGACGTCGCAGCTGACGTCGCATGAAGTTCGGGCCAAAAGCGACGTTACGGTCTGATGACCGGAATTTGTGTCGAAAACGAGTTTTCCGGCGACCATTTGGTCCAAATCTTTTACCCAACCCATATTTGGACATTATCAGCTTAAATAACCCATAATCATGTAAAAATAATCGAAAACGGAGAGTTTCGGGTTTTTGTCGGAAACTTACGCGGTGTCGAAATGAAATTCTGAAAAGATGAGGTTGTAGATCGTTGCGTGGTGATTACTTTTCTCTAATTATTTTGATGATCCGACGACGTTTGAAGGTGTTATTTGGTGATTTAAGGTGGTGGTTTGGTGTGGTGATTTGAGAGAAAAAGAGATGGAGAGAAAGAGAAAGAAAGTGAGAATGAGAAAGTGGGGTGGGGATTTGATCCCCTCACCCTTTTTGGCCGGTTGGGGTGGGGGCCCACCGAAGTGTGGGTCTCCACTTTTTAACTCCGTGTATTCGCGCTCCGTGTGGTGTTCGTTTTCCCGTTCGTTTAAACGTTAAATAATTATTTTATACGTTTAAATATATGTTTTAAAACAAGAATAATTTCGTAATATTTTGGTTGAAGTATTTCATAAATACTTTAAAATTGTATTGTAAATGTAACTTAAACTTGTTTTGTTTGTTTGCGCGTTTAATAATTTAATCGTGTAAACGTTGTTTGTACGATACGAATCAAAACTGAAATATTATAAAAATAATATTTGGGATATAATAGAGTTATTAAATAACGTTACATTATTTAATTAAATTATTCACCAACGTCCGTATTCAATTGGCCGAATTACATTCGATTTGAACTTGTACGATTTAAATTAAACCGCAATACTTGTATATATTCAACAATATATATTAATCGATACATTAATTAGTCTAACACGGAACTAATTACATGTATTAACTATTGATTAGGCACTAATCACTAGTCCTAATTTGGTGGGTGTTACAACAACACCAATCACCTTGGCAGAATTATAGCCCGCCGGATCTTCAACCACTGGCTACCATCAACGTGGCTTGCATAATCGACGGAGACCAATCTTTTCCGATTTGACGTTAGTTCCAATTTTTTGGGCGATTCAAGATTTACAACAAAAATTGAATATTTAAACGGAGAAGAAGCCCATTATTGTTTGCAGGTTCGTCGGAAGCACTCACGGATTAGATTCGGTGGTCCGGTACCCCCTTCTCTCTCTCTCTCTCTCTCTGGTGTAATTGTTGTTGCTGTGGTTTGAAGGATTTAGAAGATGAATGATGATAGATCTAAGTGGTGGATGATATTATGGATGATGAAAGTGAAGCATGTTTACCGAAGATGATGGTTAACAAAGATGAGTCTAATTTGGGATTTTTACCAGAGTTGGCGATATCGATCTATAGGTTTAAACTGAGAAAAAGGAGGTGTGATTGTGTGAATATGTGGTTATGGAAAGTCTGACTTAGATTATCATCTGACTTAATTTGAAGAAATCGAAAATTGTAAGTCCCCTAGTTTTAGGATCGATAACTTCGTTATCTGTAGTATTAAGGTGCGGAATCCCTCAATACGGTGTTATCTTACTAACAACGAATATGTTCGTATTGCGTTTTGTAAGACTTAGCTTTAAACGATAAATCGTCAAAACCTAGTCGTAGGTTATGTTTTCTCTGGTTTTCTGGAATCGCAGAATGTAAAAGTATCAAAAGTGTTAAGGTTTTTCACGATTGAAAAACCTTTTATATTTTGTCTCGGCTCGGCTCGCATGGGCCTATGAGTTCGGTCCAACTCGCAGCCCAAGTCAGCCCAGTGACTCGGCTCGCCAAACTCAATCTACGCGAGTTCAGATCTCACCTCACAGCTCGACTCGCTGCGACCTAAGATCTCGACTCGCTACGCATCAAACGTCTATTATTTATTTTGTATTTAATTATTCGTCTAACTTAACAAAACAATATGTTTAACGAATATCACTAACAAAACAAATATTCTTTTACAAATCCAAACCAATATACAAACACAATAATAATTACACTAGTCCTATTTCAAGCTAGATCTGTTGTCACACTCTATGTCCCAACAAAAATGGATATGAATTAAAACATGGGAGATTTTGATATTGGTGGGGCTATTCATATTGGTGGGTATTGGAGATTTCTATTTACATTAGATGATCATGATGATTATACATGTTAGTGAAAATAGGTATCAAGAAGGGAAATGAAGAAGACGAGGGTATTTTGGTCATTTTAATGTGATCTAACAGAAAAAGTTATTAGATTTAACGAAGTGGACTACTAGTGAGCAAAAATAACAAATACAGGGATACGTGGTGACATTTCATAAAATAAGGGATGAATTGTGATTTTTTGGACAAATACAAGGACGCTTTGAGCAATTTTCTCTAAAATATTCATATCGTATTTCGCCAATCATCTTGCAACTCTCGACTATTTCGCAGCTTTCCTCAAGTACAAGGCCATACACATCGACAAACAAGGAGGGAATTCGCCAATATTGACCAACATATTGCGAAATCGGGGCATTCGCATAGTATTGAACAATCTATTGCGAACTTGACCAAGCGTATTGTTTAGAAGTGGGATGTGAGTGGAAAAGAAGTTGAATAATAAGTCAAATGTTTGAAATAAAACAGAACTCAACCAACATTTTTCTTAAAAACTGGTTAGGTTGGAAATCAAACAAAACTTAAAAATACACCATTTCTTTAGTTGTGTCATCAAACTATTTGTTGTTAATTATAAAATAAAATACCATTATTATAGTTGATATATGAAATATTAATAAAATAATAATTTGGAATGTGCAAAGTAGTGAGTGCATTTGTTTGAGACATTTAAGATGAGTGACGAGGGAATAATTGGTGAGAGTTGCAAGCGTGGTTCTTTGCGTATTTTTTGGATCTTTATGCCTTGTCTTCTTTTACTTTTCCCCTTTTATTTATTTATTGTACACAAATTACTCATATCATATTAGTTTAAAAGTGACTTTTATAGGGTATGTTCGGTAAAATTAACTTTTGTTTGAACTTGTAGTTTAGCCGGTAGTTTGAAGTTGTAACTTTTGTTTAGGGCTGAAAGATAAAGCTTTAATTTTAAAAATGTTTGGCAAAATAGGTAGAAACGAAGTTTGAAATATGTAAAATTACTTGAGAGGATATCAAATAGTGTAAGAAAGTAGTATTCAATAGGGTTATGCTGTAACTTTTTTTTTTTATATAAAATAATAAGGTTAAGTTAGTTTCAAAAGTTACTTGGTGTAGGTTCATATTTAGGAGCTTAGATTTTTTTAACCTCTACAATTTTTGTCAGCGAAATAAAGTTTGTCGTCAGAGCTTATGAAAAAAATAAGTTTAAGCTGGTTGTTGCTCAAACATAACCTAGAAATAATTTTTTATTTTTTTTGCTATTTGTTACTTTATAGTATCTTACCATTGCCACTTTTAACAACTTATTTTCTAACACATGGATATATAGTTATTTTACTTCTCCAAATCTTTGTACTCATCGAACACACAACACTCGTGATTATGATCTTATTTAAAACTTTTGTATTAAATAAATAATTTAAATTATTGAAGATATACTAATGTGATTAGATTCAAATATTGAACATGTTTAATTATATGCTGAATCTGGCTAATACTTGTAGTGTATAGCATGAAAGTATATATGTAAATATCAGATGTCAAAATATTGCCTTGTATTTTATTTTCGTAATACTACTAAAACTAATTTTTGACAAACAAGAAACTAGATGTATAGGTTAGTAACCGCATCCATTTCTATGTTTCCATGACATCCAAAGGCTGTATTAGCCGAAACTTCAAAACATTTCTTTCTTGAATCGGAAAATGGTAGTGATTCTGATATTCTAAAGCGGTAAAGAAACAAGATTCGGTTAATGAAGGTTCCACCAAAAGAAGAATGTTGTCCACAGTTTTTTCTGTATTCGGCGTTGTCTAAATACGTGGGTTTCATCTTATTGATCTACGTCACATGTTGTACATCTAACAGAATGAAGGTTTTAATCCTCTCTTGTCAAGACATAATTTTACTTGGAACAATTATTATACCAGATAAAATAGATGCTACCCAAATAGTTGTCTTAAGATCAAAATATAGAGGGAGTTTTTGATTGTTAACCCGCACAATTGAAGGGAAGGCCTTAACAATCAAGAGTCTCGATAGGCTGACAGCACAAGCCCAATCATCCGGCCCATCAAAAAATTGCATGAAGGTGTGAAGCTTTTGAATTCCAGCAAGTTGGGCCTGATCTGGGCCTGACCTAGGTGGTCTCGTCGAAGCTCACTTCGTATGCTAGCTATCTATCTATAAGCCTATAAGTCATGACCTTGCAGTTTTGTCAACAATTTGTTCATGGACTCCGAATGATAGAAACTTTATATTCATGCATCCAAATCCATGGTCCATTTGGTATTTCAAATCTTATTTCTTTTAGATATAGAAGAAAGATTTAACTTGAATTTAAGATACATTTTTCTAAATAAATTTTTTTTTTCACAAACCCATTGTTAATGAAGATGATGTTATACTACTAAAACGCCAACGATGTCCATGAATTGATTTGAGAGTCTTGCACCAAAGTGCATCGGGTTCGACACGAAATCTCCACCATCATTTTGCAAGTGTGCATCTTTGATATTCGGATTTTTGTAAATAATACAATACGAATCTTTTATCGAAAGGAGAAGAAAAAATTAGAGTTTACGGTTTATTATTCTTTATTAAAAAATTTTAAACATGCTTACATAAAAAAAATACTGTAATTAACAATGAACAGATGCAAAGTTTCTTTCCGAGAGCACCAAAGGGAAGGAGTAGGAGACCAGAAGAGATTGAATAACGTGAATATCACATGAGAAAAAATTGGATATACAAAAAAACAAAAAACATGTGTATTGAAGTATGTGAGGTATCTATCTAGGGATCTTTATCTTTAATAATAACAACAGCTAGCTAGGATGCCCAATGTTGAACACGTAATAAGCTACTAAGGCTGGTGTACGTTCTCGACCGTCTGTTTTGGTCGGGAGCAGGCGTCGGTTAGTGGCCATCCCCATCCATTGATCGATGTCGGTTGTTTTTGCAGAAACGGATCGGTATGATATAGAATCACTATCCATCAGTGGGTTATCGTTTATGTCGGGTGACCTTTCAAGAGAACCAAGCATCAATATTATCGAACCTTCCAACTATAGACTCTATAGTAATGGAGGTCTCCCAACTTAGCGGACCCGATATTTCGATTGAGAAAGGCATAAATTTCTCAACTTCTTTCCTACCAATTTTTGGAGAAAGTAAAACTTTAAAATGATAATAATACCCTTTGCGACAGGGTGTTGATATTTTTACATTGATAAATTCACTGTAACTGTTTATTACTTATGTAGACTTAATTAAATAATACACAATTGTGGTCGACGTATCAATTTTAATTGTGAAAATATCCATACATCGATGTCGGTGGGTTTATACGATATCGGTTGACCTCTCAAGAAAACCAAACATCAATATTATCGAACCTTCCGACTATAGTGATCGAGGTCTCCCAAGCCAAGATATATTTCAATTCGATTGAGAAAGCATCATTTAAATTTACAATAATTCCCTTTATTAATACAAAGGAAAATCTATGAGGCTACTACTAGTATTAATTAATTAAACAACAATAAGAATATGTTAAATATAAACGTTATATATGTAATGTAAAGTATAATTAATATTATTGGTTACTAGCAAAAATGGTTGTAACCGAGTCGAGCCGAGCTCGAGTTTGACTCGATAGCTCGAGGAGCTTTCATGTAAGTTCAAGCTCGACTCGAAAATGTTTTAGAATAGCTCGAGCTCAGCTTGAAAAGCTTGAAATTTTATACAAAAATATTTTTTAATATTCAAAATTATTTCATATTAATGTAAAAAATAGAGATCAATAATAAAAAATCATTACAAAGATATATAAAATTAAAATAAGTCGTGAAAACAAGTCAAAAACTATCTAAAATAGTTTAACAATTTCAAAATATAATAATATCATCATTTACATATTAAATAGTTACATATATATATGTATATACAAATGTTGATTTTAATAAAGGTTCGAAAAGCTCGTTAACAATTCGACCTGAGCTCTTAAAAGCTTGAGCTCGGCTCGATATATTTCGAGCCTGATTTTTAAGCTCAACTCGAATCAAGCTCAAGCTCGAGTTGCTCGATAAAGCTCAACTCGTTTGCATCCCTACTAGCAAATAAATTAGATATTGTCATGCCTTTTCTAAGTTGTGAATACTCTAGGCAAAATTAATTAATTATTGAAATGAGATCCTATACCTAGTCGGCTAGTCCACTTTCAAAAGTATACCCTGTATACTATTAAGTGGGCACATATGATATATACTTAAAAATTTCTAATTTCTTTATAAAATTTGAATCTTAAAAAAAAGGGTAAAGTACCTGGAAATGCAACTAACTTGTACCAAATCTCTATTGTGTGTACCCAATTTACGTATGCTATTTTTAATGCAACCAACTTTCCAAAATGGTGTTTTTGATGTAACTTGATGACATGTCGCGCGTATGGCATGCCACGTGGCGTATGGAGAGAGCGACATGTCACCAAGTTACATCAAAAACACCATTTTCGAAAGTTGGTTGCATTAAAATTAGCATACGTAAGTTGGGTACACACAATAGAGATTTGGCACAAGTTAGTTGCATTTCCAGGTACTAATCCTAAAAAAAAAGTAGGTACCCGTTTGTAATTCCGGCTGTGTCTCAACAATAGCACGTAATCTCTGTCAGCCTTCTGTTCATCAATCAAAGGTGGCGGTGCATAGCATGTATAATGCCAAATGAATCTTTTATCCTTTATCTTGCTCATGCATGACGTATGTATATGTGCATGGAAGCATATATAAACTAGGTATACTATACGTTTGTTTATTTATTAATTCTTCATTATCTACAACTTTACAAACATAACAATGGTCTCATTTCTTATCACACTAGCCTCACCTCTCATCTTCTGTTTCATATTGATTATACTTTCCAAATTTAGAACCTTTTCTTCAAAAAACCGCGGCCCTCTTCCTCCCGGACCTCCTGGACTTCCTATAATTGGAAACCTACACGAACTCGACGTCTCTAACCTATCAGACCACCTATGGCGTCTTTCAAAATGTTACGGACCATTGATGTCGTTGCGTCTTGGTTTCGTCCAAACCCTAGTTGTTTCATCAGCCGAAATGGCAAAAGAAGTGCTGAAAACCAAAGATTCGATCTTCTGCAATAGGCCAGTGTTAACAGGCCAACAAAAGTTATCTTACAACAATAAAGATGTAGCTTTTTCACCTTATAATGAGTATTGGAGACAAATGAGAAAAACATGCACCCTTCATTTGTTTTCAATAAAACATGTCAATTCGTTTCGTCATATTCGTGAAGATGAAGTCTTTGAGATGATTGATTCATTAAAGACTCGAATTTCGACTAAACGAATAGTAAATTTGAGTGAAATCGTGACGATTCTAACGAGTAATATTATATCTAGAGTGGCCTTTGGGAAGCGACCATCTACTAATTACGACGAGAAGAAAGAAGTGACACAATTTCATGAGCTTTTGTTACAATGTCAAGCTTCTTTCGTTAACTTTTATTATAGGGATCATTTTCCATTATTGGGCTGGCTTGATAAACTCAATGGAAGCATTGGTAAACTTGAAAAGAACTTCAAAGCCATGGATGAGTTATATCAAGGGCTCATTGATGAACATTTGAATAAAAACAAACAGGATAACATGCAAGAGGACATGGTTGATATCTTACTTCAACTAAAGGAAGATTCAGAATCTTATCTTACTTTTGAACATATCAAAGCTGTGCTCATGGTTAATAACTCCCTCTTCTATTTAGTTCGTATTTTCTATTTTTATATACATGTCATACGACAAGAAATGTGTCATGACTGGCCTTTTGACATATCGTAAAATCGTCACAACATCTACGTCGTTTTATATACACCTTGAATATCATACCTGACCGAACCGCCTATTATTCTTTTGTTTTGAAACTAGTCTATAGTTGTTTTGGGATTCAATTATGTCATAATCGAACTTACATGTTCTGTTTTTTTTTTTTTTTTTTTTTTTTTTTGCGCAGAATATACTGTTAGGGGGGACGGAAACAAGTGCTTCGGCCGTGGTATGGGCAATGACTATGCTAATGAAGAACCCAAAATCGTTGAAGAAAGTTCAACAAGAAGTAAGGAATGTGGTCGGAAACAAAGGAAAAGTGCACGAAGACGATCTTTATAAGCTCGACTATCTAAAAGCGGTAATTAAAGAGACATTCAGATTGTATCCAGTTGCACCACTTTTAATACCACATGAATCAAGAGATAGATGCACTTTAGACAAATACGAAATACCCAAAAAGACTCTAGTGTACGTGAATGTGTGGGCCATTGGGCGAGACCCCAAATGTTGGGAACGACCTGAAGTGTTCGAGCCAGAGAGGTTTATAGGTAATACTATTAACTACAAAGGTTCAGATTTCGAGTTGATCCCGTTTGGTTCTGGTCGAAGAGGGTGTCCTGGGATGTTGTTGGGAGCTACGACAGTGGAACTGGCGCTTTCGAATCTTGTTTACTCGTTTGATTGGGAGTTACCTGATGGAATGAAAGATATCGATACTTTAACGACTCCTGGGACTGTTGCACATAAAAAGAGTTCGCTTCGATTAGTGGCTAAAGTACTGTAATTAGCTGTTTTGTAATTCCGTCCTTTTAACAGATGTAATATATGAATACGCGCATCACTCAACTTAGACTGATGAAACGGTTGTTTATAAACGATGACTAAAAAAGTGTATGTACGTTGGCCCAGAGTCTACCAAGTTTATGAATGGGTTAATTACCATTAATTACAACGTACCTTCAATTTTGTCCCTTTACTCCAAACGTATTCTTTTATGTCCAATATTCTCATTGTATATCCATCTTTTGTTCATATTTAACCATTATGTAACCCGAAAACCAGATTCATAGTTGGATTAGTGAACATAATAAGACATATTACACGATGATCCAATTGATTCACCGTCCAAAATTGTTAGGCATCCTGGTATGAATCAAATTTTTTAGAGTGGATATTTTTATTCAAAATGGAAGTAGTTAAATAAGGATAAAAGTCAAAAGTACAATGAGTAAATGATAAACAAGAAAATGTTTTAAGTAATGGAAAAACTTTGAAAGTACACTCTGTTTTTTAAGATGGTTAACCCTTTAATTATTTATCTAAGAAAAAGTATGATAAATTGTTTTTGTTTTGAAATGGATAAATGAACCCAAACGCGCGGTCCACTCGTTGCCCACTCTCATCTGTGAGTGAATCTTGAATTTAGTCAACGGACCGATCGAAAACGTATTTAAGATTTTATCTCGTACTCCTCCGACTTGTTTTTATGTTCTTAATAGGTTGCATTGACTTGCAGCATAAACCTTTTCTAATCAATGTTCCATACTTTTTAAATACACAATAATTATGATTAAAACTTACATGTTACGTTAAATTAGGGGAAAATTCAATTTTAGTTTTCTATAAATGATTGTTTAGGTTTTAAGTTAATATATATATATATATATATATATGATCTAAGTCGTGGTACCTCCATACCACCCCTTCCATGCTTAAGTTGGATCGTGAGTAGTCCACTCACCGTGTAAGGTTCCACGTCGAGAAAAGGGGGTAACTGTCGGTACTTTAAAGTGTTTGCTTGGATTATCATGTATATGCATGGTCACTTAGAGCACCAAGAGTGAGTACTTTCTTTCCACTGTTCATCACCTAAAACACTTGGAGTCCAGAGTTTTTCACTCTCGGCCAGTATTATTTACTGGCGTTCTTGGCCGACGTCCTACTGAAAGTGGAGAGTTCTTTCATTTTTATGAAGAACTGCGCTTTTTATAATTACATTGGCGTGTTTGTATATTGTGGTGTTTTGGTGAGCTTATTGCTTGAGCTTACAAATAAGTTGGAATATTGACGCTTATTTTGGAGCCTTTCACAAATAAGCAACACAAAATGGCCTATTCAAATACTACTAGCCTACTAGGGACACTTATAAAGCAAATATCAAATAAACAATCAAAATAAGTCTTGCAAAACACCCCTAAATGTGTTTGATTAGTATTTCTGTTAATGGGTTGATCATCTATGCAACATATTAAAAGCTATTGGGCCTGTGTTTTTTTATATTATATTGGGCTTATGGCCGGTTAATATTTAGTGACTATGCATTACGAATTTACGATTTTGTAAACATGCATCAAATGATCAAAGTGAGTATTACGATTTTGAGTTCAAATAAGAATGGCAAAAAAAATAGTGAATGAGATAATCAATAGGATTGCTCAATTTCATTACAAAATTCACTTCCACTTTTACCTCAAACTTAAATATCTTACAAATCGTATATCCATAAATCATAAAAATTATATATTCGGAATCAACATCTTTTTCTCTTTGATTAGAGATCTCACAAGCTATACTTTCAATGAATTACATTATAATCACATGTGATTTATGATAAAAAGTTAAAATTTATTCACGATTATTTATTCATGGTATATGTTAATTAACACGCGATTATAGCTTAATATTCATATACATTAATAATTATAAATAGAATTCTAAAAATTGCATATGTTTTCATTAAAAATCACATGTGATTTCTAGTAGGGGTGTTCGTGGACGGTTAACCGGGGACTCGGTTAACCGGAGACTGGTTAACCGGAGCCCCGGTTCGATATATTTTTGAACCTAAACCGAAACCGAAAAATTTGGTTAACCGGTAATCGGTTAACCGATTTTTCGGTTCGATTAACCAAATTAACCGTTTACTATTTAAAACTTATTTAAAAAGTAATTAATAACATACAAATATACATTCATTATTAAGTATTCAGTATTTTTAAAATATTTTGACAATAAATGTTTCAAACGATTTTAATTTTACTCTTTATAATTGTATATTTATGTTATACGTACGTAAATCTTTCAAATATAATTAGAACTAAGTAGTAATAATTACCATATTAAGCCAAAATTAAGCTAGTAAATTACATTAAACTGAGTGGAAAAGAAATATAAATGATTTCATCAAAATACAAGTGTAAATATCTATATATAAATATAATATATACAATATATATACATATATTATAAGGTATATATAAAATTTACGGTTTTTTCGGTCAACCGTTTATCACGTCTATCTCAAAAACATGAACCGAAACCGAAAAACCGAAAAAACTTCGGTTCGGTTAACCGAAACCGAAAAACGAAAAAAACTCGGTTCGGTTAACCGAAAATCGGTTCGATTCAACCGGTTTTCGGTTCGGTTTTCCGGTTTCGGATTATTCTGAACACCCCTAATTTCTATTTCACTAGTTGTACATTTAATCACATGTGATTTGTTATATTATCACATATGATTTTGTATATGATCACATATGATTTTCATATGAAAATTGATATTTGATGAGCAATTTACCAATATATGATAATTCATGTATGATTTTAACTTGATTTTTACTTAATTGTATAATTATAGTCAGTGATTTGAAAATCCGTATTTGATTATTCTTTAATCATATGTGATTGATACTTTGATGTTCAATCGCATGTAATTACATGTGATACCCGTCAATTTAGGACTAGAATTTAGTGCCTAATCAAGTTTAATACATGTAATTAGTTCTGTGTTAGGCTAATTAATGTATCAATTATTATATATATTGCTGAATATATATCTACACAATTATGCGGTTTGTATAAATCGTACGAGTTTCAAATCGAATGAATTTCGATACAATAAATACGGACGTTGGTGAACAATTTATTAGGTAATACAAATATTATTTAATAACTCAATTTTATTCAAAATATTAATTGTAGTAATATTTCGTATCCAAGTTTTATTACACAATTAAGGTATACGCGATTAAACATACAAACGCGCAAACAAATAAAACGAATTTCAAATTTAAATACCTTAAATAGATAATTGGTAAAATATTATAATAAAACATTTTATAATAAATTCGTAATTTAAAACTTATCTTTTAATGTGTAAAAATCATTTAACGTTTGAACAACGGAGCGAACGAACACCACACGGAGCGGGAACGCGGGGCGAAAATGGGAGTTTAACCTCCCACTCCCACCCCTTTTCTTCTCATTTCTCATTTCCCTTCTCTCTCTCTTCTTTCTTTTCTCTTTCAAACACCAAAACCACCAACCACTTAAATCCCTTAAAAACTAACATCAAACGAACCCGAATCATCATACTCCTTTGGAATAAAAGAACCACGGAGTCACAATCTACGTCACCATCTTTTCGGATTTTCACGGCGTCGAATCGTAAGTTTCTGACAAAACCCGAACTCTCCGTTCTTACTCATTTTTACGTATTTATGGTTTATACATGCTTAAAATGTCCAAAAATGGGTTGGGTAAAAGATTTGGACCAAACGGAGGCCTTTCGGCCGATTTTCCGGCCACCTAGCTCCGATCAGACCGTAACGTCGCTTTTGGCCCAGACATTTTGCGACGTCAGCTACGACGTCGCATAAACCATCACCACGTCGCATATAGCGACATCATCCCTAACGTCGCCTTAACTGGCGAACGTCGCACTTAGCGACGCAAACCCTTACGTCGCAGAAATCAACAACGTCGCCTATAGCAACGCCACGTACAACGTCGCATTAAATTGCGAAAGTCGCACATAGCGACGCCGTGCTCAACGTCGCAGTCAGGATCTGCGACGTCGCACCCAACGTCGCACAAACCAGAACCTCAAAAACACAGATTTTTACTAAGTGTCGAGGCTCGAAATTTATCACTTGATTTTACCCAAATTCAAATCCAGATGCGTTTTTCCTTAAAGCAATATAGTAGAAATAAAAATTTTCCAAGCTGACCTGACAGCTCGACCCCAGCCAGGGGCTCTGCCCCTTGGACCCCGCCAGGGGCTGCCGCCCCTTGGACCCCGCTAACCAGGGGCGCTGCCCCCGGACCCCCGTACTTAGATTCCGTAAGCACATTTTTACACCAAGTGTCAAACTTGTACAACTTCAAAACGCTTACACGATACAACTTTTCAAACGTAATGAAATTTGCCTTTCAAGAGTAACGCTTCGAAATCAATGTAATAACCTCAAGACTATTATTACAATTAATCACCAACGGGCCGTACGCGCTTTCAAAACATACTTCAAAGATCAAACAAGTCGTTGTAACTTGTATCAATTTAATCAAACAAGTCGAAGTAACTTGTAACAATACAATCAACCAAATCGGGGTAATTTGGACATCAAGTTAAACAAACAATTTAAATGGTAGTCTTTCGAGATACCGGTACAATTAATAACAATTCAAGTGTCGTGGACACATTCAGGTTTCAAGTCTTTGGACATCAATTCACCGCTAATTACTTCAAGTTTATTAAATTAAACACTTCGAGACTCAGGTGAGTTTCATGGCCCCATTTTTCACTACTTTTACCAGGGGTGTGATATTACTACTTCATTTTGTTTTACAAGTAGAACGCAAGTGCCAACATTCAAATACTACATGAGTTTCAAGCTAATCAATTAAAGTCCTCTATAGCATAGTCTCTAATATTTTAGCGTGAATGTTAGTATATGATATCATATGGGATTGACAATCCTCATCCGGGTTAGCACGCACTAACCGGTCAAACGGATGTATTAGCATTTGGGAAGACGAGTGTGGATTAGACACTCGTAGGAGGCATTTCAAGTTAGGTTTCCTTAATTGGACCTAGCGCTCAAGTTAAGCTCAGACTATGTGCTCATGGATTGTATAACTTTTATTTTGCTTAATTGCATTTTAAATTCAATATAAATCTTGCGGTTCTGACAACTATACATTGACATACAAACCTGTGAGCTCACCAGCGTTTTCGCTGACCCATTTTAGTATTTATCACAGGTACCCAGCAGTAGGTTGGCTGCACAAGCAGGGATTATTAGCTCGAGTCAGCATACATACAACTAGAGATTTGATTGCATTATTATATTTTGTAAAAGTAATTATGCCATGTAATCTCTCAATTTCAGGAACCGAGCTAATGTAACATTGTTTTGATGTAAACGTTTACTTTATTTATACAAGTTTAAAACGACGCATATAGTGGTCGTTCATTATTATCTTATGTGCTTTGTATTATGATTAGTGACACCCAAAACGAGCTTCCGCAAATCAATCAAATTAGGGGGTGTCACATTACAACTTAGTTTTTCATGTTTAAATCTCTTTAAATCATCAATGACTTGAATTTAAAGTTTAATTGAAGATATAAGTGTGTGTGATTATTTTTTAGTGTTAAATCACATTTGATTACACATTATAAAATTTTAAAACCCAATAAAAAATTAAAGAAAAACTTTGTCGAAACTATAGCTTATGAGATCTATAATCGAAGAGAAAAAGACGCTGATTCCGAATATGTAATTTTTATAATTTATAGACATATGGTTTGTGAGATATTTAGTTATGAAAAAAAAAAAGGTGGAAATGAGTTTTTGAAATAGAGCAATCCTATTGGTTCATCCATACTTCATTTTTTTGTCATTCTTTTTTGTACTTTTCTCATCGCTTTGATGTTTAACTTGGAGAGGGTGTTGATATTTACAGCAAACTATTTGATTCATACATCAAAGATATGCATTACAGTATTGTACACTACTCCATTAAGATACGTAAAAATTAGTGTATGGATCAAATTGTTTATCGTGTTTATCATTAGCCATAAAAGGGAATATAAGATTTCAGTTTAGCATATAAGGGATGAATCAACATTTAATCGGTGAATTTAAACTTTGTAAGAACATAGGGTGTGGTGATTTTGTTTTTACAGTATTCTGCGAATAATGTTGTTACTGAGAATTTTGTAGTGTGGTGGATAGTGTTCTGGACAGTTTGTGGAGTTTTTATTTTTTTTGTTTTTTTTTTTACTTTTAATACAATTAATTAAATAAGTTAAATTTTATATAAGCTCAACCCAATAAAATTGCCAGTTATAAAACCAATACATTTGGTTAACATTTATATAAGTCCAACCCAATAAAATTACTAATTAAAAAGCCTAGTCCAATAAAAATTAAACCTAAAATCATTTATTTATTTATAAAAAAAAAAAAAAAAAACTAACCCAAAAAAAAACACCCCACGCCGCCTCTCTCTTCATCTTCTTTCTTCTTCTGCATTCTTTCTTTCTTCTCCATTTCTTCGTTTCATATTTCATATTCAATTTAAAAAAAAAAAAAAAGAAGCAAAACCATTGTTTACAGCGTCTGATTTGAGACGCTGCTCGAGAATATTGTGTGGAACGGCATCGGAAACGCCAAGCTGGAGTGGCAGAACGCCGATCTTCGGCGTTCTCAATGGTAAACTGTCAAAACTTGTCCACATTGTATGCTCTAAGGAAATTTCTCCTAAAAATTATGAAAAGTTTGACTGAGTGATGTATGTCAAATGCATATTTATTTATTTACTTTTGTTATTTTGACCAATATATAATTATATTCTTTAGATATTTTAGCATACACACTGGTCAAAATTCTGTTTAACACATACGTTACACAAATCCACAATCAAATACTCCCTCCGTCCCATTTCTTTTGTCCATTATTTCCATTTTGGGGTGTACCAAATTAATTGTCCACTTTCATAAATAGAAAGTTTAAGGAAATAAAGTTCTTTTTTACCCCTAGTGTATATATATAAGACAAAAAATAGGTAAAAAGTAGAGGGTAAAATTGTCATTTTATCAAAAAGTAAGAGAGAGATAGTTATATTTTCTTAAACTGCGTGTCTTTTTATCTGGGGACAATAAAATTGGGACGGAGGGAGTATTTCAATTGGTCAAACTTTTATTCACTCCATGTCTCTTCTCTTTAAATCTATTTATTGGGTTATGTAGAAAGGATTTTGATAAATAATGCCCTAAAGACAATGGATAAAGCTTCAAAAAATAATTTATAAACATTTAATAAACATCCAACCTTCCTTGTTAATAACTAATTTCAAACTCACTTTCCATTTGTAATTTATAAAGTAGTGATAAATATGTAAACATGTGTGTTTATTTAATGTTAAATTCTATATTTAGTAAACTTAAACATTGCCCTTAGGTCATTATATATGAAAACCCTTTTTAAAAAAAAAGGGGTATTGGGCTGTCAATAACGTGCATAAACTGGTTGTACTTTAATTGATATTTATGGGGTTCAACTTAAATTCAGGGGGTCAGAGAGTTTATTATGATATAAGTATAAGTATTAATGCGTATCTTAAATTCTTATTGACAGCCCTTAGGGCTATCGTCATCATTTTCCAAAAAAAAAAAAGTATAAAATTTTAAATTTTTTACCCATGTGAGTTCTCACATAATGATGAAACATTAGAAGCTAAATTAAGAGAATTGATAAATACAACAAAAAAAGTTATTCATACATCATATAATACAACTGTTTTTTATTATAGTACAAATACACTGTAACATACTTTAATGTATAAATCAATTTTTTTGTTATATTTATCACCGTACTCTAAATTAATGATATAAGATTCGAATTGAATGAAAGTATCAAAGCTGTTCAAAATAGGCACAACCCATTTGATAAATAGACCGTTTTAAGTCGTGTAATAATAAATAATAAATAAATAAGAATATGCCAAAACTATTTGACCGTTGCACACATTTCATAAAAAAAAGTTCAAATTCGTAAACCCTTTTCCCTTACTCCTGCTTTCCTTCAACCCTAAAAAATATATATAAACAATTACAAAGTCAAATTGGGTCTTTCAGCTACACAATTAAATCAAGAAATTGCAGATTTTGGAGTACCCATTTCCCACATTTCAGATCTGCTTCCTTTCTTGTCTTCAACAACACCAAATTTTCCCCAAAAGAACCCATTAGGGTTTGTAATTTTCTTGAAGATAAATTTTGAATTTTTTTTTCTGAAATTTCATCTGTTCTTGATATTTTGTTATGGGGTTTGTTTAAATTGGAATGGGTATGTCTTCAATTTGAGTACTTTTTGTTAATTTTTGGAAAATGCCGGTTTCAACAAGGTCTCAGGTGAATGTTGTTCAAGATCAAAAGGAAATGAGGGATGATCAAGAACATACTAATTTGGGGAATCATCATCATCAGTTAAGGAACCCACATCATGGATTGAAAGAAAAGATGAAAGCTTTGACCCAATTGTATGAACAGCAGAAACAATCATCAATTGCTATGAGAAACCCTTCTCCCAAACCTGATAGAAATCGATTTTCGACGCACCCGAGTGTGGATCTTTTAAATGGTGGTGGATCTTGCAAACAAGAATCAGAAATTAAGAAGAAAGCAAGAGTTGTAGAAGATCAAGTAATGAAGGAGAATTCAATGCCTGTTTCTACAGTCACCAAGACTTACGTCTTACCACGACCACCACCACCACCATCAGCGGCAGCAGATGATGATGCCAAGGAGAATATCGCTGCTGTGGCTGGTGGTGGTAATGGTGAAAAGATTGTTGGATTTACTTACCCCCCAAGAAATGGGGCTGTGGCAAGAAAGTTGTCAATGGGGAACCTCAATGCGGGACCAGATACAAAAGCGGTTACTGGTGGTGGTGGAGGGGAAGGGGTTGTTAAGAATGTAGCAGAGTCAGATGGTGTCACTGTGAAACTGGGAAGTGTGGGCAGTAGGATTCTTGTTTTTGTAAGATTGAGACCATTAAGTAAGAAGGAAAAAGAAGCTGGTTCAAGATCCTGTGTTCGGATTGTGAATCAAAAAGAGGTTTACTTAACGGAATTTGCAAACGAGAATGATTATCTGAGGCTAAAGAGACTTCGTGGCCGCCATTTCACTTTTGACGCCTCATTCCCAGATTCATCTTCCCAGCTTGAAGTTTATTCCACTTCGTAAGTTAAACATTTTTTTATCAGTTTATGTATTTTTGTATGATATTATGTTTGCATCATATCTAATTTTAAACAATATTCAAGCTATTAGGTATATCATATCAGTTGTCTAGTTTATATTTAGTCCAGATTCGAAGCTGCCCTTTGATCCATTTACTTGTGGTTTGGTCTATACGAGTTGCATTTTATATTAAACGATTGTTAATCTGATAATAGTGTTTTGAATCATGCTTAACTCATTGCACATTCATTATAAGTAGTTAAAAGACAATTAGACAAATGAAGATTTTGCCTGTATATTCTGCCTTACCCTTTTTGACCCGTTACCCAACCCACCCATTATGGCAAGTGGGATGTGTACTTGAACCATTGTTTGAATTTGACAGAACATCCGAGCTTGTTGAAGCAGTTCTACAAGGAAGGAATGGTTCAGTTTTCTGCTATGGTGCTACAGGTGCTGGTAAGACATTCACGATGCTGGGCACGGTTGAAAATCCAGGTGTAATGGTTTTGGCCATAAAGGATCTGTTTTATAAAGTTAGACAAAGAAGCTGTGATGGTAACCATGTAGTTCATCTATCGTATTTAGAGGTCTACAATGAAACTGTGAGAGATTTGCTTTCTCCCGGTCGTCCTCTGATTCTTAGAGAAGATAAACAGGTTTAAATTCCCTTAAACTCTTTGATCACATATATTCCACTGATAATATTTTTGAAAAGGATTATGCTGTTTTTATTTGTTCTTTATTTTAGTAGTTGACGTTCGAGTTTTTTGCAGGGGATAGTGGCAGCAGGACTCACTCAATATCGAGCTTATTCGACTGATGAGGTGACTTTTCTATTGTCAACAAGACTTGGGTGTGTTTGGATGAGCATTTGAAATGATTATGTGCTACTCAAAAAGAGAAATCAAACATACAAACATATAATAAAATCAGATAATTAGCTTTAGAGATATGTGTAACAAGAAATGGTGTTTATGTATTGTTTAGCTACCTGAAATAATTAGTTATTTGGTAATCTTTTTATTCTTGATATTTTAGAACAGGCAAATTTAGTTCTTTACTGAACTAACTGATAATATGACCAAAAGGGCATTCTTACTTATTGTTGAAGTATTTAAATTCAAAATATGACTACCGATTATACAGCAGTTATCAACAATGACAAAGTTCAGTTAAAAAAAGGTTCAAAATGAAATATTATAAGGAGAGGATTCCATTTTCGTTGTACAAAAATGATTATTTCACACCTATATAATCGGATAATAAGAATTAAAACCACTTGATCCAAACACTGATAAATGATTGCTACTTCAAGTTGTTTAAACAGATAAACAGATTTAGAACACAATTCCAAACACTCACTTATTTTAGTTATTCCAAATCCTGAGTGTTTGTGAACTGTGTTATAGGTTATGGTGTTGCTTCAACAAGGAAATCGTAATAGGACTACAGAACCAACTCGGGCCAATGAAACATCTTCGCGCTCACATGCCATTCTTCAGGTACATTTGCTAATATTTGACTTTGTCTATTTAAGTCAAACAAAACCAAAGATTCTCTTGAAATTCAGTACAAAGTCTTAAATTCTAACATACTTAGTTAT
Source organism: Helichrysum umbraculigerum (assembly GCA_949592205.1). Taxonomy (NCBI): domain Eukaryota; kingdom Viridiplantae; phylum Streptophyta; class Magnoliopsida; order Asterales; family Asteraceae; genus Helichrysum; species Helichrysum umbraculigerum. The sequence continues at coordinate 36,765,221 of CATIUR010000003.1, forward strand.
CACCTTGATTATTATGTGTAAACTATGTTCTGAAACGTTCTTTTAATCTTAAGAAATAAATCTCTACTCTTGTTTTACTAATTAAATTATTATTAACACTGTGTATCAGGTTATGCTAATATTTGACTTTGTCTATTTAAGTCAAACAAAACCAAAGATTCTCTTGAAATTCAGTACAAAGTCTTAAATTCTAACATACTTAGTTATCACCTTGATTATTATGTGTCAACTATGTTCTGAAACGTTCTTTTAATCTTAAGAAATAAATCTCTACTCTTGTTTTACTAATTAAATTATTATTAACACTGTGTATCAGGTTATGGTTGAATATCGAGTGAAAGATGGATATAACAATGTGATGAACAGAGTAGGAAAGTTGTCATTGATTGACTTAGCAGGTTCAGAGAGAGCTCATGCAACTGATCAAAGAACTCTCAGATCACTCGAGGGTGCCAACATAAATCGATCACTACTTGCTCTTAGTAGTTGCATTAATGCTCTTGTTGAAGGTAAGAAACATGTTCCTTACAGGAACTCGAAACTCACACAGCTGCTAAAGGACTCACTAGGTGGTGCTTGTAATACTGTCATGATTGCTAATATTAGCCCAAGTAACCTCTCGTTTGGTGAAACGCAAAATACCCTTCATTGGGCCGATAGAGCTAAAGAAATCCGTACCAAGGTAACTGAGGCAAATGAGGAGATATCAAAAGTAGTTAATATGGAAACGGACCAAGCGAAGCTACTACTCGAGTTACAAAAAGAAAACCATGATCTAAGAGCACAACTGGCTCGTCAGCAACAAAAGCTACTGATGGTTCAAGCACAATCTTTGGCAGCTGCATCACCAACCCCTTCAACGATATCATCAATCATGACCACCCCACCAACTTCTTGTAGACCAAAAGAACGAAAACCGAAATCTTTCTTACCCTCGAATTGTTTTACGCCCGAATCAAAGAAAAAAGGGCCGGAAGAAACCGTTAAAGAACTTAGAAAAACTATGAAGATGCTTGAAGTAGCTATGGAGAAAATGAAGAAAGATCATCGTTTGCAAATAAAGCAAAAAGATGATATGATTCGTGAAATCTCACAGAAGGGTGGAAATAGAGTCGTTATGAAGGGAAATTCAACAAGACCAAAAGAGACTATAACGGGTGAACTCAAGAGTCCAAGTGGTCGATTTACATCACCAGCTGTTAGAGATAAAAAACGAAGCTTTTGGGATATAACAACTGCTAATAGTCCATCGGTTGTTACATTAAATGGGAGGAAAACTAGAAGCCACGTGGCTAAAGAACCTGCAGCAGCTCCTTCGATGCTTCTTCAGGTATTATGATTTTACATATATAGAGGTCGCAGTTTCGAGCCATTAGATTGGGTTATGTTTTATATCTAGCGGGTCAAATGGGTTGAGCTAAAAGATTTAACTAATAAGGAAACAATTTAGACACGTTGAAAGTCGTCAGACAATGTATCAAATACATAAATTCTTCTAAAATTAGTATACTAGGTTATTATTATTGATAACATTAATGATCTAGTTATGTAATCTTATTTAAAAAAATATATTGTTAGAAGGGTAAAATTACTGTTTGTGGGTTCGTCCGATTTTTTAACCATATTTAAGTATTTCATCTCCCAAACCCAATCCTTTTTGCCACCCCTATATGTTTAGTATTATGTAACTAATTTTGTGTTCATTTGGTTGTTTTGTGGTTCAATTTGCAATTTTTCCAGCCAGGATTTGCTCGTCAAAAATCCGAATCTATGAGGCAGTGAAAGAGATGGTAGTTGAACTAGAACAACAATACAATCAACTGTATTAGTTTTTAGGTTGATGATTTATGTCAAATAAGGTTTGTTAGATTCTATTATTAGCTGAATCATTGATGTTTAGTACCTTTTTTTTCTCCATCAAAGCTTGTAGATATCATGCAGTCATCTAGTATTGCCACTGTATTTATAAGATCTCTTTGTTTCTTTTTATTCATGGTGTTTGCAGGTTTATATAAATATAGTCACTATTGAATTTGTCACTCCAAATAGGTTGCTCCCTTTTTCATGCTTGTGGTTACCATCTTCAAACAAGTGTTTTTGGAGTTGGCCCATGTTTACAGTGTCTGTTAATCTGTTTGTTCAATTGTGTCATAACATAAACCTCAAAGTGGGTTACTATTTCCAATCAGTTAATATGTAATTTCTGATGTAATTAATAGTAATAGTAGTTCAAAAAAATGTTGATAACCATTAACGCTGAGAAGTATGTACTCACTAAAAGGAGTGTTAGCCCATCTTCCGAAGCATGACCTTCTTAGAATCAGCTAAGCTATGTGTATGAGGATTGGTCCCAAAGTTGCAGCTAGCGAGATTAAGCTCGGGTCTCCTTTAAAATTTTCAAGTATTCAACATAACTAAACTACTTCCTTGAAAATGTAAAACTTGGATCTCGTTTGGAGATTCTCAGGTATTCATCAACTAAGCTACCTGTTAACAAAGTGTATTATTGCAAATAAATCTGTGTGCCATTAGGCCCATTTCGATAATTAGAGTTATGGCCAATGAATTATGTCTTCTCTCATACTTTTATAACAATATAACTATATAAGTATACTTATTAAATAAATCATGATGCTACTTGTGATTTATATGTAGGGTTGAGTGCTTTTTAATGTATATAACTATGTATTGACATTCATTGTGTTTACGTAACAAAATTGACCGCCATTGTCCGTACGAAACTATTTATTTTTGTACATTGTGTGTATTTTGATGACGTGTTATCAGTTATATAAGTTGACACATGGCATGTTTACAAGTTGACAAGTCACCAAAATACACACAATGTACACAAATAAATAGTTTCGTACATACAATGATGGTCAATTTTGTTACATACACATAATGAAGGTCAACACATAGTTATATACATTAAAAAGCACTTAACCCTTATATATATTTTCAAAAAACACAGGGGTTGGTAGAGCAAGACAAAGCTACTAAAAAGATCCTATATGTCTTGAATGAAAAGAAAATATATTGGGAAGATTACTTACACTTCCATTCATATTCACTGTGTTCTTGCCCTTTATTGTATGTCCCTTTTAGTTCAATTACAGACTATAGAGATAAGTTTCATGGAGGTAATACAATGTATTTTTACGAGTCGTCGGACTAAAAGGGGAGACTAATTGCGAAATAAAAGTTTAAGTGTTGGACTAAAAGCGAGTTCTTAAGGACTTATAATTATCTATGCTTAATGAAAAAAGGCGAATTATAAGTCGAATCATTTTATTTTGGATTAATTTGATATTTGTGTGTGTGTCTATAGAGACACTGTATGTATTGTATTCTTATTCTAAGATTAGATTTGGTTGATTCTAAAACTAAGGAAACATTAAAATGAATGATTGACATGATGAAAGTGTTATTAGTATGGAATCTTTGAAGAAATGATAAGTAGATGATGAATGATTTCATTAAAATCTGTCATTGCAAATACTTTATTTTATATTATTTGAGACCAATATGCTCATAAGAATGGACCCATATCTCTCTACTTTGCAGAATGACAAATGATTTAAAGCCTTCAAACAAGGGAAAAAGATACACACCTAATCATGCCCCATCATATCATTTCATTCTTAGACCATTCTTTATAGTTTATCCTATGCAGTTTTGTTTTAAACTAATAATCATTGAAATATAGTTCACTATAGCATGGCTCTAACTTTTTGTATCTATAACATGCGATTGTTCAACTCTAGATGGACATACAACCCCCGGAGTTAGGTTGAGCGTTAAATTTGAAAGGATGATTTCTCTTTCATATTTGAGAAGGGTTGCGGTTTAAATTCCATTTAGTGCAAATAACCTATAGGCTCACAACAGTCTCTTTAGGGAGGATTATATCAAGACCACTTTAAGTGACAATGAGTCTCATTAGGGAGAGTTTTATTGACGATGAATTTGGTGAATTTAGTCGCTGACTACTCCCTGTGAAATAGGCCGCCGCCACTAAAGGTGACGTTAAAACCACGACTTTAAAATAAAATTATAAAAGATATGATATAACTTTAGACAGATACTTCTAAACCATACCATACAAACAAACAATTATAATACATTTTAAGACTTCCATTTTGCACTTTAGCCTTTGAAGATAAACTTTACATAATTCGACTCGGTCTTACATAATTCGACTCGGTCTATCCTATTTGATTTGGAAAGACTAGAAGAGAATGATAATGTGAAGCTAATGCTTAGAAATATATATTATCCCTAACTTTCGACTTCAAGTCTTCAACTATATGACATGTTCTGCACTTTTCAATCTAGACGAACATTTTTGAAGATACAAACACACATTGTATATTTGTATATGAGACAGTAGGATATAATTGTATATATATATTTTTAAGAATAGATATGAAATTCAATTGTTGGAGTACGAAAATGTGACTAACCGTTTGTAAATTATCACATGATCAAGTGTAACTTGAAAAGTGGTAGTAGGTTTTCTTAAACGAGTGTAGACACAATTAGCTTTTTTGGTTTTGGGAATTTTGATGTAAGACATTTTATGGGGATTCCATCCCCACTTAATTTGGTCGGATCAAACTCCCACTCAAAGTTAGCACCAAAATCAAGCTTCCCCTATCACACCTATAAACAAAAGTAACTCAAATACAAACTTTATGTTTTGCTTTAGATAGTAAGGCAAGTCATTTACTTTCTATTATTTTATGGTATCGGATTTTCGAGCCTCCAACTCTTTTGACTTAATTGCTAATTCTACGATTAATATGTGGACTCGAATGTTTAAAGGATTCGAGATAATTGAAGGGTCAAAAATGACAATTTATAATTGTCATTTTCTATCTTTTCATATTTAATATTTATTTTGTTTTAATTAAAGCATATCATTTATGTATTGGAAAAGATTTATCTTTTCCCCTTGGTTAGGGTTATAGCTACTATATAAGTATACGATTATTTAGGTTTTATAAGTTTGATGAATTAGTATTTGAAAAAAGATAGATTCTCTAGAAGTCACGTTTTAGGGCATCCTTTTAGGGTTTATTGAATTTCTGTTCTTTGTTTATTGTGTGATTTCTTTGATTCATAATACCACCGTCATCAATATCAGTACGATAACATTACCTCCGTCTCAATATAAATGTTCACAATTCTATTTTTAGCTGTACCAAAACCAAGTATGCATTTCTTATTTCAACCAATTAAAATAGTGGCTAGCGGCGATATCTGATCGACAAAAAGTATAATAAGTAGATATCACTAAACTGTGTACATTTTTAAAGTGGACATGCTCTAACAGGGACAGAGAAAGTAGATAATTTGTACTCCCTCCGTCCCAAAATTATTGTCACCCGACAAAAAATACGCACTTTAATAAAAACATAATCATTACTGATTTCTTTTTCTTACTTTTTGCAGAATGACAGTTTTACCCTTTACTAATTAGTTACCACTTTGTGAAAAGTGTGCAATAATAACTTCAATTAAGGGTAATATGGTAATCACGACCAAACTTCACTATCTATTTTTGGAAGTGGACAATTAATTTAGGATGTCCGAAAATGGAAGCATGGACTATAATATTGGGACGGATGGAGTATTTGAGATGAGATTTTGTTTATATTTCTTGATGCATCTGTGTTCATTTTCTAAAAAAAGATCTTGGTTTTGTGAAGATGAATGTAGAATTGCGTATATAAATTAATAAAAGGCATGATGATTTTTTCAAGCTTTTGATTGTATTTTATAAGGAAAAATAAAAATATTAGAAATTTTGGGCACATTAACCATGAGGAATTCACATAATAATAGAAATTTGGTTGTAAATAAACAAATCTTCTATCGATTTTTCAACATATTAGATAAATAAGAGACAAAATATATACATATACATTATGTAATATAAAATCCTTGAATTATTTCAGGGTACAAATACATTATTAGAAGAATAAATTGTGACCACAGACAACATATGCATACGTGATAACAACCAAAAACTCTTAATCAAACGTGAATATAACATAGACTTAAGATAAAAAAAAGGGGAAATTGTTCGAAATGCCACTTTTTTAAAAAGTATATATCGTTTTGCTCTCGGAAAAAGAAATTGACGATATGCCCCTTCCAATCGCAAATCGCAAATTTGCTTTTGCGACCCGTGCATTTGCTTTTGCGATCCGTGCACGTGACCGAGCAATTGACGCCATTATCATGCCATCGTAAATAGCAAATTTGCGATTTGCGATTTGCCATTGCCCTTGCGTTGCCGAGTCGTTTGCTAGTCAAGGCCGAGAACATGTGCGATCGCAAATTTACTTCGTGCACTCGCAAATGGAAAATCGCAAAATGTGAATTTGCGATTTGCGATGGCCTAGAATCCTCGAGCACGGATCGTTAACTTGCACGGGTCGCAAAAGCAAATTCTTGATCGCAAATCGCAAATTTGCGATTTGCGATTGGAAGGGGCATATCGTCAATTTTTTTTTTCCGAGGGCAAAACGATATATACCTTTAAAAAAAGTGGCATTTCGAACAATTTCCCTAAAAAAAGGATGCTCCATATATAAGGGTGTGTTTGGCACAATCATTTTAAGGAATTTTATTGGATTGAGTTTCTAGTTTTTATATTCTCAATCCTCTCATCTTTGTTTGGCCAAAATTATAGTAGTGATTATTGAAAAAAAAAAAAAAAAAAAAAAAAAAAAAATCCTAAAATCCTCTTTTAGAGAAGCCTTTTTTAAAAGCTTGAAAACATAACTTCAATTCCAACAACAGTCTTAGCTCAGCTCCGCTCAGCTCCAATTACAATATCCATATTCAACTAATTGTTACCTAACATATTCATAAATGTGCTAAAACTATAGCCAAATCATCAAATTTATCTAATAAAAACAATATATAAAAAAACAAAACAAAACAAAAAATCTAAGACACAAGGCAAAGCAAAAGATAAAAGAAAAAGTGAAAAGAAATAAAAGTAAAAAGAGTAGGCTCATGACATTTGTGACACATATACACAAACCATTAATTCCTTTACCACCGGTACATGCACTGTAAGTTTAATTCCTTTCACCACCGTTGATGAAAAGTGTAATTTATATTTAGTAGAATTACGTGTGCCAATTGATCAGATCATCATCTACCGATAAACGAGATTGATTTACTTCTCATATGTAATGCAGTACCACTTAGACCACTTGTATCGGGGCGTGGTGAAAATCTATAACACATCACAACTTTTTGTTAATATTGCATGTGCTATGAGATAACACGAGGTTAGGTTATGGTGATGTGAGACCCATAAGTCCATAACCTTTTCGTAAAACATGTTACCAATACAAGTGGCCTTAAGCGTGTCGAGAATGCCATTGTTTCATAAAGATTCGAAGTAATTTAGTTTTTCTTTTTCTTGAGATTACTCATCGAGTCACCGTCTCTGTTACTAGCCCTAGAATAATACTACTTCCGTCCCAAAATTATTGTCCAGTTTTGACTTTCTGAAGTCTTTCTTTTTCAACTTTGACCTTAAATATTTTTGTTTGTGTTATATAATACTTGATGCTAAATATATGGATGGATTGTGTTTTAAATGTATTTTCATTGGTATAATTTTCATCAAATATTATATACCACAAACAAAAATATTTAAGGCTAAAGTTGAAAAAGAAAGACCCAAGAAAGTTAAAACTGAACAATAATTTTGGAACGGAGGTAGTAATTAATAATCATCTTTGATGAAGAACTTTGGTAAGAATTTAAATAAAGTGTATTAACCTTATTTTAAATATATTTATCTTCCGAAACTTTTAAGAAGTGGTGCTCGTACGTGTTGAAGGAAAAATATATAAAATATAATGGTAGAATTCACTACGAGGGGAGGTGATCTCAACCGTTAATTTCGGTTATCAACGGTTCATTGCATTTTAACAATACTACATTTTACGTAAAATGCAGTGGTACGAATATGAGCTGTTGATCATAAATTTCAACGGATGAGATCGTATGTCTACCCTTCCGCTCGAAATGCAGCTACCCATCTAATCTTACACCTTAAAAAATTTTGTGTTTCTCATACCGTAGTTATAAACAATGATAAACTTTACTCCGTATTTAATTAAACGATTGTACAATTGAACCACATAATAAATTGGTAACAACTAACATATACAACCTGTGGATTATATTGCGAATACGTCACTAATCAATCCTTTTGGGTTTTATGGGCAGTTTGGTTTTTGTCCTTGGGAGTTGGTTTCCAGTCCCCACAACTCGTACGTATTTAAGTTTTTTAGGTTTTATTTAATAACAAGAAGTATAATGACTGTTACTCTCTTAGTAATAAGTTCAAATATGCATAAAATATTGTACTCTAATTACTACGTAATATTCGGTGAAACAACAAGAAAGAAAGCGTTGAATTCCTTATCGTATGAGTACAAGTGTTAATATGCGTCTTGAAGTTTATAGTTATCTACTCTAACCACTTAATTAGAAAAAATCAAACATAAATTAGATGCATCTAACATGTCCTTTTGTCCGACATATGGTTGAAAAAGTTATCATTTTTATATATAAAAAAAAAAAACATAAATACAAGATTTGAAGTATAACGTTCTTATTGTACCAAAACAGGATACATATGGTTGAAAAAGCATCACTACGTACACATCCCAGAACAAAATGCAATTAATATTTTGAGTGACGAAACAAGTCAGAAGTATTTACTAGATGGTACATCATTTTTTTTCTTTTCTAATAATTTACTAAAAACTCATCTCATGGCCAACATGAAAGAGGTAATCATTTATCTGTGAGTTCAAGATATATGAGGTCGAGATTTGAACAAATGACCTCCGTTTTTATATTACGTATTCGTATTAGGCTACCACTGCGCAAACATTTTATTTGATATTTGTAAGCCAGCAAAAAAAAAATACAAAAATATGAAAACAATCTTCTAGAAATCCTAAATGCATACAAAATGGTTTGGTCATTGGTAGGTACGTGGCATTTATTCTTTATTCCAATGTTTTTTAGTTTTGTTTTTTCTTGAATGAGAAGAATCTTTCATATTTAATAACACATGAGTTTGGGTGTTAGAAACTACAGTAATTATTGAACTTAATCATTGGACCATGTTGCATTTAACATCGCGACATATCACATATTATATATTAAATATTAAACCTATAAAACAATAATTTCTAATCATAAAAATAACATCTAGCATATATTTTAATACCTATTTCTAAATAATATATTTATTCTTAAGTAGACATGATGCGATAATATTGACTTATTCAACATTATTACTATGATACACCGAACATGAACATACAAAGAGTACATGTTTGGATACTTTGAAGTACTTCGTTTCATTTTGTAAAATCATAACCAAATAATCAGGTAAAAATCATGTAAAGTGATAGTATTAATTTATAAACGCATGCATATATATAGTAATAACCAACAAAGAGAAAAATGTTTATCTTTTATTGCAAATATTGTGGTTGATAACAACTATTTGGTAGGTTTATAGTTTGGAAACGTATACAATTTTACAACTTTTACTTTTGTAAATATTCAAGTTTTAAACCTTGTATTATATTTATATAAGTTTTGAAATCACCGTTTGTATTCATTTAACTTCCTATTTTATGTATAGTTTCACAAGCTTGTAACAAAAAACCTACGCGCAAGAAACGTGCCAAAAACATACATCAGATGGTTTTAAAACTTAAATGCATACAACATGATATTTCAAAGCTCGATGCATACAATAATAATATGTATAAAGTTCGATACACTATCAAACTATAAACCGTTTAAATTTATAATATATAAAATGGAATGCATGTAATGTATCTATAAAGTTTGACAATTAGTTGAATCTATGCACATTTTGTTGACAATATTAATTCAAGAATTCCGCAGCTGCAAGAGGCAAATCAAATTAACTGACAAGTGCCTAAAACTAACGATATCATAATTCAGAAACTCAAATAATACCAAGTATATATGTATAATATAATAGATTAAAAATACAGTAAGAATTTAATTTAATTACTACTCCGTAGTTAATATGTATATTTCCCATTTCACCCTCATAATTAAAACTACAAATTACAACCAACTCATCCTTCATTTTCAATAACAGGATAAGCATTAACTAAAAAGAAAAAGATTGTAACTCTGGATGAGCTAGATATTAAGAACTAAAACACTTGAATTAATTCCAAATTCTTGCATTGAGTCCTTAATTAAATTCTAAGCAAATAAACACTAAGTTCAGGAGCACCATTACTATCAGGATTCATCATATAGAAAGCCTCTGAGTCTCTTGATCCATTAACTCTTTCAAATTTAGCTCTCATGTACATAATTTCATCACCTTCTTCATACTCTCCATCAACCATTTTCTCTGGTGGCAATACACCAGCTCCCATTGAAATCGGTTCGACCGCTTTTAAAACCCTCCATTCTTTCTCTCCACACTCTCTTTTCATTGCAAAACCACACTTTTTACCATTGCAATAAGTTCTCCAAACAGGCTCCTCTAATAACCTTATTGAATTACTTAATTTTTTGGTTTTATCTTCTTGTTTATCGCATTCCAATGCGATTCTAACGAGCCCCGAAGCCATTTCCTTAACCAGATTACTGATCGGGGTTTGAAGCTCGATCAGGAATGCTGGTTGAGAAGTAGGGTTTTTCTGAAAAGATAAATAAACATGACCCCGTCGGGACCCGAAAAAGGTCCCAACGACTCTTGGGCCAAGAGAATTTAAAAGGTTTGTTCGGTTCTTGCTGATTGTAGTAAGAACCGAACGGAATCTAGCAATTGTGACCGCTTGAAGTTTCTTTTTTGGTAGTTGAGATTGGTTGATGGTGGTTTTAGGGCAAGGATTAGAGGGTGGTGGGATGTCTTGATCTTCATTACTGACCTTATTTGACCAATGGAAGTGCATTGAGGCCTTTGCCATGTTTTTACTAAAGAATTTGAAGAGAATATTAGCCAAAGGGAAGAAGGCAACTTCTTAAACAATGAGAGAGAGAAAAGAGGGAGATTGTTGTTTTCTTTATGAATTTGTGAGTTGTTATTTCTTTATATGTGAACATGGAATGAATACTTTTATTTCTTATACACTCCATTTACCAAGAAAGGTGTTTGGAACTTTGGATGTATTCTAAATAATTTATGATCCTTCAAGGTTTAATCATGTACAGTTATTTTGCTAGTATGTGATAAAATTGTTAATCTATTTTGTATATAGGTGGCACACTAAATATATATAGTATGCTTTTATTTATTTTAATAATAATTGATAGTATGTTATTATTAGTATAAATCATATAATATGATGATATAATTATCTATTGAAAACTCTTTTGCACAACCAACTTGAATTGATAGATAGTGAATGAGTGTGTTACAACTTACACATGTTGAATGACAAAATTTTATTCAACTTCTTGCAAAACTTAGAGGGTGTTCTTTAATTATCCAATTAATAAAGTACTACAACGTGTTTTGATCAGCTTATTTTTCGAGTTTTATGAAGATATTAAGTCTTACATTTTTTTATCTATGTATATAGATTCTAACTTCGCCCCGGATAATATATTATCTATATCTAAAAACTCTATATTTTGAAATTAAAGAATTTAAAATTAATTATTGAAAGAAAATATAAAAGTTACTCGTATATACATAAAAAAAAACGAATATTTCTCCAAGATAAATTAATACGGACTCAACACTAGGGTGTTGTGCAGTAATTAGCTTTGACGTATCACAATTATAATTTTCTGGAATTTTTAAAAATAATAAAAAGTTAGAAAAGAAACATAAGGAGGCCCACCAAGTTATAAAAATGAAGAAAGAACATGACAGTGGGGGGGGTGTAGGTTTCGAGAAAACAAAAAGAATGCTAAACAAAATCCCATCTTTACCCTTTTCTCATCTTTACAAGATTCTACCCGATCTAATTAACAATTATTTATTTCATCATATGAAAGAGTTGTACATTCATTTATTATACGACTATAATAGTATATATAGTAGATACTAAAAGTTGTATGTTATCCAAGAATTGATTGACGGTTTTTTGTCTTGGAATAACCTTTAATATTCATAAGAACTTTAATCATAGAAATTAACAAATTCACGGAATTAGACGATTATAAATATCGATTGAAGTGTTCGGTACAACTTTGATGCTACAAAATCGACAAATTCACAAGTTTATAGTTGTCCATCTGATTGCATTTTGTGGATCTGATGCATAAAGATGCATCTGTTAGTTTATCGAGTTTTTTCGTTACACAAATGTTTCAAAAAACCTCAACTAAGATTTATGATGGGCTAACTTTTTTAAATCTGTTAACTTATGGTTCAAATTGCGAGTTTCGAGCAGTTCTTGGCAATATTTACAGTCGGAGATGCATATGAAATCTCATATTTCGAATAGGTATTGCTTGGCTCGTGATATGGTTTCTTAAAGTTTGAATACACATAATACACACTTAGGGGTAGTTTGGTAATTTTACACTGGAGTTGAGAAAAGAAGTGAGGCAAAGTAAAACATGGAGCTTCACTTTCTAAAGTGGAGTTAAAGAAAGGAGATGTTTGACTGACTTTTTTGTGTGTTTGTTTGACTAGATCAGCCCTTTGGATCTATCAAAAACCAATATGCAGCAAAAAGAATTACCACACTGACCGTCCCAAAATGCCACAAGCCTAAACATCATGACTCACCTGACCATATGACTAGTAGGCTACATCAATGTTGTGAGAAATTTTAACACATATGATGTCGATACAAAAGTTGCGATTGTGAAGCTTAACAAGAAGAAAACGACAAAAGTTGAATCAAGTCAATTTAGCCTTGTCAAAATTCGGGTCACCTAGCGAGAATTTGGTCAGAACGTGAAATCTCTGATCACCTGGCGAAATCTATGTAAGCCAGATTTGGTGTTTTCTTGTTCCCAAAGTTATGTACTTCCTATATAAACATACCCTATGCATTGTAAACCCTTGGTTCGAAAGATGTACACACAAACTCTCTGGTTTGGCTCTGTGGACTAAACCAATCTTCGGAAAAATGAAACTAAAAATGTTACATGGTGCGCAAACTTTTAAGAGAGTACGTAAATTCCTTTCTCTATTTTGTCTCGGTAATCAATAACGTTCAACGTTATAACCACAATATTGTTCAACCTAACTAATACGGGCCTTATGTCTCACCAGCCATTACTTTTACAGCTCTATGTAAAATTAAAACATTCATTTACTTTTATAGCTCTATGTTAAATTAGTTGACAGCATCTTTCTAATATTGTTACAGTATAATTTTAGATATATTTTCTTAGTAAAAGATATTCATAAAACAAAATACAAGTACCCCCTTCTATTCCATTCCCTGTCAACATTTCTAGAAATTAAGAAATCTAATCATATTCTGCTGCAACACGACACGCTATCAGCTAACAATCTCTCACTAATTACAGCAAACATATAGACAAATTAGCAGGTTCGGATAATGCTAACATTCAAACAGGTAAACAGAGAAACTAAGTCAGGCGGCGGGCTTTGTACATGATATAAAAGGTTAAAAGGAAGCTAATTTATCTATTTAAGATTAACTAAGAGTTGGCTTCCATACTAGGTTCCACTTCTGGTGGTTTCGCTGTGGTTGCGACACCATTCATTCTAGCGCGTGCTTCCGCAAACATCCTCTGCTGCTCTGCTAATGCTTCTTCTTCTGTCATTTCTGCAGCATTTGAACACTTACCGCTTCTCACAGTGTCCTGCCCAAATGAAACATACCCCATTTTTCGAGTCAGGTTAAATCAGTCATTGCCCCTTTTCATATAATTAATGTGTGGCGAATAGTCACAAGAAACAATTTCTATAGATCTATAATATAAATTTTCAACTAAAACGGATTATGAAGTTGTAACATTAAACTCTGGATGATATCAACCAGTTTTCCCCTTGTAACAAAAACAATTTATGATCCATCTGAGATATATAGAAGACCAAATCGACCCATTCATAGACAAATAGGTTGACAAAAAGAAAAGAAATCATCTGAGATCAATCGAGGACGCAAAGCAATTATATACTCCGTATTTTATTAGAAATAGATAACTAAATACCATTGTTTCAAGTTTGTGCTGTTCGTATGCAGCATAAACATCTTCTATGTATTCGCTAAAACCTAGAACCTGAAAAAATATTACATAATTAGATTAATATATATATATATATATAGGAACAAAGTGGTTAAAAAATAAGTTCTCAGTTCGGTCAATATCAACAAGCAACTAACAAAGATGGAAAAAAGAGCTCTATTCGGAAAAGATATCATAAAAAAAGTCAAATACAATACAATAAGCTAATGAGAGTGCTATATGTTTTATAAAAAAAATAATACTAATAAGTACAACATGCAGAAGAAGTAGATCATGAAAAGCACTGATATCAAAGTTATGTACACAAGTAACTAACCTCTAATGCCTTGAGTACATGCTCTGGTGCAATTGTTTTTTTATCATCTCTGCCACAAACTTCATTCGACTCTGACGAAATAAGATTAATGAATTCTGCATAGTCAAAAGCAATAGGTTTAGTAAACTCTGAAGAATAAAGAACAACTGATTTTCAAAAAGAGTTCATCCATAAACAACTTTAAACATAAAACTGTGAGCAGCAGAATATGATTAATTTAATAACTTACAGCACTGTAGTCTCAAAACATATTAAAAAGGTGTAATACATAGGATGAATCAAAATAATAGGATACCTACGTAAAGATAATGTGTAAAAAAGAAACTAATCTCACCAACACAGCACTCGATCAATAGATCTTGAGTATCTCTTGCAACACGTACATCCGGAGGTAACATCTCCTTGATTATCTTAGTCATAGTAGCTGCAATTAAACATTTGCATTAGCATTTACCTCCTCCATCAACAGATAAGTCAACAAGCAATCCAGATCAACACAAAGAATACATCCCTTAATGATTTCACGTGTTTATTAACTTCTGTACATCATGCATATCAACATTTGTACAGTAATAAAAACTTTTACTACAACACATATTTGCATTAACGACTCTGCCCCAATTTTCCACAAGGTAGAAGTGGTTGATCCAGAAAGGTGATACTTAATAAACTGATAATGGACTCCTAGTATCAAGATGAACTGGTTATGTTATTTTATTCTTATCAGCGGTACGTAAGAAAAACCTAACGCAAACATACGATCATGCAGTAGACAGATTTTAGTAACCACAACACAACAATTTTTTCACAAAAGTCAAGAACCACATGAAAAATGATTATAAGATTGACTAAGCATATAATGACAAGACTTTTCAAAACATCACGGCAAAATTTAAAAGCTTATGTATGTGTAGTGACTACATGTGAGCAATTATTATGTATGTATACGTGACTAGTGACTACACATGAGCAATTATGTAAGCATGAATATTTACCCCAAATCAGCGCAGATGAGGAATAATATAATTTTTAATCCATTAAGGTGAAAAAAAAACGGATTCACCCAGAACATTATTCTATATGTAAAGTACAAACCAACCTGCAAGATCCATGTACACCAACAAAAAAAACAACATATTTAATTAACAGATCAAGATCAGGCAGCAGGCAGCGACAAGAACTTATAAAATCAACGAGCACATACATACCACTTACTACATGAGAAACAAATGAAACAAAACAAACCTTTTGGTAGCGAAGCATCCTCTTTCGTCTTGCCAACAATATCAATAGGTTCCATTGTTCACTCTACAAAATCAACAAACAAACCTACTCATCACCAGATATAAAACAACTTTGAATATAATCACATCTCTAATAAGGCAAAGTTAGAGATCTGCCAAATATTATATGTCAACAAATTCCACCTTTTACTCTACAATTTGTAACAGAAACACATATAATCATCAGATCTATACACAAATTAAGTATAAATCAATTCACAAAACGTTACGCATAAATCAAAACTTCAAGCACACCGAGAACATCAAAATCATCAAATAAACACATAAAATCATTTTATCTATAACAATAACAAATTTCAGTAAAATCGTATATCTCATGCATCAAAATTACAGATCTAACATATATATAATAATATTAAGATTACATATTTTCGTCAAACACTTCAACCAAAAAAAAACAAATAATCGTCAGATCTATAGCATATTTCAGTAAACCGCGTTTCTCAAGCATCAAAACTACAGATCCAACATAATATAAGTATAACTTCTACATATTTATCAAAAAGTTGAAAAAAAATATATACAAACATCAGATCGATGACAAATTTCAGTTTGACCTCATCTCGAATGCATTAAAAGTTACAGATCCAAAAAATATATAAATTATAACGAAAAAACACACGTATCCACCAGATCTGAATTTTTTACTCACGAAAATTAATATAAAAACGTTACACGATACACAAATCCAAACAAATTCATAATCAACAGATCTATACGAATCGCAGTAAAATCGAATAGATATAACGTTACGCGGAATAACAGATCTAAACAAAATTACATACACCGCCAAAAAGCTAGGGTTTACAAACTCACCGAGAAATCAAAATCCCGTATCAACAGAACGACGGCGTATCACAAACGGAATCAAATCAATTGAAATCAAATCGGAAAAAAGCGATCGGAGGTTGAAACGATGGAGCATGATGGTTATTCGATATAGAGGGGTTGGGGAGTTTACAGGCGACTAGGGCAAAAATCAAATCTCTCCAGGTAAAGGATTGTTCACGTGCTTTAATGCGCGTGAGGTGTTGACCGAGGTGGGGACCACACGAGTAACGTGAGGTTAGGGACGCGTGGATGACACGCGAATGGAGGTGGAGTTGGGATAGGATGGCGATGAGATCCATGAGTAAGGGTTTTTATAGTTTTGAAGGGGGTGGGGGGGAATATGAAATGAATTGGTGACTTTGATGAAACGGTGGGAGTGAGAGAAGGAGCGAAGTGAGTGGATCTTTCGGTTTGTTCCAATCACCGTGAGCCACCCATGGATCTCTCGTGTCGGGTCAAAAATGTCGTGGATATATCCAAATGTCCATTTTGGACCCTTGTACACTAAACAATTGTTTGTCTTCTTCCAGTCGTTTATTCGTGCAATGCGATGGTGTTCGTGAATTGTAAAATGTCTCAAAATGTTGTGGATATATGCAAATGTCCATTTTGGACCCTTATACACTAAACAATTGTTTGTCTTCTACTAGTCGTATATTCGTGCAATGCGATGGTGTTCGTGAATTGTAAAATGTCTCAAAATGTTGTGGATATATCGAAATGTCCATTTGGACCATTACGGCAAACAATTGTTTATCTTTGATATTAGTCGTTTACCCTTGTGATACGAATATACTATGTAGGTTGTGGAAAACTAAAGAATACTGTAAGACACAAAGTGTATCTTTAAATAGTACAAACTAGTGACTGATCCAAAAATTTGTGTTGTAGGACCATTACTCTTACATCTGACATAGTTGCCTATGATGATCAAGATTTGGTTGCTTAATTAGTAATTACTCCAGCAAATCCGTTTAGTTTATCAAGATTTGATAAACTCATTCTCATATCTATAAAACGAATGGAACACCTTAAAGATCTTTGCTTTTTATTAAATATGTTTGCTTAGTCGTCATATTAGGTGACATGGTATTGATTGATTTACCAAAGTATAGGTGCCAAAAGGATAGATTTGGTCACGAGTCGATTTGAAGCCTAGAGACTAAAGAAGGGAAGCTAACTCAAGATGGGTCAAGATCTATGTACATTCATGTCGAACCGATTAAATATGTCCAAAAGTTGGTTGAGTTGGTCAATTTGAGGACGGTGATGGTAGCGCTGACAATCTGGTTTTGTCGAAATATAACATCGGATTAGGAGATTATTGCGTGTAACGGTACACGCCATTTATATAGATGAAAATTGAAATGCCTTGCTGTGTTTGTACATGCATTTATTTTATTGCTAGGTGTTTAGTGTAAACTGTTTTGTTAGTTTCACCATCGAATTTATTAGAATGAGATTATAATGATATAGTAGTTTTTATTTTGTTTATATTATTATTTTTTGGATGTTGTTGTTATGTATTAATTTTTGTCAAGTGGGATTAGTTAAATATTACAGAAATTAAATACTAAAAATGACGTCTTTTTCGTTTGTTAAATGTATTATTAAACGGAGTATCAGATAAAATTATAGACAGAGTTGAACACTTGAATGTCGATAGGATGATGACTCAATTAAGTTATCGATTTGTAATTCTTTATACTCCCTCCGTCGTAAAATAAATATCCACCTTTCCATTTTAGTTTGTCTCAAAATAATTGTTTACTTCCAAAAATGTCATGTTGAACTGATACCTTGGAGTCTGTGTAAAAAATAAGGGTAATGATGTCATCTTCACTACCGGACAATGTAATTTTCCAAACTTCGAAAAAACTGAAACGAGATACATATTTCGAAACGGAGGGAGTACTTATTTTGTGGGTCCACGATCTGCATTAGCAATGTCTATACATCAATATAAAAATACAAATTTAAAATACAATTATATCGCTAATTACCTTAATATACAAATTGAGTTTAGCATTTTACACATTATCAACCAATTTTTTTTTCCACAAAATATCACTTTATTTTCGCAAGGATGGAGAAAATCGCAATAAGGCTTTAGGAATTCGCAATATAGATTTCGCAACGCCTAGATATCATTTAGCAAGAAACATTTCGCAATATAGGTTTCACAATACGCAAATTTCATTTCGCAATACGCAAATTTCATTTCGCAATACAACTTTTTTTTGCGAAATTTTCCATTTTGCGAGATTTTGAAGTATTGCGAGATTTTCGCAAAAAAATGTTGTATTGCGAAATAAAATTTGCATATTGCGAAATGGAATTTGCGTATTGTGAAATGAAATTTGCGTATTGCGAAACCTATATTGCGAAATGATATCTAGGCGTTGTGAAATCTATATTGCGAATTTCTAAAGCCTTATTGCGATTTTCTCCATCCTTGCGAAAATAAAGTGATATTTTGTGGAAAAAAAATTTGGTTGATAATGTGTAAAATGCTAAGCATAATTTGTATATTAAGGTAATTAGCCCTATATTTAAGGCTTTAAGCTCATGAACAGCTTTTTTAAATTATGTTTGTCTTTACTAATCTATTTTATTTTATATGATAGAACGGAAATTATGCTCTTTTTCCAAAGAAAGATAATTGATATGCCTAAGAGGGGTGCCATCGGTGATAACTTCCACCAACCGGTTGTAACCGGTTGGTTAAAGGCAATGACATCGCTAATTGGTTTGCAAACCGGTTAGCCACACATCCGATCCAAACCAGCTATCCAATTCCAATCGGTTCCGACACCTTGGGTCCCACGTTCACTTTTCCCTTTTTTTTTTGTTTTTGCGCTGAGTTTAAAAAAAATATGGATAAAAACAAAGAGAGGAGCGTCCGGATGGTTTTCAAAATTAAAAAAAAAAAGTGTTTTAAAAATTTTAAAAATTTACACACCAACAACTATATCATCAATATATATACACCCTTCAAACACTCTAATTCTTCACAAATTCACTCACTTTCATACATATACACACTTCATTTCTATTAAAATATCACCCACTTTTACTTATTTAAGCACCCTACTATTTGATACAAAAATGGATTCATCTTCCGATTTCGATATTGAAGATTTGGCGGCGCTTAATATCGGCTTCACTCCGGCCGTCGCACTTCAGATTCTAGCTCAACTTTCCAATTCCGACGAAGAGGCGGAAATTCCTATTCCAAGGGCACCACGACGATTTATTCAAAGAGATCGTCAAGCAATGGGTCAACGTTTGTTTCTCGACTACTTTGCCGAGAACCCAACATTCCCGGCCGATTACTTTCGTCGACGTTTCCGAATGAGTCGGCCCTTGTTTCTCCGTATTTGTCAAGATATAATTTCTCATTCCCAACAACCACTACCGACGTATTTTTCATACTTTCACCAACGTTACGATGTAACCGGATTACCCGGTTTTAATGTGGTTCAAAAGGTCACTTCCGCGGTACGCCAATTGGCGTACGGATGTTCCGCCGATATGTTTGATGAATATCTACATATTGTAACACCCCCAAATTTAATGATTTGCGGAAGCATACTTGGGTGTTACTAATCAATATACAAAGCACAAGATATACAGCAAACGACCTCTAAATGAGACGTTGTAAAATAGTTCCATTTCCATATGATTTAAATGTTTGAAAACTTAATGTTTTCATATACAAAATGTAGTTATCTAGAGTCCGCGCGTATAGCGGGAGATTTTATTACATAATCAAAATATACAAAAGATAATGCTAAGAATCTCCGTTAATGCAGTTGTGTTGAAATCATGCGACTCTAGCTATGTCCGGGAGTAATCCTACTCCGTAAGTGTACCTGAGAATACATGCTAAAAAGGTCAACACGAATGTTGGTGAATCTCACAGGTTTGTAAGTAATGTTAGTTTTTGAACACAAGATTTCATCAGTTGTGCCCGCAGGCGTAAATCAAGTATTTGCAATCCAGCAAATGTAAAGTAAGTAAGTTATACCGTTGCCATGAGGCTCATAATCGAAGCTTAACCCGTAAGTAATAAGTTGCTCCCGTGACATGCTCGTAACTGAGCAAGCATAAGTAACGAATAATAGTCGCCTGTTTATACAGTACGGTTCGTGGAAGCGCTACTACCCCGGGCGGGGAGGGTCATTTCCCTAATGGATCCATTAACTGGTGTTCGCGCTTAAGTCCATAACTAACGATATATGATGGAGAGACTTCAGTATAAAGTAAGTAACTCATGCAATCCCGTATAGTAAAATGAATAGTTTGTACTTGTGTTCAAGAAAAGTAAACAATGTATCTCACCCCGTATGTAAAACAGTAAAAGTGGGGCTGTAAGACTCACCTGAGTCGAGTAGTAAGCAGTAGCAAACAGTAGGTAGTGTGTAGGTTCTCCGAACCCGTAACCTTTAAATGCCTAAACATATAAAGTTAAGTAAGTAGATGTCCCGCAAGATCATCTAGGCTAGTTGTCTACACAACTCGTTATGTCCAATGTTGGCTCGTTATCGTTTGTTCTTAGAAAAACATGGTTGGCCCGTTGGTGACGGTTTGTATTAGTGATTCCAAAGTGTTACTGTAACACCCTCAAATTTACTGTTTGGCGGAAGCATACTTTGGGTGTTACTAATCAATAATCAAAGCACATAGATGTATAGCAAACGACTCTATATGCGTCGTTTTAACAAAATATATTTAATATAAGAAATGTTTACAACATTTAAAGCTGTACATAGCTCGTGTTCGATTTAAATGAGAGATTTTAGTACATGAGTACTTGTACAAAATATACTAATGCAAGAAAATCTCTAATATCTGCATGCTGACTCGAGCTATAGTATCCCTGATGGCAGTCCAACCTACTGCTGGGTACCTATGAAACATGCTAAAATGGGTCAGCTAAAGCTGGTGAGCTCACAGGTTTGAAAACAGATAATATCGTATGAACCGCAAGATTTAAGTAATGATTTGCAACCAGCAAATAAATAATAGTGTATACAGCCATGAGCACATAGTCTGAGCTTAACTCGAGGGTCGGGTCCCATATAGAGAATTCCGAGCGAGGTGCCTCCACGAGTGCCTAATCCACACTCGTCTGAACAATTATTAGTACGTCCGTTTAACCAGTTAGTGCTTGCTAACCCTGACGAGGAGGGTCAATCCTATATGGTACCATATACTAATAATCACGATACAACGTATTACCAAACTATGCTGACGGAGGACTTTGAAATGATTAGTGGAAAACAACTCATGTAGTATATCGTAAAGTTTGTACTTGCGTTCACATGTTAAAAATAAGCATCGAATCACACCCCTGAGTGAAAAGCGGTAAAAAGAGGGGCTATGAGACTCACCTAAGTCTTGAAGCGTTTAGTCAATAACGTACGGTGCTTAATCAAGCAATAAGATGTCCGCAGACAGATAACCTGAGGGTGTCCACGACACGCGATGGTTATTAATATGAATAGGTAGTTACAAAGACTACCTCTGTAGTTGTTCGTTTAACTATAATGTCCAAATTACTACGATTTGGTTGTTTGGTTAACTTTTGTTTTGAAACGTGTACGGCCCGTTGGTGATTAGTTGTAATAATAATCTTCAACATTATTATTTTGATTTCGAATAGTTATACTTAAAAAGTATTTATAACTTTAGGTGACGGGGGTCCGGGGGCAGCGCCCCTGGTAAGCGGGGTTGAGGTGCCAAGTCAGCTTGAAAATTTTTTATTTCTACTAAGTTGCTTTGGTGAAAAACGCATCTGGGCTTAAATTTGGGTGAAATCAAGTGATGAAATTTTAGGTCTTGACACTTAGTATAAAATAGTTTAACTTTCTGTTTTTGGCGACACTAGGCTAGTGTCGCTATAGGCGACACTAGTTGGGCGACACTAGGGGAGTGTCGCTATAGGCGGCACTGGTTAGGCGACACTTAGTGAGTGTCGCTATATTTCTGATTTTTGATAAAGGGGCGACACTTGATTAGTGTCGCTATAGGCGACAGTTATGAATTTTGGCGTCACTAAGGGAGTGTCGCTAATCTAAATCTGGTTAAGTATTCCAGCGACACTTATGTAGTGTCGCTATAGGGGCGACACTTAGGAATAGCGACACTTAGCTAGTGTCGCTAGCACTGTTTTTGGCACACTAGCGACACTTCAAACTGTTCGCCGGAAATTAAGCCAAAATCGAGTTTTTCGGCCACCGTTCGACCCAAATCTTTTACCCAACCCATATTTGGACATTTTGAACATATAGGAACAACTTGTATGTAAAAATGAACGAAATCGAGACGTTTCGGGATTTTGTCGGAAACTTACGCGGTGGCGAATCAAAAATCCGAAAAGATGGAGTTGTAGATCGTGATGCCGTGGTTCTTTTAATCCAAACGAACGTGATGATTTGAGGTCGTTTTGAGGTGTTATTTAGTGATTTTTGGTGTTGGTGGTTTTGTGGTTTTTGAAAGAAAATGGAAGAGAGAGAGAGATAGAAAAGATGGAGATGATGTTGATTATGGGAAAGGGGTGGGGTTTCCCCATTTTGGCTGATTTTGTGGGGGCCCACCGGAGTGTGGGTCTCCACTTTATACTCCCGTGCAAACGCGTTCCGTGCGCTGTTCGTTTTCTCACCCGTTAAATGTTAATTAATTATTTAATACGTTTAATATACATTTTTAAATACGAATAATTATTCAATATTTTTGTTGAAGTATTTTATTAAATATTTTGTATTTGAGTTATAAAATATAACTTTAGTTTGTTACTTTTTATTTGCGCGTTAAATCTTTAGATCGCGTAAATTGTTAATTGTATTTTACGAAATGAATATGAAATATTATCAAAATAATATTTTGGAAATAATAGTGTTATTAAATAATAATATATTATTTAATAAAAATCGTTCACCAACGTCAGTATTTAATTGGTTCGAATTACATTCGAATTGTAAAGTGTACGATTTAATCAAATCGCATAATCGTATATATTTATCAATATATATTTTGATACATTAATTAGTCTAACACAGAACTAATTACATGTATTACATTTGGTTAGGACCTAATTAATAGTCCTAATTTGACGGGTGTCACATTCTCCCCCTGTTAGAAGAATTTCGTCCCGAAATTTAGTTCGAGGTCGCGTTTGATGTAGAGTCAGTGAAGAGTTGAGGATACTTGAGTCGCATTTGGTCCTCCCGTTCCCAGGTGAATTCCCGACCACGCCGCGAATTCCACCTGACCTTTACAATGGGAATACGACTTTGTTTGAGTTGTTTGACCTCACGGTCCATGATTTCAGCGGGTTCCTCAACGAAATGAAGTTTGTCGTCAACACGAATCTCATCGAGTGGGATAATAAGTGTCTCATCAGACAGACATTTCTTCAAGTTAGAAATGTGAAAAGTGGGGTGCACGCTGCTGAGTTCGGATGGCAGCTGCAACCGATATGCTACGGGGCCAATCCTTTCGAGGATCTCAAAAGGGCCGATGTACCTGGGATTTAACTTCCCGCGTTTGCCGAATCGGATTACGCCTTTCCAAGGCGATACTTTTAAAAGTACTCGATCCCCAACCTGGAACTCGAGCAGTTTGCGCCTTACGTCAGCGTAACTTTTCTGACGATCACGTGCGGCCTTGAGTTTGTTTTGGATACCAACGATTTTCTCGGTGGTTTCGTGAATGATTTCCGGACCAGTGAGTTGGCTATCTCCCACTTCGGTCCAACAGATAGGTGAGCGGCACTTACGACCGTACAGTGCCTCGAAGGGTGCAACTCCAATACTGGTATGGTAGCTGTTGTTGTACGAAAACTCGCACAATGGTAGATGTTGTTCCCAGTTTACACCGAAGTCAACTACGCAAGCTCGTAGCATATCTTCCAGTGTCTGAATAGTTCGTTCACTTTGGCCATCAGTTTGAGGGTGGTATGCGGTACTCATATCGAGACGGGTACCCAATGATTTCTGAAGTGATTGCCAAAAGTGAGATGTGAAGCGACTATCCCTATCGGAGATGATCGAGATTGGAACACCGTGTCGAGAGACGACTTCCTTGATGTAGATTCGTGAAAGGCGTTCCATTTTATCGGTTTCCTTGATTGCCAGGAAATGAGCAGATTTTGTGAGACGATCAACGATCACCCAAATGGTATCGCAACCGCTCGATGACTTGGGTAGTTTGGTTATGAAATCCATGGCGATTTGTTCCCATTTCCATTCGGGAATGTCGGGTTATTGAAGTAAGCCAGAAGGCTTTTGATATTCAGCCTTGACTTTTGAGCAAGTAAGGCACTTGCTGACGTATGTGGCGATTTCGGCTTTCATGTTCGGCCACCAATAGAACTCCTTGATGCCGTGATACATTTTGTCAGATCCAGGATGGATAGAATATTTGTACTTGTGAGCTTCATCCATCATCAAGTCCCGTAGGTTCCCAAAACTAGGCAACCAGATTCGGTTAGAGAAACACCTAACTCCGTTGGATTTGATTTCGAATTGTTTATCCGTGCCTCGCAAGGCTTCATTTTTGATGTTATCAGATTTGAGAGCTTCGAGTTGAGCAGCGAGGATTTGAACGTTTAGATCGTTGTGAATAGTCATACTGAGGGCTCGGACTCGAAGTGGTTTCGATCGTTCTTTTCGACTGAGGGCATCGGCAACAACATTTGCCTTACCCGGATGGTATTTGATTTCGCAATCGTAATCGGTAAGCAACTCGACCCATCGACGTTGCCTCATATTAAGATCCTTTTGATCGAAGATATGTTGGAGACTTTTATGATCGGTAAAGATTGTGCACTTAGTGCCGTAGAGATAGTGTCTCCAAATTTTGAGAGCAAAGACAACAGCTCCAAGTTCTAGGTCATGAGTGGTGTAGTTCTTCTCATGAACTTTAAGTTGTTGTGAGGCGTAGGCAATGACCTTGTCTCGTTGCATCAGTACGCAACCAAGACCTTGATGAGAAGCATCGCAGTATACCACGAAGTCATCGGTGCCTTCGGGTAGTGATAGGATAGGAGCACTGCAAAGCTTTTGTTTCAGGAGTTGAAATGCTGACTCTTGTTTATCAGTCCAGTTGAACTTTTTATCTTTCTGAGTCAGTACCGTGAGTGGTTGAGCTATTTTAGAGAAGTTCTCGATGAATCGCTGATAGTACCCGGCAAGTCCTAGAAACTACCGTACTTCGGTCGGTGTGGTAGGATCTTGCCAGCACTTGATAGCTTCGATTTTCGACGGATTGTTGAGACATAGATTGTGACAACAGATCTAGCTTGAAATAGGACTTGTGTAATTATTATTACGTTTGTACATTGGTTTAGATTGGTAAATAAATATTTGTTTTGTTAGTAATATTCGTTAAACATATTATTTTGTTAAGTTAGACGAATTATTAAATACGAAATAAGTATATACGTTTAGTGCAAGGCGAGTCGAGATCTCAAGTCGCAGCGAATCGAGCTGAGAGATGAGATCTGAACTCGCGGAACATTAGTATAGTCTGGCGAGCCGAGTCCTATAGTGGGCTTGGGCTGCGAGTTGGACCGAACTCGCTGGCCCATGCGAGCCGAGCCGAGACAGAAACATATAAACGATTTTCCTTAGAAAATCGTTAACACTTTTATCACTTTTGCATTCTTTATTCCAGCGAACTCAGAAAACCAGAGAAAACAAAACCTACGGCTAGGCTTTGACGATTCATCGTTTAAAGTTAAGTTTTATTAAAACGTAATTCGAACATATTCGTTGTTAGTAAGATAACATCGTATTAAGGGATTCCGCACCTTAATACTACAGATAACGAAGTTATCGATCCTAAGAACTAGGGACTTACATCTGGTATCAGAGCTTTCGGGCTAAATACGAGTGTGTTCAAAAGTTTTAGAGGTGATTGCGTTGTGATTCGGATCGTTTATACGTGCATTAATACATACTAACGATCAAAATCATTCTCTGGACGTTTTAGGGTTAGTTTACGGTCGAAATTTCCTGTTTAAATCGTAAAAATACCTTGAATTTTCGTTTTTCGGGTTTTCCAGTCGTTTCGCGAGTCGAGATTAGGGTTTCAGCGTAGCCTGCGAACCGAGTTGAACTAGCGAGTCGAACTGAGACTTGCGAGTTGAACCGAGATCTCTAGCGAATCGAAATCGCTTGCGAATCGACATCACAGCAATCCGAACTGAGACTTGCGAGTCGAGCTGAGATTGCGAGTTGAACTGAGTCTTGCGAATCGAGTTATTCTGAATTCGCGAAATAGTTTTACTTTACATTTTTTAAGATGTCTGACTTAAGTAGAATGATCGAAATGGACCACGAGGTGGGAAAATCAAACGTTCCACCTAAGTTGTTGAGGATCGAGGATTACTACAATTGGAAGGACAGATTTGAATCTTACTGTAGATTCCATGACCTGTCAATCTGGATGTGTATCAAGAGTGGATACACCGCACCTACTCAAACTGTTCAAAATGCCACTGTGGTTCTTACCTATCCGAACATGAGTGATCAACAGAAGGAAGAATACAAAAATGAAAATAAAGCACATTCCTGCATAAAGATGTGTCTTCCTAAAGAGATCGCTCATCAACTGAAGTCTTTTCATACTACTAGAACGCTCTGGGAAGCTCTAGAGAAAAGAGGTGAGGGAAGTCCACAAGTGAGAGCTGGCAAGAGGAGTCTTCTCAAAAAGCAGTTTACTATGTTTAAAGCTTTAAAAGGAGAAGATCTTGATGCCTATGTCACGCGTTTCTACCATCTGCTAAGTGAACTGGAATACCATGAGATTGTTGAAGAAGAAGCAGCTAAAACCGACAAGTTTCTTGAGGGTTTGCCTTCTAAATGGGAAATGTATGGCGTTATAATTAAGGATAACGAAACCAGGTATTCTACTATGACCTTAGAGCAAGTCATTGACAAGCTGAAAGGTTATGATTTCTCCAGAAAGTCAAGAGATAGTGATTCTGATCAGGTTCAGAACCCTGGGTTATATCATGGATAGACAAATCTTTCGACTGCGTCCTCTAGTTCGACAACTGCACTGTTAGTTGGTGATACTGGTGAAAATGGAGAAATGATTTCTGAAGATCTGTGCTTTATTTCCTCCTCTAGTGATGAGACAAAGGGAAAGAATTCTGAGAAGTCACCTCAAGAGCATCAGAAGATGCCTATGAGTGTGAACTCTGCTGAACAGCAACTGTCTGTTCTTGCTTCCTTTGTGGCATCATATGAGAATTACATAGAGGGAAAGATCAATGATCATGTTCTATTTGACGAGGATTATGAACAGATAGATCCGGATTATGTTGAGGAATTGGAACTTCAAGAGATGTTGGCATTGGTTTCAAGAAAAGTTAAAAATTTCCTCAAGAGAACTGGTAGAAAGGTGTTGGGCAATAGATCAGGGTTTGATAAAACCAAGGTCAGATGCTTTAACTGTCAGGGTGTTGGTCATTTTGCTAGAGAATGCCAAAGACCTAAAGTAGAAGCACAAGGAAAACAAGGTTCGGGAAGTACTCTTACTTCCAAAGCCTTAGTGGTGAAGCAGTTGGATGGCTCTTATGATTGGCAAGCTCATTCTGAGGAAGCCTTGATGGCTGAGATCGAAGAGACAACTGCTGGATCAGTGTCCTACATGCCCACTGATATGGAACAGAGAGTAGAGGTGCCTGAGTCTGAAATGAAGGCAAGTGATGATGACGTGCTATATATGGATTCAACTCCAGATATGAGTCCTGAAGAATTCGTGGCACGCATGGCTGAAGTACAAACTGACAAGAAGAAGGTATGTTTAGATATTCTTAATCTTGCTGATGTTTGTTACTTAGTTACTGATTTACAATCTCAGAATAGTGTTTTAACTGTGTCAAATAGCAATTTGTCATCACAATTGAATGTGGATAAGGAATCCTATAAGACTGTTAGATCTGAACTTGATCAAGCCATTATGGATATTCGTAGATTAAGTGATGATAAACAGGCCTTAAAAGATAAAATTAAGTCTGATGCCTCGGATAGAACAAAACTTAGAGATACTATAAGTGAAAAATATGTTATCATAGATGGTCTCTATATGAATATTAAAGACTTAAATGAGACAATTGCTAGTAAGGATCAGGAAATAGTGAATCTTAATTTAAGATTAGTTGAGCAAAACCATAAACTTGAGAATTTTAGGACATCTCAAATGGATAAAATATTAGATGCTCAACGAAGTGTAAATGACAAAACTGGGATAGGTTACAATGATGTATCCCCTCCTTTTAATGCCAATTACACCCCTATTCCTGAAGATTCTGAAATGGCTGATGTTAATCCTGAGATTACAGTAATTGATAAACCTGAACAGTCAGGGGCACAGAAGGATGTTATTAAGAACAAATCATAAGAAAATAGTAAGGTGTCTCATTTCACCAAAATACAGTTTGTATCGGGTGGAGTGATTAACGATGCTAAGACTGATGATAAGGTTAATAAGGAACAAATACTTGAACCTTTAGTGCCTAAGACTCCGAGTGGTAATGCAAAAGTTCCTAAATCACGCAAGCAGATGTCATGCTTCAAGTGTCATCAAAAGGGACACGTGGCTTCGTGTTGTCCTAACAAAAAGCCTGAAACACCACATAAGCTTGTGATTGATGAAAAGACACAGACCGACTCTAGTATGACTGTAGATAGGTTAGATACCAAACCTAAGTTAGGTAATAAACCTGTTAACATTCTTAAAAGAGACTGTAAACATAGTGTCTCCCCACCTAAACCTAAACGGACATATACTCAAAGTGATAATTCTGTCTATAAGTCTAGAGATGTGACACCGTCAAGGTTTAGAACTCCAAGTAGAGGCCATAGTCATTATGAGAGTGGTACTACTTCGCGATCACATGAGTTTAATTATAATTATCATAATAGAGCTCATAATTATGTGCCTAGGAGGTTATCCTCAAATTCACCTCTTAAGGCTGATCGTCCACAAACTCAAGCTACTTCGAAAGTAACCAAAGCTCCTGATGGGAAGGATGGTTATTTTAAAGAGCTTAAGTTTGTTGATGATAAGGGACAAACCAAGACCGTAATGGCTTGGGTCCCTCTTGATAACTGATCGTGTTTTGTGTTATGTGCAGGAGCATGCTGTGAACAAGGACAGCTGGTGGTATGTAGACAGTGGATGCTCGAGGCACATGACCGGAGAAAGAAGTTTACTGAAGGACTTCAAGGAGAGTCTCAAGCAAAAAGTAAATTTTGCAGGAGATAAAGGAGGAGTAATTTTGGGAAAAGGAAAAGTTTCAAATGGAACTTTGACTCTTGAGGATGTGAACTATGTTGAAAAACTAACTCACAACCTAGTGAGTGTTTCCCAAGTCTGTGATAAAGGTTATCCAGTTTATTTTAATGAAAAGGAGGCCTTAGTCCTGAAGCCAGGTTTCAAAATTCCTGATGAATGGATATTGATGAGGGCGCCAAGGAAGAAGGACATCTATGCTATCAACATGGGTGTTCCTAACTCTTCAATGGTGTCTACTTGTCTATTATCTAAGGCTTCGGAAACAGACGCTTTGTTATGGCATAGGAGAATGGCACACCTGAACTGGAAAAAGATGAATTATATAACCAAAAATGGTTTGGTTCTAGGTGTACCACAAAAACGTTTCGAGTCTGAGGATAAGTGTGTTCCTTGCATGAAAGGAAAGCAGCACAAGAAACCACACAGACCTAAGACTGAAAACTCTATCTCCTCGCCATTTGAATTGCTACATATGGATCTCTTTGGCCCTATAAGCAAGAGAAGTCTAGGTGGCAAATGGTACTGTTTGGTTGTCACAGATGATTATTCTAGATTCTCATGGGTATTCTTTTTGGGATCAAAGGATGAAACTCCAGGAATTCTAATTGAGTTCTTTGATCTAGTAGAGAATGTCTATAAAAAGAGAGTGAAGCGTATTCGTAGTGACAATGGAATAGAATTTAAGAATTCAACGTTGAATATCTATTGCTTAAGCAAAGGGATATTACATCAATTCAGTGCACCTTATGAACCTCAACAGAATGGTGTTGCTGAAAGGAAAAATAGGACGTTAATTGAGGCTGCAAGAACAATGCTTGCTGATTCAAAGCTTCCGGTCATCTTTTGGGCAGAAGCAGTAAATACAACATGTTATGTTCTCAATAGAGTTCTTACGGTTAAGAGACATAACAAGACTTGTTATGAGCTCTTAAACAATAAGAAACCAAACTTAAAAGGGTTTGAACCCTTTGGAGTTTCATGCACCATATTAAAGACTGGGCATCAAGCTAAATTTGGTGAGAAGGTTGACGAAGGATTTTTCCTAGGTTATATGCCCAATTCGCCAAACAAGAGAGTCTTTAATAAAGTCACAGGACGTTTGGAGGTAGTTTATAATATTGAGGTTACGAGCTACTCACCGGATGTTCATAAGGGATTAGATTGACAATTTGATTATTTTGATCTTTTTGCATCATTTAAAGTTCCTATTAGTGACTATGTCAGTGATTAAGAGATAGCTGAACATTTATTGTTTGAAGATGGGAATATTGGTCCCGCTTCAACATCAAGTGTTCAACAGTCTGGAATTAAGACTAATGTTGACTCAGATAAAGCTTCTACAAGTGAGTCACAACAACCTTCAGAGGATAAGTCTCAAGAAACAGAAGATCTTGATGATCTTCCTACAAAGTTTGATGATATACTTACTCCTTTGAAACACTTAAGGATATCTTCTGCTCGTACGGAAGATGTACCTTCATTGGAAGAAATTGGTACTAATTTAGGAGATGATATACTGGTTGAACCAGTTACTACAACTAGAACGAGTAAGAATCATCCCGTTGAAAACAACATCGGTGATATTAATACTCCGGTTCAAACTAGGCATCTATCCAGAACTAGTACATCTGAAAACCTAGAATACCACAGCTTGTATACTGCAATGAAAGAGACAGGGATTCCTAATCAATGTCTATATTCATGCTTTATCTCACAAGTCGAGCCTAAAAATGTTCAAATGGCTTTAAAAGAAAGCTCGTGGGTAGAAGCAATGCAAGAGGAACTATCACAGTTCTCTAAATTACAAGTATGGGAGTTGGTTGACCTACCAAAGGGAGAATATCCAATTGGAACTAGATGGGTATTTAAGTGCAAGAGAGATGATAAAGGAATCATTACTCGCAATAAAGCTCGTCTGGTGGTACAAGGTTTTAATCAACAAGAAGGTATTGACTACAATGAGGTGTTTGCACCAGTTGCTAGGCTAGAAGCAATTAGAGTATTCTTAGCATTCGCATCATATTTTGGTATAAAAATGTATCAGTTGGATGTTAAGAGTGCCTTTTTGTATGGCAAAGTGGAAGAATTGGTGTATGTTTCACAACCGCCAGGGTTTGCTGATCCTGAGTATCCAGATAGAGTATATCGTTTGAATAAGGCTCTATATGGATTAGATCAAGCACCTAGGGCATGGTATGGAACACTATCAACGTATCTACTTGAGAATGGATTTACAAGAGGATCGATTGATAGTACACTGTTTGTGAAGTGGAAAAAGAAAGACTTTCTTCTCGTGCAAGTTTATGTTGATGACATTATCTTTGGATCGTCTGATGAAAAGATGTGTCAAGAATTTGAGAAAGTCATGAGGAAAAGGTTTGAAATGTCTGCGATGGGAGAGTTGAATTTCTTCTTAGGATTACAAGTTGATCAAAAGAAGGATGGATTCTTTATTCATCAATCTAAATACACATATGAGCTATTAGAACGCTTTAAGATGGATGAAAGTAAGGTCTACAATACTCCAATTCCAGTCAATCATGGACTAGGTCCAGATACATCGAGTGATGGCGATGTGGATCCAACTCTTTATAGAGCCATGATCGGATCACTAATGTATCTAACAGCCTCTAGGCCTGACATAATGTTTGCTGTTTGTTTATGCGCAAGATATCAGGCTAATCCGAAAGAGTCACATATGCAAGCTGTTAAACGAATCTTTCGTTACCTCAAAGGGAAACCTAAGCTGGGTCTTTGGTATCCGATCGATGGAGACTTAGATCTCGTAGCTTATACTGATTCGGATTACAGAGGATGCAATCAGAATAGGAAATCTACGACCGGAGGATGTCAATTCCTAGGAGGTAGATTAGTATCCTGGCAGTGCAAGAAGCAAACCTCGGTAGCCATTTCTACATGTGAAGCTGAGTATGTTGCTGCTGGCAGCTGTTGCTCTCAAGTACTTTGGATTCAACAGCAACTGCGGGATTACGGGTTAAATATAACCAATACTCCTATGATGATTGATAACGAATCTACTATGTCGATCACCAATAATCCGGTAAAGCACAGTAAAACTAAGCATATTGATATTCGACATCATTTTATTAGAGATTGTGCTGAGAAGAAGTTGATAAAGTTAGTTAAGGTTCCATCATTGGATAACTTAGCAGACTTATACACAAAGGCGTTCGACAGAGCAAGATTTGAGACATTGGTTCAACTAAACGGAATGAGAAATCCAGAGTGATTAGTCTTCCAAGGGTATTTTTGTAATAGTTAGTATTTCTATGTTCATTAAAAAAAATAATAAATAAATAAAAAAAGGCGTATGACATTCATTTGCTTGTTACCTAAGGGGAATCGCCTTCATTAAAGAATATAAACATAATATTCTTTGAAATTTTTTAAGTTTTTATCTGCAAAAACTAAGGGAAATGATAGTACATTAGGAGAATAAGCTTCACAATAATAAGCTTAAGTCCTAAGTATGATATGGTAGTAGTTTCAAATAAAGTTGCTTTAGAACTACAGCGGTTCTATCAGGTATGTGTTTATATTTATTTGATTATACACCTATATCTACAAGTTATAATTTGTCTATTTTTAGTGAAAACTTTAGATGGCTTCATCATATGATGTACTGGTAGGCAAATTATATGAATTTTTCTAAGCCTTAAGAAGTTAATTAACTACTTGTTTATTATCTTGTCTTACTATTCTATGATGTATGACATTAAGTCTTAGTTATTGAATGATGGTATTGCCATACACTGTTATCATGCATTTTAATTTGAAATTGACGAATAGTAGCAATATGGGTATTAACTTAATTACTGGTAACTTTGTTGTACTAAGTACAGATCTGAAACCTTTAATTAAATTAATATTCTGAAATGTATTTTGAATTATGCTAGAAGGGATTCTCTGTTGTACTATGTACAGACTTGGATAACATAGCATATTCAAAGTATGTCTGATATTTGTCTAACCTTGAAAATCAAGTGTATGTTATATGTTTCGAAAAGATACATCATTTAGTAACCACTACCTTGAAATTTAATGATGCAGTGTTATGCGTTTTACTTGAATTCCTCAGTATGTCCTATAATAGGAAGCACTTGATAATATTCATACCAACAATAAAGTGTTTGCTTAGAAAATTGAGTATAATTTGTTTATGTGGATCATAATACCAGTAATCGTCTTGAACTGTCTATAATTAAAATATTCACTTTATGTGAGTAATACATTTATTAATTATGCTATGTGGATAAAGGTACCTAAGATATAGTTTTATAAATATAAATGTATAAATGATAAATCTTAGTTGTAATTTTATAGTAATTTATTTGAATTTCATAAGGTATGTATACTACCAATCTGCTTAGACTTTTAAATATATAATTAATTGCTTATTCTTACTAATATGATCCCTAAGCAGATAAAATCTTATTTATTTTGTATCTGTATTTTGTCTTGAGTGATTAATAAAATGGTACTTGATACCAATGTTTACATAATTGTGTTTTTATCTTATTTTAGTTTATGTTTAATTTAAGTTTTTGTGTTTATTAGGTTTTACCCTTCGGAATTAAATTATACTGAATATTTTTGAGTTGAACAAACGTAACAAATACAAGTGAAAAATAATTTTATTTTAGACTTGTACAAATGATGGATTTTTAATTTATACTTAGTATTTAATTCGCGTTTTTATTTATTCCTGCGAGTCGACTTATTCAACTTGCGGATCCACTTGAATTCTCGCGAATCGGATACAGAGTATAAAACGGGAGGTCAAACGAGTCAACAGATCACAGGATCCACAGCATTCGCGAGTTCACTTCAACTTGGCGAATTCGCTTCCTGGCGAAAACGAGACGAAAAGTTATTTTCGTTTGATTTCGATTTTGCGAGTATGAAGAACGAGTTTTTGATCCGTAGACTTTATTCACCTTTAGATTGCGAACATTTTGAGGTTAAATACAACGGATTTCACCGTTTAATTAATGCGAAATCGAAGTTTTTATAAACTTAGGGTTTCGGTTTAATGTTTGATCGATTCACGTAGATTAACGGCTTGTTAGAACACGAATCCTTAGGATTAATGTTAAACGAACCTTAATAAACGTAAATATATCGTTTGATCGTGTTAAAACTAACAAAATCATCGATTTTAAGTTTAAACTCGCGACGGCTGTTCATCGAACGAGTTGAACCTTCGATTCAACTCGCAGCGAGTTGACTAGCGGATCGAGTTGATTAGCGGATCGACCAACGAGTTGACCTGCGGATCGACATGATTAGCGAGTTCACTTGGCTGCAGATCCAATCGCGAGTTGATAAGCGAAACGAGTTGAACTCGATTCGCTTAGGTGTCTTATGCGAATCCAGAACTTAGAAATATTTAAAAAAAAAAAAAATTTTTTTTTAGAAGTTACGACTTTTTAAGTAATAACTAGTATATTTTTGGCTTCCTATGACAATGTATATATATATATATCGAAAGTCTACCGATTCAAAACGTAATCTAGTAGCGTGTCCTAATTTTATATTAGCGGTATATCATATATATTGATTTATATATGTATACGACTTGAGACTATTTATGTAACAAGTTATATATATAAGTTTACATTTAAACTAGGATGTAAGATGAATTACGATTCATAATACGTTATAGTTTAAAAATATATTACACGTGCATTTAATCTGTTATTTGTGTTTATTATACAGATATGGCGAGACCATTTGATAAAAGCCACAGTATTCTAGTAGATCTGAATCTACAGGCCAAGAGGGCTGATAGGGTGGCTGATATTCTTCGCTTTCTTGCATGGTCGCGTATTAGATATGCTATTACGGCCAATCCACCTATCTCTCAGGTTATTCTGAACGATTTCTGGACGGATATCGTGCATGACCAATCTGTCAATCCACCAGAGATTAGGGCAACGGTTAATGGTCAAACGGTTGCATTTACTGCTGGATATCTTCGTGAGGTATTACAGCTGGGGACTGAAGAACAAGAGAATGGGGATTTGGAGATGCCCATGGACTTTATTGAGGGGGCAATCGGCCGTATGGGATATACGGGAGATAGGCGCGGGAACCAGTTTCAGAAGCCTCTGGTATTCGGACAGTGGAGGTTTCTGTGGCATGTGATGAATACAGTTTTTGCACCGAAGAAGGGAGGCTTCGATGAGTTAAACCCTTTATTTTATCGGCTGCACTGTCCCTGGTTTATAATAAACCATACAGTTTCCGTGATCTCATTTTTGGAGAGATTGCAAGACAGATATCGGGTTCTGTTAGATCTAGATTTATGATCTACCCGAGGTTTTGTATGCTTATCATTCGTGCGCGTCTACCGAACTTGGCTATACCTGAGCCGTTTTTAGTGGTGAATACTATTGATCAACGTGGATATAATGCCATGTTTATGCAGACAGTTAGGAAGGAAGGTGTGGTGAAACCGGAGGAACGACCACTTTTTGGGTATATTGTTGACCCAAACTACGTTCCACCGCCAAATAATGGGTGGTTGGAAGTTGCTCCTGCTGGTGCTGCTGCTGCTGATTTTGTACCTGAACCTGCAGCTGAGGAGGTTCAACCTGAAGATCCACAAGGGCTCCTTGAGGATGTTCTTATTCAGGTTGATCAGCAAGTGAACCAAGAGGTTGCTGCACAAGTTGTGCAAGAGGTTTTGGTTCAGAATGATGATGCTACTGATCCCTTGCTACGGGATATTGATAGTTATTTTGCACCACCTGAAGTAATATTTTATTTATATAATAATATAGATGCTTAGTTGATAGATTGTTTTTATTAATCATAAATGCATAATATTATTATATATAATGATTATGATATAGATATTTAGTTGATTAGGTAACATTTCTAATTATAAAATATGAATATCATTATATATATACAGGAAGCTGAGATTGCAGACCCCGAGGTTACTAGACCTGAGGGTGAGCAAAGACAGATTGATAGTTCAGCAGTTTTACCTGCTAAGGTATTAAAGCTGAATAATCTTAAATATATATTTATCTAGTTTGATAGAGTTTTATGTTAATCATAAATGGTAAATATATTTAGGAACCAGTTGGTCCATCTGGCAAGTATGATGGACATACAACTGATGATTCCAGTGATACCGAGGATGATCTTGTTGATTTATCCACGAGTATTCCGGCTGGAATGACTGAGCAACGATCAAGGCTTGAGGTTGATCCTGCTCAGAAGCTGAAGCTGTAACACCCTCAAATTTCGGTTTGCGGAAGCGATCGGGTCGGGTGTTACCAAATTAAATATCACAGCATAAGATACATAATGAACGACTCTAAATGAGACGTTTGAAAATAATTATACATTTATGAAATTTAAGTATTTACAAGTTGCGAGTTCGCATAAAAGTAATATTACATTCTACTAGTACTGAGTAAATGCAATAAATATCCTGAGTATTGAAAACATGCGACTCGAGCTAGAATCCTGTAGTCCAATCCTACTACAGCAGTGTACCTGAGAATGCACACTAAAAGGGTCAGCTGAAAAGCTGGTGAGTTCACAAGTAATTTATAGAAACAAGTAGTTCGAGTAATAAATGTTTCATTCAGAAATATCAATCAAGTTTAGCAGTTTAAATAACAAAAGTTGCCCCTCGAGGCAGTTATAAGTAATTTATGGTAAGCAGGTGAACCTAATCCATAGGTTTCTAATCAAGTAAAGGGGACCAATCCCCAGCCTGGGTGTTATCCGGTAAGATATTGCCACCTGGCAATATGTATACGAGAGTAGCGTAAGGTGACTATCTGTCGTGCTACTGGCCGCAAGCAATCAAGCAAGAAAGTCTTAGGCAGTCGGTATTGCTCCCCAGCAATACGGTACGGATAGTTTGTACGGTTTCAAGTATTAGTACTACGGTTACTAATAGGTCACGATGCCACCTGGCATGAAAGGTTGCACCCCGGCAACGTTATCAAGTTATCTGTTTTGTAGTAGTGTCATATCGTACGGTTTACAAGCACGGTCAAGTGAGCAAAAGCTCGTAATTTCCTGAGTCTCTGACTCGTAAGCATCTAGTAATCACCTACAGTGATGGTAATGGTTTCGTAATCACGGTCAAGTGAGCAAAAGCTCGTAATTTCCTGAGTCACCGACTCATAAGAATCTAGAAATCACCTACAGTGATGGTAATGGTTATCCCCCAAGGGAAGTGTCAAGTTATGTCCCGCAGGACCATGTTTAAGTAAATTAACCAGTTATAGAGCCAACGACCCCGACCGTAATAATTCGTAGGTCCGTTGCTGGAAGTAAGTAAAGCATAATCCATATGGTGAGTATGAGTAACCGTGCAGTTCCGCAGAACTACGATAGAGCATGAATCCACATGCTGAGCCAACGACCCCGACCGTAATAATTCGTAGGTCCGTTGCTGAGTGTAAGTAAAGCATAAGTCCATATGCTGGAATGAGTAACCGTGCAGTCCCGCAGGACTACGATAGAGCATGAATCCACATGCTGAGCCAACGACCCCGACCGTAATAATTCGTAGGTCCGTTGCTGAGTGTGAGCATTTAGCTCGTAAGTAGGTTGTACCACCCACCGTGGTATCGTGAGCAATCCAGCTCGCAAATAAGTTGTACCACCTACCGTGGTATCGTGAGCAATCCAGCTCGCAAGAAAGTTGTACCACCCACCGTGGTATCGTGAGCTCGTTTGTAAATCCGTAATACCAATCACATTGGTATCGTGTTTGTACCACCCACCGTGGCATCGTTTTGCTTCACATATAGTGACAGCGTCCGTTATTCTCCCGCAGGAGATGCAAGTAATCATTTTGGCAGTACACGACATGCCGCAAGTAAGTTTAGCCCAAGGCTAGTAAATTGTTACAGGCACTCAACAGTACCTCAAGTTGTTACGTAATTCACAGTAGTATATCATACTAAGAATTGTAGGAGCGTCACCTAGATGTAAGGGATAATCGTAATCAATAGGTAGGTACGTATCTACGTCACCTAGTTTGCCTGAAGTAATATGTAAAGTCTAAGTCACTTAACTGTAGGGAAGTACTCTCAGTACTTAGTTAAAGTCATCCGTTAGTTCATAAAGATAGTCATCACTGAACTAGCAAGTCGGTGCCTCTAGTTGGTATTCACAAGTCCACTAGTCATTACTAGTAATTAGCAAGTCACTGATGTAGTGAGGCATTTATTTCCTAGATATTATATGTAATATAATTCTAGGTGTTACTAACACAGTCATACTTAATATCCCCAAGTATGGTCAAATGGTTCGTAGCTGTCGCGGTCTAGCACCGTTACCATAAACTATAGTAAAACGTTTGTAACGGTTTGAACAGTTGAAAGTAGTAAAACAGGAGTATGCATTCCCACCCCGAAATCAGTTGGAAAAACAGTGAAAGAGTGGGGTGATGAACTCACCTGAGGAGCTAGCGTCCTAGCGTAACGAGTCGTGCCAAGTGAAATCTCCTAATGTCCTAAACACGAGAGATTTCGTACGTTTGTAAGTACGGTTCGTTATGGATGGTTCGTAATAATAATTCATATTATTATTAGGTTTGAGTTTTCGTATACTTCATAAAGTATATTTGTTTTGGAGTACAAGTCGTATCGTATTTAAATTGTCTTTTGAAAACGTTTTCCGACACTTAGAAAGATTTGGCTAATTTATGTTTTCTGCGACATAACATGCGACACAAAAATAGTTCATGCGATACAAGGGTTGTGTCGCATGGTGCGACACAGAAGTTCTGCGACACAGTGGTTGTGTCGCATAATGCGTGTGATGCTAAATCAATAGCGACATAAGGGTTGTGTCGCATGGAGTCTGCGACACAAGGATACGACATAAGGGTTGTGTCGCATGAGTAATTCATGCGACACAGTATGCGACACAAGGATTGTGTCGCACTGAAGAACAGCAGCCCAGAAACCTTCGGGTTTCGCGTTTTTCCGGCCAAAATCGCAAATCTAACGCATTTTCAAGCTGTAAAATCATGTTTTCTTTATTGTTTAGGTTATAACTAAGTTGTGTAAACATTATTACACCCAAACATTACACCAAAATGATTAAATCTAAATATTTAGGAATTTCTTACAATTGCGAATCGAGGCCAAACGAGGAAGAAAACGAGGGTGTCGTCTTTGTTAATGTTGTTCCTCTCTTGATGGTGATTCCGAAAATGTATGGTGATGGTGGTGGTGGTGATCGGCCGGCGGTGGTGGTGTTTGGTGGTGATTATTTTTAGAGAGAAAAATGAGGTGGAGAAGATGATGAAAATGAGATGAAATGGGAAGAGGGTTGGGTTTTGTCCAACACAGATCCCCAGTGCGCGGACTGTGGTCTCCAACCATAGTACAAAATACCCGTGTTTTATTTGTCCAGTCATAATATACAATAAAATCTTATTTATATTATTTAAAAATGTTTTCTAATGAAAGTATTTTATAAAAATACTAATTGGGAATAAAAGTTAAATCGTTTATTTGAAGTTTAAATTCAGCGCAAAAATTGACTTTTTGACGAGGTGTTACAGAAGCTCAAGCGTAAAGTCAATGAACCAGATCCAGATTTCATTGTTCATGATTTGGATGCTGAGGAGACTGTTACTCAGCTGATGAAGCGTCCGAGAACGCTGACTATTAGAGAAGGTTAGTATTTATTATAAAAGTTAAATAATCTTAACTTGTTGTTTATCAGGAGTTAAACTAAGACAGTTAATTCTGTATACAGTTGCTCAAGATACACCACAGGTGGAGAAGGATACACCGGTGGTTTCTGAACAGATATCTGTACCGCTTCAGGTATGAGATATAAGTTCTATAACTATAAGTGTTATGCAATTAATTAGAGTTTGAGACAGAGTAATCTGTAACAATAACTGATATTAATTGTGTTTTACTTTACAGCATGAGGTTGCTGACCTAGTTCGTGCGGCAAAATTTCCGACGAATAAAGGAGCTAGATTTGCGGCAAACTTGCTTACGCAAGCTTTGTCTCAACCTCATACACCGCTGACAAGAGACTGGCATATTGTGTCTCTTACACCGCCTGGACCTAGAACGATACCTGTTACTCCGACGACTGATGCTGAAAGGATTACGTCCTTAGAGTCGCGAGTAAAGGATTTAGAGAAGCTTACTTCTCAGATTCTAGAGCTGGTGTCGAATAATCTTCTTCTTGCTCAGCAGATGCTCAAACAGAGTGAATCTTACAATCTACTGATGAAGACTCATGATACTTTGCTTGCGGACTTCAATGTTCAGAGACTGAAATTATCTTCCTTGGAGAGTTTGGTCTTGAGATCGCATTCAAGACAGTCTACTCAGGGGGAGATATTGGTATATCTAGAGTCTTGCAAAGAAGATGAGCTGAGGAGAAAGAGAGATCAGACAAAGACGATGATCCCAATGCACCGAGTGGTGAGCAGACTGGTCCTTCAAAGACTGGTGAGCAAACTATGATTCAGGGGGAGTCTGGTGGTGATGCTGGTGCAAGCGGTTCTGGAGCTGGTACAAGTGCAGATAAGACCGTACCGGGTGATACTGAAGCTGGTAAGATAGCTTAGTATTATCATAGTACTGTAATATTTGTAATAGTTTGTAGTGAACAAATGTAAACTTAATTTTATTGTGTAAATATATTCGGCTTAAGGTTATTATTATTTTAAGTAAAATATGTTTGATGTAATTTAAGTTTATATAATTATATGTTAAGATAAAATAGTGATCGAAAGTCTTCCGACTCATTGAGTAGTCGAGCGGCGTGTTCCGAATAATATCGGCGGTCAAAATTTTATAATAACATATGCATTTTAGACTTGAGAGTTTGCATACTGACAAGTTAAAAATGTATTAGTTTTAACTAGACAAATGATATATAATTTAAAGGTTAAATTGATAATGAATTAGATCAATTAACACTTGGAAATTATATAAGGTAATTAATAGTAAATTTAAATGTTTGGTGATTATTCGCAATGCATTAGAATTTAAAATTAATTATTATTTGTTAAGTAGGTTATAAGACTTAAGAGATTTTGGATTGATTCAGGGTAATCAATTAAAATTTTTATAAGTTATATGTAAATTGCGTTTATATTTTAGGTTAAAACATACAAAAGAATTAATAAAGAAATTCTTAGATTGGTTCAGGGAAATCAATGAAGAATTTGAATTATGAATATATTTGTATTTACATTTTTCTCTAGGAATGGAAATGCTAGATCTATCAGATTCAGAAGATGATATTTTGGATGAGATAGATGAAGATATTGATTATGATATTGAAGAAGGAGAGTCCAAACTTCCTGAAGACTGGACTGCAGTATTTGAATCTGTGATAGATGAAGGTGTTGATCTGGATGCAAATGTAGATGAACATGTTGTGAATCCATCAACGACTAAATTTGTTTTTGTAAATGAAAAAGGAGAATCAGTTATTGATTTAGAAGCTTTTGAGAATGCTTCTGAAGATTCGGATACTGAAGTTGAAGAAATAGAGGATAAATACAAATATTTGGTTGGTAATCCAATATTTATCCAAGGAATGCTTAAGAAGAAAAAGGAAAAGAAGCCACGCATTTTGAAAGAAGTTGATATTACTGGAAAGCGTGTACTTAAAACTGGCATTATTGGATGGTATTATGACTCTGATCTGAAGCTCTTCGCGATCAAAAGGTTTGACGGGGTTCAATATTTTGAGAAGAAGCTTGCAGTGTTTAGTTCGTTGCCTCGATATGAGATTCGAGACTTGGCTAGATTAGATATGATAAATCCAAGTGATGATGACTATGCTAAGTATGTTGAGCGTATCATTAGGACTGAAGGATTATCTATGAAGTTCTCAAAGATTAAGCCAAGGAAAGGAAAAAC
Organism: Helichrysum umbraculigerum; assembly: GCA_949592205.1. Lineage (NCBI taxonomy): Eukaryota > Viridiplantae > Streptophyta > Magnoliopsida > Asterales > Asteraceae > Helichrysum > Helichrysum umbraculigerum. The sequence goes on from CATIUR010000003.1 coordinate 36,808,132, forward strand.
GATAAAGCTGAACGAACTCAGTCAGAGGACAGGAAGAAGAAGAAGGAAGAAGGTTTATCCAGCGGTCAACTGTATTAAGCAAATACCTATGAAGACTATGCCCTAGAATATTTTGGGAAAGTTGAAATATTGGGGGGTAGATGCTGGATCAGGAGAAACCTTTATGATTGAAGCTGATGATGATTATCCTGATGGCGAAAAAGAGATTCTTCGTGTATATGATCACAGACACCTGATGAACTTATCAAAGGAAGATCTGATTATGTTGTACAAGAACAAGATCATATCTACTATTGGTTGGGGTGATTTAGCACGAGATTATCACAGGATGGTTAAAACATGCATCAACCTTAAAATTTTTGCAGGTAGTAAGATTTACTCTTGAAAATCAAAGATAGCGTGAAGATAAAGACGCTAGAGCTATTGTCAAGGGGGAGTCTGTTGAGACATAGATTGTGACAACAAATCTAGCTTGAAATAGGACTGGTGTAATTATTATTACGTTTGTACATTGGTTTAGATTGGTAAATAAATATTTATTTTTTTAGTAATATTCGTTAAACATATTATTTTGTTAAGTTAGACGAATTATTAAATACGAAATAAGTATATACGTTTAGTGCAAGGCGAGTCGAGATCTCAAGTCGCAGCGAATCGAGCTGAGAGATGAGATCTGAACTCGCGGAACATTAGTATAGTCTGGCGAGCCGAGTCCTATAGTGGGCTTGGGCTGCGAGTTGGACCGAACTTGCTGGCCCATGCGAGCCGAGCCGAGACAGAAACATATAAACGATTTTCCTTAGAAAATCGTTAACACTTTTATCACTTTTGCATTCTTTATTCCAGCGAACTCAGAAAACCAGAGAAAACAAAACCTACGGCTAGGCTTTGACGATTCATCGTTTAAAGTTAAGCTTTATTAAAACGCAATTCGAACATATTCGTTGTTAGTAAGATAACATCGTATTAAGGGATTCCGCACCTTAATACTACAGATAACGAAGTTATCGATCCTAAGAACTAGGGACTTACACGGATCAACATGAATTCCCTGACAATCGATAACGTGTCCAAGGAATTGAACGGTTTGTATCCAGAACTCACACTTGGAGAATTTGGCGTAAAGCTCCTCGTGTCTAAGTAGTTCTAGAATGGTTTTGAGATGTTGCGCGTGTTCCTGTTCGTTGCGCGAATATATGAGGATGTCATCGATAAAAACAATGACAAACTTGTCGAGGTAAGGTTTGCACACCCAATTCATAAGGTCCATGAATACAGCCGGTGCGTTGGTTAATCCAAAGGGCATCACTTGGAATTCATAATGCCCGTAACGGGTTCTGAAAGCAGTTTTCGGAATGTCGGTGTCGCGAACACGTAGTTGATGATAACCTGACCGAAGATCAATCTTTGAATAAAAACTCAACCCTTGAAGTTGGTCAAACAGGTCGTCGATTCGAGGAAGTGGATAACGGTTCTTAACGATCAACTTGTTCAACTCTCGGTAGTCGATACACATTCTGAATGAACCGTCTTTCTTTTTAATAAATAAGACCGGAGCTCTCCAAGGTGAAGAACTCGGTCTGATGAATCCCCTATCCAGGAGTTCCTGAAATTGGGTGGACAACTCCTGAAGTTCGGATGGGGCTAAGCGGTATGGTGCTCGGGATACGGGTGTAGCACCTGGCACAAGATCGATTAAGAACTCAACCTGCCTTGGTGGTGGTAGACCAGGTAGTTCTTCAGGAAAGGCTTCTGGAAAGTCTCGTACGATGGGCACATCCTCAAGTCGCTTCTCCTCTGACTTTTTCTCCATGATGTGCGCGAGTATTGCTGGGTAACCCTTTCTCAGAAATTTTCAGGTTTTTAAACAGGAAATGATGTTCAGTCTCGTCCCACCGGTCTCCCCCTGTATAATCAAGGTTCTACCGAAGGCGAGAGGAATGCGGACAATCTTGTCATGACAAACGATTTCGGCCCGATGCTTGGACAACCAGTCCATACCCACAATGACGTCAAAACTTCCGATTCTAACAGGCATGAGGTCAATTGAAAAGGTTTCGTCCGCTAGGTTTAAAGTGCAATTAGGTATCACACTATCGGTTTCTATGAGTTTACCGTCTGCTAGTTCTACGGTGTACTTAACATCTAAGGCCACGGGGGTGATGTCAAGTAGTGGGCAAAACTCATCAGATATAAAGCTCCTATCGGCACCAGTATCAAGCAGAATAGATGCAGTTAAGTTGTTGAGGAGGAACATACCCGTGACCACATTCGGGTCTTGACGGGTGTCCCCAGAGTTGAGTACAAAGGCTCTACCTTTGGCGTTGTTGTTGTGGCTGCCCTTGTTCTTCAGTTTTGGGCACTCGTTCCTGTAGTGCCCAGGGTTTCCGCATTCGTAGCAGGCTTTGGACGGCCTGGCGTTGCGGTTGGAGTTGTTGTTGGAGTTGTTGGGGGACCTGCAGTCTTTGGTGAGGTGTCCGTACCTCTTACAGTTATTGCAGGGGGTTTCGCAAGGACCTTCGTGACGACGGTTGCACTTGGAACAGTAGGGTTTGCTCCCAGTGTAACCTCGTTTGGGTTCGGTGGAGGAGTTGTAGGCTTTGATGGTGTCAGGTTTCTTGTTTGGGTGGTTGTTGTGGTTGTCGGACCACTTTCGTTTGTGTTGAACTGAGGATGAAGTGGGTGGTTCTGGATCCTCGTTCATGGCCATGAGTTCATGAGCCAATCGAATAGCACCATCAATGGTGGTTTGGTTTGAGGAGGCGACGTTCCCCCGAACACGTTCCGGAAGACCGCGGATGTACCTCCTGATTTTATCAGGCTCGGTGCTTACCATTGCTGGTCGGAGGATGGAGAGCTGGTTAAACCTCGTGGTGTATTTATCAATGTCAGTCCCCTGCACCTTTAGGTTCCGGAATTCTTCCTCCAGCTTTTGGAGTTGTTCAATCGGGCAATACTTGGCTGTGAGCATTTTCTTCAGATCCTCCCAAGGTAGTAAGAAGGCAGTGTCGATACCCACAGTCTAGGCACACGAGTTCCACCAAGAGAGGGCATCATCCTCGAGGGTACAGGTGGAAAATTTGACCTTGTCGTCCTCCGCACATTTGCTGATGAGGAAAACGGTTTCCATTTTCTCGAACCATCTGATCAGTCCGATGGCTCCTTCAGTACCCTTGAAGCTTGAGGGTTTGCAGTTTTGGAAATCCTTGTAAGAACAAGGTTTAGCAGCGGTGGTTTCAGCAGTTTCGCTGTTTCTCCCGGAATTCTGTGGAGTATTCCAAGCCAGGGCTTCAGTCACAGCCTGGGTTATGAGGGATGTAAGCTGAGCATCGGTGTATGGTCTTGTCTTTGGCGGCATGCTTCTTCAATAAGAGAAATGAAGATACATGAGATTTTGTATGAAAGTTGTATTTGTCACAGATGCTTATGTATAAAAGTGGTAATACGTAACATCACTACGAAATGACAATTAATATAAATTGGAACAGTAGGAATATTTGATAGATAATACGAGTTCAAAGGTTACATCCCATGGATGTATTACAAAAGGTGTCGGGAATTGTTACATCCGACCGAATCATAAAGTAGCGCTTAAGTAGTTATTAGACTACAAGATAGATTACAAGACAAGGACTACACTAGTCTCAACGTAGATTAATCTGTTCCATCATTTCAATGAGACGATCCACAGTATTTGCAAGTCTGCTGGCCTGTCGGGCATTGTCTTCAGCCAATGCTAGTCGTTGTACCAATCCACGGGCATATTCTTCCATTTCCCGTGAGCGTTGCTCACACTCTTCTAGTCTGTGTTTCAAAATGGCAGTTTCTACGCTTATCTCCACCACTTTGTTGAAAAGAACATCTACATTGTTAATGGTGGTTTCGTGATCCTCGGAGACTTGTTCGATGCGCTCGAGAGATGTAAGTCTCCAGTTTTCGTTCGTTTCCTGCAACACGACGTCCATGGTGCGAAGTCGTTGGTCGTGGTGATCTAGCCTAGCAACCAAGGCCGGCAGGCTGAAAGGGGTGGGATATGGGCCAGCTCGAGGCATCCTAGCGTTCCTCCTAGCTACCCGTGGGTTCTGCGACCCGGATTGAGAGCGCGATGAATTGGGTGGTGTGTTTGCCATTTCTGAGACAAAACGTTAGTAGGAGTGAGGCCTATATTCATATGATACGTATATAATACAGCCTATTGAGTGTCTAGCACAGACATATTTAGGTCTCGGTTCTCTCGAGGTCAGAGTCAACTAGTGTATTCCTGTTCAACATAACCATTTCAGACCTTACATCATCTTTCCTTAATTGTACATAGTTGATCAGGCTATGTTAAATTAAAGTCGTATGCTGTAATTCCTGAACCAGTCATGCCTAATAAGGAAATACTGCCTAACGGTCATAGACTAGGCCCACTAAATGCAACCTAGTTCACTATAACCTTAGGCTCTGATACCAATATGTAACACCCCTAAATTTACTGTTTGGCGGAAGCATACTTTGGGTGTTACTAATCAATAATCAAAGCACATAGATGTATAAAAAACGACTCTATATGCGTCGTTTTAACAAAATATATTTAATATAAGAAATGTTTACAACATTTAAAGCTGTACATAGCTCGTGTTCGATTTAAATGAGAGATTTCAGTACATGAGTACTTGTACAAAATATACTAATGCAAGAAAATCTCTAATATCTGCATGCTGACTCGAGCTATAGTATCCCTGATGGCAGTCTAACCTACTGCTGGGTACCTGTGAAACATGCTAAAATGGTTCAGCTAAAGCTGGTGAGCTCACAGGTTTGAAAACAGATAATATCGTATGAACCGTAAGATTTAAGTAATGATTTGCAACCAGCAAATAAATAATAGTGTATACAGCCATGAGCACATAGTCTGAGCTTAACTCGAGGGTCGGGTCCCATATAGAGAATTCCGAGCGAGGTGCCTCCACGAGTGCCTAATCCACACTCGTCTGAACAATTATTAGTACGTCCGTTTAACCAGTTAGTGCTTGCTAACCCGGACGAGGAGGGTCAATCCTATATGGTACCATATACTAATAATCACGCTACAACGTATTACCAAACTATGCTGACGGAGGACTTTGAAATGATTAGTGGAAAACAACTCATGTAGTATATCGTAAAGTTTGTACTTGCGTTCACATGTTAAAAATAAGCATCGAATCACACCCCTGAGTGAAAAGCGGTAAAAAGAGGGGCTATGAGACTCACCTGAGTCTTGAAGCGTTTAGTCAATAACGTACGGTGCTTAATCAAGCAATAAGATGTCCGCAGACAGATAACCTGAGGGTGTCCACGACACGCGATGGTTATTAATATGAATAGGTAGTTACAAAGACTACCTCTGTAGTTGTTCGTTCAACTATAATGTCCAAATTACTACGATTTGGTTGTTTGGTTAACTTTTGTTTTGAAACGTGTACGGCCCGTTGGTGATTAGTTGTAATAATAATCTTCAACATTATTATTTTGATTTCGAATAGTTATACTTAAAAAGTATTTATAACTTTAGGTGACGGGGGTCCGGGGGCAGCGCCCCTGGTAAGCGGGGTTGAGGTGCCAAGTCAGCTTGAAATTTTTTTTATTTATACTAAGTTGCTTTGGTGAAAAACGCATCTGGGCTTGAATTTGGGTGAAATCAAGTGATGAAATTTTAGGTCTTGACACTTAGTATAAAATAGTTTAACTTTCTGTTTTTGGCGAGACTAGGCTAGTGTCGCTATAGGCGACACTAGTTGGGCGACACTAGGGGAGTGTCGCTATACGCGGCACTGGTTAGGCGACACTTAGTGAGTGTCGCTATATTTCTGATTTTTGATAAAGGGGCGACACTTGATTAGTGTCGCTATAGGCGACAGTTATGAATTTTGGCGTCACTAAGGGAGTGTCGCTAATCTAAATCTGGTTAAGTATTCCAGCGACACTTATGTAGTGTCGCTATAGGGGCGACACTTAGGAATATCGACACTTAGCTAGTGTCGCTAGCACTGTTTTTGGCACACTAGCGACACTTCAAACTGTTCGCCTGAAATTGAGCCAAAATCGAGTTTTTCGGTCACCGTTCAACCCAAATCTTTTACCCAACCCATATTTGGACATTTTGAACATATAGGAACAACTTGTATGTAAAAATGAACAAAATCGAGACGTTTCGGGATTTTGTCGGAAACTTACGCGGTGGCGAATCAAAAATCCGAAAAGATGAAGTTGTAGATCGTGATGCCGTGGTTCTTTTATTCCAAACGAGCGTGATGATTTGAAGTCGTTTTGAGGTGTTATTTAGTGATTTTTGGTGTTGGTGGTTTTGTGGTTTTTGAAAGAAAATGGAAGAGAGAGAGATTGAAAAGATGGAGATGATGTTGATTATGGGAAAGGGGTGGGGTTTCCCCATTTTGGCTGATTTTGTGGGGGCCCACCGGAGTGTGGGTCTCCACTTTATACTCCCGTGCAAACGCGTTCCGTGCGGTGTTCGTTTTCTCACCCGTTAAATGTTAATTAATTATTTAATACGTTTAATATACATTTTAAAATACGAATAATTATTTAATATTTTTGTTGAAGTATTTTATTAAATATTTTATATTTGAGTTATAAAATATAACTTTAGTTTGTTACGTTTTGTTCGCGCGTTAAATCTTTAGATCGCGTAAATTGTTAATTGTATTTTACGAAATGAATATGAAATATTATCAAAATAATATTTTGGAAATAATAGTGTTATTAAACAATAATATATTATTTAATAAAAATCGTTCACCAACATCCGTATTTAATTGGTTCGAATTACATTCGAATTGTAAAGTGTACGATTTAATCAAATCGCCTAATCGTATATATTTATCAATATATATTTTGATACATTAATTAGCCCAACACATAACTAATTACATGTATTGCATTTGGTTAGGCCCTAATTAATAGTCCTAATTTGACGGGTGTCACAGTTACTCTTGAAAAATATGTCTCAATTTGTTTATAATGTCGTATCGTAATAAGGTTTGAAGTTGTTTAAGTTCGACTCTTGGTGTGAAATGTATTTACAAACTCTAAGTGACGAGGGTCCGGGGGCAGCGCCTCTGGTAAGCGGGGTCCAAGGGGCGGAGCCCCTGGTTGGGGTCGAGCTGCCAAGTCAGCTTGAAAATTTTTTATTCCTACTACTTTCCTTTGGTGAAAACGTATCCGAAATTTGAATTTGGAGTAAAATTAGGTGGTAAAATCTTGGTTTCGACACTTAGTAAAAATCTGGGTTTTCAGGGTTCTGTTTTATGCGACGTTGGGTGCGACGTCGCAGGTCCTAACTACGACGTTGATCGTGGCGTCGCTATGTGCGACATTCGCAATTCAGTGCGACGTTGTGGGTGGCGTCGCTATATGCGACGTTGTGGTGCTTGCGACGTAAGGGTCATTGTCGCTATGTGCGACGTCGGCCAATTAAGGCGACGATAGGGATGACGTCTCTATATGCGACGTTGTGAGGGGTATTGCGACGTAATGGTCTACGTCGCAGATAGCCCAGTGTCTCTGCGACGTTGCGGTCTGATCGGAAAGTGGTGGCCGGAAAATCGGTCGAAAAGCTTTCGTTTGGTCCAAATCTTTTACCCAACCCATTTTTGGACATTTTCAGCATATATAAACAACAAACAAGTAAAAACGAGTAAAACGGAGAGTTTCGGGTTTTGTCGGAAACTTACGCGGTGTTAAAATAAAATTCCGAAAAGATGAAGTTGTAGATCGTAGCGTGGTGGTCGTTTTTCTCTAAATGGGTCTTGAATTTCGGTGGCGTTTGACGGTAGTTTTTGGCGATTTAGTGAGGTGGTGGTGGTGAAACTTTGAGAGAGAAATGGATAGAGAGAGAAAGGAAGATGGTGAGAATGAGGTGGGGAGGGGGTTTCCCTCCCTTTTGGCTGATTCGGTGGGGGCCCACCGGGGTGTGGGTCTCCACTTTTAACTCCGTGTTTGCGCTCCGTGCGGTGTTCGTTTTCCCGGTCGTTTAAACGTGTAAATAGTTTTATACACGTTTAATTATATGTTTTATAATACAAATATTTATTTGATATTACAGTTGAAGTATTTCACCCAAGATACTTAATATTGGAGTCATAGAATATACTCAACTTGTTTCGTTTGTTTTGCGCGTTAAATCTTTTAATCGCGTAAATTTTATTTGTGCGATACGAGTTTGCATTGAAATATTATAAAAAATATATTTTTGGAGATAATAGCGTTATTAAATAATGTTATATTATTTAATAAAATTGTTCACCAACGTCCGTATTTAATTGAATCGAATTACATCAATTGAAATAGTGTACGATTTAATCAAATCGCATAATTGTATATATTCATCAATATATACTTCGATACATTAATTAGCCTAAAACGAACTAATTACATGTATTAACAAATGATTAGGCACTAATCACTAGTCCTAATTTGGCGGGTGTTACACATATGGGCCGACAAACGTCATACGAATCCTTGGATAATTTTTGTAAATGTATTTTTCATTTATATTCTACCGAATACTTAAGAAAACCAACACTCCATGACGTGCAACGGTTACACCAACGTCATGCCGAGGTGCATGGGTTTCCGGGTATGCTCGGTAGCATAGATTGTATGCATTGGGCGTGGGAAAATTGTCTTGTTGCATGGCACGGGCAATACACACGAGGTGATCAAGGTCGTCCGACGATCATGCTCGAGGCGGTGGCCTCTTACGATTTGTGGATTTGGCATGCTTTCTTTGGTCCCGCGGGTTCGAGCAACGACATTAACATCCTTAACCAATCCGACTTATTCAACGAGTTTCTTCAAGATAGAGCTCCACAAGTAAATTTCACGATTGCCGGTCGTCAATTCAACAAAGGTTATTATCTTGGTGACGGTATTTATCCGGAATGGGCAACTATTGTAAAATCATTTAGACATCCACTCACGCCCGCTGAAGCACGATTCAAAAGATATCAAGAATCTGCACGGAAAGATATTGAACGCGCATTCGGGGTTCTTCAAGGCCGTTGGCGTATAATAAAAAATCCGGCACGACCATTTAGCGTCAACAAAATTAAAAGAATCATGTATTGTTGTGTGATCTTACATAACATGATAACCGAGGACAACGACCGAAACATGTGCGATCTTGAAGAAGACTATTTTTCCGATCCGGCAAATGCACCTTATCGTACGTGGCAAGAAAGAGTTGAAACATCATTGCCTATGGATAAGGAATTACGCGATCGAGAAAAACACCATGAATTGCGTAATGCTTTAATCGAACATGTTTCGCAACTACCTCCAAATTTCCGTGCGCGTTGAGTTTTTAAAATGTTCAATTATTGTATTTTTATTTAGTGTGTTTTAGTTAAGTAATTTTTATTTTAGTGTGTTTTAATTATTTTTTTTTAGGAAAAGTAATGTGTGTTTTAATTATTGTATTTTTTTTTTAGGAAAAGTAATGTTTTATTTTTATTTTATGTAATGTTTTATTTTAATTTAATGAAATATGTTTTATTTTAATTTGGTTTGTATTAAATAATTAAAATGAAAATAAAGTGGTTTGAAAGTGGTTAAACTGTTGGCAAGGGGGAATCAGTTTTGAATCAGTTGGTGGAAAGCTGATGTGACGCTGATGTGTCAGAAGTGGTTTGGAGTGGTTCAACCACGGTTGACACTGCTCTAAATAGATAGATATAATGTAGATTTAAAAATGTGATAGTGACATGTGTCGAGTTCAACGAATAAGATTATGGGATAGAAACTTTATTAACCACCGAATATATTACTCTTATTTTTATGTTCATCTAAATCTAAATAGGTATATATAGCATAACACTTTTCAAAAAATTATTCAAGAAAATCATATAAAAAAGAGTTTTTCTAAAATCACCCCATGTTTGTAATTGTCGGATTGCAAACTAAGGGCTTAAGGGCTGATTGCGAGGTCCGTATTACCGGCCGGAGTCATCTACACCATGCAACTCGTGATCTAGAATTCGCAACCTGCCCCATGCATGTTCGCAATCTCTGAGTTGCAAACACGAGTTTTATTAATAAATAAAAAATTAAAAACTATTTTTATTCATTTTTATATATGGAATACAAATTCGATCACTACATACCCTAAAGTTGCATTTTGCTCGTGGAATTCACGAAATTCAATGGAATTGAAAACTAAGTTCCATTTCATAATATTGATTGATTCACGAATGAATTAATTTATAATTTATTATATTTTCCTTCACTTAAGGAATTCACATTACATGAAATTTTAATTCCTTTGATGAAGTCCAATTTTATTATCAATATTTTGCGACGTAAGAGATTTATTAACATAAAAGATCTTGTTGAGTATAACCATCTTAACATATGTAGCGAGTTAAATTAGAATAAAGTTTGCAATAAAATAAAATAAAAAGATTGTGAAGCGACATATATATGCATAAAAAAACTATGCTCAATATACACATCAATTCAAAACTAGTCACTAGTCAATTAGTCATCTATTTGTTTGATTAAAAGATCCGTTTTACGATTCACAACTCACAATGTTCGATTAATAACACAATAACTAGTTTTCAACATACTCAAAACTTGGATGATCTAATTGTTCCGTACCAAATTAGAATGACAACTCGCAGCGAAAAGGTAAAAGAGATGTATATCATGCATATGGTCATACAACACCTTCGTCCACCTTACCACCCTCCCCTTTTCCGGCGAGTGTGATCACATGAAGACCACCACCACCCGTCACACACCGCCAAAATCTACCTTTAAACCACCCAAAACAATCTCTACGCTTTATAACCCTATCCAACGGTGTCTCCTCAGCGGCACGTTTGCTATAAATCCTTCCAGCCACACACGAAAGAATCACAACCACCATCAAGATTGACATGACCACAAAGAACGGGCCAATGGATCCCGAAGATTGTACTTGACTTTGCGCTACGGGTTCTTGTTCTTCAGGCTGTTGGGCTTGTGGTAATGGATTTGGTAATGAAGTTGCCATAGTTAATGGTGCATGAAATTATGTTTAACAAGCTATGTTTTATATATAGTTGATAAAGGTACATATATTTAAGGGTAGTGTACAACATGGTGTTACATTTGAATATGCTTTTGGGCTTTTGAAGATGCAATAGAAAGTGAACTACATGGAAAGGTAAAAGGGTGGGTAAAGTTAAGGCTTATTTAACAAAGATTCTTTTGCTTTGTAGGAGCAGCCTTATTTTTGCTTCCTACTTCCTTGCTAAGCTTTCCTACTAATCTTAACGTACAACTAAACTAGAGTATATCCCTGGCTACTTATAAAGCATGTCATGTGTTGAAACTTATAAGTCTTAAAATAATCAAAATTCCCAAACTACCCTTCATTAATAACAAATAAGTAGCAACATTAATTTTTTCAAGGATACAAATAACTAACAAATCTGCTTTTCAAAAATAAAAAACTAACAAATCACAATTAACACAACTGTCTATACAAATTATTCCACTTTAATTGGATGCAATTTTATTTACTGCAAGTCTTCAATACAATTTACAGCAAGTCTTCATAATACTGCATTTTCATTTATTCTCAAACTACCTTCCATTAATAACAAGGGTTTTGCTAACGTGTGCCCCCATGGCACACGTTAACATGCATTTAATGAACTCGTAATTTTCTTAAATATTAATATTTGCATTTAATAGTCATTAATTTTATCTAATATTCACCTTTTTATACATATATTAATTACAAATTCTGTTATTTAAGGAAATTATAGGTTCATTAAATGCACGTTAACGTGTGCCACGGGGGCACACATTAGCAAAACCCTAATAACAAATAGTGTATCAGTTATGACGACAACACTATGTTTTTAAATTACATTGTATATCTCTTATCGGTTTGACATGATTACTACTATTATCGCCGTTATAAAATAACATCATTTTATAAATGCGATACTGCCGCATTGCGCGGGTACCATACTATTTTAATAACATACATTGTAGATTGTACAATTAATCAGTTTTAGTCGATTATGAAAAAAGTAACAAATTTTTTAAATATATAGTTATAGATTTTAAATACGCCATAAATTAAAAGGAGGATAAAAGAGAGAGGTAAGACAAAAATTTTAATTTTAATTTTAATTAATCAACATAAAAAGAAAAGGTTATAAAAATGGGTACAAGAAAAGGGCAAAAGGAATGGGTCAGGTAAGGTCACGAGTCTAGATGTGTTTGGGTCTAAACGGGTATGGGTCATCTCGAGTCAGGTCGACCCATCGAGTTTTCATAAAAAAAAATTATATTAAATACCAATTAAACCCATCTAAAAAAAGGAGTGAGACCCTACAAACCCATCACCTCATAAATATTACCCAACTTAATCCATAAATAACCAATGACTCTAAAACTATCACCTATAGGTACAACTGACCCTCTAACGGCCCCTCGCCGATCATAGATTACTTCCTTATTTGAGTTTCAACAAATACTAATCCATCTTTAGATATAGTCAATTCGTCAACGATTTGGATGCATAAATACTCGTTAGCTTATCCCATATGCCCCTTCAATGGGCATCGAACTTGAGCCGATTAATTTATAAACGAGTCCAGTCCAAATTTCATGTTACTCGACTTGGTGAACCGTGTGTTGTTGAAGTAGCAGGGACAACAAACACAATAGTAGTAGGGATATAGGGTCCATTATAACTAAGTGATTTGGATTGAGCAATTGGTGACTAAGTGATTTGGAGTCACGATGTATACCTTGTACCGTAGATAGGGTGTATACAATTTATTCGTTTATTTCGACTTTTACTTGATTTGTTAACGGTTTATAAATTAAAGCAACAAACATAATATAAATTGTAAGTATGAAAGCTCTTAACGTAGTATAATACTCTTCTTCACCCATTGATCATGGACCACTCATCGGCAATACTTAGACCATTCCCAACGCTCACGTCGGTTGACCGTCATTACGAGTTACCACTCTCTTGTAGAGTGATTCTTTTAATCATCTTCCAGTGGCTTCCTTTTATTCTTCATCAGCGACTGCTGGAATTATTAGATAGTATGAGTGTCAATGACCAGCGATTACACAAAGTTGAAATTTAATCACTCCGCTAAGCACTCTGATATATACAAGAGATAGCAGTGATCTTATTCTTCGGTGATTAAATTGGTAATAGCATTACTAGTTGATTTATAGTTACTCCATCCGTCTCAAAAAAATTGTCATGTTTTGACTTTTTGAAGTCTTTCTTTTTCAACATTTAACTTAAATAATTTTGTTCTGTTATATAATACTAGATGAATATTATACCAATGAAAATACATTTAAAACTGAATCCATTCATATATTTTGCATCAAGTAATATATAACACAAATAAAAATATTAGAGTCAAAGTTGAAAAAGAAAGACTTCAAAAAGTCAAAACAGGACAATTATTTTGGAAGGGAGGAAGAATATTATTATCTACTAGGGTTATAACCGGTGCGATGCACGGCATCATAAAATACGTATGTATAAAACCATCAATGTAAACGCAATTACAAGTAAGGTATGCTAACCTCGCGAAGTTGCTCCCTAATGACATCCAGTTTCATGATATTTTGTCAATTCCAACAATTATTAGAAGCAATCTAACCTCACTAATCATTAGTACATAATATTACAGATATAATGATAAGTAATTTGCCGCATTACGGATCGATCTTTCACATACAACCGCTACTCAAAAGTAATTAACAAATGCTTGTTATGGTTTGTTTTCAAGTTCTCAAGATAGGGATGCGAAAGTAGCATATTTTACTAAAAAGAGAATCACCTACAATATAATACTACGTATGATCTAAAACTTGAAAGTAAAATAAAAAAAGATAAAGAAATTGAAAACATGGTACTCATTGAACTTGACAATTATATTTCAACTTGTATGAGTTGCATTTTTATAGTATTAAAGAAACATACTAAATTCCCATCACATCTCAATATCTCATCATGTTACATGTGATGATACGAACTCCCTAAACTGCAATACAACACTACAACAAAAATGGTCTTACAAGACACTCATAAGTTTCCTAAAATGTTACCTTTTGGGACCTTTTATCTAATAGGACCAAAATTCAGGTGTCTCATATAAAGGCGTTGTAATAGGTATTAGACGTCCCAATATACATTTTGTAACATTTTTGTCTGTCCCATAAAGTGTCTAATACGACACAAGTGATGTCCTAACATACCACATAATAGGACGTTTTTTGGTGTTTTAAATTATGATACTTTTTTTTTTTTTTTTTGGCGAAAAACATAAATTAAATTGATAAGATCAAATGATCCAATTGAGTTACAAATGACGATTGCAAGATGACAATCTAAATGCAACATTTGAAAGTGAAATAAACCCTAACCACATTGAAATACAAGTGACCTAACACATATCTAACTCTTCTACTTTTATGTATTGAGACACACATAAATGTCCTAAGAAGTCTAATAGGACGAAATCATGTGTTGCATTAAAACCTGTATGACAACCAGAAAAAGGGTCCTAATTTGGAAATTTTTGTTAGGACGTTCTTTAATTGGTCATCCAAATAAGTTGCCATTACTTTACTGATATATATGTATCACAAGACTATATCAATAATAGTTTATTAATGGGAATCAAAAAACATTTCCATTACTTCAAAGAAAGATTAATTATCATGTAACATTGTTCATTAATATCCAATCTGATGACTATACAACAATGGAGAACAAGTCTAAATATCTAAAAATCACATATCATTTACGGACCTAAAACTACCATATGATCAACTCTAGCTTCGTATAAGTGAATAAACCTCAACCTCTTGATAGCACACATGTAGACAAAAGACAGAAGAATAATTAAAATTCAAGACGAAGGAAAACCGCATGTATCACAAAATAGTATAATCAATATGTGCAAAGGATAGTAAAGTAACAATTACTTATAGTACTAATTCTTACTTTGTATTTTCACATTATAGAACTGCTAGTAGTACCCATTAAACCAGCTAAAACCAGCCAAATTAAACTCGATCCCAATTCTAACAAATTCAAGACGAAGGAAAACCGCATGTATCACAGAATAGTATAATCAATATGTGCGAAGGATAATTAAGTAACAATTACTTATAGTACTAATTCTTACTTTGTATTTTCACATTAAAGAACTGCTAATAGTATAATCAAATGTGTCCATCCTAAGACTTCCCAACATGGACATTTTAGAACATATTAACTAACCAGACTTTAACTTGAATTGGCGCAAGATTACTACGAATGACGACCCAAAACATAGCCGAAAACAACAACGTTGACAATAGTTGTACGTAGATAATCTTATTACTTTGGGTGTTTTCACAACCCAACTAGAATTGCAATAACACTGCTGCTATCTAAGTTGTCAAACTGTACAAATGTATTACTATAGTTATTATTAACAGATAAAAAGAGTAATATATACTGCAATAATTGGCCAATCCTCCTGTAGCTAATTCGTTTCTAAGTATTTATACTGAATTAGATGTCATGAGTTCTAGGTTTTAGTGTTTCTTTAATGAAAAATTGAGAACTTTACCTTAGAAATAATGATGGCCCATTTTGCGTACGCATACAAGCTTACCTCCCGAAGAATATATGGTGCTGATTCAAACTTCAAGCATCATGTTCAAACCTCTATCATATCAACAAGTCATTAACACACAACTTCAAATTATAAAGCATTCCAGAAGTAAAAGTATGCTAATAGAACAAAATTTCAGAATGTAGAATGCATACCTAAGGGCTTTGTGGGTATGTGTTTGACCGAATAAACATTTACCTTTGCTATATGTTAGACTCATCATCATTATGTATTCCCTTGTCAGATTTGTCTTTAGAGTTTCTAATAGTCCCTTGACCTGGGATAAATAAACCAAAGCTTAAATAACTCTTTATATAAAAAGACAAAAAGCACATCATGTTCTATGAGAAACTTGCCCCTCCATTATTTTGCAAAGTAGAGAAATCATGATCTCTAGTCATTAGTAGTGTAAGTTCTTGTTGGAAAATGGGCCAATGAATAAAAAAACAAAATAGTGAGTGAAGGCAAATCTTATACAAATCTATGTGCAATAGAGGTGGAAAAAATGGATGAATCAAAATATGATGATAATATGATTATAAAGGTACAAAAAAAGTATAATGAATTCAGATGAAAAGAGCACTTGGATTAAATTAATTTAATTATGCTAAAGCCATTTTTATCTATTGGTTTGGTATTATTCGATCTTTGATGCTATATATATACTCATTAGTTTTTAAAATTTGTTGAGGACTAAATCGAGAAACTCAAAATGAGTTGGGTTGGATTGACCCCAAAAATTATAATCCATAGATCTTATATCCGAATCGACTTCTTTATAAATACACATACAAGTAAGAAAGAAACACTTATCATCGAGAAGTTTGGTGTATAAAATCAAGAGCAATACCCACATGTACATTTATATAACTAAAGTTATTATTATGGTAAAATTAACTACCTGGAAACTTACATGATACTTACCCTTGTTCAAGGAAAAATAGATGAGAATTGAGTTGATCAAAATACAGTTATATATCAGACGTTTTTTGATTGAGTTACTATTGGAACTCAAAGTGTTTCTCTCAAGTGGATAACAAAGAGATTATTGAAAGTGTCCCACAAAACATTAACACATAAAATTAAATGACATGCCACTAACATCTCTTGAAGTTAAACCACAAAATGCCATGTCATAACTTAGCACATTTGTCAAACAATAGGGTTGCGACATCAGATTTTATCAAGGTTGGTAGCATAAGAGGTCTCCACATAATTTGGGGGTTAGCCAATTAGTATATAGGGTATATTATAATTGTCCCTGCGATTGTAACGACATGCAACATAAAGGTTGAGGTCACGGGTTCAATACCCGTCTGCATGTTCATTTAACCACGGGTTACCTGATCTACCTCCCTTATGTTGGTCGTGTGAATGGTAGCACGTACAAATTAAATAAGCTCAATAATGTAAGACAAGGCAACCCATACTCGATCTCATGATTAAATCGTGTTAATAGTAGACAATAGACATGAAACCTAGACCAAACCCAAGATCGACCTTGATCACTTAGTTTTAAGCTCGTTCCTTGACAGAACCGAAATGACATTTAAATTCATACCTTGAAAGAACCACTAAACAAGACCACAATAACAAATGTATTACCGTGGAGTTGTGTATCCTGACTTGCGTCCATATCTTGAAACGTATCCAAATTCATATCCATCTTCTATTTGGATCTAATCCTTTTCTTCTTTTTCTTCGGTTCTGCATTTCTCACAGATGCTTTCCTCTTCGACCCAGTAGCATCACCAAGAGATTGAATCATCATATAGTCATCTGGAAGCTCGTTACCAACTTTGGGCAGAGCTCCACCACCCTCTGCCGCTCCGTCAGGAAGAGGTATGTGCCCAACATGAATAGAATCTAACACTTTCTCAAAAAAAAAGTTCAGTGTAGATAACCATAGTGACAAACAATTAAAGAAAGTGACAAAATTATTATTAACATCATTCACACCAATAAATTTAATAACAATTATTCACCCCTACCTCTTTCCCTTTCTATCTCTTGCTAAAATGGCAACGCGATTCTTAAAAGGCCATTCTCGGCTCATTCCAACCATTACTAATAAGGTTTATATCTTGGTTATGCATCAAACTTTACACATTTTACTATTGTATGTACCCAACTTCTAAACCTCCTATTGTATGTATTCAAGTATTAAAACCGTCTTTTGTATGCATTTAACTTACTATTGTATGTATTGAACTTCCAAAAAAATTGTCAATTTATGTAGCCAAAAACACGCAAAAAACATATGGTTTTAAAACTTGAATACATACAATAGGAGGTTTCAAAGTTGGATACATACAATAGTAAAAGGTGCAAAGTGCGATACATAACCAAACTGTAAACCCTTACTAATATGGCCTCGGGGTAGGGGCGCATATGGACACGAGCTCCATCACATTGATCTGTGAAGGTTTTCTCCTCACCACTCGTCACATACAAGTCTGGTTGTTTGTTCTTCTCATCAAATTTCTCAACCATCCAAGCCGAGTGGTCAACCCACTTCAGCACACCCCAATCTTCCTTCGCGAATGCTCTTTTATCCACGTAGAAAAACCTATCTCTCCAATCCTTTAGTGATGTCTTCCTTAAACCAAAAACTTGGAACCATTCCTAACGCCGATGGTAAACCAACTCCCAGATGATCGGGTAAGAGTAAAATGATACCGAAAGAGGGTCAAATCAGGATCCCGTTTACAGCACTGCAATACATCTCAAATGTACAAATATTTTGCAGAGCAAATGGGTGAAGTTGAGAAAAACCAATCTAACAATAGTAACACCCAAAAATTTGAGGTATTATTATACGAATATAATATAATTATATTATAAAATGGTTTTATAAATCGTACAAAATAGTTGAAGTTGCGAGTTTTTAAATGTGACGTATATTTAAATTTCTAGACAATGAGTGGACGGGTATAATATAATTATATTATAAAACGGTTTTATAAATCGTACAAAATAGTTGAAGTTGCGAGTTTTTAAATGTGACGTATTGATAGCATCAAATAAGTACTATATTTATATACTATTTTACCCCTATTTCTATATACTTTTATTACAAATATTTGATAAAAGATACTTATTTCGTTCATATTTGCAAAATAGGTAAAAGTAAGAGTTTTAATTAGAAAAAGAACGAAAATAAGTCAAGGAAAGTAATTTTGTATAAAAGTTAATTTGACCCAAATATAGTTGGTACAAAGTGGTTGAAAGAGTGATAAAAATGAATAAAGTTCGCAAATAGTTGAGTTCGAAAAGTTAAATGGGTTGAGCGAAAATAATTAGATTAAATATTTATTAAAGTTTATGAGTTGTACCAATTAATTAGTTGGGCTAAATAATAATAATATTATAATATTACTAGTTATAATGGTTAATAATGATAATAATAATTAATAAAGTTAGTAATTAATAATAATATTAACGTAAATAATAATAATCATATAATGATCATAATACTAATAATAAAATATAATAATAAATTAAATAGTTATTATAACGAGTAATAATTATAATATAATATTAATATATTCATACTAATTTTGGTTCCTTGCAGATTCACGAGAAGCCAGAATGGCGCAGGAAGTAAGTGGGGCCCGGTCAAAAGTTAACGAAGAAATAGCAAAGCTACGGATGAACAAAGACCTTCTAGAAACATCTAGAAGGTAGGGCCCACGATTGAAAGAATATGACGGCGGGATGCATTTTACAATTGGAGTCGGTGAAGGAAAAGCCACCAACCGTCGGTTGATGCCACCAATCGCCGGTTGGATACCGCCCCAGCAAAACTATAAATAGAGGCTTAGTTTCAGCTACGAAAAATATACCAATAACCTTAATAATTTGTAGGTTACGAATTATTAACCCCAAATTCGACTAGAAACACTTTCTAGGGGTTTTAGGAGCAATTTAGAGTCGTGGGTTCTCACGGATTTGTCTACGATCAAGCGTACGGAGCGTTGTTCACGATTTTGGTTTGCGTATCTTATTCTTTATTTAATTTTGAATGTGTTTTATTATTGAATATTGATTATGATTATGTTTAACTTAATTATGAACTAATATTTATTGTATTTGCTTAGATAAAAATTATTGTTGGAACTATATTACTGAATGTTTATTATACAAGAATTATCTGTATTATATTATATTAATGATGGTTCTTGACATAATTAACTGATTTATATTAAACGAGGATGACCATATTAAGTTTTTATAAATTAAGTGATTGTGTTTATGTCTTGATCTTAACCTTATGCGATAGACGAAGAATATAATTCATTGATATAAAGTAATATTGTGATTCACGCCATACCGATGAAATTGTACTAATAAACTGCTGATAGATCTTAATAATTAGTAATACTTTGCGTAACCTTATGATTGTGTTGCTATGATGAAAATTAGCTTAAGCTTAAGTGATTTTCTACATTAGTAATTCACCAATAATAATAACCAACAATAAATAATCTAAGTAAATACATATTTATCTCTAATTGTTTACTATCCTTAGTTAATTGTTTTCTATTGAATTTGTTATAATTTAGTATTCTCAAATACGTTCATACGGAACTAAAACGTATCCCCTTTATCTGTATATTGTATATTTTAATTGAATTATAAATTATATTTTATTTATAACGACCATTCCTAGTGTTCGACTCGGACTTATTTTAAAGCTATATTATACGAACGGGTTATTCTTGTCTGGCTTGTGTGATAGTTGATTTAGTATTTCCAATTATTTAAAACTTGTTATTTTGTACTCTATTCACACGACATCAAGTTTTTGGTGCCGCTGCCGGGGAGTGGTTGCGTTTATTCAATTTGGAATTTATAGTTTTTCTTTTTCAACCGTTTTCTTGGTTCTGCCGGGGAACGGTGTATTTTAATTAAACTAATTATTTTTCCCTGTATAATTTCTAATACTTTGCAAAATCAATACGAAATATCGGCTCACCCATGGAGAATACTGACAAAAACAAAGGTATAAGGAGAGTAAAGCCCTACCCCATTGATTTATCATATAAGAGGTAAGGTGCTTCTCGAAAGAGATAGGTTTTTAATAAGTTTTGCGCTGACCTGTTTCTCCGCTTTTGTGTACTATTAATGGAGCTACCGAGATCTATTGACTAGCTTTGTACAAGAAATCCAACAAATTAACTTTAACTTCAATTGTTGTATAAATAACTAACTTGCATTACTAATCAATTGGAAATTTAGGTTGGGTATTCTTTTTCGGTTATTTAATTTTGAATGTGTTTTATTATTGAATCATCGGGATTAATATACACCAACTTGAATTTTTCTAACATATTACTAACATTTATTTTTGAATTTAAAGTACTACTAAATTTGGTTTTTGTTCGCGGATGATTGTATGATCCGGACACAACATTCGGATCCATCAATTTTTATTTTTAGTTAGATTTTATTTTATTTTCTTTTCTACGCTTTTTCTTTTTCTTCTACTTTTACAGGTATGTACCAAACCATGACTAATATTCCTGTAATTTCTCAAAACTCGAGAAACTATCATATAAATGAAGATATTGCTAACATGACAATTGAGGAATACATGAATAGATTTCCTGATGACATTTTCACAAGTTCATCCGAACCATCGATTGTGAAAGCTACGCAATCGATGGGAACTTCAAGTGAAGAATTGAAAGAACCTGAAGCTATTGGCCATAGTCACGAAGCCTCCATTCAACAACTTGAGGGGATGGATAATAAAATTGATAAGTATCTGATAGCATCAAATAAGTACTATATTTATATACTATTTTATCCCTATTTCTATATACTTTTGTTACAAATATTTGATAAAAGATACTTATTTAATTCATATTTGCAAAATAGGTAAAAGTAAGAGTTTTAATTAGAAAAAGAACGAAAATAAGTCAAGTAAAATAATTTTGTATAAAAATTAGTTTGACCTAAATATGATTGGGACAAAGTGGTTGAAAGAGTGATTAAAATAAATAAAGTTCGTAAATATTTAAGTTCTAAAAGTTAAAAGGATTGAGCGAAAATAATTAGATTAAAGATTTATTGGAGTTTATGTGGTGGACCAAATAATTAGTTAGGCTAAAATAATAATAATAATAATAATAATGTTAGTTAGTAATAATAAATGTTATAAAAATATTACTTAAATAATAATAATAATATAATATAAATAATCATTATAATATTATAATAATAATATAATATTATAAGTCACGTTAGTAAATAGTAATAATATTCGAGAAGGGATCAAGAGAGTATGGGTATTTGTTAGAGAATGGAAGAACCAATCAGATTCTACCATTTTCATTAAAGGTGGAAGGGTATTCTAGTAATTGTCAAAATACTTTAACCAAATATAAAAAAACAAAAAAATTAAAACCACGTACAGAGTGAAATCACCTGCAGCAAGTGCGATCAACAAAACTAGGGTTTCAACATTCAAAATCACTACAACCTGCAATTGAAACTACCAACGGAAGAAACGGCGACTGAAATTAAGCAAACATAAACATCAATTATATCTACGAACCTTGGATCTTCACGTGTGTTTTTATTGTGATTAATCGAGAGCAATTGAAGACACAATTCAGCTTCGAATAAAGTTGCATTCTTAGGTAATTGAAGATGTAATTTCATCTAATTGAAGCTTCTAATTCATGTGATAGATATTATTTGATTTTATAGGAACGAAGATTTGAATTTGAATTGTTTGATCATATATGTTATTTGTAGTTTCTGCAAATTCATAGTTGATATGCTTTAAAAACGAATAAATTGTTACGAACACGTTTTGTAGTTTCTGTAAACATTGAGCGGTACAAAAGGACACAAATTTCTCTTTCTATTACTCCCTTACTCCCTGATGTATACTAGGTACACAATCAAACATAATTTATGCAATTTCAGCCTACTGAAAGTTCATTTTTGCTGTGTTCCATTTGTTATGCACACTAGGTGTTTGATTATATGCCTAGCTGAATTTTGTAGCATCCTATTAACTAAATGGATGATAAAAAG
Organism: Helichrysum umbraculigerum; assembly: GCA_949592205.1. Taxonomy (NCBI): domain Eukaryota; kingdom Viridiplantae; phylum Streptophyta; class Magnoliopsida; order Asterales; family Asteraceae; genus Helichrysum; species Helichrysum umbraculigerum. The sequence goes on from CATIUR010000003.1 coordinate 36,830,871, forward strand.
AGTCCATGAATTCATATAAATGTTGATTTTGAGTTTTTCTCATGATACAAAGGTTACGCAAATGATGGACAGAGAAGGCAAAAAAGAAGAAAGGAATAAAACCCAAAACGTGCGGAATATGTGGAATGACGGACTATAACAGACGATCATGTAAAAAGGAATCAAGAAGAGGCATTGTGTATCACTTTTTTAGTTTTATATTTTTAAACATACTCTAGGTTTTTAGAATGTTCAATGTTTATCACGTATTTATTTTAATCAGGTTTTCATAAATGTTCATCGTGTATCACGTATTTATTTGTGATTTTTGGTTTTCAGAATGTTTATTGTGTATTACTTTTATAGTTGGTAACACATGTGTTATTAGATGGTAATACGTGTGTTAGTATGTGTTAGTGTTCTGCAACACGTGTGTTATGACTATCAATGATACGTTACTATTAAACATGTGGCATATGTGTTAGTGTTCAGTAATACATGTGTTAATGATATGTTAACACATGTGTTAGTGATTGGTAACACATGTGCTAGTGATTTGTTAACACATGTAATCTATAACATACAACATCAGTAAAAAAATGAAATCAATGAAACATAAAACCATGTTGTTATGAACAAATGTACTTGAGTACATCGTATGTTAACACAATTGTTAGTGGTTGGTAACACATGTGTTAATGTTCTGTAACACATGTGTTAATATTCCGTAACACATGTGTTAGTGTTTGGTAACACATGTATTAATGAGTTGTTAACACATGTGTTAGTGATTGGTAGTACATGTCTTAGTGACTGATAACACATGTGTTACTGACTGATAACACATGTGTTTCTGTTTAGTAAACATCGCACCGTTTGATGAAAAACAACTTACAAACAATTTAGCAAAACCTAAAATGGATCCAAAATAAAAGGGCATTACAAACTAGGGTTTTTAGAATACTGTATAAAATGGGTTAAACCACTGTGAAGATATAGTCACCATAAAATGCAGTTTATAATTTTGTGAACATGTAACACATGTGTTGTGTTTTCTTGTCACATGAGTTAATTCATCATAACACATGTGTTATTTGTTTAGCAAAACCCGATATATTAAAAACATGTGGTATTTCTTTGTAACACATGTGTTTAAGTCAGTAACACATGTGTTAAATAAGTATAACACATGTGTTAATTCTCCATAACATATGTGTTTATTCTACACTCTAGAGTACTGTGTAAAATTGGTTAAACCACTATGAAGATATAGTCACCACAAATGCAGTTTATGATTTTGTGAACATGTAACACATGTGTTGTGAACATGTAACACATGTGTTGTGTTTTCGTGTCACATGAGTTAATTCATCATAACTATGTAACACATGTGTTAAATTATAGATAGATGTAACACATGTGTTTAAGTCAGTAACACATGTGTTAAATCAGTATAACATATGTGTTAAGTCTCCATAACACATGTGTTAATTCTCCTTAACACATGTGTTAATTCTACATTTTACTGTGAATTCATAAAATGGGTTAAAACACTGTAAATATATAGTCACCACAAATACAGTTGGTAATTTTGTGAACATGTGACACAATGATTGTGTCCATGTAACACATGTGTACTAGGAAAGCATAAACAACCAAAATAGATGCAAAAGAATATTCAAAACACCAGTCAACATACTGCAAGCCACATATGTATTATTACAAACATAAAGTATCAATATAAACCTTCCAAAAGTAACCACAAACTAATAACCTAAAACTTGTCAAAATTCATCATTTTAATATCAAGATGGATCTTGATACCACACAAAATCACCTTCCTAACTTCATCCTTGTCATACAAACTTGGCAACAACATGTTCCCGGCATATTTATAGCTTAGGTGAAGGAGCTTCTTGTCTTTAACAGGACCTTCCGTAGCCAATCCACAATCCAATTTCGTACTTGTTCAACCCATGTAGCTTTATGTGTCCAATATAGTAAAAACTCCACAATCGTTATTATGCTTGTTGGTCTTTCACTCGTAGTCAAAACTATTGTCTTTTTAATCCTCTTAAAATCAGTATACGAGTGATGATACGTCCTCAAAGTATTTATAAAACAAACTCATCTGAAAAAAGACAATATCGAATACAAAGAGAAATTCCAATAAATCACGTCTGATATAAAATGTTATGGTCGATACACAATGAACATGCGTTACAAAAATACAGAGGAGCAAAACATGAGGTACCATTAGTTATTAAAAGTCGATACATACTATAAAATTTGGGTAAAACTTGATACACTTTCAAGCACTTAAGCATTATATATAGGATACCTTGTTCTAATTCCTTTAGTATTCTCATTGGTTTCTCCTTTGCGTAAAGCCAGTGTCGAAGGCGCAAGTTTCACCTTAGCCATCTTAATTATCCCTTCACATTGTTGCGCAGTGGCAAAACCAGGAAAATACAAGGCTCTAGGATTCCAACTTAATACCTAACATAAGTTCATAAGTAGAAATATAAAAATCATAACAGTCACAGAAACCATAAATCGAGATAAATCAATATTCAGTTTCTAGGATTAGAGAAAAGCACCTGGAAAGTAATGTTAGTAAAGAAATGATCACCGGAATCACCTCGCGGTAACATATCATGTTGTATCTCAGTAAGAACATCATGCAGTAAAAGTTGTACTTTTAGTTGAGGCATTTTGTCAAACAGTTGGTGGGCATACATGATTTTAGCATATTTCAAACATCAAAATAACACAGTAACACATTATATGAACGAATTACCCATACAAAACCACATAATAACACGAATACAATCATATACAGTAAAAAAAAGGTAATAAAAACGAGTTAAGCATTACTTACCAAGAGGCTTCGATTGCAATGGAACCGCGACACTAGAATCTTTATCAGTCTTTCTCATTTCACGTTCAGCTTGAAGGTCCATGATTAAACCTTCAAAAAACGTACAAAACTAGGGTTTACAGATTAGGGAAAAAAGTAGATGAAAATGGGAATTTCACGGATCAAATTGAACGCACGAGTGAGGAGATTATGAAAATCGAAAAAGAATGGGCTGAATCAAAGAAGAAAAAAACGTAATAAGTAGATTTGATGAGCTAGGGTTTAGTGTGTTTTGTTACAGAGAAGAGAGATCGTGAGAATGGGAATGAACCAGTGAGACTTGGTATTATTTTTATGTGAAATGACGCATATACCCCTCCGCCCAAAATAAAGAAGTGTTTCATTTTTTCATTTAAAAATGCTGGAAATAATATGGGCCATTGATTTTGATGATCAAATGGTTAGAATTCATTCTTCCATACTTTTAAAAAACCTTGTACTTCCTTGATCTTTTCTCTCGATTAATATAATATTTAATATAATTACAATAAAAGTAATAATTAATGATTTCTTTTTATTAGAAGCTGCATAAGGAATTCACGTGAAGAAAAGATGCCAAAGTCAAACGGTCTACAAGTGGGGTCCATGCCAAGTCAAGTCATGGCTGTGGAAGCAGAATCTTCGGGAAGCGTGGAACCACAAACAAAGTCGGTTGACTAAAACTTGGAGTCTACGCCAATTTAACACCAACCGCCGGTTGGGATTAATTACCAACCGCCGGTTGGGCACCGACCCAGCAAAGTTATAAATAGAGGCTCAGATCCAGCTACGAAAAACACACCAAAAAATACCAATAACCTTAAGAATTCGTAGGTTACGAATTATTAACCCCAAATTCGAATAGAAACACTTTCTAGGGGTTTTAGGAGCAATTTAGAGTCGCGGGTTCGCAAGGGTTTATCTACGATCAAGCGTACGGAGCGTGGTTCACGGTTTTGGTTTGCGTATCTTATTCTTTATTTAATTTTGAATGTGTTTTATTATTGAATATTGATTATGATTATGTTTAACTTAATTATGAACTAATATTTATTGTATGTGCTTAGATATTATTGTTGAAACTATATTATTGAATGTTTATTATACAAGAATTATCTGTATTATATTATATTAATGATTGTTCTTGACATAGTTAACTGATTTATATCATAGCTTTAATAACCTTATTGAGTTTTATAAATTAAGTTATAACACCTCTCATTTATTATCACAATATTATATTAAGGTTCACGGAAGCGTATACTTACAATACATAGTTTATTAGAATTCTGCTTGAAATTTTCGCAAACATTTATACAACATGTTTAACCACTAAACCAAACATAGTTAATTTGTTTACAAACCGGGGCATTATATATTACAAAACATCATTTATAACAAACTTGATCAGAGTTGCTAGTTTTAAACATTCCCAGCATCAAAACATCCATTCCTGACTACCCACAATATAAACATAACCTGTAGGAAGTAAATTGAGGGATTAGCACGAAGCTAAGTGAATGAATAATCAACCACAATTCAGTTTAGCTAGCAATTTGTTCACAACCAATAATGTAACAAACATCGTCAAGAGGAACGGTGGTTCCTAAGGACCCTGTTCCGGGTGGCCCTATCAGAACACTTAAATCAACTGTAGGCCAAAACAGTGATTAACCGCTAACTAAATGCTAATCTCCATCAACACATGTACGCAACCCTGTGTTGACCAACATTAGCAATCAAGTCCAACTGACAATCTAGTTGACCTCTAGATTCATCAATCAAGCACACAGGCTAATCAGATCACCAATCGAATGGCATATCATTTCAAGGTTAACATTCTATCAATAGTAATCCTATAATTACTGATTGAAATCAAACTGACACAACCAAATCAAACTGTGAGTTTCAAATCCACTCACCTGATTGTTTTAGTTCACTTACTCAGCTGCCTTATCTCGCTGAGTTCTCTGAGGATCTGAGAATTAACAATCAAATATAAGTTAGTAATCACATTCTTAAAACCATAGCTTATATTCGAATATTACATCTATGAATATTTCTCACAACATATATAACGCAATCAATATAGGAACATACTATCAATTTATCATAATACATTAAATATTATATGAAGTTTGATAACAAAAAATCACATCTCTGCAATAGGCCAGAATCCGCCGGATTCCCTTAGAATCCGCCGGATTCTAATGGGTTTCAGATGCAACATTTGGACCAGGGTTCATAAAACGAATCCGGTTGGACGAATCCGCCGGATTTAAACCATTTTGACCGGATTCATATCAGTTTGACTAGATGAATCCGCCGGATTCATACGGAATCCGTCGGATTCCCTTGTCCTGCGCAGACTTGCAGAACCTGCTACAGCATAGCCATGCCCGATTTCTATAACTCAAATCATTCATAACCAGTTGCCAAAAACGAGTTTTAGCATCAAATAACTTCATTTTAACAGCTAGTAACATCATACAATTATCATGTATTAACTTGTTCCAATTCGATTTACATGTAAAGCATATCCATGTAATATCATGTTCAAGAACATGTATTCATAATCAGAATCACACCAATTCAGTTATGAACCTTACAATTTTCATATGTACTTAATCAATTCTTCTTATTCCTTACACTTTTATGGTTTCTATTACTTAACTCAAACCAAGAACTAATCATAATCAAGATAAATCAAACTTACCTCTTTAAGATTATGAAACAAAGATGATGATGATGATTTTGGTTCCAAGATCACAGCTCAAAATCACTTAGTTATGTTCTAATTTGAAGTTATAAGTTTTTGGTTCTAGGTTTCCAAAAGAGGAAGTAAGAAACTTTCCTAAAAGGGAAAGTATATAAGTCGGCTAAGATTTTACACCGACTCCGCATTCACTTAAAACTAATCCCCTTTCAATCTATTGCCTGGAACCTAAAAATCATTTGCGAGAAACTTATTTTATTCTACCGTCAACTATAGTAAATCACAACAATCAACAATTTACTATCCACAATAAGTTCTGAGACTTATTTATATAAGTTTCGCAATAAAACAATTAATATCAAATAATTTCTAATACAATTAAATATATCAATTTAAAATTAGAAATTACCAGACCCGAAGAGAGGATGTTACAATTCTCCCCCCCTTAAGAAGATTTCGTCCCCGAAATCTCATCACGATCAAACAATCCAGGATATCTGGATCTCATACTGTCCTCTGTTTCCCAGGTTAGGTTTGAACCTAAACTATGTTTCCATTTCACTAACACCATGGGAATATGTTTCTTCCTATGTTTAGTAACTTTTCTGTCAAGAAGTTCAACTGGTTCTTCAACTAACTTCTGACTCTGATCAACTTTCAAATCTATCAAAGGAAGAATTTGAGACTGGTCTTCAACGTTACATTTCCTCAAATAACAAATGTTAAACGTATCATGAATGCCAGCAAGTTCTGGAGGAAGATCAAGTGTAACTGACTGATCATTAACAATCTGACGAATTCTAAACGGTCCAATATATCGAGGAGCTAACTTGCCACGTTTCCCAAACCGAATTACCCCCTTCCAAGGCCAAACTTTCAGGTAAACAAGTTCACCTTCCACAAAAGTAATCGGTCGACGTTTAGGATCAGCATATTGTTTCTGTCTGTCACGTGCAGCTTTCAACTTTTCTCAAGCCACTGCTACTTTATCAGCTGTCATCTGAACAATGTCTGGACCTGCAAACTGTTTCTCCCCAGCTTCTAACCAACAAGTCGGAGTTCTACAACGATGACCATAAAGCATTTCATATGGAGGCATGCCAATACCAGAATGATACGAATTATTATAAGCAAATTCAATCAATGGCAAATGAGAATCCCAAGAACCACCATACTCCAAAACACAAGCTCTTAACATATCCTCAAGCGTCTGAATCATGCGTTCTGACTGACCATCGGTTTGAGGATGATAAGTTGTACTAAGATTCACACGTGTACCCAATTCATGCTGCAAACTTTGCCAAAAATGAGATACAAATCTAGGATCTCTATCAGATACAATTGATAATGGAATTCCATGTCTTGAGACTATTTCATTCACATACAATTGTGCCAATCTACTCAAAGATGCAGTCTCACTGGCAGCTAGAAAATGTGCACTTTTTGTCAATCGGTCCACAATAACCCAAACCATATCATTTCCTCGGGCAGTTCGAGGCAACTTAGTTACAAAATCCATAGTCAAATGTTCCCACTTCCATTCAGGAATCTCAAGCTGTTTCAACGATCCATACGGCTTCTGGTGTTCAGCTTTAACTTGAGAACAAATATGACAAGAACTAACAAACCTTGCTACATCCATCTTCATTGTAGGACACCAATACAAAGGTTTCAAGTCATTATACATTTTCGTACTTCCAGGATGTACAGACAATCTGGACTTATGAGCTTCATTCAGAATAACATCCCGAAGACCACCAAACAAAGGAATCCAAACACGAGACTGAAAGGTTTTTAATCCTCTCGAATCATCCAATAACAATTCCTTTCGATTCAACATAATTTCAGATTTCAAATTATGATCTAACAAAGCCTCTAACTGTGCAGCTTTTATCTGACCCACCAAATCAGAAGAAACTTCTAAACGCATAAAATAAGCTCGATCAGAAGTTACCTTACGACTTAAAGCATCAGCAACCACATTGGCTTTCCCTGGATGGTATTTAATTTCACAATCATAATCTTTGATTAATTCTAACCATCGCCTCTGACGCATATTCAACTCTTTTTGTGAAAACATATACTGAAGACTCTTGTGATCTGTACAAATAACACATTTGGTACCATACAAGTAATGCCTCCAGATTTTCAAAGCAAATATAACTGCTGCAAGTTCTAAATCATGGGTAGGATAATTTCTTTCATGAGGTTTGAGCTGACGAGAAGCATAAGCAATGACACGGTCTCGCTGCATCAAAAAACAACCCAAACCAGCAATCGATGCATCACAGTAAACAACAAAATCATCGGACCCATCTTGAAATGCTAACACAGGAGCCTGACATAACAACTGTTTCAGAGTCTGAAAAGTTGTTTCCTGTTGTTCAGTCCAAACAAATTTTTCATCCTTGCGGGTCAATTTAGTCAATGAACCTGCAATCTTAGAAAAGTCTTTTATGAACTTCCGGTAATAACCCGCCAAGCCAAGAAAACTCTTTATTTCTGAAGCAGATTTTGGAGCTTTCCAATTCATTACAGCTTCAATTTTCGAAGGATCAACTTTAACACCATCATTACATATAATATGACCCAAAAATTGTACCTCCCGAATCCAGAATTCACATTTAGAAAACTTTGCATATAATCGTTCTCTTTTCAAGGTTTCCAACACTAATCTCAAATGCATTTCATGCTCTGATTCGGATTTAGAATATACTAGAATATCATCGATAAATACAATCACAAATTTATCAAGAAAAGGTCGACAAACACGGTTCATCAAATCCATAAAAACTGCTGGAGCATTAGTCAAACCAAACGGTATAACCACGAATTCAAAATGACCATACCTGGTACGAAATGCAGTTTTTGGAATATCCCGTTCACAAACACGAACTTGATGATAACTTGACCTTAAATCAATTTTAGAATAAAACGAAGATCCCTGCAACTGATCAAACAAATCATCTATACGAGGCAGTGGATATTTATTCTTTACCGTTCGTTTATTCAATTCCCTATAATCAATGCACATTCGAAAAGACCCATCCTTCTTTTTCACAAATAAAACTGGTGCACCCCAAGGAGAAGAACTAGGTCTAATGAACCCTTTATCCAACAACTCCTGTATCTGATTCATCATTTCACGCATTTCAGAAGGAGCTAATCTATAGGGAGCTTTGGCTACAGGTGACGAGTCAGGAACAAGATCAATCTGATATTCAACTTCCCTAACTGGTGGTAATCCAGGTAATTCATCAGGGAACACTTCCGGATATTCAGAAACAATCGGGACATTAGAAAGAGATTTCTTTTCTACTTTAGTATCAATCACATAAGCTAGGTACGATTCACAGCCTTTGGACAAAGATTTCCTAGCTTTCATCATACTAATCAAAGGTATACACCCACTATCCCTTTCTCCTCGAGCCACTACATATGACTCTTCAGAAAATGGGATTCTAATCAGCTTATTGTGGCAATCTATGCTTGCTTTACACTGACTTAACCAATCCATGCCAATAATCACATCGAAACTAGTAATCGGCATTAACAGAAAGGAAATTGGGAAAGTCTGGCCATCTATCATAATACTAGCTCCAATTACCGAGGTGGTAACAGGAACTGATTTGCCACTAGCTATTTCTACTTCAATAGGGTTTGTAATCACAGTAGGCATCATTTTCAACTTATCACAGAAACACACAGATACAAAAGAACAATTTGTACCAGAATCAAACAAAACACGAGCTGGTACAGAATTTACAAGAAAAGTACCCATGATAACATCATCTGTATGGACAGCTTCATCCACTGTCATCTGAAAAGCCCTACTAACTGCAGATGGCGGATTCTTCTGCTTCTGACCGGAAGATGACGAACTAACAACCGACCCAGAACCCTGTCTTTTAGCCTCGGTACACTGATTTGCACGATGACCTTCCTTATGGCAATTCCAACACACATAAGTAGGAAAAACACAATCTTTGGCTTCATGCCCAATCACACCACATTTCACACATCTAGTGGTTTGCACAGTACACGGCCCAAAATGTCTAGCTCTACATTTAATACACCAATTGGGACGATCAGAAGTACCACCACGACTTTCTTGTTTCTTACCCTGTTGATTTCCTTGCCACCGCTGCTTACCTTTACTAGAAGATTCACTCCTAGATTTCTGAGAAACCATTTCTTTACTTGGTGCCTCTTGAGGTCTCAAATCACTATCAACTGACCGAGCTAACATAAAAGCTTGGGAAAGAGAACCCGCCAACCTTACTGAAGTTCGATAATGATTAGGTAAAGTACCCACAAACTGTTTGATTCTGGTCCTCTCATCAGGAACCCACTGCTGAACAAACCTGACTTTCTCTGAAAACTGATTAATCAAATCATCCATTGACATTTTATCAGTTAATTGCAAATCCATAAACTCCTTTCGAATCCGAGCTATATCAAAGTTTGAACAATACTGCTTACAAACTCCATTATGAAAATCAGGCCATCGGATAGATGCTTTCTGAAAAGGAGATAACACAGAAGTAATCGAATCCCACTAATTCATAGCTGCTCCTTTTAAAAGTTGAGTTGCATAAGGAACCTTTAACTCTTCCTCACATTGGCAAACTTCGAATTTCTTTTCAATATCTCTCAACCAATCTAGAGTTACCGAAGGATTTGTACTACCAGAATACACAAACGGATTACTGCTCATAAAGGTTTTAAATGAACACACCTTTTGTTTTGGCGGTGAAATCGTACTAAACACAGGATGAGAAGATTCAGCCTCTTTTTGTTGTTTATACATTCTAAGTGCTTGGTTTTCCTCTTCCAATTGAAGGAGATACTCGTCTCTTTCTAACTCCTCTCTAGCATGGAAAGAAGTACCAATATGCCCAGTTGGATCATCATGAGTCTCAACAGTAACTTCCGGCCTTGAGACATTATTAGGGTTAACAGGTGGTTGCTCATTATCCGCCATGTCTGTAAACACAACAACAGCTCACAAATCGTTAATCGTTAGCACCTATCCTACTAACAATTTCACATTCAGTACATAATCCCATTCCCAAGAATGTTTGACACAACACAATCAAAGTTTAGGATTGAACATCCTATCATGTTCAATTCGCCCAAACTATTACTCTGATACCAACTTATAACACCCCTCATTTATTATCACAATATTATATTAAGGTTCACGGAAGCGTATACTTACAATACATAGTTTATTAGAATTCTGCTTGAAATTTTCGTAAACATTTATACAACATGTTTAACCACTAAACCAAACATAGTTAATTTGTTTACAAACCGGGGCATTATATATTACAAAACATCATTTATAACAAACTTGATCAGAGTTGCTAGTTTCAAACATTCCCAACATCAAAACATTCATTCCTGACTACCCACAATATAAACATAACCTGCAGGAAGTAAATTGAGGGATTAGCACGAAGCTAAGTGAATGAATAATCAACCACAATTCAGTTTAGCTAGCAATTTGTTCACAACCAATAATGTAACAAACATCGTCAAGAGGAACGGTGGTTCCTAAGGACCCTGTTCCAGGTGGCCCTATCAGAACACTTAAATCAACTGTAGGCCAAAACAGTGATTAACCGCTAACTAAATGCTAATCTCCATCAACACATGTACGCAACCCTGTGTTGACCAACATTAGCAATCAAGTCCAACTGACAATCTAGTTGACATCTGGATTCATCAATCAAGCACACAGGCTAATCAAATCACCAATCGAATGGCATATCATTTCAAGGTTAACATTCTATCAATAGTAATCCTATAATTACTGATTGAAATCAAACTGACACAACCAAATCAAACTGTGAGTTTCAAATCCACTCACCTGATTGTTTTAGTTCACTTACTCAGCTGCCTTATCTCGCTGAATTCTCTGAGGATCTGAGAATTAACAATCAAATATAAGTTAGTAATCACATTCTTAAAACCATAGCTTATATTCGAATATTACATCTATGAATATTTCTCACAACATATATAACGCAATCAATATAGGAACATACTATCAATTTATCATAATACATTAAAGATTATATGAAGTTTGATAACAAAAAATCACATCTCTGCAATAGGCCAGAATCCACCGGATTCCCTTAGAATCCGCCGGATTCTAATGGGTTTCAGATGCAACATTTGGACCAGGGTTCATAAAACGAATCCGGTTGGACGAATCCGCCGGATTTAAACCATTTTGACCGGATTCATATCCGTTTGACTAGATGAATCCACCGGATTCATACGGAATCCGCCGGATTCCCTTGTCCTGCGCAGACTTGCAGAACCTGCTACAGCATAGCCATGCCCGATTTCTATAACTCAAATCATTCATAACCAGTTGCCAAAAACGAGTTTTAGCATCAAATAACTTCATTTTAACAGCTAGTAACATCATACAATTATCATGTATTAACTTGTTCCAATTCGATTTACATGTAAAGCATATCCATGTAATATCATGTTCAAGAACATGTATTCATAATTAGAATCACACCAATTCAGTTATGAACCTTACAATTTTCATATGTACTCAATCAATTCTTCTTATTCCTTACACTTCTATGGTTTCTATTACTTAACTCAAACAAAGAACTAATCATAATCAAGATAAATCAAACTTACCTCTTTAAGATTATGAAACAAAGATGATGATGATGATTTTGGTTCCAAGATCACAGCTCAAAATCACTTAGTTATGTTCTAATTTGAAGTTATAAGTTTTTGGTTCTAGGTTTTCAAAAGAGGAAGTAAGAAACTTTCCTAAAAGGGAAAGTATATAAGTCGGCTAAGATTTTACACCGACTCTGCATTCACTTAAAATTAATCCCCTTTCAATCTATTGCCTGGAACCTAAAAATCATTTGCGAGAAACTTATTTTATTCTACCGTCAACTATAGTAAATCACAACAATCAACAATTTACTACCCACAATAAGTTCTGAGACTTATTTATATAAGTTTCGCAATAAAACAATTAATATCAAATAATTTCTAATACAATTAAATATATCAATTTAAAATTAGAAATTACCAGACCCGAAGAGAGGATGTTACATAAGTGATTATGTTTATGTCTTGATCTTTACCTTATGCGATAGACGAAGAATATTAATTAATGTTAAGTAATATTGTGATTCGAGCCTAACCTTAGAAATTGTATTAATAAACTGCTGATAGATCTTAATAATTAGTAATACTTTGCGTAACCTTATGATTGTGTTGCTATGATAAAGATTAGCTTAACCTTAAGTAATTTTCTACATTAGTAATTCACAATAATAATAACCAACAATAAATAATCTAAGTAAATACATATTTATCTCTAATTGTTTACTATCCTTAGTTAATTGTTTTCTATTGAATTGGTTGTAATTTAGTATTCTTAAATACGTTCATACGGAACTAAAACGTAACCCCCTTATCTGTATATTGTATATTTTAATTGAATTATAAATTCTATTTTGTTTATAACCACCATTCCCAGTGTTCGACTCGGACTTACTTAAAAGCTATATTATACGAACGGGTTATTCTTGTCTGGCTTGTGTGATAGTATTATTTAGTATTTTCTTAATTTTAAACTTGTAATTATAATTACCTATACTTTCCGCACATCAAGTTTTTGGCGCCGCTGCCGGGGAGTGGTTGCGTTTATTTAATTTGGAATTTATAGTTTTTTATTTTAAATTTACCCTGTAAAAATTTTTAATACATTGTTGGTCAATCGAAATATCGGCTCACCCATTGAGAATACTGACAAAAACAAAGGTATAAGGAGAGTTAAGCCCTACCTCATTGATTTTAATCATATAAGAGGTAAGGTGCTTCTCGAAAGATATAGGTTTTTAATAAGCTTCGCGCTAACCTATTACTCCGCTTTTGTGTACAATCAATGGAGCTACCGAGATCTGTTGACTAGCTTTGTAAAAGAATTTTTATTGGAATAATTTTTTTCTTTAGTTAGTTTTTATTTTCTTTTCTTTTCTACTCTTTTTCTTTTTCTTTTATTTTGACACGTATGTACCACCGTAGGAATAATATTCCTGTGATTTATCAAAATGCGAGAAACTATCATATGAATGAAGATATGATGATTACGGATGAAGAGGAGGATATGCATCGAGCTTTTGATAGGATAGAGGCATTAATTTTGAAAGCTATTCAAGATAATGAAACTTCAATGAAGCGTAATGAAGAATTTTGGAATGAAGATCCAATTTTGAAGGATATGGAAAGTGACAAGGTAGAAAATTTTAACAAACCAAAAGATGAAGGATATAAACCAAAGGTGAATTTGGAGGAGATGATGAGTCAAATGTCAACTACAATTACGCAATTCATGGAAACTTCAAGTAAGCAAATGGAAGAAACCAAAGCTATTGTACAAAATCAAAGTGCTTCCATTCAAAAACTTGAGAAAATGGTAAAAGACATGGAAGGCAAAAAGGAGGAGAATCTTAACACACTTAAGATCGTAGGACAAGAGACAAATGCAAAACCAAATATAAAAGATTACAAGCCTTCACCTTCTTACCCAAAAGCCTTAACGGAAGAAATTATTAAAAAGTACACACCTCCGCCTCCTTATCCAGCTGCTTTAAATAGAGATTATAATGAAGTAGAAGGATCAATTTTTCCAAAGCTTAAGAAAGATCCTGTTAAAAGTTTATCTCGACCAGTGATTGTGAACGCTACGCAATCTATGGAGACCTCAAGTGAAAAAGTGGAAGATACCGAAACTATTGGCCACAGTCAAGGAGATTTCATTCAACAACTTGAGGAGATAAATCAAACAGATAAGTGTTCTCAATCATCTGAATCCTTATTATCTAACGGCATTTTTAGTGAAAGTAAACAAGAAGAAGATATGGAGGTAGATTGGTTGCCTTTGCCAAAATTTGATCATTATGATTCTGATGAGGAATCATTTTCGTTACTTAATTGTAATGAAGAGGATAACCTTGATTTAGAAAACCAAGATGGGGTTATGGCAGAAGAAGAATTAATAGTCGCTATGGATCCAACTATTGATGAAACTTCATCATTACATCCTGAGGTTGAACAATTAGAGGAAAATGATCAAGCAATGGTAAGGACTGGAGAAGAAACAGAAAACAAAACTTGCAGTAATCAGATAGCAGTCGAACTAGTTGAAATTCAAACGGTGGTTGAGTCGATACAACCAACGGTTGAAGTATCTATAAGCACAAGTTCATTGTTTTATCAACATGAAGATCCTTTTTGGCAATTCGAGCGAAAAGCAAGTTTCTCACAGTTTTTGGAAAATCATGGAACATCACGGTCTGGACAAATGCCTGCATTAAAAGATAAGTATTTATTTTCTATAACTTTTCTTAATTAAAATTTTTGGATTATTTATAGATATTACCATCCATGCTTATTTTTAAGTGTGGGGAAAGTCACTAGATTTTTAGGTAAATAAGTTTGGAGTCAAGCTAGTGACTCGAACAAAAACAAGCGCTACTCGGGAGGCAACCCGTGATTGTATATTAGGTTGTATTTTTAATTCGTAGGTAGTTTTGTTAGATTTCAATTTTTTAGGTGTTTTTAGTTTTTATTCTTAGTTTATTTTTAAGATAGGAACAAGAAACCACAATTACTAGAAAACACTATTGGCACTCAGGTACGCAATTTATATTAAATAAGGCTAAATAAATAAAATAAGATATAAAAGTCGTTATTTTGAAAACTGCTGCTAGCAACCAACCGGCGGTTCACTTAGTTAACCGGCGGTTGGGCAGGTTTCTCAAAATTTCTGCTAAATTGTTTTTAAACTGAAGAGAAAATTTTGACTACAATTATTTGGGCCTATTTTAAAGAAATAATAGATGGACTTTTCAACAGCTGGGATCTCAACACGATGCAAATTTGGGCCAAAGTTTTAGGCTACATTGATTACTTACAATTGAATTTTAAAATTAATTAAATGGGCTTATTGGGTTTTGAATTAGAAAGAATTTGACCAACTACTATGTTGAGTAAACAATGGGCTAAAATGGTTTTATATTTTTAAAAACTGATGGATTTAATTTTTATAATGAGCTTACTAATTTGGGTTTTGATTTTTAAATTGAGCTTAGAATCTTAACAAATTAGGAGGTTACTTATAATCATGAGATGTTAGACTTTAAGATTATTGGATTAACGTATTAAAAATATCTTGGGATCTTTAAACACACTAAGAGATAAATTATAAAATGAGGATCCAAATCATGATTAGATTTTATATTGAACTTTATTAGGCTATTTAATTTTAAGCACTAGATGATTAAATTAGAAATATATAGCTTTAAGGATATTAGGCTATAAAATTAGAGATGCTACTAAACTAGTAGTAACTATGAGCCATTAACATTAAAATATATAGACTATTTATAGGTTATTGATTAAGGGCATTAATGGACAGATTCAATCTACGGTTGATTATGTCAGCCGGCGGTTGGCTTTATTTGAGGATAACCTATGAATAGCAACGGTTTAGATATTTGCTATATAATTAGCCTAAGTGAAATGACAATAGTGACAGTACTTAATAGTATATGGTTATGTGTTTCTTTCTTATTTTTAATTTTTTAATTTTTACTTTAGTTTTTATTTAGAATATTTTAGTTTTTATTTTTATATTATCCGGTATGTTTAATTTGTTTGTTAGTTTTGCTAGAATTCATAACAATGCATTGTTCCTCTTAACAATGCATTAATTTTTGGAAAAATATGAACTTTGTGGGTGTGTTCCATGGAAACCCTCACGAGACTATAACTCGCCCACTTGGGATACTGAGGGGTTTAAAGGCTTATTGCATATGCTAAATGCAATCGTGATTAACTACGAAAGTGTGGATGTTGTATATTTTTGAGAGAAGATTGCGGAAACCAATACGTTGAACTACAAATAGAAAAGATATACCATTAAGCCGAATCAGATAACGATAATCGCTTCTAAGTCAGGGGAGTTTTTCTGTTCTACCTTTTCTTTCCCTTACTCACTTTTGTTTATCATTTTTATACAATGAGGGCATTGTATAATTTAAGTGTGGGGATATGGTTCGTAAGAAAAAGAATTTCTTTAATTAAACAATTAAGTTTGTCTTGTCTAATATTTTTGAAAATTTAAAAATTTTAAGTGAATAACTAAGTATTTATTAGTTAGAATACTTTTGTTAAAAGTTTTGTTTTGTATTTAAAAGTTTAGACTTTAATGTGGATTAACTGTTTTGTATAAATAACGTAAGCTACTTAATAATATGTGATATATAGTTACATGATATGATGTACTAATAGGCAATCTATATAAAGATTTCTGAATTTTAATAAATTAATAAAATAACTTGTATATTATTTTATGGTACATAATATGATGTCTGACATAAAAGTCTTAATTTTTAAATTTATTATGCAATAATTTTATATCTTTTTACTTATGTGAATACATTTGGGGGTATATATTGATGGTTTCCTTTGTTATACGAAAGTATAGACCTGTTCTCTATTAATATATACTTAAAAATTAAGCAAACGCAAGTCAAAAGTACTTGAAAAGTCATAAAAATGAAAGATACCTAATGAGGTCGCCAAAATGGTTTGACCGAGTCTGGTTTTGCTTAAACCTGAATCAAGTTATGTCGCTATGTTGCATGAAAATGCAGACCTGTCACCAATGTCTTGATTCTTAAAAATGGATTTCATATATGTATTTGGAATATAAAAGTAAATTGCATGATTAAATTTAAGAATATATCATATATGGAAATCATAAGTAATATACATACTAATAATAAAGATGTATTCAGAAATATAAATATAGATTGTTTAAAGTGGACAAATATATTAGTAATCATTCATGAACTATATATTGCATGAATAATAATAATTTTTATTTGTACATTATAGTTATCCATGTTAATTAAATTGTTTAAAGTTTTAAATCATGAAACAGATTTTTAATTTAAGTATTTTGATTATTAAATATTAGTTTGATGCTTATCTTAATTTTATTCAGTATTCTACTTGAGGACAAGCAGATTTTAAGTGTGGGGATATTTGATAGCTTCAAATAAGTACTATATTTATATACTATTTTATCCCTATTTCTATATACTTTTGTTACAAATATTTGATAAAAGATACTTATTTTGTTCACATTTGCAAAATAGGTAAAAGTAAGAGTTTTAATTAGAAAAAGAACGAAAATAAGTCAAGTAAAGTAATTTTGTATAAAAGTTAGTTTGACCTAAATATGATTGGGACAAAGTGGTTGAAAGAGCGATTAAAATAAATAAAGTTCGTAAATATTTAAGTTCTAAAAGTTAAAAGGATTGAGCGAAAATAATTAGATTAAAGATTTATTGGAGTTTATGAGTTGGACCAAATAATTAGTTAGACTAAAATAATAATAATAATAATGTTAGTTAGTAATAATAAATGTTATAAAAATATTACTTAAATAATAATAATAATATAATATAAATAATCATTATAATATAATAATAATAATAATATAATATTATAAGTCACGTTAGTAAATAGTAATAATAACGATTAATATAATAATTAATATAATAACAATAAAAGTAATAATTAATGATTTCTTTTTATTAGAAGCTGCATAAGGAATTCACGTGAAGAAAAGATGCCAAAGTCAAACGGTCTACAAGTGGGGTCCATGCCAAGTCAAGTCAAGTCAAAATGCAAAGGATAATGAAGTGCATATAATATGGCAGTGGAAGCAGAATCTTCGGGAAGCGTGGAACCACAAACAAAGTCGGTTGACTAAAACTTGGAGTCTACACCAATTTAACACCATCCGCCGGTTGGGATTAATTACCAACCGTCGGTTGGGCACCGACCCAGCAAAGTTATAAATAGAGGCTCAGATCCAGCTACGAAAAACATACCAAAAAATACCGATAACCTTAATAATTCGTAGGTTACGAATTATTAACCCCTAATTCGACTAGAAACACTTTATAGGAGTTTTAGGAGCAATTTAGAGTTGCGGGTTCGCAAGGGTTTGTCTACGATCAAGCGTACGGAGCGTGGTTCACGGTTTTGGTTTGCGTATCTTATTCTTTATTTAATTTTGAATGTGTTTTATTATTGAATATTGATTATGATTATGTTTAACTTAATTATGAACTAATATTTATTGTATTTGCTTAGATATTATTGTTGGAACTATATTATTGAATGTTTATTATACAAGAATTATCTGTATTATATTATATTAATGATTGTTCTTGACATAGTTAACAGATTTATATCATAATTTTAATAACCTTATTGAGTTTTATAAATTAAGTGATTATGTTTATGTCTTGATCTTAACCTTATGCGATAGACGAAGAATATTAATTAATGTTAAGTAATATTGTGATTCGAGCCTAACCTTAGAAATTGTATTAATAAACTGCTGATAGATCTTAATAATTAGTAATACTTTGCATAACCTTATGATTGTGTTGCTATGATGAAGATTAGCTTAACCTTATGTAATTTTCTACATTAGTAATTCACCAATAATAATAACCAACAATAATTAATCTAAGTAAATACATATTTATCTCTAATTGTTTACTATCCTTAGTTAATTGTTTTCTATTGAATTGGTTGTAATTTAGTATTCTTAAATACGTTCATACGGAACTAAAACGTAACCCCCTTATCTGTATATTGTATATTTTAATTGAATCATAAATTCTATTTTATCTATAACCACCATTCCCAGTGTTCGACTCGGACTTACTTAAAAGCTATATTATACGAACGGGTTATTCTTTCCTGGCTTGTGTGATAGTTATTTTAGTATTTCCATTTATTTAAAACTTGTTATTTTGTACTCTATTCACACGACATCAGTATCCTCAATTCTCTAACTCTGTATTTTCTAATAAAATCTTTAGTGAATTTAAACAGGAAGAAGATATGGAGGTAGATTGGTCAATTTTGCCAAAATTTGATTACTATGATCCTGACGAAGAAATCCTTGAATTAAGAAACCAAAATGGGATGATGACGGAAGAAGAAATGATGACGATTATTGATGAATTTATATCATTATACCCAGAGGTGGAACATTTTAAGGAAAATAAAGAAATAGTAAGGATTGAAGAAGAAGCTGAAAACGAATTTGCGGTAATCAGATATCAAACAGCAATTAGATTACAACAAAGTCGACTGTTGAAATTCAAACGGTGGTTTAGTCGACACAACCGACGGTTGTAGTGTCTATAAGCACAAGTTTACTGTTTCACCAATATGAAGATCCTTTTTGGCACTTCGAACAGAAAGAAAGTTTTTCAAAATTTTTGGATTATCATGGAGCATCTCAGAATGGACATTTACCTGCTGAAAACGATAAGTATCTTCGTACTTTAATTTTAATAAATTTATATTTAAATGATATTTATCGATATTACCATCCATGCTTACTTTTAAGTGTGGAGAAAGTCACTAGATTTTTAGGTAAGTAAGGTTGGAGTCAAGCTAGTGACTCGAACAAAAACAAGCGCTTCTCGGGAGGCAACCCGTGCTTGTATATTTTGTAAAATTATTAGGTAGATATAGTTTTAGTTTAGAACATTTTTATTTTATTTT
Organism: Helichrysum umbraculigerum; assembly: GCA_949592205.1. Classification (NCBI taxonomy): domain Eukaryota; kingdom Viridiplantae; phylum Streptophyta; class Magnoliopsida; order Asterales; family Asteraceae; genus Helichrysum; species Helichrysum umbraculigerum. The sequence continues at coordinate 36,851,126 of CATIUR010000003.1, forward strand.
TAGAATTAGTATTCTTAAGGATAGGTATAAGAAACCATAATTACTAGAAAACACTATTGGAATTCAGGTACGGAAGTTAAATAAGGCTAAGTAAACAAAATATGATATAAAGGTTGTTATTTTGGAAAATCGCTGCTAGCAACCAACCGGCGGTTGACATTGTTAACCGACGGTTGGGCTGGTTTCTCAAGGTTTCGGCTAAATTGCTTTTAAATTGGGCTAATTCCCATGGGCTTTTAAATTGAAAGTTTTTTAGCTACAATTACTTGGGCCTATTTTATGGAATAATGGATGGACTTTTATAATAAATTGGGATTTAAAAGATGAAAATTTGTGCTAATTAAGTTTTGGACTACAATGAAGTGGGCCAAAAGATTGAATTTTAAAATTAATTAATTAAAAAAATAAAAAAATAAAAATATATATAAAAAAAAAATTATAATAATAATAATAATAATAATAATAATAATAATAATAATAATAATAATAATAATAATAATAATAAGCATCATTGTAATTTGAATTAAACAATGAGCTAAAATGATTTTTATATTTTTAAACTTATGAGTTTGAATTTTTAAATAAGCTTAATAATTTGAATTTTTGGACTCTTAACAAATTAGGAGCTTTAATATGATCATGAGATGTTAGGCTTTAAGATTAACATGTTAAAAACATCTTTGGGTCTTTAAACACACTAAGAAGTAAATTATGAATTATTAATTGGGGTTCTAGATCATGATTAGATTTTATATTAAGCTGTATGAGACTATTTAATTATAAGTACTGGATGATTAAATTAGAAATATATATCTTCAAGGATATTAGGCTATAAAATTAGAGATGCTACTAAACTAGTAGTAACTATGAGCAATTAACATTAAAATATATAGACTATTTATAGGTTATTGATTTAGGGCATTAATGGACAGATTCAATCCACGGTTGATTACGTCAGCCGGCAGTTGGCTTTATTTGAGGATAACCTACGAATAGCAATGGTTTAGATATTTGTTACATAATTAGCCTAAGCGGAATGACAATAGTGACAGTACTTAATAGTATATGGTTATGTGTTTCTTTCTTATTTTTAATATTTTTATTTTTACTTTAGTTTTTATTTAGAATATTTTAGTTTTTATTTTTATATTATCTGGTATGTTTAATTTGTTTGTTAGTTTTGCTAGAATTCATAAGTACTTATTAGGCTGGCGTATGATATAGTACAGCTGAATAATGCATTGAAATTGGAATTTTTGGAAATTTAATAAGTTTATCTTATTAATTATGAACTTTGTGGGTGTGTTCCCTGGAAACCCTCACGAGACTATAACTCGTCAACTCGGGATACCGAGGGGTTTAAAGGCTTATTGCATATGCTAAATGCAATCGTGATTAACTACGAAAGTGTGGATGTTGTATATTTTTGAGTAAAGATAGCGGAAACCAATACGTTGAACTACAAATAGAAAAGATGAACCATTAAGCCGAATCAGATAACGATAATCGCTTCTAAGTCTGGGGAGTTTTTCTGTTCTACTTTTTCTTTCCCTTACTCACTTTAGTTTATCATTTTTATACAATGAGGGCATTGTATACTTTAAGTGTGGGGATATGGTTCGTAAGAAAAAGAATTTCTTTAATTAAACATTTAAGTTTTAAACTGTTCTTAAATTTTATCAAAATTTAAAATTTTTAAGTGAATAACTAAGTATTTATTAGTTAGAATACTTTTGTTAAAAGTTTTGTTTTGTATTTAAAGGGTTAGACTTTAATGTGGATTAACTATTTTGTACATATAACGTAAGCTACTTAATAATAAGTGATATATAGTTACATGATATGATGTACTAATAGGCAATCTATATGAGAATTTCTGAATTAAAAAAAAAATTAATAAAATAACTTGTATATTATTTTATGGTACATAATATGATGTATGACATAAGAGTCTTAATTCTTAGATTTATCATGCGATAACTTTATATATCTTTATACTTATATGAAAATATTTGGGGGTCTACTAATTGTTTCCTTTGTTGTACGAAAGTACAGACCTGGTCTCTAATTAGTATTCTTAAAAAAATAAAAAAATCAAACTATGTCGCTTTGTTGTACGATTGTAGAGACCTGTCACCGCTGGTTTGATTTACATAAAACTGCTTTACCTGAATCAAGTTATGTCGCTCTGTTGCATGAAAATGCAGACCTGTCACCAATGTCTTGATTCTTAAAAATGGATTTCATATATTTATTTGGAATATAAAAGTAAATTGCATGATTAAGTTTAAGAGTATATCATATATGAAAATCATAAGTAATATACATACTAACAATAAATGTGTATTCAGAAGTATAAATATAGATTGTTTAAAGTGGACAAATATATTAGTAATCATTCAAGAACTATATGTTGCACTAACAATAATAATTTTTATTTGTACATTATAGTTATCCATATTAATTAAATTGTTTAAAGTTTTAACTTATGAAACAGAATTTTAATTTAAGTATTTTGATTATTAAATATTAGTTTGATGCTTATCTTAATTTTATTCAGTATTCTACTTGAGGACAAACAGAACTTAAGTGTAGGGATATTTGATAGCATCAAATAAGTACTATATTTATATACTATTTTACCCCTATTTCTATATACTTTTATTACAAATATTTGATAAAAGATACTTATTTCGTTCATATTTACAAAATAGGTAAAAGTAAGAGTTTTAATTAGAAAAAGAACGAAAATAAGTCAAGTAAAGTAATTTTGTATAAAAATTAATTTGACCCAAATATAGTTGGTACAAATTGGTTGAAAGAGTGATAAAAATGAATAAAGTTCGCAAATAGTTGAGTTCGAAAAGTTAAATGGGTTGAGCGAAAATAATTAGATTAGATATTTATTAAAGTTTATGAGTTGGACCAATTAATTAGTTGGGCTAAATAATAATAATATTATAATATTACTAGTTATAATGGTTAATAATGATAATAATAATTAATAAAGTTAGTAATTAATAATAATATTAACGTAAATAATAATAATCATATAATGATCATAATACTAATAATAAAAGATAATAATAAATTAAATAGTTATTATAATAATAATTATAATATAATATTAATATATTCATACTAATTTTGGTTCCTTGCAGGTTCACGTGAAGCCAGAATGGCGCAGGAAGTAAGTGGGGCTCGGTCAAAAGTCAACGAAGAAATAGCAAAGCTACGGATGAACAAAGACCTTCTAGAAACATCTAGAGGGTGGGGCCCACGATTGAAAGAATATGACGGCTGGATGCATTTTACAATTGGAGTCGGTGAAGGAAAAGCCACCAACCGCCGGTTGATGCCACCAACCGCCGGTTGGGTACCGCCCCAGTGAAACTATATATAGAGGCTTAGTTTCAGCTACGAAAAATATACCAGTAACCTTAATAATTCATAGGTTACGAATTATTAACCCCAAATTCGACTAGAAACACTTTTTATGAGTTTTAGGAGCAATTTAGAGTCGCGGGTTCGCAAGGGTTTGTCTACGATAAGCGTACGGAGCGTGGTTCACGGTTTTGGTTTGCGTATCTTTTTCTTTATTTAATTTTGAATGTGTTTTATTATTGAATATTGATTATGATTATGTTTAACTTAATTATGAACTAATATTTATTGTATTTGCTTAGATAAAAATTATTGTTGGAACTATATTATTGAATATTTATTATACAAGAATTATCTGTATTATATTATATTAATAATGGTTCTTGATATAATTAACTGATTTATATTAAACGAGGATGACCATATTAAGTTTTTATAAATTAAGTGATTGTGTTTATGTCTTGATCTTAACCTTATGCGATAGACGAAGAATATAATTCATTGATATAAAGTAATATTGTGATTCACGCCATACCGATGAAATTGTACTAATAAACTGCTGATAGATCTTAATAATTAGTATTACTTTGCGTAACCTTATGATTGTGTTGCTATGTTGAAAATTAGCTTAAGCTTAAGTGATTTTCTACATTAGTAATTCACCATTAATAATAACCAACAATAAATAATCTAAGTAAATACATATTTATCTCTAATTGTTTACTATCCTTAGTTAATTGTTTTCTATTGAATTTGTTATAATTTAGTATTCTTAAATACGTTCATACGGAACTAAAACGTATCCCCCTTATCTGTATATTGTATATTTTAATTGAATTATAAATTCTATTTTATTTATAACCACCATTCCTAGTGTTCGACTCGGACTTATTTAAAAGCTATATTATACGAACGGGTTATTCTTGCCTGACATGTGTGATAGTTGATTTAGTATTTCCAATTATTTAAAACTTGTTATTTTGTACTCTATTCACACGACATCACGTATATTTAAATTTCTAGACAATGAGTGGACGGGTTAGTAGTGTAAATACCAATTTAACTAATAAAAATAAAATCATTACAATACAAACACACATAAGTACGTGTTTTGTATTTTAATTATAATCAATTGCACGGAGTATTACTAAACTGGATAGATATTGGGATATAGAGTAATTCTTATAAAACATTAAAACTAAATAAATTTTGGATGGTTGTTTAATAACATATGAGCATATACCGAGTATGTAAGCAAATATATGTGTAATAGCATAATACCCGCGCAATGCAGCGTGTTATGATACTCTTTTTTAAAATATATGGATAAATAGATTATGGTCCTAGAAATCGGTATGGGGTATTTGATATCGCTTAATTTATACATGTTTTTAGATGCGATATCGGTCCTAATTATGTATTATTTGAATTAGTTTCATGAACTTAAGGTACTTATTTAGTTGGAAATTGATTTCAGGTGTTCATATTGAAGAAATGGTGAAAATATGAAAGATATGTGAAACCGAACAAAAGTAGGAAGGCCATGCCCATGTCATACAATGGACATGCCCATGTTCGTGGTACCCGATTGCCACGTCCATGTCCTCAGACGGGCCATGGTCATGTTGCTGGGTATCTGATCATTTTTGCAACCTGATAGAGGCCACGGCCATGTCATCCAAAATGCCATGGCCATGGCGTGCGCCGACCTGATGAGTATAAATTCGTATTTTAAGCCATTTTTTAGGGTTATCTCATATGGTGACGGCTTGAGGTGATTTCCAGAGGCTTTTGGAGACATCCTAAGTCCTCCAACATGATCTCTATCATTCCGGAATAAAGGATCATGCCATAATCATCCGGTTTCATTACTCTTTTAGGTTTGATTACATAACCATTGTTATGGATTTTATCTTGAGTTATGATCGTTTGATGTTTGTGTCCTTCAAGGGCTAGATTCTTGTGTTTATTTAGTTTAGTGAACCCTAGTATTATGGATGTATCGTACATGTTTAGATTGATTGATGCATTAATTTTGTGTTTGATTAAAGAATCATGAGTGATCTAGGTTTTGATTTTGATTCAATTGATAAGTATTTGTTGCATTAAGTGAAAACTTGTGTTTATCATGTACTTGTTTACAATCTATTGAGAAATTGATGATTGTATCTTTGTATTTTACCAAATAAAAGGTTTTGAATTGAAATTGAAAAACTCGATTGTTTGTGTACCGAATTAACAATAGGTGGTTAATAAATATTGGTGTCAAAGACACTTGCGGTAAGAAAGGTTAATCATTCAATTGGTTTTGTGACAACAAAGTGATTGTTTTGTTAATTGCACATTATCGATCGTGTCTTGTACTTAATCTATACATCCAAGTCTAGGGCGAGTAAATCTAAGTAAACATTGTTCATACCATTGAGATCATACTATCTTTATAGCTTTATTTATTTTATTGTTTGAAGACTTGTTGTTTATCTTGATTAATAACTTTAGATTGTTGGATATAATTATTAGATTGATTTTGATTCGTATGATAATATGTTTGTTTAATCACTGAACGATTCGTATTGTGGTTTATTTATATTTGATTCAATTAATGTTATGTTTGTTTCACTAAGTGAGAACTTGTGGATTTAGCATTGCATTTACTAAAGTGACAGTTAGTGATTTGTATTAGAGATAAGCAAAGAATTGGATCAAAGTAATTAAACTGTGATGTGGGTGGATCATACTAAGAGAGATCTTGTGTGATTGTTGATTATTACGAGAGTAAAGTCACAAGATTAATACTTCATATTAGTTGGGTTCATTAATCATAATTAAGAGGTCTTAAATGACAACGAGAGTTGCATTATGTAATCTTAGTTTCATATTTGGCTTGTGAGAGCAAGGGAATCGATTAGTTAAACCACGTACGTTAATAATTAATCTAGTTTGTTGAACTAACTTGTTATAATCAATGAGGTCTAAGGTGACAAGGAGACTTGCACTATGTAATCTTGATTAAGTGATTGCGTTGTGAGGACAAGCACTCCAACCAGTTAATTCACTTACGTTAAGTAACAATATTATTCTTAATTAAATCATCCAACACTAGAGGTAAAAGGTCTAGGTAAATACATTTGTTTAATCTGTAATGAATCTATCTTTACTTGCTTTATTTATTTCTGTCTTTACTTTCAATGCAACCATTCGACTGCCTGTCATTAAAAGGTACTATCCCCAAATTTTACATGCTTTCAATAAAGGTTAACTTGAAACACCCCGAAACGTGAACACATTTTTTTTTTTTAAAACATAACACTTCTAATTACTTGTACTTACTTATAGTGGTCCCAAAACACTGGCTATTACATTACTTAATTATAATCAACATTCAAAAATGAAAGTTGCTGGACACAGGCTGAATCCGGCCGGATTTACGGGAATCCGCCGGATTCCCAACGACTTCAGACCCAACTTTTGACCAGAACTGAAACTAAGCAATCCGTTCTTGAATACGCCCCGGAATCCGCCCGGATTCATGGCAATCCGCCGGATTCCCATGAATCCGACCGGATTCCCACTTCCTACAGCAGATTCCTAAAAACTGCACATTTTCATACCAAAACACGAACTTTGACAACGCATAACTCTTAATCTGTAATACCTGGGATTGTAAAATTTTGCAGACATCTTTCAAATGGTCAAATTAACATAACTCAACTTTCACTTTTTCAAAATTCTCGTTTTAACCCATTTTGACACATGAACTAGTTTTCGACCATTTTTGACCAGAAATGTTAACATGTCAAATTCTAAACCAAAGCAAATCTGACCTTCAACTTTTGACTACACATTTCAACTTGAATTTAGAACTTGTGAAAACCAAAACCATTGACTTTCGACCAACTTGACCCATTTTGACACTTAAGCACTTAATGACCCATTTGGGTACCAAATTGACCCATTTCAATCTTTGACTCTCCAATCACCTACACTTTTACTCAGTTGACTTTACAAAGTCAAACAAAACACTTTTCATTCACATGTACATAAGCTTTAACATTTCAAGTCTCACTAATCTAACTTTAACCAAAACATTAAACTTCATCAAACCATATGTCTTTCACAAGTGAGACTTACTAACTTTTACAAACTTTGACTAAAATCTTAAACTTTACAAACGGGGGTGTTATTGTATCGTAAGCATGATCAAAAGGGATAAAACTCATTACCAACCAAGCAATGAGCTCCACCACTAGCTTTCCATAACCTTCTTTCCCGATTCCTCCTTTACCTTACTTGAACTTCCTGAAACATGTTAAACACAACGAATAAGCATAAATGCCTAGTAAGTAAATGGACTCTAACAATCAAAATCTGCAACAAGTTAGGGATCCATAACATCTAACATGCCAAATTCCGAAGAATTGACATCAAACTAAGCTAATGACAAAGTCATTACTTAGATACCACCAAGCGAATGATAAATCACTCCTTGGTTCCACATGTCCAAATACTTACCTTATCACTTGCACAAACAATAACTTGAACTCTTTCACACTTGATCACCTATTCACATAATCACATAAACACTTATCAATTACACATTTAACTACTCTTTCTTACTTCTCACATAATACTTAGGTGCTAAATCACATAACACCCATATTTCTAACATAAATCCCATACAATTAATATCTAATCACATGTAATATGGGTAATTAACATTAGTTCTTACCATTACTATCACAAATCACCAAGAACTTAACTTCTTAGTGATCTTACCTATACATAAACAATTCAATTACCCATAAAACACATGATTAGAGATTATCAATACAACTAACATGAATTATATGTTCTTTCTAACTTAATAACATGTATGGAACTTAATTACAACCAATTACCCATCAATTTCACTAACTTAGGGTTTTATGTTCTTAAACCCTAACTTAGTTAAACAAAGAGGGAGTTGATTCATACCTTACAAAAGCTGAATTGAAGCTTAGAAACCTCAATTAATCAAAACCCTAGTTTGATTCACCTCTTCTTCTTGTTTCTCTCTCTAAAATCGCCTCTCTCTCTCTCTAAAAATGTTCTGTACGTATTTTCTGTTCTTCAGTAATAAGGATTTCAGTAGAAACAAGTAGAAGCTGGGTTTTATTTACAATCTTTTCACATAAACCCCTCATCTTTGCTAATGTGGCAGTTTCTACCCTCTAACTCAAGTTTCTTTACATAGTTAGTTTCACTAACTAATTCTAACACATAACAATTATTTCACATAACATAATATTATATACATATAATTTAAATAACTAAACGCATATAATATAATTTAAACTTACAAAAATTTGGGGCGTTACAACTCTCCCCCACTTATTCAGGATTGTGTCCTCACAATCCATTCCTGATACAAAGCCGGATAATACTTAACAATTTCATGCTCCGGCTCCCACGTGAACTCTGACCATTTTCTATGCTTCCATTGAATTTTGAACAACTTAATTTCTTTATTTCTCAATCTCTTAACCTTTTCTTCTAGAATCATTATCGGTTGTTCTACATAGTTCAACTGATCATTAATCTCTATCTCTTCTAAAGGTACATACGAAGCCTCATCTACCAAACACTTCCTTAAGTATGATACGTGGAAAGTGCTGTGGATTCCTGCTAGCTCTTCCGGTAGCTCAAGTCTATAAGCTACATTTCCTACTTTTTCCAAGATTTTGAAAGGACCGATAAATCTAGGACTTAGCTTCCCTCGTTTTCGGAAACGTATGATACCTTTCCATGGAGATACTTTTAACATCACTCTATCTCCAACTTGAAATTCAATTGGGCGTCTTCTAACATCGGCATAAGACTTTTGACGGTCCTGTGCCATTTTCAAACGTTCTCTGACTTGATCTATCTTTTCAGCTGTTTTCTGTACAATATCAGTATTACCCAATTCTCGCTGACCAATTTCACCCCAACAAATTGGAGTTCGACACTTTCTTCCATAAAGCATTTCATAGGGTGGCATACCTATACTCGTGTGGTAACTATTATTATATGAAAACTCTGCCAAAGGTAAATGTTCATCCCAATTACCACCGAAATCAATAGCACAAGCTCTTAACATGTCTTCTAACGTTTGAATAGTTCTTTCACTTTGACCATCAGTTTGCGGATGAAAAGCTGTGCTCATATTAACACGAGTACCCAAATCTTCTTGAAACTTGTTCCAGAACCTGGAAGTAAATCTACTATCCCTGTCAGAAACAATGGAAAGAGGTACTCCATGACGTGCCACCACTTCTTGAACATACAAATCTGCAAGTGCTTCTGAAGTATACGTCTCTTTAATTGGCAGAAATATAGCACTTTTCGTTAATCGATCCACAATCACCCAAATTGTGTCATGCTGACGTCGGGTCTTTGGCAATTTGGTGATTAGATCCATAGTAACATGCTCCCACTTCCAGACAGGAATATCCAAGGGTTGCATCATTCCCATTGGCTTTTGATGTTCTGCTTTTACCTGTAAACAAGTTAAACATTGCTCGACATATTTAACAATCTCTCTCTTCATACCTGGCCACCAATAATCTGCTTTTAAATCATGATACATCTTAGTGGCACCAGGATGAATAGAATATCTAGATCTATGCGCCTCATCAAGTAATAATTTCTTTAACTCTGCTGATTTTGGAATCCAGATTCTGCCATATCGAGTCTTTAATCCTCGGGAATCTTCAACAATATTCTGAATCTGACCTTTAACACGTTCCACTTTCCAATCACTTTTCTGCCAAGCATTTTGTTGCACTTCTTTAATCTGATCTAATAAGCTTGGAGAGACTGTAATTCGAAGAGATCTAACAATCAAGGCATGATGCATTGCCTTTCTACTAAGAGCATCTGCAACTACATTCGCTTTTCCAGGATGATAAAGGATTTCACAATCATAATCCTTCACCAAATCTAACCAACGTCTCTGTCTCATATTAAGATCTCTCTGATCAAAGAAATACTTAAGACTTTTATGATCAGTATAAATAGTGCACTTTACTCCATACAAATAATGCCTCCATATCTTAAGGGCAAAAACAACTGCTGCAAGTTCTAAATCATGCGCTGGATACCCTTTCTCATGTTCTTTCAACTGTCTCGAGGCATAAGCTATTACTCTTCCACGTTGCATCAATACACAACCTAATCCATTATAAGAGGCATCACAATATACAACCATATCTTCAGTACCATCGGGAAGTACCAAGATAGGTGCCTGACTTAGCTTTAATTTAAGGATTCTGAAGGCCTGTTCATGCTCATCTTTCCATTCATACTTAATATTCTTACGAGTAAGCTTTGTGAGTGGAGTAGCAATTTTGGAGAAATCCTGGATAAACCGTCTATAATACCCGGCTAAACCCAGAAAACTCCTTACCTCAGTCGGATTGGTTGGGGGTTCCCATTTCATCACCGCCTCGACTTTGGTAGGATCAACCTTAATTCCTTGACTGTTCACAACATGACCCAGAAAATGAACTTCACGAAGCCAAAATTCACATTTCGAGAACTTGGCATAAAGCTTTTCAATACGTAACATTTGCAAAACTTGCCTCAAATGAAGTTCATGTTCACCAGCAGATTTAGAATAAACGAGAATATCATCAATAAACACAATTACAGATCTATCGAGCATTGGACGACATACCCGATTCATAAGATCCATAAAAGCGGCTGGTGCATTAGTCAAACCAAATGGCATCACCACAAACTCATAGTGACCATATCTGGTTCTAAAAGCTGTTTTAGACACATCCTCTTCTCGAACCTTGAGTTGGTGATAACCAGAACGTAAATCAATCTTAGAAAAATAGCTGGCACCTTGCAACTGGTCAAACAAATCATCAATCCTAGGTAAGGGATACCTATTCTTGATGGTAACTTTATTCAATTCCCGATAATCTATACACATACGCATTGTACCATCCTTTTTCTTAACAAACAAAATTGGAGCACCCCATGGGGAACTACTCGGACGAATAAACCCCTTATCTAATAATTCTTGTAACTGTTTCATCAATTCTTGCATTTCAGAAGGGGCAAGTCTATACGGAGTCTTAGCAATAGGAGTAGCTCCAGGGATAAGATCTATACGAAACTCGACTTGCCTATCGGGTGGAATACCCGGTAGCTCGTCAGGAAAAACATCGGGAAACTCCTTTACAACAGGAATCTCCACGAGTTTTGGAACACTTTTCTGAAGATCTATCACGTGGGCCAAAAAGGCTTGACAACCACGTGACAAATGACGTTTGGCACGAGCGAAGGTACATATGGATAAGGAAGGCTTTTTCTTTTCCCCATAAATATCAATCACTCCCCCACTTGGAATATTGATACGGATAATCTTTTTCTCACACTGAATTATAGCATTATACCTACCTAGCCAATCCATACCCACTACTACATCAAACTCACCCATTGGTATTGGAATGAGATTAATAATAAAAGATTCATTACTAATCTGAAGTTGACACCCACGGAACACATTAGCAACATAAACTATTCTATCATCTGCAACCTCAACATCCAGTGGAGTGTCTAACTCACTAAGGGGAACAGAGAATTTCTGACTAAACTTTTCTGACACAAAAGATCGCGAAGCTCCCGAATCGAATAATACGTGTGCAGGCATTAAATTTACAAGAAAGGTACCTGTCAGGACATCGGGGGCTCGCTGAGCTTCCTCAGCAGTGATCTGAAAGGAACGGCCTTTAGACTTTGGAACTTCTACAGCTTTCTTTTCTGAAGTTCTTCGAGGTGCTGAAGAAGTAGGCCGGTTCCCAAGTTTCGGACATTCTGATTTTATGTGCCCCGGTTCATAACAATTATAACATACACGAATTGGGTTTGGACAATCTCGGCCAAAATGACCTTCTTGCCCACATTGATAACAAGCGTTAGTGCCAAACTTGCATTCTCCAAAGTGTTTTCGATGGCACTTTTTACATTCAGCTGGCACCGGTCTATCATCCTTCTTTGTACTCCCACTCGGTCTAAACTTCTTTGATGGACCAGAACTTTGATCACTTTTTCTTTTAGCAGCTGCCACTTGTTCATCTTTCTTTAATTCCAATTCTTGGAATCGCGCTTCATCTATCATCTCTTCTAGTGTCTGACATCTCTTTGGAAGTACATACTTTCTGATTTCCTTTCTCAAGACCTTATGAAAATGATTCATAAGCATCCTTGGGTTATCCATATACTCTGGACAAAAACGAGCTCTATCCAGAAAATTTCCCACCAATTCATTTACTGATTCGTTTGTCTGCTCCATAGCTAAAAACTCTTGACGAATTCTATTCAAATCTGCATCTTGAGAGTACGTACTTTCAAACATCACTTTAAACTCTTCCCAAGTTAACTTGTTAATAGCTTCATCACCTTTGGTTCTACACTGTACATTCCACCACCATTTAGCACGATTCTTTAAAAGATTAGCTGCATACCTTACTTTAAACTTGTTTGGACAATCCACAGTGGCGAATGCCCCTTCTACCTCTGAAATCCAACGATAACATTTGATTGGGTCTAAATCACCATCATACTCTGGTGGGTTACAAGCTGAGAAATCTCTATAACTGATCTTTTTCTGCTCCTCCTGAATATTAGGTTGAGGAATTACCTCTGGTCTGGGTATAACTACTTCTCCTCTTCCTTTCTGCATTTCTTCACTTACAATCTTTCTTACCGTGTCAGTAATCGTCGTCACTAAGAAAGGAAGAGATGCTTCCTGAGCCTGACTAATCTCTTTAGACACAAGGGATTTTATACCTTCCCAAGACAATTCGGTGTCAGGAATAGGAGACCTTGGTCTTTCATTACTACCTCCTACCTCATTATAATGAGCTCTGTTACCAGGGTTAAATCCAAGTGTAAGATCTATTTCTCGCTCATCCATCTTTACTGAAAGTAGACATGGTAAAATTTAACTCAACTTACTTAACATTTACAAGTCTACTTTATCAATACTTCTAACACATAACACTAACAATAGCTAATAGCTTATCCTCTAATGTTTCGTGATTTCCATGGATACCCATATGGTAATATGATAATCATTGCGTTGGCCAGGCGCACTAATTACCGTATTACAATATAACATATCCAAAGTCTACACGACACACTTTGATTCAAAATCATTAGCAACACATAATCTCATACACATAACAGTTCTAAATCATGCTCAATACAATAATTAAATGGTCTAAGATCAAGTACCCACTAATGGTGAATACCCGAATCCCTTAAACCGTGCTCTGATACCAACTTGAAACACCCCGAAACGTGAACAATTTTTTTTTTTTTAAAACATAACACTTCTAATTACTTGTACTTACTTATAGTGGTCCTAAAACACTGGCTATTACATTACTTAATTATAATCAACATTCAAAAATGAAAGTTGCTGGACACAGGCTGAATCCGGCCGGATTTACGGGAATCCGCCGGATTCCCAACGACTTCAGACCCAACTTTTGACCAGAACTGAAACTAAGCAATCCGTTCTTGAATACGCCCCGGAATCCGCCCGGATTCATGGCAATCCGCCGGATTCCCATGAATCCGACCGGATTCCCACTTCCTACAGCAGATTCCTAAAAACTGCACATTTTCATACCAAAACACGAACTTTGACAACGCATAACTCTTAATCTGTAATACCTGGGATTGTAAAATTTTGCAGACATCTTTCAAATGGTCAAATTAACATAACTCAACTTTCACTTTTTCAAAATTCTCGTTTTAACCCATTTTGACACATGAACTAGTTTTCGACCATTTTTGACCAGAAATGTTAACATGTCAAATTCTAAACCAAAGCAAATCTGACCTTCAACTTTTGACTACACATTTCAACTTGAATTTAGAACTTGTGAAAACCAAAACCATTGACTTTCGACCAACTTGACCCATTTTGACACTTAAGCACTTAATGACCCATTTGGGTACCAAATTGACCCATTTCAATCTTTGACTCTCCAATCACCTACACTTTTACTCAGTTGACTTTACAAAGTCAAACAAAACACTTTTCATTCACATGTACATAAGCTTTAACATTTCAAGTCTCACTAATCTAACTTTAACCAAAACATTAAACTTCATCAAACCATATGTCTTTCACAAGTGAGACTTACTAACTTTTACAAACTTTGACTAAAATCTTAAACTTTACAAACGGGGGTGTTATTGTATCATAAGCATGATCAAAAGGGATAAAACTCATTACCAACCAAGCAATGAGCTCCACCACTAGCTTTCCATAACCTTCTTTCCCGATTCCTCCTTTACCTTACTTGAACTTCCTGAAACATGTTAAACACAACGAATAAGCATAAATGCCTAGTAAGTAAATGGACTCTAACAATCAAAATCTGCAACAAGTTAGGGATCCATAACATCTAACATGCCAAATTCCGAAGAATTGACATCAAACTAAGCTAATGACAAAGTCATTACTTAGATACCACCAAGCGAATGATAAATCACTCCTTGGTTCCACATGTCCAAATACTTACCTTATCACTTGCACAAACAATAACTTGAACTCTTTCACACTTGATCACCTATTCACATAATCACATAAACACTTATCAATTACACATTTAACTACTCTTTCTTACTTCTCACATAATACTTAGGTGCTAAATCACATAACACCCATATTTCTAACATAAATCCCATACAATTAATATCTAATCACATGTAATATGGGTAATTAACATTAGTTCTTACCATTACTATCACAAATCACCAAGAACTTAACTTCTTAGTGATCTTACCTATACATAAACAATTCAATTACCCATAAAACACATGATTAGAGATTATCAATACAACTAACATGAATTATATGTTCTTTCTAACTTAATAACATGTATGGAACTTAATTACAACCAATTACCCATCAATTTCACTAACTTAGGGTTTTATGTTCTTAAACCCTAACTTAGTTAAACAAAGAGGGAGTTGATTCATACCTTACAAAAGCTGAATTGAAGCTTAGAAACCTCAATTAATCAAAACCCTAGTTTGATTCACCTCTTCTTCTTGTTTCTCTCTCTAAAATCGCCTCTCTCTCTCTCTAAAAATGTTCTGTACGTATTTTATGTTCTTCAGTAATAAGGATTTTAGTAGAAACAAGTAGAAGCTGGGTTTTATTTACAATCTTTTCACATAAACCCCTCATCTTTGCTAATGTGGCAGTTTCTACCCTCTAACTCAAGTTTCTTTACATAGTTAGTTTCACTAACTAATTCTAACACATAACAATTATTTCACATAACATAATATTATATACATATAATTTAAATAACTAAACGCATATAATATAATTTAAACTTACAAAAATTTGGGGCGTTACATAACTATTAGTTGATAACAATTTCACAATACTCATAAACTGTTCCATGGACGATAACCTGGAACTTATCTTTGCTATGCTACTACTCGATTAGGTATACTTGCCTATGTGTGTAATAGTCCATACTTAGATATTTTCTTATACATTTTTATAACTCGGTATTTGCACATCAGTATTCGACTCTAATGGAGGAGAAACAACACATTAACAATTTTTAATATTCATATTTTTAAGATAAATGACTTAGAAATTTAATGTTTATAACATAACGTTTAGATATATTATTATGTGGTATTTGTTTTAACTATCATGTTTAATTTTATTTATCATATATTAATAATAGTTAATTTAATTTTTTCTAATAATTTTTTTTCGTGAACACTATTGAGTGTGTAACTGACAATGAACATAAATATGTTTGAATTATAAATAGTGGGAAAAGTAAATACTGTGTGTAGAATATTATATACTTTCCATTGAAACATTTATGAGTAATCAATTCTATATAGTTGCCATATCGATAATGAAGGGTAGAATATATATTATCAATAGAACAAAGACTAAGTTTTAAGCTCATAATGCAAATGCTTTATAAGAGTTTTAGATTTGTTTTTATTTTAGTTACTCTGTTATTTTCGAGGACATAATTTGGAACCAGCTTCGATCATACATATCAACAGATAACTCCTACATAAACCATTGAAATCATCATTAACAATCGGTGATAAATATTGAAATTTTTATCTAGAAGAATAAGAAGTTTATTCCATTGGAATTGAACTATATGAACATTAGAAATGTCTAAAAAAATTTGGGTCTGGATGTTAAATTGTTGTATTTGTACAATCAATTGATTTGTTTAGAGACCTTAATTGGGACTTACTTCGATAAACTTACTTACTTACGTATATTTTGTCGTTTTTAAGGCAATAATAAGTCATCTTTTATATATATATATATATATATATATATATATATATATATATATATATATATCTTTGCCGGCCAATGTTTATGAATATGGTTACCAAATAATGTTTTATAAAAGTTAAAATTATACTTTCTACATGTGATTCGCTGGAGAACGACGAGCATTTGATAAACCGGAGAACGACCGGTACTATTTTAAAAATGCTGGAAAATGACCAGCAACGTATTTCCAACGCAAACTATATATTTTGGGTAATATCCCAACTAAACACATATTTTGAGTAACATCCCAATTAAACCATAGTTTGTGTGTCGTTCCAACGTAAACTATATATTTTGGGTAACGTCCCAACGCAAACTATATATTTTGGGTAATATCCCAACTAAATGCATATTTTGGGTAACATCCCAACTAAACTATATTCTTGGATAACATTCCAACAAAACTTACTTAGGATATTTACTTTCCTACAAAACTTGTTTAGGGTACTTACTTTACTACTAACATATGATATTACTTTCCTACAAACGCTTTCATATGATACTGCTTCCTACAACATAGGATACTACTTTCCTACAAACATAGGATACTACGTTCCTACAAACTTTTATGAACGAAACTAATCGGACTTTTAGGTCAACGACTTACAAACGAACTTGGTTTAACCACTATATAAATATAAAACCTGTGAATTCACTCAACAATCTTGTTGACCTTTTTACTATGTTTTTTTAGGGAATTAGCGCACAAGTAAGACTGCATGCATATGGAACTAGGCGACCTACGACGAAATAGGATGACATCTTAATTACTATTAAGCAATAATCATACGCTATGATATGCATGATTGTCTAATGTTGACGTCAGAACCACCGCTTACTCTAATGCTTCCGCTAATCAAGATTACCGTTTTTGGGGGTGTGACAGATTGGTATCAGAGCCATTGGTTATAGCGAACTAGAAGTCTCTGGTTGTCGCACCTCCAAATTCTGATGCGGAAGCGAATCGGGTTGGGGCGCGACTAATTACAGTAATCACAACATAAAGATATAATGAACGACTCTATATGCGTCATTTTACATTTGTATTGATAAAACCAAAAGTTTACATCAAAAGTATTGTTTACATTAGCTCCGTTCTTAAATTGAGAAATTACATTACATAATTACTTTATACAAAATATAATAATGCAATTAAATATCTGATTGATTGAATGAAGACTCGAGCTAAAGTATCCTGATCGGGCAGTCCAACCTACTGCTGAGTACCTGTGATACATGCTAAAATGGATCAGCGAAACGCTGGTGAGCTCACAGGTTTGTATGTCAAAACATATAGTATGAACCGCAAGATTTAATTGAATTTAAAGTGCAATTAAGCAAATTAAAAGTTATACAGCCATGAGCACATAGTCTGAGCTTAACTTGAGAGTCGGGCTCACATTTAAGGAATTCTGATCGAGGTGCCTCCTACGAGTGCCTAATCCACACTCGTCTACCCAAATGCTAATACGTCCGTTTGACCAGTTAGTGCTTGCTAACCCGGAAGAGGATTGTCAATCCTATATGATATCATATACTAACATTCACGCTACAAGTGTATTACCAAACTATGTTGTGGAGGGCTTTAAATTGATTAGTTGAAAACAACTCACGTAATAATTGATTTGATTGTACTTGCGTTCACATGTAAATAAATCGAGCAATGTATCACACCCCTGATGAAAACAGTAAAATAGGGGCTATGAGACTCACCTGATGTGACAACTGTCACTCGAGCTTGGTTACTAGTTTTAGCCATTCCGTAATCTCTTTAAATTTTATCATAATCGCTACGTCATGTTGATAAATTACGTGTTTAACTGATTTCCGTGAAACTTACTATTAATAGGAATTTCTATTTTTAGAAACTTGAAATAGTTAAGGGTTGATTTAATTTTAATAGGGTTATATACGAGTTGAGTGATTAAGAACTAGTAGTCAATCGAGAAAGAAAATGTAGTATATTAAGAAATGAAATATTTCCGAGAATTTGATGCAATTCTTAAATAATAATAATGTAATAATATTAATAATAATAGTAGTAGTAGTAATAATAATAATAATAATAATAATAATAATATGATGATCGTAATCATCAAATCAT